>JACSVZ010000007.1:28539874-29789874 GCA_014706295.1 Lycocorax pyrrhopterus obiensis | reverse complement strand
ACACACCAGGTCCTTCAGTGATGAGTGAGGCTTGGCAAAAAGAATGTCTCCCAGCCACCCCAGAGCCCGCAGGGGTGGGGAGTGATGGAGTGGGGTGTTGTACCCACAGAGGGTACATGTGCCCATGTGCCCATCCACGGGCAGTCACATAGGAGATAGTCATCCTGTGGAGATCACTGTTAAGTGGCATGAAGAAATTACACAGGCAAGTGATGTTCTGGGCCAAAACTAGCGGAAAGTAATAGAACTGGGAAACTGGAGAGATCTCTTGATGCTCCTGCTCCAGAGCATGGGCTGGACCATTCACTGCCTCCTCTACAGCTGGGTGGAAAACACTCCTTTGGGGCAGATACCAAACCATCGAGGAAAGGTTCAGAAAGATGCCCAAGTGCCATCAATGGCACAGATGTGCCTAAAATACCTTCCCCACAGCTGTCTGGCTCTGAAAGCAGTGAGCTCTCTCAGGCAACAGCTGGCAGGTCTCTGGGCCTTTTCCTTCACCAGCTGCTGCCTCATGAGGCAACAACTCCAGTCTGCATGTGGTAACCCTCCCTACTCCCAGGAACTCTACTGGCTATGACAGGACAGGACAGGACATCTTCCAGTAGGAGCTACCTGCACTGGCCAGGATCCCAGCCAGGATGGGATTTTGCTGCCTGTACACTACTCATCAGATCACCGAAGCAGCAGGAACACTGCCAGCTGATGCAGTCTTTGAAAACTGGCCTTCTGGAGGGCTCTGCACCAGAAGATGGATCTCCTGGGCTCCTCACTAATGCACCTGCAAAAGCCCCCTATATTTGGAGCAGAGGAGCTCTTCGGACTGGCTTTGCTGATGGGTCACCACAGCTGAACATCACTGACCAGGGAGATGCTGTCATTCCAGGCTGCATGAACCCTGTGGATGTTCACATGGATTTTCTGATGTTCCCCTCACCTGCGCTCACAGTAATGGCCTCCATGAACTGGTCCCTCCAGGAATGTGTCCCTACAACCAAAGCCAGGTTTGTCTTCTTAATCAGCTTGTCCACGGTGCTCTGTTGTGGGAATAAAGATGCACAGCAATTAAACCAGCTGCTAGTGGGCAAAGATGATCTTGCAGTGCACTGTGGTCTCACAGACCCTTTTGAAACCATGGAAGTGTCACAAGCACTCTCCTACCAGCTAGATATGTCCATGACTGGAGTTGAACCCACCTTCTCCCTGGACTGGCTGACCCAAACCTCACCAGAGCCAGCTTGTGTGCCACACCTCAATCCTGATAAGGTTCCTTCTTCCCTCAACCCTGCCTCACCAGAGCCAGCTTTGCTTCTGCCTTCTCCTGCCCACAGGCTGCTTCTGCTTCCAGCAGGGCCTTCTTGCCCTTCTCCCTCCACCCCTGCCAACCAGCAGCTGCTACTTTTGACATTTCTTGTAGACTTCACCCACCCTTTACTGCATTACATACTTCTTTTCCTCTTTCAACAGCCCTTTCCCTGCACCTGCTGCCCCCTCAGTCCTGCTCTCTGAGGCTGCTCGACAGTGCCACATTGCTTTCCCCTCCTGGAGGACCCCTAGGACACCTACTGACCTTGAACTCATAGGACTCCTCAATGATGACTTCCAGTTTGGGATGTTCGCCGAGTATTGGTTTGCCCATCTCTGCAATTCTCTTGGCTTCCTCCTCTTCAACCATCATCTTCCTCTCAGCCACCTCTGTGAAAGCAAGGCCAACACCAAGCTGTGGGCAGCAGCCCTGCACCTCCAGGGCACCATGGGGGCTTGTCTGCAGGGCCCGAGCAGGGGCTTCTGCAGTGCCCTCACAGCTTGCTAAGCTCACGCAGCACTTTGGGGGACAGTGGTGGGGGGCAGTGGTGGGGTGACCACAGAAACAAAGGGCCAAGATTTCTGCATACCAGTCACCAAGAACATAGGCGACGTGTTTTTAATTTATTAAAAAAAAAACCCCTTGAATGTTTCTTCAGTCTGCATTGGTGCTCTCGGTTGACACACACCCTCCCATCACCCCTGCAGCAGCCACAGCTTTGGGGAGACCGAGGTGCCAAATCGTTCTGCCATTTGGCAGAAGTGCCCTTTAAGATGCTTCTAACACCCTGACGTGCTCCCTGATTTGAATGAACAAGAGACAGAACCTTTTTTTCCCCCTTTGAGTAGAAAATCATGGTTGGCCCCTTGTGCCACTCAGTGCTTGATCTGACACTCAGACACACACAGCCACAACCACATGTAAACCACAAGTGAACTGGAAAAATGAACAAGAAGAAGTAATGAAACAAGTAGTTTTTTCCTTTCATAATGCTGTCAGGGAGCTGAGGCACTGGAATAGGTTGTCCAGAGAAGATATGAATGCCCCAACCCTGGAAGTTCAAGGCCAGGTTTGATGTGGTGTTGAACAACCTAGGGAAAGGTGTCCCATGGGAGGGGGGTTGAAACAGATGATCTTTAAGGTTCCTTCCAACATATTCCACTCTGTAATTCTGTATTTCGTTTCCGCTGAAGGAAACCAAACCAGGACGCCGGGTCAGCAGCATGCTGAGATGACCCTGTGTCAGGCTCAATCTTGCTGATGACCCAGCTAACCCAGCAAGGTGCCTCAAGAGGGTTCTAGTTGCCCAGATGGGAAGGAGCATCCCAACCAGCTGGAAGGGTGCCCTGGCAGTGTCCCTAGGCCTGATCCAGGTCTCCTCTTCCATCCACATGCCCAAGTGTAGGCACACGCTGATGGGCTCTCTGTAAAACTCTGACATCTCAAGAAAGGGGCTGGGTTTCCCCTGGCTTTCCTGTGCATGACCACTCAGGGTGTGCAAGCTGCAATAGGGGGTCCAGCTGAGCCTGGGAGTGGGAGCTGGAGCTCTTAAGAACCCGGGAGGATCTTAACAACCTGGGAGGGCATATCACAAAGGCAGAGCATCTTGTTCTGGCTAAGCAGTGGGTCAGATGCTACCTGAGATTTCCTGCAGAGGTTACAAATGCTGAGGTAATGCCTCAGATGTGATTAATCCCATGTAGACTCCAGCAGATCTTATACTTCACACCAAAAATCACACAGAAATTATGCGATCCCAGTGAAATCTATTTATAAACTCTTGACTTCTCTCTTCATCTGCCTGGCTAGATTGACTCCAAAGACTGTAAGCCTTGCAAGACCTGCAGAGTTTATAAAACATACAATAACTCATGTGGCAGGTGACATTATTATAACCCATCACAGAAACAGAAAAGTTCCATCCATCATTTGAAATCAATGATGTACATCAAAACCATCACTGCCTAGCTCCAAGACACCATAGTCTGGATTTAGGAATCCCCGTAAGTTTAGAAAAAATTTACAGAGACAGAGGAGCACAGCACCTGGAGAAAAAGGGCAATGCAGGATGCTGGGGGGGCAGGGGGCACATTTTTTCACTGGAAGGGTAGTTAAGCATTGGAATGGGCTGCCCAGGAAGGTGGTGGAGTCACAATCCCTGGAAGAGATCAAGAAACAACTGGACGTGGCACTTAGTGCTATGGTTTAGGTGACATGGTGGTGGTTTGGTCAAAGGTTAGACTCAATGATTTTGGAAGTCTTTTCCAACCTTAATGATTCTATGATTGGTTGATTCTATGAAAATGTTCTGCTTTATGCTACACTTGGAGTGCAGTACACTCATGAACTGATGATTATCAAGATTATCAAGATTATCAAGAACAAGATTCAAGGTACTTATATTCACTGGAACAAGGAGTCAGATATAATGTACATCCTTTTCTAAGACACAGAACGAGAAAGTTCAGTCTCTTCCTCTACCTGGGAGTGTGTGAAGATGACAACCTCTGTCCATTGAAAATGCAGGTGCTCACACATCAGTTGCCATAGCACACATGTGACTTTGCTTCTGTCTGAGCTCCCCATAACCTGAAGGTCAGGGGCGAAGGCACCCTCAGCTTTGCAAAGCCCAGCTTGGTAGATGAGCTGAGCGCGTGCTGACATGTGCTGGGAATACAGAGCTGAGCAAAAGCACTACAGCCATTCCAGCAGGGTTGCAAAGCCCAGATGTGGTGACAGTCTGACTCGCTACAACCTTCTCTGGAATAACTACATCTGAAAAGTTGCGGTCACAGTTGGCGGCACGGTCCCTTAGGCTCCCACCCACTGGCTGCAGCGGCGGAGTGGAGAAAGCAAATGTCTGGAACCTGAGGAGATGCTCTGAAAAAAGGGAACATCAGGCAGAATTTCCTCAGCTTAACAACTCCAGGAGAAATGATGCAATGCAACCTCAGTCCCCAATCTAACTGATTTGACAAAAGCCTTTGGCATGGTAAGAGAACACAGAGCCTCACGCAAATGTTATGCCTCTAGGCAAGGCTGAACTGCAGGCAGGTCTGTAGGCACATGCAGTGCAGCAAGCTTTCTTATCTCCATAGGAAGTGGTATCCAACACAGCTTTATCCCAGAACCTGGCATCTTGCTTATGCTAGTTTATAGACTTGCAGCAGGCAGGACAGTGCAAGATCTGAAGCCCTCCCTGCGGAGGAAGATCTCCTGCATCTCTTCTCCCGTGTGCCAGGTCCAGGGCTGTTGGGGAGGCTGCATGGGAATGCCTGTGTCCACAGGACCTTGCACCTTCTAGCAGATGGCTTTGTTGTCTCCACAAGCCACCTGTGGATCACCTACTGATTCAATGAGCAAGGCAATCACTTGCCAGGCAGCTCTTAGAGTAAATCAAGCAACACAACCATGTCCAAGAGTGTTTGTCAGCCTAGGGGCTGGATGCTAGCATGAGCATGGGGCCAGATACCCCACAAAGTGAAGGTGGTGGGAGTCCTGCTATTCCGGAAGGCACCTTGCCTGCTGACTAAGTGCCACCAGAGGCACCTTCAAGCCCTAGGTAGGTCACTTGGAGCGAAGACACAAGCTGACCGGCAGTGGAGACCTTCAGCCAACTGACAGCACATCCATGGAGACATGAATAATGGAGGCCCTGATGTCACCATGCAGCTCCTCTGCCATGTGTACGGGGAACTGGGGCGCAGAGACAAGAACATGGGCACCCAAGAAGGCACGTCAAGGGCATCCCGTGGGGACAGATGATTGAACATGACTGCCAAGCTAAGTCTTTCAATGTCAGCTGCAAGCAAACCATAGGAGAACAGGCACAGGGAGCATGTCCAAATGGGTACCTCATAGAAATGTTAATAGTGGAAGCTTTTGAATAAGGAAGAAAGGAGGTAATTCCTTAACGTCTCATTAAAATGCAGTCACATTTGTGAATGTGCAACAGGAAAGCGAAGCACAGAAACCTAACAAATTTCAAAGGTGCACCTGAAAACATTTAAGCTGCCATTGTATTTTCACTGAGGCTCCATCCTAACATAGGAGACAAACACAGATCAGAACTCCCATGTCAGTACTGTGCTGGATCTTGCTCAATGCACTTGTGCAAGTGACCCATAGGTAATAAATACCAGGCTGCTGACTGTCCTCTGAAATTAAGGCAGTAGCAAATTTAGGTGCACAGCTGACATTTTTTTGCCCCAACCTATACTTGCCATACAGTTAAGAGGGGGAGCTAAGCACCTTCAAAGAGCGATATGAAGCACCTACATGATTCCACCAATTCTGCCCACGTACTGTTTAGGACACACGAGCATCTTGTGGCAGGAATCAGTGCCAACCTCTGCAAAACACCAGATCCCATCCTAAACCTGCTCCAGGCCTGTTGGGTCTGCCTGTTTCAATGGGATGCTGAGGGCCGAGTTGAGCCTGTGTGTACTGACCCAACAGCTGAAGAGGAATAAACTCTTACAACAACCCAGTGGCAGAGAACAATCCCAGTGCTCCTGCCTTTCAGGGAAGCACTTCAGCCAGCACAGGGTGCACTATCCTGCCTGTGGAGCCACAGCAGGCTGCTACCCCTGCAGCAAGCGTGGAACATGCTCCCATGCAGTCTGGTGTAGGGCTGAGGTCTTGGAGGGCTCCTCCAGGAAGCAGGGACAGGACATCTGTGAGGTGTGTCACACATCACCCCAGTATGGTAGCCTGCAAAGAAGACTATCAAGGGCTAAGATAATTAAAACACAAAGTAAGGGGGGGTGAGGATGGGGGGGTGTGCGTGTTGGGAGACAGATATTTAATTTGGAAGGTCAAGTCTGTCAAGGTGAATGCTGCCAAGCTGCAGCTTAATTATTAACTAGCCTGATTTCTGTTTGTATCTGCATCAGTACCTAATTTTCAATGCGGATTGCACCCTGGACTCCCTGCTGTCAACTCCAATTAAGCCTGATAAGGTCTGGCTGTGCCTATCGAGAACAGAGCTTGCCAGGACCTTCTGGGCTGCCTCCATCTCCTCCCTGGGAAGGAGAAGGTGGCCAGAGAGGGGTCCCATAGACCCTACCTGCTCTGGCACCTAGGTATGTACTAGCATTGAGTGTTAGGAACCTCTCTGGGCTGCAGGAGCACACACAGGCTGCTGAGGCCTGGCAAGCTGGGGCTGCTGTGCCAGCTGCTGCACCAAGGTACCCTGCACCTGGTGCCAGGGAGCCAATGGGTTAGAGAGAATATGCTACAAGCAGGTGAGACAACAGGTCTGGTAAAATCAAAGCCTGGGTGGGAGGAATGAGGATGAAGTCTGCTTTTGCTTGGGCTGTAGCAACGGCCACAGCTGATACTCGCTAGGAAAGGAGCAAGGAGAGGTTTTTGGATAAACCACTCCATGCTCTCATTCTGCTTTGTTCAGACCCTTAAAGCTATGACAAGGGGGCTCAGCAGCTCCTGGTTACGGTCCTGCCACTGCTGTGCTCTGCAGCCCTGGGCATGTCCCTGCCACGCTCACTGCTCAGCTTTCTCCCCACGTCTGTCTCAGTCTGTCTCTCTCAACTTATGCCTGCAGGGCCATCCCAGGACTTGAGCTGCAGTGATCTGCAAAGCACTTCCAGACCTGCACATGACAGGCCATTTCATGGGCTCGAAATACTGTAAGCATATCCCCATCTCCTTGTATTTCTTCCAGGGAAAGGGGACCACTGAGCTGGGGTCCCGCATCATGCACTGCTTGCCCACTCAACCACCTTCAGACTGGGGGGGGATCAAACGAGAACTAGACATTGCCTGGGGCCTCCTGGACACGTTATAAATCAAAACTAGATAAAGCCCATTTCTATGGTGTAATCTGGCCACTGCATCTTTTGAGCTGAAACAGGGCAATGGGAAGGCCCTGTAACACCATCAGAGAGGTAGATACTCATCCCCTAGGCAATGCTGCAAGACTACCAAACAACCATGGACCAGTTTGTATTCCCTGACATTTGCTGAATAAATTGGATTAAAACAGCAATGTATTCATGAAAGATTGCTATGAAGGCCATTTCACACTCCTCGAGTTAATCTTGTCTCCATCCATTTCTGGAGCGGTCATATATCTGCATGAAGGTCACCCCTTTTGGGGACTGTGCTGCTAGGAAGAAATTAAAACAACAATTAAAATGGGGTCTTTTTTTTCTGTTGGGGCTTAATAAGATATAATCCTGGCTAAACAAAGTAAATAGTGAGCATGAATGAGTTCCTATCTCCAGAGCACTGTCAAGCTGTCAGTCACAAGTGGGGAAGACTTCTGGCTAAAAGACACTCTGGCTTTGGAGATTAGCATATGGATATACCCTTTATGGAAGCACATGCACACATACAAGCACTGGCAGCCTGGGCTGCTTTCTAAAATGTAAGGAATCTGCTTACTTAGCCCTGAAAGCTATTTTTGAGACATGATACATCCCGTATACATGCCCCAGTGTTCCTTAATGCTAACTGGGAAATGCTGCACATTCATGAGAGGGGGCTAAGGCACAGGGCTGGGAACTGAGCATTATTCCACTCCTGGCTCTGCCTTGAGACTGCTGCTGACATGACCATCCCTGACTGGCCAGACAACTGGCATCTCTGTTCCCCAGTCTTTCCTGCTGCAAAGTGGACATGGGAGTTTTAATGCATAAATAAAGAAACATATTTAGAAATATTTTCTTTGAACTGGATGAATATATAGAAATTATGATATAGAAGTATCTACCATTTAGATAATGCCACATCCCTTTAAAGATCTAGATCACCTGAGCCCAAGAACTTTCAAGCAAAGGCTGTGCTCAGGCTTTCAGTGACTTTTCCAAAGGCTGGAAAGACCTTCAGAGCAGCTCTTCCACTGCTGGCAAAGGCAGGGACAACTGGAACAGCTATGCACTTTGGTATCAAGTATTTTCCTGTATAAAGAGTATACAGAGAGATCACTGCCAGTGTCAAAACAGAAGGTTAAAAAAAACCCCAGGCTCTCAAGTCTCTCCACAGCTACCCCATTCTACTCTGAAGCCTGAACAGTTGGTGCTGGACACATGGCCAAGCTTTGCATGGCCTTGCAAGTCTGGCTCAGAGAGCCCATTTGGAAGAAATAAATGCTGAGCAGAACCTGTGCCCTTCCCAATTACTTCACCTTGTGTAAAATTCACAGCCCTGTTTTCCTTGGGAGGGCCCTGCAAGGCTGGGGGGCTGAAGTCAGGATCCCTCATTTCACCCCAGGTAAGGGCTCCTGGGACAAGAGAGGCATTGTCACCAGGGCTCATCCATCAGGGCACCCACACCTTCTGTGAAGAGAAGGGATCACTCCTGCGAGCGGGGGCTGTGCAGCTGCTGGCCCTGCAGAGGCTGCCAAAGCGGTGCCATGGGAGGGGGAATGCCCCAGGGCTGCAGAGGAGAGCCAGGGCAGTCCCAGGGACACATCCCTAGGAATGGCACGCTGCCCAGGAAGAGCTGCTCTGGGAGGCAAGGGACGAGGCGCAGGCCTGACAGATTCCACTGAAACGTTCAATAATGCAGTTTTTAAACAAAGATTCCTGCGCGCCTGTGTGACCCAAATCTAACATGACACGGACTAAACGAGGACGTCGCTTCTCTCCCCGCTGATTAGCCGTGATTGCTGCTGAGTGACACTCCAGCACGTGCCTGCTTGCCGGCCTGCTGCTGGATTGAGGCACGTGTGGGGGCCAAGCACCACGAGCCCAACACACGTCACATGCACAGAGGGCACCCTGAGGCAGCTCGGCAAGGGAGGCACCCCAGGGACCCTTCACCAGACAGAAGGTTCTCCCTTATGAACTGAGAAGTTACTTTCCATAGCTGGTGACCAAGTTCTCCAATAACGGCTGCCAAAAGCAATCAGGCTGGATCACAACAGAGGGAGGAAAGTTATGTTATTTTAATAGGAATTATTTGGTTCCCGGGGTTCTGATCAAATTAGGCAGCTACTGAATTAAAGCAATGAAATTACTGGGAAGGAGGCTGTGCTCAACTTATTTCCAGTCCTCCCGGATCTGAAGAGGTAACAAAGGAAACCATCCAAACCATTCCGAGGACTTTTCCATAAACACCTTAAGCTGGTATTTGGGGAACTGGGGATTTCTGCCTGCCACTAGCAATTTTCTAATTAGTCCAACAGGCTCAGGACATCCCCTGTGCAGCAGATTTGGCATCCTCCGAAAAGGGGCAGGACTGAAGCCTGCATGGCAGATGCTGCTCCTGTGATTCGCAGCACAGCTCAGGCATCATGACCGCTTTGGTTTTCAGCTCTGCTCACAAACCTGTGGGATTTCGAGCTCCTCTCTGCACCCTGCATGCCCACCCTTATCTCCCAAGAAATGCTTCTTTAGTGCAAATTCAACAGTAATCACATCTGGAATTGAAGGAATAATGACAATACAGGAGGTGTACATTGCACCACAGTGGGATAAAGACAGACCAGTGTAATGGGGATTTCAGGGAAGGAAAAGGGGCTCAGTATTAATACACATGAAATCCTGACACAGGGAGAAGAGATGAAGAGTGCAGAGCCAGAGCTGAGGGTGAGGAGGGAAATGGTGCTGGTGCTGATCATATTCTGGTAGTTCTACTCTGCCACCGGGCACACCCTGGGGACCCCACAGGATGGGAGGTGGAGAGCACACGGGTGAAGGCACTGAGGGGTGACGTGTGACCCTCCATGGGAAGGGGACACCTGCACAACCTTGTAGCCTTGCCCACCACAGGCAACACTGTCCCACGCTGCAGGGATGCCACCTCCCTGCAGAAATCCCCGTCTTTCCCCAGTGCATCAGCACAACCCAAGCATCAGAGCTGCCTAAAGAGAGGTCTGGATCATTTCCCCCAAACTGCAAGGAAAAATCTGGAATATGGGAAATGCTCTTAGATGTCAATCAATTGCTGTTATTTTCTTAATTGTACTGCTCTTAACTAGTTCATGCTAGACACAAACACCATGACCTGGGGTTGTCTACAACACAGCAAACACAAACATGGGGGGTCTGACCAAAAGGGACAAAAAGAGAGCCAGAGCAGCCAGAGGAAAGGAGAAAAAGCACTTACCTTGCGTGAGCAGTAGGGCTGTGGTGAGAGAAGAACACGAGAAAGACAGAGAGAGAAAAGAAAAAGAGGGAAACAGTTAGTATCCGATGGGGAAAAGCTGTTTTGCAGATGAAGGCTGTCAGTGAGCAATGGACACGGTGCAAGGCAGTGTGCGAGCTCACGAGGGCTGCATGTAGGGCACAGGCTGGGGAGCAGACACCACAGCAGCACGATGGAGAGGAGACTGCAGTGCTCCAGTGAGCACCGGGGCACTGGCTCCCCAAAGTCACCCCTTCCCCCCAAGCAAAGGCAGAAGGATGGGATGCAGCTGGGGGGAAGTGGCAAGGAGGGAACAGGAAAGTGGGGAAGGAGGGCAGTTACATTTGCCATTGGGGCCTGATACAACCCTACCTGACCCAAAGGCATGGGAAGTGCCACTGCCTAAGCCGGGTAGGTGTGGTTGTGGTGGGGTTTGGCACACCTGAGGACCCCCAATAAACTTGTAGGTATTGAGAAGAGAAGGTGATGGGCAGCTCATTGAGATGAGCAGCATCAGAGGGAGGCATTGATAAAAAAGGCGGCCTCCAGTGTCAACAGGGGCAGGGGGTAACATGGCCACGCATCATCCCTCAGGATGATGCCCTGGCTCACCTACACCTATCCCACATCCCACAGGTACCACTTTCAGAGACTCAGGGTGCCTAGAGGAGCATAGGCACATGTAAAGCATCACTGTTTGAGTCCTCCTGGCTCTTTTTGTTCCAAATTGCTAGTTTGCCTGACAGTACTGCATGGACACAGGCCATGTGACTGCATGGTCCTGTGAGATTTGAGGTGGGAGGAAAGGAGGAGAAAGGGGTGAAGGTCCTTGCAAGGGATGGCCTGACCTTGGCTTTCCATACAGACACAGCCCAGCCCCTTGGGCAGTGACCCCCTGACCCTCTCCTCTCTTGATTTCCCCACTCCCCAGAGCTGTCACAAAGAAACATCTGGCTGGATCCCTCTTAAGTGTTACCCACAGCCAGCCACAGCTTACATCCAGGTATCAAACTAGCTACAGCAGAGTCCGTATAGCAAAAACCCTCAAACGCTCTTTGAGAGGGGCCAAGCACCAAGTCCGTACCTTAGCTTTAACTTCTACTCGTCTTTCAAACAGCAAACCAATCCCCAAAGACTTGGTTGCATGTGATGACAGTATTGTAATTACTAACACTTATTATCAAGCCCTTTTAGTCTCAGAAGCTTAAAACTCTGTACAAAGACTGAGTCAGTATTAACAGCCCTATTTGACAGATGGCAAAGCAAGCAAAAAGAAGCTAAAGGGAACATTTTGCAAACTCAGAAGTGGGCTGGAGTCCAAAAGTGCTAATTTTCCCCGACTTGCTGGTTCGGGCCTCTGAAAAGCAGGCACTTTTATATAGATGCACCCAATTGTATCTGTGCCATTTGAAAGTGATTTCCTAAGCAATTTATCAAAGGTCGCACAGCGCATCCATGGCAGAGCCAGGGAAACTAATCCTGAGTCCTGACACCCAGTCACTTCCTTGCTCTGTTGAGCAGCAACCATGGGCACAGCTTTCCCAACAGTCTGCAAAGAGACACTGATCCAGTCAAGATCTTCATCCACCGATCCATCTCCCAAGCTGGAAGTACTGTGGGCAATCCAAGAGATCTCCCTTGTCCATGAGGGCAGGTAGAGGCACAGTGAAAGAGGAAGGTTAAATGGAGAGGCTCCTTGCTGAGCATCCCTTCTGTTTCAGGGTCAATTCCTTTTGAGAGTCAAAAACTTAAGGGAAACCATTCGTGAGTATGTCCTGCATTAAGTACAGTGCCACTGAGCCACAAGATGCAATGGGATGTTTCCTCTGCCTGCACCACCTCTTGTCATCCACACACCTCTCCTGGAGTCTCCAATAGGCTCATCACTACCCCTGGTAGCATGAATCTGGAGTTTCCTTGTAGCCCTGTCCTGCTGCAGTTCCTGCTGTCATGTGACCTCCTCACTATTCCATGGTCTTCTGGTTCTCCAGACAATGTGCAGAAATTTAATTTGCCTTTTGCAATTACAAGCATTAGTACAATGGGTCGATTTGGTGTTCAAATGTAATATAATGAAATATTACTGGGACCCTAAGTTACTGTGGCTATTAAAAAAATCATTGGCTCCTCATGTTTCTTAAAATTGTTATTATACTACTCTGGGATTTGAGTTTATTTTTTTCCCCATTTGCTTGTGAGCCTGAAAAAGAACAATTTTTCTCCCTTTCACTTATGATATGATACATGAATATTTGAAGAAGCCTATAAAGCTATGAATGAAACATCAAGAATACAGCATGCAGAAAGTCAAGGGATTATTTTATCTTTATATTTCTGAGTGAATGCTGTGCATGCAAGCAAGAAAATGATTTCACGGACTAAAGCTTTCTTCCTGCGCACACATCTGCTAATGTGCCCTTAGCCCTGACCTGTAATGTTTCCTGACAGCCCATCTGGGGATGCTGTACCTGTACCAGCTTCACTGATGGCCTCTGTGCTGTTCCCATCCCACAAGCCTCCTTCCACTCTCCCCAGCCTGGGGTGCATCCCTCCAGTCCTCCCCAGGGCACCTCTTCCTCTCCTGCACTGCTGTTCTGCACATCACGCTCCTTATGGGGCCAAGCCAGGCCACCTCACTGCTCTTGGCATCTCAGGTAGTCTCAGAGGCTTGACGTGTACTCTTACAGGGAACTGCTAAAATTAGCTCCGCAGCCAAATCCAAAATAGCAGTCCCCAGTATCCCTTACCTAACCCTTGCATGGTGTGACTGTGGACAAACACGTGTGCCTGCAGATAAGGGGGCTGTGATGCTGACTCACCCAAGAGGACCCAAAGCCTTTAGCTCTGGATCCCAGTTCGTCCTTCACTGGGGTTTCTCTGCCTTAAAGGCTTGGTTTTGACTAGGTGAAGTCAAAATTGCATGCATGAACTCTGCTTCCCCTGCCACCCCTGAAAGTGGACAATCTAAACCTGAATTTTAAAAAGCTGCTAAAAAAATCTGTTTACTAATAAGCCATTTCATCTGCATGTTTTTGGTACACTTTGAGGTCAGATTCTGCTGTGACATGCATGTTGGTGTGGGTTACAGATCAGGAATTTCATTCCCTCCTGCTTTAACTCCAAAAAAGCTTAAACCAAGAGGAACCAGGGTTGGGACTGAAGCAGACCAGCAATCCAGCAATCCTGTGTTTACAGCAACCTGATGTGCTGAATTTGTGTTCCAGCCTTTTTCTAAACAGTGACATACTTTGCTGTTTATCTCACAGACTATGCTGCATGCTTTATTCTGGACTCATTCTTCATTCACATAAATCTTTTCTAATCAGTATCCCTAAAGACTCAGAGAAGCCACTGTGTAGATAAGAGGATCCTTGTTAAAGGCCTGGGATTTAGAGAGTGAGCTGAAATGAGGGAGGGGGGAATGAATTTTGAGGAGACTCTCAGTCACACAGCAGGGCAGTCACAGGAAGCCAAGGCAAAGAGAACACACTGCCTCCGTCCCCTGCCCACTCAAAGGTGACCAAGAAGTGACCATACAAAACACAGGCTCAGTTCCCCAAAGAGATAAGGATCCTCCATCTTCCAGATAAAACTGTCCACAGGCTCTGCTTCCAGATTTGCTCACTAAGGTGAGCAAACTGTTTCCCTAATAGATTGTGAAGAGCTGCAAACATGGGTTTTTTTATAGGCTAAACAAGGCAAAGATTGTGCAGCATTAACTTGAATGCTATTATTATTGAAGTCAATAGCAAAGCTCTTGCAGACTCCAAGAGACTCCTCTCCATCAGGAGAATAAGCAGCGTTCAGCTTAATCACAGAGCTGTGAGCAAATTATTAAACCTTGAGGGAATGAGGTAACAGCAATCTAACATTTTTTTTGCCGTCCTCATCAGCAGCTGATGAGAGTTGATGAAGAAGGAGTTTCTTAGCATCTGTCCACACTTCAGAAAACTGCAGCACATGTGTTCATGTAGCAATACAGCTTATCTTAAACAGGTATGGATCTTTGTACCAAGTCAAATAATTTCATCAATATTTTGGTATAGATAACTTGATGGATCAATCCAAGCTGGGAATCCTTCCTCTATGACTCCCAGCCACATCCTCCCTCTGGGCACAAAGCTTTCCCATCAGAGGTGCTGACACTCGATTAGAAGGAGATGTGCTATGAGATTTGTCTGCACCAGTTGACTCTGTGCTGGCAGGGCTGAGAAGACTTCAGACAAAATCCTCCCAAGCCAGGGCATGCCAACCAGCTGTTAATAGTGTTTGCCAGCCATCTGTACTCCCACATCCAGCAAAGTCGCATCTTGTGGGAGACATGCTTTCTGAAGCAAAACTTTGCATGAAGGTTGTCGGTCCCTTTTACAAAACATAACCCTCAAGACACAGCCTTCAAGCATCAGCCCTGAGGTTGAATCTTCCACCACTGTCCCATGAGCTGAATTCTCACAAGCTGATTCCCAGTCACCCTCATGTAACATATTTTTCCAAATGCTATTTTCACTATTATCTGCAATCAAGTGAAATCTTCCAAAGTAGCCTCCCTTGCCATTCAGGCTGTATCAGCACTTAAGATTAGCTACAATTTAAGCAGAAAAGCAACTTCATCCAGGGAACACACAGCAAGTTTTTCTCCTCTAATCCAGGGCTATGGAAAAAGTGTGAAAGCTGATGTGTGAAGAAAGTATTACTCCAAAATCCTGCTGGAACAGCAGCAAAATCCTCATTCTGAGTTGTGAGCTGACACGATAGCAGAGTTGCCATGAGAGCAAAGTCAAACCAACACACAACATCTTGTCATAAAGGAAGAGACTCATTTCACTGCAGGAACCCTTTAAACAGGTGCTGAAAAAAGGATGTCCAGAAATGTGGTTCAAGGTGCTGGGAGGTTTCAAAACCCTGCAGCGCTCAGTAAACAGGGATTCAGTTTACCTGACTGTGCACATAGAGGAAAGGTGAGACAAGAAGGATTTGAAGATTAATTTCTTAGAAATGGAGAGGACAAAAAAAGTCAGGAAACCTGAGAAATGGCCAGGAGGATAAAGAAAAGCAACATTTACCTTCTTGGCCAAGCAAAGAATGTGAGTCTCTCTCTTTGATTTCTTTTTACTCATTCATTTCAATATAACAAGCTTGCAGCAAGTGACATCTTTGTCAGTGCTCTGTGCATCTGATATGCCACTACTGAGTCAGTACTGGTCGTCATCACAGGCCAGGCTGGCAAGATACCAATCTCAGATCTGTTCTCATCTCTTTCAATTATTGGAGCATGTCAACAAAAAGAGCTGCTATAGTAAAACTACTTGATGTGATTTGTTTGGATGATCAGAAAGACTTTGAAAAACTCCAGCTGCAGAAAGTGATCGGTGAAAAAGAACAGATGACCTGCGAGACAAAGTAGATGTAGCATTTATGTAACAGGAGTAAGTGGTCAGCTCTCCTTACGGCAAGGGTTAACAACTGAGTGTCCCAAGGCTCAAAGCAGCATGACACTGATGTAACTGGGGGTGAACAGTGAGAAGCAGCATCTGCAGATGATGCAAAATGTTTCAGTTAAAAGGCTGTATCAGTGGCTGTTCTGCATTCTGCAAGCCCTGGTCAACCTGAAGACAGGCATTTGTGTTTGGATCACCACAGGAACACTTCTGAGTAGAGATGATTTTTCCTCCAGTAAGGTGCTAGCAGGTGCAGAGAGCAAGAGCAATAGGATGAATTTCGTGCTGAGCTCTGACCCTCACAGAGACCCTCCTGGAGACCCCTGTGCCCCACAGCTCTGATCAGGGCTAAGGAGAAGTTCCCTTGACTGGAGGTGACTGCTTTATATTGGCAGGTGTACAGGACAGCACAGACAGCAACGCAAATGAACCGTGTGGTAGCAAGCCCTGCTCCCACCTGCCATCCTCCTCCACTGCATGTCTGTCAGGAACCACTGCCACCACAGCCTGCAGCAGTGTGGGTACCCTCAGGGACAGCACACTGGGCCTGAATAGCACCAGGCTCCAGACCAAGTTCTGCATCTCAAAATAAACCACTCCAACTCTGCCCCAGGCTGGTTTGAAAAGCACATACTACTTCTCCCTGTCATCAGCTCTGCCATCACTTCAGGGAACACTTCACCCCTGATTTCATCACTGCCACCTAGTTTGTATACCTAAGGTCAGCTAGGAGCTGCCCTCTGCATGGAGAGGTCCTGGGCCGGGTGCAGGCCCTCGGCACAAAGCTATGGCAGTGCAGGCACAACTGGCTGTCTCTGCGTGACCTGGATTGCAGATTATGTCCAACACGACTGCATTCATCTGAGGTGCCCAACGCCACCCTGCTTCCAGAGGAGCCAGGAGACATTTCAAAGACACCGCGAATAGCTGAGAACATCAGTGCTCCTACAGCTCCTTAGACACAGGCTCAGTGTGACACAGCTACATGGGGACTAACAGCAAAAGAAGGACACACTGTCAAGAAACCCGTATCTTTTGCAGCACTGGGAACAAATGCATGGGTAGCCAAAACCCAGAGAGACTCTACCTCAAGAGCAACCAGGCCTGGACCCCCAAGGAGAGGCAGGAGCTGTGCTCTGCCCTTGCCATATGAGTCATGTGGGGGCACATCCATCACCACAGCAAAACCCAGCAAAGTCTCAGCTAGGAGACTGTGGTGTGGGATTTTCCCCGTCTGTGGGCGCGGGGCAATGGCAGCATCTGCTCGACGCTGACAGGAACACGTGTGCTGGAGTCAGCACGGGCATCCCTTCCCCAAGCCGCATGGCACGTTGCATGATGGCCGAGCATGTGCAAGCCCGTGCACGGCCCAGGCTGCCTCCTCTCCGCCGGGAGCCAGCTGCTCATGCATGCATTCTGTGAAGCTGCTGGCCACAGCATCTGCTCTTGATCGCTCTCAATGCTCTCTGTGGGAAAGCCTCACGTAGCTCCTCATTCTTCATGCCAGGCACAAGGTAGGCTCATCAGAGATGCCGCAGTGTGCAGCGCTATGGAGCTGGGGATCTTTCCAGATGCCCTGCATTAGTGTAGCGACTGTGCCACCTTGTGCCAGCAACATTTACAAATGCAGTCTAATCTTCTGCCTCTTAGATTTTAAAACCATGGTGCTCTCACTCTGACTTTTCTCTAATGAGGCCAACCAGGGCCTTGCATCTCCTCCCTGGCATGGTCCTTTACTTCCTCCAGGCAAAAGAGGGTCTGTCCAAGGATGTGCCTTCACCTCCTGGCCTGCAGGCTCTGTGCTACAGATCAATTTAGTCCAGCTCTGATCTCCTCTCTGCCTGTTGCAACTCAGACAGTCACACTGACTCCAGCTGATATAGATGTAAATAAGAGACATATGATAGAGCAAATTGGCTTTGTAGCCCTAATAATAATGAGGATGTTTTACAACTGGTCCACTTCAGGGGCCATTTGGATTTTTTTTGAACACATTTTCTTATTCAGCCAGGTGCAACACAATCTGTAAATCTGAAAAAGAAATGTGGGACTTCATAAAAACAGCCCAATTCTGACTCTGTATCCTTATTCTGATCATTGTTTAGAAAAGGATTCAGGATTCACAGAGAAAAAACAGCTGAGAAAAAATTCACGGTGTTGCTCCAAGCTGCCAAGTGCATAAGCAGAAGGCCAGAGGCTTGTGATTTTCCTCCTGGACCTGCTGAGATGGAGGTGGGAGACCCATGGATAGGAAGGGACTACATGGGTGTAGTGAGCAGATACCTACATGGAAGCTGTGGCATTATATAATTCTTTTATATGATGGAAAAAAAGTAGTAAAATAACTAGTGGCTACAAGCTGAGGCCAGACAACTTCTACCTAGCAGCCATGCTCACATCTTTACCGTGGAGGGCAACTCATTGCTGGGACATACTCCTATGGGATATGGCAAGGTTGGTCATTGCTTCTGGTCAAGGGCAGCTGGACTTCGGTGAAAGCTGAGGGCCTATGCTTGACAAAGTGAAACCTGATATCCCTCATTGCCTGTGGGCTACAGGAGGCAGTCTGACAGCATTAAAATATGGGTTTACATTTTACAAGTGCACGGATGCTGTATGATACTGACATGCTAATGTAACCTGTGTCTCTCCTGAACATCCTACGGAGCTGTGTATGGGCACTTGGACTGGCCAGAGGGCAGCTGCGGTGCTGGTGAGGTAAGAGACAGAAGACGTTTCAGCAAGGGAAAGCTGTGATGTGCAGTGCATGGGCAGCTGCCAGGTGTCCCATCACCGACAGCAGCACCTGAGAGCAGAAATAAGCCTGTGGGCACATACATCTGGCTCTACTCTGTAACAGGCACCCAGAAGGTGGATTTGAATTCCTTTTTGTAAAGTGCCTCTGTTTAAGTCTTGGCCCTCCCAGGCCACCCCAAAGCTAGTGAAGCCAGTGGCAAGACTCAGTGAGAAAGAGGTCAAACACATACAGGACAAGGCCAAAGATACATGGAGGCAAGACACAACCATAAGTCTGGGTTTATTCCAACTATGAATCCTGGTCTGCTGGGAGATTCTGGCTCTCACTGCTGATGAAGTAGGACCTCAGCAGAGCTTCACACCCTCTGCATGACAGACTGTGATTGTCTGTGACACATTAAAGGGGTTTGCAAATGGAAGACATGAAGAACCACTTCCAAAAAAAAGCAAGCCAAGTTACTTCACACCTCTCTTCTCCTATGGGCTTTTCACCACACTTCATAGGGACCCAAGAGCACCAAAGCAATGCCACTAGAGGCAACAACAGAGGGAAGGACGGGGGGAGTACAGGAGGAGCTGAAGGGGGCAGCCATGCATTACACCCTTCTCTTGCCTTTCGCCTTCCCCAAGGACCTGGCAAAGAAGCAGGAGCAGGGAGAACAGCAGAGGTATGCTCAGAACAAAAAACAGATCAAGACAAAGAAACCCAATCAAAATAACACAGCCTCCGAGGCTCAAGCATTGCGCAAAAGGAGGATCAGAAGTAAGCTAGGCTCTTAAAGGCAGAGATGACACCGAAACAGGGTAAGAGCAAGAATACAGGAGGGCAAAGAGTAAAAGTCGATCCCTCTACAGGAGGAGGAGAAAAGGAGGAAGGGTAAGGAGGAGAAAGAAGGTTATATTTTCTGGATTTGGGGTTTGGATACTTGATTCTGATTTTTTTTTTCTTTTTTTCATTTTTTTCCATAAAGAATCTCACACCTGATATTCCTCGTTCCATCCATTGCGGTTCACCAAGGGCAATGAAGAAATTCTCCTGCCTTTCGTATTCCTCCTCATCTACTATCTTAACCCTTATGGTCTTCCTGTAAGGACAACAAGAGAGACAACCGTGTACAGCGGGTCGGCTGGCTGGAGGCGAGGCGGCAGCAGCGGCAGCAGCGGCGGCGGCGCGGGCTCCTGGCACGCAGCCCCTTCCCACCGGGGCGGTGTGCATCGGCCTGCCTGTCGGACACGGCATCCTCGCAGCGGCTCCTTGGGAGCGGGGGTGTTAGGGCACAGGGGGCTGGCAAGGGAGTGAGGAGGGAGGGGAAAGTGGGAGGAGGACCTTGCTGATGGTTAGTGGAAGGTGACTTCTGCAGCGCGTTTTTTTCAGTGTCAGATGGTAATGGAAAGGGTATCGGCTGCCTGAAAAGCACCAGGGACCACCACCCTGAGCTACCCACTGTGTTTTAGCTGGAAGACCAATTTCTTCTTACCATTAATAATAAATACAGTAATAATACCCTCACGATTAATAATAAATCTGCAAGGACTCTGGGCTGGGAACCAGAGGAGAAGAGAGAGACACATTTGCCAGTGGGGTGAGATAGGTCTCTGCCAGTGGCTACAGCTCCACCAGGTGCAAAGGAGGCTGATGGGTCTAACTCCCTTTTTTAAAAAGGCACATCTTACTGCTTTCTCTCCTTGATAGTATCTGCCTCATCCTCCTCTCCTGTTCCCCAAATGAGGATGCAGCCTTCCCAGGGGATGGACAGCTTTGCTGGGACCTCACAGGGGACACAATGGGACAATGCCTCCAAGGCTCAAAAGGAAATGCCCTAGGCACAGGAGCAGGGCTAGCCTCTTCTCCCTGAGACCAGCTCATCTGGCTCCCTCCAGTACCCCTGCAATGCACACAGCTGCTGTAAGCCCCCAGGCAAACCAAAGCAGGCATCAGCTCCTCCTTGCCCTCAGCTCCTGCTCCCAGAGTTGCTCTGTGGCAACCAGACCAGGGGTTGCACAGCCTTTGCCCAGCCCTTCTCAGAAGCCACAGAGCAGTTTCTCTGCCAGGCCTTGATTCCCATCTTTTTCTAACACAGGTCTGACTTGAACAACCCATAGGACCAGGGCTGGGCGATGGTCTCCTGAGATGCTGGATGTGCTTCTAGCCAGCATCTTCCCACTGACACTACAAAATTTGTTTGGACCCTCCAGTGGGGATGGCAGAAGGTTCCTCTCAAGTCACCACAGAAATATGGACAAGCAGGACTGCTCTCCATCCTGCTCTCTCTCCTCCCCTTGCCACTTTGCCTCTCAGCAGCCCCAGCATCACTCCCCATGCCACCCCATGGGTACCATGTGACACGGTGTGCGCGCACAGCAGTGTTTAGGGCAGAGCAGTTGGAGACAGAGAGACATCAGAGGAAGAGGAGGAGAAGAGGAGGAAGGAGATGGAAGAGAGGAGGAAAGAAGAACGTTAATGTTAGTCTGCAGGGCCAGTACTACACCTTTCTGTAAACTCATATCCACCATGCGGGGGCTCATCAGCTCAATGAAGAAATTCTTGGTTTTTTCATACTCCTCATCATCAATTACCTTGATGTGAACTGTTTTGCTGTGGACGGAAAAATAATAAGGGTCATAAAGGGGAGAGGGGAACAGAGAAGCAAAAGTCAAGGAAGGAAGGAGTTAAATGGGTACATTAGAGAGTCAAAGTTTTCTCACCCACTGAACAAACTCAACATGACCCTTTGAGAAAGGCTAAAGCCCCCCTTCTGCAAGTGACACCGGCCAATTTTCTGTTTAACCCAAAGGCAGAATGGCAGGCCAAACTACAAAGTGAAGTTAGACAAAAACAATCCCCCAGCAAACTGGCTCAGGGCTCAGCCTCTGGGCAGTGAGGTCTGATGGCCAGCAGAGAAGCAGGCTTCCCTCACCCTGTTGCCCCTGTGCGCACACACATACACACACACGTACAACAGCAGCCACACAAGCATGCACGCCCCACTGGTGGCACCATGCTGCTGCCTCAGCTTCATTGGCCTGCTCTGAGAAGCGCTGGCTGCTGGAGCAGCTGGGCAGCATATCCTATGTCTCTCCTTTAGCAAATTTCTTACAAGTTCCTGGACCATTTTGCAGGAAAAGAAGTGCTCACTGTGCTGTAGTTTCCTTCACAACAAATACATGCCCGATGCAGAGGTTACTGTCCCACAACTTTCACGCCCAAAGAGAACAAGAGAAACAAGTCAAAGACTCTGCCAACCCACTGCCTCCTTACAGCCAGGCTGCACTGACTGTTGCAAGCTCAAAATGACTCCTGCACTCCCCTCATTTTCCCAGTGGCTGCAAAGTTTCCCACAGTCCCATCCCTCACTCGTGACTGAAGAAACTGGCACTTTGATTCCAAGCTGGTATAACACCCTCTTAAATACAACACTGTCTACACATGTAACTCCTCTGAACAGGCACACGCTCGCCATCTTGGGGCTCCTGGACTTCCAGTTAACCCCAAGATGGAACTGCATTTTCCAAACAGAAGTCAGTTCCACATAAAAAGCATTTCCCTTACCTCAAAGCAATTGCCCCAAGAGCAACCAGGCAAGTTGCCCCTCCTGCCAGAGAGAGATCCCCTGCTTCCCACAGCTCTGTACCCACACGTGGCCCTGCAGCTACAACCTCCTCTTTCTTCCTGCCCATTGTCAGCAGTCAGATCAGCCCCAGGTGCATGTTGTGCACAATCAGTCTTGACTGGCAATGGGAAGGAAGGGAAAAGCAGGACTGGCAATCACAGAATCTGGAAAAACAGACCCAAATTCAAATCTCTGTGTGCCTCAGCCTGTAGCCTTTGGCACTAAATAAACCCAGTATCTTTGATCCCACAGTGTTTCAGAGAATAAGCAGTCCAGCCCTGCACCCTGCGGATGCTGTGATCCTGTCTTGGGACAAACCGGCACAGATCCCCACCCTGGGGATGCTGCCGTGGCCAGCAGCCTCTGGAAAATCACCATTTGAGCACAGAATAAGAGCATCATCACTGCAGCCTGCATTCCTACTGATATCATTAATGACCACAAAATTATTCGGTCATCCTACAGTTTGACCCTCAAGTTATAATTGCTCCTGCACTCTGGCTGTGGAAATCCTGTTCCCTGTGCTGACTCTGGTCTTGATCTTGGTCCCAACTCTTGTCTTTCAAATGATGGCATAGGGGTAGGAGTAGAGTTTGGACAACCTCTGCCTATCCATCGGTGCAGGAGTATGCAAGAAAAATCACCTCCAATTCTTCTCTCTGAGCTAAATCAGCTTTATTTTTGCCAGTACTTGCTCTACCCATACCCTGCACCAATGCCAGCAAGCCTCCTTTCCCTTCTCTAGACTCCTTCAATCTCTGCTAATCCAGCCTGAAGGATGTAGGATTTTAAATGGTATATCTCCTGTGTAAATGTTGCTGCTCTGTTAAGACTTCATCATGATGATTTTTTGTTGCATTTTTGTTGGAGATGTTGAATTTGGCTTTTGAACCAGATGTTATCTGGGCCCCTGATACTTTGCAAAGCTTGTTCAATTTGCTGAGTTAAACCTACAGCTGATTCATAGCTCTGATCTTTTCTTTGCTCATTACTACAAAACAGAAGGTGGGATTGTCAAAAGCAGCCAGTGCTTCCTGGACATGGGTTGCTTTTAAAAATCCTATTCATAACTACCATTGCTTATGGTTTTTCCATTCTAGGAGCTTCAAAATATTCAGTATTGCTTGTCTGCAAAAATTTGGAAAAAACACCATAGACCCTGTTTCCTGGGGGTCAGCTTAGGTATTGTGACAAAGCTATTCTAAGACTTTAAACAGTTAATTCTATGCATGCAAACCATTTTTCTTTCACACAGCCTTCCTTCCTTCCTTCCTCTCACTGCATGCACATTTTGTTAAGTACAAGGAGCTCTATGTGCCCTACTAAGTAGTTCCACAGTGCTGAGACTTCTTAGAGTAGTCTTCTTTTTAGTGTAAAAAAAAAAGGATACAAACAGTTCAAGAAAGAGAAAGAAGACTTGCTGGGGATCCCTAGAGGCTAGCATGGCAAAATGCTGGCTTTGCAAAAGCAGGTCCCCTCGAGTCAGGAACGCAAACCTTCTGGGCTCCTAGACCAACTCAGCTCTGCTGCCAGCTGGACCATGACACACTCAAGCATCAGGTGGCTTTTCCAAAAAGAGAGTCTGAATTTGGTGACCAATCGAGTAAATTCCTGGTTTCCTCCTTTGCTACAAGCCTTTAAGGAGAAAAGGACCTTTTACCCAGCTCTGAAACAAGAGGTGAAGGACAGATCAAAGCAACAGACCAAAGCCACAGGTGCCCTGCATGGACACAGGCTGGGCCTTGCACGCCCTCTCCCCATCTGACTGAATCCCAAAGGAGGTGGCGCCCGACCTCCCCAGCTTTGCTGAGAGGTGGTGAGTGCCCAGCAGGTCCCCCACCCCATTAAAGCCTTGGGGACACAGCAGGAGCCTGGAGGTGACACCTGGGGACCCAGGTGGGGTGGGATGGGGGTGATGGGAGCCAAACTGCAGCCACTGCCAGCTCTTGCTCCAGAGTCAGTGCGTTGCCAGACCTCCCTGCGCAAGGAGGAAAGGAGCAGGGCAGAAGTTGGCAAGGACGGTGCAGTGACACGGGGAGGCAGGCGAGGGCTCACAGACCCAGTGCCACATAACGGGGAGCGGTTAACCTTTCACTGGGATTCTGTGGCAGAGGGAAGAGCAGCATCCCTGCTCCTGGGCCACTCTGCAGCCTACACAGATGGGGACACAGGGCTGGGTTTGCTCCCTTGAGGGGAAGTGCCCTTCTCTCGGCTGGCTGCTCCTGTGACTGTCACCACAGAAAGGTCAGTGCTGACAGAAGGGGGGTTGTGGTGGCCCATCAGGCCACCCCTCCCAGTCCGCTGTGGCTGGTGAAGGCTGCCCTTTCCCTTGCTCTGCAGCTTCCCTACCACTGCGAGCATTTCGCTCCTCTCCAGGCCTATGAAAGCAACCATAAATACAGCTGCGTCCTGAGCTGTCATAAATTGTCTGGAGGCCAAAACACAGATTGCTCCCACACAATCTCATCTCTCACCTGCAGCCACACTGAGAGCTGCCTCCTCGGAAGGCATGAAGAGTGGAGGAGATGGATGGAGAGAAGGGCTGGAGTGTAACACTGCCCCGGGAAGACATCACGTTAATGTGAGAGATGTGACAGAAGGACACCGAGAGGCAGAGAGTGTGTGGGAGCGGGAGGCTTGGGAACATTTTGCTGCAAGAACATCATGACAGCTTCTTGAAATTAATGGAGGCAGAGGCGGGCACGAGAGGGGCTGGCAGTGCAGTAGCCCTGATGGGCATGCTCACCACAATAGGAAGCAAGGAATCTGAAGCCTACCTTGCTCAGCTGAGCAGCTTTCATTCCCCAGCCTCTGGCCACTTCATATGGGGAAAGGAGGACACTTTCCAGCCTTCCCCATTGTCTCTGACAGTTTGACTGGGACCAAGACATACTCAGACAGCTCAAAAGCAGAGAACAACAGAGACCATCCAAAAGCCTCTCCTGGCAGCAAGGAGCCACTCTGCAAAACACAAAGCCCCACTGCCAGCACCAAGCCACAGCACAGTCCAATCTCAACACCTGCATGAGTACAGTGATGGGAAGGGCTCTTTAATTCAGGCCTCAGTGGAGCTTTCAGCAGACTGAGCAATGCTTTCAATTTGGCCTGTGACAAAGCAGGGCAAGACAAAAGCCAGCACTCCCAGGGAACACCTGGCCATACAGAAGTCAGGATAGCTGCTCACTTGCTTCTTTTTCTCTGAGGTCATTGCAAGCTGCCACCCAATAGCCCTCAGATGAATGCAGTCCAGGCTCTGCTTTCAATATGCACTTAGAAACAACCACTGATTTTAAATGTTAGGGATGGAAAAGCTCCTCTGGGGAGCAACATTAAGAATGATATTTCCCTGAGTAAGCAACAGAAGATAAAATGAAGAGACATCGATCTTCTCCTAAAGGACTTTGTGCACATGATGTTCCTAAATTCCTCATCTGGGAAGTACAGAAGATAATCTATAAAATCATTTTATTTGACAACGCGTCCACTTCCAACACATAAGACAACAACTGGATGGTTATTTGATTAATGTGCTAGAAAATACTGAGTAGCTCTTTGTGTGGACACTCTCATTCGCAGGAATTATTGCTGAGAAGGTTAAGAGGATGTGTCTGTGTGTGTCTGTGTGACTCTGGAAACAGCTCTAAAAACAGTGCAAGTCAGGAGATGTCACATAGTGTATACCACTGAAACAGGCAGAGCTGTGCAAGGGCACAGTTTAGAGTCCCTGGTGGGATGCTGTTAACCAGGATGAAAAGCAGAGCAAGGTAAACATCCCTGGGGCAGTGAAATGTACCAGGAGATGTTCAGTCACTTATTAATGTGAATCATCAGTGCATACACCTTGGATTAAGCCACTGTGTTCTTGACACATCTTGATATACCCAAATCTTCATCTGATTTGCTGTGGGTGCAGGTTCCTGCAGCATGAAGTTCAAAGCATGTGGTACCAGTCTGACTCTTCCCCAGAGCTCTGCAGAGGGTTGGGGTTTCAATGCGAAGCTACAGATAGGGCCTACCTGCTCTGCTAGAAGACCTCATAGAGAAGTCATAGAACCATAGAATATGCTGAGTTGGAAAGGACCCACCAGGCTCATCGAGTCCAGCTCCTGGCCCTGCACAGGACACCCCAACAATCACACCCTGTGCCTGAGAGCATTGTCCAAATGCTTCTTGAACTCTGTCAGGCTGGTGCTGTGACCACTACCCTGGAGAGCCTGTTCCAGTGCCCAACCACCCTCTGGGTGAAAAACTTTTTCCTGATATCTAACCTAAATCTCCCCCAACTCAGCATCATGTTTTTTCCTCAAGTCCTGTCATTGGTCACAAGAGAGGAGAGATCAGCACCTGCCCTGACACTTCCCCTCATGAGGATGCTGAAGACCACAATGAGGTCTCCCCTCAGTCTCCTCCAGGCTGAGCAGACCAAGTGACCTCAGCCTCTCCTCATGTGGCTTCCCCTCCAGACCCTTCGCCATCCTCGTGGCCCTCCTTCAGACACTCTCTAATTGCTTCATGCCTTTTTTATATTGTGGTGCCCAAAACTGCACACAGGACTTGGGGTGAGGCCATACCAGTGAAGGGCAGAGTGGGACAATTGCCTGCTTTGACTGGCTGGCGATGCTGTGTGCTTGAGGCAAACCAGAAGGGATTAAATAAGGTTATGAATAGTGGGGATCTGTCTTTGCCCAGTTCACTGGGAGGTGGATATTTAACACAGCAATGTGACAGTGCTCACAGGAAAGGTAAAGAAGCCAGCAAGAGAAGCCTGATTTGATGCCCATGGTCATATGAAGTTGTGCATCAATAATCCAGAGTAACAAACTGAGCAATTTTGAAGCAAAGAATTATGCTGTCACATAGCACAGACAAAGACAGGAAGTGTTTGAAGGGCAGAATCATTAGATCCAAAAGCAGATTCACTAAACTCACCAAGAAGATGCTGAGTGATCTTAATTTCAAGGAAAAATCATGGTAATTTAAGAACCTATCCAGATTATGACCAAGACAGGCAGGCTGCACATTGGTCTTAAGATCCTATTTATGAAAGAAGATTTTTTGATTCCCATGGGGATTATGGAGGGGGGGAACAGCTTTTCATGCATTCAGCTGCAGCCACTGGGAATGGTCACAGTTTGTTCTAGAAGAAAGATCAGAACTGAAGGTGCCTTTAAGGTCAGATTAGATGTTGGCACCAATTAACTAAGCAGATGTCAACAGGATAGATGAACTGTCAGAACACAGTTTCGAGCAGATCATTGATGTGCATGTTGCTGATGTTTGAGTTACAGAAGAACTGGTGCTGGTGCAGAAGCTGGACACAAGCCATGGCGGGCCAGTTTCCAAGAATTGGCTGTGTTGTTCATGAGGACCTTGGAAGAGCAGCTGTGCAAGAGTTACCCTACTTTGTGTAGCAAGCACATGGGGGACAGCCTGAACAGCTTTGCTACCAGCCAGTCAGCTATAAAGTAACATAGCCAAAAGCCATCCCCAGAAACTGAGGTTTTCTCTTCCACGTTTTCTCTTCTGTTGTCAAGTTGGCTTATGGGGTAACCAGATGGTAACTAGTTATCTTTTAATTAAAATCAGTTGATAAATTATTATTGGATAACTATCATCTTATCATTAAAACAAGGCTCTTTGCAGTGCTAATCACTATATGACCTATGTATTTCTCCTGTCAAGCCTGAAGCCATACAAGCAAGTCAGTTGATACTTGCATACTTTACTTTCTATATCCATGCAGTACCCGTGATCCTTATTTCTCACAGGGACTTGATAGGGGACAGTCCCTACTTGGTTTGAACTCCTAATGTGGAAGATGCTACAGTGATGCAGCCAGAAAGAAGGTGAGGGAAAAGAGCAGAGAGAGCTTGAAGTGGTGGTGGAAGCATCGCTTATTCATATGAGTATCAACTTATTCTGCTTCATCTGACATGGTTCCCATTTGAAGGAGCTGTGCACTTCGGTAGGGCACCTCCTCTTCCTTGCTGAAGTCTATTTAGGTCATGAGGGAACTAAAAGACCTCAGAAAATAGGTCTGCAAACAACTATCACCCTGCCTCTGGGCAGAGCCATTCCCACCAAGCCATTCCTGACAAGAAGGTGTTGCCCAACTGCTTCCTAAAAGCCACATTATAAAGATGGTTCTCTGGACAATCTTTCCCCATATTTCAACTCTTTACCCCTAGAAAGTCCTTCATAATGTCCACCCAGACTGATAAGGTGGGAGGGGGAAGAAGCCTTTGGCACTGCCCCCTGGAGTGGCTCCCTGTGTCCCTTGCTGTTCCTCCCACACAGGCAGGGTCTGAGACTGGCCCAGGAGACCCAGAGCCCTTCTGCAAACCTCTATCCCTGCCACACATGCAGCACACGAGGGACCTCTGCTCCACTCCTGCAAGGGCCAGGGCCAGAAACATCCAGCTCTGCTCCAGCAGCTCACAGGCATGGGGGAAGAGGTTCACTGGAGAAGACACCCTGCAAGAAGTGGCTGTACCCTGGGGTGGAGACAATGACCCCAGTCCAAAGCCTTGTGTGACCCTTCATGCCCGCTCCCCAGGACTGTGTGGGACAATGTGCAGGACCACCAGGAGCTCAGGGGCTCTGCCTGGCTGGCTGTCAGTAGTGTAGTTTGTTCCCATCACACCAGATCTCCTAAGGCATAAAGGAGGAAATATTGACACAGAAAGCCATCTTCCCTTTGTGTATTCCTCACGTAATCTTGGATAATTAGTAAATTGGCTCATGCTTCAATTAGAACTATTGAAAATGCTTTAGTAGCTGACACATGATAATTAAAGGGACATAGCCAAGACTAAGAGCTGTATTTTCTAGTCTTTGCTTGTATAAGAAAACTTTAAAGTGTTACCAGTGAAAGATTTATAGTGATAGTTGTTAAAAAGATAAATCCAAACTAAAAAAAAGCCTGTTATGGTTCCCTCATCCCAGATGACAACACTAAAGGAGTTTCTTTGTCTTTCTGGTCATCTTCATCTTTCAGTTTGTGCCTGTTTCTTGCAGAGCAGCCCAGCCCTCGCTTCCCACTGCCACCCAACAGTGCCAAGAGACATGAAACGCTGCCAACTTCACATGACAGTGTTTCACACCTACGTTGTACCAGTGCAAATAACTGCACCAGCAATGAGAAATCAGAGCTGCTAAGTTGCAAGTGAGCCCATTAAGCACTTCCATGCCATGCAAAGAAAATCCTTCAGTGCCTAATATGTTATTCAGGGCAGCTGCAGAGATGCGGTATATCCATGTGTCAGCCATGGGAATCACCACTGGAGCTAGTGAATGGCAAATGTTTCACACTCAACTTGGAAGCCCTGAAGAGCTGGAAAGAGCATGGTAGGGAGGCACCAAAAAATGCTCCGTGAGGTTCTATAATGCAGTCAGCCCTGCCAGACAAGATATCCAAAGCACTCTATATTTCACTTTGTTCAAACTTGATAAAATGCTCTAATATATAGGGTTCTTCAAGGAAAGATGCCACAGTTTGTTTTTAAGAATTTCTGCAAAAAGGGAAGATCGGAGTTTGTTAAAGCCCCTTTCTCTCAGCTGAGTCCATGTTGCTGATCAGCTGAGCTATTTAAGTTGGGTTGTACAAGCATAATAGCCCAGCTCCACAGGTTTTCTTTTCCTTATTCAGTTTAATAAAGCTGCCTGGGTTCAAATATTGAAACTGTGTGTACAGACACATGTGGGCCCTCGTCTGGCCTACTCCAAGTCAGCTTCTTCTTGCTGACCCTATCAGACTTGATGCTTCAGGGCCAGGAGAGCAGACAAAATTTCAACAGCCTCTGGAGCTGTTTGTTGAGGTCTGTACAATAAGTACATGTCTGGTACAAGCAATAATTCAACTTGGCAGCCCATGAAACCAGACAGCTGAGGTGGGTATCAGCCTGGTGTAGGTGCAAAGCATCGCCAGGGCCCTGGGCGTAGACATTTCCCTCCTCCCTACCTTGGGCAGGTTCCCAGGGGAACAGCTTCACTGAGGAGATTCTGTGCCCTTTTTCTCTTAGAAAGGAATTTTGGAAGGAGCAAAACTTCAGCCACAACCACACTGTGGGGAGGGAGGAAGGGAGGAACGGAGGGATGGACGGAGGGAAAGATGGAGGGAGAAAGGGAGGAAGAGAAAAAAGCAGGAAGGAAGGCACGAAGGAAGGAAGGACACTTATTCCTTACTAAAGGTCTTTGAATTTTACTGCTTCCATCTGAGTCTAATGCACCACAATAAGCGCCTATGATATCAAAATCCATCATGGGTGTCAATGGCCAAGAAAAAGTACTAGAGATCTTTTGTTTGCTCTAGAGAATGGCTCCAACGCTTGACAGGGTGCAGGACTGGGAGTGCCCTGGACAGGACAGGGTAGGCTGGACTACCTCAAAGTCTCTTGAGATGTCCTGAGCAAACGCAAACCTGGGATTCAGCTGGAAGTGACCCCCTGTCCCACCACAGTGCTCCTGAATTCCACCTGCAAGACAGACACTTGTCATTGGCTGGTATTGGCAGAGCAGTGCTTCAAGATGTCACCCCTGGTTTTAGACTTTTCGCTGAAGGCATGTAGATTTGGAAGCTATATTTAGATGTCTTCTCTATTCTTCAGCAACAGGGTTGCCATGGAGATGCTGGTGAGGACGAGAAGGTGGGGACGGAGGGGGAGAGGAAGTTGAGGAATGAGAAATACTAGATTCAAAACAACCCTCACCAGCCTGGGAAGGCTTTAAATTCCTCCTAGGGCAAAAACTGCTGGAGCTTGTTAGCCGAAATGAGCCCCTGGCATTGCCTGACAGCATGACCCTGCCACACATTGCTCAGTGCTTTGTCATGGCAGGTTTGAAGAGACACAAGGGGCTGGCCTTCAAGCACTGCTCCTTTGGGAGAGTGTGGCCCCATTGACCTGAGCTTGCCAAAAACAGAACTCTGGGAACTCCATGAATGTCCTGCTGCAGCCATGCTGCTTTTAAGTTCAGACTGACTCCATACTTGGTCAGCTCCTGCCATAGCTGGGGTGGCTTTGTCTCTGCTGCCAACAGTAGAGGCAGACAAGGAGCTGTCCTACAATTACTACACTGCTGATGTCCAGGTGTTAGAAAGATAAATTACTTGTTGATAGAAATTCCTTGTTAAAAGTTTAGGGCTTGACATGCTTCAGTGATCTCAGACCTAGGGGGAGGTTAACAAAGCTTGGGGAAAAGCATGTACTATTGATAGTGGACACAAAGAATGCAAGATTTACAGGCCACAAGGACATTTGGCAGAAATCCCAAGATAAGGAAGAAACTAATAAAGCCAACTCAGCAACTGTGCTGAAATCGGCTCTGACTGGGCAAAAGGTAATTTCGACATGGGGAGACTGCAACCACCAACTCATGAAGCACCGACTCAGGAAACCGATGGACTCAAGAGAAAGACTGAGCATGTGGACAAATTAGCATGAGAAGTAATGAAAAGCTGGTAGAGCGGAGGACTGAAATAATTTAACCAATAGACGATAGAATACTAATTAATAAGAGCACTATGTAACTTGCAGCCAATGAACATTAATGCCTTTATAAATAGTGAAAAGGTTTGATAATCCTTGTGCTAGCTTTGTGGATTTGTCACCCAGCACCCCTTTCTGCACAAAACTGTAAATCAGTCAAATACCTCGACTCTGTGTGTGGATCAGCCTCTTGCATACCAGGTGAAAGAAACTGTTTTGGGACAACACTGGCAATGAAATTCAGCTTTTCAAGAAAGGTCAGGATAGTTCCCCCCATTCCCAGCACGGAAGCTGGCATATCTCAACACCCCTCTCTCTTCTGGCTCCTGCATGTGACAGCATCCATAGATTTCAGTGCTCAAAGCACATCAAAAAGGGTGGAGAGCGAAGCCAACTTTCCCATCACAGGCGCCTCCAGATACCAGCCTCACAAGTCCCTCTGTCCCCTCCCTCACCCTGCTCTTCCCACACACCCACGCAGACAGTGCTTTCAGCTCTGCAGGACAGCACTCAGCCCAGCCACTGGAGTTGCACTACATCCAAAGCAGCAAGGCAGAAATCTGTAGGAAATTAATGAGCTGCAAACAACGCTGTGCAGCTGCCAGCCTGAAACGAGCCCGCTCTGCACACCGCAGATACAATTATTATATATGAACAAAAGGAGCTGGAGTCGGGTGCTTTGGCTCCGGTCACAGGCTTCTTGTGACCAAGATAAGGGGCAGCACAATGAATTGCCACAGCAAAATCAAAGCTGGATATCCAACCATTTACATAGAGACAAGATACTGCATCTTTATCCAAGGCCCTGTGCATTTGATCAGGCTCACAGTTCTGTTCTGTAGCACTGAAAATAGGGCAAAGGATACTCAGTTACACCATTTCATTTTGCTCTTTGGGGCTGTTTTATTTGTTTCTTACAGAATAAAAACACACCAGGAAAACCAAACAGGGCCATTTTCTGAATTTCCAGAAGCTCATGCCTTGGGAGAAGCTGCAGATTCCCAGAAGGAGGCCAGCCCTGCTGGGCTTTTACTTTCAGAATCCAGAGCTTTGCACCATTAAAAAACCACCTCCTTGTCCATAAATGGAACAAAAATCACGTCATCAGCCAGCTTTGCAGTGAACCAGAGTGCTTCAGAAGGGTTAAATCTAGGAGCAGTGCAACCCTCGATTAATGACCCAGCTTCAGTTCGAAGAGAGACGGGCTGCCGCACTTCCTCCCTGCCTTGCCACAGCCTGGCCCCTTGCAGGACAGCCTGGCTCAGCCACACAGAGGAGTGCTGCACACTGGCATGACCCCATCAAACAGACCAAGCACACCGTGGCCTGCACAGCATTCACCCACCCAGCAGGTCTCCTGCAGAATCACAGAATGGCCTGGGTTGGAAGGGATGTTAAGGATCATCTAGTTCCAACATTCCTGCCATGGACAGGGATACCTTTCACTAGACCAGGTTGCTCAGAGCCCTGCCCAGTCTGACCTTGAACACCTCCAGGGACAGGGCGTCCACAAGTTCTCTGGGCAACCTGTTCCAGTGCCTCACCACCCTCACAACAAAGAACTTCCTCCTAATATCTAATCTAAACCTACTCTCTTTCAGTTTGAATCCATTCGCCCTTGTCTTGTCTCTACATACTCTTGTAAAAAGTCCCTCTCATCTTTCTTGGAGGTTCCCTTCAGGTACTGGAAGGCCACAATTAGGTCATCCCAAGCCTTCTCTTTTCCAGGATGAGCAATCCCAATTCTCTCAGCCTTTCCTCACAGCAGAGGTGCTTTATCCCTCTAATCTTGGCGGCCCTCCCCTGGGCTCACTCCAGCAGGTCCAGGTCCTTCCTTTGCTGGGACCCCAGAGCTGGATGCAGCACTGCAGGTGGGGTCTCACCAGAGCAGAGCAGAGGGGCAGAATCCCCTCCCTCTCCCTGCTGCCCACGCTGCTTTGGATGCAGCCCAGGACACACTTGGCTCTCTGGGCTGGGAGTGCACACTGTCTCTCATGCACCAGCACCACCAAGTCCTCGGCAGGGCTGCTCTCAATCTGTTTTTGGCTAGGCTACTAAACAACCCACATGAGAGACAGCTTAAAGTCCTCCTGGGGTCCCTGGCTGACAAGCAAGAATCTCCTCCTGTCTTCTCTACTTTGTGGCAAGAGTTAGCACCAAGGCCTTTCACCCATCCTAAAAACTTAGCCTACCCTCACTCCAACATGCCCCTCAACTCTTGTTCCTGTTCTTGCTGTCTAAGACCTCCCACTACAACACCCTCAATGCCTCAGACCTTAATAAATAAATGATGCTCTGTCTTCTCCCTTCCAAGTTTTGATAACACCACTGAACAACTGCATGAGTTGGCTGGTCCTGTCAAAGCCCAGCCACAACCCTGATGCCCTCTGGCATATATCAAACACTCACTGGATGTTGGCTTTGTGGGCTGGTCTCACACACTTGTCTCCATCTGCAGTTGGAACTGCAACTAATAAGAAAAAATCATTCTCAGCCCTAGTATGATACCCAGCTTGGTGGCAGGTGCAGCACCTTTCACCCCAGCATCAGTAAACATGTCCTCAGGGTTTTAGCAATGTGACACAACTGCTCTGAAGGCTAAAACCTCATAAAGAACTCTACGATGAATCCCTTGTGGTGTCAGAGGAAAGGCTGTTGTTTAATGGGCTCCCTCTTTGCCCTCCTAGCCTGTTCACTTTAAAAAAGCAATGCCATGACTCAATCAAGAGTTTTGCCCACTATGGGACCTAGAAAACTTTTTAGGATTTGAAATCCCAAGATAAAGATCTTCTGAAGAGAAAGGAAAAGGTGTGCCTGAGTTTTTTTGAGCTGATTTTGATTTTTTTCTGAAAGGAGGTCTCATCTCAGCTCTCTGCCCAGCTAGAGCATAATTGGGTTGCAATGCCATTGGTGCCTGAGCACTGCTTCCTCCCTGCTCCAGCCTCTGCCTTCTTCCAGCTCGTTTCACATGTGCCCTGCAGTGAGTGTCAGTGCTCTTACAAGGAGACTGCTATACGCCAGGGAGACTGTCAGGAGCAGGAGCCTTCTGCTCTGTCTGTCTGTTTACCAGGGTGTCTGTCTGTGTTTATCAGTGGCTTATTCTACTGTCCCTTGCTCCTTGCCATCACATTGCCCCATGCTTCCTTTGCCACCCTAGAAAGGCAGTGGAATAAAAAATATATGTTGAGAAAGAAACCCTAAATGTTAAAAGCCCTTCAAACTGATGCCAGTCAGCCACAAACTAGACCTGAACGTGCATCTCATTTATCTGAGGTTCTCCCCTGGCTTCTCACCTGTGGGTAGACTGCACTTATCTTTGCTCCCCAGAAGTAGAGCTGAAGCAGAGAGGATATCAAAGACTTCCTTGGCTTCACAGGCAGCAATCAGCTGGAGCAGATGGGAATGAAACACACAAGTGAGATTCTCCCCCACCACTGGCTCCCCAGGCACTTGCCTGGCCTTCCTGCCACCAGGAAACACCCCTGGCACCCGGGGCTGCTGCTGGAATGGCACTGGCCCTGGGCTGTAGTACAGCAGCTATTTCTGTCCATCTGCACAACCATTGCTGCAAGGGCCCAACAAGGAGTGCCCTGGGCCCTCCAGGTACCAACGTGTGCCCTCCTGGATCAGTGGGTGCTGCCAAGCAGGAGCTTATCAGGCTGGATCTTTGAAACCAGTCAGGCTCTGAGCAATAGTTAGAGGAAATAATTTAGGGCTTTCTGAAGTAGTCTGAAAAGGCCACTTTCACTTGAGCTGTGCAAGACTCACAGTCATGATACTGAATCAGGAGAAATGAGGCTGCCTGGGCAAAACATCTCTTGGCCTAATCTCATAGCAACACTGAAGGTGAGTTGCATGTCCTACAACTGTAAAGGAGTCCCTGTGAACACCTGCAAACCTTTTTCAGGTCCTAATGTTGAGAAAGGACTGTGGAGCCAGTCTTGAGGCTGGAAATAACTCCCCATGAAGGACTTGGAGATGGTCTACAGCCAGAGACAGCCTGCAGCAGCAAAAGCTGGCTCTGTCAGGCACACTTACCTACAGACAACCAGGTCACATCCCACTTCCAGCAAATTAGAAATAATGCTGGGTTTGGTGGTTTGGGTTTTCTGAGGTTGTTGTTATTTTCTTTTTTGGTTTTGTTATTAAACATTTATTTACCAGTTGGTGCCTCCTGCAGGGACAGGCATTTGGAGATCTGCAACTGGAAGAAGGACAAAAAAGGCTACTAATGATATTGCCATCTCTTTAAAAAGCAGTGATAGTAACAGTCCCTACTAGCCCTTGGAGCTTCACATATGACTCTGCTCTGACAGAGTGTGACTGTACAGGATAGCAGCACTGGGCTCCGTTTAATTTTAGCTCAGCTGCTCCAGATCAAATTTTCATAGCCTCCAACAAAAGACATCGCTTTTATTAGAGGCAAGAGTTATTAGTTTACAGTCAAGCTGGACTCCTTCCTTCTCATGCCTCAGCACAAATAATAACAGTTTTGCAGGCTAAACAAGGCTCTCCTGGCCATCTGTGAGACCCACTGAAGACTGAAAGATTGCCCAGGTGTAATTCAGGACAAAAATCTGATTTTTGGAACATTTAGCACTGCTGGGATTCAGGGCTGAGAGAGGGCCTAGCTCCATGGTTTGAGCCAAGAAATCCTGATAGTGCAGAGATGCTAAAACCTCTTTTTCTGTCTTCTACTTCCAGCAACTCTGATTTGAAATGACAAGGAATGAACATATGGGGCTTTTTAGTTTGGGGGTTTCTTTGATTTAATTTTTTAATCGTTTTTTTTGTTTGTTTTGGTTTGGTTTTTTGGGGTGTGTTTGTATGTTGCTTTTATAGTAAGAGCAGATTTCTGATCATTCAGTGTCATGTATTTGTCAAACAGGGAGATGAGCTTAAATCCATTCCTTCCAAAAATGGATTTAGGCAACATTGCACCCAAGACTGGATTCATCCTGAGCATCTCTGACACCATCTAGCTTCATTTTCTTCTTCTGGGGGCTATGCACTTAGATGTGGCATTGTTTTCCCCAAAATGTACATGGCTAGGAGTGCAGTGCTGTTCTTCAGCTGCACTCTGATGAGTTTCTTCCTACCCCTCCAGGTGTTAAGGTTTTGCTCAAGTCAAGAGATATTTACTATCTTTAGTCTAATCTAAAGAGACCCTCATTCTCTTGCAGCCCCTGGCAGAACTATGCCACCACCCTAAAGCTTGCTTGGCCATTAAGCCAAACTCCGCATGCTGCATCTTTCCCGTGCTCACCTCTAGCAACACTGGGGGCTGCCAAGGGCTGCCTGGCCTGAGAGAGCTTTCCTGAGCAGGACATGTCTTTTGGCTGGTGGTGGTTCCTGGCAGACTTCCATCAAGGCAAGATACGAGGCACATCCCGGTCCCATCCCGCCCCCCCTTATGCAACCACCGCCGGCTAAAAATACAGCAGCAGCCCCTGCAGCCCCGGCCAGGCGAGATGCAGATTTAATGAGGCTTCCATGGCAACGGGCTTCACTTCGGCAGGGACCGGGATGCAGGGGACAGGGATGCTTGGGGGGAGAGGTGCTCCTTGGCTGGGGGAAAGCTGCACACGTTAAAAGCTTGTGGCAGTGGGGTTTGAGGGTTTTTTCCTTGCTGATATTAATAAAATTGGGGAGTGTTTGGTTCAGTTAACTGCAGTCAAAGAGGCAAGCTGTGTAGTATTTTTAACAGACAAACCTGGACCTATTTCTGCCAAGAGAATAAATATTTACTAGTCAGCCTTAATTAAACTCTGTCACCCACAGGCAGAAATGTTAAAACAGAGATAAATCAAGGAGGCTGTTTCAGTCTACCAATACTATAAACAACTTTTCCATCAAAAAGTGGGTTTCTCATGGAGTTGACAAAATGTAGCGGTAGAACTGGCCGGTACAGTCAGGAGACCTGGGGACAGCTAAGGTCACAGAGGAAGTGGTATTGGTTTATGTTTCATGGGTGACGTCTTCTGTGCCACTGCAGGGGGCGGGGTGGGGGGGGAAACACAGTAAAAAATCAACACTGTTGATGAAAAATCTGGGATAAAAAAAACCGTTGCAAGCGTGGCTTTTCAAAGAAGAATAAAACTGAGATTATTGCCTCCTTTCCTCCATACTGATCCTCCTACACTGTGTGCAAGAGTAAGGACGTATGCCAGCCAAAACCCCACTCCGGTGTGCATAGCTCTAAGTACTAGATCAGCAGCTGCTGTCCTGTGGCTCACAGGTGTTTATGGATCCATGGATTATTTTTGTGAAATGTGGAAAATACCTTGGACAAGCTAGCCTATTGCTAGTCAGATTAAATTTGCTATTCAGAAGGTGACACCTTTGCTGAGTGTCACAGACCAAAGTCTCAGTTTCCATTATAAAGACACAGTATTTTTCCAAAATGCAGATTTTTTTTTTTCCCAAGAATTTCCTCTTATTTCCTTCACACAGTAATATTCCTCCTTGTCCTGGGACACTACTTCCTATCTAAGGACTAATAAGAATAAAAGCAACTCAAAAAATAAAGGCAAATAGTAACATCTTCACTTCAGTCTTCAGAAACTGAGGCATGATAAAATATCATGGGAAAAAGAAACGCCCAGCCTCTGCTCAAATCTACATATTTGGCACTGGGAACTTATAAATCAAGGCCCTCAGAACTGCTGCTTATAATTGAAAATTCTGGCAAAATCAGGTGCCTCTGAATGAAGGCACCCCTAAATCAAATAACCCAGCCAGGCTCCCAAACATGGTTTGAACCCAGTATATCTGAATGTTAAAATAAAAAATCACTGTTTTCTACTTCTGCTAGGATGCTGCTAGGATGAAACACGGCTCGTGTTAAACTACATACAGCAGTAAAACTGTTGCCACAAATTAAGATGTCAACAGCACCAGGAAAATTTAAGGGACCCGTGCAGAAAACTGTCCATAGCCGCTTGCTAAGGCAGAGACATCCTCCAGCACTGCAGCAGCCCCAGTCCTGACCATCTGTGGTCATCAAGCTGGAACGAAAATACAGTCTGCTCAGGTATCCTCCCTTCTTCCTCCCTGCTCCTCATGACACAAGACTGCTAGGCTGTCACCTCACCATCAGTCTCCCCCAAGGTGAACACAGAGGGCTCTGCAAGATCTCCCCTCCTCTGTGGCACCACGGCTCATGCCAATTCAGTACAGCTGGTCGCTGGAGCTCATTCTGGTCGCTGTGCCATCTCCTCTTTACAAAGGTGATGGATGCACAGGTTAGACCATACAAACCTGCTCTCTCAGGACATTGTAGTCTGAACTTCAGTGGTCACATGTCAAGATTTTTCTCCTTTCCCTTGAGAACTCTATTAAAAATAACTTTTGACACGAAATAGGCCTGGACAGTCATTTTGCCTTGTACAGCAATGCAGTTCAAAACCCAATCTCATCACCCCACTGAGTTCTGAAATAAATGAGCAGGCATCAAAGTTGTATACTCCCTTCTCTGCATTGACAGATGACAGCGCAAAGGAGGAGCTAGTGCAGCATCTTCTTGATCAAAGGAGGTCCCTGTGATGCAGGAGCACAGCACTAGTGGGGCATGGGGATGTCAGCCATGTCCACACCTTTACTTACACGAAGGCCAATTTTCATTTGAAATTACAGCATGATCCACTATCATTCCCCATAACGCGGAGTTAAATTATGAATGGCACACAGGGAGAGCAGAGGCCTCTTCTATCTCAAGCTCCTTAGCTTAACCTAGATTTCCTAATCAAAGGAAATGCATCCCCCAGTTCTGGGGATGCCACCATGCAGTCCTTGCTCTGCCTCTGAGAGTGTCCTCGGTTGTGACTCTAAGAAAGTCACTTCTTTCCCCATTTGTAAAATGGAAACAAGCGCTCCTTTGCCTCTGAAGCACATCATAAACATAAGTGTATTAATATTTCAAAACACTTCAATATTCTGGGGGAGAGAACACTTGAAATGCATAAATAAATAGAAGCAAAGTTTTTAAGGAGAGGTAGTATGCTTTACTAGCTCAACTAATATTGCTCTATGAACTTCTTAACACACGGGATTCATGCCCAAAACGTACTCAGTTTCAAAACTGGGATTTCTGTTTGAGCCTGTAAAAAAAGGTTTGTATTGCCTTAAATTGTCCTTTCCATGGAACTCATACCAATCAGCTGGGCTCAAGTTTCCTCTCCCTAGAGACTTATATCCTTAGGCCATCACAGTTTGCAACAACATAAATAGCTAATTAACTTCTTACTTAAAAGTAAGAAAGCAATAGGAAGGCATCCTCAATTTCTTCTGGAAACACTTGAGCTCTCCACCATAGCTCTGGCTTCAGACAACCTAAGATGAAACCTACAAAATTTGCTGCAACAATATGTTCCACCATTATCACATGGTATTTGCTGCTCCAGTCATAGGGAAGGCAGCACACAGAGAGATGATTTGTCCTATAACCACCCACCTTGCTAAACAAGTTCGTACAACCTGGTGAAACAAACGCTAACTCTCAGGAAACGGCAAGACACGGAACTTAATGGGCCAAGCCCTTAAGAAGGCTCTTAAACATCTGTTCAGTCCTCACCAGGACTGTGGAGAGCCTGCCTGAGACAAGCTCCTTTAAGACTGACCTCAGTCTCACAGCAAGGGCAGTTGCTAGCTTTTAAGAAATACAAAGTTGGTCCTGGAGGAAGCCCCCAGGTAAGTCTACCAAGGACATCTGAAAAGCACAGTATGTTTGGAGATAAGCAGTCACACTGCAGGAACTGGAACGATGTAGGCTGTCCCACAGACTCCCCTTCAGAGCCCAGGGCCCTGCCCTGGAGGATGGGAGCAGAGAGGATGCCCCAGAGGGGACATCCCAAAGCACCACCCCTCCTGCCTGCCTTCCTCCAGTCATGCTGTCATTCCCAGACAGACTGGAAATCTTGCTTTACTACATATACAAAATGAGATAACACCTTTTTTGGCCCCAAAGCAACTCTCACAGGCTTTGCACATGGGTTGTTTTCACACCTCACTGTGAGGCAGAGAACGCTGGCAGGTTTCCACCTCACCAGGCAGCTCAGCCACCTGGCCTCAGATATTCTCCATGCTTTTTTGTGTTCTCTCCCTTTCCAGGATTTTTCCCTAGGGATGTTCTTAGCAGGGCAGTCTTCCTGGACACCAGCCCCATTTTTCTACTCTTCCCACCCTTCCTGGCTCCACTCCCAGGAGTTCCTGTGCAAGATTCTCTGGATCCCCAGGAGGACCAGCATGGGACTAGTCAATGGTGCAGAAAGGCAGGGAGCTGCCTGTAAGGGAGATGAAGCTGTCAAGACGGGACAAGCTTGGCTTCCATGGACCTTCTCTCTGCTGGCAGGAGGGTGTCCAGCAGCATGACACTGAGACAGGGACATGTGGCACATAACCTGAATGAAGGCTGTGGTCGGCTCAGCTCCTTAGTCCATTACAGGAGCCCTGCTGCGTCCTCGGCTCTCACAAACCAAGAAGTCAGCAGATCTGTCAAGAGTGATAAAACCTAGCCGTGGACCCTTAGACCTCTGCTTGCTATCAATTATGAGGCTTGCTGGCAGCACTTACAGGCTTGCTGTGAATAGGAAGGCCACAGTCATTTCTAGCAATCTGGTCTCTTACAGGACCCCTCACATCCTAATGTCTCACACGCTTTCATGCATTTACCCTTGCAGCATGCCAATGAGACGGGAACCAAAGGAAGAATTAAGGTAGGAGCTGTGGCTCCCAACCACGGCGGTCCAGCTGGCACCACAGAGCTCCTGGCTACTGCCTCCTGTGCGGGGAGAAGACCCTTCCTTAGAAAAGGGTTGCTATAGATGGCAGCTAGGGATGGAACAGGATGCCTGAACACCGTAGGGTCTTCAACCAGATGCCTTCAGCCAGATTGTCCAGAGAGATTTCGGTGGCTGAAGCTACCACCCTGTAAATCAGAAACATGCGTAGCTCCCTGTGGCTGCTCCAGGAATGAACCCCTCTCAGCCAGGTCAGGCTGGCTCCCGGGCAGAAACCTGGTATAGCCTGGACCACTTGAGTTAGAGCTGAACTTATTGAACAGGCATGTTTTCACACTTACCAGCTGAGAACTGGGCAGCTTGCTTCTCTGAGCAGAGCACGCAGAGCTGGGCCCAAGGCTTGGAGAATGTGCTACGGTTTTGAACCCCTTGCAAAAGCATCTCTTCTACTTCACTGCTTTTCAAACATTAGTAACATGTGGGCAAGGTGGAGTCAAACTTTGCCTTGTATTTCGCTTGATTTGCAAGAGCTCATAAGACAAGGCTACACACAAAGATAGAAAGGAGTTTTTCTGTTGTTATTTTGTCTTAAGAATAGGTACACAATCTGGTGTGCTGGCTGTAAAGGGAAGCCTGTAGTGGATTACACCCTCCTTGCAGGCTGTTGTTGCATTTGGGTCAGACAACAGGAGAGGAAAGAGAGAGAATAAAATCATCACACTTCTTTTTTTCCCCTTCCCATACTCTGGATTTTAGAGAACGAGCTAGAGATGAAGCTCCTGTTAAAGCACATTTAACAAGCAACTCTGGTCTGCAGCTCATGCATAAGTGATTCTCTCAATCTGAGTCCTGATCACCTCTGGGGAACAGCCTGCCAGAAGCACCAAAGGTGACAGATGTGTAGTGTGTGTTTTGGATAAAAGCCTATCTCCTGCATAAGGTAGCTAAGAGATGGTGCCTAAACTGAGCCTTGCCTTATTACCCAAAATGAAGACATCTACAGGCAGCTATTGTTTTGTGAAAGGGAAGGAAAAATAACCTCTGTGATGGAAGAGGAGGGAATATAAGACAAAGACTAAAGCAGCAACAGCAAAAAAACTACAGTCTGAGTAAGAAACAGGATTCAGTATATACAAATATCTGCTTTCACCATGTTCTCTTATCTCAGCCTGCTCAGTCCTGAGGCTAGGGACCAGAGGAGGGTTTGCTTTTGTCCTTTTGGGTTTTGTTATTCAATATAACTGCTCAAGTTAAAAGGGGCACCATGAATCTATATTGTCAAAAGGAAAATCATTAGCTCAAAGCCCTAAAGAAAACACGTCTGAGGGCTTGTACCAGCTCCCGCATGACTGCTAGCATGCCACACTGACTTCCTACCCCCTATCAGAAACCTACCCCCTGCTTTAACCCCATTTTCTGAAAAAGCTGAGCATGAGCTCATGAAAGAGACCCTGTCTGTTAAGCCCAGCGGGAGGGAAGAAAACCTCACATAAATGTAGTGAAGTTGTATCAACTCCTCCATAGACAAAGGGAACCTGCCACGCTCCCTAAGAGCAACTTGTTTGACGCAAGGTGGATCTGCAGTCTCTGTTCTCCTAAGACCCAACAAAACAGGCTGCAAAGCTGAGTTTATTGCTCTGGTATCTTCTCATTTGGCTCTAATCCCCTCCAATACACAGGCAATATTTCAAATGCTCTTGCAGAGATGGGGCTCTTCTCAAGACCTGACATTTTTATAGCCCTGGCAAACCATCCATTTCTATTTAATTTAGTTCTTGACAGAAATAAATATATGCACTGAGATTTACATATGGGTAGACAGGCCAATATTTTCAGGCTTGCATGCTGAGGGCTGCATCTGTACTGCAATCACTGCTGTAGCTATAGGTGGTGTCAAACTCCTTGTGTTGGCTATCACCAGCTGCTAGCAACATAGCCACAGCAGTGCAGGGCTCCTCACAGGCTAAAGCTATCTGCAAGTCTGGGGAAAAATTAATTTACACTATTGCTCTCCAGGTTACTTCAACTGTTTAAAACTGTTTAAAAACTCCCAGGTCTCCTTCTAAAAGCTGCAGTCACAGCACAAATGTCTCCAGAATCAGAGGCCTAAAATAGAGGTTTTATCCTTTCTGTACCACAACCACCCCTCAAGATGCTACATGAACACAGGTCCTGCTTCCTCTTCACATTTGTAGTAGTCTCGTTACTTCTGCTTGAGAGCTTTGGCTTTAGCTTCTCCAGACTGCTTGCTAGAGCATACAAAGCTCCTGCCAACCCTGGATGGAGGACCTCCCTGATGTCAGGACATAGCTGCTGCCTACACCACCATGACGGCCTCTGTTGCCCCTGTGGCAGGGGAAGCAAGGGCTGAAGCAGGCAGCACTTGATCTCACCCTTGCTGAGGGACTGGGCATCTCTCCTATGTGGAAAAGCTAAGTGAGCCTGGAGAAGAAAAGGCTCTTACCAATGTATAAAAATATCTAGAGTGAAGTTGCAAAGAGGATGAAAGTCTTGTCAGTGACTCCCAGTAAGTGTATCTGAGGCAATGAGGACAAACCAAAACAGAAGATTCCTTGTGATCATCAGAAAACACTTTTTTACAAGGGTGACCAGGAAGGCTGTGTAGTTTACATCCTTGGAGACAGTCAAAATACACCTGGACAAGCTCCTGCGTAACTGGCTCTAGATGGCCCTGCTTGAGTAGAGAGAATGAACCAGATGACCTCTGGGGGTCCCTTCCAGCCTCAGCCACTCTGTGATTCTGTGAAAACTGAATAACCAGGATGACAAAATGTGAAATGACCAGTGTGAGATGCCTCCCTTCAATGGAGTAAACATTCTTCAAAGAGCACAACAAACTAGAAATGGCCCAAATATGTTGCCATGTGCTGGGAGTACCGTGAGAAAACTATTACAGGCAGAGCATGCTCAAGCTGATGTTCTGTCTGGGACTTGTGCAAGGTCTGGTAAGACTCAAGCTGACGGTAGCAATAATGTCTCTGCTGCGAGCTCCATTGCACCGGCCTGCGTGTTTTAATTAATACACTGGTACCTACCTCCTTCTATCCTGAAAATGCTTGCTATCCCACTGGATTAACACAGGGAACAATTTCCTCTCTGCTCCCCTGATTCAGTGACATGTCCACAGAGGAAAGAGGATTGGTGACCCTTGTTCTGAGACGGATTAAACCACTGGCTGGACTTCCACAAGCAGATTAAGGGAAATGACTGCCTATCTCTCTGTTCTGAAAGGAAAACTCACCCCGATCATTATGAAGGCTGAAAATTGTTGAGAGAAAAGTCAAACCTTGCACTCCTGGGATTTTGAACTAGAACAGCCAATGCAAAGTGGAAAAAGGATGTTAAATGTTTCAGTGACTGAAAGAACATGGAAGCCAACCTATTAAAAATCCATATAGTAGTCAGTGGCTCTTAGACCATGGTCTGTGGGGCACCAGTGGCCTGCAGAGAGTCCCTACATGCTGCTGCTGCAATAACAAAGTATCTGCCACTTTTTAAACAGGGACCTGCCCTGCCCTTTCTACTCCTGTCCAAGATTCACAGACTTTCCCAAGACTATTTTTGACCAGCTGGGCTGAAAGAGAAGCTCAGCCTGTCTCTCTGCACCAGGCTGTCCTGAGGCTCCTTTTGATGGCAGACTTGGAATGCGTAGAGGGAGCCACAAAAATGCCCAGCAGAGGACTACAAACCATCTCAGGAGCACTGCAACTTGTTCATCAAAGGGTCTGTAAAGAAAGCAAGCAAACAGTGTGTCATGTTCGGCAGGGTGCTCTAACCAGCCAGCTGGGCCCATGCTCTGAGATTTTCAGCTTATACTCTAACTATGATTTTCACTAATTTTTCCTTTTGGATAATTAGCCTTGGTATTGTGTTTACCTCAGGGAAGAAATGGGGTCAAGAACTGAGAGTCTGGAAAAGAAGAGGAAGATGATGGGGAAGCTAAAAATGTCAAGAGGATCAACTAAAGGAAATCCCCAGGTGCCACCGTAGTAGATGATTTTCAAAAGCAAAAGAACAGGAATTCCCAAACCCCCTTCATTTTCAGCTCACTCTGAAGAGCTCCCTTACAGGGTTATCTTGAATAGATGCATCTCTGATAGAAAAAGCTGACCTGAAATCTTGTAAAAACAAGGTCTCTTATGTTTCCTTAACTTCAGGGCCAGAAAATCCACATAGCAGTCTTCATCTATTCAGGGTCTGTGAGTGCCTTCTAGCCCTTCGTTAAGCAACGTGACTAATGCTTGTCACGTGTGCTTTATTAACACTCCCTTCCTCCCCGCAGGCTCTGGGTGCAGAAGGCTCTGGATACAGCACAGAGTTTTTCGTTTATGGGGTTTCGTGGTTTTCTTTTTTCAGGGTACTTGCTGCTGTGTGGTCCTGTTGGCCACAGGAGGGTGCCCCACATTTAGAGAGGGAGGGGGGCAATGTCTGGGGAGGTCTCTTGCTCCAATGGGAAATGACTCCACTGCGTGGCATGGGCTGCGCCTGGCAGAGCAAACCACAGAGCACCTCGGCAGGTACAGCTCGAGCCTGCGCTGAATTTAACCACAAACATCACTGTAACAGATTACTGATCCTGAGCATGGGATTAGGGTGGGATATACCTCTTGCTGGAGGAGAGGACACCTACGCCTAACAAACCTGACAAGGTTGCAAATGCTGTGTGAAACACCTCACGTGCCTAAGCACAACCAGCAGTGGGCTAATCTCACCTGGCACACCAAAACAGGCCGGCTCAACACTAATCAATTCTTGAATCTCCGTCATGACACAACTAGTTTTAAATTGGGCATCTGAATGAAGTTAGGGCTGTTTCAAAGGGAATCTATCCATGGGTAACACATAAAGAATTTTGTTTCTTTCCTCTCGGTGTGGGCAAACAACATCGTGAAAATCCCAGCTACTTCGCTTTGGTGACCTGAGGCAGTAGGTGACCTTATCTCTCAACCAATCTTTGCAGTGCCTCCATCTCCCTCCCCCTCCATGCTGGGGATGGCAGAGCAGTGCCGCTGGCATGCACAGTGAGTCAGCAGCCCCGCAACTCCCCGACCATGGAAATGTTCCTGTTCCCATGGCTTGCTCACAGCTTTGCAACTACAATGGGACACCCCAGTTTGTGACCAAAAAATGTCTTAAAAGAAGGCAGGTCCTCTAATGCAGTCAACACACCCATCAAAAAATGCTCTTGTCTGGGCCAGGGTATATGCAGAGGATTGGTCCCCACCAGAAGCAGCCTGCAGGAGCCTTGCTTCAGGCTCCACTTTCCAGAGACAGGAGCCACCTTCCTCCTGTTCGCAGGGCCTACAAGACATTCCAGCTGATGGTGGGATGGGATGGCCATGCAGTATTTCTGAGAAGTCAAAACAGTCAGTGAATGAATGGTGCATTTTGAGTTTCTCAGCCAATGCTCCTGTGAGTAAAATGTTATTATAGCTAGGAAAAAAATACTCTCTGAACTTTTATTGTTAGCATCTGAACTGAAGCCCACTCCTGAGATTTCAAAGGAGTTTCTTTAGCTTTTTAACTTTTCACTGCTCTTTGCATTTCCATGCCTGGGCAGTGAAAAGGCTAAGCAGACTAATGCTTTTTAAACAGTGTGCAGATCATGTTCAGCATCATCCTGGCAATGCCAGAGCTCTTGAAGTTCTAGCCTCAGCTTCTGTGAAGAGACCTGAACTCATTTAAACACTCCAGTTCTGCCTGTACTTTTAACCAAATCCTTTGAGATCACCTTTGGGGCTCACTGTCTTTGTTCTGCAGCCAAGAGCACGTCCCACACCTTTATGCTGCTCTGACTTCAGCCAGTCAGTGGCTCTTTTCAGACCGAGCAGCACAAACCAGTAAGGACCAAACCCAAGGCTTCTGTGTTTGCTTTGTGTGGTACCAGCTTGTCCTGCAACAATGAGGCCCCCACTGCACTTCCATCACACCTCAGTCACTGTACATCACTGGTTCTCTAATGAGGGTGTTTCTGAGATAAGGGGGGGCTGAACTCTGAACCATCAATGACAAAGGTGGTGTGGCTTTTTGCCTACCTCTCAGGATGTCCCCTATGCGGTCTGGATGTCTCTTTCTAAAAAGAGTTAACTCCTCCCACTGAACTTCTATGGTTTCACCCCCTCTCTGTGCTGGCACCCAGACAGTGTCCTTTACTGGCCGCTCACCTTCTCACCAACAGAGATACCACCAGGAAAGCACACTCCTTTGTATCTTGCATAGGAAGTGTTGACAGCCTTGTAATATTGATTTAAGGAAATATTCACCACAGAATTCCACTTACTACTTCCAAGTAGTTTGTACTCATTCTTACTGACTTTGACCACGTAAGAAACTGTAACGGTTTAATTAAAATGGGGTTAAAATCTGGTGCAAACCACAGTAGAGACATCAAGTAGGTCCCTAGCTTACATATACTTTTAAAGAAACAACATGATTTGTTCCTTGGTGTTCAAGCTACAAGGTTAATCTAGTATTAGCATTCAGATTTGCAAAAAGCAGTAACCTGTTTAAGAGCTATCTGTGCTAGATCTGACTGTTGATCACCCTTTTAAATTTAAACAACAGTGTATTATGACAGGCTGAGAGAGCTGGGTTTGTTCATTCTGGAGAAGGCTCTGGGGAGACCTTATTGCTGCCTTGCAGTATTTAGATGAGGCTTTGAAAAAAGAGGGAGAGTGACTTTTTACACAGGCAGATAGCAATAGCACAATGGGGAATGGTTTTAAACTAAAAGAGAAGAGATTTAGATTAGATGTTAGGAAGAAATTCTATTGTGATGGTGGCAAGACACTGAAACAGGTTGCCCAGAGAAGTGGTGGATGTGACATCCCTGAAAGCGTTCAAGGCCACAGTGGGTGGGGATTTGAGCATCAGGAGTGATACTTAAGGAACCTTCCAACTCAAATCATTCTAAAATTATATGATCACTATTACTGGAAATGGCTATGTAAAACATAAAAATATTAAAATATTCCCATCAATCTTTAAAGATCACAACTATATTTTTGAAATTCATTTTGGTCTCAGAATTTGACTCTACATATCCATCCCTGGCTGTAAATTCACTCCTGAAATCAAATCTGTCAGTGGCATGGGGTTTAATTTGATCTTGTGACACTCTCCAGCACTTGCTGCTAAGAGCTAACCCATTACATTCCAGACAACATATTAAGCTGTGACATAACAGCAGGGTCACACAGACATGAGTAAGAAGCAATATGAGCCCATAAGCACCCTGATCCTTCACTGCTGCCTGTGCTCTGAGTTACTCATATTCTGCAAGGGCAGAAAGATGATATGGATTTCTGCTTAGAAGCCTGAACCACGGTGCAATGATCAGAAGCCGAAGGTTAGTTTTAGTCCATCACAGAGGTGACTGTTAAGAAATCACCCAGAAAACTCTGACCCAGAGGGTAAGGGTGGAAAAGAGAGAGAGAGGTGCACTTGGTTTTCAACTACAAGTACCTCAGCAGGTTGCACGTACAAACCTTTGGCAGCTCATAAAAAGCAGTCATCTACACATACGCCTACTCATCCCTGTGGTGCAGACTTCCAGATAAGAGGTAGTGCTTCTCTGCAGTACAAATGATAGGTGTGGTGATACACACAGCAATGCATCCTAACAGAGTGTACCAACACTGATACCTACATGCTTAAACATCATCCTCACTGGGAGACACAGGATCTCCTGCCTGCCCACACTGTTTCCTCCAGGAGAGGATGTGCTGCTGTGCCAGACTGCAGTGCCTTTGGCGGCAGCATCACCTACTGAGGGGTGAAGGATGGCAACTGTCCTGGGGTAGGAAGTGAACATTAGGCAGAGCATCTTCTTTCCTCATTCTTGCTGCCCAGGAGGTGAGGGTGAAAAGGAAAGAGGGAGGAGGAGGCAGAAGGAACCATGGATCCATCAAACGAAGTGGTCTCCACAGACCTGGCCTTGGACAGGGTAGCAGGAAACCTGCATATTCAGAAAACCATCCATTTGGCCTAATATCTTAGGAACAGAATCAACAGCAGGAGAGAAAACTTAAAAGAGTCTGAGGTCTTTGTGGTATAGACCCACCCATGCTGCAGTTACACTCAGATGGAAGGGCTGAAAGACAACAGCGTGGCACCACCATACAGATGGGGCTTCGCTGCCATTCCACCCTTCTTACTGTGGAGGAGAGGGATAGGTCTGAGTGACAGAAAAGGAACTGGACTTCTTTGCTGGTTTGGGGATAGAGTTCACTTTCTTCACAGTAGCTAGCTTGGGGCTGTTTTGGATTTGTGCTGAAAACAGGCCTTTTCTGCGTCTTGTATCACTCCATCTGCCAGTGGGCTGGGGAGGGGCACAAGAGGTTGCGAGGGGACACAGCTGGGACACCTGATCCCAACTGACCACAGGCATATCCCACAGGATATGGCACCATGCTCAGCATGTGAAGCTGTAAGAAGGAAGGAAGGGGGTACATTCAGAGTGACGGTGTCTGTCCTCCCAAGTAACCACTGTGTATGATGGGGCTCTTCTCTCCTGGAGATGGCCAAACACCTGCCTGCCCATGGGAAGTGGTGAATTCTTTGTTCTGTTTTGGTGGCACCCATGGCTTTTGCTTTTCCTATTAAACTGTCTTTATCTCAACCCACCAGTTTTCTCACTTTTACCCTTCCAATTCTCTCCCCAATCTCACTGAGGGGAGAGAAAGAGAACAGCTTGGTGATGCTTAGTTGCTGGCTAGGATTTAACCATGACAGCCTCACTAGGGGAACACCATTCAATTTCCACAAACAAACAAGAAAGAGAAGAGGAAGCCTTGTCCTCAGAATCTACACCAGACAAGAGTTTGGGCAAAATCGGGCTATTAACTCCAATAAAAGTCTCTCAGAGGGCTCTTTCCACCAGCTTTAATCTGGGATGCATGTCCAGGAACAGACAGCACTGGTGCAGGTTCTTCTTCTCTCCTACAGTCATGTATTTCAGACTCCTCTTTGAACAACCTGCCCTTTGTTACCCAGAGAGTAGAGATCTCATAGAGATCACCACAAGGCATCTTCCAGGTGCAGAGTCAAACCTACTGGAGTTCCAAAGAGACTACAGATCTCACGTTTTGATTCCTGATTTCAGAGCAAGGATGCTCAGATCTGTATCTATAGTAGCCAGAAATGTAGGGCTGTTGGTCTCTGGGTTGCTCTTACTGGACCACCATGTGACAATACTGGGTTCACTGCAGAATGAAGCACCAGTGCTTCTGTGGCACTGGACAAAGCAACTGCTGGAGATCTGGGCCAGGTACTGAGGGACAGACCTGAGAGCACTCCTTGGAGCATTTGGCACCTGGAAGTCTGAGAAAAAGACCTCTTAACAAGCTCCTTGTTAGCTTCTTCCTCATGGACATTTTTGGCTCTCATGAATGTAAAATAAGCCTTTTCTATAAAGATGCTGATGACACAGCTGGCAAAATCCTTCCTTGAACATGGTCAGGGAAAACTAAGGAAAGTAAAGAAAATACATTTCTGTGGGCTGCTTTGGTTCTCTTTGCATCTCCCACAGCACAGGACCTGGAGTGAGCTGCCCCACTTCCCACTTCCCCAAGTTCCAGCCGATGAGACCTGCTGTGAAGGAGCAAACCAGAAGCAGCCTCAGCAGACTCCCCAAACCAGCTCTCCTCCACAGCTTCACCTGGGACCTTCATGCTCTCCTTCAGAGGGGAGCTGCTTTTCAGCTCTTGCCCCCAGTCCCTGCCCGAGCTACGCTGCAGGTGTGTGTCTATCACGGCTGTGCCTGGCTGCACGTACCCTGCCAATGCAGTTCAGACCGTGACCCACTCACCATCCCCGCCTCACCACAACAGACCTCTCCTCCTGCACATCCCAGCTCTTCCATCACCAGGCTGTGCTCAACCAGTGCAGCTGCTGTTTACCACTGACACTACATACCACCGAGCCCTCTGGCTCCAGGCACATGCGGGCAGCTTGTTCTGCCTTCTGGGCAGCAGAAAGCAGGACACCAGAGCACATACAGACACATGTGCTTTCTGCTGCATTCTCCCACACGCCCTGCCAGATGACCACGTGCAGTGGTGAGGGAGGTCCTTGCAACTTAGGCTTGATGTTACTCATCCCTTATTTCCAAAGGTGATGTCCAGTCTGGGAGTGGGCGAGTCTAACAGGTCAGTAAGGCATCCCAAGGTGCCTTCAAGAAAACAGGACATTTATAAAACAGAACTGTGTGGAATATCAGCTGTATTGCACATCATTGCACTAACTGCTACTTGCTCATACCTAGGTAAACAAAGAAGCCAAGAGTGCGCAGCCATTTCATTTTATTAATTAAAGTGACTGGCATTTATACAGCACCAAAGCACTTTGCAAATCTTAATTATGCTTCAGAGCAGCTCTGTGAGGTGAAACGTGTTCCCATTTACAAACAGCAAAAATGAGACATAGTGAACTAAGCGACTTGCCAGTGCACTCAGGAGCTCAGTGGAAAAATTAGGACAGAATCCTAGATCCTGCTGCTTTCCGACCCCATTCCCTAGCTTCTGCTCCCGACCCTGTGTGCTACCCCACAGCTCTAACCTTGATCAGATACCACCACAGGGACCTCTAAGCTCAAGCAGTCACACGTGGGTGGGATTAACACCAGCACAGAAAGCTGAAATGTTCTGTTCTGCCTAAAAGATGCCTCAGGAATCTATAAAAATTTTATTATTTTTCTTCTATTGAAACAGGTGGAGAATCTATAGCCAAGGCTTCAGAACGCCTCCAAAGTTCATTTCACACCACCCAAGGCCACTGATTTTTATTGCGCTCACATTGGAGAAGACTAATACTGCGAGTCTTGGCACAGAGTTATTCCTACTGAGAAACATCCCCAGCAGCCAGAGGAGAAGAAGGGAGACCCTGGTCTCCCCAGCCTGCCTGCCCTGTCCCTGGGAGAGCTCCCACACGTGCTCCCCACGGTCACACCAGTGAGAGGGTGGCACCAGACCTGGGGGCTGCTGGCAGTGACCCTGCCCAGCCGTCAGCATTGAGGAACAGACAGCAAAGGGGTGGCTGAGGGGCAGAGGGGAAAGGGGGAAGGCCACTGCTTGACACAGCATCGGGGCAGAGTCTCTGGTTTGTGGGGAGGAGGAGGAGGAGGAGAGGGGAACGAGCAGCCTGACACTCCACAGACACGGCAGGTATCTGCTCCCATCTCTCTTGGGGTGGGACCTTGCTCTTCAAGAGCACTGCTCTGGAAGTGAGCGCCTGCCTGAGGGAAACAAGCCTGACAGATATTTTGCTCAAATAATTGAATTATTTTTAGATGCTCAACACATCCTCTTGCAAGACAGCTAGCCACACAGAGATGAACAGATCTCACAGCCCCTTGCTAATCCACTGAAACAGCTAATCTCCTTAACCCTTGTAGCTCGCAGATAGTGGCAGGCACATGACTTCCCTTGAAAAGGCACTGCACCTTGTGACTTCTACCCCAGACATTGTGCCCAAAAAGGAGACCTGCACCAGGGCTTTTTTTTTTTTTTTTAGCTTTATCAGGAGAAAGGTGCATCCAGATAGGATGCCAGCAGAACGGGACCAGGACAATCCAAGTGGGGAAGTGCCCTACAGCAGAGAGACCTTTCCTCTCTTCCTTCATTCCCTCCTTTGCTATTTCTTGCAGCTTGACATATGCACAGGCATGATTCCTCCCTGCCAAATTGAAACAGGCTCATCAGCAGCCATCCCAAAAGCATGATAGTTGGGTTGAGAGAGAAGAGGTTATACAGCCCCAAGCTTAAAAGCCAAAGGCCTGGTTTGGTTGAGCATGGAAAAGAAACCCCTGGAGTCACCTTCTATTTTCCTTTGACTTTTCATTACTTTAATTAGAACAATCTGAAGCATCTTACTTTGAAAGGCAGCTCAGCCTCAGTGCTCTGTGGATAGCGTTGTGCTCAGCTCTGCCCTCACACCTCACAAGACCAAGGGCAGAGTCTGATCCTCATAGGCTGCATCATCACCTTTTTGTCTACAGTGCATGCTGTAAACAGCAGGTCTGTAAAATCTTATCAGTTGAAGTAAACCTGTGAGATAAACAGCACACAGAAAAAAGATCCCTAAATACATGCATATACACATTCACACAAGGCTCAGGGGAGCCAAGGGCTGTATCTCAAAATTTCTTTTCTCCACATAGCCAGGACATAAAGATAATACCCTGATATTTCAGTGCTGCTCAGGAAATATCCCAACAAATATGAGTTTTGTTGTATTTCAACTATCTCTATCAGCAAATCTGCAAAATTCATGGAATTGGGACAAAAAGGATCACACAATATATTCACAGTGGCAAACATTACTGCATTCAGGAGAGATGCAGGAATTGCCCAGTCATGGATGCTGGTATGGCTGTATCAGTTCTGCTTGCTGCTAAATGCTTTGAAGAAACTCTCAACTGCTACAAGACAGACAGAGGTGCTGTTCTAAAGCCAAGGCTGCATAATACTTTGACATAATACATACCTGGATGAATTTCTAGCACAGTTATGATGTAGAGGCAATGGGTTGGATAGAGTGGTATTTCTGCATCTCATGAAATGAAGCCACAAAGGGTAATGATTTCTTTTAACAGCATGCCCTGACCTGAGCAGATCCCTGCTCTGCTGCTGGGAGAACCTGTGATGAGTTCTGAGCTCTGCAGTGTCCCTGCAAAACTAGTGATGAGTCCTGCACTGTGTGCGCTAGCGCAGAGGAAAAGGCCTGGCCCTTCCCAAGATCTGGCCACAGTACTGCAATCCTGCTTTATCAACAAACATCCACCAAAAAGTCTCAAAGTTATCAGAGTCCAAGCTCAGCCCAAAGTGCACTGAAAAGAATGCTAAAGTTAGCCCTAACTTCTGCAGACACAGCACAAGTCCCATCACTGGCAGTGGGTCTGCAGCAACAAATCTAATTTACAGATTACTTTTCCAAATTCAGCAATATTTTCCACATAATTACAGCGGTATGAGACTCAGTGTTCAGGTCTTAGAAGATCTTTAGGCATCCTAGTATCCGTTTATATCTCCTGTTATCTGTGCTACTGTGCAAACTGCTATTTATGGAGAGCCTGTCTGCCAACAAGTGATTTTACCTACTCTGGAAACATAAACCTGCAGAAAACCCTCTGAGATGCTGTATCAACAAATTAAACTATTACCTCTGGAATGATTACAGCTTTTTTTCCTAAACTGGAAAAAAATGAAAAAGCCACCACTAGAAGAAAGTGGTGGGTGGAGTTTTTTTCAAAAGTTTTTCTATGCTATTCAAAGAATCACCACAGTGGATGAACAGTCCACTGAACAGCAGATTTTCCATGAGTTTGCAGAAGAGCACAGCAAAGCTGTGTTCTGTCCTTCCCATCTCAGTTTTGTAATACTAAGAAGATTTTGGTTTGTTAGGAGTGTCACAGTAGTACCTCCCACCAGTAACAAAGTCAAAATTAATGTTAAATTAGCATTAATATTTAAAGTAAGTTATTCTATTCCATGCTTCAGTGTTTGTGAGGAGATCACGATAATCTCTCTGAGAATTTCCAGTCGGCTTCCCTGCCAGGGCATCTGCTAGATGACAACTGACACTTGCCTGTATTTGATCTAGTTCAATACTACCCTATCAGGAACATGATTGAGATGCATGGTTTCTTCAAAGAAGTCCTTGCCTGAGACTTCTGAGTGGGGAACATCATTGGATTACAGGTAAAAATTACAGATTTTGGAGCAAGGAAAGTCCCTTTTTTCTGCCTGCCCTTTCCAGCAGCCTGCTGGGGGTGTTCCAATGTGAATCTTGCTTTCCCATCTGACTGCACACCTTGGCTTCCCTCTCCCCTGTTCTGCCCAAGCTATGTGAGAAAAGCAAAGTCTCCCCCTGCACTGCCCTGCTCCTTGTACAGGGCTGCTTCTTCTCACAGCTCCCACTGACCAGGGCACCACTCACTTTCTGACCTTGCCCACAGCCAAAAGAAATTGAAATTTAGAAGCTGCAACTCAAAGGGAGAGCAACTTGTGATGCTCTCTGCAGCTCACTGCTTCTCTGGCCTTGATGCACAGCTAGGATCACTGGGGACCAATGAGCTGGATGGATGTTTCTAGCCAGAAACCTTGCCTCTTTTATAACCACGTGTCTCCCCTGTGAGACCCCAGTGTTTCCCCACTGGAAACATTGCCCCCTGCAATGTTAGTGCCAGTGCAGCAAGGGGAAATACTGCCAGTGCACACCAGCCATTCTAAAAAAATTCTCTGGGGATTGTCTGGCAAAGGGACAAATAGTCCCAGGCAAAACTGACGACTGGCTGAAGCCATGCAAACACCTGTTTAGTATAACTGCTCAGCAGGATTTCCAAAATCAAACCTCTCCTGCATATTATGACCCCTTAGAGGGTTTCCCAAAGACAACCTCACATCCTCTTCAACCCAGTCCTGTAAGTATCCTGTAGACACAGTGCATGCTTGGTCTCTTCCCAAGAAGGACCTCTGCCAGTGTTGACTGAAGACCCCCTGCCTGGGACAGATGGATCCTGCATCTCCAGGCACCAGAGCTGGGCACCACATGTCCCCTGTGAAAAACTCCAACGTGTCAAGTCATCAGGGTTAAACAGCGCCAGGCTACCAAAGGGTTAAAGCCAGAGAGACTATTGCAAAGGCAATATGAGATGAAACAGAGCTCAGCCTTAATACATTGGAGGGCAAAGGCCTCAGGGGGGCTTTTGCTGAAAATATTAATAGGATCAGCATACAGGATTTGCTCCCATCCAAAGGTCAGTGCCTATGTATCAGCTAGCAAAGGGGCTGGACGCCCCCCCTGCACCAGGCTGTCCCCTCCATCCCTGGGGAGCTCCCTGACCTGCTCCTTCTCAGCAGCACCCAGGTAGCTGCTCCCAGGCTCCTGGCTTTCCCTGCTCCACAGCTTGGCTGGAGCCCCAGATCTTGCCTTCACACTGCTCAGCCTACCAGCTGGCCCTAGGATGGGGCACAAGTGAAATTTCCTTCTTTGCAATGGCTGTTTAGCAAGATCCAACAAAGAAGCTGCACACACACTTCTTTCTTTCTCATATTCAGCCTTATTTTACTTCATGGAAATAAGCCTGCAGAGATCATTTCATTTACGCTTCTCACTACTACCAACTCCAATAATGTGTTTCCTCATTTGCATCACCAAGGGATGTAAATTTGCCCCAAAGAGCCCATGATCCACCCACAAAATCCTCCCCTGAGCCAGACAGAAGAGGAGCAGAGGGAAGAAAATAATGGCCGGGACAATCTAGAGTAACAGGGAAAAATCCAGGAGGAGAAGAATCGTGAAGAAAGGGAGCAGGAATAATCTTCAATGCTACCTTATGGATTCTTCAAGTAAAACTGAAAAATAATGCATTTCAAAAATGCCCCCTCTAGCCACTGCATTTTGCCCTCAGATGCTTGCTGCGTTCACGGTGAAACATGAACAAAAGCATAGAGAAGTGGCCTGTGGAGCTGGGATGCTGGAGTGTCACAGCTCATCACAGGGTGAAGAAAAAAACACCCCCGAGCTCTGACAGCTCAGCTCTGCATGTCACATCAGTGTCCATTGAGGAAAGCAGGCACAGGAGATGTCTCAGAACAAAAAACACTCTACACGACAAAAGCCATGTCCGTGGGAAGAGGAAGGAGCTCGAGGGGCCAGTGGAGATATGGCAGAATGACGAGGAATGAAAAGGTTCGATTTCAAGCTACCTAGAAAATTAAAGTTAAAAAGACCATGTCTAGATGTATAACTTCCTACCAAGGACTAAAATTCCTTCTCCATCACATTTTCCATAGTACTGATAGCCAGAGTATCATGCATGATATTTGTGTTGTGACTAACACCCTTCCAGGAGGTGAGGAAGCACTCAGGTGTGGAACAGCAGGCTCAGGTCAATGTGTACATCTGAATGGTGACATGAAATTTTTGTGACCCAGTTCTGACTTCCTGAGGGCGAAAAGGGAACCTTGTGGGCTCAAGCTCACACAGAGCTTGCTCCTGGCTAGGAGGCACTAAGGTGAGTGGCATCAGCATTCCTCTTTTGCACAAAACAGCTGAAAGTGGATCCACCCAAAACCCAGAGAGACATGGTCCATGCAGGACCTGTTGAGGGAATGGATGGGAGAAAAGTTGGGATCATTCCCCACCGTTTGCTATTTGGGGACCAAATAGTTACAGATCCATTACAGTATCTCTCCTCCTACCTGCAGTTCCTGGTCTGACTGGGGCCATCATGACCTTATGATATGAACCATACAACATTGTCTCCTTTGAACTTCAGGCACTGACCACATAAGAGCCCACCATGAGAACTGAGACAAGAGAGTTTTCAGGACAGTTTCCAGGGCCTGGGTAATTCAGGGAGTTGCCAGCAGATCTGGGGGACTTTGAAGTGAATCTTGAAGTGGCTGGTTCCTACACAGCCTCCCTAGGAAGGCAGATTAATAGCTGATGGCCAACCTGGGGTTCATCTCACATACAATAAACAGCTGTGACATCCCAGAAAAAAGAGCAAGCTTCAGACACACTGAGCGTATCAAATACATGCAGTTAAAAATAACTAATGCTAGAAACGCTGTGTAAAGCAAACATTTCACCAAAAAACAAGCATTACCTTTTAGAGGATAATCATGGAAGCAATCTTGTATATACAGCCACAGTGAAGTTTTGTGCAGTTCCTCATGTCTCAGAAGGATGGGAACAACTCTGAGTTCTCTGCCTGATATTTGCTGCTGAGGTAGTCTCCTAGAAGTGCCTCCTGAGATCTTCAAAAGGCAGAAAGTGAAGGCATCCCAGGCAATCCCTCTACCTCTTCATCTGCAGTTGTCTCCAACAGCTGTGCCTGCTTTTCCAAGAGCAAAAGCCAGGTGGAATTCCTTACTTCCCAGAGAGTGCTAGACAGAGCCTGTCCTTACCCTACCTCCCACAACAGAATAGCAGACGTCTGCCACGTCAAGCAGGTGACCTGTTTGATCCACCTCAACATCCTGGAAGTGCCCAGCTCCAGCTGGTTTGGGCATGGTGCCTGCGGCACACCAACCTGTATCAGAGGTCTCTAAACAGTCTTTTCTTTCTCCTGGCCCTGGCAGGCATTCAGTTCCTGTCTGAAAGCTTGAGGACTCCTTTCATCCTAATTTGTACAACTGGTGATGCTATTCTTATTCAGAGAAATGTGTAATTCATAGAAACATTGTTCACAAATGGGAGCAAAAAGCCTTGTGCACTGGAGGAAAAGCTCTTACCAAATACAAGGTTGCAGCAGAGCTCGCTCTGTCTCTTCCTGCTGCAGCCCCATCTGTCACAGCTTTGCTACCCTGACAGCATTGTCTGACAGACCATATCCACCTATTCCCTCCTTCCCATCTTTTTTCACTAGTCTTTTTCCTTGGGCTACCTCCAGACCCCAAGCAGATCCACAGGCCAGTCTAAGACATTTGGTTTGAGAAAGAAATATCTTCTCCCTAACTCCTCTCCCCAAGGCCCCAGTGCTCTCTTCGGTCTCTTTCCAATTACCTCAGTGGCTCTTCAGCTGACTGCTTACTGGTGTTGTACAATACTGAATTCAGATTTGGCAACAAAAGGCTCCTCCAAGAAACACCCAGTGCCACCACCTCACTCAGGTGACCACAGGAGAAAACAAGAGATTCTTGCTCATTTCCTTGTAAGATTTTGGCAGCTCTTGGCAGCTGAGAGGATTTTTGGAACAGATCAGTCATATCTGCTGCTCCAGGTATTCTGCCTGCACACAGCTTTTTGAGGATGGAGGATGTGGCTAAGGGATGGTATCCCTGTCTGAGTTCTCAGAAGACCTACACAGCTAAGTCCAAGCTGTGTCAGTAGCTCAGCTAAATCAGAGGTGGGAATTCAGCTGCCTTCTCTAAGCTCTGTCTTCTCTAAAACCTTCAAGGACATGGACACAGACAAGCAAGGGTGAGACAGAGTGAAAGGAAAAGTAGGAGGAGGCAGCAATAATGAGAGGTGAGATCCAGGAGAATTTAGGGATTTGCCTCGTGCTGTTCACTGAAGGGAGTATCACACTTGTCCAGGCCTATGTTACACTGGGAGGCACAACACAGAAAAAGAAGACAGGTGATGCTGGCCTGGCCTCACAGACACTCACCTCTATGGAGTACTGCTGGCACGGGAACAAACTCCTTTGATTCCATGAGCTGTGGGCTCAGGCATGAGCCTGTCTTACATGAATGGACAAGATCCCACAGCAAGGGGAGGCACTAGGAAGGGACGGACTCTGCCAACCCTCGTGAGCGGGGCTGGATGATGTACCAGCACTACACCTGCGTGGGAAGACACCAACAGCTCTGCAAACACACAGGACACCACAGTGTCTCCCATCCCCCTGCCATGAGCAGCTTGGGAAAAGCATGTTGTGAATCTGCAAATCCCCCCTCGAGGTCTCCTGGGCCTGTAGGGGGACCAGTGCCAAGACAGCACATGTGACAGCAATGGAGGGCACATCCTGTCTGATAATCTCTCACTTGTCCTCTGTCCAGGGAAGAGCATACCTCTCTCCTTGCTTCATCTTCAAACTGAGGCTTGGTAGGAATACTGTGTCCCACCAGGACACACCAGGAGGCTTCTTAATTAGCCAAATGACCTTCCAAAAATAGGATCAAGATGCCTGCCCCAGACCAGTAGTATATTTCAAATATTATCTAGGTATGAAAAAGGATACTTCTAGAATGTTACAGACTTCACAGTTCTTCAATAAATTTAGAGAGCTAGACAGGCACTAGGGAAGTCCTTTCTCCCGCACCCAGAGGGGTCACAGAGACACCTAAGATGCAATAGGAAGTTGTTGATTTTTGCAGAGATAGAGTTAATTTTCTTCACAGTAGCTAGTATGGGGCTATGTTTTGGATTTGTGCTGAAAACAGTGTTGATAACACAGGAATGTTTTCATTATTTCCAAGCAGAGCTCATACAGTGTCAAGGCCTTTTCTTCTTCTCACCCCACCCCACCAGTTCAGGCTGGATTGAGGTTTATAAGGACAGATGGAACTCCGGCAGCTTCATAATAGACTGTGGATTATAAAGTATGATAAACAGCCACCTTCTCACAGGCCAGGCATGAAGTGAATAGCCCCTAGGCTCAACAGCTTGTGCTCGGCAGCCAGTGCAACTCGGCAGAGGCAGGAAAGCAGATATCCTGGAGGGCATTGAAAGAGGAAGAGGAGGAATTACGATAGCACAAAGCTGAGAGGTAGTGATGAGAGCAGGAAGAGCAGCCACAGCAGGTATGCCTTCAGCCTCATGAAACAGGGGAAGTTTTGCTGACCACGGTGCTAATTACAGAGACAGATGAGACCCACTTTCAGTCGCCTAGGAAAAGAGGCAAAAATAAGGGTTGGAAAGAATGATCTACCAGCGTGAGCTGGCAGGACCTACAGAAGGCGGCACAGATAGACCTGGACCAGCTGTCCTGGGACTAAATCCATCTCTCCATGCTACCTAGAATTTAAAAGGCCTCAGCTGGAGTACAGGTCCAGTCCAGGGTGCTGTACCTCCAGAGAAATGTGGACCAAGTCCATGGAAAAACAAAGAGAACAACTAGACGGTAAGTAGAGCTGGTTTACTTGAAGAAAGGTTAAGGGAACTGGGATTACCATACAGAGGAGGAAAACGTGAGAAAGTGCAACTTTCAGGCACAGCATTCAAAGATGTAAAAGACTTATTCAGGAAGAAATAAAGAAAGAAAGGATCTGGGGAAAATGTATTTTCCATGTCCCTGATGGAGACAATAAACAATACGAGGCTGGATTTGGAGCAAGGCCAACTTAGCTCAAAAATCAGAAACTTCTTTCTAATGTGTTAGGATAGTGAATTTCTAGAGGGTATTGTACATGCCTCTGCACCAAAGATTTTCAAGAACAGACTGGGAAAATATCTGTCAGAAAATACAAAGGTGCAAGTGGCTCTGCCCTAAGCTGAGATGATGTTGCACCTTTTTTTAGATGGCTGTTTTATGCCCATGCTTCTCAGCTGAGCAACCAACAGTCATTGTGCTTAACTGGACAAAAGAGGCAAAAGAGGGATACTCCTCTCTTCAGAGGGATCATCCCTTGAATTTTGTAAACTGTTGGCCATCCTTGTAACACTCCGCAAACTGAGCTGCTTCTCCAAAGGGATTTCACCAAGACCTGTCTCCTTGCCTGTCCACTCCCTCCGCAAGACAGGCACTGCATTGACTGCCACTTCTGGGAAGCAGGCTGGCAGCAGGGAAGCAAGAAACCTCTTCCAAGTTAAAGCAGGCAATAATGGTGGCTGTTGATGGCAAACTACAAGAGCAGAGTAGTGGCATTTTCTATAAATACCAGAGCCAACAAAGGATGAGCAACAAGGCTAATTTGAGAGCTGGCTAGCTGGGAGACGAAAAAGCCCTTTGCTTACCCAGTTTGACCTCAGAGTGCCAGAGCACTACACTGCATGCACTGTGGTAGAGATGCTATCAATCACCTGCCCTGCCTAGACATTTGGCCCCACTGTTCGTGTGAGACAGACTATGAATTAAGGATGCGAGAACTGGTTTTACAGAGTTAAGATCCATGTCCATTTTTGTAGCATCACCAGTTTTAGAAACATCATTAAGAATCTGACGTTTTTTAAACTTCCCCCCTATTTCTTTCCATGTTCTCTTGCCAACAAACTGCCAGATCCTAGCTAGAAATTCAGTCAGTGTGCTGAAATCTAATTTGAAAAGATAGTCTTGCTTCTAGCTGAATTGCTAAAAGAAGTATCCAAATTTCACAAGAAAGACAGGACCATCCCTTCTAGGTGTGGAGCCTGCATACAGACTTTGTAGTCCAGCATTTATCTGTAAGGGAGAAGAAATGAGAGCAGCACAGGGAGAGGACACAGACCTCTGTGTGCATCTTTCCTGTCCAAGGATGAAGATACCAGACTGCAAGGATGCTTCCTAATGGGTGCAGAGCCACATTCTGAAGAGTTCCTTAGGGGGTAATTAAAGGACATTAAAGCCAGGATGAGCTACAAGCTACATCAATACCTTTCATGCCATGACTTATAAAAGCTGGGCCTTCTAGCTTAACAGTCCCATTGCTAGAGTTACATTTTGCCTCTAATGCTCATTTGAATGACATCAGAGGAAGAAGCGACTGTCATTGCTAGAGGGGCCACAACCACTTCTGTCATCACTGAGCTATGATTCTTCAGCCTTTGAAAGAGAGCAACAAAGAGATCACAGAAGCAGAGAGATGAAGATTCTCATCTAACCTGCTGGACTTAATGGGGGTGGGGTGGGTGGGAAATGACATGCACTGAGAAATCCAAGCAAAGGATCTCTTACAGGCAGGCCTCTCTATTGCTTGTCTGACCTGGACTGCAGACTAGAGGTTTTGTCATTTACCAGCAACGAAGGACAGCACTCTAGCCCTACCCAAACAGCAGAATGTTGCTAGCTGTAGGGATCCCTAGGCTTCACCTGGTTGATGCAGTTCTAATGGGCCATGGCAAAAATGAGAGATGAGATACTGTCATTTTTCCCAGCCTAAAGGAATCCGGGTGACACATCCGCTATCCTGTTCTTATCAAGTCTGAAAAAGCATCTCTGAAATAAAATCAGAGGAGTATGTAATTATGAATGCATGTGCTAAGCTAAGAAGTGCGAGTGTTACACTGCAGCCTCACGTATAAACCTGACAGAGTGGGAAGATCTGCACAGAGAACCCCACTAGATTTAGCATAATAGCTTTTTCTGAAAAAAGCTATTCATAAGTATTTGAAATACTAGTTACAATGTTTTGGTGGGTATTAAATACTGATTTACTACAGAATACATTTTGCTCTCTGCAGCCTGCTGGGAAGGACTGTTGACACCTGTGCTCAGAGCTCAGATCCATGTGATGACCCCGAGGTTTGACTGCGTTAATGCTTTCTGAAAACATATCCAGGGCCTTTGCTCCAGGCATGGTGCAGAAGGAGAGGCCGGGTGCAGACCCACACATAACTCAACATTCCCTCTCTCCCATCCCTCCACCTGCCCAGCCTGGATCCTGCCATGCTCTCAGAGTGACAGCCTGCACCCTCCCAGGACACACAACCACTGATGCTGCTGACTTTGCTCCAGCCAAAACAGTTCCCGCTCCATGTTGCAGGAAGTGCTGGTGCCTAAGGGTAGGAATCTCACTGGGGAAATTTGGAAGACCCTCTCAGCAGCGCTAGCAGCCACCTCCTCCAGGCAACACAAATTTTACCAGTGCTAGTCCTTGATGCTGCTTTTGAAAAACACACGGAAAAAATTTTAACAGGAAAAAAGTCAGTCAGCCTAAAAACAAAGATATTTGGGCTTTGGGGCTGTAGGTTTTAGAAGAAAAAAAAATTGGCTAAAATGACACAGCTAGCTGCTAACCTCCTGGAAGCCAGGTGGCCAAGCATTCCATCAGTGCCAGTCAGGACACTTCAGGGTAGGGTTTTTTTTGTCAGATTTGTATCGCTCCCAGATTGCTGAAGATCTGCAAAGACACACTGACCCGAGCCCTGGAGAAGTGGATGATCTGTCTCACTCGGCTGCACCATGGCTGTAAGCCCAGCTCCATCTTGAAGCTGAGCTCTGTCTGCTGGTGGGGACTGTGGAGCAGCAGCGATCCTATGGGGACTGGGCTGGATCCCCATCGGGGAATCAGGGCTCAGCTCATCGATGCCAGCCCACCTCCCACTTCAGATTTACTGCTGCTTCTGGCAGTCAATAAAAGCTTGCAATGCACTAGGCAGGAAACCTCCCCTCTTCGACCCTCCCACCCTTCCAGCTAGAGAAATCTAGCAAGATTTATTACAGCAATAAAAACAAAAGAGACAGAAAGCTCTGAGGGAGTCTCCAAGGCAGGCAGTGCTTCATTAAAGCCCAAGCAGGCTCTTGGGGGGATGCTGATCTCTGGGAGAGACCACACCAAACGGCAGTAAGCAATTCATCCACTGGAAAGGGAAATGTCAGCCCACACTCATGTGATACCCCAGCAGAAGGCTAGGAGAGATAATTCAAACAGAAGGGAATATTGGGCTCTGGGCTTTTCAAGCCCCTGAATGGAAGAGAAACCAGATGGGAAGGGAGATGCTCAAGCAGGGGAGCCAAGAAGCAGCCACATGAGAGCACTCCCATCCTCCTACTCCCATCACTGCATCTCAGGCTCACGCCATGGTGATAACCATTACTCTGGTCCTAAAACTTCACACACTCCTACCAAGGCACTTCAGCCATGGCACGGCACTGCTTGCTCTCCTGGTGCAGGGTAGCTCTGAGGGTCTGAATCACATGCACACCTTGCACTGCTGCAGGCAGATCTCAGGATGAAGACTCCTCTGCAGGAGCCTTTTGCTCACCTCTGCTCCTACAAACTCCAGTCCCTCCTTCCCAGCTCCCAGGGTTCCTTACTAACACCCTCAGATACATAGAGCATGAGATCAGGTCTCCCTGGCTTGTGGCAGGCAACATGCAGGGCTTGCAATGCCTTCCTTCACATAGCCCCTTCAGGTGCACACGCTCCCGCACAGGGACCTACACACTGGCAGTCTGAAACTCCCTGGGAAACACTCCCCACACACCTCCATCCCCCTCAGCACCCAGACTGGCTCCTCATGGCCAGGCCGGCACCCACCAACCTTCTCCCTGGACAGATGCCATGCATGGTGTAATGTCACATTAAGGGCTGTGCTTTTGCATTTAAAAAGAAGGGAGAGAAATCCTTTAAGCCTGAGAAGAAGGAAAGACAAAATGTATTCCTTCGGGAGGAAGAAGAAGGGAAAGTGGTGTAGCAGAGAAGAGCCCGTGTGGCCCTAGAGACTTTAGTCCCGTTCTTCTCCTTCGCAGAGCTTCATGGTTTAACTTCACAAAACTGCCTTTCTGCCTTAGTTTCATCTGCAAACCAGGGTGCAAGATCTGTGAGGAATGCTAGGAGGTGCCACTGAAGAGCAAAGTTGCTGCTCTCATGGAGGCTGTAAGGCAGACTCCTTCCTGTCTGCAGGAGGGTCCCTGCCCTGTTGCCTCCTGACCCAGGGTGGGTGGCTCCACAGTGGGGCATCACACTGGGACTGGGATAATTTAAGAATCCTTCTACTGTTTGAGATTTTCACATTCACAGAGACAGATGTTCCCTGAGGTTAACCACTTTTAACTCAAGCCTGGATTTCCACACAGCAAGGCGACACACGAGTCTTGGTTAAAAGCTATTCTGCACCCCAAATCCTGTCTCAGATGCAGATATGCATTCAAACCTGCATTTTCTGACAACACAGAAAAATGTAACCAACATGTAAGCCCTGGAGGATTCTAGATGAAATGTATCTAAGGGGTTGTGCTGATCAGCCCCCCATCCCATCTCAAAGATCTCAAGCTACAACAGCAACTTCACTCCAAGACCACTGCATTTCAAGAGAACAGGAGGGAACAGACAGTACCTTGGAAAGTCCATCACAGTAATACTCTAACCCCTTCCAACACTGACTTACTTGGTAGTGTTGATTAGACAAAAGCAACAACCAAAAAGAAAAGAGTAAATAAAGGAGGAGGTGATTTTCAGTCCTCATTTTCAAAAACTAAGTGCTCAAAGCTTTCTATGCTCTTAAACAGTTGGCTAGTTCCTTCCTCCATGCAAAGCTCTTCAGCTCACCTTTAAAAGAAAGAGATGGATGATTTAGAGTCCAACATTCCAAAAGCAAATCTCCACTCCCCACACAATAGGCAATAATTCAGCACAGCGATGCTGCCACCAGTCACGCTTCTCATCTTCCCAGTGCACCTTTCCTGTCACTCTCTGGCAGGGGGAAATGGATGGTAGATGCTCCCTGCTATGTCAGGTTTTAGGGTAGGAAAGACAGGAAATGGGTGACCTTGCAAACACTGCCAGCAAGTCACAGGTGTCAGGCTCAGAGATGACTGGTGGTCTCCTTCATAACTGCATGGCTTTGCTAATTAGATGCTTTAAATATTAGAGTGTTAGAGGGAGATACATTAAGCTCCCCAGAGCATGGTCAATGTTAGAGGGACTCTGTAATTTTTTTGTTGTTGCTGCTGTTGCTGGTATTTGCATGTTTGGGTTTCACCCTAAAATGGTTCCCATATGAAACAAGATTGAATGAATCAAGTCAAAAGATTACCATTTTTATTTATTTACTTTTAACTGTCACTTCTGCAAACCCAGCCTATGATCTGAGAGTCAGACATGACCTTGTCTGCTTTCCCTGGTAATAAAGACCTTGTAATTATAGAGGAAAGCCTGGTGCTGACAGACAAGCCAGAAGACATCCCAGTCTCTTTTTCCACAGCGATCCTGTTTGTGGAGGACCAAGAATAGTTTACCCATGCTGCCTGCACAAACAGAAGCAATTCATACAGAGAAGACCAGGCCTTGGAAAACTTTAAAGCTGAGAAGCTGGTAAAAGAAGGGAGCAGATACTATTTTTTTAAGTCTAGTATCCATCATGTCCCCTGTATCCCTGTGTGCAGCACAGCTCAGGAAGCACACCATAGCATGCAGTCAACATCATGCCAACTGTTCTGCCACAGGCATGGAGAGCATCTCCAGTGGGAAAAGCCCACCATCACAGCACGAGTGCCAGCCACCAAGCCTGGAGGAGCCAGCGTACCATCCCCCACCACTTTCCCAGCACCTCATGGGGAAGGGGAAGATCTCAGGGACCATCCCTTCTCCAGCAGGCTGGAGCAGGACACCTCTCTACTACAAGGGAATTCATACCAAACCTTTCAGGGTTTTTCCCAAGGCTTCAAGTTGCCACCCTGCCACCATTCAGCCCAATGCCAAGTGATAGTTTTCTCCATTACCACTGAAAGATGCTAAGTTGTGACCTAATGTGCAGTTCAATTAATGTACTTGAAAAATATATTAGGTTCTCAGAAGGAAGAGATACTTAGTCCAGGTAACATGACACTGAAGGTGTCCTGTCTGACATGAATTTAGTTCTGCATTCCCCTGACTGCAGTTCATGCCACTGGATATAGGTAAGGACTTGACCCTAACACAGAGCTCTGCTGAAGCCAGTGTCCTGCCACACTGGCACCCAGTGCAGGCCGGATGCCTTTAGCTTTATCCCTACCCACAGCTCTTCTGAGTCAGTTCCAGTCTTCCACAAAATCACTCTGACCCTTCCTACATGTCCTCTCTTTGGGCAGAGATGCTCTGTCCTACACTTCCCTGGAACAAAGCAGTGCAGGAAGCAGTGACCAGGGACAAGACCCAGGGCAAGAGACTTTCCATGATACTGCAGCATTAGAAAACGTAATGGCTGCTACATTACCCCCATTTGCCATGTGGGGAAACTGAGGCACAGAGCAGTAACGCAGCTTCCCCACAGCTGCACAGCAAATCAGAGGCAGACACAGGAGAACACAGCTTCCCCCACCTTAGGTTACGAAACTATGGTTGAAAAAGGGAATCAGCCAGACAGACCTAAAGTAGCCACAGGCATTTTAGCAACAGATTGAAAGAGACTTTCCTACTTGCAGCTGTCTTAGCTGCCCTGCAAGTGCTCCCAGCTCACCAAGTCTGGCCAGTCAAACCACCGCTGCAGTCTTTAAATTAAACTGCGAAGCTTGGTCTTGGGCTGGCCTAGATGCCCATCATACACCCTTTTACCATTTTGCTGCAAGGACTACTAGTAAGTGAGTAGAGATGCTTCCTCAACTACTCCCCTTAGAGCTGCATCATATAAGGCTATTAAACATGGCCAAAATGGGAAAGATGCTCAGCTACATCACCACTGGGAAGAAATCCCAACAGGAAAATATGTCTAATCTAATCCTAGTCTACTCAGTTGTGGCAAATGAAGCCATAATAAAGGTGTGATTTCCCTTTCTGGCAGCAAGGGGTGGTGGTTGGGTGTATTGGGAGTGCAGTACATCAGATCTGGGTCAGGCTAAAATCCAAAATCCAAGCTGTGCCCGTACCAGGTGCTCCACAGCCAGCCCTGTCATGGAACTGCACTGTTGCCTGAGCTTGGGGGTGCCACTGGGTGCCCCAGTATGATGGCACAGTCCTAGACAGCAGTTCCAAGTGGTCTTTGCCGGTTTCTTTGAGAGCTCAAGACCTACCACAGCCTGCCTTCTATCCCCATCTTCTGTTTTTAGCATCAGGAGGTACACATGCTTCCAACATCATGTAAGAAAAATATAATCTAGCAACACTGGGAAGGCCTCATCTGCCTGGGGATGCTCTGGAAAATTAAGCTGAATTAATTAGGAATGGGAAGTTAAGGCATGAGAAAGCCCTGTGTTGATGCTCATGCTCTGAAGTAACATGACCTCAGTTCAGTTAGCTTAATCTTCCTGTAAAGGCAATTAAGCTAGAGTAAGGTCCTGGGAATGAGCTCACCCACACAAGGAGTTAACAGGCTTTAACTAATGTCTGCAGACAAAGCCTCAGTCAATAAAACTAGAACTGGTTCAGCCTGGTTTTGAGAGACTCGAGTCTGATTGTGCTCATGGTATAGCCACCAACCTAGACACCAGCACCATCACACTGTGGTTTCATTCCTTTTCAAAATTTTCCACAGTTTCTGGTCCTATCACCATCTCTACAGAGCCACCACACGCTTCCGGAAGAGCAGCATCACCATAGCCTGTGCTCAACCACTCCAAATATACAGATGGTACCAATACAGCTAGAGGGTGTTTAAATAGCTATTAACCACTGCAGTCATGCTCTACCTCACCAGCTCTGGTCAGCACAAAACATTTCTAAATGCCAGCCTATCGCTATCATTTGAATGTTATTTTATTATTTTGTAGTGCCGGGATAAGTGCTTGTTTCTTGATTGCAACAGTAAATCAAGAGAAAGATGTCTGTACTCAACCATCTGAAAAAAAAGATCCCCACTTAAAAGCATGATTTGGTTTTGCCACAGAAAGTGAAGCTTGAGCCTGCAGCCTTAGCTCAGCAGCGTTCTGGCACACATACTACATCAACCAAATTAAGGGGCAATATCGAGGAGAACACAGTGATGGCAGAATTATTTTTCTGTCCCATGGCATGACAAAGATGCTTTCCCAGAAGTAATTCTTACTCTTCACACACAGTGCAGACATCAACAACGCAGCCACGTCTCATTATTTAAATCCCATGAAGCCATAATCTATCAGTCAGTGCAATACTGCTCAGTACAGCGCATCTCTGTGTACTACAGAACAAACTTCCCAGAGTCCCTAATGAGAAAAGAGCTTAGTACACTACTCTTACACAACATATACTAGAAATTAAATATAACAGCACATAATGAGAGAACCGCTGCAGGCTTATTTAGGCCACCAAAGTTTTGCAGCTAAAATAGCTCTGCAGTTAACTGTTTCACCCTCCACAGCGAAGTGCTAATGGACAGTGAATGGCATAATACACAGCCATTGACTTGGAAGGGAATTTTTGCCTAAAAAGCTTCGAGCAGCGGCTTTCAGCCTGCCATTTTGATGGCAGACTGCAACTGCTCCTGAGGGATTCACAAAAGGTTACTGGAAAAACCAAGACGTCTGTACTCTATAAGACAAAGTCAGATGCCTCTAAAGGGGCTCATATATCCCCCTAGAATATTTTGAAGGCAGCAAAAATAGAGAAGGGCTGAAAACTCCTATGTGAGGGACAAACTCCCTATTTTATTTTGCCTGGTTTATACCGGTGTAACTCTTAACGTGAAGGGAGAATCTTTGGATGTACCCAAGTGACTCAGTAAAAATTAAGAGAGAATTAGGCACAGGTCAATTCAGTTGCACATGGCAGGATTAGGATAATTAATCTGGTGAGAGTACAGTGGATTGCAAAAATCCAACAAGATGTTTCACATATGAAGCTCTGTATGTAGAAGACACAGAGTACATTTCATTATCAGATAAACAGTTTCTAATTGTGTCATTAAATATCATTTTATAATGACACACACTGGGGCAGTATTAATGTTCTGCTTGGCATTATTGACTTCTAGGACTTAATGATGCAAATGGAACACTCTCTTAACTAGATTTTTTTTTAAACTGCCTCCCTTGAGTTTAAATGAAGAATGTGCGAGACAAAGGGTATTCTTCTCCACCCCAGTGAAGGCTTTCACACAAAAACACCTTTCATTGGACATGCCACATCCTCGCCCTGGACAACAACACTCAGGAGGCCATTGGACAGAGGTGCACCACTGCAGATTTCCTTAGCAAGCCTCCTGCCCCAGCTCCCACTTCAGGCAGCCTGCCCACTGTGGGTTGCTGGGGCACAGCATAGTCATGCTCAGCTCCACGCAGTTTACTACAGAACAAAAGTCATGCTAACAGCGGAGAGGCAGGCTAAGGAGAAGCAAAGCAGGAGTGGCTGCAACAACACACAGTGTTCATGAACCTCTCTATCAGAAACAAGCTGTGTCCAGAGTCTGCGTCGCGCACGGAAAAAAGTTATGTTCCCTGCCTGATGCCAGAAGTGTCATCAATTTTCCATCCTGCTTACACGTACAGAACATTAAAAACCATTTATCTGGGCCTGGCAATGCCCCTGTTTGCAATGGTCCTGCGTCAGGGTGCAAGCATTCCATGGTCTGTAGGGATAACTAGCAATGGCATGAGGTACCTTGGCCCTGTCCAGCATCAACTCTAATTCAGGAATGAGGAGAAGGGAATGAGATGGTCTCCCCTCTGTATTCTGGCTCCCAGTCACCAGGAACTAGAGACCACCTGTGGCCCAGTCTGTATCCACCACATCGTGCTGAACACATGTGCGAGAGACTGCCCTATCTAAAACCCTAGAGCTCGCTTACTGGAGGTGACACCCCCATTATGCAAGATGTTCCTCATCTTTTCTTATATTTGCATTACTTGTCAATCCTGACTCCTTTCTCCAAGGACGTTTAAAGCATATGAAGCAGAGGTGCACTTGGAGGTAAAACACATGTGGATTGAGAAATAGAGGGTTAGAGAAGGAGAGGAGATGAAAGAGGCATATAGAAGCATACACAGAGAAAAAGAGAGAGGAAAAAGATTATGAAACTCCATCTGGGTTCTAGCAAGAAAAATGGAGGCTTGGTCCTATTCCCAACTGCACAAGCCCCTATTGTTTAATGAAGAATCAGTATTCAAGCAATAATCACAGTCAGCCCCATTGTACAATATCCAGTTGTTCTGCATCCTCTCAGGGCATGTTTGATGAATTCAGTCAATACTCCTAACCTTAGGCTGGAGCGTGGGTGGCTCTGTCACTGGGTGGCACAGCTTACACAGGGACAGTGCCAAAAAGTACTAATTTCAAGACTGATCCCTTAAAGCATTGGTCTGATAGTACAACATGCTGCTATGCCATGCTGGAGCATCCCCTCTGGGATTTGCAGGCTGCAATTAGCAGGTGAATGTGCCACCTTCCCTGGGGCTGATGAAAGCACCTCAGTCCCTATTGATTGCCAATCAATAGCCAATCCCGTTTCTCCCTCTCAGTTTCTGCAGTAGCAAGTGTCAGTAATCAAATAAGAGTGGCAGGCTGATAAGATCCTGTTATCACTGCACCAGCAAAACGAGATTCTAGATCTAATCTCTTATGTCACATTTTCAACCCAAATCACTGAGATTTAACCCTCTCAACAACTGAAGTATGTAGCCACAGCTGCTTGAGAGAAAATTTCCCAATTTCTATCCAGGTCAAGAAAGCCAATGGAAAAGCCAAATTCCTGCTCTGACTGAAATCCAGGGAGAGCAGGAACAATTGCAGAACAGGCCCCTAATAGTAGGAATTACTGCATCTTCTCATGGCTTCCTATTGTGCTTCCAAGTCACCACAAGGAACAAAAATGCTATGCAGCCAAAAGAGTATGAACTGCCCTTTCATTCCATTTTTCACAAAGAAATACTACTAAAAACTGAGGTTCTCAAAGAATACTTCACAGACTGCTCTTCTGGGCGTGTGAAATTTCCATACCCTTTCAGCTAGGAAAATAAAGTCCTTCCACTCCATAGGGGATGTAAATATTTCAGTTCCTACTTGCACTCCAGTCCTGGCAGACCTTGGTTAAAATCTCATGTAAATAGCCCAATTTCATGGGTACTTACTGACATGTCCTCATGGCACACAGCCATCTAGGGACACCTGGACTGCCTGAGAAAGGAAGCTTTAAATAAGCTGTCATGACTGCATGGTTTGTGCTCTTCCAACCGATCAAGTCCAAATGACATGGAAGTAACTTGCCAACAAAACAGCAAATACTAGCAAAGAGATGGTTAATGCAACTCCCTCCAACCACTCTAACTGCAAGAGTCTTTCTACTACATTTGAGAGGCTTGAGTTCAGGCTCTCAGAGGACTACTCTATTTAAAATTGAATGTTAACAGGAAAAAAAAAAAATATCAACCAGACATCAGGGTTCAAAGACAGCCAGGCTGGCTGTTGTGTACTTCACATGAAATACATATTATCTGAGATACCAAGAAGATGGTGCTTCTTCCCTCCTTGTCTTTAGCCCTTTTTTTGACTATTATTTCTGGAAAGCTTCTCCTGCTTTTTATCCCTTTCTGTCAAATCTGCTACAACATCAGTGTCTGGAAGAGAAACTTGCTCTGGGGTTGCCACTAGTGGTCTCCAGTCAGTTTCACACACAGCGTAGACCAGGGGAACTTATTTCTGCCCCACAATTTCAATGTGTGATGGACACTCGAAATTTAGACCTGAAGGTCAGAGCAACAGATCAGCAGGAGAGGATGTTGCTGCATGTCCTCAGCTATTTCCAGCAGCCAACAATTTCTGTGTACACTTGGGCAGATGGACAATGAATAACACATGGTGAGTACATCATACATGTATCATGCAAAGGGACGTTCTCTAACACTGCCCAGGGGCTCAGCAAGAAGAACACTTGCCAGACTGGGATGTAGGCTCTGCTGCAGAGCTGTGCTCTCCCCAGGAGCTCTGCTACATGTCTAGTAATCAGCACCTCAGCTGGTCAGCATCTAAGAGCACTCACCTACTTCAGATGGGAGAAAGTAACAAAATGGGCATTGGGTGGGAAATTCAAGCTCATCAGCTTTGAATTCCCCAGACCGGGGGAGAAGGTGGGCAGCCCAGGGAGACCTTCCCTTGACATCCCAATGAGGGCCAGAGCGGCTTCCATCTTTTAGAGGAAACAAACCTCTGCCACTGCCTGCAAAATCCCAAGTCCGTAGCAGTGACAACTCTGGCTAATATTTAAGACATGCTGTGCTGCTGGCTGATGTCCACAGTGACCACCAGGGTCTCACAGAGCTCACCCTAGGCACAATTGCCATTGAGACAGAACACCATGGAGGCACATAACTGTGTATGAGCCTAACTTCTAGGAGTCAGTTATAGAAGGATTCTGGGAATTTGAACACCAGCATTGCATGGGTGTCCGACACTGTGGTTTCTTCCCTGTGTTGCTGATATTGATCCTTCTTACAGAGTTCACTGATTGCTGGTTAATTATATGTTGCTGATAAATCAATGCACTGCTTCAATCTTGATTTGCTTTAAACTGCATGAACCAAGCAGTCTCTCCCTGAAGCACAGCTCCTTCCCTGCAGAGCCATTCCCAGCCAGCCAGCCCCCAACCTGCACCAGGGCAGTGGCTTACCCCATCCCGGGCATAAGACCAGCATTTCTCTCTCCCAGATTCCCAAGGCCCATCGGTCCCTTTCTGCTGTACACCAACGTTCCTTTGGCCAGCAACCCACACTCCAGCATACCGACCTTTCCATTGGACCACAGCGCACATGAGCTCACCAGGACAGGGCTGCATGTTACCCCATCATCCCTGGCATGGATTAAGATGCTGAACTGTTCAGGTCTTATGCTGGCTTCTCAAGGCTGTGATTAGAAACTGGCTACCTGTTAAACCTCACAGCACTGACCACTACCTTTTCAGTCTGACAGACAGCCTGTTAATCCATCTTGTATCACCTATCAAGGCTGTATCTTCCCACTCTGGCTATAATGATGCTATAGGAGAACACATCAAAAACCAAAAGCCAAGATAAATGTCACCCACTGCTCTCTCCATGGCCACCATCTCAGGCATCTCACCACAGAAAGCCATCAGGTTAGTTAGGCATGATCTGCTACAGTAAACTCATGCTGACTGTTCCCAGTCACCTTCTGGAGCTAGAAAGAGCACAATCGAGCATATATCTACTCCCAGCTGGTTGTACTTCACTGAAAAAGCTTTTCCTTGTAGGTTCTCAGTTTAGTCAAGGTTAAAAGCAGTTTAAAGTTGCTAAAGTACCCAAACAGTCTCTGGTGAAAGGACTAAGTGAATAAGGGCTTATAGCACAAGTTGAGGTGGGCACGTACCCACGTCACACACCCTGGCATCAGCTAACAAACAGGCTGTGAGTGAGACCCTGCCACCTTTTATAGATGGGACTTCAGTCTCCACAGTTCTCAGAGGTGCTCACCAGAGTCTGGCAACAAGTCCTTATTGGGTCAGTACAGGCAGCAAGAGTGGAAGTAAGAGTGGCATCACCTTCTGTGCACAAAAACTGTGATGTGCATGCGAGAGGAGGGAGTGGTGTGCCCAGCTGCTGCAAAAAGGCAGAAACAGATCAACAGTTCCACAGCTGCTAAGGGGTTAGCAAGAGGTTGATGCTTTAAATGGCAGGGCTCTGGTGAGACACTACATCCCTGCAGGAGCCTTGCAGCAATAGCTGACATTCAGATCCAAGCGGGTTCCTTGGAGAGGGCTGTGGAAGCCAGGGTCAGCAGTGTCACAGCATGCCATAAAGCTCACCAACCTATCACTGTTCCCAAAGAGTGATCAATGTGCCCCATCTGGGCGTGGCAACAGAAGCATCTCAGAGGCGACCCTGGAGAGGCCACCCCAAGGGAGGCTTTGTCCCCAGCACCTGGTGCCCATGTAGGAAGACAGTCTGTGATTTTTGCAAATCTGTGTTCCTGATGAAGAAACTGTCTGGTTTCTAGTCCCTGCATCCCAGCCGTGTCAACCACTCTGCTCTCCAGAGCCTGTGTTTTCAAGTGAGCACCACGCAAACTCTCCAATCACCTATCCAGCACTGAAGGATGCTCCGCACTCAGACACTCACACCTGGCCCACTGCATGCTCCCCAAGAGCAGCACACCCCTCCTCATGTGACAGCCATGCTACTGCTGACCGTGCTAGCCCCCAAACCTGCCCAAAATGGCATCTACTAGTCCCCTGCCCTATGGCACCCCACAGGCTGCCAAACACAGCGTGCCTATGGGCACTCACTTTTACTCAGTAGATAAAATGATCCTGATGCTCAATTTGTTGAGTAATTTGGGATTCCTTCCATACAAAAGGAGAAATAAAAACACAAAATATCTTTAATTGCTATGAGAAACTGCCCAGGGTAACCAAATAATATTACCTCAATATTCCTCAGGGCCTCTCAATGCTCTGCCTACAGGGGATCAGATAACCTTGACCATGCTACTGTCCCACCTCCTTGTTACAGAAAAAGCATGCAACTGCTCCTAAGGCCAAGTGAAGCATGAGCCAGCTGGTAAAAGGGGTTTCCCCAGGAACAGAAAGCCAAGGTGTTACACCACAACAAACACATGTGAGCAGTGAGAGTTACCCCAGAGCTGTGGTGAAAACACAAGTCAAATGCAGCCAGCGAGAGCCTGCCCCAAGTGTTTGTCTAAGTCTCCTGTTCTGGACAAGGATATGGTGCTCAAGAGCCACCATGATTTATACAATGATTCAATGTTTTCTGTCATGCCAAAACTCTTGCTTTGCTGCAATGTTTGGAGTTGGGGATCATCATTACAGATACCTAGATGCCAAGAAGAAAGAAGATAAACATGGGGAAGAATGCTAGTTTTCTCTTCACTCCAAGCCATGCTCAACAGCAGTACTGCCTGAAAAAGAACAGATGTCCTCTCAGTGTGCTGAAGCATTCACTGGCAATAGGTAGTGGAAGCAGGTAGGCTCCAAAGTGCTAGATTTTTTTTCTGGGGTGGGGGAGTAGAGACAGCAGAAAGAGCAGAGATCAGTTCCTCCTGCCCTTGTCTTGCCTCAGCAAGACTGAAATTTCCTTTCCTACCAGTTAGTGGAGAAGAAAATAGGAGATGAATTCATCTCCAAGACATTCCCACTGACCAAGGAGCCCTGGTTGAAGTATTGGCCTTGCAGAAGGAAACCCAGCCCCACATTAGAGGAGAAGACCAAGGCCCCATGATTCTTAGCAAGGAACTCTCATCCATTTCTTTTTTTCATTCCAACCATGATGCTATCTGCCTTTCTCCAGATTACTTAGCAATTCACAGCAGAGCTCCTCTGAGCACTGGACATACCCCTGCCAGGGCCCTGATGGCCAGTGATTCCCTATGGAACTGTCTCCAAGGAGAGAATCATACAGAGATCACAGAATCAATTAGGAAAAGACCTCTGAGATCGAGTCCACCCTGTGACCAAACATCACCTTGTCACCCAGACCAGAGTACTGAGCTCCACTGGCCTTTCCTTAAACACCTCCAGGGACGGTGACTACATGAGCACCTCCCTTGCCCTTTCCACTGTCCAGTTGCCATTTCTGTGAAGAATTCCTTCCTAAAAAAAATACTGTACCCTAGTGCCACCTAAACAAAACTCGGCTCCACCTTTGGTGATACACCTCCAAAATGCCAGTCAAGGACACACAATGGGATTCAGATCCATTGTCTTCAAGGTCAGCATGATGTTCTCCTGCTTCCTAATGGGAGTAAACTTCGCTCATCCACTGTCTCCATCATCTCTCAAAGGTCTTTGTGTCGTATTCCAGAGGTGTCCAGCTCACTCAGAGCTCTGGGATCTGAGAGCAAAAAGATTCTTTGAGGCTGACAGACAGCAACTCAATAGTACCCACAGCAACTACAATCCTGTGACAGGTAGATGAGTTTTACTCACATGGGTGGATGAACTTTCTGTGGGAGACATCTGAATCTGCTGAACTACAGCAGGATTGGGGGCAGCCCCATCTTGGCAGAGCATCATCAGTCCTCTATAGACTGGGGGTATTCTTCAATCACAAGGCACACAACGCTGTTTCCCAGCTGACTCCTACTGTGGGTCAGGAAATTCCTCCACATGATTTCTTTAGGCATTCAAAAGTCACACCAACACCCTTCCCCCCCCAACCTCCCTCTCCAGTTTTCTGCACATTGATTGAAGCTGATGCCTCTTGTGAGAGTTAATTGGAATTATAGTATCCCATGGAAGTCCTCTACACGGTGGTCAGTGTTCCTCACTTCTAGTCTAAAACCATTTCAGATGCTGCAGTGCTGTGGTTCACACCAGGGGGTCTGCATTTCAACTGGTAGTACAATTACTTCTCTTCCCAGAACATCCCAACTTGTATTAAAATCTTACAAAATATCAGCAGAAAGGTAGGACACTGCCTATTATGGAGCTTAATCCCTTCAGCACACTCTGTATCGCTGGCTATTACGACACAGTAAGGGGCAAAAAGACAAGTTTAAAGGCGTACAGAAAACTTCCCAATCTTTAAAATTCCCAAGAAGCTTTAGAGAAGATGGCAAAGGTGGAGGTGAGCAGCCCTTGCTGGAGTGGTCTGAAGGCTGGGAAGAAGAATGTGGGTGCAGTGATGCTCACATGCTGCTAACAGGTTTATTCTGCTGGCAGGGATTCCCTTCAGAAGCATTTGGGTAAGTACTGTACACCACCGAGCTCAATCTGTGCTAAGCAGATTAGTTCCTTACCGGTGAAAGGTTCTGGGCAGCAGCAGACAGTTGCTCACCATGTGATATGAGGGGACTGTCATTATGTTTCATAGATATGATATAATTATATGCTCCCTGGAGGGTACTTCTAATTGAATTATAGGGTGTCTCACAAGTATTCTGGGCAGCGGTTCGAGGAAGCTCTCACCGCCCAAAACAAGACAGAGATACCCTTTCATTCCATTAGATGTTCTCTCGAGGGAGCAGGCCATTACCTTATACAGCAATTCACTTTAAAAAATCATCTCCCCCCATCAAATTGGAAGAAAGGTACCCTTAGCAGAAGTTTGTTGATGCAGCACACTTGTTCCTCAGGCCTCTCCTCCACCACCTCACAGCCCTGAGAAACTCATTTGCCTGCCACCAGGACAGCACTATCCCACAAGGGAGAAATCCCTTTGCAAGGGCAGTCACCATTCCCTGCCCAGGTAACTGCTGGACTCCATTCCCAGCATGGGGACAGGAAATACGGTGCCGCATGTGGTATGACACGTCAGGCTACATGTACGAGGGAGTCTCAGCCTCCTCCAAAAAGATCCCAAGAAGCTGTCTCCAAAGGCGTTTGGCCTTGTCCCAGGCCAGGCCAATCAGGGGCTCCAGTCAATACGGCACAAGCTGGGAAGGGTCCTCCCTCAGCCTGCTCATCCATTTGTCCTGCCTTCAAATGCCCCAGAGCTGTGAATGGGCACCTTGGTCCCTCAGAGACAGAGGGCGTGACCCCAACACAAAGCAGCTTTTTCCCCTGAGGCTGGCCATGTTTCCATTGCCTGGGCACCCAAAGCCAGTGGCCTATTTCAACTCTTGGATTTTGCTCTCCATTTTAGTCTGGACTCATTCAGTTTTTCCCTCATGAACCAGATCTTTCCGGGGGAGCTGCAGCACTAGGCTTGCAAGTCCAGCTGCCCTGCTGTCTCTGCACCACGGCACCTCACCTCCTCCAGCTTCTGGATGGCCAGGAGCACTGCACAGGAACACACAGGAGATCTACTGCTCCCCATAGAGCTTAGAGAAGGAAAAAACCCACCTGCCACTTACTGATGTTCTCCCAGCACTAAAGGAAGCAGATCCTTTGCTCACTACCCTCTCCTCTGGGCACTGTGCTCCAAGGAAACCACTCCACACTCCTCTCGGGCTCCGCCACTGCTGTCGACAACTTACTGTCAGGCCAGGGGAGATGTCACATCTGTTATGCCTTGTTTTGCTGCCCCATACCATATAAAGGATGGGTTAATCATGCCTCTGAGCTTTTTTTTCTTTTACATTACCTCAAGGGGAAGCCAGCACCAGCTACCCACCACAAAGTCTAATGACCTACTGAAGCTGCCATCAGCTCTGACTCCCACAGACCATGTCTAGCACTGCTCCGCTTCTCAGGCCACAAAAAGAGTAAGGAAGACAATCATGTCAACAATTTGCTAATTATAGAACATTAAGACTTTGCAATAGGACAGGCACCATGGTTGCCACTGAGATAGTGTGCTCAGCTCCTCACGCTTTCCCAGTGCTACAGCCTCTCATACCAGCAGTAGCCAGGCTCCTCCACCCTGCCACGGCTTTCAGGTACTGGTCTGCAGGATCCACCTGATGAAACCCTGGGAGCTCAGCTACTAGGCAAGCACTTATTGCTCATACATAGTCTGCTCACTGTGCTTCTGCATTATTCAAAGTTCTGCCCAACACTGGTGGTGTCAGCTAACAGGACACATCTGGGAAAAGCTCCCAATTCACATGTTCCCTCTCCCCAGCTCCACCACAGAACGAGAAAACTCCTGTGAGTTACCAAAGGCCACCACAACCCACCCCAAAAGTAAGCATTTCCAATGTCTTAGAAAACAGAGCATTTGATGTCTTGCAAAGCCAATACACTGGTCCTGGCACATCCTTCCTAAATAGCATTGTGGTGTAGTTGTCTTTACTGAGGGAAATGGAGATAGCAGTATTAAACCAAAACTCTCAAGCAGATGAGGTAAAGGAGAGACCAGCCCAGGAGGGAAGACAGGTAAAGCAGAGATAAGTGGAGCAAAATTTCTACATTAAATATTAATAGTTTTATCACACTTTTTTTCTGTAAAGGATAGAAGTGAAGCAGCACAGCGCTCAGGTGGGTATTTTTCTGCGGGCAGGACACATTTGGCTTGCTTATCTCATGGAAAGAAAAACAGAAGCACAAATGGTAATTCCTAACCCATTTCACTTTAACAACATACTTTTATGTAGAGCACTAAAGAGGCACAGCAGCAGATAAACCATCAATGACACACTCAGCCAAACAGCCACAGCACAGGCAGGAGCTGGAAACTCTTTGGAGAGGCGAACAGGGGAGAGAGAAGTCTCTTTGCTCCCCAGCACCTGAAAACAATAAAGGAGATTTTCCACCATTTAACAGAAGGAGTAGGAGATCAGAGCCATGGCTTTTGCTCACACGGAGCAGAGCATCAAGTCCTGGCCTGCTTTTTAACACCCAGAAGGTCTCCACATGAGGATGTGGAAGCAGAGAGGTAGGACAAGCAGAGGCTGTCAGGAATGTGCTGTCCAGACGAGGGTTTCCAGTCACTGCAGTCCAGCTCTGGGGCTGCACCATGCTCCCCATGGAGCTGCTCAGGCTTTGCAGCACCTCAGCAGACATCTCTGCTGGCCTCCTAAGGACAGCTCCTGCAAACCCTGGCAGGAAGAACTGGTCCTATCTGATACTCAGACTTCCACCTCACTGCCCTTCCAGCACAATCCACCCAAAGGGTCCAACCCACCAAGCAGCCAGCGCCTGCTCAACACCAGGACTGACTTCAGCTGAAATGCTCACAGCAGTACATGCTGGCACCCAGCACCCAGGCAGAGACTTGAGGGGCCTCATCTGTCAACAGCCCATCTGCTAAGACAGCTGTAAATATGTACCAGTCCACATTCCTCCCAGCTTTAAATCTGCTGTTTTCACTGAAGCTAAATGGAGGATGAACTTGGTCCCTGGTGTTTCAATCAGCTAGCATAGCAAATTCTTTTATCACCTTTTTTCCTGACATGAGGTAAATAAAAATCAAATCACACTGCTAGCAACAGGTAAATCAGCTCTGATTTGAAACAGCTGCCATCTTGCACCAGCATGAGCTGCTTCTCTTTAATCACATCAAAAACGTGCTGAAGGACCTCTGGTTGGGGAAACTTTAGACTCTGCTCTTCTCCTCATCTCATTTACAGAAGATAAGCCCATACTTAACTCAAACTTTGCTGGCACTCTGATTTGTTAGAAGTCACAGACACTTTATAATGATGCTGTAGGTAGCATTCCCACTGTTGGCTTAAAAAAAAAAAAATCCCAGCACGTACTTGGAATGATATATGGTCCATCAAGCTTGCCACGAGCATCTCTTCTTATCCCCTGAAACTGCATCATTCAAACTGTGCTTTCTCCTTCTTCTTTACATGTGAGAAACAAATACAACCTGTGCCTCTGTAACCCTGTGTGCAAAGGGCATGACCTCTAAGTCACTCATTTTGCAAAGGTGTCCACTCAGGAAGGCATGAGTCAGTACGAGCAAAGCAGGCAAAACCACAGTAAACTTGTTTTATCTTGGATCAGTTCTGGCCTTTTGTTTGTTTTTAAACCCAAAACTTGGTTGTGTCATTTGTCAGGGTGAATTTCCCTGTGTTCGCTCTAAACCAGGAATATCACTGCCTCTCCTATATCTCTCAGAATGTCTCTTTGAAGGGCCTTCTACTTGAAGAATCCATAAGCTTCCCAGGAGCTGCTAAAAAGCTGATCGCTGCCACGTGCCTCATTTTTGAGCTAGGGTCCCAGGCCTCCCCTGTTTAACACTGTCACATAATGCCTCCTTTGATGGGCAAGAAGTCACAGTCCCTGAGACAGGATGTTGTTTGTCCTTCATGGACAGAGGGCAAGTATATCCCCCTGACACCTGCCAACAGGACTATCTGGGAAGGTAAAGGTCAGCTCAGGGCTTCTCTTCTTCCCAGTATGGTGTCAAGGGCTCACATTTCTGCAGGCTGCTTTTACAGACACTCCAGAAACAGTCCCCTGATGCCTTACACTAATCCCCTGCAGGTCACATCACCTAGACCTCACAGTGGGACAGACTGTAGCAGAAATTTAAGCATCTGTGCATGTATGTAAAGGAATTCAGTTTAATTAGATACTGTTGAGATACTTCTAAGAAAAGTGACAGGAGAATTTCACAGCAAAAAGCAAATACAACAGCCTTTAACCACTGGCAAAAGTGGGGGAAAGTTTGCTTAACTGGAGGGCAGCTACTACTGTTTTCCCTTAACGTGAATTAAAATAGGGATCAAGAACTTCTGATTCAAGTGTAGGAGCAGGAAAAGAAAGCCAGAAGGTGCTTACCCACTAACAGAGACAAACTAGAGAAAAGTTTGGAGGATTCAATCTCAACAGGCTCTAAAGGGAAGGAAGAATGTCCTGAGAGAAGGAAAGCATTAGCCTCACACAACAAATTCTCATTGCCTGGAGTCCCACTAATAAGTCTTAATTTTTTGAAGGCTGTCTTCTCAGAGCCCGGAGCCTTAGGATCAGTGTAGGGTGTATGAGAGCTGTTGAACAAGATTTCAGACTAGAGTACCAAAATAATTTTGTTATTACCTTGGTCATTAATTGCAGTCATCACAGCTGATATAAATAAAGCAAAGTCTGCTGATGCAGCACACCTCCATGTCATGTAGCCAAAATTTAATTTAGAAAAATGAGCATCCAAAACTGCAGCTCCTGTTGTCAGCTTGGGGGAATAGTGAGATATTCCAGTTACTGCCTACACCTGTACCATCCCGACTCTCATCGGCTGGAGAGAGGTCAGTGAATCTGCAAAAATTCAGTGTGGTCCTGAGTAATGGGAAACTATAAGCTTGATGTACACAGACCTTCTCTGGATAGAGCACAGGTCAGCAGTTCAGGGAGATCAGTTTTTATTCCTGTCTTTACCTTTGATATGCTGAGTAACCCAGAACGAAGAGAAGTCACTTTCTCTGTATTTTTTCCCCATCTGCAAAATGGGAATACTGTCTCTCAATCGCCTTTGCAAAGCGCTATGAGATCTACTGATGACACACCAAGCAAAAGAACTAAGTATCAATCATAGCACTCCCCTCAAAATGACACAACCATGGCTGTGTAGGTGATCAAATTAAAAAATTGACAGTTTCCTCAAGCACTGCATGGAAAAAGGAAGTCCAGTTAATGATTCTAAGCCTCAGCGTGACATCCTTCAACCAGAAAACCGCCACTCCCTTTTCTCCACTATTACCTTCACCAGACCTGCTGGGAGAAGCCAACAGCCATCACGGCAGGAGAATGAGCAAGGGATTAGGGCCCAGGGTCCCTGTGTCCAAGCATGGAGGGACAGAAGGGGAAAAGGAGGAAGAAGGGATACTGATGTTCCTACCAAACAAGGGTGGCACAACACACAGGAGAGAGGGCAGCAGCACCAGCACGTGCTGTCTGCTCTGGGGCAACTGTTAACCAGCAGCCTTGGGGCACAGCACCAACGTGACCTTGATCCAGACAGGACCACCTCTAGCCACCACATGCACACAAAGACACGCATTTCATGAGCTCCCTGCCAGAAAGTGTCTGAAGCCCCCAAGAGGAGGATGATTTTTCACTGCGCAGTGCCGTGGCAGCCCTTTGGAAGACCAGCCTTACCAAACTAAGCACATAGGGGAGACAGCCCAAGGCTCACAGTGACTCCATGGTGCAGACCCAGCCATGCACACAGCAGCCTGGGGGATCTCTGGGGAGAAGCAGGCAAGGAGAGGCAACATGCAACTTGCACAACATCCTGCCTGAATCCTGAAGGCAAGGAATAGTATATCACCGTCTATCAAGGCAGGCTTAATATGTTTGTCTCCAGCAGTCTCTGTATGAAAGGAGCAGACAGCCCTTCTGATATTAAGTGCTCTGCCTAACACACACAGATAAGGGACTCAAGGTTTCCATGTGTTACTAAAGTTTAGCCATGCTGACTTCGTGAAGAGGCTTTGCAGGCCACTGAATACCAGTTCAACACCACAGCATCTCTCAATAGCCAGTTCCTTCCACAGGCAACACTCTGTGAAGGCTCAAGGCAAATGGCTGTAATTCTAGCAGCCTGCAGGTCCTACAAGTAACGTAGCAACAAAGGCGTGTACCAAAGTAGATCTCTTGGCCTAAGCCTTAACTTGGTACAGCTGCTGCAAGTGACAGGGCCACAGCAGAACTTCATTGTCTAGCTGGCATATCAACTAGCTACTGGTAACTTGTGTATCTTCCCAAACTTTCTAAAACAAGACATAGACAAATTTCCATATGAATTTGAACAGTTTTAAACAGAAGAAACAATTTAAACAGAGAAAATTTAAATTAAATTTAATGACTTGATAGGAGTTCTCTTTATAATGTAAAAAGAAAATCCTTTAAAACTCAATTCATTTTTTGCTTCTGGCTCTTAATGATTTCTTTATTGCTTAGACATGATAAAGCAGCAGGGTCAATCATTCTTCTACATTTTCATACCTTCAAGAACCTAGCATTTATTTCCATACAAAATCTTTTAAAAGAAAAGGATGCAGTCATCTTGCCAATAAAAAAAAAAAAAAAAAAAAAAGGAGCTTTTGATTTGATTGATCCTTTTAGTCAACAAGAGAGCTACTTCAGCTGCTTAGGTTATATCTGGCCCTCACTGGGGCAGGAGTTTAGAAACAACAAATGTATTGAAAAGGAGGCAGCATAATCAAATATTTGAGACTTGATCAATTCCCTTTTCAACAGATGACATGGCTTGATTTATAGCTATCCAACACCCAAACACACCCATACACACACATACACACTGCATAGGACCATATTACAGTAAGAATGGCATTGTTTCAAGCCCCCTCATCTCAGCCTGCTTTCTCTTGTGCTCCCATCCAAAAGTGAGTAAGGAAACTTTGACTGTGTTAGTCTAGAAAGAATCACAGAGGCAATAAGCAAGACCCGCTGGCAGGATCCATTTCCCTCTTGTTCTGTAATGCTCACATCAACTCAGCCTTTTTTAATCCCATATATTTTAGGGAAAGCCTCTCAAAAACAACCCTGAGACAGTTTATTTTGTCTTGTTATATCTAAGTGAAGGCCTGTTCTCCATTTAGTTTCCAGGGAAAGTTCTTATCCTTGGCCCTTGGGACCTGGGAGGTGGCAGCGCCTCTCCTATAGTTCGATCTCAGGGATGCTGTGTAATCCAGTGCCCCTCATTAATTTACCCATTGCTACACTTCAGGAGGCCAGCCTACAAACTGCTTACAGATCACCTGCTGCTGCACAATGCAAGACCGAGTTTTTTAGTTTGTGTGATGGAGAACAAGCTGAGAGCATGAACTGAAGCTTTTGCTCTACTTCAGTTTACACAGATCAGTGCTTCTCCATGGCTGCAGTTCTGCAGATCCTTAGCATACATGCATAGCCATGGCAAAGCTTAGCACTGGCTTCCATGTTTGCAGGATGCTGGTAAATAATTCCCCTCCTCCATGAGTCAAAAAATCTTATCAAAGTGACTCCATGAGAAGACTGAGAAGGTTAAGGCAGTGAGGTGGGTATGCTGGTGTAGGAGTTTTACACCAGCATGGAAACTAGAGCCCAAGTTCCACTTTTCCTAGGCAAGGATCTAATCAGTAGGCTGAAGTGGGGAGCATGTTAATTGCTCACTGCTTTCTGACTCCCTTAGTATTGCCTACTGATCATCTTAGTCTCCCTGCTTTCCTCTCTATTCTGTACTGGGCTTGGTGGACTCTTGCTTCCCCCTTCAGTGTGCAGGGGATGTCAGTATCTCGTGGTGGATCCCCCTCAGTGGCAAGGCATCTAAGAGGCAGAGCCTCATATATCCAGCCAGACAATGCTCTGGCTTTTTGGTGACCCAGTGTCTTCAGACAGCCTTGTACCGAGCAATACTGTGACTCATACACTGCCCTCTGGGTCAGCAAAACTGTACCAAACACCCTATCCACCCATCTTCCCAAAAGGGGCCGAACAAACTGTTTGTTGGAATAACAGCATTATGGGTCTGAACTCCAAATTCAGATCTAAGTCACTTCAAATTTGTTGCAGCCCAAATATTTACTCAAAATTATTTTTCTGCATTCAGATTTAGAAAGCAGAAAAGGAGGAAAATATTAAACTCATCTACTATTGCTTCCAGGTTTCTACAGCTGCTACAACCTGCACCTCAGAGAGGAGCTGGCAAAATGCAGCAACTGACCTGTGTTCACTGAATTTAAAGGCCAAGGACTGATTACTGAAAATGACCTCCACATTTCCAGACCAAGATTCCATTCCTATAATTCCTGGAGGTATGAATAAAGGAGTAAATAGAGAGTGAATACAGACATGTGCTGGCTGATATGATCTCCCTCCTTGTTAGGCTTATTAGTTTGATTAAGTGCTATGTTGAGCCACTACACTAATTCTAGCTTCAAAAGAAATTAATCTCTGCTAGCCCCATGGTCTCCATGGCCACTGTGGCTAGTGGGCTTTGTTCCCAGCAGGCTTCTGATGCAGAAGTGAAAGTCTCATTAATGTATCAGGTGTGGGCACCATTTTAAGTACACTACAAATGTCTTATCTATGTTCCAGGCCATTGCTGGGTCAAAAACTACAGTGTTAAGCAACCTACACAGACTTGTTTCCTGGACTGCCTTTCTTTTCATTAGAGTCTGTGCCACAAGGATGCACCTGGTCCTGCTGAAAGTGATTTGTTTTAACCCAAGTGAAGCAACTATATAGGTATGCTCTGACCTTCTGTCACACTTTTCAAAGACAAAATGAAGTCTTCCAGTAGCCAGCACGCGAGAGAAAGGGAGTATAGCTTGGAGCAAGATGGCTCATAGGCTTTCTCTCCGGCACTTCAAACCTGCTGGCCTTTCACTGATAGGCCTTCTCCAAGCAAGGAAAGTCTCTTTGCTTCAAGACCTGCTTGAAGCAAAGTAGTACCCATTATATTTCAGGTAGCCTGCTCACAGGAGACTGTAACCACAAACCTGACGTTCTTCTTCACTTTCTCCATGGAAATCCGCTTGCAGCTCAGTTAAGGAGACTAACCTGCATGGCCCATCTTCCCAAAAAGGCCAGATTAGGACAGCTGATTCCCTTTCAGCTCTGACAGTGGCTGAAGCCAGCCAACAGGAGCTTCTCTTCCTTTAATAGGAAGAGCACATACTTATAATCAAGCATCAGGACTGTGGATGTTAGCTGGATTAAATGGTTTAGTGGGCTAAGACAGAAGGTCCTATCAAATTAGGACATCCCTACTTCATAGAATTTAATATATTAACCTCCTTCCGGGTACAGTATTGAGAGGCTTGGTACAAATATTTCCTTTCTCTGATGTCAGATGCAAGTCAGCACAATTCTTCCTGTGATAGGTCAAGTGATTAGGTTTTAACAAAAGGAGCCTAGGCACTTAACACTCGGGAGTTTTAGCACCAGGCTCAAACATCTGTCCTTCTCTCTACTCAGCTAAGGGATTTTTCTCATTCCTAACTAACGTTAACAACAGGTACTTAGAGCAATCAGACATTATCACCTCTCTGGTCTTTATTACTTCCTAGCTTAGTATCAGCTACTTAGTAAGCAATAAAAAAAGCTGAACTAATAGGATGGGTGCTGCTTCCTTTCTTTATTCTGTATGAAAACACTGGGTCATGGAGCCACATGGGCAGGCTGTGATCTGCAATGCTTAGACCATTATTGCCATTTGCCATGGTATTTTATAAGGGGAAAAACCACAGGTAGTAAATGAACAGACGCACAGAGATCATAGAGAAGGTGATGTAGTGAATATGGGTAGACCATAAAGTCATAAAGGCTGCAAGGATTTCAGGTCCAGCAGAATAGCTTTGCAGCTGTGCCTGTGCTGTGAATTAGCTGCCACACAGACCTGCTAGTTGCACAGGCAAGCCTAGGGACACAAATATGAAGTATTGCTTCTGTGAAAATAAAACCCCATGATTACTGAGCAGCTCTTGCATGCCTGGGAATAATTGTTGAGAACCTTTCATCTAAGGATTGCAACAAAGTGCTGTGTTCTCTATATTTGGTGCTCAAAAAGAGGCTTTCCCATATTTGCCCAGCCAAGTAAAACCTCATCCTTTTCCTTCTCTCTCTACCTTAACTCTCCATTAACCCTTAGCTTTAGTACAGGACCTCAGAGAATAATGTATTTTTCTCCTATCCCCTGGTCCCCAGTATTTCTAAGCCTCAATTTGTCACTCCCAAGAGGGAAGGGACAAGAGCTTTGAGCTCTTAAATCCTGCTGTCGGCTCTTGCCTGAAAGAGGTAAGTAGGGAAACTGATGGAAAGCTGAAGAAAGGAGCCTGTCCCTTGTCAGCAATCACCTGTAATGGACTCAAAATGGGGGGTTAAACACCAGAACTAGACCCGAGAACAGAAATGAATGGGGTACTTACACAGTTTCATCATTCTTGAACTCCAGCTCCCCGTAAGTGTCTTCAAAGTCTTCTCCACCTCCTTTGGCTGTCCCTTCTACTGTCCTAAATGGCACTATGACTGTACCCCGCGCACCTGATGTCCTTAGGACTTTGACTTCCATCACACCAATGCTCTCACTGACATGTATAATGTCACACTCGAATGTGAAGATGCCAGCATGGTCATCATCCAGGATAGTCACTGTGGCCACACAAGGAGAAGCCAATATGGCCTTTGGGTACGGGGAGTTACTGAGCTCTGGAGGTTCCTCGCTCTCCACCACACGGAGGTTACTGAGCCGCACAAAGAAATGCTCATCTTCCTCAAATATGTCATCATCAATGATTCCCACTGAGAACTCCTTCTGGGTCTCCCCAGATTTCAAGACAACAGTCCCCTCTGTGAACTCGTAGTCAGCACCAGCATTGGCAGAGCCATCCTCTGTTTTATAGTCCACATAGATGGTCTTGGACATGTCCCCTCCTTTCCGCACCACTGTCAGGAGAACAGCACCACAGTTCTCAAGACACTGGTAGGAGCACGGGTCAAAATAAATTTTGGAGATGAATTCCTCGGGTTCCTCTGGCCGCACCTCATGCAAGCTAGTGGTTCTCTTGGCTTGCTCAGCTGCGTGCTTTTTAAGAATATTGCCAGCTCCCGTCATCATTCTGGTTGCTTGAATGCGATAAAAGGCTCTGCTCTTCTGCTGATGAGACAAGGCATAGTAGTTGGCCATCTCCACCAGCTGGTCCAAGTCCTTTTCTGGGTGCTTTTGCTTCAGGTCCTTTAGGATCCGGATCATCTCTTTGCGAGATTCATCTACCTCCTTCCCCTCCATAGTCACTAAGTTCCCATCTAGAAAGTGAGAGTTCATCATTTTGCCATCCATCTCAATTCCCTTAGGGTGATCACCTTCTGATTCTATGATAATGCCCCTGTGCTTGTCGGTACGGTACTTTTTGTGCATATACTTATAGAAAAGCAGACGTCTATCAGCTATCCAGGCCAGAACGACACAAAGTGGAAAGAAGAAAAGCGTGAGCAGGCCTTCCCAAACCTGCACCACACCTGGAGAGAAGACAGCAAGGATCATGTACAACCAGATGTAAGCAAAGATGCTCCATGCAGCTGTGACAAAGAAAACCCTCAGGTGTTTTATCTTCCTGGTTTCCCCATCAGGGATCACATAGACACAGATGGCAATGATGATAAACATATTGAAAGCAGCGCTGCCAACAATTGTAGATGGCCCAAGGTCTCCAGCTATGAATCCATGCCCACACACTTCTATCAGAGACAAGAGGATCTCGGGAGCAGAGGAGCCCAGAGCCATGAGGGTCAAGTTGGAAACAGTTTCATTCCAAATCCGAATGGTGGTCGTTGTGGTCTCTCCATTGGGTTTCTTAATTGTTATTTCTTTCTCCTGTGATGTAATGACCTCTATAGATGCCATGAAACGATCTGCAATGATGGAGACTCCAAGGAACATGTAGATCAGCGCTACAAAGTATACGATAACACGGGCAATTTTGTCCCCAAGGGATGGGTTTTCTGGGTACCATATTGGCAGGATAACACCCTCCTTGCAGTCAAAAGATCCTGAACACGAGCTGTTTTGTACTGTACTGGTTGAGTCTCCCGTCAGGCCAGCATCCACCTGCAAACCATGCAAAAACAGCACAAAAGTAACCAGCCCAAAATGGAGGAAGGCCGAGGTGACAGGCTGCAAGCTTAACCACGCCATACACAAGATGCAACTTCCACTGTGTAGATCCAAAAAGGCCAAGAATCTGAAACAAACAAAACAGAGAGGGGGGAGGGAAGCATGAGAGAGAAGGAAGATGCAACATTTACCCAAACGCACTTCAGTATCTCACCACTGAAGAGTACTGGTACAGATGCATGGGTTGTCTCTGTCACTCTGAAGAAGGTACTCAGCAGGGACTCTAACAACTGCAGCACTTACATGCTCTGCAGATGAAGATCAACTGCTAGAAAAGTAATTCAGAGGAAAAGTGTATATATATATATATATATATTTATATTTTTATATATATATATATATTTATATTTAGATATATGTATGTAAAGATAGCTCATTCCTGACCTACAGTATGTGCAACAGGAGAACTGAGTGCTCAGCTGCCACTCACCTAGTGATGCCATGGTGATACCAGCACATAGCACTTCAACTCAGCACAAACAGTCAAACCTAAGGACCCCCCTGCCTCAGAATCCAGGGAATAAAACAAGTCAAGCAATCTCTAGCAACACAAAAAGTACCATTTAAGGCCAGTGAGCAATCTCCAAATGAAGTCCATTTGTAGGACGTAATTTGGTTATAAATTATGGAGTATCTTAGTGGCCGAATCATCCCCACAAAGAGCCCCTCCTGACAGGCTGCAGAGTCTGCAGAAGGGTCCTAGGGCTCCCCCAAGCTTCTGATGCACAGGGCTTCCATGTTAGAAGGTAAAGATTTCAACCCAGAAATAGGGCAGAAGACTCATGCTCGGCAAACTGCCAAAGGCCATTTATCACTAGCCTCTCCTCTGCCATCTGGACAGTCACATTTTACATCAATAATCCTGCTTTTAAATGGTCACAGAAACCTACAAAAATGCCACATTTAGAAGTTGTGCTCATAAAACTCAGAAGACAGAGCAAAATGCATGTACCCACCAACATTCCCTCCGCATCCCTAAGAAATTGATATATTTTCAAATTTCTTCTAAAATGAAAGTAATTTCTAACCTAAAATACCATAGAAAAACAATGGAGCTGATCGATGTAGCACATAGATTTGGCATATCACTGCCCAATAATACCTTCTATTACTTACAGACTACATTGCTGTAGGGCTTGCACCACTTAAAATTGGATTCTGAACCCTTCACATTATCATGGATCACACTGTTCTCCTTCCTTCATAACGGGCCTCTGGAAAAATTTGATCTCAGGCTTAACTGGCAAATCACATTGTGAGTCCAGACACAGGCAAGTATCTCACAGGAAACATCAAACTTAATAGTGGCATAATCTACAGCACTTGGAAGGTTCAAAAGCCTTAACTCCCACTAACTTTCATTGAGGTTTGTACTGCCAAATGAGCAGGCCTGGGATTCATTTCCCCTACTGTAACTACCCAAATCTTGGGCAGCAAGTCAAACAAAGTCTCTTAGGCTCCCTCTGTAGTCAGAGGAAAGAGACACTCACTTCCAGGGGACATCCTTCCTGTCCCACCCTGTTCTGACACAAAACAGGTATTTAAGACCCGCATCTCCAGAAGGGATGATGTTCCTTCACAACTGTCTCCAGAGGGCGCCCAGTCAGGCAGTTTAGAGCAGATGCCTAAACTTCAGGTGACAGCAGTTCAAAGAGATGAACTGGCTCCTGAACACGAGGAGATCCCCCTCTCTCTGAACTGTAAATATTCCAGACAACATTATTGTGTTATCAGCAGTAATAAATGCATCTCAAATGGCTATTTTATCATCATGTTGTGTCGCTCGCCTATTTCCAAAAGCGGGTGCAATCTTCCCAATATCAACAAAAAACATTTTCAACTTTCAGATAAAAATCTATAAAGACAGCAAAACAGGAAGGAAAGCATGAACACGGACTGCAAATGAACAAAACTGTTCCTGACAAAGCACAGCAGAGGGGAGAGAATTGATTATGCAGTATCAGGATCACAAATCCATATCTGACACCCTTGATATTAAAAAACAATACAGTTCTTCATGCTATGTGGACTAATTCAGAAGAGCAAGATTCTCCCACGTTCGCCTACATACCTTCCCACTCCAGTGCCTACTTATCTATCCTCCTGTTTCCCCTAGCCCCAGTGACAGATCGAGCTCCCAGGGACCAGAGGGACCTCAGCCCCAGTGAGGGCTGTTAGACAGTCCCAGCCCCAGCCTTGAAGTCTCGCTAAAACACCCCACCGCCTGCACAGCTCAGGGTCACAGGGAGGACTGAACTGCCCAGCACATACGACTTAGATTCAGTTTGATGCTCCCATTTTGTCCTCCTTCCTTCTCTACACAATATTTGCCTAGCTTTCTGGCTGCAGGGTGTTAGGAAACCCCTGAGAAAGGGCCAGTGAACATGTGCAGGGTGACTACGAGCCGCAAGCCCAAGATCTCCGGGCTGCAAGGTAGATGTGTGCACACGACAGCAAAGATGACACATTCCAGGTGCCTCTGACGCAAGGTGCACCCAGAGACCAGCTGTACGAGCACAGCAGCTCCAAAAACACCCCAGGCACATCAGATCATCCTTTTCCATACTGCAACTGCTGGCAGGTATCCACCAACCTCTTGACACTTTCAGCTCCCAACTCCTACTTAACTGTACCACAGCCAGTAGGTGCTGTGTCTTCCAAGATCAGCCATGTAGAAATGGCTGACAGAAAGACAGGAGTAATTTCAAAAACATATACGTGACTCAAGCACCTAAATTTGGTTTCAAAAATTATTTAGGAGTCTAATTATCACCTAAATTCAGAGCATTGTCTAGGAATAGTGCAATGACTAAACTGCCCTCTGAAATAAATCACTGCTACCACCAGCCTCCTTCTCTGTGGGACAAACAGCTTCTGCAATTAACCCTGTCTACCTTCTGTAATGCCATGATGGTTTCTATTGCTAGGCATTCCTCAACACATTCCAGGACCTTGCCAGTTCTGCTTAAATTTTTAATTTGATTTTAAGCAGAGGGTAATTTTACTATTATTTATCAAACTAATAGTATATTATTTCAAACACAATCTCTACCAGGGTAGCCTCTGTTTACGTGTTAGGACCTCCAAATTCAGGCTATGTGTTGCAGACTAAAATCTGAGAATTTGGGAACATTTTTCTTCACTGATTTTCACTTGCTCTGACATCAAGTGGAGGTCGCAATCATTTTTCTAAAATGATACAATAATGCAATTCTTTGCCACAGATGAAACTTCCCAGTGGGATCAACAGGTACTCTGCTTACAGTCATGCTGTCTAATAAGATCTTAATATGTGTTCATTAACATGAAAAACAGTAACCTAACCAATCTGAAAAACACAGTGAAGAATTCTTGTGGTCATCCCCCTATGGAGAACTGTGGCAAAAATGCTTTATAACAGAATAAAAGCATTAAATTTGAAAACTGCTCTTAAGAAAACATTGAAGTAAAAGTTTAACACTCAGGTAACAGAGGATAGAAGAGTTAAAACTCACTCTGTAGCTCCAGGTCAGCAAGGTTGCTTACACAAGGTGCAAGCTCTCCCTCAGATATATCTACTAAACTCTGTCCAAAAAGCAGTGGAGGGGAACTCCTGGCCTGCCCAGAGTGCAGCAGACACGTCCCCCACTGCTCCTCTGAGCAGCAGCATTGATCTCAGCAGGGCTGGCTATGACAGGAGCCAACCTTCAGCGTGAGACCTGCTCTGAGCACCAAGCCTCCAGGTGGGCTTGCAGCACAATCCTGAGTCACTCCTAGGCACGCAGGAGGCATCACGGTGTCACCCCTCTGCCACCAGTGCGACAAAACACATCCATATCTGATGCAGAGAGGCGTCCTTCCAGCAATGTCACTGCCCTGGCCCTACAGGATGCGAACAACAGGAGGCTGCGGCAACAGCAGAAAGTTAATTGGTACTGGGTGATCAGGAGGATCATAATTTCCACTACCTCTTTGCTATCAGACATAATTTTCTCCCACAGATCTCTGCCCTAATACTGCTTCCAAATTGAATACACGCAAATAAGGGCATTGGCAGTGAGGGGACCAGAAAGTGTCCCCTGTCTGGTAGGGTAAGTTCAAAGCAATCAATCAATGCAGAAGAGAGACAAAGTGCTGTGAGCATCACCAGGATGAGCAAGCATTCAACAGCAAGGCTCTGGGAAGACACATAATAGTTATTTTAGCAGAAGGAACTCCTTCTATAAGAGTTGACAATGGCCACATGACCTATAAATGCATAAACACAACCCATACACAAAAAGATGAGTCTTGAAATACGTTTGAAGACAGTCCAGAAGGCAGTGTGGACCATGCTTGTCACAATGAAGGTCTCTTCCAACCCAAACCACTTTATGGTTCTATGAGACAATTCTATGATACAATAGCTCGAGTTTCAGAAGACTGATGGTTTGTCTACTGTGGATTTGTATTTGGCATAAAGCTGGCAAGGCTATACTGATCCCTTATAATTTAGCTTTTTGTATACAGCTTCTCACATGACTCTAAAGGTAAGACATCAAATGGAGGTCAAAGGAAGCATTTACAAGAAATTAAATCAAGAGGCAACATAACACAGTGATGGCTGATTATACATAACCTCTACATGCCAGGTTCCCAACGTCACTGCTCATTAAATACAAAACCAAAGGCAACCTCCTAAGTCCCTATTAATTTCTGATTTAGGCAAAATTCCCCTTAAACCGTCACAAAAACCTTTGGATTCGACCTGCACATAAGCTTAGGTTTTCTGGCACCTCCCTCTGCTTCCCGTCTTCCTCCCACCTCCCATATAAATGAGACATGGGAGTACATCTGTGGCCATACATCCTCTCTCCCTGACTTGAGACTAGCCAGGAAAGGCAGCTGATTAGATCTTGGTGCGGGGTGAGCCCCACTCAGGCGTGGGTGCTGCACTGGGGCCAGGCAGAGGCGGCTCAAGATGCACTTGAAAAGCATCTGTCCCACATAGAGCAGATACAGCACTGCTATCAGCATCATCTTACAGCCCCGCTCCAAAGCTGGGGGAGACAGAAATAAGGCTCAGCTTAATAACATGACTTCACATTCCTCAGTTCCAAAGCACATAAAAGCTTTTTGATTGAACACACGGGGTTTTTTATAACCATGAGCAAAAATTGAAATTATAGCCTTTCTGCCAAAGAACACAAATAACTGAGTTTTCACAGAGGAGGTATTATACCTAATGCACACTCCTCCCTCCCCCAAAATAAAAGCACAGCAAAATATTTAATACAAAACAAAGCCTATTTTTCAATTGTCTCCATTGAAATGCTATTGAGCCCTTTGCTCATCACTACAAGAGTAGTATCCAGAATGCAAGTTAAGATGTACCTGCAAGCCGAAAGCCACAGCAGTATAATTAGATCCATTTTGTCTGACAAGTACAAATTTCCAACACAGACTAGGCCTTAAACAGTCAGACTGATGACACACACCTGCCTATCTGAAACGAGCACAACCAAGGAGCCCAAGCTGACTTTACACAGGTTATGACACAGCAAATAGGTAGTCTACCTCTGTACTACTGCACCAGCTAGTTTTTATGAGGGAAACAGCACCGTAACTCATGTCTAGGCTATGACAGATCCCCACAGCTCGGCTCAATGGAAAAGTTATGGCAGAGAGCTGTAGGTGCTTGATGCTTTGCACTTCATAGTAAACATGCCAAAGTCCAGAATTAGCTGCCTATGGATTAATCCCCTTGGTATGTGTCAAAAGCAGCCTTTGTTTTCTCTCAAGATGGTGTAGAAAGCTACCATAAAAAAAGCTACCTGCTCTCTTAGCAAGTCTTTAATATTTACAAGCTGGTGTCTCTACTAATTTGAGCAGTACCTACCATTCTAGCATGGTAAATGGGTGTTAATTGACATAACGGCTCAAGTCTACTAATTCCTTATAGAAATGCTGCAGTGATGAGATCCAGTTACAGTCGGTGATCCCAGGGGCTGGCCCCAGCGGAGCACAAGTCTGTGTACAGCTAGGAGCAACCTCCAAACACTCAACTCGCCCTGGGGAACCAGTCCATGCTGTTTTTTCTGTATTTTAGTATCAATGATGCTCCTGGAAAAGCAGGGGCATAAATAGCTAACCCATAAAGATGCATGTACTTAATTGTCCCCTTCCAATACCCCACTGACTGCACTTGACTGGCCAGGCATTTTATTTCCTTTCTCACACCTGACCTGAAAAATACCTGTATAGGATAGGAGATATATGGATAGAGGAGCTGCAGTCTATGCTCTGTACATAGGCATGTATAGGAGGTGGCAGACACTGCAGAAAACCTTCAGTGGGCAGCCACAGCCATGCTTTAAGAGCCATCCTTATTTATGGCGTGGGGTAGTGCAGCCTCCTTCGGAGCCACGCTGCGTTTGCTCTTCCACTCCCCATACACATCCATGTCTGAGACTCCTCAGCCTGAGAGACAGCAAGAGTTACTCTTTTTTTACCCAGAACCATAGCCTTTTTTACATTCAAAAACCAAAACCTGGTATTTAGGCTGACATAGAGATTAGTAGTGGGCACCCTCCTGCTTAAAAGGCAGTATTATCTGCTCAGATATAGATGAGGGTTTTTTGTTTTCATGAATATTACACAATCTCACTGTTTTTTTCCCAGGACTTTCAAGCAGGCAGTTCACACAGGAGAGAGCAGGGATCTCTGGAAGCCATCTAGTTCAAGCCCCTGGCTCAGGTAGGGCCACCCAGAGCCAGTTGCCCAGGACCACATCCAGCTGGCTTTTGAATATATTCAAAATATATTCAAAAATATATTTGAGGATATTCAAACACAATCACTCTGGTCAACCTGTGCCCATGCTCAGTCACCCGCACAGTAAGAGGGTAAGAATCACAGCCATGGGGTCCAGGCCTGCTTGTGACCACCACATCCAGGTGTCAGGGACCCAGAGCAAACTCAGCCCCTGTACAAACTGCACTGGGAAGTCACTGCAGTGCCTCGGTGACGACCACACATGCATTTGGCAAAAGTCACTGTCGTGACCTTTCAGAAGTCACTGGGAAGATTCCACTGCACATTTAGAGGCAGGTCTTCAAGCATCAGTCTTTTCAATGCATTTAGAGTAATTTCTAAACACAATTAAAGCCTTTAGGTGCTTGTATCCCAGTGCAGGTGAATACACCATTCTTCCCAGTATGAATGGCCCCAAACTGAGAGGGCAGGTACTTTCAGACACATTCTCCAGACTCCTGCTTTTATGCTCATGATGCGAAAGGCCCAGTGAAGACGCTGGAAGTCCTTCCTTTTAAGTTTAGGAGGCTGAGGGAAATAAAGAAATGGAGTTACTTGGTCACTCACTCAATGGTCCCCCTGCCTCTTCCATGGGCTACAGCTTAAGGAGACAACGTGGAGCACCTGACAACACATGGGGCTGTTGCACCAGGCACTGGCTCCTCTGCTGCAGCCCTCAAGGCACTGGTTTTCATCACACTGTCTTGCTGGTTTATAAAGAGCAGTGAAGACCATTTGGGGAGCAGCGGGGGAAGGGGAAAAACATTTCAGCAGTGTGAGGAAAACTTCTTGTCAGTGAAAGACACTTTATGTACTGCCCGTGGCAGCACACAGGGTGTGTTATTTACTGCTCCTGCTTCACAGACATATTATACTGCTGGTTCAGGTGCCACCATCAGAGTGCAACTTATCACCTAGTGACTCACAGCATCCTACGGATGACAGCGGCAACTCTGACATTTCTTTAGCATTCTGGTGGTAGATCTGCAACTGTTACAATTAAAGACCCTAGGATTTGTTGTCAACAGTGCATTTGTGCTGCAGAGCCCGTACTTATTTGCACACAGAGGTGGGCTAAAATGGTACATAAGAAGAGAAGAGGTGGTGTAGTCATAGCTCATCTTTAGATCCTGACTTAGTTAAAAAAAATACAAGTTTTCAATAGAAAACACCTATTTGAGGCAAACAAAACAAATCGTGTTGTTTTGTGCTGCTGGATTTGATGCAACAAGTAGGCAGGTAGGGAGCCCTTCCCTGGCTGGCTCGCAGGCTCTTGGGACAGCCACCAGCCAGCCACACTGGCTGCTAACCCCAGGAGCTGGGGCACACACTGTTCCCATCCTCTGGAACAGCCTGTTTATTTCTTAGCTTCTCCTTCAAGGAAAAATAAAAACAAAATTTATTATTTTTTGTCTATATACTGCAAAAAAAAAGTTTTTACCAAAAATGCCACACCACACACAAGAGAAAGTATAAGCCCTCCGCAAGTCTGTTCAGAAGGGCTCATTCCTTGGCCAGTTAGAAAGAAAATATTAAAAAAGTGAATGGAGGAAGAAGCAGCAAATGGGGCAGTGGGAGACTGGGCAGAAAACCAGGACAGGAGAGGAGAAGGAAAAGGTTACACTTGGGAAAGCATCTTTACTACTGCATCAAAAACAAGTCGTTGTTGTCATATTAGATAGGAAAAGCCCTCACTTAGCCTAATTAGCACAGATTTCAGAGTTAGCTAGAGTATTTCAGAGTTAGCTAGACCACAGACAGAAGAGTTGCCTGGTCCATGCCTCAGGGACTTCCACTGCATTGTTCCCCCTTGTGACCATTATTTCCTAGCACTTTGTCCAGCCGAGTTTTAAATTATCCAAGTGATGGCATTTCCACAACTTCCCATAGAGACTCCGCCATGATGTAATTTATCTTGGAGGTTTTAGCCGTCTTCCTTATATTTAGGATGAAATTAAGAAAATTTATGCTGCTAGTTCTCATTATTGTGTCCTTGGAGCACTCTCAACCATTCTCCTCCCTGTCTGAGATTTACATGCTTCAGATACTTGTAAATAGGTGTTCTTCTCCACAGCTTTTCCTTGGCCAAAGCACACAAATTTATTTTAATCTTTATAAATTAGCCCAGGCTACCCTTTAATCATTTATCTTCATCTCCTCTTGATTCACCATCTTCGAGGCAGTCAGAAGCAGACGGGTATCTGGGAGAGCCATAGCTCAGTGCCTGCTCCCACCAAAACCAGCAGCAGATCTGCTCCCTTTGGAGCAGGAAAGCCGAGCCTGGACAGTGAAAACTTGCCTCTCAGCTCTGCTGTACAGGTTTTCACGAGATACTGGACTGTTACAAAGGTTAAATCAAGACTGATGTACAGAAACTCACTGTGTTGCTCACTTTTTAAGATCTCTCCACCTGTTTGCTGTGTGTCCCCAGCACAGTGGGGCTGGCACAGGGAGCACAGTGCTGACTGGCATGTGTGGAATGAAAGCAGAGATTTCCAGTTTCATCCAAAAAGTCAAGGTCTCCAGCTGAGATGAGGGAAATACACTGTAACACGCTCACTGCTTCTGCAGATCTGAGCACAGCAGGAGGCATGAAAAATGCACTGAGCTATGGGTTATCCTCAAAACACCTCCCACTTCACTTGGAAGGTGCCAAAACCTGTAAATTCACCCAATTTGAATACAGTTATCAAATAAGATTGCACACAGCACCCTCACCCTTTATTGCCATATATCTCCACATCTCTCTTATTGACAATTTAGATATCTTAATCCTTTGGTGTTTTTTCAGCTGCTAATTCTGCAACTGCTTTAAAAAAATAAGCCCTCGCATCCACCATGATTAATTCATTCTTCTTAAGTCCAGGCTGCTTATTGCTCTTTGTTCATTTATGCACTAGCTGTTTACAGATTCTCTTTTAATATTAGCTCTGTTATTTGCTAGAGACTCAAGTCATATTTACCATATGGTAATTGCAGAGATGACATGGACAACAAACAGTGGAAGCTGAGCTGCTACAGCAATTACAGTAAGTGGCAGCAGTCTCCAGGCTATCCGCTGCCCCACCTCCGTTTCTTCTCTCCCCACCCTCTGACGCCTTTCCCTGTGGGCTGTATGAAGCCATATGCCACTCTGATCTCTACAGCAAAGACAGGCGGAAATTTGTTCTTCACTACAGAATTACCAGACAGGTTGATTCACCTTTTTCCTTTCAGTTTGTGTTCCAAGTGCAGTTCTGCCCTCCCTGGCTGGCTGCCCCACTCCATCCTGCCAAGGGCAGGTAATCTGAAATATTGTCTGGAGCTAGACACCCTCAATACCCACATCTTCTTTCTCACCATTACAAGTGCACTAACTTCCTCCTCTGCCTCATCCATGGTCTCAGTGTGCCTCAGATATTCCCCCAAGGATCATATTTCAAAGGGTGGTTAGAAGCTTAATGAAGCAGCTCCTTTTAACCCACTTGGGCAGCTGGAACCCATCGAAATCACAGATTTTCCACTGGACACCGAAACATGATTTAAAATTCCTGCAGAAAATCAAGCAGACGACTATGAGAGGCTACTGCTGTTTTCTCCAAAGAAAGACATGAGTTTACTTCTTGATTCCTACCAGGAGCACTGGGCAGATTCCATACCCAGATGTCATAGGGCTAAGCCAGGTAAATTCATGACTCGGTCCATTAAGAAGATTCAAAAAATCAGATTACCTATACGCGTTTGCCAGCTTGGGGGCAGTGCATACAACAAACCACTTTGTTTGAAAAGGATGAGATTCTCCCCTGTCATTTCAAACATGCCTGCAATGATACTCTCCCAATTCCGAGCAGTCAGCAAGTCTTAACTTAGATACCAGTGCAGAACATTTGAAAACTGGATGCAGGGCGTCATGTATCTGAAGAATTTTCTAGCAACATATATAATAATCATACTGCTCTTTATCTCAAAAGTGAAGAAATAGCATTTTCCTGGTATTCAGAGCATGCACTTACACCAGCTTCCTCCCCTTGACCCTCCCCTCCAAAAGCCTGTTTTTACATGAAGTCATCTTAAAAACTAGAACTATCTTTCCAGCCTAGCCAATCTGCATACCATCAGAGGAGGGCTGGCAAGAGAGAAGAGAGACAGAATACTTAGGACCAGATTTTCTCTGGCGTAAATCAGCATAGGTCCAGTGAGCCCAAGTCAGCAGAGCCAGCTTATCCTATTGAAAGAGCTGCCTGAGGAACTTTGGCAACATTTCATACAACAGAAACCTCCAAAAGGAAACCTTCATCTATTTCTTCTTCACAACCCACGTCACACACAGCAGCTGGGGGACATCTTCCTACTTCCTCCACACAACTATATTCCTGTCCATCCTGCCCTGGTTCCTCCCTCCTCCCAATATTCCATGCTGGCCCCAAATCTGCTACAACTAGTCCTGCCAACAGGAGCAGCAGCTGAGTCATGGGAGATGACCACTTCAGCCAAATGCACTGAAACCAGACAATAGAAGGAGAAAATTCTCCTTCCTCCCGCAATCCCTGGCTGCAGCACACAAGGCTTGGAGTCTCTCTCCTCCACCATGTGCCCGGTGTCACCTTGGATCAGCACATGAGGTGCCTCATCCTGGAAGTAAAATGACAGGAGTCACTGGCCTAATGTGTGTGCTTGAATAACATACTCATCCCATGCAGCACTCTCTGTACAATCTATTTAAGCCACCAGGGCAAAAAGAGGACAGCTTCTATCCTGCCACTGAGGGGCACAGCCTCCATTATAGATGCTAGTAGTCCCATATCTCCATCAGTTTTACTCAGGAGCTTGAGTCCCGTTCAGCGACAGGGACAGCAGAAATTATCTTTTCATTCTTTTCTGCAAAGAGAAGATTAAAACCGAGATGCGTTTAACTTGCTTTCAAGCCCAAATCTCTCCTAAGACCCTGCTACAGCAAGAAAATTGCAGGGTCCCACTCTTGCTGCAAGTTCCAGTGAAGGACTGACTTGAGCAAGAGCTGAGGCAGGAAAAACAGCCTGTTTTCACACCCCTACTCAACGTTCACTCTCTACCCCTCCCGCCTCAGCCCAGAAAGACTCTCATGCCCAGCCATACTTCTGTGGCGGTGTCCTGAACCCAGCTCTTCCCGACACTGCTGATGACAGCAGCTCCTGTGATCTGGGAAACCTGTCACAAGTCACAGGCAAATGCTTTACCAAAACAGAAGCAACATTCCCGCAACACCAGCAAGTGAGGAGCAATGGGATAGGAAAAGTGTTATGCCAGGCAGAGCCACCATTAGTGTTGCATTCAGGTCAGTGACACGAACAGGTAAAAGAACAAGCACAAAAGATCTTTGACGAAATGATGGTCACTTTTCAAGACAAACAAAGCCTTGAAATGAATCCATTTTGCAGTGGGAGTTCAGTGAGCAGACAAATGAATAAAAGTGGGTACTCAATGAATTTGAGACCTGTATCAAAACAGCCCTCCACTCAGCAGACATCGTTCCTCCGGCCATTCTCCCTGACCTCTGGTCTCTGCAGATACACATAGAAACACTTCTGGATCATCCCCCTGACCCCTCCTCCCACAGCACCCTTGTGGTCCTTCCCAAACCCAGCTACCAAGACCATGGCCCGTTTGCCTGGGGTGATTGCAGCAAGCCCACAATACCTGGTAGCTGTTGGCCCCAACACAGATATTCGCAAATTAGGACCAGACCACCTCTTCGTGCTCTCTTTGCAATAGTAAATACATGAGGTTTCTGGAATACTGCACAACCCAACATAACTCCCATGTCCCTTCCCCTCAGCCTTCTTTTGGAAATTAGCTTTGGTCTGAGGGACAGAGGTGGTCAACCAAGCCAGAAGAAGCTCAAGGCCAACATCAAGAGAAAGCTCACAGACTCAGGGTATTTTATCTAGCAAGCACTGGAAACTTCTTTAACTCTATGCTGTGCATTTGCACAATCTGTGGAACACAATGCTGTAAGAGATAAATTAAATACTCTAAGACTCAGGAAAAAAAGATGTGCAGGGAACACTGAAAATACCCATAGATCCACCAAACAGGATGCATCCCTTCTCTTGCTCCAGCGCGTATTTCAACCTCACCGGTGTTTGTGAAAACTGCTAACGTGTGTGTACAGTAAAAGCTGGAAAGGCCCTTCTTAACTGAGCATCTGCACCCTGCCTGGGCCAACCTCTTGCTTTGTCCCAGCAGCCAAGCCCACATGGACCTGAGAGAAGACAGGCACAGAGGATACGTGGCAGATTGAACTTGCAAGCGATGCTGTTAGAACACTGGGAAGCCAGAAGGCATGGAGTTGTTGAAGGAAGTCCGGAGTCGGGGCAGTTACTGAGAATCATGAAGAAATCTATATATTTAAGAAGGAAAAGCAGAGGCTGGAAAAGGCCACGGCTGGGGGAAAGAGGGATGTGTGTGACTCACTAGGATGCACAAAGCAGCAAGGAGATGTATCTAGACAGGCAGCAGGCAAGCCAGCAGCTTTTTGGGAGTGACGTAGGTGCACCAAGTGCAGCGGAGCATCTTCTCACCTTCAGTCTCCTGGTGTGATTCCCCAGAGGGGAGGCAGCTCCATCATGCTCTGAAGGTTAAGCTCTGCCTTCTGCCTGGCACAAGAGCACACTGCAGCCAATGGGTAAAACTGCCTACCTACTTAAAAGCAAACCCCAACACTGCCAGGAGGGACAGGCTTTATTTTTAGCTGGGACACCAGCAGGGTCACTGCTGGTGCTGCATTCCCCCATGGAAGCCAGGGTTTCATGAAGTGTGCTGTGTGTGCAGGGTCACTGCAGGGGAAACATCTGTCAGGTCAGCTTTGGGGAGATGGATTATTTAAGCTAAGAGAAGAGGAAACATTTACTAGAAGAAGTGAACCTGAAACTACTCTGGAAGGTTAAAATGAAAGGAAAAAATGAGGCTTAAAGAGTCAGAGCGGGTGATAATTTATGTGAGGCCAATGTCTAGTGCACCCATCTGCAAAACACTTATACAAGAGAATACCCCATCATGGTTAACTCCAGCAGCATTCCCTCTGCCTGCCTCCTATGACCCAAGCTTTGAAAGGCTCATTCTTGTCTAGGAGCTGCCAAAACAAAAGCAGCAGCAAGTCATTATCCCTCATCAGAATCCTTCAGAAAGGAAGAGTACACAGAGATCCACCTTGCCTCACACCTTGGCAGACAACATCTCCGAGAGCTCCACCTCACTCTGGTCCCTCGGTCCTCACTCGGGGCCCCGGTTAGCACCCAGGCCAGCAGCCTCCCCAGGACTCTCACACCAGCCAAGCGCAGCGCCCGCGGCGAGCGCACGGCAGCAGCCCCAACTGAGCCCGCGGCGGTCCCGTGAGGACAAGGAGGACACTAACAGGTCCTCCCTTGCTAGTGGGTTTCGTGGGTGCAAACCTAATAAAACAGTTGGCACTGCTCTCACTTGCACTGCCAGGGAATGCAGTCTGGAGGCTTCAACATGGAGAGATTGCTGTTGATGAAGTGCTGAGTGCTAGTGTGAAGCTTTCAAGGGACTTGAAAGAATTTAGAGCAGAGGGGAAGTTCTCATTTTATTCTCTTCTTGAAAAATCTGAGTCCATTTGGCACGTTGCATCTGAGAAATACCTTGGCCTAGACCCTCTGATTTTTTTTTTAATCAGGATCAACCCCTGTGCATGTTCTTGGGAAGATTTTATATTAAAAATTATTTTAACTTTTTTTTCCTGCTTTTTGTGCCTCTTAATAGGTTAAGAAGTGCTTTGCAGACCCCATCACTATTAGATTCTTTGCAATTAATTTGCATTCAGTACTATCTGTTTCATCAAGCGCAGACTTCAAGGCTGAACCAACTCCAAGCCTTAACTGCTGCAGGCAATTCAGGCAGCAGTTTCACAGGTGGAAGCAGGGCTTCTTAAGCCAACCTGAACATTTTCCACCTCTGGTCATTTGTTACAACTCTGCTCTAGCTCTCCCCTTGTTATTGGCATAACTGTTTGCATGGCTAGGGCGTGAACAAGGACCAGGAATCTATCTGGCAGAAAAGCAAGCTGAACCCACCACCTGGGCACACGTGCCACTGTGCCAGTATCCTGCAGGGGTGGGACAGGAGCAGAAACAAGCAGCCAGGGTGGGAAAGCTGTAGAAAACAAGGTCCAGATGACAAGTGTGACAAGTGCATTAGCTGTATGGGCAGAGGCAGGTTTGCCTCTTGCAGCAGTGAATCCTGTAACACCTCCTGGACCATGGGACAGCCTTGTCCTGCAACGGAAGGGCAGAGACATATCTCTGTCTCCCTTTTTCCCAACTAACATGCATGTTCAAGAGTCACTGCATGATCTCAACCAAAACCAGAGAAGAGGATAAAGGTGCTTATTAAGGTGAACTTGAAGCTCAACATCAAGATACTGCTTCCCAACAAGGAAGGCCTCCCTCAAGGTGGTAAACGAAGACATCCACGTCTTAATGATCCAAGACAAATTTTCCTGACAGTAAACAGTATGGAGAGCAAAAGGACAGGTTCTTCACACAGAGCATTATTCCAAGTACCCTCACCAGTGCATGGCAGAGGCAGTGCTGCCTTCACTAATTTGTGTGTGGGGAGCTTTGGCACTGGGGCAGTGGTGGATTTCACAGCCTGCCTGGACCCTGGTCAGGGAGACAGACTCTCTCCTAGTGCTACTCGCATTGAGGGGAGCTAGGACACATCCAGAGTGAGCTGCAGCCTGACTGCAGAGTGAGGGGCAGACATGCTCTACCCCTCCCTTGCTTCTGTCCCTACTTGGGGGATGGAAACAAGCTTTCACCAGCATGCAGCATATGAACACGCTGGCAGGGCACCTTGTGTTGTCAGCACTGGAGTCCCACGTTCACTCCTGGACATGTCACCTTCAACACAACCTCAGCAGTCAGATCTAAGTGCCCTCTCGCAGGTACATCCCTGCATCACTACACTTCTTTTGATTAAAACTGTATTCTGTGATGCTGCTGTTCGCTTTGAGACAGCCTCCAAGTACCAGCCTTGGAGAGGGGAGATGAAAGCAATGGCAATGCAGTCTCATCTGTCTATAGTTTCTAAAACTCTTTGGCACCTCACTGGTAGCAAAACATGCCCAGCAGCATAGGATATTTAGTATTTCTGATTGCTCTTGACCTGGCTGTCTCTGCTGCTGTCCTGAGTTAGGCGGCTTAGGTAAAAAGACAGCAGAGTACAGGAAGGCAGCAAACAGAGCAAGCTCAGTTTTGTAGCCTTGAAATAATCTGCTAGTGAATGGAAACAGAAGCTTCTCCCTAAATCTGAGTGCTCTAGAAGAGCTCCCTGTTTTATTATGACGGAAAATCCTCATTGGAGTGTTTCGTTAGAAAACAAGCTATCATAAAAGAAATGTTAAGAGCCCTAAGCTCCCTTCTCTCCCATGATGTCAACTGTCAGAGACATCAATGACAGCTCGGCAGTGTGATCAAAGGCTCCAGCAAGCGGATTTAAAGACAGAATTACCAGAAAATTGAGAGTTGAAGGAGCATGGGGGCATGATCATCACCTATTTATAAATGTGTCTTATGGGGCGAACTAATTACTTTATGATGCTGTACTGCAGGAACAATGGCACCTGGGTCTCATTGTGACACTGACAAGATGGGGTGGTGGTGCTGCCTTCAGAACAGCATGACACATCCCTGCTCCTCATGCTTTGTTATTCCTGCAAAACCCTGTGACAGTGCCTCATGGGGAGGTTGGGAGGCCATCATGCTGAACTTCATGCAGTCATATCTGTGATGGCCCTCAACCACAGCTTGCAGCTTAAAGCATTAAGGCAGAGGGGAAGAAGAAAAGCCAGCTACAGTCTATACCATGTTAGTCCTCAAGCAGCCCAGAAGCCTACTGAAGCTGCAGGAGACTTAAGGTGGTTCCTGGATCTCATTCTGCAGATAAGCAGGGACATGACCTGGAGCTCCTCTCCAGCCCCAAACCCCACGGGTGACCCCATGTCACTGAAATCAGCAGATTTGGGACCATGAGCTCAGCAGCACAGGTGTTTTAAAGGTTCCCCAAGAACAGCTTATCATCTCATGTATCTCTCAACACATGAAACTCTTCAGGACAAAGACTGTAATTTACTAGACATCTGTATGGCGCTTGGAAACATGGGCCCCCAACCAGGCTGATGCCTTTAGGAGTTACCGTTATCTAAACAGTAAATCAACAATAGCATTAATCTATGCCACAATACCTCAACACAGTGGGTGATGGTAGATGGAGCATCACAACTACCAATTTCCTGGCTTCAGAGACTTTTTTTCCCCTATTAAGAAGATGTTTTTGTCATAGTAATTTAATTTCCTTCACTTTTTTTTTAAATATAGAATTAGATATTACTGCCTGGTTTATAAAAAAAAATTGGCCTGCAATCAAAGCCATCTTTTTAACTGTGAAGCACATGAAAGGCATCTGAAACATGACAGCAACAAAGAACAAGGAACTATTTGTCAACGCCACTTGGTCATTGGGGAAGCTTAGGGGAGGAGACTGGTGCTGTTTGTTTAAAACAAGCAAACAAAACCCTGACAGACAGACCATTTATCTGTATAGTGCTTCACTTGAAAATATTGGCGAAGGGAATACATCTTCACTTGGTTTCTAATAAAAGTGCTGACACACGCTGTTGTGGCCTTGCCCTGCCTTGGGGATGGAGGATGCCTCTCATAGGAAAGATCCTTCGAAAATAAGGGATCAGGCACATGTGGGATCAGGCACAACATAGCAGCAGGTCAGCCTAGGCCCTTAGCAATCTCTCTGCCTGTCCAACCTGCAACACCATAGCATCTGCCAAGCTCAGACCAGTCTCCTCTGACTTCAAACCTACCAGTTTCAGAGAAAAGCAGAGGAAGCAGGAAGGGTGGATTCATCCCTGGGTACCTCTTTCCTTCCTCCAAGCCAGCCAAGCTGAGGAACAGTGCCCTGAGCATCCTAAGATTGCCATGCAGAACAACTCTCCATGACTCCCAACAACACAGTCTGCTCCAGTCCGACTGGATTGGACAGGGCAGCTCCTGCCCTACACTGGCCCAGCAAGAGTCTATGGAGCACAGAACGGTGAATTACTCAGGCTGTGCTTCGTACTGCTCCACATGTGCTCTCCTGTTCTGGGTGCTAGTGTTGAAGACTGCTTCCCACACCACCCAGGGCAATGGAAAGAACTGTCCCACCTGACGATGGCACCTGCCATCCCAGGTGCCACCCTGTCAGGTGGCAGTTTTGCAGAGCAAGAGCACGATCTCTGCAAAAACAAGTGCAACAGAGAGGCATTAGGATGGCTACAAATCTGCCTTCCCTCTCACCCACCAGGTATTGTAACCATGTCCTTACCAAATCCCCACGTAGGAAGAGAAATACTATTAATGACACAAATGAGACCTGGGACCTGAAATGTGCCTAAGCAATACACTGGAGGTATACAAAATCAGAAGCATACTTGCATTTCCACTGCCCTCACTTGGGACCTCAGCAGTGGGATTACTACAGTCTGTCCTACCTTGGGCATTTGAGCAATGCTTAAACTACCCACTTTGGCTTTAGGGAAAAAAAACCCACCAGACTGCTGTACTGCACCTTCTGCCTAAGGCTCCCCATCAGTCGTCTCTTCCCCACACTGGTTGATACTACACCCTTCTATTCACAACACAGGGTAGCCAATCTGCCTCAAGTTGCACGCTCGTGGCAGAACTGAGGGCTCCTGGGCTGCTCCCGCTCCTCCCCAGCCAGCCCTCGGCAGTAGCTGGACATGCTCTTTTTCAACATCACTACTTCTATTCAGGAAACAAGTCTCGTTCCAGTTGAACACAGAAGCACGAACATGAGCACCAAATGCGACTTTCTCAGCTAAACCATGATCAGGGTAAACAAATGCTTCCAACAGCAGTGGATGGAGCAGGATTAGGGTCTCCCTAGAAACGCTTGTGCAGTGGGGGAGTGATGCCTCTCCCCGCTGCACCAAATCTACAGAGCACCTTCAAGGCCTCTGTGTCTTGTGTTCCCCAAAGCCAGCTCTGCTGTCCTGGGCCTCCAGCCAGTCTCCCAGGGAGCACGGGATGAGTGCTCCTGAATGGGAAGGTGCTACCTAAATCTTCCAGCCCTGTCGTCTCCAGAAATAAAAAAACAGCTCAACAAAATCACCCTTTTGCTTTATACAGAGATGTGTGGAATTAAAGGAACATACATATATAAGCATGAAGACGGGGGAGATGTGTGTAAGGCACCCCTTCTCACCCTGTCCCTTCAGTGTTTCCCCCTAAATCTGAAACAGACTTTTAGGGTAAAATCCCCAGAACAAGCCGAGGAACAACCCAAGAAGTCAGGAACCCAACCATTACACTACAACTCCATTGGAGGGGGCAGAAGGAGAAATGGCCATGGCCTCACGTTTTAGAATAACAGTAAAAAAACCCAAAACCAACTGCAATGGTTTCATCTCTCACTCAGGGTGATCAATACTTTAGACACAGGTGAAAAAATATAAACCCCCGAAGCAAGGCTGGGAGAGAGGTAGAGTATGAAATGAGCCCACATTTAGGTCAGCTCTCATGCGTGTGCATGTGTGTGTGTGTAGAGTTCCTGTCCCCCTGCCACGGGGGGCTGCGGGCCTGCCGGCGGCCCCGTGCCCTATTTAGGGCAGCGCCTGGCGTAGCAGCTATATTTGACACCCGGGGTAAACAACCCGGCCCCGGCGGACACAGCGCGACAGCTGCCCAGGACGGCGGCCCCGGCGCCCCCGGCGCCCCCGCCCCGCCGCCGGGGATGGCCCGGCCCGGCCTCTCTCGGGGGGGAAAAAAAAAAAAATTAAAAAAGGAAATTTAAATGAGGGGGGGAAAAAATTTTAAAAAGGAAATTTATAGCACTGCATGAGAGCCGCTTCCCCCGCCTGGCAGCCCCGGGCAGAGCCACCCCCCCGGGCTCCCCGGCATCCCTGCGGGCCGCGCCGCGCCGCCGAACCGGGGCACCCCCGCCCGGCGGCGGGAGGGATCCCGGGGCGGCCGCGCGGTGCCGCGGGACCGGGCAGCTCCTGCCGCGCACGCCCCGCCGGAGCCCGCCCGCTCCGCCAGGCCCCGGCCCCGCAGCGCCCGGCCCGGCCCGGCCCGGCGCCCCCTCCCCGGCGCGCATCCACCCCGCAGCGCCCGCTCCGCGCCGTAGGCAAAGCCCTCCCTCCGCAGCGCACACACACACACACACAAACACACACACACAAACGGGCACGGAGCCGCCACGGCGCCGGGAAGACAGCGGGAATGAAGCGAGCTCCCAGCGCCTGGGCAACGCTAATTCCCCCCGCTATCCCGGGAGCTGAGCCTGCAAAGAGCTCTCGTCCCCCCACTTCCCCGGCACCCCCCGCTCCACGGCCATTCGCGTGCAAGGCATGGAGCTCCGACTGGCAGCAGGACACCTGCCCGCCAGCCTCGCGTCTCCCACGGAGCGGGGGTGGCACCCCCTTACTTACCCTTTCTGCCGGCTTTCCTGACTTTTTTTTTTGGAGGGTCGGGCTGGGGGATGGGGGGGGGGTGCTCCGCTGGCTCCCCAACACAAATCCTTCCGGTTCCTAAAGGGAGCTCATCGCATCTCCCGGTGATTCACCGACGGTGTGTGCGGGTACGGGGGGGTTCGCCTTTGCATGTCAGTCCAAGTTGCCTCGCTTGCTACAAAACCTGTGCTCCCTTTTGCAGCTGTCAGGGAGAGCGGGGAGGTGCATCTGGAAAAGGGGGTGGGGGTGGAGGTAAAATGTTGATAAATCCACCAGCCTTGATCTTCAGCTCCGTGCGGTGGAGTTTGGGGAGGGAAGGGAGATCTGGCGAAGAGGGAGGAGGGCGAGGAGGACGGAGATGAATGGGGATCGAGGGAGGGGGGAAGAGAAAATGGATTGTACCCCAGATTGCCACTGAATCTGCTGGGCTTCCCCCGCTCCCGCGCTCACACCATCGGGGCTCGGTGCAGGCTTCCCAGCATTACGGTGCACGGCAAAGCGCTGAGCCTGATTTCTGGGAGCCAGCGAGGTTTGCACAACTGCAGCAAGAAGCCAAATCAAAAAGCCAATCTGCGAGCCTCCAAACTCCACGTCACCTATCAGCTGGGAGCGAGCGCTGCAACAGAATTACAAGCCATGCATATTTATTCCTCCGAATCCGGGGGGGATTTTCAGATCGTTTAAAGCGAGGCACGGTGAAACCACGGCAAGCCCTTTCCAAAATAAATAAAGGCAGAGCACGTCTTGCATGTAACACGCGCGCACACACCTCTACGAGGTCTCCATCGGTATATATAGATAGAGATATACACTCACTGAGCAGGGATCACTCCTGTGCCATCCAAGTATATTGGCTTGACTTTGTGTATTTCAAGCAAGGAAGGGGAAGAACATGGTAGTCGAGCCTCAGAGAAGAAGATATCGATTGCTTATCTGAAATTTAAAGCATCTGCCAAACACTTCTGAGAGATTAAATATAGGCAATGTAATTACACAGCCAGAGCTGGTCCTGGTATCCATTTGAAGCTGCACGCTTTAGTTTGTGCTTGCAGAAACCACCCAGTTATTTTTTTAACCAAAGTCAAATAACAAGTTGTGAGACAGCAAGTCATTTTAAGGTAAAAAATACACATTGCCTCCAAAGTTGCTATTTGACTTTGGCAGAAGACTACTGGGAGCTGGTTTCCAGGACCAAGGAACAAAGCAGTACATTTATGCCTCACACGACACATCATGGTATTTGCACACATTTGTCTCCCCTTAGGATCCCCTCTGGTTTTGCCACAGCAGTTATGGGCAGACATGTGTCTCCAGGAGGCATAGCTTCTCACTTCTTTATACCTTCTGGCATAGCTTCTCACTTCTTTAAAGCCCAGGTACTACAAGGCAACAATCCCTGACACCAGGCTATCCTGCCAAAGAATGGTCTGTTTCATCCTCCAGAGAGAAGCTGTCCCCAATCTGTTTGTCCCCAGTGACTCCCCATACCCCCTTGAGGTGATGAAGGCCCAGAAGCTTTCTGGTGAGACCCAAGCACATGTGCAAGTGCAAACCATCTCTGTCAAAAGCAGCTGAATAAACTACCATGAGAAACTCGAGCCCAACTCCTACACTGGGCAAGAACTTTTACCTCAGCCAGGCACAGGCAGCAGACATACAAAGAGGGAAGAGGAAAGGGCAGAACAGTTATAGGGAGGGTGACATGTAAGAGAGTTGAATGGGCTTCATGCTGCCAAAAATTGGTAAGAAAAACTGCAAATGGGCTGTGGTCCCCTGCAGGACATCACAGACCACTAAGGCCCTAAAAGTCAGCTGGTACATTCTAGTTATGGCTCCATAATAGTTATGGTTCCATAATAAGAACAGCCCCTGGCCCCACAACTCAGCACAGAAGGGATCCAGAGACCTGGAAGAGCAATTATCCATTCTGGTCTGGCTACTCACTGTTATTAGTTAGAGCCGGGCATGGAAGTCCAGGACAGACAGGCAGCAGGAGGAGGCCACAAGGGGACACAGTTGCTGCAAATAAGTACAAGATGGAGGGACAAAAGATGGTAGCAGAACACCTTGTGGGTCCCAGACTCAGCCTTTTGTCTCCCCAAATGCCACCTGCCACTCCTGGTGTCCTCAAATGACCCAGCAAGGCATCTTACCAGGTAGGAACGTGGTATGGGATGCACATGGGCCAGAAGACATGGCAAGATCCAACATATTCTGAAGTGCCTGACCTCAGGGCGCTGGCCAGTCCTGCACAGGACTGTAACCCAGAATGATGCTCCTGTGTGATGTCAGGGAGGGGAAGGGCAGAAGAACCCTTACCGACATCAACACATAAAATCAACAGCACAGCATCAGTGGCTGACACCCAAGACTGTGTGGATGCAGGGACTCTGGCACTGGCCAGTGATATCCGATCTCCAGGTGGCCACCTCCAAACCTCACACCCCTGCCAGGGAGGACAGCCCCTAAGGGTGGCAGCTCTCCAGTCACTTCCAACACCAAGCAAAGGAAACTGCCCCAGGTGGCACAGGGAAACTCTCCCAACCTACAGCTCATCATCAGGCAGTTCCAAACAACTGCTTGCGTTTAAGGCTCAGCAAGAGTGGGTCTGGAGCTGAGGAACTGCAGTGCAAAATGCTCATCAGCAGGAGCAAGCCCTGGGGGCAATACACAAATTTACAGTTGACAATAACTTAAGACAGACAGAGCTCTTTATGGTACACAGATGTTTCATTTCACCTCATCCCAGTACATAAAATCATGCCTAATACACTCAAGAAATGCTCCCAGGCATTTCCCTCTTTCCTTCCCTTCCATATGGGCCTGATCTTATATTACTCAGCTCAGGCAGAAATTTTTCATTACAAGAGGGAGTATATGAAATTTTTTATCTCCTTAGTCTTAAAGGTGTGCTTGCGAAGTACTAACCTGAGATGAAAGCAACCAAACCATTTATATAAAAATACTATTTCAAATAACCCAAAACGACACAAAAAAACAACCACCTCTTGTTTATATTAGCTTTAACAATTAAAATACAGAGGGTTCAAATTCCTGGGCTGTTTAGCACAATCTCACTAAACAAGCATGGATATTAGTTTTTAATGACTGCCAAGATCACTCGATGTTTCAAGTGTTACCTCACCTAAGGACCAGAGCTAATGGTTTTAAACTTACGGAGGGCTGATTTAGACTGGATATAAGAAAGAAGTTTTCTACAATGAGGGTGGTGAAATACTGGCCCAGGTTGCCCAGAGACATGGTAGGCACCCTATCCCTGAAAACATTAAAGGTCAGGTTGGACGGAGCTCTGAGCAACCTGATCTAGTTGAAGATGTCCTTGCTCATTGCGGAGGGCTGGAACTAGATGACCTTTAAAAGATCCCTTCCAACTCAAACTATTGTATGATTCTAACCAAAAACCACTGGAAGTCTACCAAACACTAGTATATTAAAAGAACACAGAGCAGGTAGAGTTAGAATGGACCACTGGAGGTCATCTGGTCTAACCTCCCTGCTCACACAGGTCCCCTAGAGCATGTTACTCAGGATTGAGTACAGATGGCTTCTGGATATCTCCACAACATCTCTCGGCAACTGTTCCAGTGATCAGTCACCCTCACAGTAAAGAGGTTCTTCATGAAAGTGTGGGGACTTTTCCCATGAACAATCAGGACCTTAATACTTCTCTCAAACCTGTCTCCAAGCTCCTGAGATTTGAAGCAGAACAAGAAACGGAGGCTTTGCTGCTCCTTTCCTTGGCCTCCTAAAACTAGAGAAGATTTTTTTAACTTAATCCATAGCTTCAACATCCCATGACTTCAGTCTTCTGCTGGCAACCATGCTGATAACAAAGATGCTGACAGCAGAATGTAGTCAACAGCAGTGGCATTGTTAAAGACAATGTGCATAACAGACATTGACTTGCTCTGCCATGCCAACAGCATCTATTGACATAAAAACCTGCCAGTGTCCTACAGGTTCCAGAGGAAACTCTGGGAGTGTGCTAGCTGAGTCTGAAAGGATCTGTTTTTTCCCCTTCATTCACCAGCTATGCACTTCGCACATACAGATAAGAATTTCACACAGTTGCCATCCAAAATTTCAGGTGGATAGGGCCATATTATTGTTTTATTATGGCATACATGATGAGCTGTAGGTTTGGCTCCTCCTTGGAAATTTTTTAGCTGAGAGAGGCCTTAGGAATTGCTCCCACTATTGCTGTCCTCCTGTAATCTTTTAGCCTTTGGCCTAATGACCCAAGAATGGCCACAAACACTATCTTGGCCCTTATTCCTTGAATACAAGCAGACTGACTGCTCCTGACCTCAAGTTCGTACGAAAGGGCCTGGCACAGCCCCCTTCTCTCATTCAAGATTTGATCTTGGTGAACCTGTGTTATGTTTTGGGCTATTTTTCCATAGCTTTGCTTTTCCTCCCTCATCAGCTTTCATCAGGTGCCTGCTCACATTTGTGTCAGAATGGATGAGATAATGTGACATTTTATTAGTATGATGCATTTGTAGAGCCTTGAAATGAAGTTTTAAATCTGAGAAAAATTTACTTTCTAGGCAAAAGAGGAAAGGAGCCACCATGTAGAAGGCAGCTTTAAGCCTATCCATGATTACAGAGCAAATGAACCCAGATCAAGTGTAAAATTCTGTTCTTTTTTTTTCCTTCCATGAAAGCCTGTTTTGCAAACATGGTTAGAGCTCCAAAAGCCAAGCTGGGCTTTATACACATAACAGTGTGCAAATTCTTATTGAACAAGTAATGTGACAGTCCATGCACTCTTCACAGTCCTTCCCATAACCGGGGGACGATTCCTCCACAGGTCCTAGCAGATGGGGGGCTTGCCACAGATCGATAAGGATTCTTTGTGTATCCTTTGTACACTGCTCAGAAAGGAGCAAAATATGGGTTTGATCTTTCTGACCCACAGGTGTGTCTATGATAGCTGTAGGTTGCAGTAAGATCCTCTAGTCTCATTGCAGAGCTTCCCAAGAGGTTAAGCCTGGGGTCAGAGGCCACCTTCCTCTGAGGTCTGGCTTATAAGGAGGGGCAATTCTTTGTGCAGTCATCTTCACTCTCACAAATGATTGCAGAGTAGTGTAGAGACAAGCCCATATGCAGGTGACTGATAGCATAAACATGTCCTGGCCTGGGCTTGCCAAGGGTTTTCTTTGCAACTGAACATGGACCTAAAAAAACTTTAGGCAGCATTCAGACACCATGTAGAAACCCTCAAAAAATGAAAAACCTAACTAAGGATAGCAGTCACTGGGAATTCAGGGCAAGTCAAACCCTTGAAAACTTCTGAGGAGTGACATCTTCCAAAGAATCTACCTGACAATGGAAAATGAGGGTACACCTGACAAGCAGATTTTGATCATGGTGGAATCCAGGACATGTGTTAATTCCAAAGATTTTCATTTTAGCATTGGCTTCAGAAACTGTTGATCCATGGATTGACCACTGCAGGTTGCAGAGAAATGGACATCTGTGGTAGAGCATACCCTCTGCTCAGGGCAAACACCCTGGGGGGCTTGGCCTGGCAAGCCAGTGTGTCCTGGGTCAGGAAACAGGACTCATTCAAAGGCGATTTTTTCAGCATTTTAACTGCCATCCATGGGTGGTGGGCAGGGGAACCTTCTCAGGTTGAGGAGCTCTGAGACTTTCCTTATTTTTGGTCTCTTAGAGCAATAGCTTAAGAACAACTCTATTACAAACTAGGTGATACATTTTCTGAGGGTTTTTGTAAGAACAGCTTTTTCCATGAAGGACCAATGGGACTCTGTGGCTTACAGCATCAGGCTATGTGCCAGGACAAGGGGCACATTCAAAAAGGCCATTTCAACTGCGGTGACTAGTAATGAGCCACCAGCACCAACACTGTGTGCTGGTTTGGCTAAAATTTAGCAATATATTTTTTGAGAGGAAACTGGGTTACAACCACTTTTTTCTCCTTTACAGGGTTTGGGAAAAGAAAATATTTTCTTTGAAGGAAAGTGAATGAGATAAGAACTATTTATTTAACAAACACACGGGAAAAGGATAATAATGCTAAATAATGAAATGAAATCTCTCGCTATAGGGAGAAACTTGGGAAGATTTCAGAGTCTTTCTGTAGGTGTGGTCTCTCTTTTCCTCGGAGCTGGTCGGCGAGGGCCCAACCCCCGGGCTTCGGGGAAAAATTCTCCCGATGTGTTTTGATGTTGTTGAACAGTCTAGAAAAGAAGAAGGGAAAAAACACCAAAGTCTCAGGAAACAAAATTTAGCTTTCCGTCTCACGCCAGGAAAAGAAGGGAAAAAAAACCCCGAAACCGCTGGCTGAAGCAAGCAAGCAGGGTGCTCTGTCCTGCTCCTGCAGCCAGAGAACGCAAAGGAGTGTAATCTCCCTGTCCTTGAGAAACTGTTTTGAAAAGTTCATTTGGTTTTTTTTTTTTTTCTAAGCTTAGTTTAAAGGCACAGAAAAGGCACAAAATTACTTTTTGGGCATAGAGCATGATAGGGGATACACATGATAGAGTCACCCTAAGACACACTGCTAGAGGTACACCCGTTTTCTCAGTTGCAGAACAAGAACATGCGGCTCAGATGACAGCAGTGGGTTGGATCTGCTCCTCCCCCACTCTCACGGAGGACCAAGGAACCTGGCCTCAGAGGAAGAGGTTTGGTATGACAGAAGACAGCAACAAATATTAAGATGGCAAGAAGCCTGTAAGCACGTCAGCACATTCTGATGGGTTCTGCACATGTCTTACAAAGCGTAGAAGAGGATTTAGCTCACAAAGTTGTCAATTCATTTAACAGCTTCCCAAAATAATTTTGAATTCAAAAAAATCAATGGGAAAAGTTCATATTTCATTGATTTTGAAACCCAACAAAGACAAAAATCAATTGCACCACCACCACTCTGGTTTCCCTGTTAAACACTGGCACCAAGGTGTTTTTTTCTGCTTCCTGCACCACATGCTGGCTAATAGCATGAAAAGAAAAAAAATCCATGTTTCTTAAACTAAGCCAGTGCTTCATGGAGAGGAGGATTCACAGTGACTCTAGAGCAGTAGCTGGTGCTTCAGCCATGCACTGCACACAGGCTGGCTTTCTTACATCTCTTTCAAACCCTTCCTTCTGCATCCTGTGCCTTCACATTCTGGGTAAGCTGCTCTCTGGCCAGCGGGTTTGCTAACAGGTTAAAACTGTGCTGTAATGAAGAATGGTTGGGGCTACATTGCATTGTGGACAGCGTATCAGTAGCAGGAGCACATCATCCCCTGTATTGGCCTCCAGTTCCTAAGGGTCTTCCACAGCAATTCAGACTCTCCTGCAGCCATCCTGTAGCTGCCCACCTTCACAAGCAGTGCCTGGCATGGGGCTGTGGGTGCTCAGCTCACGGGCAGCAAGTGCTGGTGTGGCTGAGGGTGCCCCTCCCCTAACCTCCCAACAGCTTCTGTCTGGTGGGCTGGCAAACAAGGCTTCACACTATGATTTGTCTCCACTTTGAGTGTGCAAAATGCCAGAGCTGAAGGTCCCCAGCTTCAGGGGATGTTACCAGATAGCACAGCTACAGACCTTGATAGCACTGTCCAATGGGGATAACAATAAATGCTGGATAAAGATAGAATAAAATTTTACAATTCCCCTTAGGTCAATAATAATTTTCTTAACAAAACAGCTGAGACCTACTAAAAAACAGTCTCTTATGGAGTAGTGTCTCTTTCTTTACAAATCTGGGACAAAGTGAAGAGTGCCAGATTGTCTCTTCCCCCTGAGCAGTTAGAAGAAATCCGTGCTTCCCTCCAGGAGAATCTGATCCTGGTTTATGAAAACTGGGGGGGGAGGGAGGGGAGAGGGTGTGTGTGTGTGGAAAAGAACTATAAAGTAAATTAAGATCAGCTGTTAATGAAAGTTAACAGTTTAATTAAAGGAGTGAGCAGCTTGTGCATGGAGAGACGCATCCGTCTCTAGGATACACGTGGCTTCTGTCCAGATCTGGCAGGATCCAGGAAGCACATATGGGATGAGTGCTTCTGGTGCAAAGTCCGACCCCGGACTGCTCTGATGATGGTGGTAAGACAGAGACAGTTTCCCTCTTCAGGGAGAGACCTGTCATCAGGACACCACACAAGGCCTGCCCCCTCCCTCAGCACTGAAGACTTGACTTTAAATATCTAGTTGTGTTGCAAAATCATTTTTCTGATATGTGTCATGCTTTGGGATTAAGTGGATGATAAAACACTGGTTATCCCTTTAAATATTAATTTATTCAGGTTCTCCTAAAAGTTGAATTTACAAGAATATTATCTCTTGTTTTAAAAAAGTGCACAGCCACAAAAGGACTTTGGCACATGCAACATGTATCTATCACAGAACGGGTCAGATTGGAAGGGACCACAGTGGGTCATCTGGTCCAACCTCTCTACTCAAGCAGGGTCATTCTAGAGCACCTATATACCCACCCTCAGAGCAGTCAAAAGGATTCAGATAGAAAGAAGTTAATTTGTTGAGGAGAAAGACACAGCTGTGTGCAAAGAATAGGGTGGTCTTTCATAGCCTGGGGTTTCTTCTACACACAATGTGTATTTTGTCCTGTATGTTGTACAGAGTCCTACATTCAGTCTCTGCCCTCTCCTCTGCCCCATTCTGCATACTGTCTCCCAGCTACACGTACCTCTTGCCCTTGCTCCTCTCACCACACACCCTCTTTAAGCCCCTCTTTGTGTTGTTCCTGTGGGGACATGGGTTTAGCTGTTGCTCTTTTCCAACACTTCACATAAACTGCAAGCTTGGAGTAACTCTCCATAATTGATTTGTATCCCAGAATGTGCAGAAGCAGTTTTGGTCTGGAGATAACAAGGGGAATAACTTGGAATGGCAGAAGCACTTCAGCCTGGAGAGCCTTGGGCTGCCTATCTCTGACTGTCAGTGTGCTCCTGGCAGAGGGAGGCTATGGCCATTTTGCACAGGCTCTGGTCTGTGTGGTTTCTCACATTCATTTTTGCACTGCTGACCATCTTGCAGCTACAGAGCAGTAGCTTCCAGAAATCCCAGTCACACAAGTTGCTCACAGCGTTGTTTACCAAATACACCAACCTCACCCCAAAGGTCAGGAGCAGAAACAAGGTAGAAAAACACACCTCATCTCCACGTACCACTAAGAGATTTGTCAGGGTTCACCCCTGTACCAGCCACCTGAGCCACACACGACAGGAGTGACCCCACATCACTCAGCACAGCTGACAGCAGACAAGACCCAGCTGGCAGCACTCACTGTCTCACAGTACAGCCCTAACATACCATGTACTTCCCACAGACTGGGCATTCCAAGCTTCTCCTTCCACCTGCCTAATTGCTTACAACTGGGAAATTAGGATTTTGGAAACCGATTCCTGGCTACCAAATTTCCCTGCAGTAGGCTAGCAAGTCCCAGAGCTATGGGAGGGACAGACCTGCTGGTCCCACCCCTGCCCAGGCTTACTCCAGGAGCTTCAGCAGTGCCAGGCAACTCCTCAAATGCAAGGGGGCATTAGTGATCTCCCAAAGCCACTGCAAGGGCTAATTGCTTGACCCTTGTTTGCGATGCTGTCCAGAAGATGAAGGCGTGGTTCAGCACACTCATTATGTGGCTCATTCCAGAAGCAGTATTTACTGGGCAAGGGAAATGGCATCCCAGGAGTGGCAGCATTACCAAGCAGCCTCCTTCCCCAGCGTCATGTGGTTTTGTTCACAGTGCAAGAGCAGTAAACCCTGCAGTGCTTAGATTCCCTTTCAGATGGTTCTGCTATAAATCACTACAGCCTCTTCCTCATTTCTTTGTTGGTGGATTTACAGTTTTTACTGCCTTGATGAGACAGAGCTGCTGCCATGTGGTATGGACAGGCTGCAAGAGCAGCTCCCTTGTTGGACTTGTTTGGTAGGTATATTGTGATTTTAAGTCCTTTGTCAGTTTCCATGAACAATGAATGTGCGTTCAGGAAAGGGGAAAAAAATAAAAGAGAAAAAATAGATATTATTAGAAGGAGCAAAACCTCAATGAGTCCCATCACTTCCCCAGCTGCTGCTGTGTCTAATCATTTTCATAGTATATCAGGAAGTGTGAAATCACCGATTAATTTTATGACAGAGGTTTTCATCACAGAAGGTGGGGATGTGAAACCTTCCTCTGAATGCAACTGCAGCTGTGGGTTCATTCTCAGCTGCCGAGTCTTCCTCTGTACCCTGAGTACCACCGGGGAATGATGAGACAAAGCTGTCCAAACCAGGTCACCGGTTTTCTTTGAAAACAGGAGGACAAGTACCAGTCCTTGCTATAGAAACGTCTCAGAGTGCTTGAGGTACTGCACAGGGGAAGTTCCCTTCACAGATTTCTCAACAGCACATGGTAAATAAGACACATTCACATTTCCTCTGGCTCTTGCACCTCTCAGCAGCAGAGAGGGCAGAGCTCTGAGCCCGGGTGCTCCAGCTGTGGAGCATTAAGCACCCAGACTCGGCCTCCAGATATTGTCTGAGCATTCACTGCTCTTGGCCAGGTCAAGGGTCCCCACATCTTGTGAGACCAGTTCAGGAAACACAAACTCATGAACTTCAGACAGCTGGAGGACCTGCACATAATCCATCCTCACCCACATCCACAGCTGCCAATGTGAGACCTCTCTGTCACCCTCTGCATTTACGGAGACAAGTGCAACAAGGTTCCAACCAGCCTGGTGTTACTGCAGTGCATGGAGGGCAGTGCAGGGAACTTCACGTCCCTGGAGTAAAGTACAGATGAGATCAAGCCAAATCCTGATCCTATGGAAATCAGCTGGAACTTTTTCACTGTGAGAAGGATAGTGCACACCACTCCATGAGAGCTGCTGAAGAGGCAGGAGAAGCAGTGTAGAACAGTGAAGGGCAGAAAGCAAAGCATGCTGCATCCAACACTTTCCAGGGGGAATTCGCAGAAGCAGAATGAAATTTGTACTCTGATCAGAATGTCACAGCCACCAGTCCCCTCATGGAGCACAACAGACCTTTAATAACAACTGCTCAGTTGATGCCTGCTACTAAAAGGCAAGATCACAAAGAGGTCATCGGTTTGTTCCTGACCTTGAACTGGACTGGAAGTTATTGCAGTCCCACTAGCACTGCCTGACCCTCTCAACAAGATTACAACAGGCACAGAGACTTCCTGACACAGCCTACATCCCCCATGCTGCAGATCCTCCTCCTTCACACACCAGCCTGGCACAAGGTCACCATCCTCCCTGGCATTACACCCTGACAGTTTGTTGTTTAATAAACCTGGAGGGGAAGAGGCACAAACCTGGGGCAGCAGCAATGAACCTGCTTCCCTGGCATGGAATGGTGTTAGCCAGCATCAGTGAAGTGACAGTCCCCCAGGGCACTTGACCTGACCCAGTCCAGAAAGGAAGGGTAGCTTGGGCCAGGCTGGCACACACAGGTGCAGGTACTGCTTGGTTTTCACCAGCGTCCAAACCAGACTGATCAGATCAGAACACTGGGACAGAGAGAAACCTTTGAGCCAGGATACAAAACTAAATCAAAGTTTTATGGGCTAGGATAAAAGGGGAAGCACTTCAAAGTCTGCAACACATTAATTTTCCTTTCTGCTGTGGTTTTTCCTTCCCCCTTGTTTTAATATGATGGATCACTTGATAATGACAGGAGGTCGCTCTGACTGACATGTACACCCAGGATAAAGGGGAGCAGGAAATTGGATCTGAGGCTCTGTACTGTATTTCCGTGAGTCCTGGAGCCACCAGAAAGAGACCCTTGGTGGGGTTGCTAATGCCATCACATTCCCCACAGCTGCAGACATGCAGTCCTGTGTTCAATTTCCTGCCATCACTCCTTGTGTCTAGTGCACAGCCAAAGAACAGGAGTATGAAGTGTATCTGATTTAGAGACATACACTCATCAGGCACAAGCTCTGGCTACAGTAGGAAATTGAACTCTTGATGAAAATGGCTTTCACCAGGGAGCCTCCTTGTCCTCTCCCGGCCTTCCCCATTCTGTATTGTCTGGGGCTTAAGGTCACAACTATTGCCTCTTTCACCAAGAGAACTGCTTTAGTATCTGCTTTTCTAGCCCTAGTTTTCTGTCCACTGTGAGGAAAGCTCTTTCAGTGCACTGAGCCCCTTTCCCTCCCTCTTCCTTCCTGTCCCAGCTGCTCTGGACCACCGTGGAGGTTATACACTGAGCACACCACCTTAGTCACCTTTACTCTGCTGCCTCCTGCATCCTATAGGAAAAGCTGGTTTGTCTGCTGAAGGGAGTGGGACCACAACATGGCAGAGGTAGATTTTCTAATACAAGAAAAAAATCTCCTTTGGATTCAGATCTGGCCTTGCAGGAGATACCAGAACATTGGGAATCTGTTCCTGTTGTGGGCTTTGCTGGATCCTCTAAGTAAAAACCCATCCCCTGCTTCCTCAGTTGCTGGGCAATCAGGAGGACACTCTTCTACAAGAACCATGAGACTTGCAGGTGACATGCAAGATCATGCAAAGACAGCCCTGACATGGCACTGGGGCACTAAGTTCTGGATCCTAGCCCACTGATAGTTTGAAGGAGGTAAAGCCTGTGAATCCCAGCCTGGGGAAAGGCATTGCTACTGGTGCCTTTTTCTGAACTGGATTCAGTTTCATATTCCAGAGGCTTCGGAGTCCAAACCTGGGTTCATAGCCTTCACTCACCCCTTGCTATGGACAGCTATTTGTTCTTTTAGACTGCAACCTGAACAAAGACAGATCTAGTGAAATATTCAGGCAAGGTTTTTGCTCAAGTACAGTCAGGCAGTCCTAAGCAAAACACCCCAAATATTTCATTAAAACAGTGTATTTTTATTTTAGATGTATGGGCTGGAAAAGCATCTGAACATGCATGGGTTTAAATTGCTTCCCAGCTTTGGGTGATCCACCCTACATCCCCCAGGAGAGCTATTTTAATTGCCACACCACCTAGAAAACTACCCAGCAACAATATTCTTTGCCTTGCTGCCCCACCAGGCTGGACTGTACAGACAAGATATTGATGCAGCAACCTGATGTAATCAAGAGCTATAAAAGGCAAAGCAGTAAATCATTTTGGATGCAACAGTCTGTCTGTGCACTTAGCCTTTTTTTATGTTTTCCAAAACATCCAATAAACAAAACTGCATTTAACTATTAACAGTCACATAGCAATTCTCCTTGCAAAGCTTGTGCTCTCACAGTGGGTGGTGGTGGGGAAGGAACATGGCTTGGAAGTAGGTCAAGAAGTGTCCAGAATTAGGAATTATTTTACCTTTTTTTTTCCCTTTCCTGCAGGTGAGTCATCTGAAACTTCTCGCTGATGAGCACAGCTTTTGGAAAAGGTGGCTCTCACTTCTCCTAGCATTAAAGAGTCAGCCATGTTCTTTACTGAGCTTTCCCACAGTGCTCTTATGACTGACCATCAAGCCCACTTAAAAGACCTAAAATGAGAGATACAGCTCTGAGGGAAGCTTGTGCAAAGCTAACTTTGCAGAAAGGAAGGGAATGAAGGGTTAGGTCTGTCTCTTACACCACAGTTAGAACCATCAACCCTAAAGGGCAAGAGCTGCCTGGGCAAAGGCAGAAATGCTGCTGCAGCTTTCCTCCTTTTCTCCTAGCAGCAGCTGCCGTTCCCAAGAAGTGCAGGTTCAGGGAAGCTGAGGAAAAACACACAAGGACAGTAGCAAAAGAGCCTCCCTCTAGAGGACCAGGAGGCCAGAGTCCTCTCCACAGCACAGAAGTGGGTCACGGTCCCATCGCTTCTTGGGACTCAGTATTTCAACACAGCCCATAGAAAAGCCACCTGACAGATTTCAGATACTCTAAAGTGCATTTTTGTTCCAGTCCACGAGATGAGCTTTGCTATTTCTTTGTATCTCAAGACTCCAGTTTCCAAATAAAGAGTCAGTCAAGCTATAAGGAGGGTAAATGAGATCAATACTTCCTACCAGCTTTTAAAGTGACTAAAAGACAGCTGAGAACCTGGAAAAAAATCCATACATTAGGCAAAAACAGGCATTTTCTCATTTTACCTTTGTCTACATTCCTGAGAAGCAGGGGAAGAGGAAGCCTCTTTCTTTACCTACCTGGCCTCAAAAATAAGACAAACTTGGAGGTCTCAGAAGAGAGAAAACCATAGCAGCATCTCAGGCTTTCCTTAAAAATTGTGGCTCACCTGATCAGCCTCCTCCCAGCAGACTCATGGCAGATGAGTGCTATTGAACCAGCCTTGTCTGCAGGTGGGTGGTTGGTGGCCAAATGTCCCTGACAGCTGCAGAACTAGTTTAACTTACCCCACTGAAAATTTCCCCCATTGGCTGACATTTAACTGCCCTGTTTTTCCCAGGATTTATCAAGAAGTCAGGCACTCAAGGTGACTCATCGCCAGCTAAGCCGGAGCCAGCAAGAGCTGTCACACTGCACAGTGCTCTGGCTGCCCAGGGGGGCTGTCAGTAACGCAGCGACCGGATCCTCCCCTGCCTTAACAACCTGGGCATCAGCCGTGTGTGGCAGGGCATCACTCGGGTTGGATAAACCCCTCCTGTGCACTAGAGGTGTGGATGATGAGGAGCTTCTCCATCTGTATTGCAATGGGGCAATGCAGCAAAATTCAGCGTCACCAGGGCACGTAGTGAGCATTCCAACTGGCTTGCATGCAGCTACACCCGGATAAATAGGAAGAAAATCCCTAACCATAATCACCTGTCAACTCTCTTGCCCCTTCCCCCCACTCCCCGTCAGCCTGCTCTTGATTTTCAATGAGTTTGCAGTCTGTTTAGCCTGAGGATAAAGCTGAGCAGGTGAACTGGAGGCAGCAGTCCCCACAAAGCCTGGAGCAGGAGGTGGCAGGGGCACCCAAAGGAGCTGGGCAGCGACGGGCCCTTCAGCACCCTGCTCGGACAGCACACCCCTGTCCGCACGACAGACCCGTGACTGCACGGGCCCCCTTCTCCTCCTGGTCCCAAATGCCGGGCTCGGCCCACGGGCAGGTCTCACTAGAGGGCAGCAGGATGCACTTGGAGACGGATGCTGCAGAGCCAGCTGGGCCAAAAGGCATCCGGCCCTCTGGATGCCCGGGAGCAATGAACAGGACAATACACAGGCCATGGCTTGGATGGTGCCACCGCTACAGCCCACACATGGGGCTGGGGGAGAGCCGGCCCAGTGGAGCCCTGGCCATGTGGGCAAAGGGAGGGCTTTATATTTGGAGTTATGCCGAGGGACCCAGGGCAGCTCTGCCTGACATTAATATCTTTGGCACGGCATTAAAAAAGAGGAGCAAATGGAATAGGAGGCCAAAGTAGCAGCCTTGATGTAGGACATGAAAGGAGACATTTGCTATCAGATCAGAGACAAGGAGGCGCCTCTGGACAAAAACAACACTTGAATGGTTGCTGAACAGCTGTGTGATGGGCAGGAATTTGGAAAGAGCTGCTTCTCATTCAAAGACACACAAACCTGCCTTTCCCTGGCTTATTTCACAGAGGAGTTATGCAGGAAGGAGATGTGGGATGAAGCAGTGCTCAAACAGTGCTGCTAAATGCTGTGGAAGACTGAATTGAGTGCATAGGATGAACAATAACAATGAAGCAACACAGTTTGTCACTGGGATCTCTGTACTGAAAAAAAAAGAAGTGGAAATTACTCAGTGTGGGCAGGTAATCCTCTGTTTGAATAGTGTAAACTGCATTTTTAGGTTTACTGTGAGAACCAGATTAGTCCAATGGCACTGAACATAGCACTCATTTTTTGGGCCAGGATCTTTCATTCCAGTTTAGGCTGTAGTGAGTGCCTGCTCCAAAGACATATTTTTAGATACATGGTTTGATTCTCCTTAGATACTAGACATACTGTAGATGACATCATTAAATTATTGTTCAAGCTGGTTAGCACTTTAGTACAGAGAAAATAAACTGTAAACAGCTTGTTGCTGCAGAAACAAGGGTATGTACCAGCCATGATGCAGCTCATCTTCTCCCAAGAGTCAAAGAAAAATCTTCATAAAACTACACAAACCACCCAGAATCACTCCATCCACCATGGAAATGAAAAGGTCTGAAGGAGCACAGTAAAGATTTCATTAGCCATAGCCATGCCACCATGGAGAAGGCAGCATCCAAATACCACTGGGGAATATGTTTCTGCAGATAAAGGGAGGTCACCATCACTGGACTTGCCTAGGAGAAAGCTCCTAGGGGACCATGGGATTTTAGACCTGGAAGCACCTGCATAGACATTTGACAGCAGCCAAGAAGTGGAGAGTCAGGCCCCAAACGTTAAGTTATGGGGGCAACCAGCCTCTGGTACAATGCATTCTGGCACATGGCTAGCTTTCAGTAACTTAAGATGTTAAAATTAATATCTTGTATTTTTAACTCATCTACACTATTTCCAGCAGAAGTTTTTGAGCGTGAGGCAGGGATTACTCAATGTGTTTAGATAGTGTGGCTTGTGTAAGAAGACAGCCTGGAGGAGGTACAGCGCTTTTCCAAGGTTTTGTGACAATGCCAATATCAGAAGAGAGGACTTCTGACAAGCCCTGCTATTTGTTTGCACAGCACGTGCACAGGATGACATCTCTTTCAGCTCTGCTCAGGTGGTTGCACATCTTTCTGCCCCTGCAATGTGGGCAGAGGAAGAGCTGCCCAGAGGAACCATGCAGTAGTCCTTGCTTACCACCACATCCCACCTGCAATAACACCTTGAGGAGCCCAAAGGGGAAGATGGTGGTGCAAGAGGCACCACAAAATATCAGGTCCAGTCTGGGCAAGGGAGAAAAAAGCAGAAAAAGCAAAGCAGACCTTTTCTGAGCTGTGGCAATTGACCCTGGAAAAGTAGTGAAAATTATTAGAAGATAACTAACCCCTCAAACTGCCTCTTGTATTTAAAATTCACAAACACTTGATGGGTTTTAGCTCCTTAACCTGCATTCTCCATCTGTACAAATACAGGTCATGCAGATAAAACGAGAAAGGTGAGAGGAGTGACAAGAAAGGACAGCAGTGGGCACCACAAAGTACACTGCTTTCCTTAGCAGGCAATACAGCTTTCCTCTGACTGCTGTCATGCCATACCCAAAGCTTGCCAAAACCACAGAGGGACTAGGGAACCTCTCCTGCTGAAAAGCACTGCTGGGAGACACCAGCATGTAGGAGCTGATGGATACACAGCATTGCCTGTGACTGTTACTGGTTCAGACCCATTCTTACTCAGGAGCTCCTTGCTTGCTGCTGTCTGGCATCCCAGCAAAATGGCCTTCCTGGTCTCATTCTGCAGATGGGTGTCTCCAGGAGGAGCTGTGGTTGCAGTGCCCAGTCAGCCCTCTTTGTTCAAAGCCTTCAATGCTGGTTTAACCACAAGGGAGGGGCGGCTTGCCTTGCTCCAGTGCTGTCCCGTGGGGTGCTGACAGAACTGGGAGAAACCACTGGCAGGGGAGGTGCACAGGGGCTTTGGTCTGCAAAGCTGAGCTTGCCAAACACCACAGAGTCCTTGGCCAAGCAGCAGTTCTGGGACACAGCCCTGCCAGCAGCTTGGCTGAGGACAACCATGGCCGCCAGTCCCTTCCCAACGCACCCATAGGGAGAGCGGGAAAGATGCCTTGAAGAAAGACTTTGAGTTGGAGGACAGCCAGGATTTGGCCCTTTGCAACACTTAAACAAGCTTCTTCAGCTATGTTTGGACCTCTAAAATGCTCCCATGTTTTGAGATGGCTTCCCAGAGCAATGAGGTGTTCCTATGGGTCTGTGTGCTGTCTCTCCTCCTGTCTCCATAACACTCTGATCCCAGCAGCTGGAAACATTGCCCAGGCAGAACAAGACAAGAACACAAGTAACGTGCCTGTGTGTTAGGGAAATGGAAGCAGGACAGCAAACCCCAACCCTACAAATGGTTATCTTTGAGTGCATAATTCTTAATTATATACTTAAGCAAAGCCTAGAGTAATTTAGTAAGTAAAGCATGTAATTCCACTTTAACTGCCGGGTGAGTCCCAAAAGCAAATGCTTATGTGTACTCAAGGCTGCTCCCTAACTCAGCCAAGACTCACTGGGTGGGGAGTCAGACAGGCCTCGCTTGGGTGGCACTGGCGGTGCTTTAGCAAGGTACCATACTGCTCTGCACACAAGTAGATGACAAAGCCATGCCCCAAATTTGTACCATGAACCTAAGTCACCAAGAGAGCAACTCTGGTGAAAATAACCCACTTTTACTGGAAGAAGGGAGGTGGGGGGACAGATGCAGGCTGAGGAAGGCTATCCAGTCCCATCCATTCACTGCAGTGGGCAGCCCTAAAATCTCCCCACCAACTCTGCCCCTCTCCACCTTCCAGCATGGCTCCAGCAGCTGCTCCAGGGGCACCACAGAGGTTGTGGGACCATGCTGTTGCCCAGCCCAGCCCAGCTCCCTGCACTGGTGCCTGCTTGCCAGACTCATGGCCTGGCCACTTTCACAGAGTCTCCATACTCTTAGCATGAAGGTTTCCATTTCTACCTTCAGTCAAGTCATGAAGCTGGATATCGAGTGAAAATGTACAAGAAAGAGGAGAAAGCCAGCACCATGGCTTAATTAATCTTATGTGTGGCTGCCATGAAGCAGGAGGAAGTGTAAACATGAGACCAAAGTCGTGGCACACTGCAGAAACAGCACACTTCTGGTGCCAGTACAGCAGAGAAGGGATTTAATGCAACACTCAAGGGAGGAAGGGGGAAGAGATGAAAGTTGCCTGACACTTTGGGGCACATAAAGGAAGCTCTGTGACAACAGGACCTGTTTAAAGGATTACAGCACTAATTCCACATCTGCTTTGTTCAGTAAGGAAGGTCATCTGAGCCACAGATGACACCTTCACCGAAGCACAGAGAGCTGCAGTGAATGGCCTGGGCATATGGCAGCCAACCCTCCTCAAGCTCTTGTATTCCTCATGTTTCTTTACCTTCCAGGGGTGAAAGCATCCCACCCAGCACTGAATAACGTGCTAAAAACTAGTTCCAACCACTCCTCTAATTCTCACAGCTGGTGCCCCCGTTTCCCTGCCAAAGCTGAGCCAGGGGGCACAGAGTGAACAGCTACAAGTGACCTCTAACCATATGAGCTTCCTGCTATCAGCACCAAGGAATTCGTCCACTGCAGAGGATCGTTGTTCTAGGTAGTGTGAATTAGGTTTTGTTTTCTCACCACTGTATGAAGGCTAGGCAAAGGTTAGGAATAAGAAGGAATTACTCTGTTTTTCTGGATGTACCAGAGCAAAGACATGACATGTCTAATTACAAATGGAGACACCGACAGACTTTTTCTACCTCCTTAGAAAGTGAGGGACAATTTCATTCAAGAGCAACATCAGTAATTTCTCCAAGGCCAACAGTCAGTTCAAACTAGACAGCACAAATGCTCATTGGCATTTCAGAGGTGAACAGCAAGTAAACATTCATAGTTGAACGGATACCCCGCTCCATTCCTTGTGTTAGATATGATTTTTTCATAGGCAAAATAAAATCTAAAAGAAAAAGGCATTGCTCAGTAACTTCCATTAAGGCATGTAACATCACCTTGCCAGGGCTGCCAACCCTCTGGGCAGGAAACTGGGTGAACATCCCAAAGCATGTTGCATGTGCTGGGCTGGGTTTTATTCCAGCTGGATATACTTTGGAGGGTAGAATCACCTAGGAAGAGATGCGTGAGGAGACAACCAGCAGAGATGCATGAAGGAGGAAGCCACATAAAACCAAGGAGCTGGAAGGGGGAGGAAGCGTGCAGCAGGGAGGAGATGGGTCTGTCCTGGCCAGCACAAATATCACTCAGTCAATGTGTGACTCAGTCAATCCACCCTGAGCTTGACATTTCTCTTGGTAGAAGATGTCCTCTCCCCACTTTCTCTGCTCTAATGCACTGATGCTTTCATTTCAAAAGGTGACATGATTACAAGGAATGCTAAAAATACACATGGGCTTTCATTCCACTCCCCCGTCCCGGGTGGAACAAAATTTCCAGCTTTCCTGTTAGCCACAAACAGTGATCTAATCTGAAAGGCGCGGGGGGGAACAAGACTTGCTTTTTTTTCATTATCTCTTCCTTTTACACAATACTGTCAACCAAGGCTCAGACTTAGAGCCCAGTCTAGTTCTTTGGACAACCATTAGTTAGCACTCTCTTAGTCCAGTCAAAGGAGAGAGAACCTTTCTCTTGCCCACTCTTCAACCTTTTCAGCATGATTAAAGCTCCAGCCCAGTAGCATCCAAATTGTGCTTGCTATTGTCCACTTCTGCTACTCTCCAAGGTCCTCACAGCCCCTTCCTTGCCGTGAGGCTGAGGATACAGCAGACACACAGAGCCCGGTTTCATCACACGTGCAGCAGCCAGACACTCCCCCAGAACACAAGCCTCCCAGTAGCTGGGCACCACAAAGCTCCTGCCAACTGCCTGGCACCCCTAGGAAGCCTGGAGGCCAGTTCACAGGCTGGGTAAGTTGTCCTTCCTGAGGGAATAGAGCTCATGGATGCATAGATCAGGTGTACCAATGTTCATTCCAGACAAGAGATGACTGCCCAATCAGTCTCCCCTGCACAAAGCCAGCTCAGCATTTAAAACCAAGAGGGTTTAAGAAAACAAAGAGTTAACTATACAAACATTAAACTTTCCTTGCTCCAAATCCTCAATGCACTTGCAATTCTTTGGGGAAAAAAAAATTTAAAAATCAGCCTATGGATGATATCAGACTTTTTGCAGGGGAGACCTTCTAAATGATGCGGAAGAATTTAATAAAATTACAGTTTATTCATATAACATTAGGTCCCTATAAACTTTATCTAGCTTTAAATGCTTTTATGTAACATCTGAAACATGTTATTTTTTTGCTGTGGATTGAAAGATATATCAAAATACTAAGTTATGGTAATTCCTGCTTATGCATTAGGTATTCAAAATAGAAGCCTTAATTGCAAGCTGCAAATGCTATAAATGGCAGGTAATAAATCTCAACAACAGGGGATCAAAAAGAAAGAATACCCAGTAACATGGTTGTTTTTATCTAAAACCAAGACACATTAGTCTGGTACAAGACCGCAGTTGTTAGAGGGAAAATTTTCCCCTCAAGTGACAGATTCTATGAAATATTTCTGTATTATGACAATTAAGAAAATACAAACATTTCTACTCAGAATCACTGTCAGTATCCCACAGCTCTGAGATTGACATTGGCTTTTCTTTGTCTTTTCAAAAGTAAATGTCTTTATGTCTGTTTTGTACAGACAAAAGCATGGGACTATTGAAAGCTACTTCTTTAAATACACACTCCAAAATTTTCAAAATGTCATAGAAGAAAAGGGTGACTGAAAGCATTTTTTGTTGTCCCCAAATTTTTGATTCTCTTAAAATCAGATATTTACACACCAGAAAAGCTTTCTGAGGTGGACATTTTGTAGCAGCACATAAGCATCGTATAGCCACTTCATAGTGAAGACATCTTTATGTACAAACCCAGCATATTCACTTTATGTTGTAGCTATTGATCAAGAGATCGTTTAAGTATAGAATTTGTATTAAGGGCTAAGGAATCACTCCTTTGGGAACATAGAAGCAAGTTCCTTAGTAAAATCAGAAACAAGAATTCTCTCTACAGAAAAATTAAGGAGAGAGATGATGACCTTTTGCTTCAACTACAGGATATAAGAATCCATTACCTTAAGAGATGGTTTTATTTAAAGAACTTTCACATGTGCTTGAATCAACTGAAACAGTTTTTCAGCTCCTGTGAAACAAAGTCAAAAGTGAACTGACTATATAATGCGTGTGTGTACATATAAATAAAAACTAAGAGAGTTTCAAAAAGCTCCAAAGGCATTCTGCAGAGCTGCTGCCACAAGGACAGCACAGCCTGCACCCCCCACCCCCTGAACAGACTGCTTGTCTGAGTGCTGCCAGGACCCAGGCACTGAGCTGCAGCACCTGTGAGACTGACAGCAACGCTGCCAGGCCCTTCCTGCATGGTATATTCCATTTCTACAGAAATGCAGTGTTCCCCCACCACCGAGCAGCTGGCAGCGCCCTCCCAGCGCACAGGGTCACTGCTCCGCCTCCATCACATACCCCATCCTGCCCAAGGCTTTGCACCAAGCCAGCGGTGCAAGGCAGCAGCTTCCCAGCTCAGCACTATTTCCTGACATGGAGAAATCCCCTGGCCTCGACATCAGGAGGGGCAAGGGGGCCGCAGGCTAGTGTGACACTTCTCTATCTCATCCTCTAATGGGATAATGAAGTGCCATTTCAGGTAGTAACAGCTCCTACTCCACATCACAGGCCTGAGGCCATGTACTCACAGAAGAAAGAAGCTATCCTAGGTAAACAGATTTTACTTGGACTGAAAAATTTCAGTGTTTATTCACCGATTTGTTTTGGGAAAGCTGTTTCATTGGCTTCCCTGCCATTATTGATTCAAATAATTCTGCTAATTATTTGGAACACAGCTGAGATTTGCCCAGATGCTGCAGTTACCTGGGACTCGCCTAACAAGAGTCACCGACTGGTAAATGAGGTTCTTCCATCAGAGAACTCATCGGATTACTTACACTGGAGCAAGGCTCACTGCCATTAACAGAAATGAGGGCCTTCCTATCCCCTAAGGAGAGCCCAAACACTCCTAGGTCTGCTCAAATCTCTTCAAAGAGACAGAGAGAGAGACAGAGATTGCCTTCAAATTAACCATGGCTTATTATTTATGTCTACCTTTTCCTTTTTTAGTAACAAACCAGTCATAATTATTAATCATGATTGTTTTGAGTGAATCTAATTGCAATGTTCCCTAAAGCATAGCAACACTCCCTCCACACCCAGCCAACCAAAACAGAAAAATCACATCCCAAAAATAGCAGCAAGAGACAGTGAACAAAACCTGGACTCCCACAATTTGTGTCATTAGATCAGACAGATCTTTGAGACAAAATCAGCTGAGAGACTAACACTCTGGAAGATATTGCTGCCTTCCTATAAAAGCCAGCCAGAGGGTTTTTGCAGCAGAAGTCCCCTACATCCCTCTCTCTGCAAAGAGCTGGCTGGTGCTGCCCCAGAAAGTGGCTCTGGAGGGCACACGGCCAGCCCTCCGTAGGTGAAAGGCAAATTCACAGCATCCTACATGTACCTCCTCTACAAAGGACAGCTGCAGAGACAAAGGTGGAGTTTTAAAGTGATCTCTGCCGACACAAAGACTGGAAGATATCCTGTAGTTACTGTGTTTGATGTAGGAATGCTGGAGTGAAATGCCTTTAATTGAGTTACACACAAGGTTCCACTGTATCATTTTATGGTCTCTTCCAGAGGTAATATATATTAATTTCCGGTTCCATAAGTGACTTGGGAAAAAACACAAAACAAAACAAACCACACAGATCAAGTTAATGGATCCATGCATAAAAGCCAGGATTAGATAAGGTTTTCAGGCACTAAGTCTGGCTGGCAATTACTGTGTCCCTTGTGGATACTTAGCTCTGGATTTAGGAAGTTTACAAATGTAGACAGATACAAACATATTATCACAGTATTTTAAGGTCTTCCTACATCAGAGATGTTTTTCCCTGGCACCAGAACCCCATTCATGCAGGGGTAAAAAGCCCTCAAAGGACTTACCTGTGTTTATCTTCCAAAAATGCTGGGGTTATATATCCTCAAAGCATTAAAGCAATCTTAAAAAAGAAAAGAATCTGCTATTGCAGATAAATGTTTTTAGTGGCTTTCAACAGAAGGGAATCAGACTATACTACAATTTCTCCCACTCTAGAACACCAAGACCCACCTGCCTTTTGAAACAGAAGTAATTCAGGGCAATGCATTTCAGCTGTACTTGCAAGGCATGTTAAACGGGACTTGACTTCTAAAAGCTGCCAGGTCTCTTAAAGAGCAGGAATGATAGCAGTTACAGATGGGTAAGAGTTAGGAGGTCGCTGAGCCCAGCCTGCTGTCAGGCCAGGATAGAGTCCCCAAAGAGAGTACAAGCCAAGACTCCAACTGATAGTACAACTGATCTTAGCCAAAAGGTCAAGAAATGATGATGGGGAGGGGGCTGAGGATAGAAGTGACTTGCAGCTGCCTCTACGTCCTCTGCAGAGGAGATGCAGGCAAACCTCTCTGGAATGATACTTAGAGTTTATCATGTTAGGCAGATGGTATTTGACTTGCTGCTCTTAATACATAATCCTGAAAGGTCTGTTGCAGTTATCTACTGTAATAATAACGCTGTTTTACATGTTACAAGAAACCTGAAGCAGCATCAATAAAGTAGTCTCACAGGGCCAGTTTGGTGACACTCTGTTTGTGCCCTTGCTGCACACAAGGTTATCTTTAATGGCAGAAAGTATCTTTTTATTGCTCCCTGGTGACTTAGAGGAGACTGTGGATCTTCCTGACCTTATTGCCCATACAATATGAGCTTTGGCTGAAGGATGGTCTGAGAAAAACTTTGCTTTTGAAGTAAGAAAGATATATTTCCTTATCTTATTTCACCCAGCAGAGAGGACTGCATTCAGTCCTGCCTAAAATATGACTTTCCCTTGTCCCTGCCATGATTTTCCAGATTTTGTCAGAAAGGTAGCTTAGGTACATTGCTTCTGTACTAGGCAAGGCTGGGATTGCAATTTCTATCTAAACACCAGTGTGACACACTAAGATATTTATTGATCTTTGTAATAAGAATTTACTGAGAGAATCTTTTTTTAAGCTGCCACAAAACGCATCAAATTTTCAAGAGAAAGAAGAAATAATATTTTTTTTTAAATGGCACCATCAGAGCTGCCCAAATTTCCAAACTCATTTAGAGCTGAGAACCCTGTTACCAGATAGTCAAGGGAGAGAGGCCAAGAGCACTTGCAGAGGTACACAGGCCTTTGCTGTTTTTGCAAGCACTCATCCCAAAGTTTGGTCTCAACATCCAAGAAAGCCAAACGAGGAGACTTCTTAGGATCCAGCTCACCTAAAACAGGACTTACAAAGGCAAAGCAATCAAAACTCATCACTCAAGTGCTTTCCGGGATCAGTGGAAGGGGAGAAGCAGTAGAGCACAATTCAACACCCATCTTGGCAGACACCTGCCTTTGAATGAGATGATCACTGCATGTGACTTGATGTAAATGTTTGCACACTTGACTTCTATGGAGTTACCACATGTCAGTGGGAAAATAAGCTCTCTTCTGTGTAACCTGGACAGGAAATCACTGCACAGAGTCAGCTCCTGCTAAGGCAACCATCCTCATCCCTCAGAGGTGATCCCTGCAAGTCCCCACCTTGGCAGGGCATTGATGGTGAAGGGACACTACACTCCAGCTCTCCACTGTGTGTGTATAGAGAGGAAAATACATTCTTTGGGGCTGCCTAAGTATATGTGTTTCTATCTACACATATATTTGATATATAATGCAGGCCCTCAAAAAAACAATTTACAGTCATATGACAACACATAAGAGACCTAAGGTATTACATGGTTTCCAAATTTCAGATCTTCTGCTACACCCGTTATGCAAAGAAAGCACAGTCCTGAATCCTCTGAGGGCCAAAGAAACTTCTCCAAGGACAAAAGAACAAGGCACAGAGACACCTTCATCGACTGCTGCAGCAGTTCCTAGATCACAGCATCTCCAGGCTGAGCACAGAACTAAAACCTGTTCTCCTCCTAGTTTCTTGGCACTACCTGAACACACAGAAAGCGAAATACATAAAGACTGTACGGAGTATGTGGCTGTTAAAGTGGATTGTGCACACCAGTGACAGAACTTTTAAGATCATGAGCAGTATGTGTGAGAAAAATGGACCTGTCAGGTAACACTGCACAACCCTGTGTAGCTTCAAGGGACAAAGACTGCTCAATTTTTAATTTCTGTTCTGAATAATTCATTACAGGGGTAAGAAATCTTCTTGAATAGATGAAAGATAGAAGATAAAGGTCTCCTTCTCCTATTCATATTCCAAATCACTGCCCAGCCAACTGGGTCTGTCCATACAAAGTGCAAGTTTCCATATCCAGCTTTTTCTTGCAAAGTCAGAAACTTCAGCTCACTTAAAAATGGACATGTTCTATGCTGGTCTTGGAAGATACACTAAAATTCAAACATTCAAAGTAATATTTAAGACATTTCAATTTCTGATTATTTAAAATATAGGGAGTTTTACATTAACTGAAACATATTGTGAATATTCCCAGCTGTTCCTCTGCAATGACTTCTCTAAGCCAAGTTGCAGAACACTGTCTATCATAACTCTCTTTTAAATCTTCCCAAAAAACCCACGTCAGGGCCAGGGTGAACTTTTAAAAATTTGATCGAACTGTATGCAAGTTCATCTTGATTTAAGGGATGATAAAAACAAAACCTACAATTTTTGCTGTCTATTATTCCAGCATAGCCGATTTGGATGTTTGTACTAGACAGGGAGCACTGAGCCCAAAAGGCCTGTTGTAGGAAATGTGCAATCTCAGATTTTTGTACTGAAAATATGTTTATCTTTAATCACATCTTTAACCACATCTGAGTCAGGATGCCTGCAAGGCAAAAGAGCATCTGCGGCAGTGGAATGGGTACTCAAATAATGGTGAGACATGACTCCTGAACTGTATGGACTGCAGACACTTCAAATACACGTGAACATGAGTAGGACTGAAGTATTTCCATCTTTGATTGACACTTTGTTGCTACACAGGTAACTTAAAATTATGGAAGCCGTGAACCAAGCTTGTAAGCAGGGGTGATGTCTTTTTTTAGACTGGGAAAAATGCTGGGTTTCTTCTTAATGTATCGTGACATATGAGCATGCTGTTTGAACAGCTAATAAAAAGTGACATAATCTAACAGGAACTAAACAAATAAATTTAGGTTGTGGAATTCGCAAAAGCAGTGAGGAAAAGGAACTAGTTTTTGAGATAACTTCATCAGTTAATACAAAACTTACATTGTCATTACCTGGCACAGCAGAATATTGAATGCAATATGGGGTAGGTCTTTTCTTACAAGTTACTGAGTAGTGAAATGCTCTGTTAAACTGCAAGAGTGCCACTTTCTGCACGCAGGTGTGCACACCTGGTGGGGAGAAGGCTGGCACACCCAGCCACAGGGGTGTGCAGTCACATCCTCGTCAGTAAACAGCATCAGCACTCACCAACTAACAGAGGAACTGACTGGTGAATGCTGAAAAAAGATCTTTCACAATTTTTTTTTTTAATCTGGTTGATTGACATTTTGCAATCTGTTCATTGAGAAAGACCTATTTTTGATAGATTTACTCTTATTGAGAACACTTTCTGTGAAAAGTTTTGAAAACTGTTGAAGCATTTTGTGCTGTCAATCTTTTAAGTCAAAACTACATTTTTAAGATCAGTGGCGGTTTTTCATTTCCAGAGTTAAGATACCTGAGGAAGAAGAATCAAGAATGGAAAAAAATGTTGAACAACAAAATAAAACATTGTACTTCACCCAAATAAAAGTATTTCTAAAACTGTTAACTTGCAAAATATTATACCTGACTTTTCATTTGGACTTGAGTATTTTTTGAGCTCAGACATTTTTCCTGAGACAGAAATAATTTTCCTTTCTATTTTATCCAGAGGGACTAGTCAGAAAAAAATAGTTTTCCATTACTACTTTTGTCCCTAAGCGTTTTTGCTTTCTGTATTTATTTTTTTTCTACTTTCCTTCCTTTCCTTTCTTAAAATGCCCTATCTATTAAAAAGCAGAAGAAAATTGAGTCTGGAACCCAAGGTTCTTTGCTCTTGCTCTCCTCTTTTCCTCTGTTTATTCAGAAGGAGTAAGAAAAGAGCTATATTAAGCTGAAATCTTAGTCTGCTGTCCTCTGTTGAACAAAAGATAGTCCACTAAAGCCACTAAATCACAGATAACACTTCTCTGGGCAACATTATTAGGAACTGACAACTGGAGATAGATGAAGATCTCATCTTTTAAAGAAAAAAGTACATTTAATTTCCTTTGTACATAAAATAGAGAGCACAGCATTGTGTATCTGAAGATAAAAAGAGACCCCAGTGTATGCTGGGTGCCATCCTTATGGTGATATAATGCTGGGTCTGTGTTCTGAGCTTACATTGAGCTTGAAATTCAAAATCATTTAGAAACAACTATTCTTCAATTCATGGTAGACGGTGAACTTTAAAAAAAGAGGGTGACATTTTACAGCCAGTACCATTAGAAAAGAGCAGTTCAGAGAATGAATTGTTACCTTTTGGAAGGAACACTGGAAGACGGGACAGAAAGAGGAGGGAGAATGGATATGTAAGGGAGAGAGATGGGTTTGCCCCTGATCCTCAAGGGATCAGCCATACTCCTGGGAGCCACTAAGCCTCCTTGAGGTTGATACCATAATGGATTTGATATTGAACACACACAATGGAGTTGGTATTGAACATCAAGGATCTCATCAACTGCCTTGAAACATACATGCTAAAAAAGCTATAGTCATTTTTTCCACCAACTGAGGCACATCATGCCAGGCTCCAAATGTGCCGGGTGAATGGGCATGAATTTCTTCTACAGAGGCACTGGCAATACACAGTACTCTCTTATTTCTGGGGGACTTTTGTGATGTGTTTTTTTTTTCTTTCTCAAGGGACCTGTGACTATGACACATTATACTATTCATATTTGCAATGTATATGCATATTTGACATGTCCTTCCTGCAGCACTACCACCTGCTGCTATGGTTGCATTTAATTTTAACACGTGTCCCAAGCAGCATGGAAATGGTGAAGGTGAAACTTTGTTTACCTGTGTTAAGCAAGACAGTTACACATGCAGTTAAAGCACATGTTTAACAAGAAAATATGGTCAGTCTGATTCCAGTGGTATGAAAGACTGCTTTTGGCTCCTGGGGAGAGTACAAGTTTTTAGAAAAACATCTGTATGGAGTTTTTGTTTCTAAGTCTAGAGACTATTTGTGTGTTGGCTGAGTCTCATTGCAAGTCCTTGTAAGAAATGAAGGCTTAACACTAAGCAATTACCTTCCTTTGATTAAAGGCTTCTAGTTAGCTAGTCTAAAATAAGAGTGGAAATTTTTTTTTGAACCTTACTCCACTAAAGGATGAAAGGTGGTTTTCCACTGAAAACGCTGGCAATAAGCAGCCCTTCTAACCATAAAAGCTTTAAGGAAAATTCTTTGACCATCTTCATGTAAAAATAGTTATTCTGCTTTCCTAAGACTTCAAATCATGCCCTTCTCAGTTTCTTCATTTTAAAATTTTTTTTTTCAAGTGGACATAGTAGCAAAGGATAATATTAGGCTTTCCCATTCCATGCAGAAATAAGTGCCTCTGGAAAATATAGAATATAAAATGAAACGTGCCCTGGATTCAAGCTGGAAATGCAAACATAGTGAGTCAGAGCAAATGCAAGATCATCAAGAAGTACAAGGGTCTGTGTAGTTATTTCACAAGGTGAAAACTACTGTTTTGAGTTTCACCTATACACAGGCAAGCACAGTGAAACAGGAAGTTTCCATGTAAAACATCCAATGAACACTGACCTTTAAATCTCTCTAAGTTACTGCTTCTCTGTGACGAAATTGATTTCTTCCTCTGCTTTTTGGGACTGGTCCCCAGCTGATGATGCGATAGATTTAAGTTGCTTTTCAGAAGTTTCTGCACTCTATATTCTGGTCTAAAATTCCCAGCACTCATGTCTTATTACACCATGACCTATCTTTTTGGGGTATTGGACTCTTTTTCAAGACCTTGGAGGATCACTATGAGCAAGATTGCTCTTTGCATTCTGATTCTGTAAGTTTTTAACATCCAGCTGCTCATCCAGATGTATTTAGGAACTTTGAAATTCAACCGCTGTGCTATTCAGTAGTTTTGAAAGCTTTTTTTGCACCACAGTAGCTACAGCTTTTGCTAAGGCTCTCCTTCATCTGTTACAGCTGAATTGAGATATTGAGCATTTTGGGTCACCCATGCGTCTGCACATTCAAACCACACTCAACAAGCAGGATCCACGGGGCAGATCTCACACAAAGGTCTGGGCAGCATTTTGAGCTGCAGACAGCTGCCACCGGAACCATCCAGGCAGACACCCACCTATCTGTGGTGCTATGCTGACCTCTCCCTGTCCCTGGAGACAGGTGCCCCAGATTTCCTCCAATTCTATGTCCTACTGCTTTTCTTGTTATGGAAGAGCCCGAAGACCAACCTTGCTACAGTTTCTTTGAGAGATAAACACCTTCTCCTTTACTGTCAGAACAAGGATTTTGAAACTGATTTTTCAGCCCACATAGACACCTAGCCAGACTTCCTTCTTTTATTTCTAATTTCAGCAACACTGATTAGAAGATCTGGCTTCTTCAGTTCTCTCTTTTACCTTTGTAATACTGAACACCTCTCACTAAAGCCTTGCTTTCATTCCCCTCAGACCTGTGTATCCCAGTTACCAAAGAAGATGCAAAAATGTCAATCTGTGTCTCAGACTGACAATTGTATTTAATTACCTCTGACCCCCTCCACTCACAGATGTCTAGAATTATGACTCAGGAACTGAACAAAGTTGTCTTCAGGAGCCTTAGAGATAACTAGAATGCTCTAACTGGCTTTCAAAAGGATAGTTCAAATAAGCAGCCAAACTAAGCATGAATTCTGAACTAATTGAAGTTCGCCTCTCCTGCTACTGTTATGAACTATAACTCTCCACATTTCTGGAGTGCCTTCTACTCTACGTTGCATGACAGCTTAAGAGACTTAATTGGCTCTCAACACGCCTTTCAAAAGTATTACTTCCAATTCAATGGGTAAGAAAAGCACAGCATAAAACATCAAGCCATTGTTCAAGTGCATGGCAATAAAGATGAATTGCTGAAATGGCTCTTTCCACTTTATGAAAAGTACAGCTTCTGTACCAGCTATTGTTGGTTCGGGGTTTTTTTAATTCATAAATGAGTCAACATTAAAAAAAAAATTAAATAAGTCAGCAATAAAAAACATGGTGGGTTTTTATTTTAGTGGACAATCAATAGATATAGGCTGTCTTCTAAAATGGAAATTGAAGAGAAGGGCAAGTTGGAAAGTTTTCCAACTACATATAATTTTTTCTCAGAGATGCTAAGATAAATCCATTACTTTCCAGAGAGGCCACTTCAAAGGTAGTTACAAATATGCCCTCAGAAACAACAGGATTTAGTGCCTAAGAAAAATGGAAGGGTGGGGGGACCCCACAACCAGCAAACAATCAACTAAGACTGGCTCCGAAGTTAGGACCCCAGTTATTGCTCCATATAAGTAATTATTTACAACTACATTCCAAACCTGCTGAAATAAGATGACCATTCCCAAAACAGTCTTCGCAGAATATCAAATTACTAAAAATACACAGGCTATTTCAGTGAGTGTTTTGTTCATCAGGAAAACTGGTAAGCTTAAGGGCTTCATGCAAGAGAAGTGTCTTCGCTTCTTCCCCTGGGGGAAGGGGCTGCTTCTCCTTCACATGCTGTTCTTAGAAAGCCATGTGTTTATTTCAGGAGCAGTGCTGGTCCATATTGTGAGCCATCATGCAAGCCTGGCAGCTGAGCACACCTCTCCATATGCAAAGCAATGGCAGCTTCCCATTTCCTTCAGTCAAAGCAGGGAAAAGGAAGATGTGCATCCTCTCAAAAAGGCAGTGAATTTGCAGAGTCCACACCAGTGGGGAATGTAAAGATACACTTCCAATGCTCTCACTGTAACACCAGCAGTGATGCTGCAAGAGTCCCAACTGAGAGAACACTGTCAGTGTAGCCAAAGCTCTGATGTCCTTCAAGTGATCCATCTTGCAGTCAGTGGAACTGCACCTGAACTTGAATTTAAGAGTTGAAAAAGTGCTTAACAAGTTATGCAGTATTACTTACTCCTTATTTGTCATGTTTATATTTTATTTGCCTAATGACAAAACAATTAAACCAATTTCCTCCTTGTCTAGGTCTAGCACAGCTTAATGCCTCTGTATTCCACTTTTTCACTGGTTTCCCTATAGCATTTACTATTACCTACTCTTGTATTGTTCCTCTTATTCGTCTCCTGGGTGGTTTAATTTGTTCATACTTCGATTTAGAATCAGAGATATCTATGACATTGAACAGGTAAATACACAAACACACAGCTCCAACTTTGTTCCAGATTTCATCCACCACTTTCTGATGGTTTTCACAACTTGATCAGAAGAAAACGTGCACAAAACATGCCTAAGATATTTCATGTGATGCTTTATGAACTCCTTTATAACTCCCTAAAAATCAGTGTTAATTCTTCCTGAGTGAAAGACTGGGCCTCACCACTGAGAGACTAAAGAAAATTAAGTGCTGAGAGAAGATTTACATGAGGGCAAGGAGGCTGCCCTTAAAAAGTGTCCAAAAGGACATACAGATTGCATTTGACACATCCTGCAGAGGGGAGTAAGGCCACACCTTTTCCAAAGACAGTTCCAAATGGATTTTATAGGTGTCACTGGGAGTTTTGAAACCAGAATCTACTGTTAATGTGTGCTCTACTGCTCCATTCCTCTGATGAGGAGTTTCACAAGTCTGTTGAAACACCTTATCAAAAGCGTCATTTCATTTGAAAAATTGAGTAGATGCTTCTTTGAACTCTCTCGGCAGAAGGGTCCTGAATGGTAGCACAATGTCCTCTAACAGCAAATATTTAGCACACAAAGACAAATATAAAAAGGCAAGCATTTCAGAAGAGTTGTTTGGAACATAAAAAATTTCTGTGCATATGCACAAATATACATGTAATAATACATGTAAGATGAGCTTTGCCACTATGTAGTGGTTCAAGAAGATTCTGCTACAATATTTACTCACAGAGAAGCAGCACAGCTCTTCGTGAGAAGGGTTCTTCCAATTTAAGCTGAGAGGTTTCAGTGCAGAGGTCCTGCGTGCATGAAGGTATCGATAAACTAATCACAGAAATTTAAACACAGCTAAACAAATGTTATTCGACCAATTATCAGCTGACACTCAGTACGTGCCTTCATACAGTCCCTGGAAATGAAACACAAGAGTATTATTTAGCCAAAATTGGACTCACTGTTCTGAACAGCTCATATGCCTGTGGAGTCCCTTCTAAGCTAAAGAGCCTGAAGTCATGCAGGGGCTCCCTGAAGCAGCATTTATCTGGTCACACACATCTAGATGACAGCACTGTTGTTCTCATTAGGATGACAACTTCTGGTACTGACAAGTGACTCTTAAAATGTTATTCCTTGCTGAAGCAATTTTGAATGTTAGAGATTGAAAAACAATGGGATATTCTCAGTAGAAGAATCAGCTTTATTTAATTGAAAATTAACATATACAGCCCGTGGTACTGTACGCAAATGGATGCAAACAAAGAGCTTCATATAATACAGTGCCTTTTGGACTGATCTCACAGTTACTTATATATACAACAGCTGAATTGTTCAGTGCAACTGCTCCCATGTCTGTTCCTGACACTGGATTAAAAATTAAGACAGTCTAGCCTGAGACTTTTTTTTCCAGAGGCACCAAAGTAGGCTTGCTCAGTCACTCTGTCTTGAGACGGAGAGCCTCCCGCCGTTGCTCCTGAACCGTCCTGGAATCTTCCCACAGACTGGGTCCTCTGATGTTCTCCCAGTTATCCAAGTTAGATTTGTCCAGCTTCTGCAAACAAACCGCAAAAATAACAGTGTCACCTTGACAGATCCATGATTTAAAGTATATGTGATTCCAAACTGAATTCTTTTTTCACAAGAAGCTCAGTATCACCATTGGGTTGATGAACTTTCATCTACCCTGCATGAGAAATTCAACAAGAAGGAAAAAACCTAGGAGTTATCCATATAGCTACATAAATGACTAAGATAGGCATTACTGCATCTGCTTGTCAGCAGGTACGTAACATTTAAGGACAGGAAGCACTGCAGAATCTGAACATGACTGAAGACACCTTGTATTCACTTTTTCTCCTCTCACCTTGTTTTTCAGATCTGTTCTTCAACTGCAAGTCTGCCAAGCACTGAAGCAGGAGTGACAAGCATTGGTATAGCTCAAACAGAAGGATTAGTAATTAGTGACCTGAAGTATCCTGTCAGCACAAATACAAAGCATGTTGGATTCATTATCTAACACAAGGAGAGACAGCAACGGTGCAAACCTCTTCAATCCATGTGGTTTTAACTTGTGAGAGGTATGCAATGCTTTCTGCTGACTAGTTTCCCATGGCACCCAGCCACCACAGATAGGCCTCTTACTAAGTCATATATGAGATATGTTAACTGACTGAACTGTCAGGTACTGAAAAACTAGATTCAATTACCTTCTTGCCTACTCCTATCATCCCCCCTCAGAACTACCAATGACTGAAGTATTTATCTAGACTTAGAGGCAACAAATATGAAGCACAGGCACCCTTCTGACCTCACCTACCATGTGCTGCAGTCAAAGAACACAAACATGTATTGCATCTTCACAGTCCTATTGGCAGAGGCATATCTGTCCCTCCCCAGAACACAGACCTCAAGTCTCACATGCCAGCTGTGGAACAGCACATTGGATGTGATGGGGAGACTGAGGAGAGGCTCTGCACCACTGCCAGAATCAGGTCACACTGACTATTCTAGTGGTCCTAGACGCTACTAAACAGGGCAACACTGCGTACCAGTAATGAATAATACATACTGCAGTGGGACTTAAACCTGATCTGTGATCAGGGCCTCATAGCAGCAAATGCTGTAAAAATACACCAGAAAATACTTAATCCTGCCCTGAGCCTGTGGCCTAATTTGTCTACTATCAATCATTCAAATAAATGGCAAACACACTGGCACTTGAATAATAGTTGCAGAAAAATTCAACAGCTGTAACAGAATAGACCTGCTGCTATTAGTTCATGTTATGTAAAAGTTTCCTGACACTTCTACAGTTGAGGAAATTGCAATGAGGTTAGTCAGATATCAAAAGAAATTAGGCAACACTCTACAGAAGATATATCAGAACACATGCACAAACATAGCAGACTTTCACAAGGTAGGAGCAACTGAATTTTTTGTACAGTAGAGTTGGCATAAGAATTGTCTTTACTACTTTATACATCTTATGCTTAGCTGGTACTTCATTTCAACCGGAGGGGATCTGAGCTGACATGGAAGGAGAGAGAAGGAGGAAAGGTACTCATCATCCCACACAACAGTGACTATCCCCTCTGATTGCAAATTTGGAATTTAACATCTGATTCTAATGGAAGCTTCAAGGAAACTACACTGAAAATAACCTTGTGCTTTAACAGAAGGGATGCATGCTGATTTAATGAAACACAAAGATATCACACAGCTATGAGGATCTCAACTATTCCCGAAGTTGTTCGTCTCCCAATGCCTGAACATGAATCAACTTTTAAAATAAGTACAACAAAACCTGTGGTATCTCAAGACAGGCTACATAAAGAAGTCTATCAAAAGAGACATGCATACTGAAGATCTTTACCAAAAAGTTCATATTAATTTGCCCCTGAAACTTCACAAAGGCTTTACAGAGAGGAGGTTTGTCAAAAACAGGAAGTATTTCAAAACTATAGTATTCAAACAAACAAGTACCACAAAGTATCTTGGCAGTTTCCAATAGAAATCATAAAGGTACCTAGAAAACACTCTGAGATACACTGACAGAATAAAGCAACCAAGGGCTACGTGCAGTGAACGGCACTGCCCAAGATGACAGATAAGATCTATTGATCAATTAAAATATACAGAAATAAGGATTCTAATGCATACATAGGAAGACTATATTTTTATTTTTTATTCTCATTATATTTATAGAGATCATTAACATTTTGTCATGTATAAACACTGTGTAGTATCTTACTGCAATTCAAGAAGAAAGCACCTTCCTTACTACCATGGGACAGTATCTGCGAAATTTAGTTTATGGGATAGTTATGAGTCATCAGAAGGCAGAATGATTAGACATTTCGACTTTCTGAACTGATGCTATCCAATTTTGGAATAACAGAGCACTCCTGTTGCATGTGGATAAGTGTAAAAAGGAGTATCACCACTGAAAGGGGATGAGAAAATCTGTTCTGCAATGCTTTCCTATTGTATAGCTATTTTCACATATATCTGTCCTGGTTCTGGGTGGGGTAGAGTTAAATTTTTTTATAGCAGCTAGTATAGGGCCATGTTTTGGATTTGTGCTGAAAACAGTGTTGGTAACACAGGGATGTTTTCATTATTGCTGAGCAGCTCACACAGTGCCAGGGCCTTCTCTGCTTCTCAGCCCGCCCCACCTCCAGTGAGCTGAGGGTGCACAGGAGGGGGCATAGCTGGGGCAGGTGACCCCAACTGACCACAGGCATATCCCACACCATATGGCACCATGCTCAGCATGTCAAGCTGGGGGAAGAAGGAGGAACAGGGGGACATTCAGAGAGATGGAGTTTGTCTTTCAGACCACCTTTACACGTGATGGTGCCCTGCTCTCCCGGGAATGGCTGAACACCTGCTGCCCATGGGAAGTGATGAATGAATTCTGTGTTTTGCTTTGCTTACACCAGCACCTTATGCTTTACCTATTAAACTGTTTTTATCTTAATCTGAGTTTCCTCACTTTTACTGCTCCAATTCTCTTCCCCATCCCATCATGGGGGAGCGAGCGAGCGGCTGCGTGGGGCTTGGCTGCTGGGCTTAAACCAGGACAGCACCTCAGTACAACTGAGTAAAACCCTACCCTTTTTGCCTGATCACTGACATGAAAATTCTTACAACAGCATCACTCCAGAATAAATGGCTACATTAGGAGTAGGCTAAAGACATGCACATACCTACCGTTTAAATTCGTCTTAGTGATGAGAATAAGATCAGATTGACAGACCTTCTCTTAATTAGGTGCAGCACAAGCTGCAAAGTTACACAGCTCCTTCAGATTGCCTGAGCTGTACAGTGAGAATTCAGGCAAGCAGCTAGTTCTGCTCTCAGATCAAGTTGACTTCAACATCTTTCATTCTATCTGGCTAGGTCTCCTTAATTTCTTTTTTTTTTTTTTTCGCATTTTAGCCACTTGGACTCTGCCTACCTAACTTTATGAAGACATCACATCATATGTTAAATTACTTCCAGCTTTTACTAAACTGAAATTCGTATGAACTAGAAGGCTAAAAACCAAAAGACTTCTTCTCCCAATTCAAATGTACTAAACAGTCAATCATTGGAGACTACAATGAAATGTAATTAGATCAGATCAGCAGCACTTTTCCTGCTTGTCTCGAATAGCCCAAAGGATATTGAAAATTAGCTGTTTAAAGTAAGATCAGTATAGTCCATTAAATCTACTGATTCACTCCCTAAATCAGCTAAACTGCCTCTTAAGAGTACAGGACTGACAGAAGCTGTAAATTCAAGGAAAAAAATGCAGTTATTCAGACAGGCACAGTGAAAAAGAAAAATATGTTCAACTGTCTGCCACACTTGACTTTTAAGACTTGTTAAACAGCTTGACTGGTGCAAAAGGTACCAAAAAAGGACATAAAAAGACCTTCTTAAGTTCTAAAAGACTTCTTAATTGCTGGTTCAAATGCCTGGCTTAAGCAGAACTCATAAGCCTCTGTCAGCCTTAAAATAAAATAAAATTTTAAAAAGAGTTTGAATTCTACTCTTGAAGGATAGTCTTCATGCCACAATACACAAACTGAAATCTGCAGAAATTAATTTAGAGCTATTAGTGTTCAGGCTGAGTGAATTCAAGGTGGCCACTTGCAAAAAATGTTTGGCTTTAGTCTCAGTTTCTCACATGTGAAAGGAGGGATAAGAGAATCCTGTTTACTTTACAGCTTGATGAAATAAATGCTGTGAGGAGCACCACAGAAAGAAATAGCTCTGATACAGAGAGACAATTATTTCCCATCATTATAGTAAGCAAATCCATTTGCAGACAAAAGATGAGCCAGGGAAAAATATCCTCATGGCTGTAAGAGGAAGTTAAAGAATTAAACCAATTGAACAGTCTGTTTTTTAAAGGTGTCAAAAAAGCTTGAAGAGACAAAAAGTATATTGAGGAGCTCTATAATGATATATAGATGAAGAGGTACAGAATTACAGCTAACACTGAATCTGCTGTCTTGTGCATGACTGAAAATCCTAACTTCATCATCACACTGATACAGCTTTAGCAGGGGTTTTTTTATAACTCTTTCCCAGAGCCATCTTTTTGACATTTCATTTTCTTAATATAAACTGGGTGTTACTTACTTTGCTTAGGAAGTGACATAATTTAATATCTGCAATCAGTGATTTAATAATCTGGGATTTAATAGCTCATGATTAGTCATTTAATCCTCAGTTTAAAAAGAAGTATTTTTTCCAATTAGAGAATGTTTAGTTTTTATGATACTAGTAAACAAACAAGTTAGCAAGCAGCAAACTATGGCAAGATTTTTTTTGTTGTTCATTAAGGGAAGAATTGGTGGGGGTAAAGGGGGGACTGGCACGTAAGCATCCAGAGAGCTGCTTCTCCTTTTGGCTTTGCTGAAGACTGGCAAAAACCAATAGAGGCTTTGTTGCTTACTTCAGAGGGATCTAATAGCATTCATCTATGGCACAATTAATTAACCTATGGTGAACTGGTTTAAGACACTCTTTCCCCATATGTTATTTTCCCTTTAATTACGCCAATTCAACTATGTGAGGCTGTGCTCCAACTAGAAAAAACAAAATAGTTTAGTAAAATAAACTCATACTGCTTATGAACAAATCCCATCTAAGCATAGGACTATGCAAACACTTGAACAGGCACAGCTGAAGGAAACACCGGGTGGAGAGAGAAGAGAAACATCTTTGAATGACTATGTGTAAAAGACGTATATTGAGGAACTGCACCACCAGTTTGTCTGTGCAACCTTTTCCCGATCCAAAGCATGCAAACAGAACTTGCCTCCACCTCAGAGGTCTCACAGAGTTTAATTAATGTTCACAGAGTACTCTCATATTTTTGTGCGAAGGTGTTACAGTGATACAAAGTGCTCCGTAAACTAAACAATTATATCTCTCAGTTAAAACTACATGATTACACAGCCTTGAATTTTTAACATAACAGAAAATAACATGAGACAGACTTGCATCAGGAATTAGACCTTGCCACAATTTCCTCCTGATTTGTAAGTAGTTTCCCTTCTTAAAATTCAGAATCTCTTAAAAACCACATTAAATCTCAGAGGATAATCCAGTGCTATTTACACATTACACGTGCAGACCACCCAAGATGGACTTCTCAGTCCACAAGACTCACAAGCTTTATGATAAAGTCAAGAGAAGGCACGCATGGGTCATTCACTTTCAGCGTATCTTCTCTTCTTAAGCAAAAACGAAACTCAGAAAGGTCCAACATAAATAATAGCATGAGTGCAGCAGTACAACTTCAAGATCAAACATCCCAAATTCAGCAAATTCCACTTTTAATTAAGCAATTAAGTACATTTAGGATAGTTTTTGTTTCTCTCGTATAAGAAAGTTTTATCAAGCTATGGTTATTCTGCCCCAGAAAGAGAGGTGCTGCTTACTAAGATTTATCCCTACATTTACAACTTGGGAGACCTAGCCAAGTCAACAGGACCAAGGAATTTCCCAAATCTGACTGTTTGATCTTGCTAACTTTATATCATACTAAACTTCGTAAAGGGATGTCCTAGTTACTGCAGCACAAGTCTCTAAAATAGGAGCAGCCAGGGACAGACTTTTGGGATGTTTGCAGCATCTTTTTCAACTAAATAAAGGTGAACTTGACTGAAGGGTATGTGTGATCTTTAACAGTGCAGGAGACCAGTAAGAGTAAAAAATGACATTTCTGCTGCTGCTAAGAAGAGCATACAGATTTCTACAGCACGTCCCTATCTGGAGCCCAGAAAGCCCTCCTGACACCACAGAAATGGTTTATTTCAAACAACTTCCTAAGACTATGAATGCTTGGAAGTGTGGACAATTTTTTCACTTTCTGTATATAAAATCTGGCACAGTCTGTCCTTCTAATAAAGATAAAAAGATACTCTAATAAAAAAAGGATGAGGTGTACCAGGATAAAAAAATATGAGACCCATGAGTCACACACGGTGTTTTTCCTTCTGAAGAGATATGAAAAACAAGGTTTCTTATGTGAGAGGAAAAAGCTGCAATGAATACCACAGCAAAGGGCTAAGAGATTACCACAACAAGAAATGATCAGTTACCACTATGAAACTACTAACAGAAGTGTGTGGGCATAAGAAAAGAAACAACTAGAGAAGGTTTACAACAACAGTGTCAAATTAAACTTAAATCCAGGCCATTAAGTAACTACTTTAAAGTAACCACACTCCTTCAAACCAGCAGTCAACCTTACTAAACAGTCGACCCTTCTGAGCTGGTGGGCTCAATCTTCTGCCTCTCACATGCTCCCCCTCTATCCTGGTCTCAGTTAGTTCAGGTGACACTCACACAGTTAATGTAGTTTAGGACTTCTGCTTCTCGTCTACACTTCCCTGCTGATTTTCAACTCACTCCTCTTCCAGAACTTGCTTATCAATTCATATGCTGAAACAGAATGCTTTTCTCCATAGGAAACTATGATTTGGGCTAAATGTTAACAGGGCAATTTCAAATCTTTCAGCCATAAATAGTTTTTCAGTAACATCAATGGCTACTGTTTGATTTGTGCTGTTCGACAATTTGTCATAGGGAAAAAAAATCCTCCTGTTTCTTCTCTGTGGCTAACACCCCGTCTAATTGATGTGGACAGTAACAGGAGTGTTATTCCCCCACTATACTGCCTGTGACAGTAAAGCTACTTCTCAGCAATACTGCTGAGACACACAATGAAGTCATGGGTTAAACTTGGGAACTTTTCCATTCAACTTTTAGAAGTTTGATTATTTAGCTAAGAAGTGTGCAAACTCCATGGTCAGCCTCCACCAGAATCTTGCATCTCATTTTTCTGTTTGATCAGTAAGCCTGTTAGGACAAGCAGTGACCCATTCTCTGACAGTAACTTGCTAAAGGAGACTACATTTTTATAGTATAGTTTGAACATTAAATAATGATGGGTAACAAAAATTTGAGAAGCAAAGAACATGCAAGAATTGTATAATAATTTTTTAAAGCATTTCGCATTTAGACTTGATTGTCCATGTGGACATCATCTAGAAGTACACTGGCAATCACAAAATATTCCAGACAATGTTTTTGAAGTTGGCCAAAACCAGAGAAAAAAATCTAAGAAAAACAAACAGGAGGATGTTCTTGCAAAAAGTCACTTTCCTGGTTGCTGAGACAAGAACTTCCTTCAAAATTATGTGTTTTGCTGTATCATCTTCAGAAGCAGACAATGAGAGAAACATACACAGCCTCAGCTGTGTAGCTAAATTCCCACACACTACACTAAAGTTACTTCAGAGATATTTCATACCAAAGATCCAACAATTCCCCACTGGAGGCCCATTAGTATGGCAGAAGTGCTTAACATTTCTACCTAGCCAGCTGCACAAGAAAGTGTTCCCTATACTGGCTGCCTGGCAGAAGCTAGCAGCATTCCTTAACACAATAAAGAATTCAGCCACGATATGTGGATACAACTTGGCCTACTCAAACTTTTGGGGTTTTCTGTGACTGAGACAACACACAGTGTTGGCCCTAGCATGGTAAGAGTTGGTCAATTCACGTGGCATTAAAAACCAAGAAAGCACGCATGGAACGCAAGCTGGTACTAAGGATTCTATTTTGGAGAGAGGAGAAAGGGTGATGAGAAGAGATTATTTATAACAGTCCCAACCATATTTGCTGTCTGACTGTTAATCACTCACCTTGTTTTCCATCTATGAGACATCAGTGTCTTCTTACTGGATAAGGAAAGTGCAAATGCAACATAAATGAAAGAAACAGCTCTCAGTCAAGGAAAATCCTGTGCTAAGAGATGACCAGGAAAGAATTTACAGGACTATTAAATAGAGATGCATTCCAGAAATAACACCAGTAAAAAGTGATACCCTATGAACTTTACTCTGGAGGCTGTCTTTCTTCCTGCAAGAGGCTTTTCCACCAGAATTCTTCCTGTGCCATACCCATCACCAAATTCCACCTCCTTGTGTTTTTCTACAAAAAACTACGAACACAGTTTATAGTTGGAACACATTGAACTATGGTACAGGAAACTACTGACATGTCAAGAAGAAAAGGTCAAAACTATAGGTTGGCTATGGACTGTACATCCACTCAATAAAATGCCTAACACAAACTATTTGAACTAAAATTCTTTCCCATGGCAGTTTCTATTGATGATAAAATAACACGACTTTACTTCTCCACAAAACATTGTGTTGAAGACTCACAATGAAATAAAAACATAAAAGACCGTTTCACATGTGAATAAACTGAAATGCAAGAAACTCAGCTCGTCCCAGACACAACCTGGAGGGCAGTCAGAATCTAATGGCTAGGCTGGACAATGCACCAAGAAAGAAGAGAGCATGGAAGGAACACAGTGATTAAAAGAGTAAGAAAAGTATCTTAACCTCTTTATTTATCTCAACCTATTTATTGTCATAACAGTCACTAAGGGGGGATATTTTCCCAACATCTTTGTCAGCTCTCAAACAGCTCAAGGCATTTAGCCACTAGTATCTTCACAGACACTGAAGCAAATCAATTCAGTACACTAATCTGTTAATTCTTAAACAGCAACAAAATCAGTAATCCTCTGGTACTGATAATGACAGCAACAAGATACCTGCAGATTTCAATGACTGGCATCCAGGAATTTCTTTCTAGAGCAGTCCTGATGTCCACTTACTTGGATGCAATTACTATGTCACTACACTGTCACTCCCTGAAAAAAAGTTTCATCCATTCTGCTGGCACCACAATCCCTGAAGTTAAGTCAAATGAGCATAAAGTGGCCTGAATCTTTTTCAGAAGAGCTTATTCAAGTTCTTCTTTTAAGACAGTAAATATATAGGTTATATTCCCCAAATGCCTCTCCATATACCTACTTGTAATTTTTGAACTGTCCTCAATATACATTTTAATACTGCAATTACCAGACTTCTGCTGTAATTCTCAGGACCAACAATTAAAAAACTTCTGCCCAGAGCTAATGCTGGCTTTTTGTGATTTATCAAATTATAAGGAACAAACCTGCTCAATATTCATACTCTTTAAGTCAAGAAAACAGCATTTTCTAGTCTGACCATTTGCAGACCAACATATTACATCAGTTATGCCATCCTTGCAAGCAGTTGAAGGAAAACTTTACAAAGTTTTACAGTTTTGATATTCTGAAACACAAAGGACTCATTTTTCTTGCCGTTGTGTTTAAATGATGTTCCCACCTCTTAATAATGGATCTTACTTCTAATTTTACTATATTTTCTGCAATAAAAAAAATGTTCAATAGCTATCACTTTCTTCCTATGAAAGTATTTATATGAAAACAACATTCTTCTCAGTACCTTTAATACTATTTAAATCTTCAGGTTTCTTTTAAGGCATTTTTTAGAGCCCTAAGTTGGTACAGTCAGCCTGTTCTGCAACCTTAAAGGCCTGTTCAAAATGCAGATACCAAAAGAAGAATCAGAATTTCAGTCCCAGCCTCATCAGTGCCACACTCAGAAGTAAAATCACCTGTTCATCTACCATTCCTGTTTATATTCATACACTGAATTAGCTCTTTGTGCCGCAACATGACACTAGAAGATTCAGCTGAATTATTTATTCACTGACTACTAAAACTTCACCAGAGTTGTTGCTTTTCAGAATGCAGTCCACTCTGGCCTGCATTTTCAATTTTTTAAATAAATAACTTTGGCTACTCTAAAAGGTACTTTGCACTCTTAATGGGCCCATCTTACCAAGTAATATGAACAGCTCTCTGTCCCTGCCTTGCCATGCTTTTACTGCTGCAATATTTTCATATCACTTGCACATTAGTAATGATTTCACAATTTCTTTCACATCACTGAAAAAAATACACAATATTGCCTGTATGTCCCAAATCTCACAGAACTCTTTCAATAGCATCACCTTCCTGCCCAGTGATGATTCCCAGAGAACCATCAATCCCAGTCTGAAATTTTCAGCAGCCACTGAAGTCTTCAAAGCCCATTCTTAGAACATGGCTATAAACTACCAGAGTCTAGAAGATATTAAATAACATCTTGTTTGATTATTAAGGGGTTTGGAAGCACATCTGATTCGAATACAAAAGACTTCTTTCTCTAAAAAAAAATACAGATACGTTTTTTGAATGTTGCTACTTTGCCAGCACGGTTACTCATGATTTTACATCCTCATTATTTTATTCTTGGTTTGCTGCAACACCCTCCTGTTACAGACATCCTTGTCAGCTTACTTACCAGACAGCTCTGATGCCCTTAGCATCTTTTATCAGTCTTCCCTGCTTTATAACGAACTCATTTACTGTTTCCATAGCAATCCTTCATGTTTTTATTTATTGTGATATTTTTTCCTCTACTTTCAATTGCTATTGATTCCCACTGAATATCACATATTTGATTCAATGATTTTTTCCATTGCAAAATGTTAGTAAATTCTTAAGGAAGCTTTTATTTGCTAGAAAAATCCTTAATAACAATTCTGTATTTTGGGGTCTGATGTAACTGAGGCCAGATTTTTTAGTGTTTATTAGACCATTAATTTCACAGAAGTATAGAAACCAAGTGCTAGAATAAAGAATGTTATTTTGAGACTACATTAAATACATGAAAAAGAATGTACTATGATTGTTAAACAACCACAAGAATGTTTTTCACTCATCATATTAATCAGGTTTTTAATCTCCTTTTTTCAAACAGTATTTTTGTCCTTTCAAATAAAATACTCTAGGCTTTTGTCACAGGTCAAACACTTGACATTTTTTACAGTGTGTTCAACAAGGCCCACCTCAGCAGCAGAACTACATTCACATTAGTACCAGCATCACTAGTGGACAGAGCTGTGATTTATTAGGCAAAGGGGAGCAGCAGGGACTAATTGGTCATATGAGGACAAAAAAGTGTGTGAGAAGAATGCATAAACAATGGAGACTGTATGCAAAGGTAGCTTGCTCCTTTGGCCTGTCACAAGGCACAAGATAAATGCCATAATTAACAGATCTGAGATACGAGAAATGCAGTATGACTTACACATGTAAATTCTTCCTTCCTCAAAATAGTATCCTGACCAGAAACATTCCTGTATGAAATAAACTTTTTATCTAGTTTGAGAAGATATAATTTAGTAAATTAGAAGGTAAGAAAAAGTCTTTATGTTAATTTCCTCACAATAAATTAGGTCTGTGATTACAACTTTTTACATCACCACCACATCAGAGACAAAATGCAGACTTCAACATGTTTGGAATACTGGAAATGTCTATTTTTTGCAATATGCCCATAAGGGCATATATGTGTGCTTATAAGAGAAATTATGACATTGTAGAAGAATTCAGTATGTATTCAATATGTACATTTCTGTTAAGGACAGTAAGATATTTTTAAAAGTCTTGGGGAGGGCCAAAGGACATTTGCATGTATCAGGCAACCATGCTTCAAAAGAGCTGGCATGGCATCCTCAGTAACAGCTGCAGATATAATGCCAATAATATTGTAAAATAAGGCTTTACATATTAAAACAGCAACTTTTTTTTAACTGTCCTTGATCTCTTATCACACCATATTTAGTAACAGCCAACAGTGTAATCCTTCAATGTGACCTATATATTGAATCAGAAGGTGTTCCTAAGAGCTGTATTTTGGACAAGTCAAAAAATAAAGAAAGGAGAAAAATGTCCACCCAAACCCCTCTAGTCTGGAACAGCTGGGGTCCTCAGAAAACTACTCTCCTAAATGTCAGCTGTAACTTGGTGATTGGTTAGATTTTGTCCACCAAAATACAGAGGTAACAGTGACTTAAAATTGTCACACACTCAGTGTGGAGCCTGCAAAGTATGTGCATGACTGCTGGTAGTTTCACAAGTTTCACTGAAGCAAGAAATTAATATGTGCTTTCAAGCTGGTGCCCATAGTAAAGTATATATTGATATTAGAGTTCAAAACAACATTCCAAATCTATTTTCATTATGCAAATCCATTTGTTTTGTTGAACTGATCTGCCCTCTATAACACCCAAGCACTACTCTGGAAGAATTACAGTCTGGGAACTCTCTACAGTTTAGATTAAGAAAACAGTAAGATTGTTTCTGTCATTTCTGTCCATCAGAAAAGAGCCTCATTACCCAAGTAGGCTTGTAATATATTGTTATGCCAGATGTATTTTATTACCATTGACTTATCCATAAAGATAATGCAATTATGGCTATTTAAATATTATCCTTCAACTATTTACTCATCTTCTGAAGAAAAAGTAAGGCATATCTGAATATAGATTGATTGATTTTGAGGTTAGATATTGAGTTTGAGATGCGGTTCTTCTTACTGCTGGTGGCTCTTTTTACTTTTTCTTCCACATAAATAAATCAGAGCAGCCTTACAGTATATTGAATGGAAACGGAGAGACAGTAATCCCAGAGGCAATCAGAACTTAATGGATTTGTAAGTTTTGAGTCTCCATTGGAACTTTCCATCTTTTTATTCCCTGCACCAGAAATCACAATTCTTTATAGTGGAGGAGAGCCCAAAACTATTTGCAGTAATGGTAAAAACTAGGAGATATTTTGTGAAATTAGGCCTGTGAAAATACAAAAGGTAAGTTTTATTTTTATTTCAGACAAATTACAAAAGAGTAATAGAATAGTAAAGTTCTATTATCAAGACCATGTACTGCCATTTGGACACCTAAGTATGAGAGCAATGGGTGCAATCGAGATCTTCAAAGGCTTGTGACAGAAATGTGCTATGGGAAGAAAACAAAAACCTGTGTTCAGCATAAAGGCCACAGAGATAGATGAAGTATTAGTTGGACATTTGATTAAATTAATTTTAAAACATTAGGAACAATCTTAAATAGCTTTATACTTTGTTTCTGGTCACAGAGAGGCTTTTTCCAGTTTTTCTAACATGGCTTTTTATAGGCCTGAAAATCTGTGAAACTCTGGATACTAAACTGGTCAAAACAGACATTTTAGAGCTCAGTAATATTTGAAGAGAATGCAATGTTGAGGGAAGAGTGAACTATTTCTCTATAAAATTTTCTGAAACCATGTAAAAGGAATGACAGTTGTTTCATAAATTTCAGAAGCAAGTAATAACATAAAAGTACATCATGCACATTGCTCTGTAATTTGGTCTGAAGATCATCAAAACTCATGCAGTAGAAGTGTTGACTTACATTCACACACACTCCATCTAAGGCCAACATCAGCTCTACATTTATAAACTAGGTTAACCACAGAAATAGTGAATTTATTTGTACCACTGTACTTAATGCCTGGACATCAAAGTAAAGCTGTGTTCAGAAAGAAGCACTATGTGTTCACAAACCTTTCTTTACATAAAACCTTGTTTTTATATTGGACATCAGTGAGTCAAAGGCAGATGGTTGATCTAATTTTAGTTAGGGACAGATACAACCCACCAGCGGCCAGGGTAATCAAGGGTAGCCAAGGTTATGGGCCCCAAGCAACAAATTTATTTTACCTCATATTCAGATTCCAGTGTCACAGTGTTCTGTTTTAACTTTTCTTTCAAAGCTGGATCAACCTGAAAGACAAACAAAAATACAGCAAAAATGTTTGCTTTTAAGAATATTTTTTTAAAGAAATCTTAACCTCAAATAAACTAAATATTGGTACATGCAAACCCTCCTCTCCTCTAAATGAGTTTATGTGCCATTTGTTCAGATACCAGAGTGATGAACACAGCACGAGAATCAGGCTGAAAAGAAACAGGTCAACTGCCAAATTATTAAACTCCAAAGAAAAACGCATTTTTAACTATAGCCCTGCACTTGCATTACCTGAGATACTTAAATCTTTCCTTGTTTAGTTTAAAAGTGTTAAACTAAACAAAACTTAAATAAAGGAAACGAGCACAAGAAAGATAAAATTGTGATCATGTAACATATTATACTCCTGAATGCTGAGTTCAGTGAATAGGTATACAATATATCCTGGTTTTCAAAGTCTAAGCATGAGTTGAATTTCCAATTTTCTGGTGAACACACAGCTCTGTCCTAGTTTTGATTCTGTACTGACAGTGCTGGTGTTTCCTGCCACCTTTCAGAGATGCTTATTGAAAGAACAAATCTAAGAACAGACATGTCAATGAACCACAGCAGACACATTTCACGTTTTAACTTCTTCTGAGCCCGGGAGAAGTGATGTTCATCCCTCCCTTTGCTAAATAACATCTGTCTCCCACAGGTCTAAGAGTAGAAGCAAAGGAGAAAAAGATAATTAACATTCCTCATGCTTAGAGAAAGCATTTTACCTTCTTCTCAAACAGCCACACATGCAGTATTCAGACATAGTTTTTAGGCAAACTAATTAAAATACCAAATAAATCCACCATGAGAGAACAATCTCATTTTTAAAGCTTAAAAACCAAAATAGATGTGTAAGGACACTGGTAATGTGTGTAGTTCTACATCCCTGGTACACTAGTCCAACTACAACTAATTCAGTGAAGAAAAGTTGTTATTCCTAATTTGCGGATTCTTGATCTGAAGGAAAAGGGCTCAGTTACCCTCATCACAACCAACGTCAAACATCTAAAAGGAGTCTAGAAAACAAGGAGGGAATACACGTAACAGAATTTGCCAGGTCAATGAGAAGATCCACCTCCAGATCCTTCCCTAACACAAGTTCCTACTCATCAGAGTTACTTAAAATACACATCTATTATCTGTATTGATGGGAATTGCTCTGAAGAATTTCCCTAGGCCATAATGTTCCCCTTGATTACAGACACTGTCTGCTAGTTAGCATGCAGCCTGTGAGACCTCAGTTCCTAAGGACGGATGCTCAGACAGGCAAGTCTAACACCATCTGTGCATGGCCAGAGGTTTGATTTCCCTATCTCATCAGTGATCTGGGCATAGAAATACACACATTTGCAACCTCCAGACTCATTACACTTGGGAACTAAGCCAAAATAACTAAAATGGTTAATGTTTGTACCGGATACAGCTCCCACCTTCTTGGTAATTAAAAAAAAAAAATCGTAAAACAAGATAGTGTCTCTGCACTGGCCCTCTACATCAAATAAAAAAATGAAATGCTCCATCTCTGTCTTGGCATTCAAGGCCTCTGTAGAAGTGCCCCTCATTAAAGATGGATTGCCTTTCTCCCGTGACCACGACCTCCAACAACAGCCATGCTTCATTAAAACAACTAACCCATCCATCACATGTGCAGAAATGCAAAGTCTTTGGGCAGCCAGACAGGCTTTGAAGCTTGCTTTCACAGAGAGAAGAGTGATTGTGGACCTCACTGTATTCAGAACTAAATGCAAACACTATTTGTTATGCTTTGTGTTCTCACAACACATATATGGACAAGGGGAAACAGAAGCTCCTGTAAGTAAGCAGCAACAGTTTTATTTCATCCTGCACTTTCCCTTCATTTAATAATAAGGCAGACAAAGTATCATGGTTGAAACATCATTTTTACCTAATTAACCACAGCCAGAATTTAACTTACAAAGACAGTTCAATATCCCCACTATCAAGTTTTAGTTTATCAATTTTTAGTGTGTTTAATGTGTGGTGTTTGCACGGCCACATTTGTGTAAGGCAAAGGCGAATAATCAGTTAAGCTACTGCTGCTTCTCCTTCCTTCCAGCCCTTTCTGTCCTCAGACTTTCTCCTGTCTTCATTCTCCTCTGCCTGCACAAAGACAGCTAAAACTGAGACATGGCATTCCAGTTTGATGCTGTAGGTTTAATATTAAGAAAAATGCAGAAATGAAGGAGCCTAGTTGAAATTTCTTTTTAAAAAATACCCTGCAAGTGTGAAATGAACAGAGAATGCTGCTTCTTAGGAAGCAGGAATTTTATTTGGCAAATTAACTTACCCAAAAAGACTAGTTAAACCCTGTTTTGAGGGCAAACTACATACACATTTTAAGATCACTCTGCAAGATATGTTCTTTTGCTCCAAGTTCCACCAAAAAGAAAAGTTTAAAAGAGGAGCAAGTATGTATTTCCTCTTCTCTTTATCTTTTTTGTTCCCTACATACACACTCACTCACATAGAATAATTTAAACATACTTGAGCCCGCACAGCAATTCAGTCACCTGCACATTCCAGTGCCTTGACTGCAACCCCCTGCTTTTCAGCTACCAAACAACATGGATGGGTTACAAATTGTTTTAGGAACCCATATAGGAGTTCCGAAAAAGTGTATTACAAAGTTTTGTTTCCACTGTGTTTGTACGATGCTGTGCTATCTTTGAAACATCACAAGAACAACAACAAAAAAGGAAAACAGAATGATGCTATTTTCATTCTGAAAAGGCAGATAAACATCAATATGAGCCACAATCACAGATCGTAAGCAGGGAACACTTCAAACGGGGGCAGAGCCAGCAGAGTGCCCATGCCAAAGCAACAGCTCCGTTGTATTACACATCTGCCACAAGATCCAAATACAAACACATTTTGCTTCCATGATGACTGCTATGCCAAATGAGCTAGAAGTATTCAGCTATGTACTGGCAAATGAATCTTCAGCTAAATTATGGATACAAGTCTGTATTAGTAAATATGATGATAGCAGCAGACAAAGCCCAAATGCCGTAACAGCCTGACAGTGTCCTCTCCACCATTATTTAGGAGGCAGGAAGGAACAGAAAAGCTATTCCTTTACACTAGAGGACTCTTCTTGTTTGGCAAAATCTCAGCTGCTCCTTTAAGAACCATTTAAATTCAAACTTTGTCTCTAAATCTAGAATTCAAAGATGTGTGCATGTATAATTACAGCATAACTTCACATTAAATTCTTACTGAAAGACTACTGAAATACTTGATGCAAGTATTTAGACAACCTTCATGAAATGCTGTCTGCAAGGCTTTGAAACCAATACTATAAATACAATTTTTAAAGGCTTTACTTCTTTTTCTGGGGTAGGGGTTTTTTTTCGTTTTTAGCACTTGCAGCAAAAATGAATGAAACATTCTCGGTATTCTGCATTATACAGGCTTATCTCATATTACATCAACTGAAAGGGCAAGGGCCAGTGCAATATAAAAAAATCTCAGAAAAGGTTTAAGAATCCAGGTTTCAAATTAGAATTTTGTCCCATTTCACACTCCCACCATTCCTTCAGATTTACCCTTACTTAACTTCAAAAGGCTCCCAAAGAAACAGACTTTAAAACGATTCTTAGATGGCTAAAAGTAATAGAGGTTAAGCACAGAAACATTCTTAGAAATCTTAGTAGGCAGCTACTTGAGGCTGTAAGTAACTAAAAACCTTTTAAAAGGTGGCTGATGCTTCTCATTTTAAGGCCGACATTTCAGCTTTTCAATTAGAACCCGGACAGCATGTCCAGGTGTTAAAAATGGTGCACCTCGGGGTGCAGACAAGGGGCTTCATGACACAGCAAAGCAGGAATACCTGGTGCTTGCAGCCCCTGCCAGAACAGGGACTCCTGCAGTGCCCCGTGAAAAATGTACACTCAGTAAAGGGAAATTGTTGTTTGTGACACAAGTATTTTGGCTACAGTTACAAACTTAAAAGTGCGGCTACTAAAATAATTCTCCAGCTAACAATTTTATGTTTATACTCAGTGACCACAGCTCATTTTGGCTCAGAAGCAAATCCTATAGGCAGAGAGTGAATGAGAAATTTGTGAATGTCACTAACTTTAGCTCCAGGATAAGGAAAGGATAGCTCTTCCACAAGGGAACCCAAAGAACACCATCACTACCCCTTTTGAAGTTTAGAGGCATGGAACACTTCTCCATATGGGGACAGGCTAAGAGCACTAGGATTGTTCATTCTGGAAAAGAGAAGGCTTTGGAGAAACGTGGCCTTTCAGTAAGGGGGGCTTACAAAAAAGACACAGACAAACTTTTTAGCAGCCTGTAGCAACAGGACAAGGGCTGATGGTTTTAAACTAGAAGAGGGTAGATTTAGACTAGGTATAAGAAAAGTTTTTTATAATGAGGGTGGTGTCACACTGGCCCAAGTTGCCCAGAGAGCTGGTGGATGCCCCCATCCCTGGGAACATTCAAGGTCAGATTGGATGGGGCTCTGAGCAATCTGATCTACTTGAAGATCTCCCTGCTCTTTGAAGGACTGTTGGACTAAAAGACCTTTGAAAGTCTCTTCCAACCCAAACTATTATATGATTCTATGAAACACAGGAATAGAAAGCAGATTAGCAGTGTCATTCCTGTTCAGCATTCAGAGAGGAGGAGCAAGTTGACATTCCAATTTTCAGGGTAATATCCAACTGTCCACAGTACACATATGCCTGGATCTGTAGCTCAAATAGCCCATATTCACAAGCAGTCTTTCTAGGCTATAAACATTACTATTTATTTGTCCATGTACTATTTGTGGCCATGGGTTTTAGAGCAAAACAAGACTTGAATATACTACATCTTCTAAAATGATGGGTTCACTACACAAGGAAACTGTCAGGAGACAGCCATGTCATGAGAAGAGGATTGTGCTTTTAACAGTCTCCTCTCACATAAGTCAGTGCATACTTGTGTCCTGGCATGTACTGACCAAATATTTGTACGCCAAAGTCTTACAGAACTTTCCCTCTAGCAAGCATTTCCAAAAAACAGTAGAAGATACTTCTACTCTAAAACTAGTTTGTTATTTTTACTAAAACATGAGTTTCTGTTCCTACCCTATTCTCCACAAAATAATATCCCACTGAGAAAGATTTCAGCTTTGGAAATGGGAGAAGACGGTGGCCTGAATTTAATGAACACGAATTAAAATTCAGATTTTTATTTTTCCATTGCCCCTCCCAGCATAAATAGATGGGACACAATTTTCCTGCAGTATCCAGAATACAGAGAGTCCACAAAATTACTGTTTATATGAAATTTTTCAATTTGTTCTCCCCACCCATTTTTTAAACTTAAGAGTAAACCAGAATCACTAATTCTAGCTCTCCCATAGCGTATCTTCTTTGAAAACATTTATCATATGCCTAACTCCTCTAAATGGAAAATCAGCAATCTTGAGTGGATCAGTCAACTTTAATCTTCCTTGAGAAGACTCCCATAAATTGCTACAAAAGTCTGTGTCATAAATATTCTAAGTTGTGGTTTATGAGCAGAGTGAGAAGCTGTAGACAGGAGAGGATAAATCCCAGGACTCAGGAAATGCAGTGTAAACTACAGCCAAGCTGAGTGCTGTTCTACTTAAGAAATTAAAGGAACAAAGCTTGTAGAGATTGTAAGGTACAACAGGGGTTGTACTTACGCCAAGCTCTTTGGCATACAGTCTTAGGCAACAGAGAAGGGCAAGGCAAAACATATCATTTTTGTGCAACTTCATTCACAACAATCCTTTAACTATATTACTTAAATATTTAATACGCAAAAAACCACTTACGTAAGGCTACTTTCTTCCCTGTGAGGGTGGTGAGGCACTGGAACAGGTTGCCAGAGAAGCTGTGGATGCCCCATCCCTGTAATTGCTTAAAGCCAGGTTGGATGCAGCTTTGAGCAACCTGGTCTAGTGGAAGGTGCCCCTGTCCACGGCAGGGGGCTGGAACTAGGTGACCTTTAAGGTCCCTTCCAATCCAAACAATTCCACGACTCTGTGATTCTATACTGCATAGGATAGGATCCAAGCATATCGACTGGATAGGAATATTTATGAACAGTGGGGAGACAGCTGAGACTAGATGTAAATCCTAGCTTTGTGCCCTTTGACTTTTTCCTATGATCTGCATAGTATACAGACAGTTAAACAAAAAAAAAAATTTCATCCAGCCTCTGACAGAAATTGATGCAGACATTTCCAAAGGAGCAATATAAATTGTTGTTACAGCAGCAGCTCCCAGAGTTACAGTACATGGTGCACCAGCAATCTCTCAAAATCCAAACCTTGTACTCGCTTCCAGACTGACCAAAAAAAGACCTACAATCCCAAGAAAGACCTACAATCCCAAACTCTGGACCAGACTTTTTCATGTGATAATGTCATGGGAAATGCAATAAAGTTAAATGATGACCAAACTATCCCATACTACAGCAAACGCTTAAGCATATCTAGATTTCTCACGTCTAAGGTCAATAAAACTAACGAGGGTTCTAGAATTTTCAGTTCTGAGAAGAAAGTACTCATCATTTAATCAATTTTGGTGTGCTTTCACATCCAGTTTGATTTTCAGTTGCACATTTATTTATATGATTTATACCAAATTAGTGCCGTAAACCTTGGCTCTGAGTATGCTAGCATAAATTTAATTTCACAGTAAAATTCAGTACAAATGTTCTTTTTGGTACAAAAAAAAAGGTGTAAATTTGTGGTGCCAGCATATAGTAAAAAAACCCACCCTTTTTGCCTCTAAATAGAATATACTTAACAGCTAGAAACAATCCAAAATGCAACTTTGGATGCAACTCCAGCAGAGTCAATTTATTTTGGTCACATTTTTTTAAGATTCCTTTTTAATGGCTATGTACCTACTATGCAAGTTAAAGCTGGAAAACTGGTGTAAATATAGTTTATAGGGTTTTTTCCCCCCTTATGGCTTCCTTAGTCATATCCTACCTTTGCACAGAATCAACCACTTTGTGGTAGCTCTGAAAAACATGAAGGTCACTTAAGTTTCTGTTCAAAGCAAGTAACTTCAAGAGAGAAATCGTGAATTGGCAGCTGAAGGCAGCATGCAAGCAGTGTGCGTTCATCTCATCCGAATCTCTTCACTGCTGTACTATCAGACAGAACAGGTTGGACAGGGTGTCCTCGTTAGCTCTGTACATCAGCAGGAATAGCTGTGGTCAGGTGCTCACGGACTGTTCAATCAGGCTCCTCTGTACACTGCTCCTGGCAGCAGCTCACTTGAACAATATCCTGAAACCAAAGGCACTGTACAGTATCTAAACCACTATTTTTTGCTTGGTGTGTCAGTTCAGAAACACAAAGGAATTAATTTAAAGGGAAAAGTCTATCTCAGAGGAGACTAAACCTTCAATAAAAGCACCGAAGCTTCAATAAAATAACACCAAAAAATGCTCAAAAAACCCCAGCTCCCAAAAAAACTCCAAACAATCAACCTTCTCATGTAGGAACAGAGATAGTCTGATCCTTCAAACATAATATAAAAACATAACACAGTTAAAAAAATGCACACGTACACTTACAGATTAGGAATGCTTTCCTCAACCAGTGTTAAACATCTATAAACATATATGCATTCCTTTTCTTCTCTTAGTGTGTAAGTTAATGCCTAAGTCCTATCTTGAGCCATGTGAAAACACACTTGCTACCCCCATACAAACAACTCCAGTTTCCAGAAACCAACAGCAAGAAAATATACATTAATATTTTTTCCTCACTGAAAATAATCAAGAATATAAAATGAAAGCAAAAAGTCTGCAGTTTTTAACCCTAAAAATGGTTTAAATTATGTTTTAAAAATTCATTTTGATTTACAGTACATTTCTGTTTTTTACAGAAATTTATTAAGTACTGAAACAAATTTTGACTTTTTAACGTCTTTTTGAACAGAAACAATTTTAGAATCCAGTGTGAACTTATCAAAATTTTCAGTGCTCTGAAAATGTATTCCTACAAATAAATTACTACCAAATTCTAATAACTGTCATCTTAAAATCTGCATGTGTTGAAGGAATTAACGCTTCTCATTCTACAGTTCCCATTGCATTTAAGTAAAAATACTTTCCACACTGACATCTAGTGAAGTTTTACAGTAAGAAGAAAAATCATATTCTAATACTTTGTACTTACAAAAGGCTTTAATTTTCCAAATTACTTATACTTTAAATCACTAGAATTTGCAACATACTTGTACATCACACACTACTTTCTTTTGAAGGTATTTTGCCACTATTTTTAATAAATAACATGTTTATCTGTCAAAGGGTCAGACATTCTGATGGGTATATTAGAGAAAGTTACAACGGTAAAATCTGGTGTAATTAAGTTTAAAATATGAATAGCAAAGTTATTATTTTCCTTACAAGGGCTTAACATCCAACATAACAAAACAATTCAACTAAAATCAGTGGGAATTATGAATGCAGAATATTTTAATTCATACATTTTAGATATTAATAAGACAAGTCACCTGTCTTCTCTAAGCGCTATCCAAAAAGGCTGTATTCCTACATGCTCTCTGTAATCAATGAAGATAGAAAGGTTCCTCTGGGAATACCCAATTAGCCTGCTGCCCTGAATCATCCCAGAGCTTAGGCTTGGTAGGCTGTGCAGACAGCACAGAGTCATTGAGGGTTCAGAAATGGAGGCACTGTTAGGGAGAGCACGTGAATTCCTTGAGCCCAGAGCTGCCCATCTACTCACACAGGCACAAGATAGAGCCTCAGATACCTTCTACCCTCCTTGAGCTGTGCTCCAGACGGGCAAGAATGATGCTCTACCAGCTACAACATTAATTTCAGAACTTACTATGGTTCTAAAGGCAAAGTCTCATTTTTACACCTCATCAAAAAAAAAAGGCAGTAAAGCACTGCCTCACATAACACACAGGAGGCTCAGTGCTGACTCTGGGGAAAATGCATCACCTATTGAATGACAAGCAAACCAATAAATGCTTTCTGCAGTGACAGATACTTGAAGAGAGACAGATAACGCATTCCCCCGCCCCAATTAGTTGGTTTTACTCTAGATACGAGTTTGGGCTCTGCTTGTTCAGACTGCGATACAGCTGCAGTTTGCAACAGCACCATTTGGCTTCAAATGAGGCTTCAAGCCTCAAAACACAAAGGAAAAGAAAGGGAAGGTCCATTTAGATAGAAATTGCACTTAAAATGGAAACATGCCTGGGATAAAGGTTTTCAACATTTTCTTTGTAAAAATGGTAGTGATCTAGAAGACCAAAAAATCCTAGGGACTGGGAGCCCAGCACTTCTGTTTGAGCTTCAATCTGCTGACATCATGGCTATTGGCTTTTCAAGATAAGCCTGGAAAGCTAGATGTTTTCTGGGGCTTGAGGGAGGTGTTGGGAAAAACAGCTGGATATTAAATTATATTTTGGCTAAAAGCTGCCTGAAGCTATGTTACACACTTGTAATCACTTCAATTGCAAGGCAAAAATACCAGTAATTAATTGCGGCAATGTGACAGGATTTAAATAAACCAAACAGAATTCTTGGTAGTATATAAAATGTAAATATCTGAAAGCTATCAACATTTTATGCACTGAAATTAGTTCCACTTGCAATGGCATCAGAATGAGTTTCTCCAGTTAATAACCTTCTCTTCATCTGAATCTAATCTTGACAACAGAACCATCATTGAGAAGTAAAAAATGGAAAAATTGCTTCTGTTTAAAACAAGGAACTCTTAATACTTGCACTGTATATTGTATTCATCACAAAGAGGCTCAATAATCTGAAGTAATATCTTAACTCCAAGTCATCCTACAGTGCTGTAAGCTGTCTGTGGTGACAATAAGCACTGTGTCTAGGTGGATCCAAGGAATGGAAACCATTCAGAAGTATACACAGTGTCAGCCTCAGAATGTGGCAACAAAAATCTTACTGAATCCCAGAGTTGACTCTGGTTTTGCTTTTTACAGAAAAAATGGTGGTTTATATGCTAAACTGAAAGGATGTCTGAAAAAAGAAAACGTACATCTCTGTCTGGTATCACAGCAAATTCAGTAAGCAGCTCTTCACAGACAATGTAGAGAAGTCATCTGAGCTCAAGTAAAATGGATTAGCCTTTGCTGAAATCAATGTAAAAACATGAACTGAACACTAGCAGCTGAACCTCAAAAATCTTCAAGAATAACATGGATAAAGAGTTCATTTCCATACAATCTCTCTGGACTGAACTGAAACAAGAAAGAAAACATCTGAACATCTGGTGCCACCACAATACTGGGTATGAAAAGCTCTTGCTACCCTTTCATCTTTGTGCCACATTGCAGGACTGAAATTACTACCTTGGATAGTTCTGAACCATGGTCAAAAAGTGCAACAAGTTCCAAATTCCGCCTGCAAACAGAAACAAAGTCACTGTAAGAGTACCTGCTCAGCCATCGATAAGGAGCCAATCTGCCTGACTAAATATACAATTCTCAACCACTCCACTAAGCAGGCCATGCCTGAAAGCAAGGTCTGCTTTAATTCAGTAAAATATGCTTCATGATATAAAGGTAATTGACTGACAAAGACCTTTTCTTTCTCACCTGTAAGTAATCCTAAATGTATGCTTCTCACATTCTCTATAGCACCAAACAACATTTCAGTGTATGATTTTCTTAATTTTTGGAGGACCTAGGGCCAAGCTCAGTAATGAATTTAGTCTTTGAAAATCAACTAAATCTACTTACACAAGGAAATTAGCCAGTTTATCATTAGACTTGAGACCCAGGCCAACCTGACCTGCTTAAGGAAAAGAAAAAGAAGAAAAAAAAAATCACCAACATCAATTCCTTGCCATGCTGTGCTTGTGTAATTAGCTTACTGAAACCAATTAAACACATGAAGATGCAGTTATAAAAAAATAAATGCTAAAATGCTAGATGAGAAGACTTGATTATTCTGCCAAGTTCAGTGACAGATGCTAAAATGATTCCACATTCCTTGGCTGACAGGTTTAGAAAGGATACCTTTCCCATCCAAAATATTCCACCAGACACCAACTGAAGATATTCTGATTTTCTTCACACTCAAATCAAGCAGGATGTTTTTAATACAAACTCCTATGGAATCAGATTCTCCAGAATACAGGAATACCTCAGGCACAAACAACAGATAAAATAAGAGTTCCTCTACCCTCAAGCCATCTCCTAATTTGCCAATGAAGCTCCAGCAAAAGAGTATCTAGGGCGAGCTTCATCTCACCTAATTTTATTCATCTAAACTTTTGACTTGAAGCATAAAGTCTCTATTTAGGCTCTTCCTCCCGTCAGCTGTAGATGGGCGTTCCTTGAGAAGGTTAAGTCCCACTTAAAGATATATATACCCAAAAACCTAAATTGTCTGCACCTTGAAGTTAGATAGAGGTTTATCTCACCTGTTATTCACTGCTCAAATAAAATATCACTATATTCATACACTAAGGAAGGTAATTGTCTCACTGCAATGGGGTAGTAATAAAAACTTGAGCTCAACCTCTCTACTTTTCAATCCATCAAAAGAGGACAACATAGTTCTCAAGTATCTATTCAAAAATTGAATTAAACCTATGTTGGGGGATTTCCTCTAAAACCTTTTCTATGGACTGCCTGGATAGCTATCTCAAACCAGGCATTTCATTTAAGACAATGGAAAAATGAGCAAGATGAAGCCCTGACTTAGTGCACAGCACCACAAACATACATTTGGATTTAACTGAGCAAATACTGAAATTTCACTTCCCTATCTTTAATAATACAGATAACCCATTTAGAGTGTTTTGACTATTAACAGTGGTAATTTAAATTGACCTTAACATTTGTAGGGGGTATTTGCACACCAGGAAGCATAGAGGATGAGTGTAAATCCATCTAAATCCATTTGGAATAAAATAAAGCAGAAAGCCTGCAAAACACACAAGGTAATTGAGTGCATAGGACAATCTGGGCTGGCAGCAGTAGCATTTAGCCTTAAGTCCATTAATTGTCATTAGAACACTGGAATTTGCCAGTCCAGTCTAATCACAGTGACTTGACCTATCCACATTACTCCTTGAAATGGTGAAGTCCATCAAGTTTTGGTCAGACTGAGGATCTTGGGGAACACCGAGGTGTAACAGGATTTCAAACACGGATGCTTATCCACTAAGAACTGCAATAAGTATATCTTGCAGTTTTCAGTCAATAGAAGAGTTTGTGGAAGAAAATTAAAAACACACCTTTTCATCGTGCTACCTATTTCAGTTAAATTCTTAGTATCTTCGATTGCCTTTCAAATAGAGCAAATACTGGTTTTTAACACAGAAGCAGGTCCTCAAATAAGATAAACAAGTCAGCTTGCAGTAAACCAGCTTCATCTAGTAGCTCGCAGTATGTGTAGCGAAGGGGACAATCTGCTGACATTCCACAAATCTAAGTAAAAAAAAAAATGACAAGATTTGTGTAATTTTAAACACTACAGACATATTCAGAGGTTTAAGTGATTTTGTTTTAAAATTTTCACCTCATATGAAACACATTATTTAAAGAAAAAAACGATGCCACATATAGAAACATGACATTATTCATAAGCCATACTAACATTACACTAAACACTGAAGTTACATTTTATTCTGTAACACTTCTTTTTCTGAAAACAAACAACAGAACAAACTAAAGAAACAAACCAAACTTCTGTTGGGGCACAGAAATCCTGTCCAGATGGACTTCACAGGCAGGTAAAAGAGAAGCAATAACCAACAGACAATTTCCAGCGCACTGCTTCAGGACATGCCCATGTGTGCAACTCCCGCAGACATACCTGAGGCAGTTTACCTAAGGACAGCAATATGAATGTGCCAGCCAGCAACAAGGCACGGCCTTGTCCAGTCACTTGCAGATGTATTCCCTTTTTGGGTGGATGTTGAACCTTGTTTAAACACTGTGCTGCTGCAGTTGCAACCATCTCGACTCAACAGTGTGAAACTCTTTGCAGCATGTGTGTGAACAGAGCAATGTTTTGACAGCAACACAAAAGCATTCTTATAGGCAGATACCACCTCTCAACTACCCACTTATAACAATGAGAAAATGCTGGACTTCCTACACCTGTCTGAGGCAAATGTCAGATGTGTTCTTGCTTGACATAAAGGTCTCATGGAAACTGGTCAATTCTCTGCTCCTGTTTCTTCCTAACTATTTCACCCTGACCCAAACACTTGAATTAATAGATCTCACCTGAGGAAATTTTTTAATACTAATATGAATTTAAATAATTCAATTTATTTGAATTAATTAACTTTCCTATTTCCTATGTAAAGTAGAGCAGCATTAATTACCTATTTTCTACAGACTAAGAAAGTGGGATAGGCAGAGAGGAACTCTGTGGTACGGGAGGTAACTGAAGAAAGAACCCGAACAAGACGGATATAAAATTTCCAGTGAGATCAGTGGGTGTTACTTAAATCACATGCTGCTGTGGGTGACCTGACACCCACTCCTGAGATTAAAGACACAATGTTAAAGAACAGCACTAGGCACCAACGAGCAATATTCTAAACCTGTAATACCGACTATAACCAACCAGACAGTCCACGCGCTTACATCACTATCAAGCCCCATTATGAGAATTGCTGTAAACCAGAAAAGTCAGAGTGCCATCAGTGATCACGTTAACCTTCTTTTCTCTTCCACTCCTCATTCATTCGCTTTTCAAAGGACAGCAAGGTTTCCAGAATAATCTGCACACCACATGCACTCTTTTCCCCAATTCAAGGTCCAGGACCATAAAATGAAAGCTGAGCTCCTCACAGTTACATAATTTCCTGAATTAGGACCTTAAGACAAAGCAAATATACAATAAATGAAGATTGACAATGGCAGCATTAACACTCTACAGGTGTCAATAAGCAATGCCTCATGGGTAACTACATGCCAGTCAACTGGTCAAAAACACTAGCCAAGAAATTTTAAAGGCAATCTTCAGTCTGCATAAAGCAGGCTTTACACTCCTAGTGCGCTTACTGAGTATGCTTCCGACCACCATCACCACTCCTTTAATACTCTTTCTGGGTTTACAGTTTTACTGCTCATAGAGAATGGTGAAAGAACAGGTCAGGAACTTTCATTTTCATCTGGATTTTAACTCTTGGAATGCGATGCAACAGTCATACATATTTTAATTCACAACAACTGATTTGAGGGTAAAACTCATGGAGGAGAAATTGAAATTCTGTCATTTTGACTCTTTACTGCTTCTACTTTCTACCTCATTAAGACAGAAAACATTAGTATTATTTCTTAGCATTCTACTTTCAGGGTGCACTCGCTTTGCACAGGACAAAGGAAAAGTGAACAAGATCTTCATAGTTTGTAAAGAGATAAGTACGTAACACTATCGTACATAACCCACAGCAGGAAATATCTGCAGACTTCAAATGCTAATTTATGTTTTGTTTCCTAACAAAATCGTATACAGATTGCAGCTTTCTTAGAAGTGCTTCTGCTACACATTACCCTGGAGGAACTCACTCAGTCCTCTCCCATCCCAAAAGTCTGAGAACCTGCCTTGCAATGATACTTCTTCAACAGAGTCATTTTGGAGCTTAAAAACTCTTACTCTAAAAGGTTTGCTGATGGGGGGAAAGCATAAACTTTTCCAGGTAGTTAATATGTCACTTCCCTTCAATTCTCTACAGTAGCTATTAGCCAACAGTACAGACTACACCCCATGTTCCAAGATTCTTATATCTAAAACTAAATCTGAATCAGCAAGCCTCTACAACACCTGGAATGACAACAACGGGTACACAGCAAATAAAAATAATTCATTGTTATATAGTTGAAAAAACCATTTTCTGTATTTTTAAAAGAAATAACATTTTCTGTAAAAAAAAAAATTAAATAAGCATTGCCAATTACATACACGAGAAGTAAGACAAAGAAAGGGCCTAGTCTTCCATTTATGAATAAAGGCATCTGGAACAATGCCTATACAAACCTACTAATTTCTTCTCTGTTAATTCCACATTGTTTTCCCATAAGCATACCTGGTTTTCTGTAACCAATTTTGATTTGCATAAATTCTTCCCAGAAAGTGAACAATTACCTAACCTAATGATTTCTCCGTTAATGGACATTTTGGCAAGAACAGATAATGGAGAAATCCTTGATTAGTTTCAGGAGAATTCTGACTAGCATAAACAGGAATTACAGCAGTAAGAGCCTCAGAGCAAGCTTCCTTTAAATGCAGGACACTCATTGTGCTGAGGGAGTATGACTGATCTAGGTATCCTGAGAAGATGAAAGCGTAGCCAAAATGTTTTTTTGCTTTTGCAAGAGATGGGCACATCTGAGGCCCTAATATCCGAAGATGTTATACTAAATGGATGAAATACCTGCTCTTTAGATACTAATAGCCCCTCTTCAGCTGCAGCTCTAGGCTCTGTCTCTCTCTGTCCTATGCATTGGCTAAGCTGCAGTCCTAGATCCCAAGACACAGCCCAAATGAACAAGAGGACACAATTCCTTTTGCAGCCCCTTCTCAGCCCCACTCCATCTACAGCTCTAGGCTCTCTCTCCCAACCCTAATGCTAGCCCAATGCATCACAACCAAATCATACTCCCTCAAAGGTCCAAATCACCATTTTCTCTTGAATTTCAATTCCTTTATCAGGGAATGTTCTTCAAAACTCAGTTTGACATCAATAACATAGTCATTATTACTAATGCAGCTTTTTTCATTAAGCCACAAGAACCCAAAGTGGCAGCTAGCCCCTCAGTCACTGAAACACAGACTACATAGCTGCAGTTCTACTGTAGTGCTGCCTTTGAATATCACTGTTCACTGAGCAGTTGCTTACCAATGTGGTTTCCCTCTAAGCACAGTGTGAAGTTAAGAGTGAAAAAGGAAAAGAACAGGTACTTTTGAATGCAAAGGATCATAGTTTGGCATCTGAAATGTATTAGAGGATTTACCACAAAAGGATTAAGTTCTGTCTTTTTAGCAGTTGAATTGGCAAGAAAACAAATTCAGGAATCATGCTTACAAAAGGTGACATGCTGGAGTTTGCACATCCTTAAAGTGTAATCAAAAAAGATAGGCACTCGAGTGTTATGAATCCTAGCCTGCTTTAAGATAGGTTGCTTAAATTTGTGCAACCTCCATTTTTTCAGCAGTACAATGTAAAAAATAATCCTACCTTTTCTGACAGTAGGACTATGAAGCCTAATTCATTTAAATTCTGTGAAAGTCTTTTGAGCTCCTTGTATTGAAATAGTTATTTAATTAAATTTTCTCATTATTCTGAAGGAGCAGCTGTAACAAAAAAAATCTTATTTCTTTTATTGCACGTTGCATTTTGCATGTAACTGTCCAACCCCCCAAAAACAGCACTAGTCCAACTGTCCCTGTTCTGATAAGGATTTATGATAGTCAAGCTGTGTTATATGAGAAAAGCATCAGGGTTTTAACAGCACTTTTAAATTACTTATATTAATGTTCTTTTCCTGAGTTTCATGTACATTTTAAACTAGATTTGTTTATCCATTAAAATAAATTCTAGTCTCCTTCGCTGTCTTTTTTAGTGAATTAGAATGGCTTTCAACTCTATTTTTATGGACATAGAAACAGAAATGAATGGAACACTTTGCTTAGATTTCCCCATCTACAAACAAGCCCAAAGTTGGTGTTGCTAGTTCTGAGCCAATATTGCACTGTTCTTTACTTAAATGTCATCTACTTCTGAATAAAATCACAAGGAAAAGAAAAAGAAAACACAAAAGTGATGCTGCAGACTTAAGTAATACTGGTTAGAGCATAACTCCGAAGTCCTCTTTCAGCTTTCCAGAGTTTAAGAACTCCAGGGTGAAGTAGCTTCCACTCAGAGCTCTCGTGCACTACTGACTAATTCAGTGATGCTTCCCTTGATTATAAATGCTGGGACAAAGAGTCTCATAGATCTGAATTAGCACGACTATTAACAGTGTTTTTCCCTGGGTTGCGGTCACAGTGCAGATCATGGGGGTCAAATGCAATACACTGAGTATGAATCTGACCAAAAAACTAACAGAAACACAACAGGCAAATTCTTGCCCCTGTTGTGATCCTCATCTGGTTGGAGAAAAACTTAAAAGGCTCCAAGTGGTCCTAAAAGGCTAGACATGATAGAAAAAAGCTACCCAGAAGACAGCACTGGAGAAAAGATTTGTAAGATTACTCTCCCTAGTCTACAGGTTCTGTCATATACAGTTCTGAGCAGGAGTGGCCACATGGTGCATGGAAGGCCATAGCCAGGTATGCAACACAGAGAACAATGAGGAATGATTAAAGTAATTTACATGGTCCACAAATGTCTAAGACAAAACAAGGGGGTCTCCGAACTCTAAACAACTCAGGATCTCAAAGATTTTACCACAGTAGAAAGCCACAGCATCCAGAGTCCTGCACAATTTTTTTTTTGTATATAAAGTGGCACAGAGTCTTTAAAAAAGCTTTGTGCAACCTAGAAGTCAGCAGCTCTGAGACCCGAAAGTCTATCTGCATTGCAATAGCAGACCTGCATCTTACCAAACCAGGGAAAGCAAGACAATATTACTTTCTGCTGAACTGACATGCTCCCTTCAGATCATTTCATATGCAATTTGGAACTAGTGTTACACTTGGAGGTGTAAGCAGCACTAGTAAATGTGTTATTTCCCTAAGACAGAAGGTTGCAGGTTCGTTTAAAGAAAAGCTTCTTACATATAGTATATTCTGACACAATGGGTAGGGACTAGCTCCTGTTTCTTTCACAAGGCTTAAAGAACAGGATGTAGCACAATGTCAAAGGTATCTGCTTGTCTCAGTCAATGCAAAGCCAAGCCTTGGAAACCATCTAACATTATATATGCACTGCCAAGTATTGCTTGAAAACTAAACCTTTTAAAATATCAGTTTTCTTAGTCTAAATTGGACACAGTGCCCTTGTAGTAACCTCCTTCTAGATGTGCTACACTTCTTTCTCAGGATTCAGAATTGCCACTTACAATCAACCAAAGGAACAAAATGTTTCTATTATTTATGTTGATTTTTTCATGGATGGTAAAAGGATTCATCATCATGTCAGCCCCTTTATTGTTACCTACTCTGCCTACTGCCTATGAGACTCAGCTGTAGCTCAGGGCCAAGCAGTGAAAGGCAAATCCCCTACACCAAGTTTGCTTGTCCTATCAATTCTTTAGAAAGCAGCATGTAGGCATAATGAAATAAAAAGCAAAGAAAACCATTTAAACTACCTTGCCATGTAGTTTGTGAACATCGTATCTTATCTGAGCAAATTCACGGAGTCCAAAAGATCCCCCGATGAGATAGAGCTGAAAACAAATGAAAACACATGTGTTAGGACTTAGGGAAAAGAACACTTTGCACACCTACAATAAATACTGTACATACTGACCCAATTCATTTATCGAGGGACTCTACTATTTTTCCAACAGAAACACCAGGAGCTGAAGAAAATAATACACTGGAAGATAAGTACAGGTGCTTTCTTCCACTCTTTGGGCCTGGATTTCACACATTTCCTTCTTCATACAAAGAGAGCTGCTACATGACTCAGACTTTCTAGGGACTTCCTCTCCTCTTACCCCTTCTTTTCCCTCCCCATGTGGTTTCCTGACATAACTACAGCAAAGAAACATTTACCTCACTGCCACAGGTTTTATTCTCGTAAATCTTCAAACTCTATGGGGAAGTAACAATGCCACACTGACTTACTCTGATGTCTGTGGGTAACAGATCTAATTAGGCTTCTGAACAGACTGTGAGTGTAGCTATAGTTCAATAATATATTATCACCCAGGCTAAGAAATCATATCCAGCACACCTACCCTTTCGTTACTCCTTAGTTATCCTGCAATTTCCTCTATGCCTGTGAAGCTTAAGAATTATACAGGGAGAAATGGAGGGGCTTCATATCCACATAAGAAATCATTATATTATTCTTTCTTACGACAGAGTGATATCACAAAACTGTGTATGTATTTTTACCATTAGAAATGGATAGACCATCCTTGAAAGATCAAGTATTGTCTGAAAAAAGAAGATACTTGAAAATTAGCTTGGAAATCTAGCTGCTTTGTGTAAGTCAGGGCCCTTGCTACTGCTCTGACCTGACAGAGTGTCTGCTGTTCTCTGTTAATGCAGATGCATAGGAGGCCAAAAGGCTTCACGTCTAGAGACGCACATCTAAGGGAAGTGGAAGCATGAGGAAGCTCTAAGCACCTGAGTGAAGGTAAAAAAAAAAAACCAAACCACCAAACAAAACCCACCACCACCACCCTCTTTCACCATGCAACTTTGCTTTTACAGTCCTTCATTATAGGTTGTTGCTGAACTGCTGTTTTCTACACACTGCTGGCTGATTTCTTACCACATACTAGGTTTGCAGCAATGGCCTGTGTCCAAGAATTGTTATAATTATGCTGCACAGGTAGTCAAAGTGCATGTTCTTTCCAAAAAGTAGAACTTCATGTCACTGTGGCCACAAAGAATTAGAAATTAGAAACAAAAACCCGCCTTCTACATTTATGCATTCTCAAAGTTGCAGGACTGCATTATTTTCCACCAGGCAGGTAAAACTACTCACAACCATGTGAACACTCTCTCCACACACACTTAGATGCTAAGTGTGTGCGGAGAGAGCTATCAGACCGGTACCCCAGAACTGATGAACTCTGTCCAAAGAAGAAGAAACCCTTCACCAATAGCCAGGAATTAAAGGCTCCAGAGCCTCTTTCTGGCCCTTTCAACAAACCTTAAAATCTAGCTGATAATTAGAAACAAATAGACACAAATTTTGCAGTATGAACACCCAGTTGCAAGGCCATATACCACTGATTTCAGAAACCCAATCAGAAAATCATCATATGGTACCAAGTCCAGCGACTAGAAATATGAATGACCAAAAACTGGATGGCCTCATACTTGTGCCATACCTGTTTCAAGGGATTAATGATGATCTTGCAGATACTGAATCATCAAAATACTCAGTAGAAAAAAAAAGAGGAAAGAAAAGTCTTCCTTGTGTCAGTATTTTGGTAAGAAAAAATAAGAGAAAGCAGAACATAAAGTGTTCAAAATGGTTAAAAAGAACCTGAACATTATTCAAGATTTATTCAATCAAATCAGAAGATTTTTCAGATGAAGATACGGTAGCACATAATGCTGAAAATCTCAAGGATCAGACTGTAATTGAATTTTAACATGGTTTATGCCTCAGCATTAATTTTCATTAGCTGATCTTCTTTAATTCCTAACAAGTGTTATGTTAATTAACAGCCACTGTGTTAATAAACTTTAAGTCCTAATAAACACAAACCTGAAATGCTATAGACAAGTTTATGGATGTTACAAACCAGAATTTATTGCCTTTTTTTCATACTAGCATGTTGTCAAAGAATGTCTATGGCAGGGCAAAAGCAACTGCACTAGAAACAGTTCAGTTGTTAAACCAGGCAGAAAGCAGCAATTACTTGTGACATCAATTAAAAATTAACTTGCCCAACAATAAACTTGCATGGAGTATATCCTGTTATGAGATGCAATATGAACAGCTGGAAGACTTTGGCTTACAAAACCATGCTGCAAGCTGAAAAAGAAATATTACATTCTTTAGCTTTAAAACTCTGTAATGTACACTGCAACCCAGGAAAATCAAGTTGAAGATTGTTGCATGAAGTAAGTCACGTGCTACTAATTTTGTCTTATCACATCCTATCACTTGTTTGACAGCAACCGTCCATGACACAGTGCACTTTACATTTGCAGCTACACACAGTAAAGAAGTTGATACACATACCCCTCTCATTTCCTGGTTTGGAATTAAGGTTTTGGCCTGACACTGCAGTTTTACTCACAACACCTCGGTACTACCAAGAGGAAAAAACCCACTTGCTTTGTGATGTGCTTTTGCTCTTCATACAGCAGAAGCAGGATAACAAGCCTGGCAAATCTGCACATTTAGCTTAGCAGGCATTACCAGTACAGTTGCCTTTACATTTCCAATACTGCAACGGCTGATTTATCTTACCATGAAACATCAGTTAAGCTCCATGAGAGACAAAGCACACTGATGCTGTAACAAAGTACAAATGCTGCTGAAATATTACACAGTGTAATGCTAGAAGGTTAGGACTAAGATTAAATAATTTTGCAAAGTACAGAACACACACAAAGAATATAAATAATATGTTTACAAGTCCACTTGACCATTGTTCTAAAGAACCAAACATGACGTCTGACTTCATTGCAAAACCAGACCAGAATCAGTCATGTTCAGCACTTATTTAATCAACCAACAGCATGTCAATATAGTCAGCTGACAGCCCTGAGCATGACTTGCATTCATCTACACAAGCCAGAGCAGCAATGGACAGCTATTCAGCCAATTACCTTTTTGAAAACTGTGTTCAAAAGCCAATAAAAGAAGGTATAAATGAATTTATGCAACTATAATACCATTAAAGGTAGCACAGGACTCAGTGACTGACAATGCACTGAGTAGAAATACTAGTCTTGGCTTTAACTGTTTCCTTTGTCGCATTACGAGAGAAGATGTTCTCACTACCTTAATTTTAGTTAGCTGTATTTACAGACAACAGTGAATCAGCAAGAGTCACCAGTCGAAATCATTAGAAGCAGGATAAGACTCAAAATTTCCAGCACCATTATTGGCTTGTTGGCTTTGCATAGTCTCACATACTTTTCTAGTTCCTCAAGCTGTAAAACAGAGATAATCTCTACACTCCTTGCAAAACGCTCTTCAGTTAAAAAAGCACTACAATGGACAAATTTGCCCAATGTAACCCAAAAGCAACAGTGAAGTCCAGTATGTTCCATCCGCTAGTCCAGGCACAAAGAGACAGTAGAAGCTATTCAGGATGCCATATAAATATAAGTTAGGTTGGCAACACTCTAATGAAGTCAGGATCGAGTTCACTCTCCTGTTAACTGAAGGGGGGAAAGTAATGTCACATATAATAAAAATTAAAATATCTTTTTTTCATTACAATTTTAGAATCATACAGATACTTAGTGTACCTGATAAAATATTAAGGCACTGGCATCTGAAGGATACTCAAGCTGGAAAGTTCATACATACATGCATTCTTTTATTGTGAGAGAACTATTCATTTTATTTGCTTCACAATGCAGAGAAAAAAAACATTATGTAGTGAACATCATCTATCTAGTTACTTGAATGCTCTCAGCAGACTGATGAAATGATAGTATCTTCTCATTTTTTCCTTTATACCAGAAGTTTAACTTAGGGAGGCAAAAATCATTCACCATACTAGTTAGCTAGCACTTAACACCAAAGCAAACAGCTTAACAGCACTGCTAGCACAACCCCCATTAAAGATCCCACATTGGATTATTCCTTTATGTTTCAGTGAGTACACAAAAAACCCCCTACAATGTTGTAATGCAATTATGCATGCATGGAAGACTTGCATGTTCCAAAACAAAATGAAAGATAGGATGTGACATAAGAGCACCATCTGTCACATACACTCAGCAACCTCAATAAACATTTTATGTAAAAAAATGACATAAAATTCTCTTTAATAACATTATTTTTAAAATTCTATTTGTTCACGTCTCCTTTGGGAAGTATGTTATGCAATCAGTTATGGATGGCATCAGACTGATCCCTTGAACTGCATCTTAGGATGGGAAATACTTGTATTTGTCACCAACTACAGTGGGTGGTCACTGAGGGCTCATAACAGCAGAACTTAGGACTTAAAACAGATCCCTTTTTTAGGTTCCCACGTAATCTAAAGTGGCCAGCTTCACTTCATCGGGTTAACAAAATAATAAGAAACTGCTTCTCTGGCAGCACCAGCAATTTGCCATGTTATAGGCAACCCTGTTGTTAGAGAAAGCCATTCCTACTACAGTACCAGTTGTGAAAGAGATTATTACAAAGTCATAAATCCCTAAATTAACCAAATCACAATGTTTAGTGCTGGCAATGCAGATCATGTGGTGGTAGAAGATGTTATGATACATAAACGAAGAAGGAACATGGTAATTTTCTAACCTCTTCTTCAAGACTGCTGCTGCAGAACTCTCCAGCTATTCATCAGGAGCTTCAAAACTAGAGCAGTAGTGAATTATTTTAGTTTAGTTTGCAGTGATCACAGCAAAGAGAGTTTTGGGGTTTCCTTTTTAAAGAACTGACAGATGTGCAGTGCAAGACTGGTGAAAGATGGCAATTTGGCAGTCCAGAAGACTGAAGTCTCTTCTTTTCTCTAAATAAAGCAGCAGGGCAAATTGCCAGTCCCAGAAAGGACCAGGCAAGTCATCTTAACCTGAAGCGCCCCCCTCTGCCAGCTCTAACTCTCAAAAGTTTATTTCCTACAGCCATTCCTGCACTTGGCTCTAACTCTGAAACCGCAGAGAAGAGAGAAAAACAGTGCAAAGTCTTCTCAGAAAATTACTAAATCCTCTCTTCACCTTCAATGGAAGCAAAAGAGAGTCTACCTTTACTTCTTGTCTGCAAAAAATGGAAATAACTTTCAGTTCACACCAGAGGCCTCCTTTGGGGGAAAACAGAAACCAAACCCATGCATCCATCAGGAGTTATTTCATTCAAAGGCACATCAAGTAAGCGAATGCTCTGACTTAATGAATATGCTAGAATCACACATTGTAGAAGGCTGAGCTGCATTACATTCAAAAATGGATGACATATAGCAGTAGATGACCACATGGATACCATGCTGGCATTCAGGAACAGCAGCTGGTATAAACTGGAGCCAATTGTAACTGACTGATAAAGCAGAATGTAGTTTGCACAGCATGTAGAACATGTGCAGAATATTAAACTTGGCCCAAGGTACCAGGTTAATTAGTTCAGTGTAAGAGAATGTTCAAAGCAATGATTGTAAAGATTGCAAATATGAACGGCTACAGGCCAGAGAACAAAAAAAAAAAAACCCTGTCCATAACCTTTCAATCTTACTATTCAATGTCTTATGAGAAAACAAAACCTTTGTTTGTTAAAATGTCCAATTCATAATAGGTTTTAAACCAAAGAAAGTGCATGGAACAGAAACCAATCTAAGAATAATGCAGAAGAGATAGAAAACCATATGTTCCCCAATGTGAGCATGAGCAAAAAAGGGCATTTTCAGCCACAGCATTGTCATTTTGCATTACACACATTGCTTGGGCTGGTCAGACAGCAAGGGAATTTCACTCTGCAGCTGCAGCTCTTTGAAATCCAAGTCTGCCGTGGTGGTCAAGCTGCAGTTTCTGAACACCACCTTCATTTTCTCCATAAGCTTCTAAAAATCAAAATTTCAATTCCTTATTAAAATTATCATTTCCACTACTCGGAGGTTCAAATCTCTACAAGGTAAACTACAGTGAGAAAGTGTTTACATCTTGTGGCAAGCTGGTGTTCTTGTGATGTGTTAGGCCTTGCTCAAAACTGCAATAAACTGAAACCTGCATGAAAGAACATAAAAAGAAACCACAAGAAGTGTTATTCCCTCATGCTAATCCTGGACAGGGAATGAAGATTAAATGTTCTATAGAATAAACACGAATCTTACACTTTTACCATCACAACCCCTTGAAGAAGTTGGAGGCCTAAAGCAGGACTAAACATACACAATGAAAACAGACAAGTCTGTACTTCTCTTTCTGTTCTGAGGCTCCACAGAGAACCTCAGTTCCCCCAAGTGCCAGATTAATCCATTCTAACACCATTAAACCATGCAAATACACTCTTTATGTTTTGAAATGAAACAGAGGGGAAATCTGAAGTATTGAAGAGTGCCTATTTCTTTGTCTCATATATCTGGAAAACGGTTCTCGAAGATTAAGAATTAAAAATTTAAGGCATTGATTCAAAAGGAAAACTCAGAAGTTTTAAGACCTGATAGTCAACCGCAAGATGGAAGTCAGCTAATTCAGACTGCACAAACTGGAGTCCACAGAAGCCCATTCAGCCTGAACACTTTGGCTTCCGCACCAGCACAAGCAGTTCCAGGGGTGGTTTTGTCTGGAACAGCTCCACACTGTGGATTCAAACACACACAGATGAACAGGAGATGCAGAGCAGAAGCACAGCAGGAGCCGAAGACATATCTCACCATAGGCCTAGAGACCCAACATGTATAATATAAGCTACTGAAGCATAAAAACAGCACTCTGTTATTCACTGATTGGGAGAAACAACTTTTAAATTCTAAAACCAGTTTTGTATTTATTGCTCTTCTAGGCTGCAAATGTAATACTTGTGACTTTTACAGGCAATCACAATTTATCTACAAATATTAGAAGTCAGAATTATCTTCTCATGGGTGAATGTTAACTTCTATTCTTCTCTCAAAAATGTATTAATGTCTAAATCAACTGTTCTGCATATGGCAAATTTTACTGTAAAGTTACAAGAAGCAATAGATATTAATAAAAGTCCTGCAATTCAGTATTATGAATTGTTCAAAGCAATAATGTGAAAGATGTTAGCAATAACACTGACACATCTAAAAGTGAAAAATGCCAATTGCAGTAATCCTTCTTCAAACAATATCAGAAGATAATGTAATAACAGTTTCTACTCATAGACCCTGAGAGCAACAATAAGATCTCAGAATCGTGATTACCCCCGAGAAAATTTTTCCATATTTCCAGCATTCATATCCTTTTTTTACAGGCAGATCCTCCAGAATCTGTGGGGAAAAGTGTGCCTTTTATTTAGCATACCCCAGGACTCCAAATTCAGCAGTTTTTAATGAAATGAACTAGAAATGTTGAATTTAAAGAAATCTATGAAAATTTAACCCATTAACCCTGTAAACTTTCATTTTAAGTAACTCACAGGACAACAAAATATCATTTCATATATCTGCAAAACATTTCTGGGCATCAGTCCTTGCTCCTAGATGGCCCTGACTTCACACCGGTGAACAAAACTACATGTCCATGGACATGTAATTTCATATCCTGATGCCTGGAAAAGTTGTTTTGGTTTTGTTTGTCAAAACAACTGGCTCATTAATGAGAGCCTGAGATGCCACTGACCTTCTCTAATGGTGCCTGGAAGCACTGACCACATTGCTGCAGCCTTGTTAGGGCCTTGTTCTAATCTGACCTTTTTTCTTGTCCTGTACATGACACGCATTCTTGGCGCCCCTTGATGAAGTGTTTATCAAAGCAAACTTGCACTGTTCAAGGCAGCAGCGCAGATGGCATTGTAGTACAGTCTGTGGTAACGATCACTGGTGGAAATAGATTTAAGGAACGTATTTATTAATAGAAAAAACTTGCACTGCTCCAAACTACCTGTACCTTCTCCTTTGGCAACACTAGGCATACCATGTAAACACCAAAGACAAGATCCAGAAGGAGAAGCAAAGTGCGTGTAAAAGCAGTCATTACAGGATGAGGGGGGGAAAAAACCCACAAAACTCCAGAAAAATGAAAGGAAGTCAAAATCTAGAGCAATAGGTATGGAGAATGTTGCAACATAGTGTAAATCTAAAAATGTGCATTAGTAGATACACAGTGCAATATACTTATCTTAGGTGTGCAATAAAAACCATCAAATGAACCATAGACTGTATTTTCTCTCCGCTAGAATGTCACTTCAGATACTCAGAACATAATTTTTCCCTTGTAACATACTGACAGAACTGGAACTGCATCTATACATTCATTTTGCAGCTTAAAGAGTTTGAAAAATCCTTGCCTAGAATCAGATGGAGACACAACCACAAAGGCAAGTCTTGGCAAGTGGTGTGAGCATATGAAACAATATGGGGGTTTTTAACATGTGTTCTACATTTGTTACTACTTTGCAATTTTGAAATCCAAACTTGTTTCCTTAACGATATAGTGCCATCATTTAAACCTGCCAGAAAAAAATAACTTCCAGCAGCCTTCAAACATTCCAAGTGTGAGAAGTGACCAGAGAAGTGACCTTACATGTTTGGTGTCCCACAAGGAAGGTCTGATGCTGGATGCACCAGCTGCAAGACCAAGGAGCCTTGCTCTCTCAGGATCTTATAGAAGCATCACGGCAGCAATATGACATTGACAGACACATCCCTTTTGGTCAGGTAGAGCTGGTTGTGGAATATAAAGCAGCAGAGACTGAAGCTCTCCTTTTATAATAGAGCCACGTATGCTGAAGACTTGTAAGTTAAGCTTCATGTGATAAGGAAGGAGTTCCCCTAATCAAAATAGGAAACAGAGATGTCAATATAGGTGACAAAGATGTTTAAGTTACCACAGAGGTGGCACGGCCCTCTACTGCAACAGCAAATTTTAGATACACCTGTAAGGTTGCTGGAGTTCATCCCAACATCTACACAGATGTTACCATCTTCAGAAACACTTCGGGACTACTCACTTGATCACACGCGAGCTGTTGAGACATTCCACACCAGGTTACATCACTCTCTCCTGCATGCTTACACAGAGATACTGTATCTGCAAAGTTTACAAAGTTACAGGAATTTTCACAAATCAAGGTCTCCTGCAGGTTTAAGTCCTACCCCCTACAGTTTCGTTGGTAATCACAAAGAAACACTTTCAGCTACTGAGAAAGTATGACTGAAAACTGTGATTTACACATCTTACTCTGACTTACACACTTACTGCTGTCAGTGTGAGGTTTAAAGATCAACCAAGAAAATTCCTTCTCCACTGAAATATTCTAACAGCCTGAGACCAAATGAACAAATAAAAACTATCAAGATAATTTACACTAAAAAGTAAGAAATATTTTAAAGATATATTTGCAGGGGGGAGAGGGGGGTGTATAATGAGACACTCATCTTTCTTTGAATCAGGATCTCTTTAACCTTGGAGCCTTAGCAATTTTGGCACATTCAAATATGCAATATAAAAAGGCAAGATATGAAAGCCATTTGATTTTTTTTTTTCTGCCAAAAAAGCAAATATGGTACTGATGAAAAGTTCAGCAGTACTGAAGAATAGGCCTGCATCTGTCTAGTGAGAAAAAAATTATGTACAAAATGTAATAATCTAACAGAAACCTTTGGTTTCAGTATTATTAACAAATTCAGCAGAATTTAAAGGACTGCAAAGGCAGGCTCCTTCTCATTCTTTGCCTAGATTCACTGTCATTTTTGCTGTAATTGATCTTTTAGCACAATTCTGTTCAGCTTCAGAGATGCCTTCAGAGTTCTGTAGACAGCTGGGTAACTGACAATTGCATGAATTTTCCTTTTTCTTACTCCCTGGGAAGCCTTTGGGCAGCAAGACAGAAACATTCTGAAGTATTCACAAGGGAGAATAATTTTAAGGCAGGGAGACATGAAACCCTGGAAAGAAATATAATAGAGTATTTCTCTATATAATATTGTGTCTGGAGGAAAGAGCTCTGTCATAACAGGGACAGAATGCAATTAGGCAGCATAAAGTCAAAGAAACCAGTCTTAAAAACTCCTGCTATGACCTATGGAAAATCATGCAAAAACACTGGGGATGGCCACAAGGACAACCGCAGGCCTGGCCCGCGATGCTGAAGTCCTGGCTCCAGCACTGAAGCAGAACTGAGACAATCTATGCCACTGCTGCCAGACGATCGTTCAAGCTCGTCTTAAAAACTCTAGTTATGTATCACAGTGCTCTTTCCTAAAAAAGAGCAGTATTTTCCTAACACATGATCATTTATTTTGGGCGTACTTTCCCAAGTGATGAAGAGAAATCACCACTCTCAATGTACAACGTACAGAACTTTGCAGACTTTTCTAAAATAAACTAAGTCAATTCCTTCAAGCATTCCTTAAAGGTGGAATGTCGGCTTTACCTTTTATGTTGCTTTCCTCTAGACTTTACAGTTCATCATCTCCAGAATGGCACCACAGAGCTGAAAAATTACTCCAGCTGAGGCCTGAGTACACTGGAAGAGTCCTGTTTCATGTTTTACTCTACTTTTGACAAGTACCTCAGTCTTGTAATGACATTTATGTTTTTTCACAATATTACAGCCCACATTATTTCTGCAGGAGCCACCTTACCTCCAAAGATACCTTTTAATTTGGCAAGCACATGGTAACTACATTTTAGGTACCTTTTTAATCCTTTTGAGAACACAAATGATAAGAACTATATCTTTGCCATACTTCCCTGAAATGCAATTCTCACAGGGAAGATAATGTAGAAAGTTTTACCAAAATCAGAATCTTGTGTATCAGTTGAATCTCCTCACCTACTACACCAGTTAATCTGATATATTTATTATTAAAAAGCAGTGGTGATTTTTTTTCCTCCACTAGGTCACCACCTCTAAGTTCCTATTATTTAATCACATAATATTTTCCTCAGGCCTTCCACAGTTAAAATTAAACTGAAAAACACTAAACTGTCTGGTCTTCCCTGCTTTTGGAAGAAAAGTAGCAAGCCTCAAATAATTACATAAATAAAAGCACTGTGAGCTAAAACTACATCCAACCTTTAACATCTAAGCACGATGTTAATTAACTGAAGAATACTGTCAGAGCAATTAAAAAAAACTTCCATGAAAAATTCAAAAACAAAATAAATTTGGTCTAAGCATGAAAGCAGCACAGTTCTGGACAGCCTCTCAGGTATACACGCACGCATCAGGATATCTAAAGAGCTGTAACACTGTGCTTGATCACTTTAAGAAAGGTGTTATAGGCACAGTTTGTGTGCAACAGCAGGGAGCGGAGCTGCTGATGCAAACGATTCATGTAGTTGTGGTATTATCACACTGTTTTGTTGGTTTGCTTGGTTTAACTGTTTCCATTTCTTACGAATGCCTTCATCAATATTTCAAGAAAAGATACTTCAGTGTATTCAATTGCATGAATAACTTCCATGGAAGTCCTTACTCTAGAACCTCTGTAATATCCCTTTAAAATAATGGCCTTAAACTTTTTTAACTCTAACAAGTGTCAATGTCCTTCTTTGGTTCACTCCATTTTTCCAAGGCATGCTGCTGAATATTTGAGGAAGATGACACTAATTTCTCTAGTAGCATTATAAAAGTGTTGGTATTATCCTTTGCCTTATTTATCCACCTTGAAATTTGCTTACTTTTTGCAAACCAATTGTATATGTGGATAATGAGACATGAATTGCACAAACAGAAACCACACTGGCTTTGATGCTGCTTTTGTCTTCCTTCCTGAGTTTTTATCCATAGCTGCATCTGAGTTGTTTTATTTTTCCCCTAATGAACGCAGGAACTTAGGACAGGGAAGTGCAACCTAATGTGCGCTATCTACAGACGTAATGTGTGTAAGAGAGTCTCACAATTTTTTTTTATTCTTTCGACACTGTTGATCTTTCCTAACCTCGACTACTCTAAAAAGTTATGCCTCACTCACCACTTTGAGCACAGCTGCTACATATAACATATCAACTCATTTCACTCAAAATCTTTCCACTTATTTAGATGTACAAATTATCACCAACAGTGCCACTGCAGTTTAAAATCCACTGAAAAGCTAAAGACAGTAAGACAAGAAACACAAGTGGTGTTTTACAGAAAGAAAAAAAAAAACCAACCAAAACAAAAACAAACCACCAGAAAAATGCATTTTCCTCAGTTTCCAGTTAGGAATATCGTTAGGTGTACGTTTTTTAACAGCATCCCCGAGCTCCGAAGGCCTCCGGGCAGAGCAGGCACACGGCTCCCGGCGGCCCCGCACAGCTCCAGCCGAGGTGGGGAGCGGAGAGCGCCCACGCGCGAACACGCTGTGCCTCTGCCTCTGCCTCCGCCCTGCCCGCAGAGCTCCGCCCGCCGCGGCCCCGCCGCCACCCCCGCGCTGTGCCTGCCCGCGCTGCCCCCGCCGCGCGGCTCACCAGCAGGGGCACGCCGAAGGTCATCGTGCGGCCCCTCCACAGCCTCCGCAGCTTCTCCATCCCCCCTCCCGCCCCACGAGCCCGGCGCCGCCCTCCCGCCTCCGGCCCGGCCCCGGCGCTTCCGGCGGGACGCGGCTCCGCCGCCACAGCGGCCCCTCCGCCGCGGCAACGCGCCCGGCCACGCCGGTTCCGCTGAGGCCGCGGAGCTGGGCATGGGCCGCGGCTCGGCCCTCTGCCCTCACACGCATCGCTCCGGCACTCACATCCCCCCACGCTCATACACACACACACACCCCTCACCCTTTCCTTCACAGCTCGCTGACGAGCGCAGTTAAGAAGGCCTAGCCGCGAGCCATATATTTTCATTCTGTAGCCTGCTTTCCTAAGGAAAGAAGATTGCTATCCGTGATCATCTGTTTTTCTGCATTGTTATCCCTTGTCCGAATCAAAATGAACCAAAAAAAACTTCAAAACAAAGGTGGCTGCAACAGTGCTAGTGGACAACCTTATTCTGATATTTAGAACCAATAGTCCTTAATACCTGCTAGGAATTAAGTGTGCTGTGTCATCCACCCCAACACGTCTCAGCTACAGCCACATGCGTGGTGGTGGAGCGCTGACCTGTTACAGACAAGAGCCCCCATTCTCCAGGCATAGGCTGCAATGTTTTTATATATTACTATAGCCAGAGGTTCTGCCCTGTTCTGGTAGCCTGTGGCAATGGCAGAGTGGAGATAGGAGAATGTCAGGTCCTCTTTTACATACTTCTGAGTCCCTACACAGCCTTTTCACATTCCAGGTCATTGCTGATGGCAAGCAGGGCAGGGACAAAGTGGAACAAGGCACTGCTGCCTCAACTCAAAGAGTAATTTAAAAACATTCAAAAATGAAACACTGATGATCTCTTCCTTTGGTCTTCTCCATTAATCGAGGAAGTGGTGGGGGTACTTAATAAAGTTTTCTGAACGTGTTAGTAAGATAGCACGTATATACAAACTAAAATGAGAAGAAAATCAAACACATATAATAAGAAGATAGGCTAATATTATTGCAGTCCAATGTCCACTAACTTGTTCTGAGAGCCTTACCAGTCTAGGGACACATAAACAGAACTGAAGAATAAAAAAATAACATAGCAGGAAATTACTGCTTCTTGAGTACCTCACTAACACAAAGGCAACATGGGTCTGAATTCCAGAGATGCAAGCTCTCGGCTGGGAGCAGCGAGAGCAAGAGAACAGGTCTGTGTCCATCCCCATACTGTGCAGAGCCTGAGGGATGAACTCATCAGAGTCCAGGCTCAGTGCTGGGAAAGCAGCTCACCCAGGGCCTCTGAAAGTACAACTGTCCCTCCTAAAGAGTTTGAGAAAAATAGGCCTCAAATCACAGACTTGTGAAGAGGAAGGCAACTGACCAACAAGAAATCAGTAAGAATAATGCCATGAAATTAAGGAAGTTGCTACTATAGATAAAGACATGCTGAGAAAAGAGGTTATTACTTACTTCCCTCCTCTCATGCTTTCCCTGGAAACAGTTTGGTTTGTACCTCTAATATTTCAGTGTTAGGCTAACCTCACCTCCAGCCTTACTGCCCCACCTGAATACTATTAGGTCACTGCTAGAGACATAACCCACAGCTGCTGATGCCCATGTGCAGAATTGGTGCTCTCTCATCCCAACTTTTGTAAGAACACCAAAAGTCCTGGCTGTAAGAAGAAGGGTTAAGAGTTTGTTCCACTGCTATGGGGTGCTCTTGTTAAGATTCATAAGGTGTTCTTTTGTTTTCATTGATAACTGCTGTTGGTATCTAAAATTTTCCACGTGGTCTTATGCAGAGAAAGCAGCAAGAGAAAGCAAATGTGTATCTAAATACAAATATGATATAATTATATAACAACAATAATAATTTTGTAATAATTGGAAGGATAATAAAAATGCCTAAAACAAACACGCTGTGCCAGAGGTGAACAGTAAATTAGGATTTTAAAATGTCTTCATGTTTAATAATCTAAAATGCTGCTAAATTACAGAGGTAAAGCCATCATCAATATATATTTTATTTCCACAGTGTTGCTTTGTTCTTTTCATTATTGGTTGATCAGTCACCTTGAACAGAGAAGGGTAAGGAGAAACAGTTTTGAAGATTGGAATATATTATGGGTTTGATTTACAGCAGAGGTTTGATACCTCCTTGATGTGACCCCTACTGTCATAAACAGATAGACAAACATAAAAGTGGGTAAACAAACATTTGGGGGTTTTATGACATTCACAGCTTGCCCCAAATGTTGTTCCAAATACTTCGAGCACATATTTATGTCCCCAAGTAGGCTAAATGTGGTTTTCTTGTCCAGGTTACCATACAGCCAGTTAAGCATTTTTTACTTTGTGAAGTACTGTGAGAGGGTTTTCTGTGTGAAATGTGCCTGTGGAGCCCTAGTATATGAAATGTGAAATGTGCCTCTGGAGCCCATCTCCTAGATGTATACATGACGCTTTATGTGGAGGTCAGGTGCAGAGCAGAAACACAAGGATGATGGCTGGCTGGCTTTTGTCACAACAACGGGAACTAGGTGTTTCTGACTGCAGTTTCCCTGGCCTGGACAAAAGCTCTGGGAAAGCTTCTTCTTACTTTCCCCCTGAGAAGGACCTTTAAAATTCACTGCGCATAATGTGCTGTTGGCTGTTGGCAGAAACCCTGGGAACTTCAGACAAATGAAGCTTGCAATGCTGCAATGGTTTAGGCTGCAATGACCACGACTGCAGGGGAATACAGAGTGAAACAGTACATTATGTAACATGGTTTCTGGGCAGTGGCATGGAGATCAGGATGGAAATCTTATTAAACATCCCTGGACAAGCCAGACTAATCAAGATTGGTATTGGACTGGTTACCAGAAGCTGCAGAATTGCTCACAATGCAGCATTGGCTGTGGGCAGCCAAGGTTAAGAAGGAACACGACTTCAGTACAGAACTTGCAGCAGTTTGTACAGAGGACGAAAATGAGAGGCATGTTGTAAAGGTTTTGTTGCCTAAACACGCATCACTTCAGGAGGCAGTGGAGTGAGGCCATCCTGTGAGTCACATTTCCATCCAGTAGATCTCTCCAGAGCCTCCTGCTTCACTCAGGACATGCACATACAACAAACCATTAAACGTTGTCTGTGCAGACATGATGTACATCATAGCCGAGACCCTCAGCCCTGAAAGCACACTCTCCTGTATACCTGAGCTAAAGAAGCAGCTGGTTGCACTAACTACATGTTTGTGACCAAAAAAAAGGAAACAACCACCATCTTAAGGGCTTGTAGTTCTCTCTGGGTGCAGGCTGGAAGTCCTGACTTGGTAGTACCTGTTGAGAACAGCATTTCTGAAATGACAGCTCCCTCTCAACACAATGCCTGTTCCTTTTTCATCCTCCTTTGTGTAGCCAAGAGAAGTTGCAAGGGAGAGAGGGGGCCTGGATTTCCCCTTTGATTCTTTCCTACACCTTCTGACTAGAATTCCTAGTGAGGTAATTGAGTGGAAGAGTTAGTGTACTTGTCCTTTCCTCATCCTGTGCTTTCTCATCAGCTGTCAGAATTAGCATAAATACATCCAAGGACTAGATTCTTGTCAAGAGCCAGCTTGGAGAGGCCAGTGAGCCAGCCGTGCCCATTTTTCATTCAACTGAAATAGTGCACACAGCAGAAGGCACCATGGTGGCCCATGCAGTGGAAGGGTCATCTGTGCTTTCCAGATGTGGCCCTAAGTTTCCCCCTCCACCTCCAGAAAGGGAGGAGAAAGGAACAGGTTAACATTCTTTGGGTTCACCATTTGTTTTTTACCTTCTTGGGTTGGCTCAAAAATAGGCCAGGGAAGGATGGCTCTGAAGCCATATTTTATGTCTGTGAGTGCAGGAAGAAAATCTGCAGGAAATACTGACCTTCCAAACAGATTCCCTCTCCTCTTTCTTGTGCTCAGGAAGGGCATTTCCCCAAATACAGCCAGCAAATGTCAGCTAGGAGAGAGATTCCCCAGGGAATCTGGGGGAAGAAAGGAAACCAGGAACACTGCCTAGAATTAGGAGAACTGAGAGGGGTCTGTGCCAAAAAGCACCAATATGGTCAAGAGTCATCTGTGTCTACTTAGTAGCTGCCTCTAATCACCACAGCCCCATCCTCTTTTTGACCCCAAAGAAAAGCCACTGTAACACATTCATTTTCTAGGTTCTTTGTTATTATTTTCAAGAGCAGGACAATCATTCAAGCTCTTAAATTTGAGTACTGAAAACTGGTGGTTGTAGAACAGGAGCACCTTTCATTTGTCCTTCACATGAGTTAGAAACCTGATAATTACAAAAGGGATGGATCTGAGTGGAGTTTGTTGCTGGTCTAAGAGATGAGAAAGTTGAGTTCTGGCTCTGGTTCCTTCACTGGGTGTGGGCAGGTGATTTGTCATAGGGGACGGGAAAACCCAGCCAAAACAGAGAAGAGACTGCTGGGCTTAAATGGGTAGAGGGAGAGATAAAAAGATAAAACAGTTCCAGAGAAGGAAGATCACAGTATATGCTCTCTGCCCATACACATGCTCTCATGCCTGAGAGAGTCAGCAGTTCTCTGTAGGTCAAGGATCATGGAGGCCCTGGGAGGAGAATACAGTTTAGTTGCCACCATCCTCAGTTCCATGTTGGAGTTCACAGTCATTTTGCCAAGCAACTGTAGTGGCAGTCCTTGGAAAAGGGGCTGAAGTAGAAAGGGTCTTCCCTCCCCTGTGTTGTCTTTTGAAGAGAGAAACCAATGTGTGCAAAAGGGTGTGAGAAATAAATAGAACAAGAGAGCAGGGATATTTGGGGGCAAACTGGGCAGTTTAGACCCGGGTATGTCTACAGGTTCGCGATGTGCCTGAGGCTGAGGGGGCTGCAGAGGTGGAGGGGGACTCCTCATCCGTTGTGTCCCCTTGTTCCTCCTTGTGGAGGCCAAGGCTGATGTGGCTCTGCAGGGCTGCTGGGGTCAGCCATTCCTTGGGGAGGCAGCTCTGGAGGAAGGGGATGCACGAGCTGAAGTAGGCCAGGCGGTTCACCCAGCGGGGGATCTCTTTCCCACATAATATCTGTGGAGTAAACCAAAAAGGAGCATGGTTAATAGTGCCAAAACATGTGTAGAGGCAATGTCATCCCTATCTGCACCACCACCTCAACAGGGCGAATTCCCTGTTGCTCAGAACAGAAAGGAGCATCTCCTACAGTCAGAAACAGCTATTACTGCCAATGTCCACACAACTGCCCGACCTGCACAGGGACCCCTGCCAGCCATAGCCCTTGTCAGCATCATGACAGAGACCAGGAAAGACAGCTCATGGCCCTCAATGGCTTTGGTGACTCTGTTCTCCAGGTAGGCCATGGGTAAAAGGACAGGCCTGCTGGGGCTTCTCAACCAAAACAATGACATTCCTTTTCCAAGTAGCTCAAAAAGTTTGGAAAAATATTTAGGCTGTTGCTGGCCAGACCTTGAGGAGCCCAGAAGCTGAGAATGACTAGGTAGATGGAGATGCCTGAGAAGCTGTTCTTGCTGCTCCCTTTTCTTCCTTGGGCTGACACAGTGGATCAGTCAAATTACAGTATGTGGGGGTCCTTTTCCTATCGTACCATGTCGCTGTTCTCACCGCAGACGAGTAGAGAAACGACACAAGAGTCCAGGCTCAGGGATAAATGGAAGCGATTTAATAATCTTTCTGAAGGCTTTTATATGTTATTTCGCAAAAGTGTATTAAATGGCATAAGGTAATTGGATTTTTGGCCATCCACCCCTTGAGGGGATTGGTCAAGTTCTAAGACACCCATCTCTGAATGTTTTTCTAGTCAGAACCATAACAATCCTGCAAAACAACCTGCAGGTGCAAGAAGTTTACAAAACTGTAACATTGTTTTGAGTTACTTGCATGGGAAAGACAGAACTCTCACAAAATGCTGCAGAGAGCTGAAGAAATTCTCTGCTGATGCTTTTTCAGCATCCATACTACCATACCACCCTTTAATTTCTCCTCATATGGTATTTCCTAATATGGGAAAAAAAGCAACAAAAAACCCCCAGCCTAGGTTCTCAGCAGCCCTGTTCCATCACAGATGCTCCTGGCACTGATTTGGATTACTCTCTGCTAGCACAGATATTGTTTTCCAAGGTCATATCAAATTCAGCACAATGAAACAACTTGCTGCATACTGCAGACCCTTTCTTCTGTAGCATTTTACCACCCAGACATACAGGTGCCAGATTTTAGTAGCTGTATCTGGCTTAGACCACATAAAGAATGTTTCCCTTTACATTTTACTATATCCTTTACCAGACACAGAAGAGACACGTGGAACTGATCTGCAGGCCTGCCTTAAGAGCCTGTCTTTACTAAGTATACTGCCTGTGTTTAGGGCCCTTCACCAGTACACTAGGGCCTAAAGTCCATAGCAGGTTCAGTAGTCATAATACCTGAATTCTCCTTCCCTCCCTGTGTTGTTTCCCATGGAGCAAGAGAGACAGAGGAAACTCCACCCCACAGACCTTGTCCCACAATTTACATGAATTAGTAGTTCCAGGGTCGTCCATACTGTACCTTTTGCCAATATTAAATTCCTCTGCTCTTCCTCCCACCCTCTTTCTGACTAAAACTACACTTAATTTAGTACTAAGTACTGCAAAAACAAAAATGGTGTTTGTCTGGTGTCCACTAAGAAGATGATTTGGTGAGAAGTCTTTTATTGGCAAGGTAATAAGAGGGTTTAGAGGGCTTAGAGGTTTCAAGAAGTTTTCAGGGAGAATGGAACATTTTTTAGAGGACGGGCTGTGCCGTGTTACAGCTGTTACGGCTGATGAGCAGCTGGTCCTTCATGCATATGGCCTGGGCAGAACGCTCTAAGCCCCAGTCCAACAGTCACCTTGAGCATAAGGGAATTAGCTTGCTCCAGCATTGTGGAGTTTCCAATGAGGTGTGGAGAAGGCAGCAAACCTGTGACTGTGCTAATTTGACTGTGGAACTCACTTTATTTTGACACGCATTGTTTAAAAACCAATGAAATCGGAGACATAATCATTAGGTATCAGAGAATGAGCAGAGCCATTTAGCTGCTAAAATTACTTGCAGGCATAGACTGTTCTTTACCTAATACACTCCAAGGACTTTTATTTCAGTTCTTACCAATGCTGCATTCCACTTAACCTTAGACACAGCTATATGAATCTGTGTTTTTGAAATTTTTAATCTGGGGACAATTACTTTGTCAACAATTTTTTATCTCCATCCAGATTCCCTGGTTTCCATTGCTAGAGCTGTTGTCAAAGTGGATAACCACTCCACATATGCTTAAGACTCATTCATAGAAAATTTGCTGATCCATTTGGATTTTCTCACCAGACATATCAGACAATTTTCACAAGAATGCTGTTGAAGTTTAAAACTGTATTTGATGTGTTCTACTCAAACATTTTGACCTACACTATACTACTTTGACCTGAGCCAAAGTCACAAATTGCACTACAATTTCCCTCAGATTTTGTAGCATTCCTCTTTCTTCCTCTTCAGGAACTTAGGCAACATATTGCCGGTATAGAAAATGACGCAGTTTAGGCTCCTTGTGACGTATGCATGCATGTGAGTTTAGTTCTCAAGCAGTTTAAAGTTTTAATAAAGTCTTCCTCCCAGATTTTAATAGAACAACTAAACCAGGGCATGATTCTTTGGAAAATTAGCTGAAACAACAGAATAGCATACAGTAAGATGGCCTGAAAAGGAAATGTTTTTAGGAGTTGGGTCTATTTTCTAAGCAGATCCCCTAGCAACTGAAATAGCATTTCCCAATGTGGAAGCAATGCTGAGATGTTTGCCTTTTTTTTATAGGAGCTTCTTCACCCAGAATGAATCAATAAGGCAAGGAAGAGCCAGAAAAAGAATGAAGATGTGTGGGCATCAGGCCATCAAGCTACAGAGGGCAGTTTGTGAAGCTCAAGGATAATGATGAAGTCAAAGTGATTTCCCTTACCTCAGTCTTGCTTGTCATGTCACCTCTTGTCAGTGTAGCCTCATTACTATTCCACAGCAGAACACAATGTGCAATAGGAGCAAAAGGGCAATGGCAGGGAATGCTACCAACACTACAATCTGCTTCTGTGTTTTTTACTCCTTGCCATAAAGCATATTGTGCTGGAGCATCCAGCAGTGCTTAGCTAATGGAGAAACATCAAATGAACCTGGCTGCCCTGGGATTAAGCCAATTGAGTTTAAATAAAACAGCACAAGCAAGATGAAGTGGGTGTTTTCCAACTGCGTATGAAGTCACAGAAAAATCCACATACTGCAGCTCTTAAGAGAAATTCTCCACTGAAAACCACTCATTGCAACGATAAACTCACTGAATGATGTTACCACCCATTGTTTCCATCAGCAGAACCCTTTTTCAGATGTTTTTAGAGTTCAAGATTTCACATGGGTTTTTTTCTTCCTTACCAAACAAGTGGGGCTTTCTCTTTTGAAGGAGATGAACTTTTCTGTGCTAGGTCATGTACTAACTCTGACAGGACACGTAAATAAATAATAAACTGTTACAGGTCAGAAATTGCAGCAAGCACAACTTCTGATTGCCTGAAACCAGTTCTCGCTTCAGGCACTTGGGTGAAGGCTGCACATACTTGCAGCTTCCACTGAGCGGCACCTGCTGACAGAAAGCCAAGTCTCCCGTAGCTGCAGCTTCTCCTGGGGACTCTGAGTAAGAACTGTGAATGACCGGCCGGCACCTGCAGAGTCAAGTGGAAACAGCCGTTCAGCCGTCCATGGCTGAAGCCAAATGGGCAAGAGAAATGGGACCTGACAGTTTGGGTCCTTCTTCTAGGCAACTGTCAAATCCACACCAGGATTTCAACTCATCAAGAAACAACTAATCTGAGATACAAAAATATCCTCCAAGCATCTTAAGCTGTGTCATTTTGCACTAAACAATCACTGGTTAAAATGTACAAACTGCCCTGCACCTTCTCCCCTGCCCTAAGTGCCCGAGGAGCTACATGTCCCTGCTGGGCAAAGCTTCAACACTTCCCTGTAAAGCTTTGTGGTGGGCAGGGGAACAGCCAGGCAACTGGGAAACATGGGCTGAAATGCCATCCAACAACAGAAGATGCTGAGTCTCCTGTCTTCTAGAAGACAATGTTATAGATGTGCTGCGTTTTGAGAGGGCTTTGGTTCTACGGGCATATGCCAGACATTATCTGAGATAGTCCAACAGGCTGAGCCACTTTCAAAAAGAAGACAAGGGCTGATCGGTTGTAGATCCTAAGAGAAGGCTCTCAAATGTAATAGGTTCTGTGCTGTGCTGGATGATGCAATTGGGGCAATTCAAGCCATGCATAGAAGTATAACTCAAGGCACTGAGGATATTTTTTTTAAGTGAGCCCTCCCAGAGGCACCAATCCATGAAAATCAAGATGAGCAGAGGCAACATAACATTCCTCAAACAATACAAGCTAATTACTTCAATTCTTGTCTTCAAACTGAGGCTTGGAGAGTTCAACACTGAACATCTGCTGAACCACCCACTGCCTCTTCCACTTAGCAGCCTTGCTAAAGATGAGGTGGCATCCGCATGGGACATGTATCGATTTCAGCTACTGTACAATATTTCCCTCAGTGTTTCTTAGAGAATGCAGAGGGTTTTTATTGGCACCTGAGGAGTCTAACATATACCTCAGAGCAATTTAAGAGCAAAGGCTTTAGAGCTCAGGGGGAATCATTACAGTATTTGCATAAGATGGCTCCTACAAGAGCTACACAATACAGCATAGATTATGCTTATCAGAATTTCAGAATAAGGCCATTAGATACAAACAAGCACATCTGCCCAGGCAAGGCCTGCAGGCTATGCTAGAGCAGCCAAAACACAACCGTAGAAAGAGAAAATGGCAATTCAATCTATGTAGTTCTTTGACACATCCAGAATAAAACAGTGACCCAATGCACAGGGACATCTTTTTTGCCACCTCACACAAACTAACCTGGTAGCATAACTACCCACTGCTGGCAGAGCTAAGGGAGTTTGAGTGCATCAAGGAACATCCCTATAGCTCTGCACCCCTGATCAGCTGCTGCACATAGTGTGTACACTGAAAATAACATTTCGGAGAGAGAATGGACATAACCACCTTCACAACACACCTGAAGGTACAGTCTCACCTTGGTGGAGTTGGCATGCTAGGATCAATTGCTTGAAACAGATTTATAGTATACTTACTGTGTAAAAATTACAGTTTCTACTCTGGGGAATTTAACTAGCCTGTGGGGATCAACAGAAGTGCCACTGGGCTGTGAAGCTGCATGCAGCACACATTCAGCAGAGCCAGGAATGGCCTGTGACTTACAGAGGAAAGGGTATAGCTGAGAAACTGTAGATGAGGATAAATGAGCTCAGTAATGAGGCTGTGTTCTGGGAGGTAGCAACCTGAGTCAAAGGCAGGAAGGTAGCAGCCAAGTCAAAGGAATTCTAAATTATTTTAAGCAACTGCCTGAAATGACCCCATTCTCCTATGCAATACTTTTTTGTTCTGCAAGGGGCAGGGCACTGAAACTCCTGCAGGTCTTCTCCAGGACTGTGGGTGTTGTAAAGTAGAGGTAGCATCTGCACTGTCTGTCTGAGACTAGCTAGGAGTGAGGGAAAAAGGAAAGCATTGAAAGAAGGGACTAATACCCACAGTTTTGCTCCCCTTATGATGCTAGTTGAAAATGTGTCAGTCACCTCTGTGGACGTGTGGTAGAAGGGCAGAGTAGCCTTTCTGCAGCAGTCTGCAAGCAGAGATGATGGGGTAGGCAGCTCTGGGTCAAATGAGACAGATGGCTCATAGCACCTCAGCACTCACGGGACTGTTTCAGCTTCGCTGGCCCAGCCACCAGTGGAGAGATACAGTGGGTGCAAATGTAACATCTTGTTGAACCACATTCAGAGTTGAATTCTGAGTGGCATCACTGATTGGTCATGTACCAACACTGGAGCATGGCAATGCCCTCTGAGCATGAAGGTCTTTGTAACGAGCGCTTATAAGTACAGCCAACAGCTGCGGGGTGATAGGGTAGGTAGCAAGTGGCCTCATAATGGATGACCATTTGGGGAAAATTGAGTATAATTAAGTCTGGGTTTGTTAATGGCATTTAAAATAAAGAATATCCCACCAAATGAATGAACAACTGCAATTCATTCCTATTATCATGATGGCATGAAGAGGAATTGCCTTCTCCTAGCAGATGCTGTTTCAAGACCAGTGGCTGAGAACAGCTGTTGCTTAACAAGGTCGTCCTTTCAAGTGTTATGGACATGCTGAGCAAGACCAGGCCAACCCATATGCGTAGAGGGGCAGACATTAAGAGTGTCTATTTTTCCTGCATAGCTAACCAGAAAAATCTTGTGTTTCAGCCTCAAGCCTTGTTTCCTAACATTAGTGAGGAGCAGGTTGCTGCAGATGGAGATACAATGAGAAGGGAGAATACAAGAACTCGTAGGAATGGGGAAAGACCTTCTGTCTGGCAGCATTGGCAGGACTCCTAAGCAAAAGGTTCCAGTCTCAAAGCCTATCAACATATTCAAACAGTTCATTACACTCCTCACACTTTTCATTTATCATCAGGCAGTGGTGAAAAGGACAGGGATATTTTTTGCCATCTTCATTTGTGGAAAGGAGGCACTGTTCTCAGGCATTTGCACACACACAGACTCAAAGGCTCCATGAGGGTGTTACCAGGAATGAACTCCCCAGACAGTGTGAACTAACTTAGCTCCAAGATATTATGCGCATTTATAACAGATAAGGAAACGGGTTTCAGTTTGGTAAGACAGATGCAAAAAGCAGATAAAATAAAATAGGTGGATAAACCCACCACATTTATACCAGCCCCAGAGAGCTCAAGATATTTTTCTTTTGTTAAATTTCCTCTTAAAATATCTTCACTTTCAATTTTTTTTTTTTTTTTTTTTTTTTGCTATATAGATCACATTATAGGGAAAACCTAAAATAGCTGCAGAGGTATATATTATGACAAAATCAGCCCTTTTTCAAAAAATTGAAATGATGTGCTAAAAACTTGCCACTTAGGGGGGTTGATTTCTGTTTCAAATTACCTGCCAACTCATATTGTTCTCCTGCACAAGTAGATATGGGGAAATGGGGAAAGAAGATGGACTGAGAGCTGAAAAGTGCATATAAAAATTATCCTAGTAATAATTTTTGTTGGGCTCTTCAGGATAGCAAGGCTAGAGAGGTTAACAGTGGGGAAAAAATAATATTTTTTATAGAAGCCTTCATTCTAAGGAATTCCCAAAGACTTCATAAATTTCAACTTATACACAATCTACACCTAGAAATGTCATTTTACCACTGCAGAGACACCACATCAGGAATGCAACACAGCAGTTTATTAACTACATGCAGTCAAAATTGTGCATGCATACAGGCAGAAACAAGAGGGAAAATTACATCCATCTGAAACCATGAGGATAAATTTATGGGTGCAGGGCATCTTTATAAATAAGCTTCTTTTAAACATATGTGGCAGCTAAAATCCAGAAAACAAGCACAGCCTGTTCTCCATGGAGCTAACAACATTCAAAGGCTGCTGCAATGAAGCCAGTCTTTCCATCAGCTTCACTAGGGACTGGCTCAGGCATCAGGAAATAAAGCTTTACTAATGTTCTTTCATGTCCTGTGGCTGTTTATTTGTTTGTTTCTTCATTTCCTCCTGTCTTTTATGTCTGTTGGGAGCATTGTCTCCCCTGCCATTAAGAGAATTGCACGTAGGTTTTCACTTAACAAAACACCTACCTCCTCTGCAACAGAGGCAACTGAAAAGCAATTGTTGACTAAGGAAGACGTCAGCAGTATTTGTCTACTTAGGATTTGCTAAGGAGTGCTTTATAAAAGCTTCTGCTGCCTTTGACTGTGACTCAAATGCCACCTGAACCTCCTTTCTCTGGTGTTTAATCCTTTCTCTGTGATAGCTTTCAGGCTAAGGAGAGCTTCCTAGATTTTAATAACTTGATGATAAGAAGTCACATGTGCCTGGGGATGGATCTGAAAAGCTTTAGTCTTGAATTATTCACTGATGATTAAAAAACTGCCCTCATTTGATCCTTGATCCAGCAAACCTGCCTTATTTCAGAGAATTTGCTGAAAATCAAGCTTCTCTGAAGAAAGCAGAATTCTGAGGTTTGTTATGTGCTGTCAGTTTTGCTGTGGCTGAAAAAGGATGGGTGAATATTCAGAGAGAAAATAATATGTACTGACTACCATCTCCTGCCACTTCAGCACAGCTCCACATCCTCCACAAGTAAAATACAATCCCCCTGTTCTAGCAAAACTCCAACCACTTTGACAGAGGAACAGCCACACCATCAGGAAAGTATACACCAGACAGAGCTGTACAGCCAATCACAAAGATATCTTCTGGTGCACTGCAGTCACAAGAGATGCGGATTTCCTGCTATCACACTGATATGCAATGACAGTGCCTCTCTCTGCTATTGTCAATAGGACAGATCTCTACCAAAAATACCAAGGAAGGGGTAAAGAAGCCCTCGCACCCATCCTAGACCCAGTGATCCACCTGCAAGAAAACCTAATTGCACCAAGATCATCCCCTGCCTCTCAAGGAGACTCAGATGTGTGGCTTTACCAAGTATTTCCATCTGGCATGCAAGTTTAATAATGTCCCTATGGTGTCAACATCAATCGTGGGTATGCTAGATGCCTGCTGCAGTCCTCGGTAACCATCAGGATCCACTGTGCAGACTCCATCTGTTAATCTTCAGGGTATTTCCTGCTGGACACCATCCACCAGAGTCCTGGTGACTTCAGGAGACTGGAAGCTATTTACCTCCCAGGTTGAGCAGTGCAGTGCTGCAGCTCTAGGATTCTGGCTGCAAAGTATTTGATTGTGACAAGGTCCAGAATCCTTGCCTTCTGGGAGCCAGCCTCATCTAGAGTGCTAAAGAATTTTCCAAGGCTGACCTCAGCCACATCAAATGCTTAGAAGACTCTCTTTCCCTCCTTTGTCAACAAAGAATAGGCCCAGCTCACTTTGTTAACCTCCAGTTGTTTTTTCCAAGGCCACTTTAGTACAAGAACAAGACCACCAGTTCGCCAAAAGAATTTTCTCTCTCTAGAAACTTCTGAAAATTCTATAACTTCAAAATGAGCTTCTAAAACAAGGACAAAAATTCTGATTTAGGCCCCTCTCTTGTCCTGCTGAAATGTGTTATCTCCCTGTTTTTGTAAATAATTAAGGTAGGACAGTTCCCACAGGAGAGGCTGAAGGATTCCCTGCTTCAGAACATCTTGTGGCTGATATTCAGGACAACTTTTCCTGAAATGTAGGACAAAAGGTAAATAAATCCTTAGTCCAACTTGCTCTTCTGCACCTCAGCAAGCGTCTCTCTTTTAGTTACTTGTGAATGAGTACATCTCATCAGCTAGAAGTTCTGTTTGAACCCACAAAACATCGTAGCAATAGTTTTGTTAAAACCATCACATCTTTCTAAAAGGCTCTGCTTTTGAATACCTGGTTTACTCCAAAAATCCTAGTTCAACTCTAATAATTAGTTCAAATTTTAACCATTTGTCCAGATGGCATCTTTGAGCCCTGTTCCCTAGATCCAATCATTTGCATCAAGAAATGCTGAGCAATAAGGAAACGGATCCTTTAATATTTAAAGCAATAAAGGGGTGAAAAGGATCAGTAGGTACAAAAGGAAGCTGGATAATGAGATACCAATCAGTTTTCCCTCAGAGTTTTTAATTCCTGAAATACAAATTACCTTAAAAGGCCTTCTGAAGAATGATCAAATGTGGACACTAACTTCACAGCTGGGACTGATCTTTTTTAATAGGTTTCTCTGGGTGTAAGAGAAAGATGAGGTAATTTGGGAAGTAAATAGGGATTTTTGACTGTGCTTCATCACCCCTCAGTGATGTAAGGAGATTCTGCTTTCGAAGACTCTGAGGGAATTCATACCAGACCATTCAGGTGTTTCTCAGGGTATATAGAGGGTTTTGATCTTTTCCAGTACTTAAGATAAATTACTCACAAATCAAAAAGAGATCATTCCTCTTTCAAGAAGATGAAGGAAAGATGTGATACAAGATTAAAATCTTCCACCACTGCTGTCCTCAGGTAAGGCTCCAGCATCAACAATTTCTTAGGCAAATCAAACCACTGCCTCTCAATTAATTTCCTAATTATAATGAGCATCAACTTCCTATGTTATCAAAAGGTCCCATAAGACCCACTGACTTCATTGCTTTTCCACCACTAGTAAGGCTTTTGGGGACTAAAAGGGGCCGCCTTCCCTGATGCTCAGAAGCCACACTTCTTTGATAATTATGTGCTGTGTGTCCTGTAGCAAGGTGCTGGAGGGTTTCCTTAAATAGGGATAGTTGCTTGGCAGTAATCACATAAATGAAAGGAGAAGGAGTGGTTTCCTTGAGTCATTTCACTTATCTTCCAGTTATGGTGCTGATTCAGAGGTGTTTTTCTCCCTTCCCATGGCGGTTTGTCCTTTTCTGAGATGTGCTGTAGCAACTGTCATCGCTCTGGTAAGAACACAGCTCCACAGCTTATTTAGAAAACTTCAGAAGCATAGAAAATTGCTGGTGAGAAGTCAAATGAGTTGTCTTCTGTTTGTGAATGGGCTAAGCAGCAAAAGCTTTTTCAGAGTCTTTAAGATCCAGTGACACGTGTGATCCTTACACTCAACACTGAGGAATATCACCAGACTGGAGAAGAACCTCAAAGCAGTAAACCTTCATCCTCCCTCTGATCCTCTAGTTGCTGCTATCTCCTGTGAAGGAGCTGTCCTCAAGCACTGCACACTCACCATATGCCCACCCATCAGCAGGGCTCATATTCTCGTATGCCCAAACTCGAACCCTGTCAGTCAACCTTTCACCTTTTCGTGTATTTGGAAGTACAAGCTGTGCCAGGTATGCTTGTGCCTCACCCAGGATCTGCCTTTCACCAGTCCAAATTCTGTTGTAGGCTTGCAGGGAAATCATGAGCCATGCTCTTGCACTGAAAAGAGCCTTCTGACAGCAATTTCACAGTTCCTTGTGTCTGCATGCTCCTACTCATACTCAAAGAACAGTCTTGGTGACAAAGTGTGTAACTGCAAGTCTTTTGTGGCACCTCACATCATACGTTCTTGTGGCCCACTGCTGCAGTGACAAGTGCTTCTGCAAAGCAGTGGCAAGGATAGAACCTAAGATCTTCAGCTCCTCACAGAGGGACTTAGAGTACAGGAATTTCTTTGAGTTTGGCTTTTTCCTGCCTTTCTGTCTTCTTTAGAGCAATTTGTAACTTCTGTCCTTTTTCTATCTCACACCTCCATGTTTTAAAAGAATCAGGGAATTCCACAGTTCACATTATGGAAAGAACTAATTATTTTAGCCTTTCTTTTTTGTTTTAAAATGTTTTTCTAATGTTCAAAAGCCAATATTTTTTACCATCTGGCAGAGTTTAAATAGCCTTTTCATCAGCCAGGACAACTCATAAAGAACATAAATATTTTGCAATTACTTGAAGGGCCCTTGAACGTATTGCTGTAAGTATACATTGGAGAGGATTGTAGGGGATTGATAGGAACAATCTTAAAACAGATGATCAAACAGAAGGGCTTTTTCCAATCTTGACATAGTCCTAACTGAATTCCCCACACATGCATAACTTCATCAGAATGAAACCCCACTGGAGTACTAACACACAGAATGGTACATAAACTCAGAACAGGACGGGAAGTTTGGGATCTAATGATGACTTCAGTGATTTTCCTTCGCATAAACTGTAAGCATAAGTCCTCTAAAGGGATTGCCCTTCCTATTGGACAGTTTCTTCAGAGAGTATGGTAGAGGTACTACTTGATTTTGGGGACTGTCAGAATAAGCAACATGAAAGGAGAAAGCTTCTTGTAGGCAAGTTGCTAACCCAGTTGATGGACCTCTTCATTTTAACCCACAAACAACTTGCTTAAGAGGTTTATAAATACAGGTATCATGACACCATGTTGCAGGAATCAAGTGGCTGAGGCAACCTTAACTAGATTTTCACTGCTTGAATGAAGGTCCTCTCACATTTCCACACTGACATAGATGGCAAGGGTAAAGGGAGGCTGCAAAGAGGTATTAAGTGGTGTGTATACAATGACCTTAAATTGAAGCTGGGCAAATGCACAGGGAGTGCATCAGATTTCTTTCTTATGATTATCCATCAGGAAATTCTGCCCTGCTTTACATCAGAACTTCCTTCAAAACTAATTAAAATGCTGTGCAGACACTTCTGCTTTCTGGTAGTTCTTCACTTCTTGAATAACCCAAAGTTCCTGGTGAAGAAGAATCCACAGGAAGAGACTCCTGATCATGCAGCATGTTCACTTACTGAGAAAGCTGCCATAAAATGGCATTGGAGAAGATGAAATCTGAACTGCTGCAGCTGAAACTGCAGCATTCTTTGTTTTCTTTCCAGAGAAGCTGGAAAGCTTTGTGAGTAGACCAAGCCATGCCTCTTGTTTCAAGAGCTGCTCGTTACATTGCCTAAAACCAAACCTCAAGGCCTGCCAGACAGGTCTGTGTAAACACACATTAACTCAGACATCACCACTTGGCTATAAAGCTCTGTCTCTGGTTTTGCGTGCTGAAACAGAACAATACAAGCCAAAAACCGGTAACTAACACTGGCAGATGAGAGAGCTGTCATCAAAAGATTTCAGAGCCCTTTTTGAAGGAAGCAAATAAACCCAGTATGCAAGGAGGGGGGATACTTTGGCACAGCACAGGGATGTGACCTGCCTGGCATTACCTCGGAGGCCCAGAACAACCATCTCCTTAACTGTGCACAATGGTTTATGCCTGTGAGCAGAAAAGCCTAAAGGGCTTTTGGGAGCAGAGTTGGTCATCCCCTCTTCCATGCTAAAAAGCATCTTCCACCCCAAGCCCTCTCTGGGGTGAAAGGGCATTGTGGTACCTGTAGCATCACCTTTCAGATAGGCTACAACAACAGAGAGATCAAGAATTTACACAAAAAATCCTTGGCTCCTTTTTTTTTTGTGGCTGGAATTAAATCCCAGTTCCAGTGTTTCATTCTGTTGAGCAAAATTTCTACATCTTTTCTTTTAATTCTTTGAATAATTTTTCCAGTTTACTGTCTGTAACTGTCACATAACATGAATATGCAAATAGGTGCTAAATATTTTTGTTGTTGTTGTTGTTGTTGTTGTTGTTACTTCTTCACAGATGACGAGTCTGAAGAAAAGAGCAATACAAACACCAAAGAGACTCATCTCAGAATTGATTTTTAGGCACAAATATAATTTCTGTTTTCTGCCCTATATGGTGACACACATCTACACAGGCTTGTGAGCCAATCATCATGTAGCCAGCATGTTCTGTGCACTGTGAGGATGCATCTTGTAGTTCTACATGGAACGGGCTGGAGCTTGCTAATGGGGTGATTTTTGGTTTGTTTAGTTTTAATGGGAACTACAGCAAGAAGAAGAGGAAAAAATCACTTAGGCTGTAAAGAAAGCATTCAGATGTTGAGAATAGAAACTTTCATTGCTTTCAGTTCAAGCAGGTTCTGCCTCAATAGATTTCAAGAAGTCTTCCTCCAAAAGTATCAGAAGTATCTCAAGATAAGCTATGCTACTTCTCACCCAGCTCCAAATTGCCAGAACTACTGTATTTACCAGAACAGATGGGGATATCTTTTGTAAGGTAGCCACACATATTCCTCATGTTGCTGACTGAGGCATATTGAAATGCTGGGACTTTTGCTTAGTGTCTTACCACCAGCTATTTTTATAAGAATTTCAGCTCCCATTTTCTGTATCCTTGTGCTAGAGACCATCCAGGACATTCTGCTCCTGGGCCTGCTGTCCAGCTCCTCCGGGTTTGCATTTGTAATGCATTAGAGAGGGCTGATAAACACAGGCATACGTGAAGAGCAACAGCAACAAAAAATCCTGCTTGCCTATGAAGGGCTTATTTAAACTGACGTAAATCCCGAGTAAATTCTGCTCCTGGGAGCAGAAATGTCAGAACCAGCCATTCAGGCTTCTGCTTTACTATCTAGACAGGTTGTGGGGCAATGAATGAGCACTCTGAATCCACCAAGAAAGCTCTTGCAGGAAAACTTAACCCTAAATTCCACTCCTAGAAAGATGCCCACTGAAGGCATACTGAAAACAAAATTTAAAATACACTACTAGTTTTTTATAAGATCTCTTACTTGACTTGTGTTAGGAAGGCTGGACAAGGAAGGGGCAGTGAGGGATACACTGATATGTAGCAGTAGAATCAAGGAAGAATGTCTTGATGAACAGTCATTCTTGAAGAATGTCAAAGCTTATGGCTTGGAAACAAGGCAGACATTTTACCTTTCAAAGTACCTAGTAAGCAATGACTTTATTTCACTGCTGCAGGTAAAGGATTTTGTTTATCTTTTCGTAATAATCCCACAGCTTTCTCCTGGGTTTCCTTCTTAACTTTTAAAATTCCTATTTTCTGTTTTAGTAATTTGATTATTTGATTCCAAATTAGTAGTGTGGCTAACATTGATTTGCTCACTGTACTTCTTGGAACTTCATTCTCTGTTTGTACCAATTCAATTCCTTCCTGTTTGTTTTAATTTTCTAACATTTACAGAAGGACTCTATATATTTAATAAGGATGGAACCAATAGAGAATTGGTGTTCCTAAGAGCCTAAGCAGATCCCTTGTAAATCAATTGTTGGTTCTCAGATTCACTAGATATTTTCTTACAAAATCATACAGTACTTTTTCCACTGATCTCACTTGGGATCTGTGATGGGCTTGTTTGGGGATGAATGAACACTTGTGGCAAAAGAGGTTATTAGCATAGGACCCTTGCCCCATATGATGAAGAAAGGCAAGAGATGTGTGATTAATTAGGATGGGGATTCCAGAGGGAGAAATTAAAGTTTCACTGTTACAGCAGTCATACCCTATAATGAAAAATTATATTCTCTCCTTGAGTGTGCCATAAAGCAGTATGGAAAGCACAGAAAGTTTTTATAGAAGGTCACTTCCATTTTGTGTTTTTCTCATCTTTTTCTGACACTGGGTCAAGATCTGGAAATCAGATTTACACAAATGCTGAATAGTCACACCTTAACTGAAACACACTTTAACCATCTCATCTGGGAAGTGAGGAGGAAGGCAACTTCCCCCAAAATAATCACATCTTTGGGAATCAAAAATCAGATACCCCAAAACAGCAGACAGATGGAATAGAATTTGTGTTTCTCTGTGCTTCAGTCATCTCTGAATAGAAATAACAGTTCTGTTATAATTCACAGTGGTTTGAGAACATGAAAATGAATAAGCACTGAAGATGTCTATAAGAAAATGATTTTTTTAATAGGTTTTGGTTGGTGCAGATTAAATAAAGAAAAAGAACACCCACTCTCTGAATACTGCATATTTTTGTTTCCAGATTACTGATATACCGTTTTTATACCTTTGCAGATCATATAGGGTTATTTGTGTTTGCTATAAAAATGATGCACATTTGCATGCTAACCAGGTCTGTCCTTTGAATTCCTGCTCAGTTCCTGTTCAGTGAACCAAATTACAAGCACTCCTAATTTCCCACACGGTTTAGACCAAACATGTGATAAACCTGCCACATATCTACCTCCTGATCCCATCCCTTTCAACAGCAAAGGTCTTCCAGAAATATTAAGGGCAGAGATATTTGGCTATGGGTTCTGACCTGGCAGGGTGTGCTGACCCCAGTTCCCTGTCTGTGAGCATTACTACAGATCTGAAACAGTAAAAAATAAATAAATAAACCCCATTTGTGCCCACCTCAGCCAGAGCAGAAGAAAAGTGATTACAGTTCTTGTGCATCAAGTGGTACGCATTTCCTTTGTATTCCTTGCCCAGCTCTTCCATGATCTTATCCACATCCTCTTCTGTGAAGTCTGTGGTGCCCAAGGCAATAGATTCTCTAGTTAAAAACAAAACATACAACAGGAAAACCAGAAAGATACAGTGAAGAGTGTGATACATACCAAGGGAGAAGGAAATGATCAGACACCGGCAAGAAGGACAGGTTTAAAACGTTATGGACATGCATATCTGAGGCTATCAGAGACTCTCACTAACAGAATGGCATAGTAATATCCACAGCTTTTCCACAAAGCAAGTTATCACACAGACAACAGCCCTGAGATCTTCTTGCTCACCACCAGGGAAGTCTCAGCTCTGGGAGTCTGCTTCCGCTCTGCCCATCATTCCACAAGAAAAATTTCTACTACAACAGAGGAGATACTTTTTTCCACAACTGAGAGGGTCCCCTGGGCCAGGAAGGAGCAGACTGAAAACTTTATGCAGAAACCTATTGCTTCTCCCAATATTCACTCAGTAGCACTTGCTCTAAAATGACCCTCAACATAAACTGGCAGTCTGGGAAGGCCAAGCCCACCTGCCACGGACATTTCTTTGACCCACAGTCCCACAGTCTGAGCATCTTGAACAACACAAGAATGCAGCATCCTCTCAGACTCCTCTAGCAGCCAGTCTGTCTCTTGTAACAGAGCAGCAAAAACCACATGTGATGACTTCAGGTACTCTGTGCAGTATCCACAGATAGGGTGTACTCATAAAAAGAGAAATTTTATTTTTTTCCCCTGTGCATTGGCTCTGTGTAACAGGCGAAACTGGGAGCACAGAAGATGAACAGAATGGGAAAAGAGAACTGCATTCATTTGTAAGTGTGCTTTTAATCCCTGACAAACACAGTTCACCACTGTTCCCTGTTTGGCGTACACACTCTTTTATCCACCTCCAAAATCCCTGCAGGGCTGCCTTTGAATCAGGATCATGTAAAGGATGGCAGTGAGGGCACTTACGGGGAGAGTGAATGGAGGACCCAGAGGACAGGACTTCCCTGCTCCCCCTACACCGATGGCTACCAAGGGCAGAAGGGAAGATGTAGAAAAGGGCCCTTACTTGAATTTAAAGGTCTCGCCAAGTTCTACCGCACTGCCAGGTGTGATCTCGAAAATCCCACTGAAAGGGTAGGGATGCCCTCCATAGGCAAACTCTGACAAGGAAAGAAACAGACTGTGAGTAATTGAATGAACGCCATGTCAGGAAAAATTCTATGGCAGCTGTCTGCATGGCTCAACATCAGCACCAGGGGCTGGGCTATTGCCAAAATCTGTTTCAGCCAGACTCTGAAAGCTGTTTTCACTGCCTGGTTACCTATTGGACTGAGGATGCCCTCACAGCCTCCCTCCATGCTAACTCTACTGCTTTCCCACAGCACCAGGAAAACTCTCCGAGTCTGTCCCTGTCCCCATCCAGGTGGCTTCCTCTCAGTGAAAAGTCCTGCATTGAAGGCATCTGGATAAAATATGATAGGTTGCCAGTTACTGAGCTGGAAGAACTAATTTCTAGAGTAGGGAGAAATCAAATCTTCCAGAGGGATTTACAGGCAGTGAGTGGGAAGTGTTTGCAGAAAGCCAGGCTGATTGTACTCTGCGGCCTCAGCACACGGGTCAGGCCAGGGAGTCCCTCCATGTCACACAGGCCACCTTGCATGGCCTGTGAAACACAGCCTGTGATCCTCACGGTGTCACACAGGCCATCTCACGGGGCCTGTGAAAGCCTCTGTGCTCAAGATGGAAATGGCACCACAGGGGTTCTGGCTACTGCATGGCACTGGCTAAAAATACCATGAGTGAGTAGCCAAGTCATTCCCATTTAATGCTGAAAAAGGAAACAAAGTCTGTGATGCTAGTTCATCCCTCCCCACACTACAGATGTTTTCCAGACCCCTTGACTTCTTAAATGGGTGGCTCTAATCAGTTTGTACCCCATCCAGACAATTTCAAAAGTCTTACACGACATTTTCCTTTCTTTTTAACTCTACTGTTTCAAATCAACAGTTTCCAATATCTAAAAACCCAGATCCCAAGATTTCTAGACCATATGCACTCATAAACAATTACTGGAAAACAGATATATCCTGACAGGGAATTAGCACAAAGACATCTGCAGGCCTTAAGACAACCCCTGATCCACCTCTCTTCCCCCTCCCTCATTTCTCCCACTCTCTATCCCGCTCCTTCACTACAGAATGGCTTTCCAGCATTGCTCCTCCTATCTGCCTTCCTGCTACACACCTGCACAACCTTTACAGGCTGCAGTTACCTGCTGAATAGCAAAGACTACATGGTTCATAACAGAACTGCACGAGTTCCTCCTAGACTCCACAATGGACTCTGAAAAGAGAATTGGCTGAGTTTTTTGTTTTTCATTCCTCAAAACATTCCTTGCCAAAAGCTGTAAGTTTGGGATGCTTTTCCATATCAGACTAGCCATACAGTTGTCCCCATGTTCTGCAGGTAGTAAAAGGGAAATACTTCATACCTCTGCCGTAGATCTCGATGCCAGAGTGGAAGACACCAATCCCCAAGGTGGAAGTGTATTCATTTATCCAGTACTACAGTAAGAGAAAAGCCACATTGGGAAGCATTAGTGAAAAAGAAACACACGATCTTGGTCTAGGGTTTATCCCCCATCTCCCCAGCTCCTCTTAAGGAGAAGAGTGTTTTGAAATTATCTTCAGACAAACAAATCGAGACTCTTACAGACCAACAGAAGTGGGCACTGTGTTTATTCAGCTGGATGGGATTAGTTCTCCGAAAAATGCTCATCTAACCTTTCCACCTAAGGCACTAAGCTGTATTAAGATACAACTGGACCTGAACCTGCATAAACCCAGCTGCTACAGGATGTGTGATTATTTATCTATCTTCTCACCTAAATACCTGACACTGAGTCAACTTTATCAATTCGCTTGCCTTATTTAATCTTCAAAATCTGGAGTAAGAGAATCCCCAGTTATTTTCCACACACCTTTTTACATCACCTCCCAACACCTACTTATTATTAGCTAGGTTTTAGGCAAAGAGATCATAGAGATGGAGGGTTTGTTGCCCCAATAGGTCAGCGGAGCATCCCTTAGTAATTACCTATCTAACATTCATAAGTTCTTTATAGAAAAAAAAAGGAACTCAGAGCTAGTCAACATTTTGCTCAGAAGCACCATATATAATCAAGCACTGATTTCAGAAGAGACAAGGGTCCAAGGTGACCAAAATTTCATCCAAATCAAAGACAAATTTTCAAGAGGAGCTTTTGACTCCACTGCTCTGGAGCCCAGCACTTCCCTGTTACATTTAGAGCAGAGAAACACCGCAGTCCGGTGCATGCATGTGATGCTCTTCCACCAAGCACTGCGCAGGGCCTGTTTCCACCACACCGTGAAGGACAGTGCAGGCACCCAAACAAGTCCCAGCTAAGCTAATTCCGGAGCAGGAAGCTGTACAGCCATGCCAGGGCAATGCTGCATTGGAGATAATTAGCCCTGCTCAGCATCAGTGTTTTTTAGGTCAGCTGCAGAGCTGCGCTGCTACAGAAATGATGTTTTCAGGCACTGAGGAAACTGCCCATGCCTGGTATATTTACAGTTCACTTACAGCTGCTGTGCAGTGGAGATGCATCTTCTAGTAACTCAGAGCAACTAAATTCTGGTTTTAATCTACCACTGCAAGGAAAATGAGTGTTGTTCACTTGTTCTTGTACAAGGACATGACAGGTTCATTAAACTAAAATTCTCTTTTGAGTCTGGTAGCAGCTTCTTGTGAAACCAGAATAAGTTGCACCTTCCCTGTGTCTGGTGTCACTGAGCTGCCCTGGTGTGAGTAAGAACCCCTCTGCTGTCGGGCAACCAGAGGTCTGGCATACTCCAACTACTGTGCTTGCACTACTTGCTTGTGTATTTATGATGACTGCAGTAGCTCTGTAAATCACCTGAAAATGTTTTCTGCAAAACCACTGCTACTGTGGAAAAACACAGTAGCTTTGCTATGAAAGCCACAGTCCCAAGCCTGACTTAATATATGGCTAATCTTGATATCTTAAACCATGTCCCCAAAAATGCTTGCCTCTGGCAGTACAGCAGTTCCATTTCCCTCCAGAAAAGCCTGTAATGCTTCTTGTTCTTTGTGAGTTTTTTTATCACAAATGATGCATTGTTGAAGAGGGCAGCAAACTACCTGACCCCAGCTGGACCTCTGCCCACTGCTCTCTGCAGACCTTGTGTGATCTCCATTTACTTCTTCACTAGAATTATGCAAACTCTTGTTTTTAGGGTCAGGTAGCTCTCAGCCTCTGCCAGTTGGGACAGCACATTAGCAGTGAACCCTGAGTTGAACACCGTGCCTGGTGTTTAGGTGTCCTTGCCTTCTGCTGCCCTTCCCCACAGTTCTCTGTTGCCTAGTTCTCTGCAGCAGGAATATCCCTACTCTGACTGGGGAAGAAGATAGAGGTGGAGGCCACACATGACACCATGGGACAAAAGCCTGTCTCCCCTGGACACAAACCCCTCAGTTCAGTTCTTTAATCTCCCACACCTCATAGAATCATGGAATCTTTAAGGTTGGAAAATACCTCTAAGATGATCAAATCCAGCCATCAACCTAGCACCACCACCATGTTCACTATCAAACCATGTCCTCAAGTGCCATATCCACTTGTTTTTTAAATACTTCCAAGGATGGTGACTCCACCACTTCCTTGTACAGTCTATTCCAATGCTTGACAACCCTTTCTGTGAGGATATTTTTGCTAATATCTATTCTGAACCTCCCCTGACACAACTTGAGGTAATTTCCATCCTGTTACTTGTGCCTGGGAGAAGAGACCAACCCTCATCTCACAACAGCCTCCTGTCAGGTGGTTGTAAAGACCGATCAGGTCTCCCCTTAGCCTCATTTTCTCCAGGCTAAACACCCCCAGCTCCCTCAGCTGCTCCTCAGACTTGTGCTCCAGACCCTTCACCAGCTCCATTGCCCCTCTCTGGACCCACTCCAGCACCTACTTCTTGTAGTGAGGGGCCCAAAACTGAACACAAGATTTGAGGGGCTTCACCAGTGCCGAGTACAGGGGGACAATCACTGCCCTGGTCCTGCTGGCCACGCTATTGCTGATACAGGCCAGGATGCCACTGGCCTTCTTGGCTGCCTGGGCACAGCTGGCTCATGTCAGTCTGGCATCAGTCAGTACCCCCAGGTCCTTTTCTGCCTGGCCACTGTCCAGCCACTCCTCCCCCAGCCTGTAGCACTGCATGGGGCTGTTGTGACCCAAGTGCAGGACCTGGCATTTCACCTTACTGCACCTCATATGATTTGCCACAGCCCACTGATCCAGCCTGTCCAGATCCCTCTGCAGAGCCTTCCTCAAGCAGATCATCATTCCTGCCCAACTTGGTGTTGTCTGCAAACTGACTGAAGGTACACTCATGGGTTAACTCCTCAAATAGTCTCAGGTAGTCTCATCGAGCTGCAGAGAAACACTGGTTTCTCAAGTCCTACTGAAACAACTCCCAGATGATATGGTAAGTAGGTTGTCTTCTTGCCCCAGGCTAAGCTATTGTCTCACGGCATCAATGCAAGCAAAACACGCCCAAGTCACGACAGCTGCTTTGCTAGAGAAGTAACTAATAGGAAGAGAAGGGAGATTTTTAAATTAGAAATACTCTTGTCAGTTATCAAAATCAGGGCTATCTGCAGAGCCTCATCTGCATGAGGCTTTGTATTTCAAACAAGTAACACTGAAAGCCACTTGCAACTACAGCTTTTTCTTCTTCCATGTAAAAGTTTATGTTGGATCCAAACAACAAATAAGCAAACAAGCAGGGAAAAAAACCTCTCCTTGATTGATTACTTGTTAGAGTGATGTTCTGAGACCTGATCACCTCATACATGCAGAGCACTCTCAGATCACAAGCCTGCCCTGTCCCCCAAGCACTCTTGTTCGCAGCACAGAATTTCAGCCCTTGCAACCCATCCTGTCCAACTCCAGGAGCAGAGAGCCAGGCTTCAGGACAGCTCTGAAAGCACAAGTGATGAGGAGGCTCCACCATAGATAAAAAAGAGAGGAGCAAAAGTGTTTCTCTGGCTGATGCCAGGTGTTGCAAGATAATGACCCTCACATGGACATTTCTGTATTTAATTGGTGTAATTTTCAGTATTAATTCCCTTAAATGAGGTATTATGGACTGAAGTGCAACAACCTCAGCCACCCCTGATTTTGAACTCAACAGAAGCTATCCTGATTTAGTACTTTCTTTCAAATGATTTCAATCACACAAGGGTGTTATTGAAGCAGGGTCTGATTTGCATCTTGGTTCTATTGATACAATACTGATATGACCTACTAGCAAGACCAAAGTGCAAGGCAGCTCTGAATCGTGGCTGTACTGTCCTTATCTCACCCCTGTCTCCAGGGTGCTGTAGAATCTGCCTCCAGTGTGTGACTGAACTCACAGTGAATGCCTCACAGCACTTTGGCACAACCCATGGCTCATCTCGGGAGGAAGCCATGCTAAAGTGAACATGTCAGTCACTTGCTGAGCTGGAGAAGAGAATCTAAGCCAGATTTTAAACCAGGTTTGTACACACATGCACGAGCTGGCCTTGTTTTCCAAGAGCTTTGCAATTCTGAGCATAAGAACAGCAGCAACAGTCAGCAAATATTCATCTCTGGAGTAAATTGGTTATTGCTTAGATTAAAAACAAAAATCTGCAGCCTGTTCAGTCAGATGAAAAGAGCCAGGGAACTGAATACAGCAGTATCTTAAAGAGAGTTGTGATTCATTCTTGCATTGCATACTGCCTGGAAAATTGTGCCCTAAACCTTACACAGAGGGACTTGGAGCATTCTGTCTCATTTCCATCTTCAACAGAGACAGAGAACAGCTCAGACAATAACAGAGGCAGGGAGAAAGGCTAACCAGACTATAGTCACTTCATAACAGCAGCAGATAGCCCAGAACTCAAAATTCAAACCCAGAGAGGAACCTATGCATTTAGTTTGTAGTGTATAAGTTAATAGCTTTTAATGAAGGTCCCTGATGAAGTAGAATTTGAAAATTTTCATATTTTATTTAGGTTTTCTCTGATTTTCTGTTGGTTTGGTTCAGAGATCAGAGTAACTGGTGAGATAGTTTAGATTCTGGGAGATACTCTGAGTCAGTTCTTGTGTTACTCACTTCATTTATCCATCCCACAGTAAAAGACTTACCAGAACAATGAACCATGCCCCAACTTTCCAGAAAGGAAAGAAACTAAAAAGCTTCATTATATTGATATGCGTCTTTTAGGTCTAGAATGGAGAGGCAGATGATGTGATATTGGCAGATTATATCATCCTGAGAGTTTTCAGAGCAGGAGTTCCTAGGAACTCATACCAGAAACACGAGTTTCCAGATAGAAGAGGCCCATCCACGTAACCACAAACTTCTGCCATCAACTAATACTGTACTATAACATTGAAGTTTCTGTCACTAACTCTCTCTTCCCTACTTCACACCTACTTCGTTATTTTCCATAGTGTGTCAACAAAATCTTCCCTGCATCAATGTGCTGAGCAGTTTAACTAAACAGCTCCCCAGATGCTGGAGACAAGACCCCTCCTGTGAGTATCTCAGATATTCTGAGCACTTGATATGTTCTCTGAGCAGCCAACACACTAAGCAATATTCCATTTATCACCCCAATACAGAATGGATATTCCACTCCACCAGATCTGTTCACTACTGCATGAACATATAGAAAAGAAATGCACCGGTTGTTGTTAATTAAACCTGATTTCAATAAATAGCTGCAAACTCAGAGTACCCAGTGTCACAGATCCTTGCTGAGAGCTCTGCTCTTCACCAGGTATCACACACAAGCAATGTCTGAGCCAGGATACCAGGCTAGAGAGAGAGAGCTTGGCTCTGACCTCGTCTGCTTCTCTGATGTCCAGGTGTGGCCACACATTACTGTGACCGAGACACCTTTACCAAGGACGGGTGCAGATGATGAACCAGTAACTAACTTGTCCATATCTCTTCTCAAAGAACCATCTGCTTGTAATTCAGAAGGATTACTTCCTTGTCCCTGTGAGTTCGCTGGCAGAGCTTACTTCTAGGAGAAAGGAAAAAAACAGTAAAGGATGATATTTAGACATTGCTAGGAAGCAAGGAGCATATTAAGGGACTCATGTCAACACTGGTCCAATAAGAGACTGTCTGCCCTTCCACCTGAGCTTGATTTTAATCCTTTCCTTTTCAAGGGCCAAGTCACACACTGTACTTTGCCCTTTACAGGGGTGTCTCCTCTTTATAGGATGGGGTGTCTGGCTTGCTGAAGAGACCCTTGGCTCAACAAATCCAAGTGGAGAACACCCAAGGCAGTGCTTGGCCCCTGCAGTCCAGTTACCTAAGCAGCCTCATGAAGACAGGCAAAGGACTGTGTGGACTAACAAATACACTGATCAGTCATATCTCAAACCCCAAGAGAATCCTCTGCAATGTTAAATCTCAGCACAAAAGGCAGTCTTTTAAAGGCAAAATCAGATTGATGCAGGAGACCAGCTAGGGAACATCAAAGTAATACCTCAGCATTATGTTCTGAGATGCATTGATCCAGAAATTTGAGAGCACAAAAGATAAGACTGGAGGGGAAAGCTAGAGAACAGCATTTCAGGAAACCAGCAAGTAAAATCCCATCTGTTTACAGCATACAGCCAGCAGCTTCAGAAGGGCTTGTTTCCCCCAATACATCTTGCTAAATCAAGATCCAGAATCTTGGGCGCACAGAGGTAGCAGGAGAGGGCCCAAAACAGATCACAGATTATTCCCCAAGCAATGCTTGCATGGGTGAAGGAAGCTTTACTTCAACTACAGACATGCAGGACAGGGAGCTTCCTGCAGATCCAGGGCGCTTCAGTCATACTGCAGCAGTGCTCACTTATGTTCCACGGCCCCAGGCATACACACAGTCCTGCAATATGTCCCAGTCCTTCTGCTGTTCACCCCTTCTGCCCTGGAGCTCTAGTGATAAAAACTCACTATCATGTGGGATGACATCAAATTATACAGCATGGCTACTATTAGCAAGTTTTCTTCAGCAATTGGGTGAGACCCAACCTCATTTCAGTGTAACCCATGTCTCTGACACACCATTCTCCAGGGGTCCAAGGTTTGTATATTCATCAAGTCTAAAATTCTATTTACCTAATATACTGTGAATACAGATTAAGTGGGAAAGGGTTTAAATACATATGGGCAGAACAGCAACTAAATAAAGCTTAAGAGAGTACTGAGGAGTGATGACACAGACCTGTCTTTGGTACTTCACACCTGGGAAACGCTACCTGGGTGGGCCCTCACTCCAGCACACACAGAACATGGTTCTTCCCAGCTGGAGGATCATCCCATGTCAGGTCCTCCTCACTGTTGGCAAAAGCTATCGATCTGCATGTCATGGACACGGGTGTGAAAGCCCATCAGGTCATTCCAAATCCAACCAGCAAATGCACCTGCTGTAGTCAGGTATGTTCACTTTCAACTAAAATTCCAGACAGTGCTAAAGAAAAAAAATACTGCAGTAAGCAGGTCTGTGTTTACAAACTGGCGCAGCCTCCAGTTGCAACAGGCAATAACTTTCAAGAAAAACAGTTCCCAGGGTGTAGGCATTGGCCTGCTTGCAAATAACCCAACTGGCAGAACTGAATAAAGCTCAGGAACGACAGGTTTTCTTCCAGGAGAGCATTCGAGTACTGAGAAATCTGCAGCTTCAGTGCAGCCGGAGATGTAGCTCTGATGCAGCTCTGATGAGGCAGGAATACAGGGTGACACAAGGACGCCACTCAAGGACCCCACTTCATACTCAGACTGGGACAGGAGAACTGGCTGAAGAACAGACATCTGAGGAGCAGAGTCACAGAAAGAAGAAAATGACAAGGCATCCTTTGGCATGCAACTGCCTCTGCTCTGCTGCATTTTGAATGAAAGGAGCTTCCGCTAAGGATACTTCTCCACCCTTCAGGTTAATAGACTCTAATAGAACAGGAAATTCCTGGGAAACGACAGCCTGATACTTGAAATTGATGCTGCTAAACATATTCCCTCATTCAAACCCACAGATACTAAGAGAAGAGACTCAAGGCAAGATGCTCAATTGCAGCCTTGAGAGGAATGAAAGGCCAAGCCTCTGTGGGACGGCAGTAGCCAACTCTTGTCTTGGCAGCTCTTCTATTTCAGCCAAGTTCTGCTCTGCAAAGGATCTTTTCTTCTCAAGTTGGACTAAATACATTCCTTGGCTGTCTCCTCAGGAGAAATTTCTTCAGAGTTTACCGTGGCTTTTCAGACATCATTATAATATGCATCTGAATTGCCTGATGCATGAGCCAACAATAAAACCTTTACAATCATGAAGCATAAAGAGCTTATTTCAGAGGCTTCTAAAATGCTGTGTGTGGATTAAAAACTGATGCTGCTGCTGAGAGAGACTGGAAATCTACTTATGCTTCAATGTTGTGACGCAATGCGATTTTACTGGAAGAATACAAGGACAGAAGAAAATATTAATCATGCTGCAGAAAGGAAACAGTAAGCATTTCAGAAGTTAACTTTTGGGTGTATCCAGAATATTTTTAATTAAAAATTGCAAACAAGATTTACCTGTGACCATGGGATACCGCCAGTGTTTCCACTTACACCCTCATCCTATAAATGGTAGGCACAGTTCTAGCTCAGTCTACTGGTATTGCTTGAAGTCTTCTACAATTTTCTGCTGTCTCCATTACTGTTTACACTTTCTACCCCGCTACACCGCTGGCAGGCATTGTCCTGAGCAGAGCTTCCTTCCTGCAGCTACATCTGTGATGTGTTTACAAGTTTACTGCTGTGTATCTTTGGCCTCAAGGCATGCACATCTGAAGCTGCTATTCAGGAGGCAGCTGACCCGGTGTGCTCTGCAATAAATACAGTTCTCACCCAACTCATGTTTCAGTGCTTGAGTGGGAACCTGCCTTACCAATGGAGGCATAGGGCAGCTTGCTGGCTAAAATAAACAACTATTTTCTGTCCCTGCAGAATGACCATTCCTGTCTCTTCTGTTTGTAGGTTCACACAAAGCCAGCCCACCAGCCCAAGGGTTTGTCACACCAGTCATGACACTGATGGCCCATTTTGGCTGTCTATGTACAGAACATGGTATTTATAGCAGACTGTTTATAGCATACAAGAAGCAAGACGCCATTTTTCCAACCATCACCTGTTTCCCTAAAGTTCCTTACTGACTGTGCCTGAAGGAGTCAGCTGAGTAGGCCAGGGTGGGACTGGGGACATCAAACAGAAGTCACTGAGGGGGAGTTGCTGGAGCATGTGCCAGAGCCAAGAGCCTGTCCCACACAGTGATCTTATAAGCAGCCCTGAATAAGGATTATCCATGCTGTTGCACACCACTTCACATGCTGTATCCCCTTAGTTTGGACAACTTTTATGACAATCTTCATCTCAAGTATATAAAGCCAGAAAAAAAGCGCATCCATTTGCAGGATTACACTGAAATGTATTCACTCATGGAATGTGCCTGAGAAACTCACATATGTTAGAAACTTAAGGAAGTGATAATACCTATGCCTTAGATGCATTCACAATGACAAATTGAGAGGTATTCAAAAAGAACAGCAGCAATGATCAGGGAAGTGGCAAGACTGACATATAAGAATTAATTCAGAAGAGCTAATAGCTTGGCAAAGTAAAGACTGTAAATGACAAATTTGCAAACATTTGAAGGGCTGACATGAATTATGGGAGAATACTTCTTAAGAATGATACAAAAGATTCAAGTAGGAGCAACATACTCAGCTTAAAAAGAAGAGAGGCTTTGACTAAGTGCTTAGAAGTTTCCTGGCAGCAAAAAAGAACAAGAAAACATTTGTATGACTGAAAGCCAGATATCGAGAAAGACTTAGTGGGCCTGTGCAAGACAGAGTATTGAATGGTCTGAAATGTTTTCCTCTGCTAACGTCAAGGAGGCTGTTAACATTCTCGGCTGAGCGTATTTCAGATGCTGCACACCTATCTGCATTGTGAGCCCTCAGCCCAGACTGTCAGTAAGTAGGCTTCCCATCAGAGAGGATTCAGGTGAGTTGAAAAAAAATGCAAGGGAAATAAATACCCAACAGCTTGGTTCATCAGGAGCTATCTTAAGCACAGTGGAGATGCTTTGGCTCTTGACACATCTGGTAGGGTCAGCAACATGGCCTTAGGGCTCTCTGTCCTTCATCTTGCAGAAAGGATGTAACTGAGAACTGTAATAACAAATAGGGCTGTTAAACGATTTTTCAGATGTGAAATAACGCTGTGGCCCTGCTCAGAAAGGAAACATGAACCAAGAAACATTAGTATCTCCTTTTCCTTGTTAGTAAGGATCCTTTGCTGTCTTCTGTGGACCTGTAGTAGTGTTTCTCTCCAAGGAAGAGACTAACCCCATCCTGATGCCAGCATTACAGAGAGAAAACAGACATTCAGTGCATCCTTTGAAAACACACTCCAACTGACACATCAGTCCTACCTAGGCCAAAGCATCTGCTTTGTTCAGAGTATTGGACTGCAGGTAACATGCACCCTGAGTCCTCCACAGAACAGCTGATTGACAAGCAGCTGTAGCATATCCCTGAAGTGCTGAAAAGCACGGTTCATCTCTCTGCTTTGGCAGATTATTAGCAGGGATTTGAACTTCAGTCTTTCATCTCCAAGATGAACACCCTAATCTCCAGGCATAGCTTCTCCATCAAAGTGATGCATGCACATGTAAACAGCCCAGCAGAAGAGAGTGAGAGATTCATGCCACCAAATAAACCACCAGCTGAGACTTTTCTACCTAAGGCTTGTCTAGATCCCTGCTCAGGTTCTTGAATTTCTCTTCCATGATAGCAAAATGCTAATATGAAACTGATTCTTCCTTATTGACTTGCCCCCCTTTGGACAATTCCTGCCTGGGCAAACACAAATACCTACTTTTTGGTTAACCCAGGCACACCAACAGTCCATGCCTGACCACCTGAGGCAGATTTCTTGTGATCTCTTCTTGGGTTTCTAATGAGAACATCCAAAATACTAATCTCTTTCAAGCTACAGTATAGTTTGAAACACCCTTCACTGTGCTGTTTCCATTCATAAGTACTTCAGGAATGAAGTATTACTCATCAGGATCCAATTCATAGCCATAGCCTTCAGAGCCTTTGAGGGAGAAAATTAATACCTATGACAAAAAAGTCTGTCTGCTTGTCCTGTTAACAAGGCTTCATGGCTTGGTGGACAGGAGTGCTCACTCTTTTTCCTGAATGGTGTTTTGTTTTCCATTATCCTCTGACAGTGACTCACACCTGTCAGGTGATCCAGACAAACATACTCAATCTTCATTTCATATCATAAGCCTGCCTTTTCTGGCTTTTCAGATCAGTCTGCCTTTTCTCCTAACCATATCTAGTCAGTGGTAGAGGAAGGGAGGATCATCTCCAAAATTTCTAGGCTGTGACCAGCCTGAAGGGATGGGATGCAAGAGACTAACAATAAAGCCCCTCTTGTGACACATACGACCTTGAAAATTTTGATCAGCTGCATGCAGGCCACTTACAACTTTCTTTCGTCAGAGATGACTACCAAGTGGAAGGAATATCCATATTTGCATTGCAATCCAATTTATTAATGCTTTCACCAAGGGCAACAGCCTCCTAGATAAACACAGCAGGGACATCTACTCTCTTTATACCAAGAAAGTATAAGACACTGGTTAAAACAATTTCTGACTTCTGCCAAGTTTCTACATAGATAACTACTTGGAGAAGGCTGAGGTAACAACAAAGTAATTGCAAGGGATAAGAAGTTCCTTTATGATATCACAGAAGGACCGTGAGCACCACAGGCAATGGAATAAATAGTTCCTTTTGTTCCATCCCATTAATGCAGAGCAGAGTAACATATTGTTTTCAACCTGTTGCGTAGAGACCCAAGGTAGACAGGAAACAACTTCAAAGACATCTGTAGGCTGGCAGGGTTACATTTTTTAGACAAAAGCTGACATCTTCAGTAGAAAAAAAAATTTAAAATGAGAGGCACACAAACATTAAAGGAAATAAAATTATTGCCCAAAAAACGGGAGAGAAAAAAATCTTGGGTTCAAACAGGAGGTGGAAGCATCTTTGAACATCCACAGAAAAACAGATGAAGGATAGTTCCATAGCTAGGATGTCAAACAAGGACTTGAGAGGTATTCCCTGTTCTGCTATGGGCATACGACAGATTACTCGGGACCAGGTCAAAACTGAAATTTCATCAGCATGATACTACATTCACATTCAGAAGTGTGATTGTACAAATTCTTCTTCAAATTCCCTTTTACCCTGAAGTGTAAGCCATCATTATCAGCAATCTGAATGGAAGGCCTTCCCATTCCAGTACAGTGTGAGCTCCATACTCAGACAAAGAGAACCCCCAATAGAGATGAAGATCCCATCTCTCCTTTCAAACAGTGATAGTTTGCTGCTGGAAGTCCACAAAGTAGGACTCACCCTGGGGTTCCTAATGGCAGCATTAGCACCTCATAGCCAGGAGTTAAACCTTCTCACAGATGAATCTGGATCCTTACAGAAAAGTAAAAGAAGAATGTGATATCCTCTAGATTTTCTCTCTGTGCAAGGGCTGTGTAAGGTTAAAATTACATGTTGTATAGGCATGTAAATTCTCACTCCCTGTCTCATTCTCATTCACTTGCCAAAACCAGTTGTGCCTATCCTGTGAGCCAACAGCAGATCAGAAAAGAGCAGGGTAGGACCTGTTTGCACCTAAGGAATCTATACTCCCTGCTGGCTTTGGTGGCACATATTCAAAATACCTCATAGTGTCCATGAGAGAAATTGACTGTGTGCCACTAACATTAGTTTGCTATTGCAAAAAAAAAATCAATATTTGTCTCCAAGCTTCTGAGAAGAGAATCTATTCTGCAGCATAGATGGGGGAAACCCTTTCACGATGTGAGCTGTGATTTTTTCCTGGAGAGGTTCCAGGGGCCTTGCCTGGCTGGCAGGGTGCCTAACCAGCTTAGCTTAGAAAAATACTGGGAAATACTGATTCCTGCAGCTAGCGACCTGTCCTTTTGCCCTACAGTGTTTGTCCTGTCTTGGATAGAACTCTTCAAATACATGCCAATTTCAAACAGTGTCTCATCTCTCTGCACTTCATACAGGTAAATGGATATGTGTGCATTTTTGCCATAATTGTATACTCTCTCTCTGCTCTTTCAGCACAACTACTGAAGAATCGCATTGCAGTGATATCTCCAGATTAGAATTTAAGGGATAAAACAGAAAGCAAGGAATATAGCAATGATAAAATGCTGCTGTGCCATGGAGATTCAAATACATCTTCCCTCAAAACCTGCTTCTGCTGGTCTGAAGAAGGAAAAAAAAAAACAGTAAAGAAAGAAACATTTCATTGAGAAGGGAACTGTCTCAAGAAGGGGTAGCTGTATAATCTAGCTCAATGCCAAATTGGGTTGTTGGAATAATTATCATCTACAAGGCACAAAACTGATACAGAAACACCAGTCAGGGAAGTTCAGACAGGAAATTGTTTATAATCCATGACCCAAGGGCTTCTAAGACCAAAGATACTAAACACAAATAACTTAGGAAATGAGTGAACATTTCTTATTGTTGGCATTTACCTATTGCATGCTGACAAAGTGTTTCAAGGATACTTTTGCTCCCCCCATATAAAGATGCAACAGAATAAATAATACGTGCAGCATGCCACTGTGGCTGGGAACAAATTAAAAAGCTGTGGGAGTGTCTTAACTCTGATGTAATGCGCTCTGCTTTCGTTTGGCTGGGGGCGACAAGAGGTTTTATTTTTTCATTTTTTTTCCAAGGATTCCCTCTGTCTTTACTTAATGAGCAGCACTGGATGTGCAGCTCCAAAAGCATTTAATAGCCATCCCTTGCTGAAAGACAGAGGTGGCTGTTAGGAGCAGTGCCTGACAACGAATCATCAGCATTTAGTACTATGAAGATACTGATTTGTGTGCAAACCACTTCAGATTAAAATGCAGGTGTTTGTCCCTTCAAAGGGACAGCCTCTGTGCTTGCTTCTCCCAAGGGTCACACACCATTGCACAGGGAGAGGCACAAACCTAACAGTGAAGCTTCCTTGGAAAACACTACATTATCCTTTCTTTCTTCTCCTTACCCCCACCTCATAAACAGCACAGCATGTGTTGGACTAGCATTCAGGCTGCCCTAAATATTTCCTTTCTTCTGGGCACAATAATAATTTTACACTTGTGTTAAAGCAAATCTTCTGTGCTACTCTGCTGTACGTTGTGTACATCTAGAAACAGACCTGAAATGACCCAAGAGATTCACACAACTGCTTCCTTTTTGCATCTTACAGTATCTCCACATCTGAAATGTACCCAATAAGATCAGGAATTGAAGGGGAAGAGGGAAGATAAGGAAATACTTCAATAAGACCAAAGAGAAGAATTTGCCTTATGTAACAAGCTTCCCGGGGAATATTTCTCCCTCCCTCTCCTCCTCGCCACCCCCATTAGTATTTATTTCTATAAAAATCCATTAGATACTGCAACTACATCTTGGCTCCTATTTGCTTCAGTGAAAAGAGAAAGGGTTGTATATTTGTACCATGGTGTGCAAATGGTCACAGATGCCAGATCCCTCAGAGAGCTGCCAAAAAATTCTCCTGCATGCAGAGCAGATATCTAATCTGACCTGTGGCCAGGCTGATGTAGGAGAAAGAGGTAAGCACTGTGATGCCTCACCTAGCTCACAACATCCTCTAAGATCAAAAACATCTGCTCTCAGATTAAGTAGTCTCCCTAGACTGGCCCTCATAAGAAGCTTCTAGGTGCCAAGATATCTACTGAAGAAAAAGGCTTATTTGGCCTTAGGAGGTGGGCCATTGTCAGCTTTCTCAAAAGCAGATTGCAACTCATTTCTAGAAGTGAAGAAGCACACTCCAAGCAGACCCCCATTTTGATTACTACCTAAAATAAGAGCATGTGCTCTTAATAGGACACTGCACACAACCCATATTCCATATTGACCCAGAAATTCTTCTCAGAGAATCAGAGACCTAAAAAAATCATCACACTCTTTCCAGAGCAATCCATAGTGCAGAACAAGGGCAAAACCCCATTCAGTTGGTCTCTACTTTGATACAGACACAACTCGCACAAGTGATTAAGGGTGTTGTACAACAGATGTGGATTTCGGTTCCCTTGAGTGGCTTTTCTTTAAGTTCACTCATGCAAGCTAGGGAATACAAATGGTCATAAAGCCATAAATTGCACTAATTATCCAGTAAACCAAGAGAAAAGAAAGATTTCTATTCCTATATAGCAGGGAAGTAATCTGGACACTCTAGCAATGAACGTCATGCAAGTGATGAATGGATAGGTCCGAGACTATTCAGTTCCCACTCCATATATCTGCCTTCTCCCGAGTTAGATGGATGCATGCAAGAGGTAAACAGATTCATCAAACAAATAAGATCAGCAGCCCAGCCTGATATATTTCATCTTATGTGAAAGTTCCATTTGCTCTATAAAGTACGAGTTCAGTAGCATTTATATAATTCATTTTACTGTGCTTCCCTTTAACACCACAATAATCTTGTTTAGCCTCTCTTACTGGAAGACACCACAAAGGGATAAAATCCCCAAAATAATATAAAACTGGGCATCATGACCAAAGGACTGCTTGCATGACTGGGAGTTCTCATCTTGGGAGGGGTTAGTGTCACCAGATGGAGTTCATAAACCAATCTCTGTTCGCATGCTTCCTATCAGACCTAGATGAGAAGTAGCTCGTAATCTCTTTGGAGCCAGACCTCTTCCTCTGGTTCCTTTTTTCAAAGTGTCTTTGTGAAATATGGTGGAATCCCAGTTCATGGCTGAGGCTCATAATTGGTATCACAAATGAATCATTAACAGCAGGATATTGTAAGCTGGAGAGTATTACCTCCTACCACAGGAGAACATTGAGAAAACTTCACAAGCAAACAGGACATATTTGCTCGTGCATCACATGTGCAAACATAAATACAGGCTCTATGTGTACAACAAAGCCTTAGAGAGCAGCAGTGTTTTAACCCTCTGCTTTCCATCAGGTGGCCAGCTAGCAATAAGCAAACATGCCCAAGACTGTGTACAAAGCCAAACGTGGACAGGCTGACAATCAGTCTCCTTTCACATATGCTATTTTAGTAATCAAGCCTAGAAACAAGCCCAGTATTGCACCAAAGACGCAGCACTGCAGATTGGTCCTTGGCAAAACTCCTTATAGGAACAATTTTTTCCTAATCATCCTCTTGCAGAACACGGTGACTTACACAAGCGTGCTGCTGAATCCCTAGGAATGCCTTTGCTTTCTGTGGCAATAATTAGCCTGCTCAGAAGACAGCCTTCTTCAGCAAGTAAACTACAGAAGATGCAAATTTTTTAACTCTCAGCTTACTTTATCCTCCAAAGTGTAAAAAAAGGACCACCTATGGTGACATGAGCTTCATTTCTATTTTGTGTAATTGTGTAGCCGTGGTTTCTACCTCACTTGAACACTACTACCATGGGGTTTGTGCACCCATGTTTGCAAATACCTTCTTTGCTTTCCCTTCCAAGTCAGTCCTAGCAAGGCACATGCTCCTTCTCATCTGTTTGATCAGATGGCACTACACAACGGATGTGAGCAAGACCAGCCTGGTGCTGAATCGCTTTGCTGGTGCCAGTCCTAAAGACAAACACTTGTGAGAGAAAGAATGCCAATTAGGTTCAGCAGAGAGATGGAATGGAGAATAACATGATTCACGTCACAAGTGAGCCTTTGGAAGATTGTTGAAGTAAACAGGAATCAGTCTTGAGTTTTAAAGCCTTAAGAAGGTAGCCAAGATTTTGGAAGCATTCAGATGCTCTGTTTCTTTGGCATGTGGAACTGCTTGGCATTGTGGCACTCAAATCTCAGTTCAAGTGCAGTCACAATAAAGACTTAGACATCATGAATACACAAATTAGGGGTGAGAGAACCCCAGAGTGTCCAGCAGAGAGCACTGCAGATAGAGAACACTTACTGATCATTCCTCACTCAAATTGTCTCAGGACCCTGTGCTTTCCAAAGTAGACAAAAAATATTTTCACTTTTAGCTTCTAGACAGACCTAAAAAAATAGAAAAATAGCCTCTACAGTAACATTTATTTCTTCAATCCTTCCTCCAACATGTCAGAAGTCTTTAGGGGCAAGTGATAGCAAAGCTGTAAAAGGAGAACTCAAACGTGACACCCACTGTTGCAGAAAAAATAAATTCAATCTTTCCATCAGAGTTTTCTTGTTTCCACCAAAATAAAACTGGTGAGATTCCCATGCTGGAACCCCCCACTTTCATTTTTGTAGAAGGAGTAGGAAGAGTGAGGAAATTAGAAGAGGACTTTTCACCACTAGGTAGTACACCTGCAAACTCCCAGCAAGGGCTGTTAACACAGAAGGTTACATTTGCTCAGGAAAATTGAATGGAAGAAAGAGCCAGAGAGGACTAGTAAAGAAGCAGAGGTCAAGCTCAGAGAAGCCCCAGAGCTAAATTTGTGTGAACATGTTAGAAGGAAGTGTCATATATGCTTCAGCTGCTCCATCTCCCAGTTGTGGCCACAAGCAGGCATTGAGGGAAGAATAATGAAATTGGATTAGATGGATCCTTGGTCTGAACCAGTCTGGCCATTCTTATGTTTGTGTGTCCTTTTCTGTGAATAAGAATGAAAACATGGAAAGGAAACCTTGGAAATATAAGGAAGGGACATGTCTCAAAGATGACCTTTCACTTGTCTGAAAGACTGGGCAAGCCTTATAAAGCCCTGGAACAGAATCTGCCTCACACTTTGATAATCAGGATACAGTTTAAGAAAAGGTTTTGAGATTACACTGTAATTGCCCAATTAGCTCTTGCGTGCAAAAGGGATTCTCTTTTATTTATCCATATCCAGCAGGGCAGAAATCCAAAGCTTTCTGCCCACTGTGGATTTGCTCTTCCAATTCATTAGGATTAATTTCTTCACCACCCACACAATTCTCTGAATCTCTTCCTCCCCTCCTGCCCCAATGCCACCTGTCAAAGTTATAAAGATGATTGGTGCTCCTTAAAAGCAGCACAGAACATCTTTCTCCATCTATTTACTGGCAGATGCTTTCCCCCCCTGCTCCTTTGCTAGACTAGTTCTTTCCAAAAGCCTGCAGTCTGTCAAGCTGTCCCCAGAGCACATATGTGCATGTAGTGTTTAACCACATCACCTCCTGTAACCCCAGTGTGTAATGTGTTCTTATCTGCCCAAAATCCTAGGTAGCATTTTATTTTGTCAAGTACTGAGTAAAACAAGAATATTTTCAAATCTATTGGCCTTCAAATTAAATGATAACCTGTGTAAATGGGTCAGCATAAAGACTTCAGGCTTGTCTAGAGCAATTGTTTTTATTTCTAAAGCAGAGGATAAATTTTGGTGGATTAACATGTGTGTAATCCTGTTGTCAAGTCATCGGACAGAACTGGGACTGACTGTTTCTCCTTTACCTCCTCCTATCTCAGTCCAAAGCTTATACAGAGTCATGGGAAAGAAGAGGGGCATTAATTGCTCATGCTCTGGGTCATTTACCCGTTTACTAAGGGACACCTTTTAAGAAAGCCTCTTGAATTGTATTACCAGAGATGCTCTGTAAATTCATCAGTTTGGGAAGAACTGCCTCTGATCCTGTTGGCATCACAGTACCACATGTAATCCTAGGAGTTTTCTTTCAAACTGGAAATCATGATAACAACAGAGGGCTTGCACTTTCATTTTGAAAAGACTGAGTGCTGGAAGAGTGCTTCTGACCCACAGTTCCCTTCAGTGCTGGAAGCTATCTGAACTCCACCAAAGGAGAGCACAGGTAAACTGGGAAGCCTCAATAAAACACTTTGCTTTGAAACATCTATCACAGTCCTTAGAAAGAAATCAGAGCATTTTCAGCAGCCACAGCTGGAGAAGAGTAAGAACAGTCTCACAGTCCTAACTCCACATCAAAACCCAAGAGATGGAACAACATGTTACCTAATCATAGAGGCATAGAATATCTCAAATTGGAAGGAACCTGTAAGGGTCATTAAGTCCAACTCCTTGTTTCTCCCAGGACTATCCAAAACTAAACTATAATGACTAAAAATATCGTCCAGACACTCCTTGAACCATGTGAGACTGATGGTGTGACCACTTCCCCGAGGAGCCTGTTCCAGTGACCAATCACCCTCTCAGTGAAAAACTTTTTCCTAATGTCCAGTTTGAACTTCCCCTGACACAGCTTCATTCCATTCCTCATGTCCTGTCATCAGACAAGTCAGCCTCTCTGCAAGCCAGTGTCTCAGCTGCAGACTGGGAATAACAGCCTTTTCCTTCTCCAGGCAAATAATGGGAAGCACACTAGAGAAGACTGAGAAAGGATCATGCCCTAGAGTGGAAAAGGCTAAGCAGATCCCTTGGGTATCCTGTTCCAGCACCTGCAACAGCAACGCAGCATAGAGATACATTTGCTTTAAATTGTCGAGTACCATCAGCAGGGTCCAGAGCACAGAACTGCTCAGGGGGAGCTAATGTATCCTGTCACGAAGCACAGCACACAGCCCCCTCATGCTGCATTGTTTTCTTACCCACTGCTTCTGCATCTTCCATCCCTTGAACAATATCCACCACGCTGCAACTTAGGTGTTTGCAATTCACACACCGTCATCTTGAGTTGCTTGGGCTTTCCTGACAGGACTAAATGAATAGCAAATTGAGATCTCTCTTTCCCTCCCCCTTACTTCACTCTCCCCTTTCTTTTGTACATGCTGAAGTAAAAAGCTTCCTCTGACTCAGATTTCAGCTGTCACAGATTTCAGCAGTTTTCTCCTAGGAAGTCTGCATGCTAATGACAGAAATAGCAGCTGTCTCTAAATACTTCATCTGCTGTCTGTGGTCAAAGGGCAGTAAAGGCCAGGAGCAGGTGTGGTGGGTTTCAGAAAATCCCCACCCTCACCAGGCAGGCTCTGGTGAGAAGGGAGTGGGACCACCACCCTCTGATTGACAGGAAGGCCAGGGATAGCTGCCAGGGCAAGCAGGAGGGATGGGGCAAGAGGGCATGTGCTCGCCTGGACACAGGTCAGGCAGCCAGCAAGATGCAGGGCTGCTGCCCCTCAACCTACTGCCCAGAAACCCTGCTGCTGCCTCCCATTCCTATGGGAATCCCACCCACCCAGTCAGCAACATCCCAGGTGCCAAAAAGCAGTCAGGGTTTTAAACACCCAAGTATCCCATAAATAGGGCATCTTACAGGTGAGATGACTCAAGGTGAAGAGGTTGAAGTGACTTGCTAGAAATGCAATTGAGATGGGAACTAGGACTAAAGTTTGGGTGTTTCTCTTTCTCAACATCCAGTGCTTTACTCAAAATGAAAGTTTGGTTGTTCTCGGCCAGAGTCCAAGGACACACTTTGTTGGCAGCATGACACAATCTGTTTAGAACTTTTTGATCCCCACATGTTCAAAGCACTTGTACTTTCCACAAAACATTGTGTTGTCATTGAACACAATGTTATGTTTGAACTGAAAGGAGGAAAAACATCTCCATCTATTTTACATGTAAGTAAGAGTTGGTCTTCTATATAGTATCTTGTAAAGAATGAAGGAAGAGTGAGTTTGACCCTTGCTGAGCTAATTATTGATAATCTACCATCAGATCCACTATAATTTCTTTCACTTTGCATGAAGACATCCTGGGATAGAATGAAGGACAGCGGGGAACACAGAGGTACCTGAGGACCTAATCACATCCTAAAGAGCACAATTTCAGTTATGTGTATCATTCTGCCTTAACGGGTTCACTTACCTGCAGCACCCAAGGCTTCCCACAGTAGCATTTTAAATGGTAGCAGGAAAGTGTAATATTGCCTAAACCAGAAATAAAGTGCCGGTGCCATTCCATTTCCACTACAATTGTCCCAGCTAGAAGAAGTTAGGTTCTCATGTCTGAATACCTCCAGTAGTAAGAAGTGCATTGAGACAAGTTCAGTGGTTTTCTTCTTCTTTCATGCCTACTCTTTATTCTGTCTCTTCTCAGTCTCTTTTAGAATAGCACATCACTGAATTAGAACGCAGGTAAGTCCTAGAGCTCCATACAACCTCAAGTGTCTCTGTTTCTAGAGCAATGGCAAGCAGCAGCATACCACAGAGAGGCACAAAAGCCACCCCACAGTCACAGAAAATCAGCTGTGCCACCCAGGATTTAATAGCCTGGCAGGTGTCTTTTAGGGAGCTAAATATTGAGGTATTTTCCTAGTAGGTTGGTGTTCATAATGGGCAATACACCTATAACAGCAGGAGCATTACAGTTCTCATCACATGCAATGGTACAGCACCAGTTCTGTTGCCAGAGCCATGAAAGAACCTTAACTTTCTCTTGTGTTTTCCCAATTTGCACATTTATTGCCCCTGTTATTACCAGGTCATCTGGTGTGGGCTCAGATGAGATAACTATCACTTCTGGGTGCTTAAGTTCTTTGACAGAACAACAGATTTACAATAATGAGTGGCAGAACACTAAAACCTTTCTGACTCGATGGATAAAACAGTTCTCCGTGCTTCATGGGCAGTTCAGATGCTTGACACGAGGGATATTGTGATGATTAATAATTAACTGGCTGGAGAGACTGAGAGCTCAAGGACAGATGCTTCCCATCTGCAATTTCCTGGAGCTGAGGCTGCACTTTCCAGGAGAGAGGGAGGGGAGCTGGTAGGGTGACAAGGTTGGTGTGCCCCTGGAAGTCGGCAGCCTTTTTAAGACACTTTGCTTTTATCTCCCAACACAGAAGAAGGTATTATCCTGCACTTCTCCAGGTGGCTTTCACTATCCCAGGCACTGGGGGACCAGAGCAGCAATGATCCCTGCCAATTCCTGGTGTCAGCTCACCTAAATGAGATGCATCATTAGAAGCTGCATTCATGTATTTAATAGGCTTGAACATCAGCTTTAATGAGACACCTCTGAGATCTCAGGAGAGGTAACAGACAGTTAGAAATATGCTTCAAAGTCCTGTGGGTATGAGAAGTAAAATCCAAGTTCAGAGGTACCAAGTATAGGATTTTTAAGTGCCTGATGTGTTAGAGACTATTAAATTGTTCTTTACACTAGCTTTAAAATTTCATCTGCATCAATTTCTTTGATCCATGAACGGCTTTAACTGCATTAAAATTAGTCAGAACAGCAGCTGCAACAGGCACTGAACTGCATATCTCAGAGTAATTACACATTACAGAGGGAATCCTTGAAGCATTTCAATAACATGCCATATTACAAACAGCACTTGAAAAGCCCACAGATGGACATGTGAGCCTCCTAGCATAACTTTACTGCAGAGATGGATTTGGATGGTAGGGTGTCACTTTCACTCCAGCTTGCTTCCTGCTTCCTTGCCTTTCTCTCAGGAGTAGAGGGCATTTCAAAGAGTGTTGAAAAAGTTTTAGTTGATCCTCTGCAGTTGAAAACTGTGAAAAAGAGATGTGCAAGGAGTCTCTTCCTCCCCATACCCTCTTTCTTTTACCTCTCAATTCAGCTCTCTAGTGATATGTTCTTTCCTATTAGCTCTGCCTGAATACAAGGGACAGAAGAGTACATGCTCAGCAGTCAGGGAGATGTATAACCAATCTAATTAACACGGTGCTGGGATGAACTCCTGTCTGTCCTCCCTTGTCCCCCAGGGGTGTCCTGCCTGTTTGCCAAGGCCTCTGGCTACCATGATGCAGAGCATCTCCTGCCAGCAGCGCTCTGCCTGGGGGAGGAGACAGAATTTGACCCAGACAATAAAACCAACTGAAATTTGTGTGGATCCATGTGGTTTGCATTTTTTCATCCTCCCAGAGGCTTTTGCTCAGCAGAAGTCACAGCTCTTGCCGGTATTATGAGAAACATAAGGGGAAAAGAAGGATTTATAGTACTTCCTTTCTTCTGGTCCCAAGAACACCCAAGCTTGAACTGGACCCATTTAATTTGCCCCTGTTTCTTCTTGGCTTACACTGGAATTCACCTGTTCTGTTTCAATTCAGTACAACCTATTCCTCAATGCCCTGTCCCCCAGCATTCTCACAGTAGCCAGCACACAAGCACAGTGCTCCAGCAGCAGAAAATAGGTCTATTCCACATCCCAAAGAACTGCCAAAGAGATGATAGCCAGCTGTCTTTGATAACGAGCAACCAAAAGAATTAGAGTGAATAAAAGTACAGCAAATGGCACTGCAATCAAGAACAATGAATGTTGGAACTGGAGACAGATGGTGGGTGGATTTCAGCTTGGGACATGCATTTTTAGCTCTGGCCTCCACAGATTTGGAAACTTTCAGCCTGCCTTCCTCTCATTCTACAACGTCTCCATCACAGGGTTACTTTAAAGGTATAGTAGTCCTTGTATTCTTAGTGCTGGGACAGACTCAGAAAAAAAGCTCCACAAGTAACTGACTGTGCAGGCTAGGTAGACAGGTAAGGAAGAAAGGGCAGAAGAGATCCTCTCAGCACAACAAAGCCTGACATCCGTCTAAAAATGCCCTGATTGAAAACAAACCAGTAGGAGGAGAGACGAGCAAGGTTAACCTCTTATTTCCCAGGAGGAGCAAGTGCTTTCTGCTTGTACCTAATAACCAGGAGCCCAGACACTTGTCCAGGAGGGAACAAACCAACCTTCTAACCACCTCAGCCTGCCAGAGGGAATTTGACTCTCCACCTACCTCAGAGAGAAGCAGCCTGGTCACCCTATCATAGTGTATCTGGAGATCAGCTTTCTCATTCCTTCATGGTGAAGCAGTTTTAGAATTGTATAAAGTAGAGAATAGATTCCTTTCACATAAAATACATGCTCAGTAGGCCATAGAACAAGTGTGAGTAGCACTATAGCTTGGCTCCAGCCTGGACAACCTCCTGGAACAGCTAGGATTCACTGGAAATATTCACTCTTCTGCTAAGTGAGAATTTCAACAATACAGAAATATTTTCACACAAGAGATGGACCAAATCCAGAGTTTCCTGCTGTCTGCTTCTCTGGCAGACCTGTGTGAAGGGGCAGTTGTGTTTGAGTCCCCCAGGGATTTTAACCTGGTCTCATCACCCCAGATGCATCAGCACACTAAATGGTAGAAGCCAAATGCAGAACTAGTACTGCTATTCCCCCAGCACATAAGCAGCACTCTTGACAGTACCTCTGGGTATGTCATGCCATCTCAAATATCCTAAAATAGTCAAGACATCTCTACAAAGTTGATTGCTATGACAGTGGATCAATGAGGGAAAATACCTCAACCCTTCCTGAGAGAAATCCAGAGGTCAGATAAATATCCTAAAATGCCCTTTTATATTGATGCTTAGCTAGTAGAGCCTTTTGTTTTCTAGATATGTGATTTGCTAAGAAAGCACCTGAGCCCTGCCTGAAAATACCCACAACCTAGGCCTCTTCTTATGCAACTAGAGCAGATAGCTGAGGCTCTTGCCCCAGATGCTGCCTGAAAGCAGAGGTTAATGACAGAGGTAATGACTTATCAGATTAATCCCATTGTTAACCTCTTGCTCCTCTCTTTCTGCCAGTTCTCACATTCACCAGGCTAGTCCAGAGCTGGGGGAGATGACAAATATAGGGCAATTATGAAATCATCAGCTCCAAGTAATCCCAAACAGAGCAAGACACACAGATGAGCCAAGAACAGATGTCTAGAGGAACACTGTGTTCCTAGGGAAAGCTAACCTATGGTAAAACCTATAATTCACTCTGGAAGGCGACACTGGGCTCCTCATACACTCTAAACCCCGAGGCAGCAATCAGCATCTAGGAAGCTTGTTTTCTTGCATCAGGATCCAGTGTAAGTCACTCACTAACAGATACTGAAGAGAACAGCAAAGGGGTTGACTGTTCCTTGCGGGTTTAAGTATGACCATATGGAAAGCAGAGTAACAGATCCATGGCTGAAGGTTCAGCAAACCATGTAATCAACAGAGCTTACACTGGGCCAGGTCCTCCCTTTCCCAGAGATGTGGATCTATCAGGAGGCACACAGCATTCGACTCATGTGTCGACACGCACAATGAAGGCACTAAACAGGCTGAAATACTTTCAGCATTTCTAGCATCAGACGCTTGTGTAGATCAGCATTCCTACCTATCAGATACCATTTATTTCTCCCAGATTTTCTTCTTCCCTTATCATTGCTTTTCTAGACACCTTAAGATTATTTGTTTAAAAATTAAGTTACCAATTGTCCAGTCTTAGGATGCAGCCTCATATTTTGCTCTGAGATGAGAAGTCTCACAGATTCACATGCTGATAGATAAAGCTCTGAAGTGAGAAGATACCTACTTTCTCTGCTCTGGATCTTTCACGCTCAAAACCAGCCAGTGGTTACGTAGAACAGCAGCAAATATTTTTTATTTCCTAACAGTTTAAGTCCACTTGTTAGAGAAAGAATCACTAGACCTGTGAATTTTGGTTTTTTTCTTCCCTAGCAGAAATACAGATTTTTTGTATTGATTGGTCTCTGCCTCCCTCCCGAGCTTCAGCTACGTCACCTTGGCATAATGACAGGAACAAGAGAGACTGAAACAGAGATTACAATAAGGGCAACTCAGGTCACCGACATAGCCTTCAGCCCTAAGACACCCATTTAAATTCAGTTCATTGCACTAATGCACAACTATATACCTGCCGATCACTACACTTAGAAATGGATCTGACAGCTGTTCCAACTTAGTAGCTCACTAATGCTCAGCTCTCCCCTACAGAGGCTCCCACTGCATGTATAACTTAGTCCCTGTGGGCTGCCTGAGTAGGAAGCTGGATGACCAGCTGAGCCATGACACCAGAGCAGCTCAACCTATACACTAGGGATGAGGTACAAAAGCCAGAAGGGTCTGCTTTGCTACTGCTAGCATAAATTTGTTAGGAGAATGAGTCTCCAGTACTGTCAACACATCAGCTCTCATCAATAGTAAGAAGAGTTTGGTTTGGGGGGTTATTTGTTTGTTTTAAGGAATAGCCAAGTAAAATTAGGAACCTTGACAGCCTAGTGAGCCAGAAGCTAAATCTTGCTGACAGAAGTGTCATGTTCTAAAAGGAGTCTGCCTTTCTGTAAGGGGAAAGCCCAAAAAGCACCAGAGAAAAAATCACTGGAAACCAACTTCCATATGGTTTCAAGAGGAAACAATCATTTCTCTCAGAGCTGCTCAGAGCCAGGCCAGGGGATTGTGACTTTGCCTGTAGATGGGATTAAAGAACAACTTCCAGTAGCAGCAAAAGTAACTCTGGATCTTCCATATCTCTGGGTTAGAGCTGACCTTACTTTGAGCCCCTGGCCTCACACCTGAAATCCTGCACAGGAGACTCCTAACTCTGCAAGAGTTCAGGCTGCCTTTAGAGACACCAAGCCAGATTGTCACCTGCAGGGACCAGCTCAAGAGCACGGATGTGGGAATTGTGGACTAATGACAGGATCTGTGAGGCTTTGCTCCAGAAGACAGAGTTCACACATTTTTTTACACTGTGTTAGCTCTCCTAGGTTCTCCTCACTCCTAAGGGTTTCTTACATTTGCTGCTGTAAAGCAGAGTATGTTGTGGAGCAGTTTTCCTAAGGCATGCAGGACGAGCAGAACTGACAACTCCCGTGTTGCCCGGAATGAGTCAGTTCAAGTCAGTCCACTGGGCAACAGAGCACTGGTTCAGTGAGCTTGCTGATGGGATAAATGCCATGGCTGCAGAGAGCAATGCCCTGTGTACAGTCAAGAGACAGCTCTTGAAACATCTCATGCATAAGCATACAGTAGCCAGTGACAGGGCTGCAGTGCTGAGAAGATCTGCAGTAACACGGACAGGTAGCTGGCTTGTCACCCTGACAACATCCAAACAGACTGTTCCCCTGATGGATAACACATCTCCAGGCTGTTGCTAAGACAACAAAAATCCATTTATTATGCATAAATGGGCACACTTCATTGCTGGACTTATTAACCCGGGCCATGCCACTTACTCTTTCTCTTCTTAATTGATTAAAATCAGATGACATGTTTGGATTCCTGCTTCTTGAAGAAATGGACTCAGCTGCAGCTCAGTGTATTCGTTTTTTTAATCTTTTCTTCCTCCAATTGATTTCCTCTCTCCAAAGACACAAGAGAGGAGGGATGCCTAGCTGCATTTTGTCATCTTCTCACAGGCTTGAAGCAGGCACTGACTACAACAGAGTGCTCAGTATCACCAAACTGCTTTCCTTGTCCCTATGCTCCTGCATTCAAGCAGGGCAAGGGAGCAGTCCCACTCTATGACTACCCTGCCTGAGGTCAGCCTGTTGTCCCTTAAATTAAATTGATGCAGTCTAGGAGGAAGAGAGAAGCAGAAACGAATCCTAGTTTTCCTCACCTGCACACACTGCCAGGCTGCTCAGCCTGGTTTATTTGAAACCTCTAATGTACTGCCATCAAATTTGCCATAACAGCTGTTCTAAAAAAAATTATTGACTTTTTTTTCAAAGTCAAGAGCATTTGCACTGGGAATTGTTGCATCCAAGAAAACTGAAGCAGTCTGGACAGACCTCTCCTATCTTGGGCTCAGGACTCTGCTGTTATCCAGCGAGCAGATTTTCCTGCCCTCCTCTCATTCTCAGCAGTGGTCTAGTTAGTCTCTCTGACCTTTAACCAAGAGTCTTCCCAGAGAGTTTTTGGGCCCATAATAGAAAGTACCATAGTATGACACAAGAGTGATTACGAACCCTGAACCTATTATGCAGCATATGCATAGTTTAATAATCTAAACTCAGTCCTACCAAACAAACAAACAAACAAACCCAACCGAACCAAACAAAAAAAACCAGCACAGGAGACCAACTCAAAGCTCTAGGAAGACGCATAAAACAAGCACCTGAGGGCTACCTGATCCCTCGCACTACCACCTTTGAGCAGCACTATGACTGACTCCTCCCAGAAACAAAGAGCGTTTAGCACTCCTGTGGGACGTGCTACAGCACTGTGGGGAACCCATTGCAGACACCAGGCCCCTGTTAGCTCACCATTCTGTTTTGCTATCCAGTACCCTGTACTTGATATGGTTTGAAGACAGAAGAATGAATAAGAATCTGGATAAATGAAGAGTCAGTGATAAAGTAAAATTCCAAGCACAAAGTCTTCCCCTTTTCCTTCAGGAATTTTAGGATTTATCTTTGAGCTTACCTCCACAACAAGCCTGTGAAGAAGATTAAAACACCCCAGATTTTCCCTAGACAGTTCTTAGTCTTGGAAGAGGGAATTCTTATGAGTTTTGTGACTGGTCACAGAACAAATAAAAATATGGTACACCTACCACGCCCTTCCAGGAACATGGCAAACTTTTGAGTGAACAGTGTGTTTTGGAGAACTGAAATGATTCAGATTTGGCTAATAATTTTGGACAGAAATGACTGGCAAATATTTGAAGGAAAATCAAAGAATTTCATTATATATATATATATATATATATATATTAGGAGTCGCCAAGCAGTTGCCAGAATTTAATTAAAATCTCCCAAAGGCAATATTTTGCTTTTTGCTCTCTGTTTGTTAAATACATTCAGTTTGGCCAACACATGAAGCAGGGGAAAGAAAAAAAAAGGAAAGCCTAGTGACTGTCCATCACTTAATCTTTCAAGACCACATGTTCTACTATTGACTTAGACCAACTGTTCAGCTCATCACTGCAAGAAATTTCACAGCTATCAACTTACATGACAAAAAATTCCCCTTGCTCTCCATGTGGCTTCCTGGAATACCAAATAGAGCCAGGTGATGCCGTGCTTCTCCACACACAGCAGCTCACAAACAGCTAACAAGTAGTGCAGAGATGGGGCCACCACCCGCACTAGGATTTTTCACTCTTCTGACTAAGAGAGCTAAGAGCATCTGAGACCTTTACCTACAGTAAGCACAAACATGTTCACATTTTTCTAAGTAACTAGACTTATTCTTTACTTCAGAGAGATAATGACATGCTCCATGATCTAGTCAGTGCTTTAAAACAATCACTTCACAGAATGAAGTGCTTTGCTTGCAATCCTGTTGCTGCTTCTATAATAGACTCAAAGGCTCCTTATATACTGAAGATTGAGGCACAAAGCTTCTCTCTTCCTTCAGTCCATCTACAGTGACCTGAACATTATTTCCCTCTCATTCACTCCAGAGGGGATGACAAGTAATGTCAGTGGAATCAATGGAATAACTGTGGGACAAGGCTGAGTAAGAGAGACCCCGTCTTGTTCAAACGGACCCTACATCACTGCTCCCTGGCTCCCTGCTGACCAGGACTCTCATTCTCCTCTGCAGCACATCTCAGGGGCTCATTTTCCCCAGCAGAAGGAGTAAGCAAAGATGCCAGAAGATCAAAACAACAGTTTTGTATGTTATCAGCTGCAAAGACAGTGGAAATTCAGGACAACAATAATAAAAATAAAAGAGAGAAAACAGTGATATGAATATCTTTGCCTTTAATATGATAGCATGAATGTGCTATGCAATAAGCTGAAAATATAATGAGAGCCCCCAAACTTGAATCTCTGCCAAGCAAACTATTATTAGTGGAATATGTTTAGCTTGTTAAAGATTTAAAACCAGGAAATAATTGCAGTTACTCTTCTGCCTGATTTAAGTAAGCAACATTTATTAATGTACAGTGACTAAGTAAACTATTCCAAAGCAAGCCACAAAGACTTAAAGTGATGAGGGAACAGGATAATATACTGACTAAAAAAAGTCAGCCCTGTGATCTAAGTAAGATCTGTTCCATGATAAACAGCTTATTGAGGCAGAGTGGAGGGAAGAGAGCTGCAAGCCATGAAAGAGAATTTGATTTATCCCTCTGAAGGTGAAGTGGTAACTGACTGATCTGAGCAAACTCTGTCACAGACTTTATAGACCTAGTTATTTCTTGCAGGTCTCCAACCAACAATTGACTTAGATTAAGTCCATGCAAGAGCTGGATTCAGACTGGGAAAGAGATTCATCTGTGATCAACCCCCTGATCCATGTTGTTATTCTGTGTTTACACTTACACATTAAATCAGAGTTCAGTATCCTGCATATCTACTCTTTAAAATGTCCTAATTGAGCAGCAAAGCCCACCTGCCCTGTCTGTTTTGCAGGTGTCCAGAGCTTCATACAAGCTCTTTGGCAAGAGATAGAACAGGATATAACCACCCTGTGTGCTGGGGGTGATGGAAGGTTGCTTTTGATGACACTATTCAGAACGCTTGGAATACCCAGTGATTTTTGCTCCATTATTTTATGCTGAAGAAAATAAGCCTACAAATACATCTACCTGCTTCAGTAATTTGTGCAAAACACCTCATTAAATAGCAGCACTTTTTTTCCTTAAGAAGCCTGCTATATATCCAATGGGTAAAAGGATAAATGGCTATAATCTTTGAATACACAAGACTACACAGAGTGGGTATTTCATAGCTGCACAAAGCCCATAATTGAACTTCTGCCCTAGGGATAAGTTTTCCTGCAGTGTAAGTGCTTCCAGTTGCCATACGGGGGTCATGTTCTTTGTCAGGAAAGCAGAGCTTTACATCCAGTTAATTGTTGTTCCCAGCTGTCTTTTCTTTGTTGTTGTTGGGTTTTTTCCATTGAGGCTAGTTTTCCAACAGTCATTCAAGCAAATGTGCTCATTTCTCAGTTCCCCCGCAATTCCCCACCACAGTGTAACAAAGTGCAGATTTTGCATGGCTACATTCCAGGCTTCGTGGTGTTAAAATCATAGCAGCAATGGAAAAGTGTGTAGCCTCAATATTCATAATGTAGGACGAGCTACAGGTGACTCAGTGGTAGTCAAACAGATGCTATATGAAAATAGAATGGTTTCTGTGTACAGACTGGTTAACCCATGGAGTTAGTACATGAAGATTTTCATGGTTTGCTAAGCAGCAAAAACTACTCAGTCTGAAGTAAACTGGTGACCTCAGTTCAGTTCACTGTGTCTGGGTGTCCATCTCAGAACATAGTGACCATGAACAGCAAGCTCCTTCTGCCTTAATTACTTAAGGCTTCATCGTTGGTGTCAATGAATCAATTAAACATAAAAAGGTAAAGAACATGTCCATCCAGTATTTGGATCTCTTCAGCTCACAGTGGTGAAATATTCACTGATTTGGTATGAATCAACAGTGGCTGAGAGAGGAAAGCTTAGGCCATAGTCTGCCGCAGAACAAACTAAAAAAATCGCAACGAAGTCCGTGGATATTATAAAAGGACAACGCAACTCCTTTATTTTCCTCAAAGGATTAATGATAAACTCTTGTGCATGCATTTGCAATGTGGGTCCCTTGTTATCAGGCCCTAGTTACTATCTATTTGGGTTACCAGACCTGTTGGTTGAAGAACATCTTGGGAGAGTTCACACTTCAGGCTGCTAAGCAACTGACCATTAAACACTCAAGACCAAAGTCTTGGGAAGGATTTTACACCAACTTGCTCAGTTTTACCAATAATAGCTCTGGAAGAAGCAGCTTCAGTCCCCTATACTTGTGCTTTTTGGACTGCTCACCAATGCAGATACAGTCCTACCTAAATAATCCTTACCACTCACTCCTCCCTCAGAAAACAACCCACCTGTTTTAGTTCACAAAAGGTCCCTTGATCCTTGTGATAAAAAGACGTTTGACTTTTACAGCAACCCACTCCTAATCTCTTCAGTGTCTATTCTCTGGATTTCCCCAGCAGGGAAACCCACACTGTTCTGTGGGCTTCCTGGTAAAAGTTGTCACTGCCTGATGATAAAAAGCAAACGTATGCTGTAATCTTAAAGGTCTGGAGCTAGATACTTAGAATTCAGTCAGCACCTGGGCCTTACAAGGTTGTATTTTCCCCAGAAAGTAATTTGTGGAAGATCTGAAAACTACTTTTTAAAAATCATTAGTTGGTAATCAAAAAACAAAGGTGAAATACATAATCATCAAAACACTCATCTGAACATGCCTCTCCTAAGCTTCTGTCAGAGCAGCAAGCAAATAGGTTGTGCCAAGCCTTCTTCTCTTTGGGGGTTTGTGCCAAGATTTGGACCTTCTGATTTGCTAGCACAGAAAACACCCACTCACATTCCCCCTTGCAAGAAGAGGTCAAGGAAAACCACTTGCTACCCTGTGAACTTTCAGGAAATATTGCTGAGCAGCATGTGCCCATGCACCTTTCTGTGCTGAAACTTCACCAGATAATTTCTTACTCTTGTTGTTGCAATTAACCTTCAGAGAAAATTAACTACAATCTTACGCATATGAGGAATTGATCCAGATTATTAGCCTAGAAACTATGCCCTTACTGCAACTCTACAGCTATTTCTCCTTAAATGAAATCCTGACCCCCACCCCACAGCCTGGTAATGCTTGCTCACTCAAATTTAAAGGAGAATTATCTCTAACAAAGACAGAGGTGATCACGTTTCCTTCCTTAACTGGGGCACTGGAAATTAAAAAGTCCTCTCCTCACCCAGTGCTGCTCCGGAAAGATTCAGCAGAAAATCTGGGACAATACCTGTAATCTGGCCCAATACGCTAAACATTAAAAAAAAAAAAAAAAAAAAAAAAGACATGACAGGATGATAGGCTTGGATGAGGAGTTTGGGACAGGGAAGACAGGGAGGGGGAGGGAATCAGCCTCTGGGGATCTGTGCTTGTCTCCTCTTTGTACAGTGCCTGCCCTCCAAGCATGAACTCCCACCCAGCCCCACTCCCCCCAGCCAGTAGTGCTTCCTACTCACCATGTCATAAACATTCAGAATCACTGGTTCATTTGCCATTGTTGATTGCAGTAGAGGCTGGATTAAAACCTTTCAGTCCCTGCCAGATGTGTGTTGATGCCCCCAGGGTATGCTTTTACCCTGAGCCAGATAGAAGAAAATGCCTCATCCTACAGTCGCTGAAGGAAGGAGCATCGAGGGAGGAGGAAAGGAGAGAATTCTCACCGTTGGGTCTGTGTGTGTGTAAAGTTGCTTGCAGGGAGGCAGGAAGGCCTAGGTTGGGTTTGCTGGTTGGATAGGGTTTATTTTAGCCCTCCACGCCGTGACAGATCCAAGGTTTCTTTCTAACTCTGTAGTGCACCTTGGGGTCTGTAGACTCATACACCACCGTAACCAGGCGCCGTCCAAGCTCTAAAATCCCGATCCACAGAAGACAGACTCTGAGCCCAAATACAAGCTCTCTTCTGGCACCGTGAGCAAGGTGGGTGGCAGTGCGTGCGGGGGGATTTCTCGGCAGCGCGGAGTGCCGCTACCGCAGCGGGCTGCCAGCAGTACGCAGGAACCCGGGGCACCAAGGCACGGAGCGGGGCTGGAGCGGGCGCCGAGCTCCCTCCCTCCCGCCGAGGGAGCCCGGAGGCACCCCGGGATCTGTCCGTGGTGCTGGGGCCGGTCCGCCCGGAGCCGGGATCTGTGCACGGAGCTGCGGTTGTTCCTCCCGGAGCCGAGATCTGTCCGTGGTGCTGGGGCCGGTCCGCTCGGAGCCGAGATCTGTCCGTGGTGCTGGGGCCGGTCCGCTCGGAGCCGAGATCTGTCCGTGGTGCTGGGGCCGGTCCGCTCGGAGCCGAGATCTGTCCGTGGTGCTGGGGACTGTCCGCTCGGAGCCGAGATCTGTCCGCGGTGCTGGGGCCGGTCCCGCTTAGGCACTCGGTTGAGGGTTCTCCGCCCCTGAGAGGACATGGTGAAGAGGCTGTGCCAAAAGGATTCCAGCGCGGGGCTCGGCGGTGGAAGGAGGAGGAGGAGGGGGCTGGCTGCCCCCGGGGCAGAGAGGGGATTCCGCAACCCCCATCCTGCCCACGACGTGCAGGCAGACCTGGCGTCAGCGCCGAAGTTAGAAGGCAGTTCCTCGCGGGAGATGATGCGGGATTACCCGGACTGGGGCTGGAGGGAGGAAGATGCCAAGCAGGCGATGCTTCCAGGCAGGGTACGTGGCTGGACAACCCAGCTTTCTGTGCTCTGCTCTCCGCAGGGCCAGTCCTTATTTCGCGATCAGCTCGTTCCGAGCCGGGCAGCTCCTACTGACTGACAGCCTAGGGGACCTACCCCGTCCTCTGCTGGCTGGATGCATCGCTGTATGGCACACGGTGGGAGGGCGGGGAAGGGACCAAGCGACTGGGCAGGGCGAGTAGTTTCACTTCTGGCAGCAGCAGGGTCTGGAGTTTCTTCCATCCTGGAGCTACTTCACACTAGTATTAGGAGCGTGCAGCTCTGCAATGTCTTGCCAGCAAACACTCCCTTTTGACCTGGATGGGAGAATCAATTACAAAATGCACTGCGGTAAATTCATCTTCCTTTTGCTCCTCCTCTCTCTTTAAAGGGAGAGCAGAGTCTGTGATGGTGCTGGGAAAGAGTGCAGCTGAGAGGGGGGAAAAGGAGGTCCTGCTCCCGGAGATTTGCAGTGGTGGGGAAATTAGCACTCTGACCTTAAACGTTCATACATAACAGACTTCTGAAGCAGGGGGGAAAAATAAAAAAAAAGCAGGGATTACCTCATCTGAGTTGGAGGCGTATCTGAGGCTGAGGCTCTCTGCCAGCTCACAGCCAACCAGATCTGAATGAAAATTGCAGGGAGGCCGTTACATCAGCAAAGCCCAGCATGCCTCAGCCCTGACTTCAGCCACATGCGAACCATCCCGTCCGGAGAAGGGCTCACCTCCCTTTGTCAGGAGCGGAAGGGCAAGACCACAGAGCTGCAGCTTTGTAAAAGACTTGTTAAACAGGAGAATTACCAGTGAAGGCAGGCAGTAGGAAAAGGAAGTGAGTCCATGTCCTGCGTAGCTAAGTGCCAGCCCAACAGTCAGACAAAATTTTCCTCCAGACAGTGCCAAAGGAGATCCAAAGAACTGCTTTGCCCTAATATGCATTTTGAAAGCGCAAAGCCACAGCTCAGTCTTGGGCACAATGACATGCAATGTGGCAGGGACTCCAGCACTGTAATTTCATCTGAACTTTAGATATGGAATTTCATTCCATGGGTGGGCTGGACAATTCCATACACATGGTACAGGGATTTGACCAGCACCCTGACTTCCCCCCCCATCCCTAGCTCTCCAGCCCACCAACTCAAACTGTGCCATGAACCAGCTGTCTCAGCAGCCTGGGTCTGAAAGAGTAGTTTGCGCAGGTGGGTAAAGGTGCTTCCTCCTCCTTACCACCTCAGAGTCCAGATACTCTTCAGAGGATAGACTGAGCCCCCACCATCATTTTAAAGGCTATGGAGGAATGGAAAGCTTCCTCTGCAAGAGGCTAAGCAGCATCATTCGTGCCCCAACTTATGAGACAAACCGCCTACTGAAACCCAGAGGCTCCTGTTAAACTCTCACATATACCCCGAGACTGTCACTTTTGGATATGTGTCCTGCTCTAGAGATGGTGGTGTTTTAAGGAGACTTGAAAGGAGAGGGAATAGCTGATATTAGACCAACTGATGTAACTGGAAAAGAAAAGCAGCATTACAAGGTGTTCCCACACTTGCCCACAAGCTTATTTGCTAAATTAACTCCAATGACTGCTGTGCTCAGAGTTCACTAAAATGAATTAAAGATTTAAATCAGATACACATTCCAGAGACAGACATCTATAAATACTTATGATTTGGGAAAGGCAACCACAAACTTGGATGTCTTGTTCTGTAAACATTTCAAAATTAATCACCTAGGGAAAAAAAAAAAAAAAAACCATGACCAGAATTCCACCTTTAAACTTAAGATATAGAAGAGAGGGGGAAATTAAAACCAAAACATGTCTTTAAACTAATCATATTGCTTCAAGAGATCAAAGCCAGTCTAAATGTGCATTTGTTATTTAAAGGACTTTTGCTGTAGGAGAGACAGTAAATGTCACTTGCACATTAAGACCTGGATTCCGTCCCTCTAATGTGCAACAACTGAGAGAGCTACATTACAAATGTCATTGCTTCAGGCTCTCATTTCTGCCCCTTCACAGAAAGAAGTTGTTCCACATGGTGACTTAGTCTCATCAGCATTTCAGTGATCCTTTGAAAATTCCTTTTTTTACCCCATTCTATTCTAGACAACTTATTCTAGCTCCAGATAGAAGGGATCAGTCTGAATTCAAAGAGCTCATTAATATGAGTTGGTTTACAATCACATAAACTCTTCACAAGGCTTGGTTTGTTTTGGGCTGTGTTGAAGTGTTTCATCAACAGCCCAGGCTGATATCAGTTGAGAAAGTGAATTGCTCTATTTCAGGAGCACTAGTACAATCCCACAGATAGCCTCACTGCCTACAGGCATCAGAGCCCGTATCTTGCATTGTAAAAACATTACAATTTAAATGAATTGTAAATACAGAGGAAAGGGGGATTCTTCTTACTACTCGTTAGAGCAGCTGGAACTAGAGCTTTGGGCTGTATTTTGAATTCTTTTTTTAACCACTTAGGCTGGTATTAGGACAAAGCAGACACATTTTTCCATACATACACCTAAAGCTAGACAGCACCTTTATTCACATTTAAGCAGCCTGTTGCAAGCCCAAACTTTCTCAGATTCTCCAACTTCCTAGCACTCCCTTTAAAAGGTATTTGAGTTTATCTGTGGTCATCCCCACTTACTATTATGGTATAAGTATGTGTGCATCTTCAAGGATTGGTGTCTGGAGGAGACAACGTGGTCTTACGTGTGTTCTTTGATTAAGAAAGAGGTGAAAAGGGTTAAAAGAAAAATAGCGCTGCTATCCAACGTGGACTAAAAAAACAAGAATCACGTACAACCTTAAGGAATTACCTGGTACATTAACCAAGGCAGTGAGTAGCTGAGAACTTCAGCCACCTCCTCCAGGTCCCAGTCACAAAAGTGGCATTGCTGGGCACTGTAAACAGAGCTGAGACATTCCACTGGGGGCAAGAACAAAAGAACAGCAGTGCAACAGAGAAATAATGGCTGCATTAGAGGTGATGGTCTATCTGAGAGTTTGTCTACTTGTGTTGCTATTCAGGAAGTCTAGTTTAAATTAACACCTTTCCTTAATCTACTCTCATGCGCTTTCAAAGGCTCAGAAGCAACCCAGCAGACAATGGGGTTTTCAAGCATGTTTCACAGCAGGGCTGCCCAGTTTAAACTTCAAGACACTTAATGGTCTTCTCTCCACATCAGGTACACCACCCCTGGCTGTCCATTATATTTTCTGACAACTTGTCATTTTGAATTGTATGAAGTGCTTCTATGCATGTCAAGTTGTCATTATTATCCCATTCTGAGTACATTAGTCAAGAGTATCCTTTTTAAAGAAAGTATAAAATGGCCTTTAAAAAACTAGATACAATATTTTTTTCAGAATGAGAATGGTGGAAGGTATTGAAGAATGAAAAGGGAGTTGCAGTGCCTGTCTTCCATCTACAGTAATAAATCATCACCTGGACAGGTGCTGAAGCTTTGTGACCTTATTCTGGGAGTGTGAGAGGCGGTATTTTGATTAGGGAGTTTGAAGGAGTTTAATCTAACTTCTAACCAAGGCACTTGCACATACCAAGGATCTGACTGATTCTGGTCAGACTTGAGTATGGGCTTACGGAAAAAAATGGGGAGAGAAAATCAGCACAGGATGCCAGCAATGTGCTTTTGCCCTGTGTAAGGCAGCATGTGAAATATTTAACTTCTTACTGCACCACAAAGGGAAAGGACAACACTCAAATTGGATTACTTCAATCATTTAAAAGATTTCATCCAAGACTGTGGGGATTTGTAGCTCAAAGCTAGATGAACGTTAGTAGAAGGGGGAAACAAAGTTAATATTTGCATTGAATTCCTCATTGAGTCAATCCTGATTTTGCATTTCATCTCCCTTCTCATTGCAGCTGCACTTTCCAATGTTTTAATATAAAGCTCTTTGTCAGGAAGCAATGAAGGCTGACAGCTCCTAACGTGGCTGACAGGGCAGGGTCTCTGCCCTATCCAGATCTCTGTCCTACGGGCCATGAGCCAGGTGTGCAGGGCAGGCCTGCAGATGGCCACCACATTCAGCCACAAGTCCAGAGCATCAGGCAAGTTCATAAGAACAAGGAAGGTCTAAGGTCAAGCCAGGACATCAGCCCATGTGTTGGGCCCAGCAGAGCCGAGCTGGAGACCAGTATCCTGTCTATGCCACAGGGGCAGGCACTTACAGCCCCAGGCTGGGCTGAAATGGTGCTTCTGGGCCATGGAGAGGCCCCAGGGGAGCACAGGACTATCTCCTCTGTTTACATAAAGCAACACTGTCAACTGAGAGCCAAGAAATGTATACAGAGACTTTCAACCTGGAAACCAGGATGAAAATGACGAACATTCCTGTTCATTCTTATGCTAAGGATTAAGGAAGCAGTTGTTGTTATTATTGCTATTAAAAATTCACAGCATAAACTATCATGAATCAAAAGCAGCCAGTGGATGCAGTTAAAATGGACAGTACACAGTAATTTGTTTTGTATTTCTGGGAAGCAAAGCAGGCTTAGTTTCAGAGGGTTTTTCCACAGCAACATCTTCATAGTATTTATTTGCTTTATGTTATAATAATGTTTAGAAGCTGTGGTGGGGAGCAGGGACCCATGTGCTGGACGCTATATGAACACAGAGGAGAAGAGTGCACCTACTTAATGAAAAGTGGTAATTAAAGAAATGTGACAGGTGAATGGCAAGAGAAAAGATACATCATTAACCCCATGTCACAGAGGTATGGGGAAGCAAAGTGACCAGACTTCAGCCAAACAGCATAATCTGCTGCATAGTCAGGACCAAAGAGAACTAAGTGAGGTGCAATGCCACACTTGTAAAGAAGACAGGAGCTGATTTCATAAGCTGCGATCCAAAAACCCAGAGCCTGCCTAACCCTGAATGTGTCTAAGCTGCCTCCCTCTTGGACCAGGACAATATTTATTCTTCTGCTGAGCATGCCCAAAACTACCCCAGCCGAGGCATTGCTGTTCTTCACTCCTGCTGCAGTCTGACAGAGACCCAGGAAACAGCATGGCGGCATGTAATACCCCCAGATCACTTCATCTGCCTGATGTGCTCTGATGCATCCTACTGTGCTGAACACAGAACCTTGAAAAAAAGGCCAAGCTCCTTCAAAAACACCCCACTGGGGCCATTGAATGCCTTTTGTATAATCACCTGTTAGTTAGATTAGAGGGAACTGGAAACCTAGTCTTAAGTTCTCGCAACACCTTACGTCCTTCTTGCCCACCACACAACAAAGCATTCAAGAGGCCTGGGCTCCACTCCCAAAGCAATTTACGCATTTAACACTGGGTGAAGACGACCCACAGAAAAGGAGGCAGAAGCTCCAGCACTTGTTCCTAGGCATATTCCCCAGCTACTAAGCTACACCGTTCCAGCACTCTCAAGCTGTCTATTGATTAGTGTCCAGGGTCTCTTTCTCAGTCAAGCTATCATATTCTGCAGAAAAATGATCAAAGCTAGTGGTACAGGATATTAATTAAAGAGATGCATACACGCATTGCAGCTTATTCACAGAATTTAGGTATTCCTTATTCTATATCTAAACTTCTCTTTTCAGTGCTTTTATAGAACCTGAACCTTTATAAAGGACATAAAGAAATCACAAAAAGTATTGAAAGGTGTTTTAAAATTGGCCCTAATTTTTAACTTTTCCATTGCTTTTCTAAATGGTATGTTGAAAGAAGGGTAAAATGCAACTTGCAAGAGCTAGTCTTTACATCTTGTTAATAGTGGTTAGTAATTACATGTGCTCCACTGTCTTCTTTGATTGTATGAATTCCCTTACAAATCACTGTGGTTGGTTGCTGGGGTTTTTTTCAGAATACTAGAATGTAATTCCCTTTCCTTATTTTACTTGCCACTCATGTTGGGTGATTAGCCAGAAGATACAATAGAATGCCACAATTCTCTGGGGCTATTATAGCATCCCAACAATACAAGGAACCTTTTAGCTTCTAGAATAACACAAACGCCCCACCCGACAGCAGGTGCAGCCACAAGTGCCTTTTGATCGTTTCAATACTACTGTGACCACCATACTACTATGACCAGCTTTAGCCAGTTGATATTTTTTTACTAGTTTTAACTCCTCACTTAAAAACCCCTGTTATTTTTAAAGATTGAGCTATCAGTACATGCCTAAGCAAAGATGGTAGCTCTCTAACTCCCCAGGAGCACCTCATCTCTTGTTTGGTTAGATACAGAGACTAGGCAGCTCATTCCCTCAGAAAAGCAAGAAGGTATGGCTTTAGTGTTAGACCTTTAAGTTGATTCACTGTATCTGTGAACCTGGATAGCTTTTTACAGCTTTACAAGGCTTAGTGATGGGTTTTGTTTAACCCAATAAATTCTGTAAGACATGCCCAGAGTGCTCTAACAGCCCCCTTCATGAAATCTGTATGAGCAAACAGGCTGTGTCTAACCATTAGACATTTGTGCACTTCTCAAATGACTCTTTCAGCCAAGCCAAAACCCACTGCAGTGCCTTCTCAAACAAAACTCATATATAAAAGCATCATTAAACAGTGCAGGAAAGTCTCCTGATAAAGAAGAAAATCTAGCAGGATTTGGAGATGAAACTCAGTAGAGTTTTTTCCTCTCATTACTCCCACCCTCAAATTATCATATAAGCCTTCTGTGGTACACATTCTAGCTACCAATGCTTTTGAGCACTGTTATAATGTAAGCTGAAATCCATACCAAAGAAAAGCAGTAATGGCGTCTCATCACATCCCATCTACACTTGTTGAGCTTAAGTCTCTGGTCTTACTTGGCAATGGCAAATGAGCCCACTGCACAAAGGCAGCCTGTGGCAGTGCATGTTTTCCATTTTCTGCCTGTTCTTGTTGGCATCATGAGAGTGGCCCCATGCTTAGTCACCATTTGCAGTTTTCACAAAGGACCTATCTGCTAATCTCTTACAAGTCTAAATGAAGGGAGATTCTGTTTAACTGTGCCAAACCAAAAAGCTGTGTTTGTTTCTACAGAGCTACTGAAACCCAAAGCTTCAGATTAAATACATTTGTTATTTAGGAAGACAGAAGCTATCACAGATGTCTTGGGAATGTATTGGTCAGAAATTGATTATTTTAATAGATTTTCCGCATCTTACATTTATCAGCAATCCTGTAACACAAAAGTCAGATCATCATCGGAATAGCAAAAAAATGTGAACCCAGCCACGCAAAAGGTGAGGAGAAAGGTTCACCTGGCAGGTAGGGCAGAGAGACTGGGAGAAGCACAAAGGCCTCTTGCAAAGTTGGTGGAGTGCATGGATGTAAGGACATGTTTCTCACCCTTCACTAACCTACTTCATCCTGCCAGATTTTGGGATGCTGTTCCCACTCTGCACCCTTGCTAATGTCTCAGTCTTTTCCTGCAGTTCCAGGACCATGGCTTTCCATGAAACACAGTCAAATGGCTATGCTGCAGTAGCCACTCTCCAAACCCAAGCACACCAATTTCCTTTCACCCAGTAAAGAATCAGGGAAGAAGGAGGAATGGGAAAGAAGCAGTCCTGGCTCCCAAAGGCATGCATGGACTAGGCATCAGTCTTGGTTCCCCTTTCCCAGGGGCATTTCTCTCCCCAGCAATCTGCCCTGTGACCCACCCAAGGACAGAAGGCAATTCTACATGACTTCTTCAGGTGTCAGAGATGCTAATATCAGCATTCCAGCAGGACTACCTTTGCTGCCTTCATTACCCTGCGTATTCTTAACGCACGAATGCTATGAAATGCCACAAAGCACTAGTGGTATGTCACTAACCACTCCAACTTCACCACAGAGATGGCAACTCCTGACAGGACTACTATCAATAGTCCCTGAATCATTTTGAGATGAATCAGACTGTTAAAAAATTTAATAGTCATGCACCAGCTTTCTGCTTCCTTACCAAGCTCAAATCTTACAAATTATGAGTAATACTTGCATTGAACAAGGAACTAACATTTTGAAGAAAAATAATCTCTAATTCTCCCTGTCTTTTCTGTCACTGGCTAATATCAAGGCAACAATTTTCAGACTGCTGATTAAAATCTTCTGATGAGATGTATCTTTAAATGAAGAGGGGAAAAGATCGTTACGTGTATGTTTTCCAAGTAGTTTTTATCTTTCTAAATATTCATGCCATACTCCCTGCTCCCCAAAGGATGAGAAGGCTAGGTGGCACTGCAGACTAATGGACTAGCTTATTATTATAGGAATTAATTAAGTGAATTTGGTGATCTTCTCAACAAGCTCCATAGTTAACACAGATTTCTTCAACCCTCAGTCACTGAAGAAATCGAAGGCAATGGGCCTAAGCACATAATTTTGTAAAGTCAGTGCTGAAATGAATAGCCAATGGGAGCAAAACCACTGCTCATCCTCATAACTTCACTTGACATAATGGAGTAAGTATATAAAAATACTGCTTCAGTCAATATCGCTTCAGACATACATCAGAGTTTGCTTGTTCTGCCAGTTCCACACATAAGTATCATGAACACTAAAGAACACACATTTCCAACTACAGCCATAACCTAACTGAGCAGAGACAGTGATATTTGCTTCTTTCTGGTTTAAAAATACCTTAATAAAAATTAAATAAGTTAAAAATAAAATAAAATAATAGAGCATTTTTCTTCCTATGTTGCCTACCTTGCCTAAGCAGTGTGCCAGTATCAGAGGACTATCTATATTCCTATTAAGAAAAAATTATTTTATCAGTAAAGGTGTTATGCACGTATGGTCCTGCTGGCTCACAAAAATATACACGATGTTCTATTTTCACCAACAAAGCAAAAATCCCGTAGCAGGCTTACTCCTCCCTGTGATTTGCTCTGTCAGCATCACTTCCAACACCTTCTCTCTCAGTCTTGCATGCTCCATGCACACACACATCTGCATCTTCAGTTCTCTGCATTTTCAGACTTCCCCAGACCACATACCTCAGACTTGTTCAAGCCCATTCCTAGAATCTACTGCCTGTTGATTCCACCCCCTGATTCTGGTTATTTTATTCCACAAAGATATTTCATTTACCTTTCTGCATCTTGAAAAAACACACAGTGTCTGCCTTGCCCTTACCGGCATCTTTGCACAGCAGTAATCACATTCCCCTTCTATAACAACAATAATTCTCATGTATAACATAACAGCAAGGAAGAATCTCCAGCTCTGATTTAGGGTGAAGATCTTAGTTTAAAGGACAGGCGTTTCCAGAATAAAAGCTCCTACATGATTATTACCTAGAAAATGACTCCTTATGGAAAAGCAAACAACAGTCTTAGTGGTATTCTAACAGAGTACAAGAGTACAAGACATAGCACTTCAGGACAATAATAGCTTGAGATAGAAAAAATCTTTCAGCTTCTCAGATTTGACACACCTACTTCTATAGTGTAATTTTTCTTCCCTGCTTTATGACTAACATTTTGATTGTCAGGTGTTAAATCTAACATTATGACATGCCATACAATGACATGAGGATTGTACCTTTCAGTCTCCAGTAGACCATGTCTAAAGAACCTGGGAATTTAAATTATGTCATCTGCTCTTTCATCTGCTCCAACAGGATAATGCTGTGGTCCTTAAAGCACATCACACCTGCTACCTAGATTTCATATGCACTTTTGTTGCAGTGACACCAGAATATTTAGTAAAAACTTAGTATCATCACACTCAAAGAAATAAAATGGTTGTCCTTAAGCTAAAGCTCCAAAGATACCAGTTATTCCCAGACTGCACTCATGTCCTTCGTATGTCTTAGCGGAGCAGAAGGGTGCTAACCTCCTCTTCAGCCCTCTCCCTTTCACCTACCAGAGGGCCGTGAATTCCCAGACCAGCATCTCTTCCTTTCTAACTCCTAATGTCACCCACCAGATGTGGGGAATGGCAGAAAAATGCGACAGTGCTGTGGCATGTAAAAGGCAATGAGCAAACCCCTCTTGTTGCACAGAATTTGCTGAGTAGGAGACAGGCTGACATAGCTTCCCCAGGGTCTGTAACAGAGCCCTGGGGTAAGAAGTGTGCAAGAAGAAATAGTCTCTACATTTCACCCCTACCCCTCAACCAGCACTATTGTCCTTTCTCACCAAGAAGACGAGAAAATATCTTGTTTTCTAGTCTTATCCATTTTCCTCCCAGGTTCCTCTTGCCATAGAAGACATCTTTGATTCCAAGAGGAAATACTGGCCAGAGAGCTCATGCTGACACATGATTTCAACATCTCTGCAAGGCCAGAGGGCAGCCCCTCTGCTTCTGTAACCCTGAAACAGCCAGAAGAGGGAGATGATGTGCAGAGAAGCTGATGGGAAAAGGGGAAGAAGAGGGGAAAAAGGCATAGGCAGCAGCTGAAAACTGACTCCTTTTGAACCCATCCTCTCAGAGTCTTGGCACACGGTTATGTCTCAGATTTTCAGAGGCAAGGACACACCAGACTCAGCTTCTTATCTGTTCCCAATCTCTGTTTTGATTTGCACTATGAACTCTGCCTAGTCCTTACTATCTATTATTTGATGAAGGGTAGAGAACTAACTGGGCTGCTGGCAGAATTTATTTTTATTTTTAGAAGTGATAAAAAATTGGTGGGAAAATAAATCAACTGGGTTGCAAATCAATTGACTTGAATGGGCAGTCCTTGTTGATCTAGAAACCAAGTATGTCAAAGTAGCCATGGAAATAGCAACTGCTTCTGGTACTCTTCAACAGCTACCAAGCTCAGTTATAGCACTACAGCAACACCACCTGTATTCTTTGTGAAACAGACCCAAATGGTGTGTCCTACACATTTTTTGCTCACCATTAAATAAGAAAGATGAAAATGTCTGGCAGGAAGCAGCAGCCCAGCACAAACCCTTTTTTGGCTTAGATTGCCAAAGCAGCAGATGAGAACTACACCACCTTAGCACTACCATCAGAGCACCCTGGCTGGCAGACACACCAGCCTGCTAGTGTCTGGGACACAACTCTAAGTGGGAACCAACAGAGACTGCAATTAATCTATTTATACCAATGGGAAATTTTACTATCTGAGTGAAAAAGAAGAGATAGTTCTCCCAGTGCCAAAGCAGCAGAACTAAGCTATGCAAGGCTCTGCTGTAACACAAGGGCATGCTTCTGACATAGAAAGAACTATGGAGTGACTAAGCCAGGGGTATGGCTTCAGCAGAAGGAAAACAAAGGAAAATGAAAACAATTTTAAAGATACAATGTGAAGATATACAGAAATGGGTGGGTAGAGGGTAATGAAGGAGAAATGTGTGATTAAGATTCATCAGGCCTCCCCTATCCTGTCCTGAAATTACCATCTGTATTGCTCTGGAAGCCCTTCTGGGATGGCAAAGACTGTACCAATTTCAGTACACAAGGATTCAGAGATTATAGGCACAACACATCATCAGAGAATGAGGGAGAGGGCAATCAGACAATGAATGGGTTTAATACAACATAGAGACTGAAACTAACCAAAGGGTAAAGTTACAGGTACAGATTTTGATCATCCCCAAAGGAACCTGAATTATTTGAACAGAAAAGGAAAGTCTAATGAAACTGACAATATTGGCAAGGACATTTTTCCACAAAGGTGCTCAGGGTTTCATGAAATACATATGCGCATAGGTGTATATCCATATGTACATATAGAATCACATACATATAACAAACTTCTGACTAGACTTCAGTGCACTGTTATTCTCACTTTGCAAGAACCCCTTTGCTCACTGCCCCGAGTCTCTCCTTGGAAAATGGAGAAAAAGGGAATTTGCTTCTTTTGGTAAATCTCACTGAGACTGCATGGGGAAACAATGTTTCCTGGAAAAGGAAAACAAACAAACAAGCCAAAGATCCCAAACAATGAGCCTGCTGGATGAAAATGACAGCTTTTACTAAAAACACATAGCAGTAGAACAACTCTTGTCAATATAAAGAAAGGAACTCCTTGCAAAATGGAATTCCAGCAGGAGATCAACCCTTCTCCTTCCCCAGCTTAAAAGCACCCCAGCCTCATCAAGCATTAAGGCCTCAATGAATTAATCCTTAGAAATTTAAGCAGTGGAACTCCCCCTTTAGCTACCAAGTCACACACACCCACATCACCCACTCAGAGACATCATGCTAATAATGCAGAGGTGTTGGCTGTGTTTTTTATTCTGGGCATACTCCAGAGGGGCTCTTGAAATCTCGCTATGCTGATGGAATTCAGCTTGGCCTCATTTGCAACTGTTACCAAGATCCCAAATGGAATCAGATACAGGTCAGTGTTTTCCATTATACTGAAGTGCATTGCTTTTGAAATCTCTATGCTAGTCATATCCCTTGTACCTAGTATGAGAAGAGAAATTCAGATGCTAGATTCTAAAAACTGTTGGTTTGAGCGAAATTTCTTAAAATCTGCTTAGTGGCATCTCCTGTCCCTGCCACTCAGCTAAAATTATCCAACCCAGAAATGTATCCTGACCCCAGCAGCTGAAGGACAGTCGACAATATCCTTTGCACCAGTTCAGCTGAGTCTCTGCCAAGATACAGCAGTATCAACTCAGAACACCTGAACTGTCCATCTATGAAACCCACTGCTACCAGAAAGGAAACTCTCACATGAGGTGTTTTAGACATCCATAAGGTGTGTAACAGCAGAGAAATAATCCTACTTTCCATTCCAACAGCATTTTCATCAGGGCTACATCCCCATCTCCCTTGTACTTACTCCACCACCCAGCTCTGGTGAAAGAGGAGCCTACCTCCCTGGAACTACAGTGCAAGAGGGAATCAATAATTTCTGTAGGAACTAAAGAATCACAACAGAATGTAATCTTAAGAGCTGCCTGTAAACTGCCCTGGGTTGTCTCATCACAGCTCTAGAATCTGTGAGGGAGGCAGCATCCGGAAAAAAGCAAGTAGGAAATAGTTAAAAACAGAAAGTAGAAATAGTTCAAAACCACCATCCAGGAGAGTGCCTGAGTTTACAGAGATTGGCTCAGGACCACAACAGCAGAGAAGTGGTGGTCAGTGGCTGTAAGTAGAGCAGGTAGGCAAGAGATGAGGATTTAGGAGAAAGAGACAATATAGAGCTACAGGAATCAAGATGCAGCTATCAGAGGCATGTTTCACATGTGCACAATGGCATCTTCACCCACTCGGGACTGTTAGGGACAATCTTTGTACTAGTGCTTGCCACACCTTGAAGCTCTACTTTTCCTTGATGTATGTTCTACTGGAACAGTTACAGAGTCAAAATTCTTTGGTAATCTCATCTTTAGACGTACTCAACAAGGGTCATACCCTATCCAGTGTCTGACTTGCTCAGGTCAATCTATATGGAAACGAATACCTTTGCTCTCATTCATACCAACCCCATCCTTCCATCATGCTGGCCCAAACCGTACTTTGTTCTTTCCTGCAGAGTCAGTAAAACACTAGCAATACACAGATCTTAAAGTTATGATGGTCCTTGTATCTGGAGTCTCCCAATCTCGCTGAGTTACACTACTTTCTCAGGTGAGGGGAGAACATGCATAGGCTCAGCAGGAAACATTCTGTTTAGGGTTGCTGGTGGATACAACATATTTCCTGGAGGGTGCTCTGCTATCAGCACTGCAAGCATGATACTATTTTCAATCACGTTCCCATTTCCCCTTCGACCAGCTCACATTCACACAGACTCTGCCTGGGAAGAACAGCACCCACTTTTGAGCAAAGTTTGCAGACTGCAGCTGTTGCTGGTCAGAAGTAGAGAGGGGGACACTTTGCTCCTCTCTCAAAAGTCAGCACCAAGATCGATTTATCCCCAGAACAAGCTCTCTGCACTGATAGAGGCTAAGTGAGAGGCTAAAAGAGACCAGATGAAAACTGTACAGGTAACCATTTGAGAGCCAGGTCTTCTAGGCAAGCTTTTGCCTCTCTCAGAGAAGCCGTGGAAGATCAGGAGAAATAAGCTTAGCATCAGTCCTTTGCTCAGCCTGAATGTCGAACGTCTCTTCTGTTTGATGGAAAAAGGCCAGGCCAGAGCTCTGAGCACTGGTGGGAGAAACCTGCTTCCACTCAGGCAAGAAGACAAAGTCAGCAAGAGGAGAGGACATGGCCACAAATATATTGCCTTATGGCAACTCATTTCTAACCCAGCTCACGTTCCACCTCTAAATTGCAGAGGTGACAGACATGTTCTGCTTACTGCTTACTAGAAGAGTGCCAAAGAGAAAGGATTCTCTGATATACCCTCTTCCTTCTCCACTATCAAAGAAAATGCTGTTTACCTAAATGAGGAGGAGGTATTCAGCACACAGGACAGCTACAGGATGGGTACTCAAAGAACCAATACACCCAACTGAGCAATGCAGAGTATGTATAAAACAGAAGCCTGTTTCCTGAACAAGCCATACCTGCCAAGCAAAATATCTTGTTCCAACACATGGTGCCTTTGACATTTGCCTTCAGTCGAGAGGAGACTTAAAATTCGTAAGTGCCATAACCATATATAATTCATCAGCTGTCTCCACAGGACTGAAAAATAAATCAGATCAAAACCATCATCTATTTTAAATATGCTTATTAAATTGTTATTCAATGTGCCAAATTCATTTTGCTTTGTGTAGTTAAAGGATTCCTTTTTTTAGGATTTTTCTTTGGTTTTGAAAGCACTTTGCCTTAAAGTGAATTACACTTTAAAAGGGCTTTCCTGCTCAGAATTCACATTGTTTGCTTTGCTTTTTAGAAACAATGTCCTTTTCCTGATATATTGAAACTATGGACAGAAGCCTCACTGAACTCAGAAGCAACATCAGACCCAAAAGACATAGGGAGTAGAGGAGATTTCAGTGCTAAGAAACAAGAGCAATTTCACAGGTTTGGGAACCATGGCATGGGGGAAGGAGGAAGTGTCCTACGACGCTCAGAGAGCAAGGCAAGATGTAGGGAAAGAAGGAAGAGCTCATGTGTCAGTTGAACATGGGTGATGAGGTACAGCCCAATTCTGCAAAGTGCTGAGGGCTTCTCACAGTGATGAGAACTTGTGGTGCCAAGCCTTTGGTCACTAAAGCCTAAATGCTCCTATAATATAATGCTTTTAGAAAGGAATTGCCAGTGATTCCTCACAGAAAAAAAAAAGAATACCCCTATTTTCCCTGCTACTGGACCTCCTTACAGTTTTCAGCATATGCCCACTAGCTGATACCCACTTAGCCTAGCTGAACTCACCATGCTCTTTATAGACAGTAGCAGAGTCAGGATGTGGCCATGATTCCGGGGGGCAGGACAGAACAGGCCCTGGGCAGCAGCCTCTGTGTCACGTAACCAGGACTGCATCACTGTGCACATGCTGCTCCATACAGGAGATCCCTGTCACTGCCTCTACTGATCCCCATACTGCAAACGGGCTTCCCACGAGGCTTTGACTCACGGGCTCTATGTGAGCAGCACTACTACGCTTTCTACAGGAGTTTGTAAAGACTGTAACTCCTTTTCATCCCTGAAAAGCTGGGCACAGTGACAGCTTGCCCTGAACACTGCACAAAATTAATTCAGTACTTTTTCACTGCCACATGGTTCCAGACAGACCAGGCCCTGCTTCCTCCACCCTTCCAACCCCAGAGCGCTGTAATGGCTCCAATTCCTTCTGCTCTGCTTCTAGACGGCTGGGTACCAAGATCCAGGGACCCCAGGTGTCATCAGCATTGGATAGCCATTCCATCATATGGGAGGAATAAGAGATCCCAGGAGTAGAAGCTAGCAGGGGCCAAAGTAAGGCTTTTAGCATCTCAGTGCAAGAGGCAGCAGCTGCAGTATTCTGGGATGCCCCAGCACTAAAAACAGTAGTGACTCTAGAAGAGCTGTTCTATTGACACATGCCACCATACAGCTTGACACATGCTGAGCTAGCCATACCCACTGCTGCTTACAGCAGTTGTGTTTATAGCTGGAACCTGGAAGGTATTTTAGGATTCAATCCAAAGTCTGCCACCAAACACAGACCCAGACACACATTTTCATACCTTACATGTCTAAACATTGACTTTTGAATAGTTCTCAAACAAATGGATTTTGTAGGTAGTTCATTTATAATACAGGAATGCAGAAGTCCGGATATCTAAGATGTACCTTTGCAGGGGATGCTTATAAACATAAAGCTGAGTGCATGAAAATGGAGATGAAGTAGTTGTCAGCCAGAAGTGACAGCCTTCAAAGACTATCACTCCTGGTTTAACTTCCATTTAAAATGACAGGTTAAAATGGCTCTCACAACTGTGCTGCTGTGAGAAGGAACCACTGCCAGTGCAGATATCTCCAAATAGACAGTAGTAGTCTAAAGAGGAACTCAGGTTATCAAATTTGTGTATCTCTACTCCACTTAATTAAAACACATCTAGTAATTAGGGAATCCCACTTTCCTCCTGCCTACCTCCAGATCCTCCTCCTCCTTGAAACTCAAATTTGAACTGCCCTGAAGCATGGAGAGTATTTCAACTCTGGATTCATTTCAAATTAGTAAGCAGATGATGCCAAGCAATGGAGTTTGGATTGACACTTCAATCAAAGTTCAAGAGAGTAAGACTGAGATTGGAAATGCGTATTCACCTTTATTCACAGATAACTACGGACATTCAGCCTTTCAATCACATCAAGAATGAATCTGTCACATTAGACCTGGTAAATCTGCATAATTTAAATGTGTGGCTAAATAAAGGTAAGTTACCAAACATTGTCACTTTATTGGCAAATTGATTGTAAAATAACCTTTTTTTATCCTGTAACTGGGAACAGTGTGAGCTAAGGAAACTCTCAGCAGACAAAAAAAGAATGGATTGAAACACAATATGTCCAAAAAACAGTCTGCAGAGTGAGGGTCCAACAAAAGACACCAACAGCAGAAGAAATTAGATACAAGTATATTGGAAATCAAACCCTGGAACACCAGTATTTAATTCCGTAGTTGTCAAACCTACTTCCCCCCACACACACACACTTCCTTTCATTTGTGGGAAACCTGTGAGGCTAAAAGAAGGGCATTGCATTAAAGCCAGATTAAGAGAGGCAACCACAATGTCCCTCTTTTTGCCTTCTTGAAGTAGTCCGGAATCAATAAGTAAGCAACTAGGTCAGACCTAGTTTTGCAGCCCAAATCATATTTTACCATTTTGTTCTGAAAAACAAATAAATAGGGAAAGCCATTTTAAAACCTTAAACTATGTTTTCTGCATTTGCATGCATCGCATTGTTCAGCTTTGGTAGAAGGTTTAGCATGAGCAGTATCTCACCTCATTAAATCCAGCTACCCTGCGAGCTCAAAATGCACTCTGTGCCACTGTTAGCAATGCTACTGCAGTTCTACCACTGTGCTGTTGAATTCAGGAGAGATTCCAGCCTATATTTCTGCCCATTAGGAAGACTGCCAGCTGCTTATTTGCCTCCGACCTTCCTGTTGCCATAACAGTTGATGCTTGAAAGAGGGAAAGATAAAGCCAAGGAAAGGAAAGGGCATTTTGTGGATAAAAGAACCTTATCTGCCAATATCCTTAAGCAATCTTCAATTTTGAACAAGATACAAGAGTGGAACAACCTGGAAATGGAAAGCAGTTGTTAGAACACCACTAATTACATGGTTGTCCACAGAAATAAGGTAACTACCTCTAAGGGGTGCATGTATTACTCCCTCAACACTACAGGGACACTATAGCTTTGTTAAATTGTCCCAGAAAACAATGCACTACCTGTTAGGAGATCTTCCACTTGCTTCACTGCAGCGTTATTAGAGCACTCCTTCCTGAATCTTTCTCAGTGCTATCATCTGTAAAGGACTGGCACTGAATGCTATACAGCTTCAGAGTTTGTAGGAGGTACAACCCAGTCCGTGACTCTTCAATGAGCTGAGCACTGACAGCTTCCCAGAAGAGTCCCTTAAAGAGAAACTCCTTCCAGAGGGAGTCATTTGGGTTGGCACTCTTCTGACCTGCAAAATACCAGCAAAAAGACTAGAGAGTTAGTACAGCTTTCCATTGGCATCTCAACCAAAAATCACACTATCTCTTAAGATCAGCTTCTGCTCTGGAGGACAGGAGCATAGAAAACACTGTATTGTTACAAAAAGGCACAGGAAGTGATCTGGAGAACTGCAAGCAGAAAGAATCTTACTTACCTTTCTGGTAAATTTGAGTGGTGAAGGAATAGGAAAACTTGAAGTTCATGGAGGAGTGAAGCAACAAGAATCTCTACCCAGAGCTCACCTGCAGAAGGAGAGACTGCTGCTCTCTCTTTGGAATAATCTTTGCATTCAACGACACATCACCAGACACATCAGCACCCTGAAGCCTATCTCCCTGTGTGGAAGTTCAGCTGACTTGCAGTTTGATAACAAAGGTAAGAATCTATCATAACCAACATAGTGCATATTGAAACTAGTACAAAAGCTAGGAATTATTTAATACGTTCTCTGAAAGACTTTAGCAGTCTGCACTCCAAACATGAGGATACATCACTGTCCAAAACAAGGGCATTTCTGGGGTCACTCATGCACTCTAGAAAGGGCCTAAGGCTTACATTGCTTTTGGTAGAGGGCTGCACATACAGAGCTGCAGGAGAGTGAGAGATGAGTCAGGAGAAACACCACAAGAATCAGAAGAGTAGGAGAAGAAAGCAAAAAACCTGACAGAACAAGCAGATACGGCTTGGAGAACAATTCAAGGAGGGAGTTTTGGAGTGAGATCTGGGTAACTCCTTGAAAGAGACAAGGAAAAAGCACAAACGCTACCTGCTGTACTAGATGAGAAAAGAACCTTGAATAGTTTTTTTAAATTGGAAGGTAACATCAAAGATTCCTAATTTTACCATCACTTTCTCTAGTATTAACAACCCAAAGAGATTTGGGCTGTGTGCAGCAAAGCATGAGGCCTAGATTTTGAACATTTAAGTGACTACATACAGAGTAAAAACATGCAGCCTTATTAAGAGCAGCAACTCTTCCAGAGAACTGGAAAACAAGCTTGCTTTACCTAATTTCAAAAGGTTCAGATAATAATCTGGGCAAGTTAGACCTTGCTCACTTTCTTAATAAATCAGCTGAATGGCTCCTAGAAAGCAGAATCCTGAAGATACCTTGAAGGATTATGGTACAAAGAAAAAGCATCCTCTACTGTAAATCTCTGTAAATCTTTTATCAGTAGAACATTTAGCAGGAGAGAACTAGGGACCAACTCCTATTTTTGGGGGGCATCTAGTGAAGTTCCTCATGGTGGAGTAATGAATAATTTTTATTTGAGTTGCAAGAAGTAAAATTTGACCATTCTGACCTATGACTGAGGGCAGAAAAACAGGAATAAATGAAAAATTTTCCTCAGTGACAGAAGGTCAACAGCAGGATCCATCAACTTTTAACACTTGGATGTATTTTGTTAAAATTTGAACTGGAGGAGAAGACTAGCAATACAATAACAGTATTTTAAGTGATACCCTTATATAGATTTTGTACAGAGAGGTGATACCTTTTACTTGAGTATCTTAAAATATAAAAATGTCTTAAAAGGTTTTCTAGTTAGTGACTTAATTTTCCCTTCTGCTAAGCCTCTAGTCTAGTAAAGAGTATCACTTATCTAGTTCAACCACTAGCTCTCCCTGATGAAAAATTTTTCAAATATCCAAGAGGCTTGATAAGGCTTTCTCATTAATTTCCAGAAAATGCAAAGCAGTTTTATACTGTTAATAGCAAGGGTTGTAACCAAGAACCATTTGGGAAGCCAAGTATACTTCTTCCTGCAGCATTTCCCTGGTAGAAAAGCTAGTAGCCAAATTTTGTTTTCATTTCAGACAAAAAATTTACTCCTCCATGGTCAGAAAAGCAGTTTCATGAAAGGGATACTAAGAGTTTGTCTCGTCTTATGAAGCCACATTCTTGCCTAGAAGACATCAAAAGCTCTAGATCTTCATGGTGTGTTTTTATAGCTTGTGCTACTAATGGGCGAGAGAGAACCTAAATATGTATTTCATATTGATGACTCTTACATGACTTCAGTATTCTAAGGCTGCTATTGTAGCAGGATTTGTGGCCAGACACAGATGCTATGGGACATAGTCAAATCTCTTTCCACTTGGGAGCAGATCTTCATTGTTACTGGGCAGTTGTGCCTTTCCCTGAGCTCCTATAACCATCCGAGGCACCTTTTGCAGTAGCTGACCAGAGGCAAAGTTATCTGTGCGAAGGTTCCTTCCATTCAGAGAGAGGACAGAACTTCAACAGAAGCTCTGCAAACCAAAAAACAGCAGGGATTTTGATAAAGATCAGATTTTTAGAGAATAGTTGGTGCCTGTGAACTATTGCTTAGAGAGCTATGGCATTTTCCACTTAGATCAGCTTTTCACAGTCTCCACTCCAAACAAACACTTGGTCCAGCAATGTGTATGACACTTGGACCCAGTTCCCTTGTTGGGAATTGTCCCTCCTATGGAAATGTTCATTTGTATCATCCTGAAAGAAGCACAATCTTCCAAAAGCAGGGAACTGCAGTTTAGGCAGTGAAAGAAGGGAAAGGCAAGAACATCCCCTCTCTTTGACCCAGACAACTCCACTGACAGGCAGATTTTCCTCCTGGCATGTGTAAGTAGTGTGCCACTTATTATGGGTTGTAAAGCTAAAGATGTGCTGGGTGAAATACTAAAGGTCTCTATTCTCTGCCCTCTTTCTGCTTTTTTAAGGTTACTTCAATAATTGACATGTATCCTCTTAGCCAAGGGAAAACAGTACAGCCAGTTCCTGATTCTGGCATAGATCATCTTGCTGGAGAAGATCTCCATGCAGACATGTGTGCAAGCAGCTGTGAACAAGCGGCTATGAGCGTCAGCTCTTGAACAGTCTGTGTTGTTAAAGCCTGGGGATAAACACACAGGCCCCCAAATGATAAACTTAAGCCATACTAACAACTGTTTCAGAAAGAGTTCCTTCATCAATAACAGCTATTAGCACATCCAAGTCTGACTCATCCCTTTCATCATCTGCACAACGTGTCATTTGCACTAATCTCTCATTTTCTTTGCTCCACATTCTTCTTAGCATTCGTGCTTCCCAACTTGCAGGAACATTTGTCTGACCCTTCACTATAAAACAACAACCATCAATGTGTATTTAGGTAACAAGAACATTGCACTAATTTGATCCTGCCACCTTAGAAACCGATGGGTCGAGAATTGCTAATGAATCACTAATGCTCAGTGATTGTATCTTCAACAGGCACTGATTGTACAGATGGATAATTTCTGTGTTTACACAGTATTATTGCATTCTTTTCACCCATACCTTGCTACACACTTAAAGCTATGATCAGATAGGTTAAGTATATCAAGCGCCCTCATGGAAAGCATGGGCGCTAAAGGAACAATGCATTGCAAAGCATTTACCAGGGCAATTGTTAAATGACTGCCATTACTGCTGGTTTCACAAAGCAAGCATTCTACTTTCAGCACCTTAAGAGTTAATCCATATGGGAGATGTACAGAATACCTTTAAAAGGCATGTCAAACAATTTGAATTTCTCTCTGAATCAAAATCTCAGGAGGACAACTTTGTGGCACACTTGGATTTCCCTCCTGCTAGTTCACCCCTGTCCCACAGCTTCCATTTTGGTGCTGTTAAAATAGATCAGCATTTGACAAGTAACAGCCACTTGACAACTATCTGCCATCCTCCTTCTCCTCCCACCTCTCCCCACTGCCAGAGGAAATCACAGTGGGAACACCGGCTTAACACTAGGGTTTTTTTCTCAATGCTAGATGTTGAACCTCTGTATCTTCTGTTGTTTATCTCCACATCAGAAATGGTTGCCCCTGTTAAAGGGCAGCCTACAACCTCACCTCTAAAATGTTAAATATCATGACTGTCAGAATCAAATCCCTTTACTTTTAACTGCTTCAAAATCAAGGCCTTATGCAAAAAAAAAATAGGCCTGCATTTTGGGCAAGTAGGACCTGCTTTGCAAAGAATCAGCACAGATGCTTCCAAGACATCGACAGAAGCTTGTCCTTTAGCAGCAGCTGTTGAATCCTCAGGGTTATCCAAACCTTTCTCCCTCTTCAGTCCATCTTCTGTAATTAGGGCCTTTCACACCAGCCCACATCTCCATACTGCACTGTTCACCTTGAACAACAAGCATACATGTTCTGACACCAGCATCTGAAACAGCATTTAGAGACGGCAGCAGCAAAGTGCTTTCTCTGAAGCAGCATTTTGACTAAGCTTTCTTGTTTTTTAACCACAGCCGTGGAAGACCACGTGTTGGATTGTGTTTATTTTCTAGCTTCATATCATAGCTTCAGATGCACATATTCTCATTCAGCTGATCAATGCTCTTACATCCTGTTTAGGATTTTTAGAAGCATTTATGCACTATGAACAAATTCAGTAGTGAAAACAGGACATATCAGCAGTTCAAGGAAAAATTCATTAAAGCTTGACAAGCAGGGAGAACTTGAATACAGAATGAAGGCGGCTTTCTCCTCCTCATCCCAGCATGTCTAAATGTCGATGAAAGAACATCTAACATTCTTTTTCAACCTCTGAGCAAAGTGCAGTGGAGCCCATAAAACACTGTGTTGTGTAATTTCAGTACAGATTCAAACACTCTCCTCTAATTAATATTAGAAGGAAATTAACAGTTTGATCAGATTCCTTGACCATATGCTTGACCTACACACCTCCCCCAGTGATTTAAAGTTAACTGGCAAAAATGGGACCACTGCTAGGGAAAAAATTCAAGCAATTTAAGAAAAAAGGACTCCAGACTGACATTTCTTTGCAGAACTGTGATCTCCAAGTGCTGGCCTGGCAGACAAACTGGCTTTTTGTGGCACTCCTGCCATAATTCAGCCATGTGGCATGTGACAGCTCAGCTGGAAATTGGAAAGCCCACACAGATGCAGGGATTGGGATGAAGGGGCCAAGGAGTTTGGTTTCTGCAGTGTGTTCCACTCCTTGCTTCTGTGCCTTGACTTCATATCCGATTTCTGCTCCCTTCCCATGCAACCCCAACATGGCAAAGCCAAGGACATGTGCATACTTCCCATGTCTAAGAGCACTTCGCAGGCAAAGGCATTATCCTTGCTGTCAGAGTGTGTGACCAGCGTGCCTTTTTGAGCATCAGCTGACAACAGTCTGTGCAGGAACATAAGCAGAACTGCATAAAGCCTTCTCGACATTCATTAGAGTCCCTTTTGAAAAGTATTATTTACACAATGAAAGAAGAAAAACATCCATATAATCATGGATTACTACTCACCTTTAATAATTACATTTCTGAACCATATTCCTAAGCTTTGTGTTAACTTGCTATATCTAAAAAGAAGGAAGTGAAAGAAGCCCTAAATATTAAAATTATTTTATCCCCTTTCTTATTGTTTTTTATTATTTCAGTGATTTATAAGTTCACCAAAACATGCTAAGGAGCAATGAGTGCAAAAGACCATTTGGGATAACTGTGAATCCATTATTTCATGTATTGCATCTGGACTCCCATACAGGCTATGTACTTAAGTGGGACAGCAAATATCTCACTAATTAAGCAAGTAATTCTTTCATACAGTCTCTAGTTCCCCTGGGAATCTCTATACTAACAACTTAACACCAGATTGCTAGTATCTCAAATGTTCTAACTTTAAAAAACATCCTTAAGGATCCAGGCCTTTTCTGCATGAATGAATGTTAATAACCACAGAATCATCTAACCTAGACTACTTCCCATTTAACGGCTTGATGTCTTTCAATTAATACCAGCAATCTGCCTTGAAAACTGTGAACTATAAATTTCAAGTGATTCAGGGAAACAGAGGTTCTAGTCTATTTGTGTTATTAACATCCAGAGTAGCTCTGTGGTTCATCAAGTACTTATTACTAGTTAGCTGAAGTAGGCAGCTGTGTCAAAGGTGAAAAAACAGCAGTTTATGCCTTACACTGCTATTTCTCCATTCCCAGAAAACACTGAGTTCAAATCAGCCAGCCCCAGCTGCGTTCCCTGACTTCCCCCTCCGTGCTCCCTAGCCCTAGCAGTCCTACTGAACCGGGTTCAGCTGTCATTTCTTTTAGATCTCATTTAATTTTCTTTAGGAGCACACTTTCCTCACACACTCACTATGAACAAGGACAAACAGGTTTTCTTCAGCCCTTTTTTTAAATCCACTTTACATTTCCCAAAAAAAAGCCTTTTCCCAAAGATATTAGCCACAGATCTATAGACACCCCTGCTCTCAAGCACAAGAACAGCTTTCTTTCTGAAATCTGCTTGCCTTTGATGAACTTTCTTTCTCCTTTCTTTCCCTGGAAATAGTCTGTCCCAGCAGAATGACACGCTTAGCATAAACTGCTCTTCTGCTGCACTTCCCCAAGTGCTGGATACAGTCATCTGGCTGGTTAGCTCTAAGAGCTGTCTATCCTGCATATCCAACCCACAGCAGGAAATGGGATACAGGTCTAATGTCAACTGCCAAGCCCTAACAACTACAAACATTGTTTTCCCAGCAGCACCATGATCAGGAACTTGGAAAGGTAAGACAGACATGCAGTAAAGACAAAAATGGGCAGGCCTGAAGCTGTGAGTTGTCACAACATCAACACAGGTCTTCAGAAGCATTCCCAAAACTGGAATCCAGCTGTTACTGCTGTAGAAACTAAAATACCCTGCTTAAGATATTGATACTTAGCAAGACACTTCATTCTAGCATCCCTATCCATGGAGCAAAGCTCTTACGGCTTCTTTGGACTCAGTTCAGTGCTGACCAGAACCTCTTATTGCTCCAATTGTACACCTCCCCTCCCTCAGCTCATGCTTCCTGTTCTGGTGATCTGTCCTCCAACACTTGACAAACCAGACAGAACAAGGGCAGTCACAGAATTAAGTGCCAACATTCACATTACAAATGGAAGAGAAAATGAGTAAGTGACACCAAATCCAATAGCTAGCTCAAAGCAACTAAGGGAATCCAGATGAATTAACAAGTATCAGTACTTGCTGACACAGAGCAAAAGCAGCAATTTTTCTGTAACAATTGCGTTTGTGTCATGGCAAAACAATGCAAGCCAGGCACAAATGCTAGGCTGCTGAGAGATGGTGAAGAGAGATGAGAGGAAAGAGAACTTTACCAAATGGAAACATGGCTGGAAGACCTGAACACAAACACGAACATACCTGCTTGGTGAGCAATCTCAAATCATTCACACACTGGTTTGAATAATCATCCTGCATAAACATCACAGTTACACTTCCTTACTAAGAGTTTCAGCCTAGAAAAGTTGGTTTGGGCAGCCAGGTAAAAAAATATATAGTCACTCTACAGTGAAGTTTGCCCGTGATCAGTTACAGCTGCAGCAGCAAGGACAAAAGCTGTAAAATATGACAAGGAAAGATGTTTTAAGTCTGCTCAACACTGCTCTTCATTAACACCTGTGTATGTTCTCACTGCATGTGGCCCTGTCTCGAAGGAAGCTTTGAAAGGCCTGGAGTCCCCCTCAGTTGCACAGGTAGAGAGCAGAGCTCCAAAGATGACATGTACCACACATTGCAACACGGAGGTAGCATGAGTCTGCCTCAAGTGTCATGAGGAAAATCCTGAGGACAAGGATATAGTTAAGGCCCTCCTTCAGAATTCTTTGTGTAAGCCTTCCTTTGGGCCCCCAGCCTGTGGAACACTGTCCCATTAGTAAGTTATCTGTCCTTTCTGTCAACGTGAGTAGAGAAAAATAACTTCCATAAGTAAAGCCCACATCAATAAATTAGGAAAGAGGACGGGGAAAAAGACTGGCTCATAAAGCTCACCTGACCTAATCCTTACCCTTGTATCAGCTTCTGCCAGCAAGAGAACAGATGAAGTTCACTTGCCACTCACACATAATCTACTCAGTACTATGCAACATGCTGATACGTGTATTTTTAAAAAATCAATGCCATACGCTATCAAAATGCATCCATTAAACAGACAAAGAATCCAATAATCAAGAGATGTCAACAGCTACTGAAAAATCATAACCATGGGGAGAAGCTGCCTCTGTACCAAACTCCATTCACTATTTTTGTTGATGATCTAGCAGAAGGCAAAACCAGTACTGCTAAAGATAGTGGACTGGTAAATAATGCAGCAGACAAGGCAGAGAGACAGTAATCTCGGCTGGTCAGTGCACAGCCAACGCAAAAAGGAGGTGCAGTCATTCAACAAAATGCAAAGTCAGACACCTTCCCCCACACCATGAAGGTCACATTGTGTATGGACAAGGATTTAGAAGCTGGAATATACAGGCACTTAACACTTGCTTCTAGTGTCATACTATGACCAAATGGAATCACTCTTTTGACCTACAAACTGAGAGAAGTTACCCCTCATGGGGCAATGGTGTTTTTTTACAGATTCCTTAGGGCACTTGAGACAGCACATGAAGAAGGGCAAAGCTGTATGCCACTCCTAAGAGACTTGTAGAAGTTAGTTAAGAAAAGCAAGCTCTTGGGAGCTGGCTTAAATGTGCTTTGTACTTATCTGTATCTTAACAAAAAAAAAATCAAAGTTTGCAGATAAAGGTGGTATTAAGAACTCCAAGTATGGGGCGCTGGCATGGTCAATAGTGGGACTCCCATGTGGTTGGAGTGTCTGGATTTTACAAAGCAATACAGAAACTGGAAAGGGTACACAGAGCCAGAGAAACTACTAAAAGAGAGAAAGTACCCTACACAGAGAATCTGAAAGGGCTCAGTTGGCTTCACTTCCTAAAAATAATGTGAGAGGTAAGGCAACTACAACACATAAATCCCCTCAAAGGGAGAGACCATCAGTTATTAGAGGCCTCTTTAATCTAGCACTGAATAAGCCAACAAACCAGTTGTTGGAACCTAAAGGCAAACTGAAAGCAAGACACCTCTCCCTCCCACACACTCCTTTCTAGTTTGTGTTAATTAAAAAGCACTAGAAGTAGTGCATCTACCAATCTTCAGATCAAGTTTGGCTGCTCTTTCTCACTGTTATGCCCTAGTAAAATATGTATTATTAGTACATACAACAGTTCTGAAGACTCTGAGACACAAATGCCTAGAATATACAGAAAGTCAAACTAGACAGATTTGTCTTTAAATTATGGACCTGAAATCCATTCTTCAGCAGATCAGCAAGTTTACAATACATTTGAGAGAACAGATGAGAATGGGAGAGAAACATGGGTATTTAAGAGTTTCAGCTGCCATCAGTATTAATGGCAAATGAGTTCTTAAACAAAACAAACATAAATTACAGTTAGGATGCTTTTTGTCTTCAGGATTTCAACTTATCTTTTTTTAAAAAAACAGAGATTTAAGTTGTAACAAAAGGTAAAACTCTCTCTGATCACTTGTATTTACAATCTGTCTGCACTAGATTTTTTTAAAATTTGCTTCTTCTGCAGTGATAGAAAATGTACATACAGCATTTAGTGCAAAGATGAAACTCAAGGCTTCAGAAACCACATGGTGGAAAATTCTTTGAAAAACATGGGAAGGTTAGGTGAGACAGTCCTGCTGCTGAGAGAAAGTAGTATGAGCCACAATTCACAGGACAGTTTGGGGCTGAGGTATTTTCCACTTGGGTTTTGTCAATAAATGGGACAAGAGGTAGCAGGGGATTGGAAAAGGGATTGTTTGGTACCAGGCAGATACACAAAGATGGTCCTCACTTTTAGACTGGATGGTTTAAATCCTGAGTAAAAACCACTACTCAGACTTCTGAAAAAGCTACTGAGTGGCAGCTCAATAATTGGGAACACTATGCACCAGAAGGGCCTTTTCTTTTTTAATAAGCCACGTCAATTATCTGGGCATTGGATATAACCCTCCCCCTCCCTAATAAACTGCCTGCAATATAAATGGCAATCATGTCTGAACAGTATCCAAGTCCCAAAGCTGAAAGGTTAAACAAACAAACAAAAAATCCCAGAGGTTTTGCTTTCTCTTACTTCAATGGGAAATGACTAAAACTAACCACTACCTTCCACAAATCCTCACCCTCCTAGCCTGTTCCACATACTCCTTCTCATCACAGAAACTCAACTCAGGCAAAGGCTAACAAGACAGGCCATTTTCTTACTGTCTGCATCTTTATTCTGAAGGCTGTGATACAACAGCATCAATTTCTAATCATCCATCTTAATACACACATGTGCTCCACGTGGACACCACAGCCAAATATTCAGAGCAGGTCACAAACAAGCTGGTTCATGCTATATCTGCAAAGATCTACCTACACAGCAGCCCTTCTGCTATCAGGCGCAACTGGTTTGCAGGCCAAGGCAAGTCACTGCATGCATTAGCCCAGGCCAGTCAACATCAATATTGTTCCCAAAGTCCCCTAACAACATGGAGCAAAATTCCTCCTGTTTCCTCTTCCCCTTACACTAGAGAAGTCTATAGGTCAAAGCAAGATTTCACGTGGTCTAAGTGCTGTGAAACTCCGTGGTGATTTAGGAGTGCCATGTTCAACAGCATACCACTTCTACCTCCAGCAGACAGCCCCGAGCAAATACAACAATTTCAAATACATCAGCAAAGTCCTACGAGAACAATAGATAAGTAAAGCACCAAGACACCAGTTTTTCTTTGAAAACATATATTGCATATGTGATCTCTTTTTTGGCATCATACAGACCAGACCATGAATTTTGCTTTTCATTTACAAAAACAACAAAACACATTGATTTCTTGGAGACACGAGAAACAGGTCTTACCCCACAGAGCTCCTATAAGCTGGGGCATTTAAAACTATTCAAATCACAGTGAGGAGATGAGACCCTGCAGGTAAATTCAGTCACATGCTTTCCAGAGGAGGGTCTTTTCCCTCTGGTTTTACTTGCTAAGCTTTACCCTAGCTTAAAGCTGACAGCCTCTCTCCTGAACATCACATAACTCTTCAAAAGCAACAGCCAGGACAATCCCAGCCTGCTCTTAGCTTCTCCCTTTCAATCTTCGTAAGATTCTCCTGACTGCAGAGAGCAAGTTAGCTGCTACAGAAAACTTTATCTGAAGTATTCCCTGTGCAAAAAGTAATCCCCAAAACAGACCTTTAACCTGAGACGTGCAGACTTCAACCCACTTGATGAATGGAGGAACTATTGCTTCACTACTAATTTAAAGACTCTTCTGCAGCTTCAGCATGCCTGAATCTCTTACCACCACTTATCCTTGCAATTCAGTTGTCTGCTTGTCTCTCTCCAGTATGCTAGCATTTTGCGAAAAGCTTTCTCTTACAACCCTGACCCAAAAATGAGCAATCATTTTGACAATCAAAATCTTCTTCTAGTGGCAGGCTATCTTCTCTCTTTCCACAACTGGCAAAATACCTCACCAATACTGCATATTACTGTTAAATCAGCAGCTACACTGATGATTTTACCTGTGAAACCACAGATCAGATTTTACACACTTAAGGCATTTATTTAGCAACAACCAACAAAACTTCAATGGGAAAAATAATATACCCTTTGCATTGCTTCTCTTTATTCATGGTTCAGACAGAATTCATTAGATTCAAAAAAAAATTCTGTGGAAACAAGGCAAAGCCTCTAGTAAATGTTTTTGATTTAAAACCACCAGAACTCCCACTCCCTTTAACCAAAAGTTACATCTTAAAATGTGGAATAGATGAGTGTGTTTGAAAGTTCATGGTGCAAAACAGAGGAGGATGGCAAAACCTCCTCAGATTTGTCAAAATATACAGCTATCTCACTCTTTACATAAACACAGTCTTCTCCCTTCCCTTTTTTCTCTCTGCTTCTATCCACCCTGCAACAAAATCAATATATACGAACATCAGCAGCAGCTTTGGTGATAGGCAATGATCCTTTTTGGCATCAGTCTGTGACAAGATCGTTGATTCTCTATCTTTAAATTACATCATAGCTGTGTAAAACACGCAGTGATATCCCAGACGTGACCTCTTCACATCCGCTGTCGATACCTCAGCAAGATCCAGACTGCTGTCGCAGCAAGTGCCAGGCCTGGCACAAGAATGGCTGCTAGAGGAAGCCCACCTGATTCTCCATCTCCTCGATGACCCACAGGGCCATTCTGTGGCTGCAACTACAAGGAAAAAAAAATTATTTATGTCAGAACCCATAACCAAAGAGCTCCCAGTTCTGTGCCTGGACCAGGTGGTTCTGTAAGAATGTTCAAAATTGTTTCCCCAGGTACCAGCAGACTTCACACATGGGAGGGTGAAAACAGCTTTGGATGGACTGAACTTAACTGCAGGGTGCCCAGTCACTACCAGGCACCCTCATGTTTCTCTGCCACTTTCTAAACTAGGACTCATGTGGAGCAAGACACACCTCATACAGCAGAAGCAATGACACACACATACCGAGTCAGTCATCCCTTGATGCACTTGCCACCATACCATTTCCTGCTCTCTTTACCAGAAAAAAGACATCAGTAATTCTCTCTGGTTTTCTTACCTGCCTTATACACTGGTCCAGAAGACTTACTCCTTTGCTAAGGGAGTAGAAAAAGGATCTCAACCCACCTCGCCCCACCAACATGCTTCAGGTAGATCAGTATTTCTTTTGTCAACTTCCATGCTAGGTGGGGATTAAGGATTCGTCTCTTTTTATATCTAAAATGGTGCCAGTATATTTAAACAATAGCAATCCATATTTCCTATTATTGTAAAATCATTTATGTTAGAAAAGACCTCTAAGATTACCAAGTCCAACCATTAACCCAGCACTGCCAAGTTTACCATTAAACTAAGCACCACATCTGCACAATTTTTAAATGCCTTCAGGGATGGTGACTCAACCACTTCCCTCAGCAGCCTGCTACAGTGCTTGACAGTTTTTTCAGTGAAGACATTCCTAATACCCAATCTAAACTTCCCCTGGTGCAACTTGGGGATGTCTCCACTTGTCCTGTCACTTGTTGCCTGGGAGAAGACGCCAACCCTCACCTGGCTACAGCCTCCTTTCAGGCAATTGTGGAGTGTGACAAGGTCTTCCCTGAGTCTCCTTTTCTCCAAGCTAAACACTCCCAGCTCTCTCAGCTGCTCCACATCAGACTTGAGCTCCAGATCCTTCACCTGCTTCATTACCCTTCTCTGGACACGTTCCAGCACCTCAATGTCTGTCTTGTAGCACTGGGCTGCACACACATTTCAACACTAACATGAGTGATGGCCTCTGACACAAAAGGAGTTCTCTCTCCAGTACGATTTTGGCCACTGAAATAAAACTGGACAACTTGATATTCTGTCTTCACACACAAACCTTTACCTCTGAGAAAGGAGATCAGTGAGCGAACACAACAGACTCCAACAAAACAAAGACCTGGGGACTTCTCCATACTCACCTCTTCACTGATATGGTTGCAAAGTAATACAAAGACAATTACAGCCGAGGCAATGAGAGAAGGTCATAGGTCAAACAAAATTTTTATATGCACATATCACACTGAGCACCTGGACACAGTACTCTTCTTCCCCATGAAAGAGCCACCAATCATAGAAACCAGTCTAAACTGGGCCAGAAATAACCCTAAGAAACAAGTAAAACATACCCTGCGCTGAATTTTCAGAGACACGTAACAGCCTGCATTCCTGAACAGTTCCACAGCATCCTTGTGCCGCAAATCCTTCAAGTCTTTGCCATTGATCTAGCAAAAAAGGAAAAGGAGAACCAGATGCTGGTAAAAGGTAAAAAAAAGCAAATTTTTAACAATGCAGGCTAACATAGGAAAGAGAAGACATGAAAATCTTCATCTTTCACATAATTCTTCATTTGGGACATGATATCATAATCAGAAAGATCCAAATTAATTAACTAAATCATTCATTCATCTTATAGATGTATTTTTATATGTTGAGACAGAACACGAGAAACTCCAAGCAAAAACACAGAGGTACTGAAAAAAACTACCTAGAAGCAAAATAAGAATATAAGACCACAGTTGTGTCAATAGCAGCTTCTGATGTTGTCGCTTTACTGGAAACAAATCAAAGGTGTGATTCTGACAGCTAATGAAAATAAAAGAGCAGCTACAGCAAAATTATTATTTTGAGTCTCCTCCCTTGTTTCCTCTACTGATGTACCTTTGAAACATCTCTGTTTGAGAGAGTGTTGTAAACACACATTTGTAAGCACACTGATGTAACAAAACCAACCAAAACAAATATTACTTACATACTTACGGGCATCCACTTGTAAGTGTTAGGATTTTTCTTAATTTAAAATAATATATCATGGCACAGGGTTTTACAACCTACTTGATTTCATTCACTACGTGATTGTATTCATCCTACTTTTCTATTTTCATCTCCATTACCCCTAATTGTATCCCCTAAGATCACATCCAGTGCCCCCCTTCTCTTCATATTTAGACACCTCAAACACAAGTACATAAATATTAAACTGTCAAGGAAAAAGAGAATAATATTCTCTGTTTAACTTAATATCACTTTCTGGATCAATAATAGGCTCCAATTAGTGCAAGGCAGTCTACAGAGACTAAAAAGATTACATATGGAACATAATAAGCAAGCGGAAAATAAAATTAGGGAGTATAAAAAGGTTGTGCATCATACAAGGAGAGGCTACTTCTTCACCCATCACTTCGTAAAGCTTATTTCTTATATGATTGCCAGCTATCTGAAGAACCAGTGGGTGTGAACATCAGCCACCTGAAAACATTTTTCTAAAAGGAGAAGCAGCCTATGTTATTCTTGAGGAGCTGAAATGAAGAAAATTTTACGGCCTAGAGGTTTTATAGTTTAAAAATCCCCCTGTGCAAAAGGATCAGAAATCATGGATTACCAATCAAAAAATGTAAATTGAAGAGGTGGAAAACCTTTAATTATATGCGTGTAAATGATAATCCACTGTGAGCAAGAGAAGGTCTGACAGATTCTAAAACCTTAAGGAGGCAAGTCACAGAGGAAACACAAACACAGCACCACGAAGCACTTCTGTGGCAAATCAAGAAGGCAGAACGGATAAGCCCATGTGTAGAGGTACTCACCTCCCTAGCGCTCAAAGCTCTCCCCAGATCCCCAAGACTGCTCCTCCGTGGAGTTTGCTTGGCATCACCTAACTCATTCACCACATCCTTCCTCTCTCTGTGCACCATGATGGAAAACCTGCCTCTCGTATCACATCACTGACCAAGAATACAGGGGGCAACAGAAGAAAGGGCTTACCGCTAAAATTTTATCTCCTTCTTGTAATCGGCCATCAAGGTAAGCTGCCCCATCCTTTTTGATCCGGCTGACATAGATGCTGCTGTCATTGGCAATATACTGCTGATCTGTCCCACCAACAATGTTGAAGCCCAACCCTAAGGTAAGCCAAAGAGAAAGCCGATGAGAAAAAGCTCAAAGCTTCAAACATTCTTGCTGTCTTGCTTGTTGGGGACTGCACCCTCCCACATTGTCTTGCTTTCTCCACCATACGAAAACTCACAGCACACAAATCTGCATTATCCTTTCCAACCACCTTCCCACTGTCTAGAAAAGTCATTCTCATGAAACTGGTCTTGAAAGCAGAGGAGAGACACTGAATGCCTGAGGACCCCAGACACTTCATTACACGAAACATCTGTGAGCTGTTTGCAGGTGGGTGTTGGGGAATACTGAGGGGCATGCCATCATTTCTGAGATGCCGATTCAGCCCTCAGCAGGAATACACTTCTTCAGCACAGGATGAAAGAAAACGAAAGCATTCTGCATTTCACATGAAGTTATAGTAAATCACTATCTTTGAGCTACAAGGAATCACCTCTGACAAGCGCTTTGTGAGCTGGGAAACAGAATAAGGAAAGGCAAGGAGCATTAGACCCTGTCTAATGAGGAAACAGGCAAGCAGAACTGTGCTACCAGCTTGAGGGCACCTAGAGCTCAGAAGGTTCCCCTCCCACATCTCAGGAGCTGGAACTGGTGTGCTTTGCCTCCAAGAATAAGATTAGGTTATATGAAGCTACTTCAAATTGTATACAATCACTTTGCTCTGTTCCATGAATTCAAACATGACAGGAAATAAAGACAAAGTTCACAGATTTATAGCAAAACAAAAAGGAATACACATACATTTAACAGAACTGATGTCCACTTCACATTTTTGCCATTTTGTATTATTCTTTAAAGGAAGCCTCAGTCACAGACATCAAGCTGGATCCAGCTTCTGGATTAAAGTTAAGACTTCTTGTTTCATCAAAACCCAGAAGAACAAATTGAATTTAAAGTCTGGAAACCCAAAGATTATGAGAGCACATTCCCCATTGTACATACAGCTAAGTTTCTCTCTAAAACAAAATGCGTGACCAGGGACAGGAAAGATTCCCTAAGAGGCTTGCAATGAAAAAAAGAAAGGAAAGCCAAGGAAAAAGAAAAAAAAATCAAATACACAATCAAAGTAAATGGAAAAAAACCCAACTTTTTTTTTTTTTCTGATATAAACCAGTCATACAAAAGCTATTGTCAAGAACAGCTGAGGGCAAATTCTGCCCACGTTCAGCCAGGCTGATTTATTTGTTTTCACTTTCTCTTATTTTCTCTCAAAGTTGGGACTGGAAACCTTGGGAAGGAGAGTTTCAAATAAAAGTAAAACCACCTCGTGCCTGCTGGGAAGCAGCATTTTAAATTAGTCACAGGAGATCAAAGCATTTACAAAATGAGTCATGCTATTTTAAGTGTGCATCTACAGCTGGGAAGTAAAGAAATATTAGCAGCAATTTTGCCACACCTTTTTTTTCCTTCCCTTCCTGGCAGCTTCAAACAAGTGAGGAAAAAAATGAAAGAGAGAGAAAATTGAAGAAATACTGACATTTCAACTAGAATATCTATTCCAAGAAGGGCCAGTTGTGCACAGTAATACACCTTTCAACAGCAAATGAAAAAAATAAAAAATCCACACTCCTAAAATTTATTTGCCATGAAGCCAATAACCTAGGAAAAGGGGAAATCAATACTACAGAAAGTATAAGGTTTCATCAACACTTATTAAAAAGCCAGAAAGAAGGAATCAGGTTCTCAGAACACAATGATTCTCTCTCTCATATATAAAACCCCTCAAATAGGTATATATAGATTAAAAAAATGTATATACTTTGCAACTTTTTACCCACGACTGGAAAAATAATCAAGAGTCACAGCTTTCATCAGCAGAGGCAGATGTTCGTGACAAAGAGGCAGCAGTTTGTGCTAGACCAAGTATTCACAGGGCTTTTTCACTGTCTTTCCTTTCCAGCACTCAGACTTCCACTCTGCCTAAAAATATCTTCTCTATCAATCCTCAAGCTCTTTGCTATTCTCCCCAGTTCATGCAACCACAGAAAGAGACACAGCACAGCTGGAAGAAAAGAAGTAAGGGGAGGAAGAGAGCACATAACACTAAATCTCTTGTCTACAAGGGAACAGAAGCAGAATGGCAGAGCTTTAAAAGCAGGCTCTGGGCTAAACTTCTGACCCTCCCTAAGGCTGCAGACCTCCCTATGCCTCACTTACCCTCCCTGGAACTAAAAAAGTCCCTCAAAAAGGCCTTTAAAAAAAAAATCATGACTGGCAGGATTAGGAAACGGGGAGATTGAATACAAGAAAATTTGACAAAGAGACATCTATACACTGTCCTGCCACTGGAAGTACATTCACGACCTATGCAAACTTTTGCCAGAAATGTTTAGCATCAGACCTATTTTAAAAGTTGCAGTCAAAACTCCAATTCAAGAGATTATAGTATCCAATTGTACTTCACAGATAACAGTGTTTTGTTCCTTCCACAGAAACGAATAATCATTCACATGGCAAGTGCATCAAGGCCATAAGGGGCTGTAGGACCTTCAACTCAAATAACATAGTTAGAAACCTAACTCTAAAGATGCACAGCCCATCTCAGTGACTAGACAAATGCTGCTCATGGTAATCGAGACTGAAATCACAGTGGCCACATTCAAGGCCATTTACAACTATGCCCTTTAACATTCCCTTACACCTTGCTTAAAATTTTAGGTCCCCAGACATATGGAAACAGCCTTCCCATCAGAACCGGCTCCATCTGGCACAGTTTTCACTGACAAGCACAGCTTCATCAGCTTAAGCTCATGGCTGTGCAGGTAGGGCTACACAGCTTTCAGAGGCCCAATATGGCGAGCAGGGGGAGGCAAAGGGCTGCTCCCTGGGCTCACATCCTCTGAGTTCTGATAACCAGCATGAGGGCCAGGACCAACTCCAGCCCTGCACGGGACTTACCTCCACCCCAGAGAAAGGAAACACACAGGCCAACAACGTGGGAGCTGGGGGTCTCTGGGGAGCCCACGGAGCCAAGGCTGGCCAGCAGCTGCACCCAGCAGTTGCGCAGAACAGAAGGGCTGCCACGTTTTCGTTCATGCTCGTTTTAATTACAGAGAAAGCCTCACACACCAAAGTACAAGTCTAGCTCCAAAAGCCCCCTGGAGCCTGCCATTCTCTATAGCCAGGATTTCGCTCCAGAGTTGTACATTTGGTGCCAACTTCCCTCACTTCTGAAAGTGTGGTACGAATGGCACCATAAATCCTGTAAAAATACAAGGTTTCCATGAGCGCACCTGCTGTTGTGACATGAAAAGCAAAGCCAAAAAAATGCCCCACGAAGTGCCCTATTCCCTCTTCCTGCCAGCCTACACTACTTTCTCTCACCACTCCAAAGCCTCTCAAGGGACGCTGCACAATGAACGCCAAGCTGACAGTACAGGGCATGGCCACTTGGGCATATGATTTTCAAATGGCCCCTGACTCAGGGTATCCAGCGCGGCTGGGCACTCAGCGGCTTCCGCCTCACTTGGAAGCAACAGGAGCTCCACCGGAGACGGCAACTTCCTGGGAAAACCAGAGGCGAGTTGTCCGCAGGGGCACCAGCCTCTACCGGAGCTCCCGCAGAAGACTGACCCTGACCCAGCCAGCTCTCCCTCACGCAGGGCACGAGCTTCTCCCCCGGCAGCGTATCCGCCACGGCTCTTTCCGAGGGCACGCCGCGGCAGGGGAGGCCGCTGGGCCCGGCACCTCTGGGCGCTGCGCTTCTATCCTCCCCGCCGACACCCTCCCTCCGCCGCTTCGGTGCCCGCCACGGCCGCCCCGCCGGCCGCCGCCACCCCGCGCTTCCGCTCTGGCCTCCTTGGGGGCTGCGCAGGCCTCGGCGCGGCTGCCCCGGCCCGGCCTGGGAGGCGCCGCGGAGTCGGCGCGGAGAGGCCGCTCCTGCCTTACCTGAGGGTCTGCGGGTGAGGCTGATGATCTCCTCGGCGTAGCCGCCGCCCGCCACGCTGCCGTTCATGCTGCAGCCTGAAGGAGAACTCGGCTCCCGGGACAGCCGCTCTCGCCTCCTCCGCCGCCGCTGGGCCGCGCCGCGGAGCGCTGGGAGTTGTAGTCAGCGCGGCGGGAAGCGGTGCCAGCGCGCGTCCCCCGCGGGACGGGGCTGCTCCCACCGGCGCCCCGGGGCCGCCCGCCACCGGCGCTCACCGCACAGGCGGAAGAGGAGCGGGCCCGGAGGAACCCAGCACGGCGTCCTCCTGCCCCCCGCACATTCCCTGGCCCCCGCGCGGCATCTGTGCCTGGCCCTGCCTTGCTCCCCAGGCTGGAGCTGGTTTCCTGAGGAAGGTTAAAGAGTAGGCCAGAGTTGTCTGGGGTAGGCATAGCAGAGAAGGAGGGAGATGTATGACCTGTTCCCAGCCCTTTTAACTGTCCTCACAGCAAACTGAAAAACAGATCAGACAGTGCTGGGCAGGAGCAAAAGCCCAATGCAGGCAAGTAGCACAGAGAGCATCCGTGCCAACAGCAGGCTACCTTGCAATGCAATAAAGTGATCTAGATTCAGAAACACAAATGGTGCATAGAATCACCGTGCCACTGCTGAGGCAAGAAATACTTAACTAGGTCCTGTAGAAGGCGTTTGGTTTGAGGATTTGAGAAATTTCCTCAGAACTGTACAGAAGAGATAATTACCTAGCAATAAAGGGCAAAGTAGTTCAACTTGCTATCTAAGAGAGGAGCCACTTGAACCTGGGACTCTCTACCTCAGGTTTTATTGTACCAATAGATTATCGGGAAATAGACAGCAAAGAAAAATTTATCCTTATCTATTTCAGCACATGGTACAAGTGTGTCAATACAGACAATGACAACAGGGAACAATGAAGAGGCCTGATTCAGTTTAACCACCTGACTGCTTGGCACTATGAAGACAGCCACACCTACATGCTGCAGGAACTTCTCTGATGAAAATGAGGACCAGCTTATCTGGTCTTCAATGTTACACTACCATTTTGTTTGTCTGGTATTGCAGTAAAGATAACAAATGTTTTTGATTGCATTCCTTCCAAGATTATCTGCACTTTTGGATTTCTGAATTTTAATAGGGAGAAACAAACTGTGCACTGGATCTCGGAATGCTACAACATTAATGCTTCGTGCTAAACTGAGTGTTAGAACACCTGCCTCAGAGGTGGGAGACAGGCATTCAAGGTCCAATTACACATGCAATGATGAGCAAAACCATGACTCGTGTGATAGACTTTTTTGTTGTTGCTAAGTAGTGTTCGCCCTAAGTTGAGGACTTTTCAGTGTCTCATACTCTGCCCGTGAGGAGGTGCACAAAAGCTGGGAGGAAGCATGGCCAGGACAGGTGACCTAAACTGGACAAAGAGATATTCCATACCATAGAATGTCATGTCCAGTATATCAGCTAGGTGAGTTACCTGTAAGAAGGCCAAACATGTTCTGGCGTCAGTTCTGTTACTCTCGCTCATTATTATCATTATTATAATATTTTAGTCTGTTCCAATTATTAAACTGTTTTTATCTCAACCCACAAGATTCACCTTTTCTTTCTTAATCTCTGTCCCACTGGGAAGGGTGGGAGGAGAGTGAGCAAGCAGCTGCGAGGTACTTGGCAAACTCCTTCAAGATACACAGTGTTCCTTAGCAGCAGTTTAATGTATTTTAGAGATGACAGTATTGGCTTAGAACAAAACCAGTTTTATCTTGATCTGAGATAACTGCAATATTGTTTTTAAAAGTCTTCTTTAGCCAGGAAGAGATTTCAAACAAGAAACATGGATACATTGTTGTAACTTAGTCCTAGGCAGCTCCAGGCTTCACCTATCACGACTGGCCTGCCATGTACTAACAGCTACCTAAGACTTAATACCCTTACTGCACTGGCACAGACCGTCTCACAGAATCGGAGAATGGTTTGGTCTGGAAGGGACCTTTAAGCTCATCTAGTTCCAACCCCCCCTGCCATGGGCAGGGACACCTTCCACTAGTCCAGGTTGTGTCTTCTTATTTCCTCCAGTACCATTTCACATACTACATTGACCCACATCTGTTGGGAGACGGTGCAGCAACATCTGCAAGCTGCCTCTTCATGTACAAGTGACTTATACATTAACCAAGTTCTAGCATCCATTTAAAGCATTTTAAAATGCAGTTAGAACCAGGAGGGGGGGAAAAAAAAGGGAAACCAGAAAGATTAGGACTGAACTTAGACTTACACCTTCATAGCACCTTCAGAGTAGTGGGACATTTCTAACAAACCACCAGAAATACCAAGTTTTTCATTGCTGTGTTGAAATCAGAAACAACAATATTTTCAAGGAGAAAACCTCAGCAAGGGAGCTCACACGTTTTATAAAACATAGACTAGGTTTGTTGGGATACATGTTTGTCTTGCTCATATGGCCCAAGAAGAAATGGGAGAAAAGTGTACAGAAATACTCTTATCCAAAGCTCACTGAAAGCCTCCTCCCAATTAAGTCCTGTTTTTTCAGAACAATCTTTAAGCATAGAGAAAAACGGAAACTACAGTATTTTATTACTTTATCTTTCCCAGAACTGCATTTGCAAGTAAGCTTTCTAGCCTAAATTGTGCTTTCATTCACACCTGTCTCTTCAGTATGCAGGTCTGTAAATAAGAGCTCCCTGACTCTGGTGTTTCTCTGTCTCAGCACAGATCTATACTTGGCAATTTATAGTATACTACTGATCAACAATGGCAGGCCATCAAGGTGACAACCTGAAACTTTTGCCACTCCTTTTGTATTTAAAAAGCAAAATAAAAAAGGCTTAGTAGATACTAGTTGTGCATAGATAGTTGGAATGTGCTGCCTGTAGTGCTTTTGTTACTTTTTATCTCCATCTTTCTATTAATCCACATCTCTCTTGTCTGTCACCCATTCCTTGTTTGCAACACCTGAATTGCAGTTGTTATTTCTCAGAGGATACTCCTCCCACCCCCCCACACTCTCTGAAGAAGGTCTCTGGTTATGAGGAATAAATCTGGGGTGTTAGTCAAGGGGCAGTTATCTTGCCTTTTGACATAAACACAGGATTAAGTTTTCATCATCTAATCAAAACCATCCATGTTTTATCATGGCAATAAGCACAGCCTGCTAAAGAAACAATGTGTTACCTCATTTCTGCAGACAAGCATAGGTAACTATTTAAGGACCCATTTGCTCTAGACAAAAAGCTGTGAAAAACTGTGAATCACATGCTTTGTATTTCACATCCCATCATAATGTAATAGGCCCTTTTTGGATACAGGACACAAAAAAAATACACATAAAAATACAGGAAAATGCATATTCTAAAAACATAAATTATATATTTGGGAGGCAGCAAGAGTTGACCATCATAATTTGTAGAGTCACCAACATCTTTCTTCCCAAATGTTCCCAAGTGTTAGGAACAGTTTATCCTGCCTTTACAGAGTGTTTGCTAAAAGTGTGCTCTTTGCTTTCTAAATACAAATAATTCTTTTGTTAGCAGACAAATGCATTATAGCCCTTTACCTTGAAACACCTTTAAAAAAAAGTTTTCGCTGTGATCTGGACAAGAGACTCCTCTTCATGCTGATCTGATAGAAATGTCTAGTTACTGCTGTAATATAAATAATAAAAATAAAACTTACTGAATGGTATTTCCATGTCCCTCATATTTTTCAGAGGTTAGACATATTTTATGTTGTGTTTAAAAGATGAAAACTACAATGCTTCTGTGTGGCACTCCATAGAGCTGCAAGGACACATTTAGTCATAGCTGAATAAAGAATCACATAGTAAACCAAGAGAAACCCCCTGAGATAGCCAGATAAAGCATCTATCAAATATTGCAGGAATTCTAGGTGGGGTAGACTTGCAGAATTGTTCCAAATACTTTAGAAATTCAGTTAACTTGGGGAACCCCATAGACAGCTCCTCTTAGCGACAATAAAATACACAGCACTTCTCAGAAGCAGTCAGCAGTCAAGACACTGGAAAACTTCCAGAAAATAAAAACAATTTGTTCTTGTGAAATGGCAGATTTGGTGTCACTACACTGCTGACATATATTTTATGGTTCAGAAATGTAATGCTTACTGGTATGATCTGGATAATTCTTCTCTACTCTTTCACAAAAGGAAGACCCTGTTCCCCTATGATCTGCCTTCTTCCTGAATGGCTGCTCCCTGTAAAAAGCTGGAAGCGTTTGTGAAACAGACACCTGCATCTCACTGCAATACCTGTTCCTTGCCTGTTTGTGTGTCACAGACGTGAATTAAATCACAGAAATACAGAATGGTTTGCTTGGAAGGAACCCAGTGGGGACTGCAAGTGCAGTTTTTTCTTTTTGGTTGTTAATGAATGACAGAAGATGCTCACAAACATCTCTCTCACTGAATTGAAGAAAATATTAGGTGAAGAAGGACACTGAAGCAAAGAATTTATCTACACCTGTTTTAAGAAGTTTGCATTTTTAAACTGTTGGTATGAAGCATAAACACAATACCTGCAGTTTACATCAATTTAAGAGCTTAGGGTACAAAGAACAGCATGCCTTACTGCCTGCATTTATTAACTTAAAAGAAAATAAACAGAGATAACATTTACTCTGCATTTAATGATATCACATGAGATTAGAGCTGTTCAGAATCTGTTGAATTATTTTAATGAGTTATCAGATGGGTCTGCTAAAGGGAGATTTCTTCAAGAGATTCCAAAGATACTGCTTTTTGATCTTTGGTGGACTTTGACTCACCAGCAGGCGAGTTTTCTTTAGGAACTTCTGGTTTTTTCAGTCTTTGAAACAACTGCAATGTTCTATGGAATTGGGCCTTCACTTTCATAAGCCATCCCTCTATTTCCTGTTTATAACGGATGGTAAGGGCTACTCCAAGGATACATAAAGAAAAAAAACAAAATAGTGTTAGTCTTACTTTTGCTCTCTGAGAAATCTTCCTGGATGGAGGGGGTCCACTGTCAATGCTACCTCCAAATCCTTCTAATTCACAATATGGAGGAGCCCAGCCATACTTGCAGTGACAGTTCTTACGATTGTTACACACTCCTCTGTTATGACACTTTGTCATGTTACAGTCGTAGTTCAGCACTAATACACTCATACATGTCCTGTTGATACAAAGCATATCACTACCACATGGTGTGCCATCTTCCACAGCTCCCACATCTGCTCTTGGCATCCCTATGTGATAGTCAAGACCCCAACAATTTTTATCTCGAAGAGGAGTTTGGATTAGCGTTACATGGTTCTGCAAGAAAGGTAATTTGGCTATGTTTTCACACTGAATCCTACCACACAAGATATTCTCAGTACTGCATTTTGTAAAATGGATATTGTCACGAATACCACAATTCCCAAACCGGTCACCCTGAGTATTCACTGCTTTGAAGCAATCTAAAGGAGCAACCCTGGCTTGTCTGCCAAAGAGATGCTGGCACTGTTTACTGTGGGAAGAACATTTTCCTTGATAGCAATAAATACCATTTTTGCAAGGGGTTCCGTCTTGTAGGTATACATCCAGTGGGCACTGAGGGGAAATCCCATTGCAATACTCTGGCAGGTCACAGCTGCCAGTACTTGCTCTGCAGAGTGTTCCTGCTGGAAGGACCTTACAGTGCTTGCAGCATTTTCCAGACGCACAGACCGAACCTGCAGTAAATGTGCAGTTTGCGCGGCAACAAGGATCCTTTCTGCAGTTTGCTGCTGAACCACAGTCACATTGCTCTCCGCTTTCTACTATCTTATTCCCACAGTATTCATGTGTCTTGGGGTAGAAAGTGCCAGGTGCTGGTGGTTGACGAAGGCACTCAGCGCCATTTACAAGCAGGTCAAAGTACTGTTTGTAACTGCAGTCACTGAACGCATCAGTTTCAGCATTGTTTTCATACATAATGCATGTCTTGCGTTTGCATTTACAATCTGGTTTATCATGGCTCATCCCAAGATTATGGCCCAGCTCATGGACAAATGTGACAAAAATTGCAGACAACTTTTTCTCAGTGAAGGAAATAACAGCCGATGACCAGTGGCTATCACACACTGTCCCTATATATGCCAGTCCCAGGCTGCTTCCAAACCACTGAAATGCAAATAAGTGAGCAACATCGTGGTACATCCGATGGTACAGGTCTGACTTTCTCCAGCTGTTAAAGTCACTAAGTACCTTGGGAATAGAGGAAGTAATGTTTATAAAGTTGCTTTCAGTCCAGATCTCCAGTCCTATGAGAAACAGCCGGACAGAAAGCTGTTTGTACATAATATCCCCAACATTGATGACTTGCATGACGTGCTTCAAGACTTCGGATTTGCTCCTGCCTGACTTCACAAACCGCACGTTGTCCACGACCACTACTATCTTCACATACCTGATGTGTGTCCACCAGTCCGTCAGCCTTTCGTTCTCCTCCTCTGCCTTGGGAGCCTTGAACCACGGCAGCACAGCCTTTTGTTGCTGCAGCACCTCCGGCGTCAGTCCGCAGCTGGGTCCCTCGGGGCTGTTGGCCTCCTCCATGCGGTAGAGAATGTGCCGAAAGGCCGGGTCATTGGGGACCGGCTCGATCTGGTAGGTATCATCCTCCACCCAGAGCACGCCGTGGAGGCCCCTGCCGCAGGTGCTGAGGGCCACCAGGGAGCCGGGGCTCCCCAGCACCTCGCCCTGGTAGAAGCAGTTGTCCCGCACGAAGGGGTGCTCCTCTCGGCGGGCCCCGTCCCGGCCGTAGGTGACCAGGGTGAAGGGGCGGGAGACCAGGCCCCTCCTGGGCTGCAGGCGCAGCACCCGCGGCCGCCCGGCCACGTTCAGCCAGTAGGAAAGGGCCGGGGCGTCGTCGCCGGCCCGGGGGCTCAGCTGCCGCGGCACCGTCACCCACGCGGCGCGCGGCTCCGCGGGCCGGGTCCCCCGGGCCCCGGGGCACGCCGCCACGCCCAGCAGCAGCAGCAGCAGGAGCCCCGGCAGTGCCCCCATCGCGGCCGCCGGCACCGGCCGCCCCCGCCCGAGCGGGGATAGAACCTGGAAGGGCCCAGCCCGGGCGGAACCGCCCCGAGGCTTCAACTGCCGCCGTGCGGGCCGGACCGGGCCGGGGCCGGCGGGGGAGCGGCGCCCGCTCCCCGGGAAACGGCACCTGCGCTGCCCGTGCGCCTGCAGACAGCCCACCCTGCTCTTTGAGCCAGGACAGAGGCTCTCGTGAGGAGGAGCGAGTAAATTAGCCTCCCACAAACTCGTTCCCAGTTTTTAATAACCTTCATTTCAAATTAATGGGTACTTCTCCTTCTGAGCAGACATACCGAGGACAGCCCCCAGTTCAGCTTCACACTCCTTGTCACAGATGTTTGTGTTGAGTAAAGGGATCATTTGGGTAGACCACAAAGTGGGAAATACTGTTTTAAAATCTCAAAAGGTTGGCCTTTGCTTTTTTTGCTGTTTTCATTACAGGATAATTTGTGAGTGGACATCAGAAACAGGCTATTTCAGCCCAAGAGAATATCTGGAAAGGCTTAGAGTCTGCAATGAAAAAGTACATAAATACTCCCTGTGGTGACCTTAGCATGTACCTTACTATAGCTACTACAGCATACACAGCCCCCAAGAAAAAAGGTAGAAGCAGGGGGAATTCACTTCCACTACATTCTGTAATATAGAGGCAAACTAATAGTACTGAGTATAAAAGCCCCAAGCCTATCTACACCACAGCTGCTACATACCTACAACAGCGCACCTTAATTACAGCACTTATGCAGCAGCCATTTTCCCACATCATGTCCTTTCTAAAGACTTGTGATTGCATAGCAGTGGAAAGAGAACACTTACAGGTACATCTACCACTTGGCTGCCATCCCTGTTTTGGGGTACAGCTTCATCAAGACACAGCCGTAAGACAGTGAGTGATGTGGATTGTGGTAAGACAGGATGTCCTGTGCAACATAGCTATACACGCTGGTTTTTTGGCACATAGGGCTGGGATTCAACACAGCCACAGCTATTACCTTTTGGGAACTCTTCACAACTTTCTTTTCACCACTACAAGCACATTTGGGATGAAGTCCAACCTGCTACGGCCCTTATGTTTCTCAGCTGCAGGAGGTGTACCCTTCTACCATCCCATATGGATCTCGGGAATCCTGCCTTTGGCACCAGCTTCTGTGTGCTGACCATCATCCTGACACAGGCAGCAACACAGCATTTCAAACTACCTGAGACAGGCACTGCCCCTCAGGAGGCTGGGCAGTGAAAGAAGCTGGCAGAATGCTCAGAGCCTCCTTCTGCTGCCTCATGCCCCAGGGTCCTGAGTGGGCTGGTACCTTACGCTGGTCACATGGCAGGCCTAACTAACAGCTGTGGAGGTTACCAACAATTGTCCAAAGGTGCTTCAGATTGTGTGGTTTGGTACTGTGCTCATTCCTTGCAAGCATGGCCAGCATTAGCAGCATACACCTTGTAATACACTACCTCAGATTAAAGGAGTGAATACAGGATGCCTGCTTCTATTAGGATCCATATAGGAGGATCTTTCTAGACATCCATCCAAACTCATGAACTGTTTTAGCCTTAGATTAATTTTCTTATTAGTTTTAAAATTATAGAAACTGTTTCTTGTGAAGTCTTTTATGTGCAGGTAGTTGTTGAATGATTGTCCACTACTTTTCAATTATCAGCTTTGCATTTCAGTACTGTGAACTACGTCAGATTATGTCTTTTGAAATAAATATAACCCAGACCACAATAATGGAAAAATCCTGTTACATAATCTGCATGCAGTCTGTAGTGGTATTTTTAAATGCATGCTTCTGCTGTGTGATCACTCAAATTATACGAAAGACCCTACTAAATCACTCTGCCAATTTGCAAGTCATGTCTTACCACCCCTATCATCCCCTGATCTGAAGTTGCCTACTACTTTCTTTCTCTTTTAATATAAACATAGCAATATAGTTAGGACTAGAAAATACTCAGGTTCCACTGTTGAACTCATGACAGATTCTTGGGAGGAAGTGTCAATGCAAGTTTGTGACACTGTGTTCAGCACCTAAGCAAGTCCTTCAGCATTGAGCTTACATGAAAAGGGATCACACTGTTGTGTTCAGGTTACCACAGCCTTGCATTTCTGTATTTTGACCAGGTTAAGATCAAAGGGGAAGGAGGGAAAGATTCCCATTATATGACAATGAACAGGTTGGAAGGAAAAACGACTGACCTTACAGTGGAGCAGGAAAAAATATCATAATCTGAGGCTACTTTGACTGCAGAAACTGGCTTTTTCATGAGTGTTTTTCAATTTTTTTTCAATCTTGTAGCTCCCTAGAATTTCCAATGAAGGTGCAAGTTCCTGTGGAATTGAATCCTACCAGCAAGAGGTTTCTTTTTCTCACTTGCCTTCTCTTGAGTCTTTAGGAACAGGTCACAAAACACCAGCAGCCTTGTGGACGACAGGTTGAAATTTACTGGCAGAAAGAAATGAAGCCTTCAGACTGATGAGAGATCAGTAACACATCATAACTCATCCCACTGGGAAAATGTCTCCCCACTACCCATTCACTTATGATCCATTTTAGGCTACAGCACACATGAGAGACCATTTGTTTGTTCTGTGCATGATTACATGAGCAAAGCAACACTTTATCGAAAGTTCACCCTCCTCTCCAAGGAAAAAACCTGTCTTGAACATTGAATGCCTAGTTACCATTTGGTTTGCTATTGAAAAATTACTGAAAACAACCCTGAAGAAGCGTATCACATCAGCTTTTGTTCAGAAATCATCTGTTGGTCAGTGAAGCCGGTCTATTTGCATAACACATCTTCACCCTTTTTCTCACAGGGGACCTCCATGTCTCAAAAGTAAAGCTAATCTATTCCCTCTGCCTTGTCCCTCCTGTTGCTTATACCCTTCTTGCTCCAAGAACAGCTTGCAAACAAAGCGTACTGACTGACCAGAGGGCATCTAACTTTCTTTGCTAGGAAAAGGTTACCAAAATGTGAAGTATAGGGGCAGAGTGGCAAAAAGGAATGTGTGAGAGCAACATACAGCCTGGTCAGACCTTACTTAGTGAAAAGATGACAAAGACAGTATTTCTGCTGCACCTGAGACACCATTAGCTTTACACAGTAAACTGAGGCAGCTAGAGTGCCCCTCTTCCTACAGTCTGGCTGGATTTTTGCATGCACGTGTACATATCCACACATGTACATACAAATATGTGTAGCTGTCCATGGGCATACAAACATTACATGTACATTCAGGTTCTGAGGAGAACTGTTTCTATTTGAGTTCCAGGTAGTTTTCAGCTACCCCATGATTTAGGCAAAGAAAAGCCCTTTTGAAGTCTCAATGGTTATTATCTAAGAGCAAAAAGTAGAGATAGTTCTCTTGTACAACCAAATCTCTCCTTTATACAGAAGAAAGTGATGCAGAAGCAAAATTCAGAAGTGCTTGCTTCTTTCCCTTTCATCTACAAGCTTTACTAATACTGAACATCCTTTGGAAGGACTTTGGACTTCGCAATCAGGCTCTAAACCAAGAGAGAAAAGGCTTAGACTCTCATGCACTGAAAAACATTACTGACTACAAGATATCTACTTAACATCTTAACAGTAATATCTGACATAATGTCACTTCAGTAAGTTAATATCATAGCTCACTTAACTGATAAAATTAGTTTAGAATATCTTGTCAGCAAGTAAGAGGATCAGAAGATATTTCAGTCCCTCATATGGCAAACCTTCAGCACTGGACAGCTACTAAGAAATTGACACGCTGGTAACGTCCCTTACTGCTTTATAATGTAACTCGGTCAGGGAAAGATCAAAAGGCTTATCACATTCAAATGCTTGTTTCATCAACAGAAGCCATTTTATATCCTCTCAATAGCTTAGATGGTGGCGCTTTACCTCAGATAGGATCAGACCAGGAATCCATGCTTTTTAATGCCCTTTGAAACCAGCCAACACCAGGTATTTCTGCAGAAGGCAAAAAGGCTGCTCAGAGATGTAGAGGTGAAGACAGTCTGCCCCTTCAAGTTCCACTCTTATCTCTGATCAGCTCAAATTCTGAGCATGGAGTATAATGGTTCAGTCTAAATGTAACTCCAATTCAGTTTCATTTACTTGTCCATCTATTCTTGTACTACAAGACAGAAAAAGTTCTCTACTTTCCTACTTGTTTCACTACTCAGTTTTACAAAGACTCAATATTTGTCTTCTCAGTGCCATCATAGGAGAAACTCTGACCCATTTTATTGCCCTTCTTCAAACCCTTCTACTTTAGGGAAACTCCTTTTCAGACATTGAGTTGTACAACACACTTCATTTCAGGTGAAGTCCAGTGACGGAATATTTTGCTCACACTATGTTCTAGCATCCAGTGTTGGCCACAGCTCTATGTGTCTTCAGCAATAAGCAAGCTACCTTTCTTCTGCTAGCAGTGTTAAATATTTCCTTGAGGCATGAGTAGATAATTTTTCTCCATTAAAAAAACCCAAACTAAACAAATAAAACAAAACAAACAAAAAACCCCAACCAAACAAAAAACCCTCACCCCCCCCCCAAAAACCCCACAAAACAACAACAACAAAGAAAAACCACCAAAAAACCCACACACAACCGATGTCCAACACCCTAGATCTTCATTAAGTGCAGTCTGTCATCGTTCTTGCTTAAGTTTTTCCAAATTACATACAGGTTCTCAGCTCCTTTAATGGCCATTTCCAAGGAGTTTATTCTGACCACCAAAAGCAATGACTGCTGAGGGTCCTCACCATTCATGTCTCATTTTTGGAAATCCTGGCTTTCCATCATGGGGGTGGATGAGGCAATGGCTTTGGTGCTTCTTCCACTATTTGCTTTCAGAGACATTTCTTTAATATAAGAAAGAACCAACACCCTTTTTTTCTAAGTATATTCACACCACATTATCTTGTTTTGAGCATCCCAGAATAACTGCTTTCTATATTTTCACTTAATAGTTCCCACTAGCTTATTATCTACTTTTATCAAAATTTTGAGAAACGGCTGTTCAAACCTGATCCAGGGGTGAAATAAACCTAATACAGACTCAAGTACATGGATACATGAATTTCAGATCTGTATCTGCATTAACCGAGAACAGCTATTGGCGTATCTACATCTTTTAACATTACAGCTTTGGATTATAGGACAAAAATGACATGGAACTTTCTATCAGTCAGTAATAAACAGCTCTGACTGGAGAACTAAATTACTGAAAAAGTGTCTTGTAACCTGAAAATAAATTTGACACAGCTATCTAAGCATACTTTAGTCTTTCTTCCTATCTACAAACCTTTTTCTTGCTTACTACAGTTTACTGTATGAACACGATTAACAGTTGTGGAAAGAAAGCAAGCTGTTTGAAGGTTCACTCCATTACTTCAATGAAAAACACAACCAAACTAATAGTAATTTCTTTTCAATAGATGATTTCTAATTTTTCTAAGGAAAAAAAAAGGTTTACGTAAGCAATATGCTTAAATAAGTGTATAGCTGTCAGTGATGTTTCTCTTCCACTGTCCCACTTCCACAAGTCTAAAAGGCACATGTCTAATGAAGGAGCGAGGAAGTGCTAGGAGCACAGAGGAAGAGATGTAATTGATATATTTGAGTTACAGTGAAAAATTAGAAATATAAACAGCTTCATTGAGTGTGCAACATCAAGAAATTTTAGCCTGATTTATGTCATAAATCTCTCTCTGAAAACACTAACTTCTATAATAAACTATCAGTTTAACCATTAAGTTAAATCAGTGTCCAAGAACATCTTGAAACTGACAGCATTCTGACATCTAACTACATGGATTTGAGGGTCCAGTTATCAAATCTTTTATCTTTATCCCAAGCACACTAAAGGCACAGAAATTTGTAGCAGGTAACCTAACTTTTCCTCCTCAAAATAGAACACAATATATTCCATTGTCCAAGCAAAAAATAAATGCAGCCAGCACACATGACATATTTGCTACTAACAAAGCATACATTTAAGAAAGGCATTTCAGCAGTCAGGAGTTTTATTTGCCAGGAATTCTAATTCCTTTTTATATATAAAAGTTTCTTCTTTTTACATAGGAAGCCTAGACACAAAGGATGCAAGAGTTTGTAAAGATTTCAGGAGGCTGCTGAATATGTCCATGTAAAAACCATTCTCAGAAGCCAACATTCAAAATAAGATGAAGACTGAAAACACCTCCTTTGAGGCGGCTCACATCCTGACATTAACATTTGCACGAGAGGTTTCTACAGAAAAAGCTGTTACAGGGATTTCAGCCCCTGAACTGTCAGTCTCAGTGGAAGAGCTTAAATATAAAGAAAAGGGAGCAAGAATCTCCTGTTTTCCAGGTACTGACTAATCCATATGTGTAAGAGCTTCTCCCTTCACTGGAGTCTCATTCGTTTTTCAGGTGGTCCTTTAGCACCAGCACTCTGAGTATTCTTTACAGTCTCTTTTTCCTCTGGCTTGACAGCTTCAGGGGCTGGTTCTGGTTCCTTCTTGATTTGATCCACTAAAGATGTAACAGCAAAAGAAGGTTAAACCTCTGATTTTCACTCCTAAAATACTCTTCAGAGTATTTACAAAATACTGTTAATGTCAAAAGGGCAACATTAATTTCAAAGGTGTAAGAATAAGCAGGGAGTAAATTCATACGTATATGGGTTAAAAGGTGGAATAGACTGAAGTGATACAGTTCATGCCTTTCCTGTTTGGAGGTTGCCTATGATCAACTCAAAGTCTTCACTCTTATCCATTACTTTGCACAATTAGGCAATGCCAGCATTCCAAACCACGTCACAGTAGCAGCAGCAAGAGCTTACATGGCAACTGAAAGATACTGCATACAGAGCCTATTTTTTAAGTCTTGTGAGAATATTACAGTTTTACCTGGGATAGGCTTTTCTCCGGGCTTTTGCTGTGGGGGAAGAAAAAACAAAACAACACATCAGTAGAACCAAAGTTGTAATTCTCAACCCTTCCTGCTATTCATTTAGGAAGAAAATCCAAGCAATGCACTCTTACACATAAGAGGTGGGGGTAGAATGGGTCACTCAATACACTTTAAACAAAATCCAGTTAACATTTTATTACATTCAGTTTTTCCTCTGACAAGTGAAAAACACTAAAGCAAAAAATATGCAGTTAGCCAGTCTTTCCCGCATCTGAGGAGCACTTTTGTGAGATGCTGTAAATATAATTTCCTTTACTCCCAAGCAGAAGACCTGGTGGAACAAACAGCTACCAAAAACAATCAGAGGTAATCACGACAACTTCACAGAATGCCAAGAATTTCCATGCTAACTAATGAGTCTCCAGAACAATGGAGTAACTAAAACAAAATACTGTGATGGCTTGATTGAGTTCACAAAGCAGGAAACTGGAAGCAGCAGCAACATCTGATAGCTGAGAACAGACCCTCTGTGATCAGATAAGGAAGGTGTATAATAAAATTCACTCTCATCTTTTTGCCAAGGTCTTAATGACTCCTGTGACTACAAAGAGAGATCCTACACTCCAATATGAGCCTTCCATGTCAAATTTATTATCTAATCCATGTTACTATTGCAGAAATACATGCAATTCCCATTCAGTTTCAGCTGTTCAAATACTTATGACTGTCTTTTAAGTTCTAAGTTACAGCAATACTGTGACTTTTGAGTGTCATACCTGAACAAATCTGGGTGGAAACTTTTGTCTTAGGTCTAAAAGCAAAGCATCTACCCGTTGTCTTTGGAAAATAGAGCTTGGTTCTTCTTTCTTCTTGGCTTTTGGTTTAGTTTTCTCTGCAAGTCACAGATATATTAGAGAAAGATGTATTAAAATTTATTTTCTCTTAGCAGCTCTTTGTTGTATGACAAGTTGGTATTTGTCTCTCCTCTGAACTTCACCTGTATTTTCTCACTGACATTGGTTATTTTTTTTTTTTTGTGGAAGACAGATTAAGGATGATTCTTACCTCCTGACAAACTGGTTTGGCTTCTGAAAATGTGTTTTGGTCCCCAGTGGGTTGAAGAGTTGCCCACTTTGTTGACACACAGCTCACCATTTTCATCTCCCACCCATGCCTCAATGTTCATTCCCACCAGCACAGAAGGGCAAGATTCCTCTCACCTGATAGAGAGTAACTTACCCTTCAGACACTTCATCTCACCTCTCCACCATCACTGTGCTTTGCATCTAACTTTTCCCTACATTCCTTTCCTCTCCCAAAGTATGCAGGAGAAACTAGGAATCATACCTCGTTCTTCTTGGTCTTTGAAATGCCACCAGTAGCCCTTGGATGGGTGATAGCGACAGTAGGACATAGCTTCCTCAAAAGCAGACTGAATTCCATGCACTGCAGTGAGCTTTCAGAACAAGAATGTAAGGCAGTGTTCAGAACTTAAGGAGAAAATACAATATAAATTTTCGAAAGCAGGTATTTTAAAATTAGTATTCTATATGCATTTTTGTTCTGGGAAGGGAACTTGGAACATCCAGTTTTGGACTGAGAATGAAAATTCTTTAACTGGTTCTCTTCTTCTGAAGTGCTTTTCTAAACTGACAGAGAAAAACTTGCAAAAGCAGTAGTTTATGAGAACAGAAGGATTCAAAACAAGCTTGAGCATCCAATTTAAAAAGAAATACCACATCAACTTAAAAAAATAAGCCTCATTTAAAAATAAATATTACATTAGCTTAACATAAATGTTCCAAAGCAAGCTTCACTGATTATGTATTTAATTACTATTTCATATGTATTTGTTAAATAATTTTTCTTTTGATTATTCAAACTTCATGCTGTTTTGCCAGTTGTGTAGCTTCAGGTACTCTGATCCTTCATCCTTAAACAATATATCCTAGTGTTTGGGCAATACTGCAGTCTCCAGGATCTTGCATTTTCAAGTGGGACACACACGATATTAGCCAGTGGGGTTTGTTTTAAGTTACTGCACCATCACTACGCAAGATCTTTCCTCAAAATAGTGAAGGAGAGATTTAAACAGCCTGGGGGACAACCAAAAGTAAAAAAAGATATAAACCAGTATACATCAAATGCATAGAACACTTACAACTCTGGAGTTAATGACAGACCCTAAGTCAGGTGCTTGATAAATCACTCCAGCAATAATATAGTAGTCAGCCAGTGGCATAACTGTGGAAAGGAAAAGAAGAAAAAGGCAGGATCAATTTAAAACTCTGGCTGAAGACTGTGTATTTGTTGCTGAATTTCAGTTGTAGCAGCAGAAATTGCAATATTCCTCTTATCAGAAAATTTTCTCTTCTTAACCTTTTCCTTCAAGATGCTTTATTTGCACCTTAGGCACAGTCTGATAAGGAAAGAAAAACCAAGGTCTGCTTTACAGATAGAAAAGCATCAGCTTTAAAGTCCTGTCCTACTGCAAGCAAATGACTGGCCTCACAGAACTGAGCTTTTCAGAGCTACACTAGAGCTACTACCCGTCAAGTGAACTGCTCTGGCAGTAATTCCACTAGCCTTGGCTACCAGTAGAAACCCACAATAATGCAAGATCTCATTCTTCTGGACTCAGCTTTCTCTAACTTGTACAGTCCTCTCAGCTAGATTTCCCAGACCAAACGGAGTTAAGCACACACACAGCATGCTTTTCTAAATTAGTAACATTCTGCCAAAAAAAATTACCTTCCAAAGGCATTTGCTAAATCAGATTTGGAACCTCTACTGACCAGTCAAAAATTCTTGTTCATTAGAGCTGCAGTGCAGAGAACATGACAGTTGCCTCTCTAACTCTGCTAAACATGTTTCAATTGAGAAACCACAGCAATACTCTCAGCTTCACATTCCTAAGGATCTTACCTGTGCACACGTGTGTTCCAGTTCCTCCATCAGTACTAACAATTCATCCAGTACTTGCATTTTATGGAGCTTGGACACCTGCCTAAATTAGCAGTCCCAGACAGCTGGGTGCATATTACAGCCAGTACCCATTTCTCCTCTAAAGAAAAAGTATGCTTAGCACTTCCTTGCAAATGGAGCAAGACACAGAACAGCAGTTTTACTGTCTCACAGCTCTGTACCAGGGCCTACCTTCCTAGACAGGTAACTCTCCCTAATCATTGATCTACAGATTTTTCAAATATCATTTCAAACAGGCAAAAACTTGTCTTAAAGAATTTCAAATATAAATACATATGTTTTAAAAACACACAGAAGTCATAAGACAGGCCTGAATCACTTGTATTTGAGTGTTCTACACTAGCGGTGAACTCATTAAATTTCAGTTTTACATCCCCATTCCCATGTCTCAAATATACTAATATTTGTACCCTGATAAAATAAAACACATGGTAACGTCTGAGCTAGGGAACTATGCAACTCAATCAAGGCACCCAGCATGAACTTTGTCACAGTGGGAAAAATGTTACCAAACAAGTCTCGGTTAAGTTCCACCAAACATACATCTGCCTTACAGCGTAAGTCTAAACACACATACTGTGGAAGCTCCAACTCCAGTCTTGATCTGAAAGGTGTCAAAACCAGAAATTCAGGGCTGCATGATTATTCCATACTCACTTTTAGAAGCTATGTTCAAAATCTCTAATAAAGAAATAACTCAAATAATGTATTAAAAAAATCAATTATGTATGTTTTCTCAATATGGAACTGCAATATAAAGGGACCATTATCTGATATAAGCAAATAAGAAACATTATGAGACAACGCAAATCCCTGTACAAGACCAAAATGCATATGCAGAGCCTAAATCCCTAAAAAAATGTTAAGAAATAACTAGCACTAACCCTGCCTTTCTTTCCTACAAAGCTTACTCTGAAATAACCTGAATAATCTTATATGAACATGCAGTAAACAAGTAAGACAGTCCAATAACTATTGAAATGTGGCTACATATTTGTTTAATCACACACACACAAAAAAATTCAAGGTTAAAAAAGGAATAATGAAGCCAATTTCATGCAGATGGGGATATAAAAAGCTAAGATATTTGATTTAAAAACTGGAAAGGTTATCAGTGACACTCTAAGAAGGAGTGGTGCTGTTATCACAAGATTCCATCACAACAAGAAATGGACCCTCTTGCGTAGCCTAACAGATAAATATGACATGGAATGAATGCTATTAGCAACTTCCTGCAGGAAAATGTAGCACAAGGCATCACTTTCTCATCTGCTGTTCCCATTTCCCCACAAGATGGCACTCCCTGCTGCTGGCACACTGCAGGGAGCTGCTGGAGACAGGATCACCCCACCACAAGGCCTCATACCCTCCCAGTTAGACTGGAGATAAAGACAGAAAAAGGGAAACAGAAGTGCTTAGACACAAATTAGGAACTGCTAAAAACAACTGACTGATCGGGCTTCTCAACAGGGGCAAGAACTGAGTGATTGTACCTTGTGTTGGAGATTGCCTTTGCTGCTTTCGGATAATGAACAGAATGGGCTCTTGAGCATGAAGAAGGATGTACTCCACTCCAACCATCTGGCTGAAAAAGAAGCAACCAGAGTAAGTATCTTCCTCGAAGTAACATCTGTAGGATGTGAAGAGCGCCAAAGCAGTAAAGCAACAAACTTCTGATGCTTTGAAAGCTCTTCTTTATAATGTGCAGTAAATAAAGGCAAAGGATTTCCTGAGCTAACTATCAAACCCTAGGTGCATAGACAAAGGGAGTTATAACAACCCGACACAACACAAGTAGAACATATTAGCAACAGATAAATAGCAAGAAAGATAAAAATCGATCATGTCATTTAAATACAGCAACAAAGAACTGGTGTATGATGTGATCATCTGTGTGTCTGATGTAAAAGTCTCTCTGCAACCACATCTGAGCACAAATGACTTTACCAATGGACTTCTAGCTCTGCTTGCAAACTCCCTATCATATTGTGAAGTCTTTAAATAGTTCTTGAACAACTCACTTGTGCTCAGTGTAGCAGATGGGGAACTGAAAAGAAAGTTAACTTGCACATTGCAATCCCATTACACAACCATATGTGATCAGTTTATTTACAACACTCACTACTCTTATTATCCATACTAAAAAGCCAGCTCTTCAGAGGAATTATGTACTAAATATGGCACACAGCCAGCAGTATATGGAAACACAAACTATTTATGAACTCAAAGTATCCCCTAATGTAAATCCTATTCACTGCAGAAAAAACATTTAACCACATTACATTACCCAGGCTCTGTTGAGCTGGGAGGATGAGAGAAGACAGCTTTTCTATTTCAGAGAAATATCTAAAGGGTGATTTACTGGAATCTCAAAAGATACACAAAATCCTTCATGCTTAACACCTCCTTGGGATGGCATAAGAAGTAGAAAACATCCAAATACCGAAAAAGCTGGGCTCCCTGGAAAGTGGTGGAACTAAAAAGCACCAAACAGAACAAGGTTTCCAGCGTGCTTCCATTCAATTACCAAAGCCTATGAATGGAGGGACAAGGGATACTGCACAGGAACCATCTGCAAATTACAACTTACTTCAAATGGTCCAGGGTCATCCGCTGCATTTTGACGACTTCATTGTTACATGTTCGGTCATAGAACGGGTTACTTCGCTCTGAGAAATAGTCCAACACGCTCCCATTGTTTAATATTGGAATCCAGGAGCTGTCAACCCAGGAAATTCCCAACAGATTATCTGGGAAAATAAATCTACACTGAGTACCAACACAGTCAAAAACACTACGAATACATACAAGAGTAAATTACCACCAGTTAATGATTATAGCAGAGAAAGGAGATGGAACACAGTGTCAAACACACCAGTTAAAATTAAAGAAGTATTTCACACAGTTCAAATAATAATTGATAACCTTTAACCTTCTGCAGTTCTCTTAATGGTACACAAGAAAAAAAAAAAGACCCAAAAAACAACAACACAAAGATGCTATCTTTGGGCAGATATTTCCCAGTAGTCTTGAACAAGAGATTCTATTCCTGACTATAAAATTAATCTGTCAAATTGCCTCCAGCAAATTACTTGTTCCATAACTCAGTGGATATTACAGAAATCTAACTACCGAACACTAACAATTATATTAAAAAAGTAAGCTTTTTAAATGAAACACACTTCATAACCTACAAGTCATTATAGGCCAGTTAAATTCTTCCAGATTTAGGGAAATATGAATTAAAGTCCCTGCATTTTATTATCACGCTGCAGCAAAATGATGTTCCTCAGGCACAGCGTCAACAACCAGTTCCATAGTCAACAAATTTGCTAACACTGGAGATCCAGGAGGAACCTTGAAAAACACCCTGAAATTCATCCATTTTAAATCGCAGGAGCAGCAAACAGAATTTCCAAGACACAAGAAAGTAGGAAGAGACATGCATTGTTTAGATTAAAAAAACCTATAAGTGATGAGAAGTCATTGAAGACTGACTGAAGAACCGAAATTCCCTCCTCATGGGAACCACTCCCTAAAGTTCACACATTATATACATACCCAGAACTCCCACTATCATTCCACTGAGAGTATTTTACTTCTGTGACAATTCAGCATGCTCAAGGATCATTGCATCAGTTTCAAAAATGTCAGCTCATATATTATTAGCAGCCGCTCTAAGGAAGTGTTAATAAAGTAACACTACCTGCTTAGCAAACCAGGAAAAATGCAACAGAAATAGCTACACATAAACCATTTTTCCTTGCTAATCTCAGAATTTCCAGCCTAACTGTTTCAGGCGGGGCAGGGAAAGGGAAGGAGAAGTCTAGAGACATTAATGTTATTTCACATAGACAATCCTCTCTCCTCACTATAGAAAAGGAAATTTCAGAAACACTGCACTAAGATCCATTATTAAGCACCTAAGTCATGGCAGCGCTGTTTATTCCAAATGCCATTCAAACCCCAAAGAGCTCTCCTTTCAAAAGAATCTTAAAATCTTAAGCACTTGCATTCTTCTCATAATAAACTCTCACATTATATTTCAAATACAAACTTTCCTTGTTTGTACAATTAATAATACCTGCATTCTCAGAGAAATGTCAGGCAAGCTTTAGATATATATATATAGCTATCATGCTGTATATAGACTGATAAATGTATCGTAAAATGGAATATAAAGTTGGACTCTAAGACTCAATTATCCATAGCTGCTTAGTGCCAGTATTTATAATAGCCTTTATAACTAGCAAGATTGTTCTCCTAACTATTCTTGGAAAAAAGGGGAGGAGGAATAAAACAAACCATGAACCTGACATGCCTGTTATATTGAAGGGTGTACTGTTTATTTTGGGTATGAGAAAGAAAGGATGGTGTTCCTGCTTCCCTGTTCCTTTCAAAAATAGGACATCTTGTGCAAAGCATTTCTGGTGGAATTTGCATCACAGATGCAAAAGTAAAGTGTTTGTGACAATACTGCCAATCTGTCATGAATTTCAAGAAAATTTGGAAGACAAGCCAGCAAGCCATGGCAAAAAAGAAGAGTAATTCACACAACGTGTTGAACCTGGCCTTGTCGGCCAGGTAGCCCAGCACTAGGTTTTGACAAACCAAGAGGAACAGTAAAGTACCCTAATGGGGTATTGGGTGTGGTAGGGGGGGTTACAGGAGTGGCTTCTGTGAGAAGCTGCTGGAAGCTTCCCCATGTCCTACAGAGCCAAGCACAGATCACGGAAAGGAGGCTGTGCCCCTGCAGCCCATGGAGATCCACAGAGGTGCAGAGATCCACCTGCAGCCCCTGGAGGACCCCACGCTGGAGCAGGTGGATGCCCGAAGGAGGCTGTAACCGGTGGGAAGCCACACTGATGCAGGCTCCTGACGGGACCTCTGGTCCCTTGGACAGAGGAGCCCAAGCTGGAGCAGGTTTGCTAGCAGGACTTGAGACCCTGCGGGGGACCCACGCTGGAGCACTTTGTTCACATTTCTCCCAATGCTGAGCGCAACACAAGCCATGCCACGCAGCCCCACGAGTTGCCAGGCCCTGCAGAGCTGCCAGGTCATGTTCACCTGGGCAAAGTAGTGCCAAAGCTGGCCCAGACGGTAGGCAGGTCAGAGGCCATGCTCTCTGTGACAATGGGCACTTGTCCATCCTGACCCAGCTCTGGGGCCTGCAAAGGTCTCAGTCATTCTGGAAAACTGAGGAATTGCCTGTGTAACCAAGCTAACCATCCTGCGCAGAAGGTACTCAAAAATTGTGAGCAGGTTGGTTTAAGTGCAGAATACTAATCTGCATTATTAATTCCGCCAATTTCAGAGACCAAGATGGATTAAACAGAATTTCTTGATGACCTGTACTTTAGACCATACATTTCCAAAATTTGTGGAGATAAAATATTCTAATAGTCTTGGATTGGTGAAAATGCAGTTGTTTTAGTTTCAGTAATATCTATTTTGAATTTAAATGATAGTCCCACATTATGGTAGGCCCAAAGGGATACACAGTATAATTACACCAACAATTCATTTTTCAGAGGTGCAAAATTTTGGATTTTTCACTACTGGTTTTGATGTGTCATGCAGAGAAATCTGGGATACCTTTTTATAGGCAGACCCATTGATCATCCAGCATTCTACCTTAATTTCTGACCCTTCTGTTCCCCAAATTCAGGGAATATTATTATCAGCTTCACCCTTATCTGAGTCCCATTCATTTTTTAAATATATAACCAAAGTGGCTAGGCTTAAATCTGTTTTACTGGAATGTATCAGCTTTTGGAAACTATCATGTTGACTAATAACCCTAATTGGGGGAGTTATGCAGGCCATAATGAATACGTTTCCACTGTGAAGAAGAAGAGAATGGTACTAAAGAAGGTGAAAAGAGAGCAATAGGCAGGGGGGCTGGAGTCTGAAAGGGCTCCCACCCTTTGGCCTGAATCAATGTGCTCTTTGTAGGCAGGAAGGGACAATTAGATGGAGACATTATTTCTGACAATGAGAGGAGGAGACTGGTGGAAAACATCCCGGCATCCCTAGCAGACCTCCTAGCTCCAGTACAACCAGAGAACGAAACAATAGACTTCTGATCAACAGCAGAGCCACACATTCAGTAATAACCAGATGCAAGGGCCTGATCAGTAAAATAGCGATACTGATTGTTGGGGCAATGGGCAAAAGGGTTTTATGGCCATTCCTGTAACTCACGGAGTGTCCCAATTGCACATACTAAACTGACACATGAGCTTCTGTATGCCAGAATGTCCCCTTCCATTGTTAGGATAAGACTTACCCTGCAAGCCAAATGCTCAAGAAACTTCTTCTGAGAACTGTGTACAGCTATGCATCTCACAGAAAAAGACATGGAAAGCTCAAATCTGCTTACCAATGAACCAGACCTCAGAGAAACCTGAAAATGACATCCTAGAAGCAGTACTGATTGCTGCTTAGAGTACCAGTAGGAATTTAATACCTGTAAAGAAGCCTTGTTCTCAGGAGTATAGGCTAGTACAGGATTTAAGAGCAATAAATCAGACACCTCGACTCTGTTGTGTGGATGGGCTTCTTGTACCAGGTGAAAAAACCCATTTTGGAACAACAGCAGTGGAGAAATTAATGGAGGACTGTCTTCTGTGGGAGAGATCCCACTGTGGAGCAGTGGAAGACTGTGAAGAGTCCCCCTGCTGAGGAGGACAGAGTGGCAATGCCAACACGTGTGAACTGATCACAATCCCATTCCCTGTCCACCTTTGCTGCTTGGGGCAGAGAAGGTAGAGAATTCTGGAGTGAAGTTAAGCCCAGGAAGAAAGGAATGGTAGAGAAGAGGTGTTTTTAAGATTTGGTTTTATTTCTCATTATCCTCCTCTGATAGAATTGGTTATATATTCAGTTAATTTCCCCAAGTCGAGTCTGTTTTGCCCATGACAGCAACTGGTGAGTGATCTCTCCCTGTCCTGATCTCAATCCACAAGGCTTTCATTATATTCTCTCTCCGCTGTCCGGTTGAGGAAGGGGGTGATAGAGTGGCTTTGGTGGGCACCTGGCATCCAGCCAGGATTAACCCACTGACAGTAGATGAAAAACAGAAGTATATCTCAAAATCTACTTAATATATTGAACTGTATTAGATAAACGACTTTGAGGCAGCTTAAATGATCTGGAGTAAGACAGAAGGTTCTCGCATCAGCTAATAACTTAATACAGCACTCTTCCATTAATTGTTCACATAGTTCCTTCGTGTAATCTCAAACAAGGCAGTCAGAAAAACACACAGGACTACACATAATCATTAAGAAGTTGAAGACAAAAAAGGAGAAAACCTCTGCGGCATTATCAAAATTGACCCTTCATGAGATTTCCCTAAATATCTGCTCTTGTTCGTTCTCTGAGACTCCACCACACAGGCTTCTGATGTTATTCCATTCTGACACGCTTATGGAGAAAAATAACTTCCTTTCCTGTGACCTCTGAGCCCCCACTTCTTCTCTCAAAGTTCAAATTCTTCACAGCAACTTAACTTCTACTTTGTTTACAACATAAGTCTTCTTCAATACTTTATTCAAATATCACTTCAAAAGATAATCTCTTTTTATTCAATATCCCTGACTTCTCACCCAAATGTTTCTTGTTTTTTGTTACTTCAGCTTTCTTTTCCCGGCTTTCCTAACACCTGGCCTGCCTCACCACATCCACATGAAGTGCTCTTAAGATTACCAGCCTCACTCGCTGCGCTGGTCCTGTGCAAGTCCCATACACACGCCAGCGCTTCCCACTTTCCCCCACACTTCAGAGCTGCAACTCTCTTTTTTAGCTGTTTCCTTATGTCGCCATCTGACCGCAGGACCTCCTTATCCCCCCTCTACCAGAAGGAAGCTTGTTTTCCCCAGGCGGTCCTGAGCACACGCTCCCAGCCTGCCGCGTATCCAAGAAAGCTGCTTTTCGGGCAGCTTTTCCACCCGGCCGGTCCAGCTTCCAAGGACCGGCACAACCCCACACCGACCCCCTCGTGAGGCCGCCCCGCGGAGGGCTCTGCACGACCCGGGCCTACCTCGGATGTCCACAGCCGCCATGGCCGCGCCGCGCACGTCCTGGGCGGGGCGGGGCGGGGCGCAGGAAGCCCAGGAAGCGCAGGAAGCGGTCCTGAGCGGGGAGGCGGAGCGGGCGGGACGGGGACGGGGACGGCGACGGCGACGGCGACGGGGCGGTGTGGGGGGAGAACGCCCCTCGTCCCAACGCGCAGTCGCTGATCAGGGAAACCCGTGCGTGAGGAGTTGTGCTGTCCCAGCCTCTCACCACAAGCCAAGGTGACCTGCGCTTCACCCGCGTGGTGCATAACCAGAGCGACGGCGCCAGTGCCGAAAATCAACGTGCTCATCCTGAGCTGTTTGCTCGAAAGGGAAGATTACGAGGGTTTTGCAGTCGTTTTCACCTGACCTTGGCCCGCTGGTATCTGCCCGTCATTTTCAAAGTGAAAGAGGTGTGGGCTGCAGGTTGCTGCTCAGCATCACACCCATTCAGCTTGAGCTGGCTGGGGCAGCCCTGATTTAGTTTGCCATGTGGGAATAATAGATGTTTTGAGGTCACATCATCAAAACACTCTATGGTTCCTGTCCTGAGCTATGGTCCTTGGCATTTCGGCTCTTAAGTGAAATCGTCGGTCATCAGTCATTTATAGAGCAAAGAACACTCAGTGGGTGGAAGAATATACATACACTGAAGATTAATAAGCTCCTTATTGAGATTGACAACTGCAGTCTACCAGTCTGCTGTACAGAGTGTCCAATACCCTGTGTCATGCTAGCTGTACCTCCAGGGACTCACCGTGCCTGAGCCTTTGCTGCGGAGATCAGCCGTTCCCTTGCTGGCAGCAGCAGAGTCTAAGAGAGCCTGGAGTTATCACCTTGCTGAAGACACATGATCGTAATGGGTGATGGAATGTCTTCCCCTTCCATTAGAGACCTGTGTGAAAAAAGTATAGGAAGTACTTCACTGTGTATGAAGTACAGAAAAGGGATATTATTGTATGAGAGCAATCAAAAAGTTAGAGCAAAAGAGAGCTGATGCTGCTTATTTGCTCTTTATTCAGTCCTCTTATACCAATGCATTAGGAGACAGACTGTAATTGCAAAACCACATACTCTTTTATTTTTTTCTTCCCATGATTCCCATCTCATTCAATATGTTAAAGTCACTATATCACTTGCAAATATTCTGGGCTTGTTTTCTGTGAAGAAGAGGTGCCTGCAGAACACTTGTTTTACATGTTTTGGGTGTTGAAAGATGTGAAGGTATCAAGCGAAGGTTACTGGAAGTGACAAGGTCAGGCAGAAAAATGCTGGTTTGGAAAACTGGACTCTAGTCTTGCCAGTGATATAGGCATACATTAGATTAATGAAGTTTTTTCAACCTCTGATGTATAGATGTGCTGAGCCCTCGATACAAATAAAGTAATGCTGGTCATGCTTTGTATGTTTTGTAATTCTCTGCACACTGAGAAGTTAAGTTCTCTAAAATCTCTCACAGTTTAATTACTCAAAATAAGATTTTTGTAATCTCAGTGCCTCACGACTGCATCTCTAAAAGGGAGGTGACACCAGGTCCCTTGGCTCTGAGTGCTTAATGAAAATAAATTTAATAATATCTGCAAAAATATGAGGCCAGGATGGTAAGCTTTCTGAGAAAATTAATCTTCTCTTCAAAAAAAGATTTGCTTAATGTGCAAAAAATAAGTAAAAAAGATTGAACAGTGGAAGAAAAAGTACTGAACAGAAGAGCACTGTCCACCCGTAATATTGAATTCAGAAGAAAGCCATGAAAACTCAGTACTTGGTATCATTTAATAGCACAACTGCATTAAAAACTGAATCAACCTTAATTTTTCAATTTCATTATTTCCGAGTGCTTGTCTTTGTCACTGAGATAATATTTTGTGTAATGTGTGCTTTTCCATGGGATAATTCTCATGTGTGCACACTGCAGATCCCTATTCATTAGTTAGCTGCTACTCGTTAGCAGTTGCTACCTTTGCCAAACACATCTCTCTAGTGTTATCCCCACCAGAATGTTTCCAAGTAGCACTATGACAGGTTGCCATTCTAAACCAAGTACCTCTATATCCCTGTCATGAACAATCCTCTTGGAGGGCAAAAATGCCACCAGACATAACAGCCATCCTTCTGGAGCATCTCTGATGCCCTGTTTCATTCTACTTTCATGCAGACCATTTCTTTTCAGTAGCAAATGGAAACTCAACCTCTATTTTAATTATTCACGTTGTCCATCTTTCCTGCTGACTCTGCACCTCTCCTCAGCAAGTATGTCTTTGGATGAGCAAGAGGCTGAAAAGTAAAGATTCCTGGGTGGGAAATAATGGGGCTTGATTGCTTACAATGAATTTTCAATTACATGGTGAGACTAGCCAAAGCACTGCTGGAAAGAATTGTTCATCCGGTAACATTTTCACCTTCTGCTGTAGCATAAAAGACTAGGGCTTTTTCACCTGGCTTCCTCTAAAGAGAGAGTCCTAATGAGCATTGTGGTTCTGTCCCTCTTAGCAGGAGGTGTGGATTACAGATGGAGAGATAATGAAAGCTATCATGTAAAATGAGGAATTTATGCACACTGCTTTTAATATCAAAGAAAGGCACCTTAAGCAATGAATATTTAGACATATTCATTCAATTTGTGTGCTTTAAAAATGCATAAAATACTTGGATAAAGACTGACATCTTTTCATGCCCTGGTGTTTGGATGTCATTTAGCGTCACTCTCCCTGCAGTGGAATTATTTTTCTGTATTTCGATGGTCAGAGCTAATGAGGAATCTCATCCTACTGTGCTCCCCTATATGTAACAGAAGAGACTGTCCCTAATTTACAATGTTTGTTAGCTCCAGTGGATGCAGGATTGGTAGCACTGAGAGCTCCAAACCACATTATGGGTACAGCAGGGAGACTGCCAAAGAGTCCCTTTATAGTTTCAAATAAGCAGAGCTAAACTGAGAGGACTATATCTAGAAAAGGATGGAAAACCACCTCTGTGCACATCTCCAACAGTCTGCAGAGACTGAACAAATAAGCTAGCTATATGCCGTCAGGTGAAAAGTATTGTTTATGTATCCTTATCATTAAACTCTGGGCGGTTTCCAAAACACAACAGAGGCTCCTGAACAAGGATATCATCACAGCACCTCAGATTCTGCCAACCTGCATTTGAACTCACAAATTAATAGTAAATATCTCCAAGTCCCATTCTGTGCTCTAGTAAATCGAGTTCTGCAATGAAGAACAAGGGAAATTTAAATTCTTATGCTAATGAAAAATTGCTGAGCTTGAATTACATATGAAATGAGCGATTTGCTACTGGTTTATAATAAATAGGAATGGGAAAATATTCTTTTAAATCCTTATCTTATGGTTTGACAGAAAGATATATAAACAAACCAGAGAGAGAAATGTATGGACAGTGCAAAGAAAATGGTGAAATCACAAAATTTGTAAGGGGGAAAGGAAATGTTTGAGTAGAATACCGTGAGTTCATCCCCCATATTCTCTTTTAATATTTTTGCTGGTGAAATTTTCCTTTCCACCCTGAAAACACTCATGTTGCTGGTATCGTCAGATGGCATTACACATGCAGTCATTTACAAAATAGCTTCCAGTAGGCCTCAAAAGCCATCAATGAATTGTGCTTTAGAAACCCATAGCACAGCCAAATTGCAAAATTCTGATTTTTAAATCCTTAATCAGGCACTTTTGCTGACTTCAAAGTCTGTTAATTTCTCCTTTCGCTCAGTGCATCTGCGTGTTCTTTTCCTTTTCCTGAGATGCTGTTTTCTGCACAGTTTTTATAAATACTGCTAATCACATGCATTGACTATAAAAAAAATAGCCAGGCTTGTAAGCTCTTATTTTTTTCCTGGAGAAATGCCACTGGGAAAATCTAACTAAAGTGGCTGCAATGATGGCTGCAGCTGGTGCCCTGCTCAAAACTGAGTCCCCCCCACCTTGTTGCTCTCAGCTCTGGGCTGCGAAGAGCAGAGAAGCTGGGGGACACTAAGAGTGATGTTCCTGGCATCCTCAGAGCGTTTTAATACATCTCATAGTGCTTTATTAGAGTGTCCTGTTTGAAAGAATAGGGAAAAAAAATAGATGAAACCCTGCTAACAGTCTAAAAGCTTCCTGAAAACAATTAATCTCCCAGTAAACCCCAAAAGGCTATCTGTCAAGAAGTTAATAAAGATGAAATGTCAGGATGCCACATGGCTGCTAACAACTGCAGGCAGGAGGGGAAATGAGCTTCCAAGCAAAGAAGGACAAACTGTGTCATCTTGCATATGATCACGTATTAAAACCAGCAACTGCAGATGCTGACTTTTGTGTCTCTGCAGACATCTCTGACCTTAGCATCTCTGCTGCTGCATTGGCTTTGTCAATCCAAAAGCCCATGACAAAGAAGGATGCAGCAAGTATCCTTCCTACAGGTGTTGGATTACCCACAGGGGACTGGTGGGAGAAGCAGAAACTGCCCCATGTCCCTATAGCTGCACAGGTCACATACAGACCAATGTCCAGCAAGAGGCAGATGAAGCTGTCAGGCAACCCTGGAGCACAGCTTCCATCCCATACAGCTCTACTTGTCTGCATTTTTTTGCCGGATTGGGAGTCAACCAATGTTTTATTTCCCCCCAGTTTCCAAAGGGCAGATCGGGGCCCTGGAGTAGAGCCCTGGCCCACTCACTGCCAACAGGCAAACAGTGTCTGCTGACAACGAAGGCTTGCCCAGGACAGGGAAGGGGAGAAAAGCAAAGAAATCTTCTCCCCATACAACCTTTTTATTGCACATGTCTAATAATCTAATATTCCCAATCTCTGGACTGCACCACAGCCTTAGCATTTGGCAGATACCTCTCAGTAAGCTTTGAATGCCATCATTTTACTGTGCATTGTAACCCCCAATATGGCCAAATTGCAAAGTCCTTGGTTTTTACACCTTTAAGTCAGGCCCTTGGCTGATCTGAAAGAGGGTTTTAATAAAATAGAGTCTCTCTAGTCTGATGAAGAAATCAAGATTTGTTTTCCTGATTTACTGTATTTTCTATTAAAAAACAGAGGGCTTCAGTTTGGCAGTGAGCCCTGTGCTTCCCAGTGGGAGGATGCAAAACATGGACAGGCTGACCAGATCAGGAAGTAAAAAGAAACACTTAATTTCTATGTTTCAAGATTGGAGAGAGCTACAAAATCCAGCAAGCAGCCATGGTGGCAGAACATTAATGAAACTGTCTAGCAGTATCTTTGCTTCAACAACTGCAGGCAAGCCTCATAATGCTAAAAGGGGTCTATTTCACTTCAGTGAAGAATTTTCATTTCTGCTCTGTCCATTGAGTCACAAATGTTTTTTCTCTGCACCTTCCATCTATCTAAAACAGATATCCTCACCTACCATGAAATCTTACTGTGCACATTTCATCACTTGTCTCAGGTACCCAATGGGCCAGGCAGGTCCTTAATTGGAGCCCCTTTTCCCTGCTCTCCTTTTGCATTATTTTTTACTGGTGTTGGTTGCCTGGTAACTCTAACACCTTTGCTTCCTTCACATGAATTTCACGTGTCCCCACCCAATAGGTACTGAAAAAACCACATTATTTCCATCCTGGCTGCAATGCTCTTCTTCATCTGTGCCTCCAGACTACACAGAGTTGAAGGCAGGCAAGCGGCCCAAGCGTTGACCCCAGGTAATGGCTGCATAGCCAGGGCTGCTCATCCCTGGGTCCAGGGCGAGCAGGAATTTAACACCAATGTCTGAGCTAAGCTAAGGTGGGGAACCTGGCCTATTTGCTGGGCCTGTGAAAAATGATCTATATCAAAGTGTTCCTTCCCTGCTGGGTAATACTGCATATATCAAAGGTTATATCCAAGGTAATTGGACACTGTTTTGGAGAGAGGAAAGGCCCAGTTTGGTAGAGGTGGCATGAGTTTATAGGGGCCTTTCATCTCAATAGCTACATGGGAATTTGACCACTTAGTCTGATCAAGGTATTTTCAGAGAGGGGATTTCCTTGGTCACTGCAAATGTGGCTGAGAAGGTGTGTGTTTCTCTTCTTTTCCCTTCAGAAGTGGCTGCAGAGAGTGTCATTATAGGCATCACTTTGTTGCCCTACAGCCTCTAAGCTGCAAGCTCCCCTATGGGGTAGGAAATTACTAGTGAATTGGTGCTCAGCATGGCCTCTGGGTTCTGCAATTTATAGAGAAATCCCACTCTCAGGAGCATCTATCCCTTCTTCTGCAGGACTAACGAAATTCCTATCACAGGCTACATTAAAAAATTACAGGTTTCCCTACCCAAATACAGGTTATTGTATACTTTGCTTCAGTAGGGTCCCAAAGAAGCAAGGTAGATCCCTTGGGTATCAGAACAGTACCAGCCCATCATGCTGGTGCTGCACTGTCCATCATCAGAGACTGAGATCAGAGTTGCTATGCCACTTCACAGAAACTTCCAGAGGCTGTGCTTGTGACCCTGAGCTCAGGATGTACAAAGCTGGGACAAAGCAGCTTAGCAGGAGGGCACTGTCCAGTACATTTTTGCACATGAGAGAACCCTCCATCTGGGATATTCTCTCAACCACATTAGCTGAGAGTGAACCAGTTGTAAATATTTTACACCAGGCTTTGATAGAAAAGAGTAGGCTAAATTAATTAAGCTCACATCACAGAGATTCAGCATCTGCTCCAAACAAGTGATGAACCCACACTGATACCAGAGCCTCATCTGTATAATGGAAAGAGCCACAGCACCCCTTTGCTTTGCAGATCATACTGAAGTCAGTAGGTATGTGGCAACTTACAGAACATGCTGGAATATTTGCACATCCAGCAAAGAACTAGTTATGTTTTTCTCTCAGTGCAATAGAGAGTGGAGCAAGGACACTTACAGATTAAAAAACAAATGATCTTATTTGATCATTTCCCCCAGTCTCTTCTCCCCAGTGTTTTAAATATCCCATTTGTTGAACGGGAAAAAATTAGAATAGCAAGGCAGGAGATACATGAATATAGCTGATCTACTGGAGTGAAGCCAAACTAGGAAAGCCAGGCTTGTGTTTCTATAGTACTTAGCACAGTGGGGCTCCACTGGGACTCAGAAGCTATCGTGATTCAGTGATAAATAATGATAATAGGAACATCAGGAGATGAATACAGACAAGCTGTATGTCCTACAAATCTGTCAAAAATTAACATTTACCATCAGCATACACCACATGACTGACCTTCACAGCTTGATTCAGTGCCATGAAGCGTAGACTGTGGTTTGAAGGAAAAAACCATGAGGCAGGGCAATGATCACCCCTCATCAATAGGGCTGTTTCTCCAGGATGGGCTTCCTCAGTATGGGACAAATCAGCAGCAAATTGTTTCATTCACATATAGAGTGCTGCATTTGTAAAAAATTGCATCTGTGAGAAATTGCATTTCTGCCCAGCAGGAAATGTCCTTACATAATCAGCTGGGACTCTGTACTGAAAAAGGACAGCTTGAGCCTTACCAAGCTATGCAGTCTTATGCAGCTGTACAGCCCCCAAACAATCCTTGTTTAGTGTCTGACCCTCTACCAGGTCTCTCAATCGTGGTTTTTTTTTTTTTTTTTATTATTCCTTGTTGTAACAAGGTTTGGATTTAAGGAAGGGTAGGTTAAATGAGTTTTCTTGCCTTTGTAATCCACTATCAGACCTGTGGTGAAATCAGTATCTCTCAGACTTTAGCTCCAGGATTACTGAAGTATCTTTTCCATCCATATTATCCATCTATTCAACTCACTGTTGTTGTTCCTTCCTAAAAAGGAAAGGTGAGTGGAGAGGAACAATATATGGCTAATGACTTACTAGCCTTTGAGATGAAACCTTGGACTCTATTCTGGGCAGAATAACTGATCATTTCAAACTGATTCTCAGGTGAGTATCAAGGATACAGAAGCAGTAGCCTGAATTTTTGTATTGCTCGTGGGTTTTCGACTTTCTCATCCCTACTGGCTTTTATGGCAGATCAAATGTCTTCTTTGTCTTTGAACATTTATAAAAGTGGACACAGGAAGCTGCATTCATCCCATATTTCTCTTTCTATATAAATTACATTTTTTAAATGCATGTGTTTATCTGTTTTATAGTCCTCTTTAATCAGATTTATTCAATACAATTTACAAAATCCCTGAAGCCTCCCAGTACAGAATAAGCAATCTTGCTAATAAGGTCAAGCATTGCTTATTCTTCTAACTGCTCTGCATTTTTTAGCACTGGTATTTCTAAGCCTAGAATTATGATGAAAACAGTCAAATAATTGTACAACTTCATGAAGGAAGGAAAGAAACAGCCCAATGAGAGATTTATCTAGGCTGATCCTCATAAGCAAACCATACTTACTTGAAAACTAATGGGTTAAGAATTAAATGAAGTGTGGATACTGCAGTCATTGGGTAGTTAGTTGACAGGACATGCAATCAGAGAAGCAAATAGAGGCATGGTCAATGAATAATTAAAAAAATCTATATTAATACAGATTTTTTCATTTTGGAGGAAAATAGTCCACTTTGTTTCAATTCAGTCTCCTCAACACCAAGAAATCTTTATTTCCTGAGCTGCCAGGACACCCCTGCTCAGGGCTAAGAAATTATTGTGACAGGTGTGCACAGAAAAGTAGGTCCACAAGGACTGCTCATTTGACTCTTCTCAGGGCAATATTGTTAATGTAAGCTGTGCATGACAGCTTATGGGGAAAGAAATACCTTTCAAACAGTCTACCAATGCAATAACAGTGTGCTGCAGGAACCACTAAATAAATTTTCTGCAGTGAAATCCTCAGTGAGCTTCGATTCAATAGGGATAGTACATGTCCACATGAGACCTTACATTGACAATGTCACATGGACCCACTAAATGAGTTCAAAAGACTTTCATACATCAAGGTCCATTAGAATTTCTCTTCTCTTTGCAGGATGAAGCAATGATGTTTCCTCACTCAAAGTTAATTTAAGCTCTCAGTATACACACAGCTATACTGATACCACACAATGCTGGCCACCTTCCATCACTGCAGTGTCCTGAGAGATGAGGCCTAGTCTGGAAAGCTGTCTGGATGGGGAACAGAACCATTTTTGCAACAAAATTAGAAAGATGAGAACCTCACATGTGAACTGCAGGGCTGATGCTACTGGGATCGCACACAGATGGTAAGTCTGTGACCACACTGCCTGGGGCTTTGTGCTCACCAGACCTCACAAATTTGTTTGTAGCAAATCTGGGAATGCACGTCCTCAGGAAAACCCCACATGCTGCACGATGAATGTTGGAGATACAGAAAGAAGCATTCCTCTTGCGTAGTTTTTCTTCCTTTTTCTTGCAAGCCTTCTTGTAGGCAAATCACCCATCTATGTGGTAAATGAGCTTAATGATCTCCATGCAGCTTTTACTCAAATGGTTTCACTTGAGCACTTCTTTAGATACAAGAATCCCTGTGCTCAGAAATGGATCTGTCTCTAGGATGAAGTGAGCCATCTGCTTAGCTGTGCACTGCAGCACCCTCAGCATATTAGGAGAGAGAAAAGCAAGCAGAATAACTACATCTCACTAGAAAAGCAAGTACAAATGCATTTACACTGAAATTTGACCCAGGCCCTGCAGTTTACCCTTCAAACAGCATAGGCATGTTAAAGGTCAGGACCATAAAACACCTTCATCTCACCTCTCTTCCAGAGATAGCACAGCTAACTGAGCTGCAGGGCCTGCCAGTCTGCTGACAGAGTGGCTAAGTGCTCTCTTAGGGGACAGTACCATTTACTGTATTGTCAGCCACACTTCCTGAAATAGCCTGTTTCTCCTCAGAGGCCACTCTGATCACCATCAACAACTTGCAGGGACTTTTGAGACCAGACAGGAAAACAGCACAAACCCTCCCTTTGACATCAGCCCAGTCAGGTATGTCCAGCACAGCAAGAGCCTTCCCAGAGGCCAGGGTTTGGTACCCCTCAGGCATGATAAAGTTAGTAGGCATTGAACCATTACCTTAGCGAAGATTGTCCCATGACATAAGACAATGAAAATGGATGGGATATGCAAGATAATTCATGTAAGCCCTGGTTTTCAAAGACATTGCCCAACCAGGAACTCTCCAGACAACTCTGCTTGTTGTGAGATCTTAACTCCTTTGCACACTGCCACACCAGATATTTAAAAGGCAGACACTTCTCTAGCAGGTCTGCTTGCTCAGTAAAATTACTGCTCATAGTTTTCCTTTTGCAGTTCAGCTGAAGTTGGGAATATCTGTGCCTCACACAAAGCAAGCAATTAGAAGCACAAGAATTTCCATTTGCTCCCATGTGTCATTTTTAATCTCAGAAGCAAAGACTAAGCCACAAAACTGAGAGAGAGATGGTTTTTCAAGCTTAGAGGTAGTTAGATGCACTTTTGATGTGTGCCTATGTGATACCATGGAAGAATTCAGCTGTACGAGTTACAGCTGTATGTGCGAGTTGAACCCAAGGGTGCTGGTGTGAGCTCTTTAGGTAATGGGCAAGTAATGATAAATATGTACTTACCCTGGAGTGCAGTTGCAATCACTGCTTGATCCTGAAGGTGTAAGCATGGTGTAAAGACTGGGCAACAGTCCTAATGTGGACACACAAACTGAGCAGGCTTTACTGCTGGTGACCATTGGATGGCGCTTCTCTTCACAGTACCAGCAATTCAAAGTTCATGGGGAGTCAGTGCATTTTAGGATTCTTTTTTGTGTTGTTCAGTAATTCAGTTTCCAGTTACACTCATGTACTGTCTCATTAGAGTTAAACCCAAGTGACTTATTCTGCACTCCTGTACAGATCTGAGCACCAAGTGTCACCTGGTCACTCTTGGAGTTAAAGTGATCTTTACTAACATTGAACTCCTTGCCATTTTCCTGGGCAGTAGGAGGATGCCAGACATGAGCAAACCTGCAGTAACTGCTTCTATGCAGTCTCTTATTCCCCACTAATGCTGCACAATATGCAGTCTTTCAGCATTATGGGAATGAGTGCCTTCACTTTCATGGAGGGTCGGAACAGGCACCCTGCCAGTCTGGTGGAACAGTAACTGATGCGTGGTAACTCAAGCCCATAATGCTGTGGTGTAGCATTAGGCGGTTCTGTAGGTCTCTCTGGGGCAGTAGCTACTGGCAGTGGAACGAGGGTCTGCTTCCTTAGGGCCTCAGAAAAAGCATTGTTCTCAAGTCAGATCTAGGTCAGTGCTAACTCAAAAACCTCACACCACTCTCCTCTGCCTGGCGTAGATGTGCCTTCAGAATTAGGACAGCTTTGGATGCAGGAAGATAAGATAGAGGAAAAATGAGGGCTGAAAGATATAGGAGGGCCTATTTTGTGGTTCTCCACATCCGTCTGATAAGCAAGATGTGGGTCTGATTTTTCCAGATCTACTCTTTTCATGCAGAGGAATCAACTCTTTTCCCAACAGAGGAATCAACCTTGCTGCTTTTTAGTCCAGCCTGAGTAAAGTGCAAGAGCTACCCAGAACAATGGGGTTCACTTGAGAGATTATAGCTGCAGCCTGCAGATGGGCTGTCAACAGTTGATTTTAAGAGGTTAGAAGTGTTTTTCAAACTTTTTTTTGGCAGCATTCCCTTCCAGTGCGACTGTTCTGCAAATCAGAGTACTCATTTTTAATTAAAGTGCAAAAAGAAACACTGGGAATGCTGTTAAATTGTTTTGATTTGACCTGTCCTGGGTTCATGGGTAAGCCCCTTAGTTAGCAATTTGTTACCGCACATATGAAAAAGAAAGAAAGAATCCAGAATGCTAAAACCAGAATTTGGAAGAGTTGTTTTAATTCTGAACAGCTGCTCTGTTTAACCATCCACCTCTTAGTATTGTCAGCAGGCATTTTTTGTGGCAAAGATGCTGCTCATATACACACACAAGCAATGGCTTGTCACGGAGACTCTCTTATTTGCCTGCAAACATTTCTGTGGGCTATTCTTCCTTGATTGTATACTATTCCTGGGACATTCACTGTAGTCCTGATTAACCATTCTCAACCAGGCAGCCAGCAGGCATCAAACAGCCTGCAGGATCAACTGACCCATCATAGAATGTAGACCATGGAAGAAGACATGCACAATACTCTCCAAGTGTGTTGCATTTGATGGACACTTGTAAACAAAGGATCTTGTGTTCTAAAAAAGGAATTTTTGACTGCAACAAATGAGATGGAGAGATCAAAGAAATTTGTACCAAGGTGGCACCTTCTGTTAAATGTGATTTTATTTCCCTTTCCTCTCTTCCTTGGATATAACTACATAAGGCAATCTCCCCAACAAAGGATTTCAGAGGCTTCTCTGGTTTTGTTCTCCTGGCCTTTCAGAAGTTCTTTCTCTTCTTTTCCCTGTATATGGACATAAATGGCTATGCTGCAAAGCTTTACATACAGTTTGGAAATAAATAATGGATGATTGACTAAGCTGGTGGCAGACTGTAGCAGCAGCAGCTGTGCATGCTGGAAGCTTGCTGCTGTTTGGGAATTCTGCAGCTGAATGGAGGCAATGAGGGATCTCTTCTCCTGTTCACAAGGGATTGACACCATTTTCATCACAATTGGAAATAGGTGAGGCTTTGGCATGAAGGATTTGATGAAACAACTCTCACATGGTCAACAGTCCCATCAACATGAATGAATGCACAAGAACTGAAGTGAGGCCTTACATGCTATACTGCTTTCCAAATTGATATCTGGTTTTCAATATATATAGACTTGCTTCCTCATAGCAGCCCTTAGAGTTCCAATTTATAAAAATCTCACCTAACAGCAAAAATGCTACAGTGGATTCACTTCCATCTAGAAGAACCATAGAATGGTTTGGGTTGGAAGGAACCTTAAAGATCATCTTGTTCAAACCTACCTGCCATGGGCAGGGACACCTTTTGCTAGCCCAAGTTGCTCAAAGTCCCATCCAGCCTGGCCTTGAACACTCCTAGGGATGTGTTTTCTAGAAGCTTCTCTGGGCAACCTGTTCTAGTGCCTCAACCCTCTCATCACAGACACATCACCATCATCATAGACAAATATCTTATGTCCAATAAATCTACCCTCTTTCAGTTTAAAGCTACCGCCCCTTGTCATAACTACCTGCCTTTGTTAAAAGTCCCTCTCCAACTCTCTCATAGCTCCCTTTAGGTACTGAAAGTCCCCCCCAAGCCTTCTTTTCTCCAGGCTGAACAACCCCAACTCTCTCAGCCTACATTCATAGGAAAGATTCTCCAGACCTTCAGTGCCCCACCAGAGCCCAACTGCCCAGCCTCCTCAATTGTCTCAGGAGCCTTTCCAGTTTCCTTACAGCAGTATCCTGAAATGCAGGGAATCTGTTCCATATGCCTGTAAATTAATCAGCTTATGTGCAGGCAGAAACAATTGCACCTGGAGGAAGGCTGGGGCAGCTCACAGATATGTGAGATCCAGTATTTTTCTCAATATTTGCCATTTCCCCCAAGAATGTATCTTCCATCCACGAACAGGGCTCCACAAAGACAATTTTCTTCAGGTAACCTGTGAACAGGAAATTATGGTTTAGTGAGTCACAGATTCTAAAATATTCTATGAAGCATGTGACCTCTGCATAATATTACTATTAATAATAATGAAACAATGCAAGTGTACGCTTTTGGAACATGCTAAGGAAAGCTCAGTGTGGAGGAGGAGAGACAGGCACACTCAGGCAGTTTTAGACACTCACAGCACCTGGGGGCATCCAGACAGACAGGCACACCTCACCTATTACAGAATGGGATAGATAAGCATGTTCTGCTTCTATGGACAGAAAACCCCTCACCGTTGGACTAAAGACAGGCATGAGAGCTAATACTGACCAATACCACGACCTCATCTCAGGGCACACAGGTAATGACTGCAAACTGGCTTAATTTTATCTGAATGTAGGTACACTTCATTTCACAGTTCAGTGCATCAATAAAATATATAAACTTTTTCTGATGCTTTCAGGTTCCTGTCATGTTTTCAAGCTGGATATCACTAGAGGTGTTGACCGCTGGCAAGCCTGTATGGGGAGACTAGTGGCCCCAAGGCAGCTGAAATCTTGACCTGAACATCACATCATATGTTAAATGAAATGTGAGGTGTCTCTCAAGCACAAATCTTGTCTGACTCAGAAAGGTGACAGCTTCTCATGTTTTCCTCCAAGCACCACATTCCTCTTGAAAAACAAACAAACAAACAAACAAACAAACAGTCCCTTATGCTGTGGTCAATGTGGTGACCCTATGACTGGTGTGATGTTTCCTAAATATTGTAGTACAGCCAACACTACTTAACTCCTCTCCAGGAAGAAGGATCTGGTGGACTAAATTGACTTTTGCTAGTCATCCTGCACATCTTATGGCAGCTTTGAATTCTCTGGCTGAGAGATCCAGCTCTCAGCTGAGGGATACTGTTTGCTGTCAACAAAGAGTCTAAGTTGGCCAATAAACAGCAATCATTCAGACATTTCTGTTATGGTCTGTTTTGGGATTTACATGGTTGTGGCATTCATCTTCATAGGCACCAGCAATGTCAGGAAGAGAGTTTGGACATTTCTGGAAGAACTACAAGGGAGAAAACTTATTTAGGTGCTTAGGCAATATTTGGGACTAAGCTACAGTTTGGTATACTCAGTATAGTTCATAATGCAAGGACCACCCAGTTTTGTCACTACTTTGTGACCATTTCTGACCACATCTGTACCCATAATGCCAGTGGCCACTGCCAAATTCTTCTGTAAAAAAACTTACACTTTTCATAGCTTGTTTCAGACTACCACTGTTGATCAGTAACCAAAAGAAGAAAGCTCAAAGATTCCTTAAGTGGGGGGGTGGGAGAGGAGAAAAAGTCATTTATGTGTCAGTGCCCCCTACACCATATAAGTCCATGGGCTCAGGCAAACACTGAAAAACGGAAGCAACTATTCCCAGTGTCACTTTGCTACATCACCCTCCAAGAAAACAGTCCCTTCTTCGATTGCTTCTGCAGCTGCTCAGATATGAGCAATTAATCCTCTGTGGCAATCTCCTTTCCTCTGGCAAAGTCAGCGTTCCACCACAAGAGATATACGTCGTCCTTGTGAATTCTCCCAAGCAGCAATCAATAATGGTACAATGAAACCTCTGAAATTACTTAAACTTACTTTGTGCAATATGACTAGCAGACAGATTAAAAAAATATCCCAATAGGAATTTTCCTTCCTTAATATTTAGGTTCCACACATCATTTCCACTCCAGCTACTGTGACTAATATCCACCACCGCCACACCCGTCCCCCAGGATTTCCTGATTTTAGATCACATGTACTTTGAGCAAGACTTGTAAGTAATTTATCTCATTCTTGGTTTGAGGTACCTGAAAATGCTGAGCATCCATTTTCATAAAGTAAGATTTCTTGAGGATGTATCTAGTAGGGCACCTGGAAATGAAAACACTTGAAATCGTGTAATCACTGCTGAATATCTTAGCTATAATTTCTCTTGTGAAAGCATTTTCAAAATTGTACTTCTATCACACCAAGTATGATGCTATTTGCTTCTCCTTGTGGCTCTGGCTTTTGGATTCAAGCGAGTAGATGTGTGTCTGTCCCACACTGTGACCATAATCTCAACAAGGTCCAGAAACTTAGCAGCAGGGACTAACATTATCAATGCATCAAAGCCCAATTATCCAGGCACCAGTCCCAGACATGCATTAATACTTTACATGGAGCTATGCCACACGGCTATCCCAGTTTGCCCTGCACTGCAACACCTCAAGCCACCACAGTAGGCTGTCCATATGCAAAGAGAAACTCAAGTCTCCATTTTAAAATGTCCTCATGGTTGCAGAGAGAAGCTTGAACACATTGCACCACAGTTGCAGCCTTACCATGTAAGAGTTGCATGGGTAATGAAAAGATGCATCCCAATATATTATTGAGAAAAAAATCTCACTGTGTTTTTTTTCATCCATCCTCTAGTTTTTAAGCATGAGGCAAGACCTACAAAATATCTTGGCACAACAATGCACCCAAAATACATTCAGCTGTTCTAATATTCAATGCAGACATGGTGTTAGGCCTAACAAAACAATGCCTGGTGCTGCGCACAGTTTTTCTGCTGTTTTTCTGCAGGAGGAGAGTTACTCCCCACTGATACCCCTCAAACCAGGACATGTTCCAGGCATCAGTGAGCATCGACCCATTTTTCAGCCTCACATGGGAAAATCTGTTTCAGGAAAATCAAAGTCTCCGACTGGCTGGTACCAGCACAGTTACTGGGCCTTGGCTTCTACTGCCCTTATGCAGCGGACACAGGAGACTCCGTGGTCTGGCACTTGTTTGCCCAGTGATACGGAGTACACACACCAAAACACTTTGAGGGACCGTGAACAGGTGTTAATGGTGGATGGCCTCTGGTGAGATCTGGGAGAGGCGATGGGGCCGGGAAACTGGGGTGAAGAGGGGAGTGGAGGAGGTGGGATCCCAACGCTCAGAAAGGGGGGTGAGACCTTCAGGTAGGGCAGGGCAAGGCACAGGGGAGCAGAAGGGACCCGGCTGTGGGGCCTGGAGGGAGCCCAGTCTGAGGAAGAGCAGGACGGTGGGCGGGGGGTCAGTAGGGTCGGCCAGTCCGGGGAGCTGAGGGTCCGGGTATAGGCTCGCCCCTTGCCGGGCCAGCGCGGACAGCGGGGAGCGGAGTCCGCGCATCCCCACGCCAGGGGCTCGCCCCCGCCGCCCCGCGCTGCGCCGGGCGGGGGTCGCAGCGGAGCGGGGGGCGGCGGTGCCCGCGGCGGGCGGCGGGGGCGGGCGGAGGCGGGCGCCCCGCGGGCGGCGGGGCGAGGGAGGAGGAGCGGCGGCCGCCGGAGGATGGGAGCGAGCGGTGGAGCCGCGGAGCGGCGCGGGGACAAGGCCGGGAGCGCGGCGGCGGGCGCCGCGGCATCGCCCGCGTAGGGCGGCGCGGGAGCCGGGCGGCGCCGCGGCCATGGAGAGGGCGAGCCCGGCGGCGGGCAAGCTGAACGCCGGCGGCCGCGGGGCGGGCGATGGGCACGGCCCCGCCGGCGGTGCCCAGCCGCGGGCGGCGGCGGCGGGCAGCGCCGAGCCGGGCGAGCTCATCGGACGGGCGCTGGATTTCAAGAGCGAAGGGGCGCAGTGCTACAAGGACAAGAAATTCCGGGAGGCCATCGGCAAGTACCACCGCGCCCTGCTGGAGCTGAAGGCGCTGCTGCTGCTGCTGAGCCAGGAGCCGGCCGGGCAGCGCCCTCCCGCCGCCGCTGCCGCGGCGGGGCTGAGCGAGGAGCAGCGGCAGGCGGTGGAGGCCATCGAGGTCGACTGCTACAACAGCCTGGCAGGTCAGCGGGGCCGCGGGCGGGGGGCGGAGGGTCCCCACCTGCTCCGCGCACACCTCCCTCTCCCTCCGCAGAGCAGCGCTGCCGCCCTGCTCCGCTCGCCGCATCTCCTTCCCCTTCCCTGGCTTCCATTTTCGCGTTCGCGCTCCCGCTGGGCACAGCGGTGCTGCCCCGGGCAGCGCTGGGGAGGGGGCGCACAGCCCTCAGCCCTTCCCCCGGGCAGCTCTATCCGCCCCCGATGAGTCCGTGCCCTCCTCCCCCGGGAGACAGGTGGCAGGGCGGCGGTGCGTGCGTGGGGCGCTCCGGCTGACAGAAATCGTGACTCGTGAAATGGCCAAGATTGCCTGCTGCGGTGTACCCTCAGCCCGAGATGTCCTTCAGTCCCTTCGCCACAGCTCCGGCTCTGGAGCCTATAATTAACGGTATTACAGAGAGACGGACTCCTACCACGTTTGGTATAAGGAAGGAGACGGGTTTGGGCGCAACTGCAGTAGCTCCAAATAGTTGTACCAGATATAAAAAGAATTTTTTGGCTTCTTAGCACTTAAAGTTGAAAGCAAATACAGTCCTGGCTTTTCGCTAGATGCCAGTCACCACTGTGGTCAGTAGACATTTGATCATGCCTCCCTTTGCTCCCTGCCATCTGTTTAGAAGTGCTGCAGGAAGATGGAGAGGAGTGGTGGGGGGTTTAACTACTTTGTAGTCTGATTCTGAAGTCCTTACAGAAACAACTCCTGTTGACTTAAAGAAGCTTTATCCAAACAACTGCAGAATCAGAGGTTAGTTTTGGTCCCCAGCAGCACGTTTTTTTTCGTTCCAAGCCTGAAAGCATCTCTACAACAAAAACTTGTGCCTAGGTACGTAGAGGGAAGAGAGCATTCATAACTTGGACAAGGTGCACAAAATAACATTTAAAAAGCTCTGTTGTTTTCCAGAAGGATGACGAGTCGCTCATCACCCTTTATATCCTTGGGGGTAAAAACTGGCACAGATCAGGACATTAGCTTTTGGCTTTCTAGGCAGAGTTGGTCAGCTTTGTTTTCCTGTTCTCTAGGGCTAAAAAGGATGCAGTATAAAGTGAATGGTTTGAAACACCAAGCCAGCATCCTCTCTTGTCATAATACATGCCAATCTCTTATAATCAACATGCCTTTTGGGATGTAATGGGGAGCACAATTTAGCTCCTTTTCATCATGTTTCCAAATACTCTTCCTTCAAAAGCCTATTGAAATCTCATAGATAGAGAGGCAAGTAAGATTTCAGAGCGATACCATAATTGCACAGATGTAATTTTGTCTCTTTACAAATTTCTGTTCACAGGTTTATTAAAATCCATTGTATTTGGCAAGGATCATTTAGATTGGCAGGGTTATACAAAGAGCCCATAATACTCTGAACAATACAGCTTGGTGAGTTCCTGGGCTTGGAAACGGGCTCACAGGCACCATCTCTGCTAGATACAAATGAGACGTGGTAGGTAGAAGGTAAATGAAGTGGGAGGGAGGAATGGAATTTGGTTCTGAGGCACTTTCTGCCAGTACACAAGTTCCCCTTGCTAGAAATGTCTTGACTCTTGCTGATGGAGTTGTCCTGTGTCATTGTCATTGTCCAGCTCATTTATTTACAGTTTCTGGTTTGTGCAAGGAATTTTTGTCACTGCTGGTTGTATTTGATCTTGTGAGCAGTAGCAATTGGTGTGAGAAACATTCTCCGTCTTTAACCTACATATGAACAGATTTTTTCCTAAATTTAACCAGTATGAACACAGGAGGAGGTGAGTATAATTAACCCTGGACTTACAAGGAGTGCTTTTCCTGGGATAACCTCACAGCAGGTCAAGCTGTCATTTTGCACAGGTGGTTGTCACATGTTTTCAGTAGATGGCATGCACAGAGCAGAAAACAGCATTTGTCTCAGAAATGAATAGCTTCGTGTGTGTCTGCTGAGCTATCTGAAAGCAATTTTAAAGAAATGCCCTGCATGCTGGAGAGAGGAGTATGCAGTTAAACTGGAATCACAGTGTTTTTACTCCTAGCCCAGTCACAGAGCTCCCATTCTAGCAGGAGGTTCAGTGAATTCATGTCGGAAGAGAAAGGAAGAGGGGACAGGGAGTTTCCCCAGAAATGTAACAATAATTAGTATACCTTTCTAATAGCAGCTTCAAGACGGGCAGCAGTGGGACTTCATTTTCTAAGTGTGATGCAGCAGAAGACACCAGTTTCTTTACACATTGGGCTCTAGCAGAGGCACCAGCACGTACTGTTACAGCTGAAGGCAGTGTTACTTGACATGGAGAGGAGATGAGATGCAGGGAGTTTTGCTTCTGAGCACTACTGGCTGCCTAGAGCTGTTTCTAAATAAATAAATCTGTATAGTGCAGAAAGCATAACAGCAGTACATGTTAACTCTGGAGAAGGCAGTTTTTCACTTAGCTCTGAAGTATTGCTGGTAGCATTACCAGCTGTCATCTGTGTCCTTATTATCAAGTTCTTTTAGCACCTCCGCTTACTCTCTAAGCCTGGCATTTGAGAAGCCCACCTTGCTTTTGCACTGTCGTTTTTCATGTGGCCATCACACGTCCACCTGTCAGAGATGCTTTGCATCACAGCTACAGATGCACTCACACATTGACTTGTTTAGATGCAGCATGGGAGTCAGAGGAGAGCATCAGCTACAGGTAAATATGCACACAGGTGAGGAATACACCCAGAGGGGATTTTGTGCGATCTCATGGGTAAAGGTTGGGGTTGTTTGGGTTTTTTAAAATCTGACATGAGTAGGCACGTGTGGGCAAATACTAAACTGTTGTCAGTGCCTGTCATTACCTGCAGAAGGTAAATTTAGGCACCGACGTGCACACAGATTCTTGTTTAGATCCACTTGTTTTGTAGAGCACCTACTGTGAGGTGTGAGGTGGGGTGGCCAGCTCTCATATTTATTCAAAGCCCCCCAATATTTGGTGTGTTTTCCAAGGTCTGCTGTTGTGGAGCTGTGTGGCACACCCACAACCTCGACCGTTTAGCCCATTTCAAAGGATCCCAGATCTGCTAGGTTTTAAATTCTTGTGATTTTAAAAAAATTATTATTTTAAATCAGCCTAGGATTGTCAGAACTTGCCATTGGCAGAGCTACTCATGTTTTTTTCACTAAGCTGCTAGCTGGGCATCATTTTAAGCTCCAAGAGTTTTGCCTTAAAGGGACTGACTGCCCTTCACGTCTGTGCTGCTGCGTTCTTGCGTGGGTCTGCCAATACCCCATCATTTTACCACAAGTCGTTCTGATGAATGTCACCAGAGGCAAGAGCAGCAGCATGGCCAAGGCTCCCAGAAATTGCTAGGGTAGGCAAAGACAAAAGCCTACCAGCAGCATAGAGACTTGCGGAATGAATGCAGGGTTGTAAGGCGAACAGTTCTTTCTTTATGACTCATTGACGGTCTCTGACCTTGAGGAAGTCACTTGACCTCTTTTTGCCTCTCTCAGCCCTGTGGAAAAATAAAGGACAAGGACCACAAGGATCTCATCCTGATGGTGCATTCAGCTGAGTTTGCTCCCAGTTAGTGGTTTATGTTCTTTTAAAAAACAGATGGATGTACAAAGAATGCTTGCGGAAAAGCAAACTGGCCAAATACACCTCAGGTCTTGATCTCGCTTCCACTCATACAACATCTTTGATCTAGAAGAAGCTCAAATGCTTTATGTACTGCGTGCAGATGGGGGTCATTTACCAACTACAAATGCAACCATTAAACACAATGATTATTTTATTCCACCATTACTGCCTAAAAGTTTACAGGATTAAAAGCACTATGTAAGCTCTGCAGAGAGAAACAAGTCCTAGTCATTCCAAAGCAACAAACTGCTAAGGATAAGCACAGTTTAAAGCTTTTCTGGTGAGGGAATGTTGCAGTGTGATAAGCAAACCTTTGTTGATTTTCCTAAGCATGCAGAAATTCTAGTGCTAATTCTGGCAGGAGAAACAGAACCAGAGAGAGAGCTGGGGATGACGACTGGCGCTGGGGGATCTGGTTCCTAATCCTCCCTCTCTATGCTAACCAGCTGTATTATCTTCACCAAATCTTTCCTCAACTTAGTTTATCCATCTGCATTTATGACCTCCTGGGAGTACTGGAAAGCTGTTAATGACATGAATGTAAAATAAATGCAGCATGTTTATATTCCCATTCAGGTACCTGTAGTTTACTATAGGAGTCTTGGCAGAAGGGCACAAATACCTGCACAGAGTATTAAAAATTTAGCTCTCCAAGATACATCTCAGTCTGGGAAATGACATTTGGCTTCCTACACTGGCAGAAATGTGCACTGGTACCATTCCAATGACTGTGTGAAGGTCATAGTGACAGTCCCACAGAACATGGCACTTGCAGCAGCATAGGAACCTTCTAGCACCCTCAGGCTGGGATGCAGGTACTATTTCCAATTATTGCCAGTTGCATGGACTTCTATGAGTAGTTCCACAGAGAAATCCAAATAAAAATACTTACAATACATAATCCAAGTAAAAATGTAACTAAACATGAGAAAAGCTGGTAAAACTTTCCACTGACCACCCACTAGGACACGTCACAAGGAGTCTCTGCTAAAAGCCCATCTCAGATTATAACCGTTAGCAAGTACAGACTTTACCAGGACACATGGTGCTGTGGGTGTTTAAGCAGTCTTGGATTGTTGCTTGATGTGATGGTTTTTTTAATGTGCTGCATCAACAAAAACACCCTCTATAAGGATACCATGCAGTGGGAAAGAGGAGCAGCAGCAAACAGAGCAGCAGGATGTGGTCTGCATTTTCATTGAGTGGCAGGGGGTGTTTCCTGGCACTCTTGTTTTAGATACATCTGACCAGCCCAGAGTGCTTGGAAACTCTTTGTTTTACAGGACTGATGCATTTACTGCTCCAGGGAGGTGCACCTGCATCAGAGAATAAACACCAATGACTGTGTGTGTTTTTTTAGTGATAGGCCCAAACTCTGACATGTATTTAAGAAAGATACAGAATTTAAAGCCATTGTCATGAGTTGCTCTTTAGAAATACTCAGTGTTTACCTATTCCCTCTTATTTAGCATAACAAAAATCTCCCCTGTTCACGGAGTTTCTTGTGTTGAAAGGGTGGGATGGAAACACATCCAGATGCCAGGGGGGTGGGAGGGAGGGAAGAGAAAGGAGAGCAAGCTGCCACCAACCTTGGTTTAAGTGATACATATCTGAGAGCATCTCTTGCTGAGGCAGGAGATGTGTTTTCCTCCATATATATCACTATTCATCCTAAGCCTTTTCAAAACTTGAGGCTCTGTGGGTTGGGTTTTGGGGTTTTTTTTGCAAGCACTTCTTCCATATGTTTAACTCCCTTTGCATGAGGAGAAGCCTATCCCAGCTGACCTTGTCAGCTTTTGCCTGAAACAGAGAACTGAGAAGGTATAGATCCCCTGGCCAGACTGTCCCGAGGAGCTGCAGTCTTGGTGACCTGAGATTCTTCAAAGTTTAGCTGCAGCTTACTATGGGAGATGAAGCAGGAGATACCAAAAATCACAAAGCTTCTCTAAGAACAGAGTGATTAATTTGTTTACGTGAAGAGTACTGTTTGTTTTCCACCTTGAGAGCACTGCTGTTTTCTCAGAGTCCTGTAGTAGCACATCCTTCCAGCTTTGCTCCATCCTCTGCTGAAATGTTGTCTGAAGAGTTTCCTCCAGCAAAAGTTATGCAATGAGTCACAGCCTCTTACACCTCCACAGGTTTCCATCAGTGCTGTGCTGAAGATGGTTCAGCTGCTTCAGTAAAATCTAGTGTTAAAATCAAAGCTGGGTCCTAGTTAATTGGTAAATACACCCATGAGCTCCACAGTTACCACCTTTTCTGGGAGCTGGGCCACTTTTTAATGGTTCAGCAAGTGGAGCATCCTTCTCTTCTTGCTGTTCACTTGGGCTCAGGCCCAGAAATTTCTAACCCAGCTCCAGACCTCTTTCTCCAGCCTTTCTCTTAGAACTGCTTATTAGTTCCATGGCACATCCCAAGTTCCTTGTCAGTGTCCTCTAGCATTGCAACAGATGCTCCCAGAATGGAGGACCATCAGGAGTTCTTACATTAGGAGTTTAGGAATGTAAAGGAGCTGCTGTGAGGAAAGGAACAGTAAAAGTAAACCACAAAAATAAAAGGGGAGGTCTAAATTGCCAGCTTCTTGATGTTGTGCTGTGTCAGAGGAAGTAACATACAAAGGACTATGAAATAGAGGAAACAAAATGAAGAAAGGGAGAAAATAGTTAATAAACTTTTGAGAAAAATTACTGGCTATTTATTGTCTTCTTTGTTCTCTCACTTCATGGATGAGAAACTGATACAGAAGGAAGACAACTGTTTGTTAATTCTGGTTTCAGCTTACTCAAATGACCATACCAGTGACTAATACTGAGGGTTAAAAATGCTTTGAAAAAGAGTCAAAATTAACTATCGTTAACTAGAAAGGTGTTACTAATGGCTGCTCAGGAATATCTCTCCTTTTGTTCATTTCTGCACTGCATCTTGGATGGGAAACAGTAGGCTCAGGACATTGATGGATGAATGCAGGTAAATCTTCTTGTGGTAGCATGAAGTGCTGCTATTGTGTTCTCTTTAACACAGATTGTAGAGTCAGTGCAGTTTCTGGAAGCTTTGCTGGAATTGCTGAAGGTAACTTCACCTGGGGCATGCTTGCTTGAGTGAAGCTGAGAGGTGGTAGTAGTGATTTTATACACTTCCCTAGGCAGCTGCAAATGGCAACCATTGAATGTGGGGCTGGAGCAGAACAATCAGTCTCAGTATAGCGTGTGGAGTTTAGGACACTGCTAGAAACAGCACTAAGACAGTTCATGAAAATGGTTTAGTCACAGTCATGTTTTTTCTCTGATAACCTATGGCAAAAGTGACAGCTGGGAGCAATGGTCTTTAGCTGTCATAGCTTGACATGTCAGAACTCATCTATTACTATGCATAGGCAATAGCTGATGTCATGAAATTTACTTCAAAATCCACTCAATTTTCCCCACTTTCCAAAATTCTTGGCATGCCACTGCTCTGAAGCTCATAGTCTGGATAGCACCATCTGCTTCTCCTTGTCTTTGTCCTGTGTACCCAGTTCTCTCATCATATGTCTCAGCACAGAAGTTAGGGCTGCTTGCACAGTCCATGGCTCTACCCTTTCAATTCCTTTACTTGCTATCCCAGTTGCAACACAGCTATGTCAGACTTTTTGACCTCCCACACAAAGCTTCGTCACTTCCCAGATGCCCCCCATCTCTGTTCTGCCAGTGAGGTCCTCTCATCCCCTCAGTGGGTGATGTGACGCTTACAGGAAGCCAGTCAGTTGACGCTGGTTACCTGTTGTTGTGTGACCTTTCTACAACAGACTGTATGTGTGCAAACATGAGACTCTATTCCCTGTCTTTACATGCTGTGTCACTCACCTTGATAAAATTACCAACTCTTCCAATCAGGGCCATGAATTCTGACACATTCTTATCCTGTGGGGCCATGACCACAACTCTGCCCATCACTGTAGTACATACTTAACTTGAAAGCCTTAGGCAGTGTAAGTCACCATCATTGAATAGTTCTGCAATAGCCTCCCAACAGAAGTCTGGGGGGAAAAAGCAATCTTATGCTGTTTGCACCTCTAGTAGTTGTGGATATTTGCCAGAAAAACCATAATTGCCTGACAAGTCCTGTTTCTCAGGGTCCCGACTACGGTGACATCTCAGTCCTTTTCACTCACATGTACCATCAACAAGGCAGGAACTGCAACCCTGTACATTTCCCTGGGTGCAGAGAACAACCATCATTTCTGCATAAGCTTTTCAGGACCCAGGACACTGATTGTTGCTTGCAAGGCTACAACATTTTTCCTTCTCCAGCACATCCATGTTTGACAGGTCAAATCTCTGTCCTTCTAAAACAAGTACTTTTATAGCCACTGCTCAGTATTCCCTTTCTTTCTTTAGTAGGAACACTGCTCACTGCATTTACTTGCTGCCAGTTTAGGGGGCTGTCATGTAGATTGTTCTGCATCGATGGCAACAGCAACTCCTTTCATATCAGAGTGGCAGACAGCGAAACTCTGATAATCTAGCTGTCGATCCAGTTGCCTGGGAACTGCTGGAAAGAAACAGCTGGGTCAGTCAGCAAAGAGCCACCAAACTAGTGTTCCTCAAATTTTGATTCCAAAGCTCCTTTGATGCCCTGATTACAACTGTCAGTTTCCACGCCCCGGCATTGTTCTGGCCTGGCCACATCAGAGACATCTGACAAAAAGCTCACTTCCTACCTGATGAAACTCAAATGAGTTACCTTGAGTATAAGTCACCTTATTCTTCCTATAAGTCACCTTATTCTGTAAAGCAAGAGGGTTCAGGGCCCACTTGGTAGAACCCAGTCAGGCAATGGTGAAAATTTGCTGCTCATCTGATGTGTCTGTAAGGTTTAGCCTAACATGTAAAGACTAATTTCAGATCAGCCCAGTTGGATGCTGCTTATCTTCAGCCTTTTCCAACTTGAAAGACCCAATCCAGACAGCAAAGCTGTTTACTGCTGCTTGAAGCAGAAGGAGAGGAAAAGCAAGCACTGGGGTATCCTTGCCCTGCACATTCCCCAGTGTAGGAGAGAGGAAATTTACTCCTGGAAGTAAATTAAAAGCAGAGGAAGTGTCTGGGACTTGAAAATTTACATCAGACCTTTAGTGCTTCCTTTGTCTATTCCTGGATTGATGTAACTAACAAACATCTACCCGCCGTGTGCTGTGTTATCCCTGCAGTCACCTTATAATCCAGAAGTGTACCATGATATCAAAAACATCTTTATGATATAAAGGACAATCTAAGGATCTTTTAACCAGCTGTAGGGAAGAAGCTGTGAGAATTCACATTCCTCTGCTCCACTCTTGCTCCCAGAGAGGAAGAGGGCAGAAAGATTTTATTTCATCCACACATTCAGAGAATAAATCCAAGCAATGGCCAAAGCCTCTCCCAAACAGGAGCTGCCCAGGGAGATCATCACCCCACCCAGTTGATCGTGAAGAAGCAGAACTGCAAGATCAGCTGAAAGCTTGAGAGAAGGAGTCTCTTAGGGTGCTCTGGAAAATCATCGTAAGTCAGCCCTAGCTGTTGTTCTGCATAGGCACCTTTTTTGTTGTCTAGTGATTCAAAAAGGATCAAATCAGAATCTCTGTACCATGCCTGAAGCAATGATTCTCTCATCGAACAATGTGGTGGAAAGTTAAGCCTCAACTCCTTTAGTCACCATATATTTTTAATACTAGCGTAATTCAAATCCTAGATTACTGTCCTCTAAAATGCTTTGCAATGATTAATTGCTTAAGACACAGTAGTGTGTTTATGTTGCAAGGAAACCAGAGCAGCATAAGATCCTCACCTATAGTGGAGGTACAAAGCAAATGGATTCATTTTCCTTTTTACACTCCCTAACTATTGTGATGGAGCTCAAACTGAGACAGCTGAGGAGCTTTGCTCATGGGGTGGGGTGGTAAATTAAATTAATAGATTAATACAAAATAATTTTTAAACCACAGGTCTGATTAACTTGGAGTACAGTGCCAGAAGGTATCATGGATTTAAAGAACCTAATAAGGTTAGAAAAGAAGGCTTAGACATATAGCTAATCAGAACATTCACTGCCCTATTAAATAGAATAAAAATTGGAAAGCAAATATTACATTTTCATGCTTGAAAACCACTGCTAACTGGTTTGAATTTTTGAATAAACTTCTCTAAGATTTTAATTTCCCTGTCCACGGCCATGTCACATAAGTGATTCAGTCATTCTTTGATCAGCTGGTGTATTCACATCCTTTTCCTCTTCATTTTTTTCCAGCTTACGAGCTGACAAATTCTAGCAAAAATTCTTAGTAGTCCTATAGAGCATGGTCTTGAATTTTGTATTACCAAATTCTATTCCAAATAAATTTACTTCTGTGTACCAGGTCATGTAGTTCTTTATGTATCACGTTGTCATCCTCATCCCTTTTGACAGTATCTTTGAACTTGACAGTCAGTAGGTCACTCTGACTTTTGCATAGGGCTATTAATAAAGCACTAAACAAGCTCCATTCTGAAATTAATTCCTGAGATATTCTACTAGTGATCTCTTTTCAGACCAATATCCTCATCAGCAGAACCCATTTAATCACATAATTGTTACACTGTATCTTCCCCTTCCTCAGCTTAATCAAAAAGGCACAGTCAAGACAGAGAATTGTACTGATTCAGTACAATGATTTTGGTGTTCCTGGTGCCTGAATATGGCCTCTCTGTTGGGGTGGAAGTTAGCACTCCTACCTCATTCTTCCACTGCCAGCAATTCATTGCACAGATGTGGTTTATAAAGGCTTTGGGAGTGATCTGAGATTTTTACCTGAAGCACTTTGCCACAGCTTATATTAAAGAGCAGACATCTTATTAGGGGACTGGTTTATGCTTCTGCATAGTTCAAACCCTGACTTTTTCAAGCAAGTAATATTCTGAATCATCCCTCTGGTCTTTAGTTTATTCGTTTTCAGCCTGATTTCCAAAGGAAATGAGTCATAAGTACATATGTTTTCTGCTGTCTGTCTGTCAGTCCCCTCTCAGTAACTTTCAAACCTGTTGGCCAGCTCAGTTTGATAGGAAGACAGATGTATCAATGAAACTAAATTATTATGGTATAAATGGAGGGCAGGGAAGAAGCAGGGACACCAGAGGCCCAACTGCACGACAGGGTGATGCCAAAACTGCCCTTACGTGGTCTGTCAAAGCTCAGGCAGGCGACAGCCTGGCACAGGCAGGGTTAGTTCGCTGTTGCTGACAAACCACTCTTCTCTGTAAGTTAATTTAATGCATTTTTAAGGAAAATAAGGTTGAGAACTTCATTTTATACCTCTCTTCAGTTAGTTGACTTGGGCATCCTCTGCCTCTTTGTTTCTGTCAGTTGTTCTCCTCTCCATCCCTCCCACAAAGGCCATAAAGGTTTTTCTCTGTTTCAAAACATCATTAAAATGGAAAGGCTTTGGGCTACGCTGGACCTGGATAAAACATATGAATGAGTAATTAATTTAATGAAGGAAATATTCCTCCTCGTTTGACATCTCCATCTTGCCAGATGAATCTTTTCAGCTAGAGAGACTTCAAGGAAAATGCAAAAGCATTTCAGTCCCTATCAATTTTACATGGTAATCGTGCTTTCCACCCCTCAGCAGACTCTGCAATGGTCAGCTCTTTCACGTGTCCTGGGAGGTGAACCATGAGCCACCATAGGGCACAGCACACAGATGTTATCCAGCCACATCATTATGGCTTGTTTGTGGTACGGGATAAAGTGCTAGCTTTCGTCCCAAATTCAGCATGCTGCAGTAAGCCAGGCTTGAGGCCATCATGGCCTGCACAATTGTCTGTGACTTCATTGGAAAGCCTTCAAGCTGTTCCAGCTGCATTTCACAGTACTGCTGTTAGTTGTTTGAACCACCATGAGCAAAGGATGCTTTTCAGCAGAGAAGGCAGCTTGAAATCCCCCATGTCCTCCAAAGTGCTTCCCTATTTACAGAAGTCCCTCTTTGTCTCATATGGGTTTTGAAAAAATACCATCATTCCATTAAGACCTTAATTTCAGCATTAATACATTCCACTAAGAATTATAAATATTTGATAGCACTTGTTGGAGTTGACTGCTGCTGAACACCAGACATTTACTAGATGGTTGTCTGGTGTTGCTGATCTCTGATAAAATTCTGTGTACTTTTCCCTTTTGAAAACAAGTCAAGAGACAAGATCCCTTCAGTGGGTGTCAATAGCAACGGGGGACCAGAGGAGGAAAGGTTGCAATGTAGAGAAGGCGCCACAGTGGGAGAGAGAGTAAAGCAACACAACATGAACAAAAGCAAACACCAATGAAGAGGCAGTGGAATAAATAGCAACTGGAACAGATCTGAAGGCCAAGCATGTCTCGTTGACTGGACTAGACTGGATTAGATGAGCACTGACTAAAAGATAGACAGGTCGAAGATTACTAGATACTCATAGAGAAGGAAACCTCCAGGGTGTTTAACCTGGCAGATCAACAATAACAGCCTTGGCAAAAACAAACAGAAGGAACTTCCATCTCTTCTAATGTGGCTGCAGTAGGAGTTAGTATTTATAGAATCAAAATGATGTAGTAGTTAAAACCTGACTGAAGCTCTTTCTCTACCAGTGCATCGATAGGATTTTGCTCCTTCCTCTCCTGGCTGAGAAAAACAAAGGCATGCAGATTAGAAGATGCAATATGAAGATCATCTCCACGTGAAGCTCTTTATTTTGGTAAAATAAAGATTTGCTGGTACACAGCTGGAGGCAGATTTTGGCTTCCGACAATTCTTTTTTGCTTGACATCTAGATTTTAACTACTGCTTTAATATTACCACAGCCAAGAATTTTCAGTAAGCCTCTGGTTTTGATTTGAAGAACTAGTAACTACAGGAAGTGGTAGGTCAAAATACTCTTACAAAACAGAAGCTATGGGGATCATATGAAAAGTTGGCTGAAATTCCATGTTTCTCAAAGCCTTGGCACTGTGAAGGGAAACTGCAGTATTACATCACTGGATTTGTGCCAGAAAAGAAACACAAATCACCACAAACTTACCTTAAAGTAGCTTAAGAATCATCTTACAGAAATAATGAACACTTCTAAATAACTGGGATCTTCAAAACTACAGAAGTCTGAGATAGGGGAACATGAACACATAGCAAAGGCTTGCAGTCATGCCAGCTGTTCTTAAATGCTTACCTGTTCCCATGTCTGGCCAGGATGTTGCTCTGACATCCTCCAGCAGGACCTGCTGATAGGAATTAGCACTAAATGGCAGCTGTCAAGGACAAGCCAGGATTGTTCATGCTCTGAGTGCTACAGGACAATCAAGAATGGGACTGAAGAGCTGTCAAGAGTCTTCTGTCCATACCCATGGGTGGTACAAGTGTACAGATAACACATGTCCCAGGTAACATTTGCTTAAGCTGTTCTTAAGTATTTGCAAAGCTAGGAACCTTCACGTCTTTCCCAAGCAGTCTCTTTCAAAGCTTCACTCTTTTCACTGCTATAAAGTTTTTCCTAGCTGAAATGTAAGCCCTCTTCTTACTTTCTGAGTACAAGGAGAACAGATGATTTCCTGGTTATACCCTTCTTTCCATTTGAGTTGCTTTTTTTTCTTTTTATGTAGATGAATAGGGTTAGCCTCTCTTCCCTCACTGTCTTGGTGAGGCCCTTCTCTCTGGACCACTTGTTATTATCAAGTGGTCCTCCTGTGGATTTTCAACAGAATTGCTTTCCAACTACCTGTTCCCCTGCTGTACTTACACAGTGGGGTTTTTTCCTGCATATCTGTAGGACCTTTAAGTTGCCCCTGTCGAATCGCACCCTATTTTTATCAGAACACCACCACCAATTTGTGGGGATTCTTTGGAATTCTGCCCCTACCTTCTAACAGATGCTAGCTCCTCACATCTAGGTGTTATCTGTGAATTGACAAGACAGTCTGCAGTCTGTCATTTAGGTCTATATTGACAATACCAAATACCATGGGGCCTAGGACAGATCAGTGCAAACTCTACTTAATGTTGCCTTTCATTTTGTTAACAGAATTAAGTCTATTCATTTAGACTGTGCTCCTGCAACTTGCTTAAAAAATGTCACTAAAATTTGTCATTTGACTAGCGTAAAAGCCAAGATATCTACTGTTTTTCCTTTATCTTCAAGATTGATCACCCTATCACCGACTGAAGTTAAACTGATCTGTTCTGACAGCTCATATTAGTCCTAGGGTGGGCTGCCAGCCACAAAAAGCCTGACACACAGGCTCAGCAGCTCCTTTGAGACCTACTAAATACCTTTTAATATGTACCATGGTGGAAGCATCAGCATGCTTCAGTCACTACTACTGCCTCTCTCTCTCCTAGAAGAGCTAATTGGAATGATGAAGTCAGGATCTTTATTTTGGAAGAGGTATGGAGGACTCAGGAGCAGCAGAGAACTGAAAGAGACCATGCTATGTATTGGAAGGAAAGCACGGCCAGGATGGGGGAGGAACAGTTGGTATCTGTTCACAAATTGAGTCAGGCTGAGGAGAAGGGGAAGGCTGTTTGGAAGAGGTGGCTCACTTTGGGCTCTACAAACATTTGTGGATCCACACTTCATTTAGCATTAATCCCTCCCTATGGAGAGAGGCAACCTGTCGTACAGTTTGGATTTTAATTTTCCACACATTTCCCTGCAAGCAGAAACATACGGGCATGTTTAGGCCTTTTTGGTACCTGGAGAGGAATAAATGAGAGCCACTGGCTGGAAAGTTGTACTGTCATTGTGATACTCCCTTTTCATCCCATTGAGGTTGTCTGGGAACTAGGAGTCAGCTGATCAGATTATTGCCAGACATTATCAAGCTGTCTATAATTAGCTTTTTATTGGTGAGAAGCCAGAAAATCTTCTTTGTTTGCAAGCTTGGACTATAGAGAAAGAAGAGAAATATTTAATGGAAGATTGTTTGGAAACTGTAGATCCTAATTAGTGTCTCAGTCTAGTGGGGAAACTGCATGCAGCATTTCTCTGGAAAAAAAAAAAGATACTTTAAGCATCCTCTTTTGAGGAATGCTGGTTTGCATTCTTGAAAGGCGCAGAACACATGGAGCTCTGTGGAGATGTGGATGCTTTTCTCAGTTCGTCTAGTACAGGCTTCTTACATTCACATGTTGTATGGCTCCTTTTAGTGCCAATCTATTGAAAATTTAACACAAGTTAAAACACAGGTTAAAACTTGGGCTGTGCCTTCTGCATGTAACCTGTGCAGCTTGCAAACTCAGGATCAATAAATCCAGAGAAATTTGGATAAGCATTCCAGTAGCCAGTTCTTTTTATGCTGTATATTAAAATTATAGTATTTAAGTCCAAGGTGACTTTAAATCTAAAATAACCCTTTACATTTTCAACATCATCTTATGAGTCACATGTTACCTGATTTATTTTAGAAGTTAATTATATTCAAATTACTAACACATGACTGACATTTTTAGTCTCATATAGTAATGGTATCCCTTTTAATTCTTCCAGTGGACATTGTAAACTCCATGTGCTTTTTGTCAACACCATTTACACAGTCTGCAGCAAACAGAGACTAATGATACATCAATTAGTGGCATGGTTAGAAGGTTGCTGTCTATTCCAAGACACCTATTTTTTCTTTTCACACCCCCCGTCCCCCCCAGCGCCTCCTGTTTGGTTTGGGTTTTGTTATTGTTGTTGTGATATTCCAATAATTTCTCTTCCCAGATGCTTAAACCAGAACTTGTCACTACCGTGTTTTCTCTTTTCTGAGGGAGAGCATCACCATGAAGGATACTAAGCCTTCTGAAATACAGGACTCTCTTAGTCTGCCCTGTTATTTTGAGTCTTATAGAGATATGAGAATAAAGCCTGTTCAATGATATATGAAGGTCTTAATCAAATGTCCGAATAAAACCCTGAAGCAGTTATATTAAAGTATCAATCATGTTTCCTAAAGTAGAACCCCAGAGCAAGAATAGGAACCATCTTCCTGCAATTAAACAGATTTTAAGTGAACTGCTGGCTGCTATACTTAGGGTGAGATCATATCCGAAAAGATAGTATTTTGCAGAGTTTAATTGTGGTTATATCTGGGAATGACACCGTCAGTTTGGGAAATACAGGTTGAGTTTGTAGTGGTTAGAGTACCTAGCACTTGCTAAAGAGGAACAATGCACGTAAGTTGTTAAACTCTAGTGGTGGAGTCAAGAATAAATACCGCAAAGAGGGAAGATGCACTTCAGGTTTAAGCAGTAATTAGTTTAGCTACTTCTCTCTGCATTGCAACTAAACAATTCAATACAGGCTGGTTTTTTCCTTCTAAGAGTTGAAAATAAAGGTCATTTGGATTCAGACCTTTTTGCACAGGTATATAAGAGCGGTTCAACCATGTGACTTACCATTAACTCCTGTATAGGACACTTACTCCAGTCTCCAGGGAGTATTTGCAAGGGCAACCTTTCAGCACTGCAGGTTAGTGTCCCTTGGTGATATCCCAGCATAGAAAAAGGTGATTCAGAGCCAGGATGTGACTGTGGTTAAGTGATCTGCTAGACATGCTGCTGCCATACACAGATAGGGAGGCTGGTTTCTTCTGCCTGGATTTTGCTGCTGTAAATGCTCCTCTTGGTCTCCAGGCTGGCTGCAATGTGTACTATGTCCTTAGCACATTGTCCCAAACTCTTAACTTCCCATCTCCACCCAGACTTCACCTCCCCAACAGACCTCAGCTCTCAGTCATACACCCCTTCCACCAGAAACTCCTTTCTATGCCTCTGCCCCCCATCTTTCTGTCATAACCTCTTAGCTTGGTTTCCACTTTCTGCTCTTTATTCCTGTGACCAGTGAGCCAAAAAGAGAATTTTTGTGATCTCAAAAGTTTTCAAATCACAACTTTTTTCTAGATCAGATTATGCCCACAGTTGACTGAATATTCAAAGGATTTGGGTACCAGATTCTAAAGTATATCTCTACAAAGTACTATAGGCAGTACCATACTGGGTTTTATTTTCAGAAGGTTATCAGTTGGCCAGCTAAAGATTACCTTGGTGATAACAGAAGGCACTTGCTTGACACAAAGGATATCTGCCAGATTTCCTTTTCCAAAGCCAAATGATGAGGGCATGAGATGCATCCAAAGAGGCAGTCACCAGAGATCTTTATCAAGGGAAAAATAAGCTATGTTCCCCTAGCCTGTTTTTCAAAAATACCTGAACAGTCTTGTCTGACATTTTCCGAAAGAAGACATCAAGGGTAGATATTGCACGTGGAATATTTTAGCCGATAAACTTAAAAGACCAGCAGTTATAAGCAGTTGACTCTCTCTTACAGTGAAAGGCACAAGAAAATCTTAAAATTAGGCAGTGCAACCAGCTTACCTGAGTGATAGCAAACAAGACAGGAGCTTGTGAAACATGAGTTTGCAACCCAAGATTTTCCTGTAAGGCAAAGGCATTTTCGTCTCAATGTGCTGAGCCCAAGGAACATGCCACAGGGTAGAGATGCTTGCACAGCCCTAATGCTGCTTGCATAGTAATTTGGCCCACTCGCTTGAGTGTTCTGTAACGTGGATAGGCCTTGAACCTTGCCTACAATGGGAATTTAGCCACTGGTATAAAAAGTGTCTGGACGATTTTTCTGGAATGAAGATTTGCCCTTTGGTGAAAATTGCCATCTAAGCAAGGCTCTTGATATTGTTGTTCAAAATCTCCATGTTAAAACCTGGACATGCTACTCCCAGACTTAGTTCTTAGCCAAAATTAGAAGCCAAAAGTTAGGGCCAAACTGAGTTTTTTGCATAACCTGCAGAGGTATTCTCACAGAAGAGGTTTCTGTGGAAAATGCTGACTGACAGCACTTTCAGTTGAACTTCATTTTGAGGGTTCAGAGAACAGCTATAAAAGTAAGGAAAGCTGAAAAATAAGGTGTTTTTTTAAGTAAGAGATTCCAGATGCCACTTTATACAAGCTAATAAAGAGAAGATGAAGGACTTGATCAGAGTCTCAGAGTACCAACGCAACAAGGATACACAGGCTTTTCAGGGTAACACATGGCTAGTAAATTGAAGCTAAACAAAATATCAGTGTAGAAATGTAGTGATGTTTCCTAAACAATTGAAGTTATTATTGGAATAAAAAAGCTGTCATGGATCCCTTCTCACTGGTACCTGTCAAGCCTTGGTAGCTTCCCAAAAGATACTCTGAAATTCAAAATTATTTCAGGGTGGAATAAAGTAGAATCCAAACCCCTCAACTTCCAGGATTTTGGTTACAACTTCCCATCATTGCTAACCACAGCTGCTGGTAAAGGTTAAAGATGTAGATGTATTTTGGCTCTACAGGTGCTTTAATCTTTGTTTTGCTCAACCTTGTGCTGAACAGGGCTATACAAACTAGCTCACTTATCTACTGGCACCAGATCCGTACTGCACGTCTCAAATGGAGCTGGCTGGCGTAGATTTGAATGCACAAATTAAAATGTACAAATCTACACTTAACATTCCTCTTGTGAAGAAAAACAGCCAAATTTCCTATTCCCTTGCTTTAACATCAGCAGTCAGTTGGGAAGCGTGATAGACAGGGCCCCTCTTCTGGAGCTAATAGCATTAACCTTCTCCCTGTTCCCATGGCACATTTCACCCAGTAGTTTCAAGATGGCTTTTATTTTATTTTATTTTATTTTATTTTATTTTATTTTATTTTATTTTATAACACATGGGGACTCTTCATCACTATGAGACATACATGGGCTTAAAAGTTAAGAATTACTTATTGCTTAAGTTGACACAATAAATCAGCTGCCAAATTGAGAACGATAACCAAATATGATGGATAACTATCGCATGCTGCTGGAAGCAGGGCAAGCAACATTTCTCAATGGGGGAGATGTAATCACCAGATGCTATATTACAATGACAATCGAGACCTGCAGGGAATGGGCGACTATAGTTTGCATCTGCAAGTAAAGGGCACCCTTCTAATCACCAGAGAGTCACTAGAGCTGGTGCTGTGCACCATCAAGCCCATCCAGTTTCGAGAAGGCAGGAGGATGATCTGGATAAACCCCTAGATTTAGTCTCTCTGAGTGAGCTCTGTTCCTCAGAGGGATTCGCTGGGGGCCTATTATGAACTTAGAAGGAGGGTGATAAGGTGTTTGATGTGGTAAACAAACACTCTCAGCCAGAGTTGCATGTCTGTTTAGGAAAACAACGCGTTTTCAAAACAATTCTCCCCTGACTGAATTAGGTAAGAAGTACAAAGATTCCATGTCTCTTCCATTTCTGAAAGCTGAGTTACTTACAGCCTCAATATTTTCATTGGATCACAGTCGATTTAGATAATTTCAGGCCACCAAGAACTGGAAGCACGCATGTGTAAATATTTATAAGGGAGATACTCCCTCCAGGTTCATTTCCAACAGCCGCTTCCAACACTGGGTCTCCAAATGGCCAGCTCTTCCAGCAGAACTGCTTCCTGCACATCCATCTGCTCGGTTGGTTCAGATAAACACACGTCTCTCCTGCTGGCCATGTGGTGCTGACTTCTCCCTGCCACGTGCACGGTTAGCAGGGATGCCCTGCAGAAGCTTTACTGTGAGTATGAGTCACAGAAAGAACCCAGCTGGATATCTGGAAACCCATTTGGGTTTATGAATTAGCAGGATGTGGGAGAGTTTTTCTTTTCTTTTAAACCAATACGTGAAGCAACTCCAGTATGGAATTACTGAGTTAATATACGTGAACAGACCGCCTATCATTTTTCCAGAGTCATTTCTGTGACTCTCACTGGAAATACCAAGTAGCAAATGAACAGAGAGACTGAAATCCACCCCCTAGTTGCTCTAAAAGGCAGTTCCACAGAACGTGAAAGGCTGGCTCAGATTGGCAGTGTGCAGAAAGCTGCTGCCACTGCTGTACATGCTACTGGTCAGCAGATAAACAAAGCAATCCTGTTTCCAGGGCAGTGAAGCCAGCAGTAAATTTACACAGCCATCTTTTCAATAGCTTTAAAAAATAAAGAAAAACAAGGCACAGTCGTTTCAAGCTCCATTAGAAACAGAGTGAGAAAAATCAATGTGTGACAAATAGGAAAAGACAAACTCTGGATAAGGAAATGCCATTAAGGTTTTAGAAACATACGTGTTTTTAACTGGCAATCAAATAGCAAATTATCAGAATCTTTCAAAATACCTATGCACATTAATGGCAGGAGGTGTTAGAATATATTGACATTCCATTATTAAAGCAAATAGGACAAAGCTCTCATTGGTAATGGCTGTGTCACTTAAATAATGTACAAGCAGTGGGACTAGTTCTGCAGTCCTTGTTCAATAAATTTCTAGCATCAGTGCTCTGATGGTAAAAGCCTGTTTATGATTATTCCCAGTAAGCTGTTTAATCTTTGAAGGTGTACTTGGGTTAGAAATATATTCTGTCCACATTAAGTGATCATGAATTTGAACTAATTTAGATTGGAAGGCATCTCTGGAGGTCATCTAGCCAATCTCCTTCTCATAAAGTAAAGTGTGATACAGAGAGGGTTGTAGGGCTTACTCTAGGGGTGTGGGGAAAGGGGATGAAAAACTGCCTCGTATTTCTGACCCAGCACCATATCCTCTCAGCTGCAGTTAGCATATAAAAAATGAAGTCTGGCTGTTCACTCGTGCCACCTGACCTGCGATGACTTGGATTTCCAGGAGCACTGAGTCTCCTCCTTGCCAGAGACACGCTGAGTAACACCACCTGCTATGGGAAATTTCTCTCCATGCCCTGGCACTGGACACTGCCAGCCTCTGAACTGATCCTTGTAGTGGCATTCTGTCTTCCTTCCCCAAATTGTGTCTTTCCCAAAGTTGCCTTGGATTGCAGCACAATGGGCTTGTGTTGCAGCACAACTTACTTATTTCCTTGGAGACTGTGACTGCACCATCTCCTATTCTTGTCAGTGTTCCCCAAGCCATTCCTTATGCCCAGGTCACCTGTATGAAGTTTAGCCCACTGGAGTAAGCACGACAGAAAGCCATGAGCACGGCTGTAAATCATGGCTCAGGGATCTTCCCCTTTCCCCTTTGTTTCACTCCTAGTTGTGGGAAACTCACAATGGGAATTTTCTTCAGCTCATAGACATTTGTGTAACAATTGTCCTTCAGCACACAGAACCCTCAACATGTTGTTTATTTACTGTTTGCCTTTTCCTTTAGGAAGTCGGCAGAACTCACCTCTGGGAATGAAATTGTGTTGCAGTGCTTTTCAGGAAGCAGGCAGCATAGCACATTTGTTCCCTGTACTACAGCTCCAGGTGTCTCTGGTTTGCTGACACCACATTCCAACAGGGCAGAGCCCCTTGTTGTTTCCTATAGCAAAATTCCATACAGGATCTCCTGGATAAAAGGCAATTACATATTATTTTTAAACCTGAGAGCCTTGGATTAAGCCAAATACCAAATCTGATCCAATTTATCCCCCTTTTTCCTTGTTAGATAACAGTTAGTCTGCCTTTTAGTACTTTTCAGAGTTCCAGCCCTCAGTCCAAGAAGCGATTTCATTACAAATGAAGCCAGCCACTGCCAGTAGACTGTGTGGCATTCCAGAGCTGTGGAGGGGTGTTTATGTTCTCCCTCTCTCCCGCAGTGTTTCGTGTGCCTGTGTGTCTCCCCAGAGTAAAGACAATCCCTTTGCATTGCAATGCCAAAAATAGAAGCATTAGTATTTAAATTGCGAACAATTGAGTTTGGCAAACAATCCATATGACTGCAGCCTTTCTGAATCACGGGGCTGAGTCATTTCCCTCACCTAAGCTGCTCTCTTCTCCCGTGCAGATTGCAGGGAGCAGGGGGAAATCCTGCACTAATATTCTCCTGTCTGTCTGTCTGTCTGTCTGTCTGTCCGCTGTCATCCCCATGCCCTGCAGCCTGCCTGCTCCAGGCCGAGCTGGTGAATTACGAGCGGGTCAAGGAGTACTGCCTCAAAGTGCTGCAGAAGGAAGGCGAGAACTTCAAGGCACTCTATCGATCAGGAGTGGCATTTTACCACCTGGGTGACTTCAACAAGGCCCTCTACTACCTGAAAGAGGCAAGATCCCGCCAGCCGACAGGTATGGGGAACGGGGCAGGGATGTGGCTTTGCACTGAGTGCTTTTGTATTTCTTTCCATGAGACTTTGATTGCATTGATTTCCACGGGAATGAGCATGACTCACTGTGTGTCCTTTGCTGGACTCCCCTTCAAGCACTTGTGGGTAGTGCAGCAAGGTTGCAGTGCCCAAAGATTAACCGCTGCCAAGGCTGCAGCATGACCTGGAAGATGACAGTATTGCTGAAGTGCTGTCGGTGTGGAGGGGATTCTGCCTCTCTTTCCCTCCCTAACTTATTTTTGAAGACGAAAGCAGGATGGGGAAAGAGTGTACTCCAAACATTACATTTTCTGACTCTTTGAGAAAAAGCTTTTTCCTCTTAGCAATGCCAGGAAACTATTTGTCATCCTCAATAGCCTTCCACCATCTCAGTAAAGGGTTAGTATTCTGCTTTGATCAAGGAGACAGACATTTACCCACAAAGCATTCATCAGGATGCTTCAACTTTTGCTGTGAAATCAGCCGATTGCTTGAAATCAGCCAATTGCTTGTTAAGTATCTGTCATCCATCTGTCAAAACCATACAGTTCATTTGGGGACAGCAATGAAATTATATATTCAAACAACTTAGCCTTGCCAGAGCAACCATTTTCATGCTAAACTGCCCAGCCTCAGAAGGCAGGTGAAAGAGCTGTGGAGGTGGTGAAAGGTGAAAGAGATGAAAGGTGAAAGGCCATAGATGAGGGTGAGGCAGAGATGGTGCTTTTATTTTTCAGAAATAATAGGGAGATAAAACAACACTGTGGTGTTAAACAGAAAGGAATTTTGTAGAACTCAAAATTAAAGGATCTTGAGAAAGTAAAATGGAAGCCACATGCAAAGAAAATCTGCTACAGAGCAGCTCTTCAGATGAATCTGAGAGGAAAGAGTGAGAACTGAGTGTGAAACAGGAGCAAGCCGGGGTCCTGGCAGAGCATGGTGGAGCTGATGTTCATTGAACTAGAGGAGGGAAGGGAGGCTGTCGGAGCTGGCTGTGCTTGATGTCCTACAGGCATTGGCCCTGCAGGGCTCCTGCAGTGTCTGTGCCCTGGAGGACCATCAGGGAGGATGTGCTTGGGAGTGTGCTGGGATCTCCTTCCTCTTCCACCTCCCCTGAGGGTGCTTGGTCCCATCTGCTCTGCTTGGCCATGGGCTCCAGGCAGTCTGACAGCACAGCTGTGCACCCCACACTCCCAGAGCAAATGTGTTTAAAAGCTCAGTTTAGCCTATTTTAGTTTACACTGTGCCCTTCTGCTTTCTGCCCTTGCCAGAACCAGGAAATGGAGAAGCATATGCAAGAGAAAAATAGTCAGTGGAAAATAAGTTATCCTAATCTTGAAGTTTTGACTAGGCTCAGATGTGAAAAATTTCTTTGAGCTGAACCACTTAGCTTCCATTTTTTAAATATGTGTTTCTGTGCTCCCTTACCACCCCCCTCCTTGTGATACTATTTATTTGGTATTCCTCATTGCTTCTTGAAATAAATACTAATTTATTCAACAGCAACAACTTCAAATACCACTTGCTACAAAAACATACCAGAAAATGTCCCTAAAGGCCCTTAATGTATACAAAATCCAGTTCTGGCCTTCAGCTTTGCATCAGAGACTCTTTCCTGTTATTTGTACACCATTCAAGGCTGTTGTTCCACTGTTTTATTTATGATTATGGAAAACTTGAAGGGCATTCAGGGAGAAAGAATATGTACAGTAAGAAAGGATGTCACTGTTAAAATGCAGAAATAGGAATCAAGTAACACTATCAAGAATTATTATGTAACCTGGAATAAGTCAGTGTCTCGATTTTCAATGTCTCCATCTGCAAAGTGTGATTGTTTTCCTTTATCTGAGGTTTCACGAGGCTCACTGGTTATTATTGCAGTCATGTTCTGTGTGTTCTTTTTTTTTCTAATAAGGAATGTTTTTGGCACAAATCACTGGCAGTTATTCTCTTTGGTGGGAGAGATTTTGAATGGTAAAGAAGAATTAGTTAGCAAAGGGGTTTAGTGTTCTAAAGGGGTGGCAGCACAGCAGATCCCTTATGGCTATTCACTATCTGCCCAGGGTGAAGGAAGGTTGGATTTGGCCTGATTTCTTGTGCCACCTCCAAACAAAAATCACAAAAGCAGATGGAAATAACACGAGATAGTTGTATAACCCTCTTACTAAGGGAGAAGGAAGCTGCTGTTAAGTCGCGTAAAGCATGCATGGAGCCCTCCATGGCTCTGTGTCCAGAGGTTGGTGCAGCAATGGGCAGCCAAACATGCACCTTGCTGCAAAGCCTTGTTCAGCCCTGTCCTATTTAAGCTGCATTGTCAGGGCAGGGACCGACTGGGATTGAGACCAGACCATCAGCTGGCAATGGCCTGGTAATGTCAAGCAGAGGTCCGTGGTGTCCCTGTGCTGGGAGCCCACATTCAGACATCCTGTGGGCTGCCCAGACCAGATGGTTTTTGTGCTGTGTGGGGCAGGCTCGCGGCTGCACTCGGGCACTGCCTTCCTGCACCCCTGCGACTCAGAAGTCCTGGGAACAAAACCCAGGCCATGGTGTCTAAACAGCAGATAAGCAACTGGGCTCTGAAGCTACAGGGGAAGCAGAAATGATCTTTAATATGGCATTAGGCCACTCTGCAGAGGGACACAGGCACAGTCCTAAGAGCCAGGAAACACGTTCCCATTGCAGCTCTACCAGTATCTCTTTGCATGGGTCTGATCCCTCATCTCACTTGTTCTTACTTGTTATTTCCATATCAGCCGAAGGGGTTCATTTCTTCTCCACTGAGAGATGAGAGTCTTCTCATTAACATTTACACATAGCTTTGAAATATTTCTGAAGGCAGAGCTAGCATGGTGCAATACTATTAGGTAGAAAAAACTTGACAAAGACAGGGCTCTACTCCTGTAAACAGAGAGCTGCTCTCATTATTTTTCCTTGGTAAAACAGTGGTCCTCACAAAGGGAGCAAAACATGCCAAAGCCAGCCTGAAAGATTTATAAGTAGCTTGCAATGGGAGCATCTCCCACCCTCTGTCAGGCTACACATTATTTTGCCCCTGGCTTCCCAGGTATGTGGAAATCTCTCAGGTGAGTGAAGCTGTGCCATCAGCAGTCACTACCTTACCTGAAAGCCAAAGGGGGCTGGCAGCCTTTCCTTTTCCCAATTTTGAGCCCACCTCTGCCCCCTCAGCGAGGTGCTGAGTCCCTGCGGGCCCAGGCAGGTGGGATTTCCTGACATGCCCACGCAGTTACCCCTTCTCACCCACACCAGGCAGGCGTTGCAAGCGTGCACCTCAGTGGCAGGGATGTGTATCCAGAGCACAGCCCATCAGAGCCTAGGAGGCCACAGAGCAGAGGTCACAGTGAGATGCAGGCAGCACAGCAGGACTCTGCTCAGGCTGAGTGCACTGCCTTTACTCTGCTGGGACTGAGTCAGCCACCTGCACCCATTTCATTTTAAGCCTAAAATTCAGGGCTACCACCTCAACTGAATTTCTACATTACAGGAGGCTGCACAACTTAAATAATTCTGTTTTTTAAAAAGCTGTTTTAAAATTTTCTGGGCTGGTAAGAAATGCTAATGCATAAACAGCCGAGGATGCTGGTGCATCCTGTTTGACAGAAGCAACAGCAGAACTTCTTAATACATTAAAAATGTCCCAAACGGGTCAAGTAGCTTAGTCATCAAATCCCACCCTCTGGAGTGCCTAGAATGATGCAGCTGAACCTGCAGAAGACTCATCAGGGAGACCCGCCTCACCAGAAACAACTTGAGAAGTCATAACAGCATGGCCACAGCCCACAGATGCCGCGTGGCATGTTTGTGGATAGCTCTGTGTGGCAGGAAACTGATCCGTCTCGCACTGATTCAGCACTGGCAGAGGGCACAACAGAGATGTCCTCATCTTTAAAGAAAGCTTTGCACCCTCAACTGCTTTGGGGGGTGCAGTACGCACACTCACTAGTGCTGGACATGTTCCCAGTAATTTGTTCATCGCTTTGAAAGCTGAAGCACTTCTCATTTCCCTAGCTGGTGTGGAACTCATTGCAGTTTGGATGAGGAGGAGGCTAGATTGCCCTCTGATTGGATTGCATTGCGCTTCCGATTGGTTTCTGAGGATCTAATAACTTCAGTGGACCAAGCTGGCCCTGCCTGGCTGTTAGAGCAAGGCTCTGAGCAAAGAACCATTTTTCAATCAATACAGAAGTGAAAGTGGTTGTGTTTTTACTTGCTTGCTTCTGGTACTACATGGCTTTTGCCACTTTGTGGGTGCCATGTGTGTGTGAAGTTACCCTCATGATAGAAATCAACATGATTTAAGAGAGGATTGACCATGACTGCGGAATCATTGGCTCTGTCTGGAGACATGTACTCATTTAGATCAACCTGTGATTTAGGGTGAACAGGTTCCCTTAGGGCTAAGGCCAGGAGATAAAGCATAGTGTGTGTGGAGGGTTGATGCTCTGAAATGCTGGAAGGAAAAAGAAGGCTCAGCTTACCACCTGCACAATGCTGGAATATCACAGAGGTCTACTAGGATGGATCAGTGGTTCTGTGCCCCTAGGAACTTCATTACACAGGATAGACAAGGCAGTATGCAGCATATAGCATATGACAAAATTGCAGATAGAGTGTCATGGTGGAAGGACATCCAAGCAGAAGATTTAAGGAAAGAAAGGGTACAAAGAGAATGTGAAGGATGCTCTTCCCAATTCTACTCATCATGGAAAAACATGCAAAGAGTGGAACAGGCTGTAAATAGAGTAGGAGAGTGAAAAGGCAGAGCATAACTGTACACAAAATGCCTATAGGCGCTTGCATGCAGGCACTGCAGGAATAGAAGCCAGTGGAGGTGTCATTCCACGAGTACAGGCAAGGACGACCTGGATAGTTTCAGCTGTGTGAGTTCAACTGTGCTGACCAAGAGTAATCAGAGATAAGGTAAAAACTAGCTGAGGCAAGACTGTGAGCAACAGGGATGGTGAGCGCAACTCAGACCAAGCTCTCCAAAACCAGAGATTCCGGGTTTGGTTCAGAGTCCCTTCCAAATGATGCAGTTCCAGCACATAGCACTGGAGCTGTGCTGCTCCCCTGTGATGTACTAGGGATGGAGGTGCATTCTGTCTGCCACAGGGAGTTGTGTAACCACCATACCTGTGTGTATGTTCTTTCCCTGCAGATACCAATGTCATACGATACATCCAGCTGACAGAGATGAAGCTCAGCAGATGTTCCCAGAGAGAGAAGGAAACCTTGTGAAAATGAAGCCACTTCAGCTGAAGTGCCCAAGGGGGAACATTTCCTTCCTAGAAGCTCATTTGGTGGATTTTCCCGTTTGCTCTGCCTCATCCTCATTTCCTCATCCATCCACACTCCCTTGCTCTTCATTGAATACCAGTTTTGAAATGAAAGACACTTGGACGCTGGATGTGGCTGCTTGCCAACCATGGTAATACCCCTTCCCCGTGGCAAAAGAGCACAACAACTACAGCCAGCCTTGTTCCCAGACAGTGTCACACACCTGGAGTAGGCAATGCTGGGGGACCTGTCTGGTCCTGAACTGACTGCCTATTACCTATTAGGGAAGCAACCCCCAGAACGACTTCCTGACCAGACAAGTTGGAGACAGAGGGTTTCTGCTCTGAGTGATCACTGGAGCTTGGAAGAGCTAAGAAACCAAGAGAGTCGCTGGTCATTCCACAAGGAACAGCAAATGCCTTTTTACCATCAGTTTCCTCTGCCTGCTTCTCCAGTGTGTGTTATTGGTCTCCAGTGAGAGCTCACGTGCTCCCAGTCTAATGTCAGTGAAAACTGTTTCTAAACATCCTCTTGATGAAAGCACAGAGCACCCTACGAACCCCCTGCAGAGCTGTCCCAGTGCCAGAGGAGAAGGCTGTGGGCTACCACAGAGTGCTGAATGGACTGTGAAAGCATGGTGTACAGTGTGAGGGAAAAACTGTGAAATAATTCATTAAAGGCAAATAAAAATTATTCATAGGCAACAAGTCCAGGCATTGCTTTTCAAAGGAGCCTCTTGGGTTCCCCGTGTCCAGACAGACAACATTATCTAGTAGGGGGGCAGCATGGGGTGGAGAACAAGGGATGTCTCCATTCTTACCTTGGCTCTGCCAATGCCTTGCTGTGTGATCTTGGGCAAGTCACTTAGCCTCTCGGTGCTTCAGTTTCCCTGTCTGTACACTAGGGATAATAATACTTCCCTACCTCGCAGGGGTGTTGTGAGGATGTTATTAGTTAATGTTTGTAAGTAACAGTACAGTGATGTACAGTGCTAAGTATTATTAGTACATTGGATTGAGGTCTTGATTCTCCCACCTTGTGTTGGTGCTTCCTGTGTCCTGTTTTTTTCTTTTGTAGGAGAGTGTGGTGCTGACAACAGGGCAGGACCAACAGCTTTGGAGCCTATTTCGGCAGCCCAGAGGGCCTGTTTAGACTTTCTCCAGCAGTGTGACCTTTTCTAAGAGCTCTGTCTCCTTGGCTCAAAGGTCCTTTTTGAAACTGCCAGTAATGGGATCAGTAAGTGCCACAAACACATTCTCAGTGTGACTTGCCCCAGCAGTGGCCCACAGGGACATGTTCCCAGTTGCAAGATATACATGTGTAGTCTCATCCCATGGTGGTCAGTGTCAAGTGAGTGTAGCCAGAGTTACTTCACTTGGCCCTCAGCTGAAACACAGAAACTGAAACAGCTGAACAGACATTATTTGGCCAAGTGCTCTGTGCTTTGGTCCCAGCAGACATGGTATCTACAGGCAGTTGGCTATGGCATCCCACATTCCAGCTGTGGTATCTAGCCACATTTTTCTTCAGCCAAAATTTAAGAGAGTTGTTAGAGAAACATCAAGAGAAAAGGCAAATTGAATATAAGCCAAGAGTGTGCCCTGGCAGCCAGGTGGGCCAACCATGTCCTGGGGGGCGTTGGGCACAGCATCACCAGCCAGGCAAGGGAGGGGATTGTCCCGCTCTGCTCTGCACTGGGGCGGCCTCACCTCGAGTGCTGGGGGCAGTTTTGGGCACCACAATATAAAAAAGATAAAAAGCTATAAGGAGGGCTACAAAGATGGTGAAGGGTCTTGAGAGGAAACTCTGTAAGGAGTAGTTGAGGTCACTTGTCTGTTCAGCCTGGAGGAGACTGGGGGGAGACCTCACTGTTGTCTTCAACATCCTCATGAGAGGAAGCAGAGAGGCAGGCACTCATCTCTTTTCTCTAGTGACCAGTGACAGGGCCCAAGGCAACAGCACGAAGCTGTGCCAGGAGAGGTTTAAGTTGGATATTAGGAAAAGGTTCTTTGCCCAGAGGGTGGTTGAGCACTGGAACAGGCTCAACTGGAACAGGGAAGTGGTCATGGCACCGTCCTGACAGAGTTTAAGAAGTGTTTGGACAATGCTCTCAGGCACATGCTGTGACTCTTGGGGTTACCTTGTGCAGGGCCAGGAGTTGGACTTGATGATCTTTGTGGGTGCCTTCCAGCTCAGGATATTTATGATTCTGTGATTTTATGAAATCTCTGTCATTGTCTCTGAAAAAACTTCAGTCATATTCTTTAGTACAGGAACACATCCAGCTCACATTGGGGCTGGGGAAGAGACCATCTAAAAGTCGCAAATAAGTCTCTGAAATAAGGCAGACCTACCTCAATTGTGTAAAACTTAGATCAGCTGGGATGGCACCAGAATGTTCCTCAGGTGGGTGGTAGAGAGCAGCTGCTTCCCAAAACGGGGAACACAGTGTGCAGCTACTGTAAAGGAAAGGGCTGCTGGAGGCAGCATACTTACCTTCTTCAGATGGCCCTTGGTTCACACATCTGGGTCAGAAATAGGAAGCACCCCTGCCCATCACTACAGATATCTAAGCGATAAATGGAACTACAGCTGCTAGGAAGATGATTTAAAGACAGGGAGGACAAATGAGGGAAATTCTGTAAGTGGCTGTTAACTAGACCAGAAAATAAGGTTAGGCAGAGATGTGCTTGGGTGCACGTAAGGTGTACCTGGTACTGCATAAAAGACATAGTTAGTAAGGTTCTGGTTCTCAGGCACATGCAGTCCTCTATATCCTAAATACATCACAGCACACAGAAATTCAAATAGAGGTGACTCTCCCCTTTTTCATATTGCTCATGACAGTTCATCCCACAGCCACATGTGTGTGTTCACTAGGAATGAAATGAGGATTTATCCTGCAGGCAATGCAGGAGAAGAGGACACCACCTACGCAAACAGTCTCTGCCCCAGCAAAGCTCAGGCAAGCAGAGACAGGCTTGTTACTCATGACCTTAATGTAAGAGAAAGGGCATTCTCCAGCCACTGGAGATGTAGGGCCATGACTGTCATTTTGTCTGGGAACAATTTTAGCCCTCACAATGGCTTCACTGACGTACTGTCACTGCATCAGTGCCATGTATATATTAATACAAAAAGGGCACAGCAGGCTCCAGTCTCCTCAGTTTTCAGCATCTTTCCCTCCAGGAGCACTGTAAAAGGTGGGGGAAAGAGGGAAGGTTTTGAATGTGCATAAGAAAAAGATCTCAGAGAGCCTTTGGGTGCTACACAACAACCTATTTTCTTCAGAAAACTGTTGTCCTTACATACACTGACAGCCAGAGCACCTGTAAGCAGTGACACTCACACCAGAGGCTGGAAGAAGGAAGCCACCAAAGAGCAAACAGTGTTGAGGACTGTTTCATGCAGTGACACTGAGTTTGAGAGAATTATGGACAAAAGTCCAGGTTGGGGGCCCTCCACATGCAAGGGGAGACACAGCAGCAACGCCACCAAGGCCACCAGAATTCCTGTGGACTGCACTCTCCCAGTAGTAGGCAGTTCTGCCATGCAGTCTAATTGGAAGGATGTGCAGACACATCACCTCTACTGTATGTGTGTCAGGGGCATAAGAAAGAGCCTTTGAAACATTCTAAAATGCTTTGTCTTCTGCAAAAAAGATAGAGAAGGCATGTTTGACATCCAGCACATCAAGGAGCTCTTCAGCTCTAGAGAAGCAAGGCCCTAAAAGACCACAGGCAAGTTTATCTCATGATCACTGCTGAATTTAACATCTAAGGGAGAAACTTGTAGTTTTGTCCAAGAACTGTCTTAACAGGAAGTGGAAGAGTGGAAGAGTGAAATAAGAATCAGGTGGAGAGGGGAGAATCTAGTATCAAGCCCCCAAGAAAGAGGTCTATATACACAAAAAGACCTTCAGAATCCATAGTAAAATAGAGTACACACCTTTTCCAGTGAGTGGTCCTTAGCAGCCAGATGTGGAGGTGTGGGCAGAGGCCACCCAATTCCACCCAAGTTACACGGACCTTGTAGGGAGCTGGAGGCACACTGTTGGAGGTAGTCATGTCCACTACAAGTTGATGGAATGTTTCTGTAGAGCAGTCAAGTAGCAATGTGAAGATACACATCCTGGAATCCCGAAAAAGCAAACAAAGCTTTAGCTCAGACACGTGGTGTATCTGTATGTCAACAAGCAGTACACAGGGGAATGAATACAGGCCCCTGCCTGTACCCAGCAGGGCTAAAATGTCCTCAGTGCAATGAGAAGTGAGTCCATTCATCCATCACATGGTAAAACAGCAGGAACAAAATGGCAGGTGCCAGGCAGAGCAGTTGGACAGCAAGCAGGAACTAAGGATGAAAGAAGAGAGGGATGAGATGATCATAGGATGCAAAATATGAGCCAAACCCAGGTTCATAGGCAGAATGATAACTGAACTAGAAAAAAACTGACCAAGAGCTTAGACACACTATTTGCAGTTCATAACAACACCCCATTTTGGCAGGATACACAGCAGGGAAAAAAGGCAGCAAGATTAGATGTGATTTTTCCAGTTGGAGGGGGCAAAAGAGGGGGAGGCTTCCTTCCTGCAGCACAATCATTTTTGAAAGTGCGAGGAGAGGACAAACAGATGCTGGCTGTGGAATTTTTCCAAGTACGTGTTAACAGTTGCTGTTGGCAAAAGTGGCTTGAACAGGGTGGAGAAGTCTTTGTTTAAATTAGGGAGAGGGTACGACTAGTTTCCAGGACTGATGGGAAGGCAAAGGTCTGGATATTCTTGCTTGCTAGTGAAATCCAGGAGCCTCTAAGATGAAAAGGAGGGTCTTGAGTGCAGAGCAACCCCTTTAGCTGTGCATCTCCATTTAGCTTCCCCAGTATTCCTCTGCAAGCCTCATCTGTGTAAATGTTCTCCTCAAAATACAGCCAGCAGGCCCAGGAGTGGCTGTATTCTCATGCTTCACATAACATCTCCAGAGGGTTTGTCTGCACTGTTTTCTTTATGCTCAGTCCCTTGATGATACCCTTTTGATTTGCTTTTTCCTAGGAGCAGGAGAAGGGAAGGGGGAGGGTATGCACTGGGTGAAGGTGAAATCAAAGCAAATTCACACAGGACCTGCTGACCGTCCCTCTTCTCTGGTTGTTTATTCACCTTTCCTCCTGCACCCTGAAGGACACTGATGTTCTTACCAAGTTTCTATGGTGAAACTTCTTGATCTGCACAGTAGTTTAGAGGCTTGAGCAGGAGTTACTTAAATAAGGAGGAACAGTGGTGGGCTAATGCGCCCCCCAGGTGGGATGCTTGGGAGGGTGCAATAAATGATCAGTTTTCTTAATACTATCCATGTATTTGCATAACCAATTACTAAGATCACTGCAGCTGGTAAGAGGTGGATTCCAGAGATTGTTCTTCAGGAGTTCCTTGGTTACTAAGGCACCACGGGGTGTACCATCCTGCAACAACAGCCTCAATGCTGCCTCAGTGAGGGTGATGAAAAGACAAGGCACTGTCCTGGCTCCTCCCACAGCTGCAATTGAAGGAAGGTAAATTCATGGATATATAACAACATGAGAGGAAACCTCTGGCAATATGTAACTTTTGAGGCAGTTAGCAGCTTGTGAGATGGAAGGGCATGTAAGTGGTCCCACAGATGTAGGGAGGGGAAAACCTTCTCTCTCCTTTGCTTCCCATAGACAGGTGCTGCCTCTTGTCACAGCACGGGTCAGCTCAAACTCTGTTCAGCCCAGAGAACTGTGCCTACAGCAACTCTTTCCAGTAGCAGTTGTGATCTGGAATCAGGAAATAAATAGACTGTGTAGTGCCCAGGAAAGTACCTTCTTACTGTACCTTCATGCTCACTCCTTATCCTTTGGAAAGCACCTGTTGTTACATGACAGACAAGGGGGCACATATGGCACTATTCAGCCATGGCCGTGGTGAATGAAGCTGCTCTCCAAGAGAGGCTTCACAGGCCCTACCACAGCCTCCTTTCTTCCTTTATTACCAGCCAAGTCTTATACACAGCAGCAGCTCTGCAAAACCAGCTTCCACAGCTTTTCCTTCCAGAGGGCTCCCCTTCACCGCATTTTCCCTGCAGGGAACATGAGCTTGTAGCAGCTGGTAGCTACCTCTGGCGACTCCCCATCACTGGTTAGGAAACAATTTGTAATGCAGCCAGTTGGAACTGTAAGGGCATCAGGAAATAAAAAGAGGAATTTGGCTGGGGCTTAGGGGCCAACACAGATTCTCATACAAGTAGTGCCACCAGATCTTCAGTGATTCCATGTGCCCAGGTGCAGAATGCCCAGGACCACTGTATATCCATACACAGGGCACTCAGAGAGCTCCCTGTCGTGCTCCACAGCCTACAGAGGAGATGGCAGATGAGCTCAGAGGAAGGGTGAATCACGCATGTACTCTCTGCGTTGTACTATTTTCTCCTCAGAGCTGAGCTAACAGAAGCATATGAGCATATGTTCTCTTGTCTATTGTCAGAGCTTCAAATCAAAACTGTGATTAATCTGAAACTGTACATTTTTGGTATTAGACCCCAGCTTACCTCAGTACTGTAAAGATTTGGTGTTAACTTCGTGTAATGTTGACATCTAAAATGCAAAATACAAGCACTGAAGATGACAGAACAGCTTTCTATAAAGAATTCTGCCAAGAAAAAAATCACTTCAAAACAAAAAGAAAAATACCTGGTTACTAATAACAGAACTGATATTTAATATTAAGTCATCTCGACCAGTGATTTTTTTCCAGCATTTATGGAGGCACTCCTCAGTCTATGCATATGTGAATGTGCCTGTGGGTGGGCACACGAGGGGATCGTGGGGTGCAGCCCTAGGGGCAGAAATGTACAAGACAGAGCTGGACCTGACCACATCCTGCTTCCCAGTCCATCCCACAGCAGGACCTGCTCCACCTCAGTCAGTCCTGACATTCTTCCCAACTACTTTACTCTCTTGAAATGAGAGCAGGGCAAATGCTTGGTTACCAATTATTGCTGTTACCAGTTCCCAGTTCTGCAGACTTTTCTCTGGCCATGAATCTGCTGTGAACATAATGGCTTACACATGCTCCCCATGGAGAGAGAGGAAGGAGAAGGTATTCCAAGGGAAGCAAGAGCTTTATTGAATGTGAAAGCCAGCCTGAGTGAAAACTCTCATGACAAATCAATAAAAGCACGTGCAATTCGGAGTCTGGGATCCTGTTTGAGCAAGAAAGCAGAATGAGAGTATCTCAAAGGACAGTTTAGGTGGGAAAAGGAACAAAGGAGAAAGAGACATAGATACCCTTACCTGAAAGTCTGAAGGACCTGGCAGGAGCTCTGACTCCAGGGCAGAGGAAGGGTTTTTGGAATGGGAGACACAAGGAGTGAAATGCAAGAGGAAATAGAAAAATTAAAAGATAGAGCTGATAGCAAGTCTTCACATCCCAGTAGGACTTGGGCATCTGGGTAACCAGACCCTACCATAGCTCTGACTCTGGAGACAGAGGGAGGAAGAGTGAGGCCAGTATCATCCTGAGGACACAAGGAGGAGACCTCAGGAGTGGCTGTCTGCTGGATCTTTAAATGCTGATCCCTTTCTTTTGCCTTTGTATTGCTTTCAGTATCGTGAGCCAAAAGACAGCCCAAATGCCTTATCCTGATGTATTTTTTAACACATGACAGCAGCATCGGGGCTGGGGGGATAGGGACAACAGGGTCATCATTTTAAGACCTATATTAGCTGGATGTGGTAAGCCACCTTCAATAGGTTTTTTTGGGACAGAGATATTCTGAGCCCTGAAACAAAGCAAATGACTGTTTTTTCCAAGGCTGATATTTTCTTGATAACTTCAAATTCCAGCCCTTATGCCAAAGCTGTCCATAAAAGCAGGCTGCTCTTCCAGTTTGGTGGGGGGAGCTTTTGCTGTCAGTGCTTCTGCTTAAGCAGTGGTCCAAACTCAGATGTAGTTGCACCTGGTTCCTCCTGCAGCAGCATCTTTAACTCATGTTCTAAATAGAAACTGTTGTTGAGCATGTGATACTAAAATTAAAATGTGTTTTAATGGCCACTAGAAAAAAGTACATATTCAGATTATCCAAGATGAAACAGATTGACTAAGTGTTTCTCTGATTTTGCTTAGAAAAGACAACTGGAGAATTTACAGTTGGGAACAAAGGATTTTCACCTTTCTTAACCAACAATGGATGGTTGGCAGCCAGTCTGGCTGCCAGTGTTGTTCTCATTTTGTGATAGCAGCTCAAAGAAAGCTTAGCATGGCCTGGAACAGCCTCAGGGGAAAGTCATGTGCAGGATGGACTGTGTTTTTTGGCTCCCTGAAAAGAGCAGGTGATAGAGCTACAGCCTCTGCAGGCTTCCTCCACTTCACACAGCAGCAGTACTGGGTTGCAGCAGAACTTTTGGCCTCAGATAAACCCCCAGCTGTTTCATATTACCTCCTACAAACTTCTGGTTAGAGAAATGGCCATATACAAATGGCATATTCCTCACTCAGAGGTGGTCTCCCGCATTTTGTTGGGGCTGAATTAGATCCAAACTAACAGCTTGCCGAATTCAGTAGGTTGTCTTTGAGGATCAGCTGCCTCTTGGCAGGCTCTGAGCATTGACTCAGGGAGAGCATATGAGCCCAAGGACATAAGCCAAGATGCCAGCCCTTTCATGGGATCCTTTGGATGGCCTCTAGCTGAGCGAGATATGGGGGCTGAGCCTGGGTGGTCACAAAAAGTCAGGTCTTGGCATCAGCTGAGCAGAACAGATGTGTGACCCTTTCCTGGTCCAGAGGCCAGGCCCTCACATCAGCTGCCCAAGCTGCAGAGGGGGTGTCACAGAGCCAGGGCTGATGGCTGACTGGCTGACTGGCATATCCCCACTCTTAACAACCCTCACGGGTTTTGACTATTCCAGCCATTGGTGCTGGGACTGCACTGTCACCCTGAGGTAGAGGTAGGTCTCGGTTTCTAAAAGCCTTTTAAAACCTCAGTAGTAAGGACTCCAAACATCAGCAAATAAACTGTAAAAATCCATTAGGTTTTTTTGGAGCTCAGAAGGGCTCAGCTTATCACTTCTTAATGTTTGTGGCAGACAAGCCTGCCTGCTGTTGTGTCACACAGGCCTTGGCTTCCATATAAACACAGAAAAATAGTTACTTAGTCAGTGGCCAGCAAAATGGGAGGGCTGAGCAAGAGAAAACCTTGCCTTGAGCATCACCAAACCAACATGTCACAGCAACCCAAACTCAAGTTATCACCTCAACCTGGCAAGCTCAAGTTGCTGTTCAACAGGCTGTTAGTCTGGGAGATTTGATTGATGTCTGGAAAATTATTTCCATATGAGAGAAGATGAAAAGCTGTACACAGGAATAGGGTCTGAATCTGCAGTTTACAGGTAACTGCATATCTTGACTCTCAGATCAGTGGTTGGGAATACAACACTCTCAGTTAGGAAAATCCTGTAACTTACAGCATACACAGTGTGCTGGTTTTAGCCGGGGTAGAGTTAATTTTCTTCATAGTGGCTGGTATGGGGATGTGTTTTGGATTTGTGCTGAACACAGGGTTGATGATATAGAGATGTTTTTGTTATTGCTGAGCAGGGCTTGCACAGAGCCAAGGCCTTTTCTGCTTTTTGTACAGCCATGCTGGTGAGGGAGCTTGGGGTGCAAGGGAAGGTGGGAGGTCACAGGCAGGGCAGGTGACCCCAACTGACCAAAGGGACATTCCAGACCATATGGCATCATGCTCAGTATACAAAGTTGGGGGAAGAAGGGGGGACATGACGAGTGATGGTGTTTGTCTTTCCAAGTCACTGTTGTGTGTGATGGGGCTCTGCTCTCCTGGGGATGCCTGAACACCTGCCTGCCCATGGGAAGCACTGAGTTAATTCCCTGTTTTGCTCTGCTTGTGTGAACAGCTTCTGCCTTCCCTATTAAACTGTCTTTATCTCAATATAACTCCCACGAGTTTTCTACCTTTTACTCTTCCAATTCTCTCCCCGATCCACTGGTGAGAAAGTGAGCAAGCAGCTGCCTGCAGCTTGGCTGCTGGCTGGGGTTAAGCCACAACACACAGTCAAAATTCAAATCAACAGAAAAATGAAGAACTCCACAGTATCATCAATACTGGTTCCCATTATAAAATGAGTTCCACTTTTCTTCTCAAGCAACGAATCTTCTTCTAAGACATACACTGTCTTTGAGAGACATCCCTCTATTTTTCAGTGTTCTGGTACAGCCATGTCCCACTCCACCTGTTATTAGTATGCAGACTGATGCGGAGCTCTAGAGATCCCAGATGTTTACATCTTTGTGATGTCAGATGGACTCACTTAACTAATGAAAGATGGCTGTCTAAGAAAAGATTAGATGTCTCCTTTTCATTCTTCAGCAGTATAAACACAAAGTCCCTGCAGGGACTTCACAGCTCTGTTCATGATGAGCAAGCCAAACCAAGCCGTGTCATCTCATACTATAAATCTGAGGAAGTACCTGCTCTGAAAATAGGACCTGAAAAGATCCTCAAGAAAGCCCCATTACCTTAAGGCAATTAGATCAGATCAAGTTAAACTGCTCCTGAGAGATGTTTATCTAACCTGTTCTCAAAAGCCTCCTATGAGAGAATATCACTGTCTTCATAGATGAAAAGTTCACAGACTTCTTACTACAGCTTTAATTGTCTCCTTTGCAGTGATTTAAACCAATTACTTCTTGTTTCAGCTGCAGTAGATATGATCAAAAAGTTAGTCTCTCTTCGCAGTATGTTATTATGTTGGTGAAAGGCTCTTCTCTAGGACTGATCTTTCAGCTTCCATCAACATTTATTCAACTCAGCAAGTTTTCTGTCTCCTTGCTTGTTCTCCTCATTCTCTTCTGGATTTCTTCCAGGTGGTTTACATCTTTATTGGAGTGCAGTGCTGAAAGCAGGACAGTTCTCTAGCTATGGCCTTCCAGCACAAGACAGAGCAGAAGCATTATTTCAAAAGTCCTATATATGATAGGCCTCCTTACATATTTGCTGCACTAGCAAGACATTATTGACTCATGTTCAAGTCTCACCCCAGACTGCTTTGACTTGTTCCAGTTTTTCTTCTATGTTGTCATCACGTCCTTTGGTATTTCTGCAGCCAACATTCCTTACTGAATTGCATCCCATGTGGCTGAGAAACAGTCAGATTCCACAAAATCAGACATCACAATTCCTTTTCCATAGAAAGGACAGATCTGCATCTCTGCTTTTTAAAGGATGCATGTGGCCAAATTTTAAGAAGAAGCAAAAGTAAAGTTCAGCATAAAGTACCAGTTTTTGGGTGGAAAAAAATCAATATACCTGTTCCACTTCTGTAGCATTGTTAACAAGTTCTACTGCACAAGCTCAGCAGTACTTTAGCAGCTATGAAAAACACATAGAGCTGAGAGTCACAGGCTGTTGGGAGCATCACTCACAGTGTCTTTCATCATGCAAAGCAACTCCTTGCTCCTTTAAATTATGTTGCAGAGTCAGGCACACTCAGATCATCCAAAATAAGCAGGATTAATAATGCCTGAGCAAGATAGGAACATTGAAGAACAAATGGCACAAAAATCAAGTGTTGTTCACCACACCTTGCAAGCTCTTTCCCCAGCTTACCCCAGTCAGGCAGAAGATTCATGTTTCTTTCAAAACCTTCTAAGCAAAGGTCACAGGCAGTGCAGCCCATAGATTTGAATTACCATATCTCCTGTGTGTCTTGGTTTTTTAGCGGCTCATGCACCTGACCATGAACAGAAAACCAGGTGATGCTCAGCAGAAATGAAAACTGAGGATGAAAGATGGAGAAAAAAAAGGAAAAAATAAGAAAGAAAATGCTAGTTGAAGTTTGCCCAGATTTCAGTGAAGATTATGGCTTGGCTTCTCTTCGTAGATTTTTATTCTTTACTCACAGGTAGTGAGTAGCTCAGTGACATCCAGAAAGACATTCTGAATGTTTGACTTGCTGTTTGCTCTTTCCTAGCAAGACAAAGTGTGGGCAGCCAAGGACTTGGCTTGGTAGGTCATGGGTTGGAATGCACACATTCCAGCGTTTCTATCTTTAATCAACACGTAAGAAACAAGTATCAGTATCTCCCCAAGGCATTGAAGGAAATAATGCTAATTAAAGTAGCTGAGGATCCGACAGATTGGGTACAGTGCTGAAAAGTGGCTCAGAGGAGAAGGCAAGTTGTGTAGGGCAGTAGAGGCTGGACTTCTCTCCTAGTTCTGCACTCTCAGCCCACGTCAGAGAGTTGTGCTGAGCCCCATTTCTCACTTCGTTGAACAAGGCCCATCTTCTGTTGCAGAGTATGGAAGAACTCAACAAATAACGTTTCCAGCTGTAGTGGGTTTGAAGGGACTCTATGAGCATGAAGTGTTACTGCTGCTGTTGTTAGGATTAAGAACAGAGTCGGCTGCTGAATAATTCATTTGATATGAAAAACAGCCAGCAAGTTGTTGAACAAAAGCGATGTACAATGAGACATAATTACAGAGTGGTTGTGGAGAGCAGGATGCAGATGGAGCTCTCAGGTTGGCTGGTGGTGACATCAGACCACGGACAAGCACGGATGCATGTTGGGTTGCATACTTCATTTTCTGAATTATTGTATCACTTTGCCTTTAACCTTCGAGATACTCAAGGACTACCTCATTTGGAGGGCCCATTTCTGGTGGAGAAAGAGGATTCAGTATCCCCAGTTTTTTTAGTACTTACCATTACTGATAAGGCTCTAGCAGCAGTAAGTACTGCTGACTGGGAGGCACATCAATACTGGTTTTCTTGACAGGAGGAAGGGGCAGAGCTGCTAATTCCCCATAGATGTGTCATGTTGTGGACACCAAAACTTTCTGCAGCAGATTTTAAAAATTGGAAGGATATTCCCTGCCTCAGACTGCTGCTTGAAAAAAGATACCAGCATTCACAGAGCCCAGCCTGCAGTGTGGGAGCTTTAGACCATCTCTGTTCTTCATCAAATCACACAGGAAAAGCTTCCTCTGCCTTGGCTTGGGAAGAAAATAATTCCTCTCTACTCTGCTTTCTTTAGCCTCCACCTAAAATACTGCATCCAGCTCTGGGGCCCCCAATATAAGAAGGACATAGACCTGTTGGAGCAAGTCCAGAGGAGAGCCATGAAGATGACCAGAAGGCTGGAGCATCAGCAAAAAACAGGCACTAAATCAAAAACTAAACCAGAAACTGAGACCTACTTCAGCCAATCTGTCATCAGAGTTAAACAAAAAGCCAGAACTTCCAGATACTACTGACAGATTCAAGCCTGGCTTGAGAGACTGAGAGACAAAATCCCTCCTGTATCCCAGGTCTCTGGCTATTTCTGACCTGTGAGCCAGATTCAAGGGATGGGGAACTTGGAAGATATGGATGGCTTGGAGCCAGGGAGGGAAAGTGGAACATGAGAAGAGGCTTTATAATGCATTTCCTTTATAATAGCCAAAATACCCTTCTGTTCTTTCTCATATATCCTAGAGAGAGCACAACTGAAGTGTGAAGAATTGTTTAATGGATTTAGCAATAGTACTGATCTTCTGTCATTTAAAAAGGGACTCGGGGCTTAATCAGATCTGTAGAAGTGTTTCATTATTTACTTTACCATAGAACAGGATTAGAAATCAGAGAAAGAAAAGGCCCTTCTGCAGGCATGGGTTTGCTCTGCAGGATGAAAATCCATTCCATTTACTCTTACCTGCATATGTGTTTAAATGGGAAAGAATCCAAATGACTCTCTGTGAGAAGATTCTGCCTGGAGGAATCAGTAGAGTAGCAATAAACAGGTAGACTCAGCAACACAGCAAACTGACTCTTAGCTTTCCAACACTCTGACTTAGCTCCATTATCTGGTCACATAAGCAATGACAGCAGAAATTGTATTGTTGGTGACAGAGACAGATTGAACAAGTTTTCACCTTCTGAGATACAAAGTGAGAAAGAGTAAACCAGAAACCCTCTGATGGCATTTTTATAGTCACCTTTGAGACAACAGAAAATTGGCTTATCACACCATTGCCTGTAATGCCCCTGCCTCAGGAAACACTATGATAGTTTAATTTCCTTGACACTTGAACCCAAGGTAACTTCTCAGTCTGTCTTTCAGGGTGGTTGCAGATGAGAGAGGCCATTTTGTACCTGCGTTGTGGCACTACTGAAGCTATGCAGACATGGAGTAGCAGTTGTAGAACTGCCTACTCAGCACAAGTTGGGTCTATCAGCAGAGCAAAATATTTCAGGTTGAACACAAACATTGACTTTGCAGTGAGATTTCTTTTGCAATGATATTTTTTTATGTTAACATCCCAGACATTATCAATATGTTCTGAGATTGGCGCGCACACACACACACACATATATACTTGCATGATAACTATGATGAATAATCTGGTTTGATTTGGCTTGCAGAAGATAGTTCAAACAGCAATTTCAATTCCATGCAAACTCTACACCAGTTTCTACTGCTGAATTCCACAAACAATAGAGAGAACTCAAGAACCTCTGTAGTTTCCATCACTGGAAAGATTTTGCATTAGTTCTCTTTCAGGTACTTCTTTTTGGAGACTTTTACTTAAAACACCTCACTGTTTAATACAGGAAGCTTGCAGGTGGCTTGCTTTCTTGGATCAACATTGATCTGTCTTGCTCAGCACTGTCATTGTACTTATTCATCCCGATTCCCATTTGCATTTAGTCATGGGTTTGCCATATCGCTGGCACGTTTGTAGTGAAGTTAATGGAACATTATATGGGACATGAAGGTTTTGGACATCCCCTGTGTCCCAACTCCTTACTTGAGGTAAGGAAGGCGCACAAAGCCAAATGACCAAGAAAGGGTTAATTCTTTCATTTTCTAACCATAGGAAACAGAGTTCTTCTTCCAGGGCAGAGATGGGTTAGCAGGTGAGCAGGGTATCCCCTTGGAACAGCACAGGCAGGCAATCCCAGCGTGACCTTCAAAGCACAGGGACGTGGCTCCCTGAATCAGAGGCAGCTTCAGCATGGCAAGAAGAGCCACTGACAAATTTTAAGAGAAGCCTGAAAGTGACTGACAAGCGCACAGACCATGCCGAAGTGTCGAGAGCAGCAGAGGAGAGGGTGTGCTGCTCTGCCACTGCAGCTCCAGTGCTGGAGAAAAGTCCCCAGAATGGTGGCTGCTCCCAGGGCGGAGGTCCAGGCTGGCAGTGACAGCTGGGGAGGCAGAGGGCAAGGAGGAAGTGGTAGTGGGAGTGTAGATTGTCACTCCTTGTAGAACCAATGGGTTTCACCTGGCAGTCACTGATGGGTGATAAATTTAGAAGAAAAGGAACACCATTATTTTAGTGTTCCTATTAAGAAGGTGACAGCATTGGAAAGATGCTATTTATTATTTACCTGTGCTACAATATGTAATATGTTACATACTTTAGTCTGACATTAGAGTCCAGTATCTCAGAGACATGTTAAGAAACCTGTACCTTTCAAAGTCTGATGTAGATTCAAAAAGCCTGCAGAGGCAGGAGTAGCCAGCTGCTACAAATACATTTTCTGATTACAGGAGTTCCAAGGCAAGAGTAGCTTTGTCTAAAAAGAGAACTTTCCCTTTATGCTCAACCATCTATTTTGTGCAATAATTGAATGTCTGCTGAATAACCGTCTTGTGTTCTGTTGCAATAAAAGGAATATGTTTGATCATAGCTTGGTTGTGCTCCCTGAAATGCTGCAGCCCACAGCCTTGAGGGCAGAAAGCCTGACATGTTCCTTCTCAGAGCACCCCTCATTCATACAGAAATGTTTTGGACCCCTTGCACATTTTGCCTACAGTACCAGAGCCCTTTCCTTCCTAAAGCAAAAGCCTTCAAGCTCTCCTTCCACTTTTGGAGTATTTCTTACAGGGAAGGGTACCTTGGGCTTTCTATCAGGTTTGTAACATCCTTTCCAGATTTCATGCTCTGTATTATATCCACAATCGATCGCAAAAATAGATGGCAGTTTTTATTTCCGGAGCTCAGCCTGAACTCTACTGACTTAGCAGGAGTGAGGGAGATGTGGTGAATTCATCTTAGCTTGCATCGTATCCTCTCTGCACTGCACCTTTTTAGCTGTAGGAGGACCTGCCATCTTACGAAAGCAATCTATTGCAGTATGACCCAGACAGCAGCTAAATGCTTCACTTCTGTTTTTTCATTTGTCATCACATTTAATCTAAATCAAGTCTTACAGCCTAAAACCAGATATTCCTTAGAACTGCAGATAATTCAGCACAAATAAAAAGCCTTTTTTAGAACTATATTCAATAATAAGCAAGTGTTAGTAGGAGTGCTAATATCATTAGGAGTGAGGAGATGTTTTGGTTTTAAATTCCCAATTTCATTCTACTGAGACGCACACCACAGTTGTTCTGTGTTGTACTCCAGTGGCTGCTGCAATGCCAGCTGTAACACTCTCTTGGAAACTACAAAGAATGGATGTGCTATTCTGAGCTGGGTTTGGGTGCCTCCCCCACCTCACACATGCTTGGGTGCATGTGTGAGAAAGGACATGAATGTACAGGCACATACACACTTTAGGGGTATTTTATATTTCCCTTAACCTTATCCCATTTGCCAAAGGAGATTGTTGATTGTTGTTTTACCCCAGGCAAGATGACTGGTATGCAAAACCTTCTATATTTTGTTGTTCTTTGGTACAAAGAGGTTGTTTATTGGAGTGATGCCCAGAATATTATCTTTGTTGAACGTACATAGGTAAGAGAGGGCAAGAGCATAAGGAGAGAAGGAATCTAAAGTTGTGTCAAGGTCTTGACTTGCCTCTCTCTTATCTGTACAGGAGAGTATGTTACCTGTAACACCTACCTTAGAGGAGGTCAGAAATTACTTTCCTTTCCCTGTCCGCCACTGGAGCTAGAACAGCAAAAAGACTGGGTTTGAGACAGATGTATTCAGCCCATAATGCCAATCAGAGGGTCATTAAATGGGATTAAGACTTAGAAATCAGCACCGAGTAGCTGTTAGGAACACCCGGTACTTCACAAAGTGAAATGTGCAGAAGGGCATCAAAGACAAGCTCCCAGAGTAAGCGCAGTTCCAGGATATACTATGCACAAAGGCAAAAGCACCTCTAGGTCCCTGGGCTCCTGTCCCCTCAATCATTTCCCCCTCAGTGGAGGACAGTAACATACAATGACAGATCAGGACATCAGTCCATGTCTCCTGTATCATTGACACCATTTAGCTGCTATGCTGGGTCCTAAGGGGTGGAGAGAACACCAGGACTTTTCTTCCTTTAGTTATGAGGAAAGTTCTCTTTGGTTCTCCACCAAATGTTATTTTGCCATTTTTGTTTTTATGTTAGCATCTCGTTAGCAATCCACAGGCAACTCTATTTCCAGCCTCAGATCCTTTTCTGCGGTTTTGCTTTTCAACCAGCATTTCCTTTTTCCTTTAATGTCTGTAAAGCTTATTCCTTTTCTTTAAATCAATACAGCTTTATTTAGGATGGCATCTTTCATAGAAAATGTATTCTCAAATGCCTATGGATAACTCCAGATCATGGCCTGTATCTGGGACAAAGTACTGCAAGTGGTAAATACTGCATGGAGTCAAAACATTCAATCACACTTTGTTTCAACAAACCTCATGCTATTGATTCCTTACCTTTTCTGCATCTCATAGATTTCATATCTGCATACTTTTCCTCTCCCCTGAAATGCTGGTGTTGCTCAGCTTTGTCCTTTATGCAGCTCTGATCACAGTCGCATGAAATCCTCAGGAAGGAGAATGTTCTCAATTAAAATATGTGCCCAGCTTATATTTGCAATGGGCATTTGCTCCTTATCTCTCAGGATATCCAATCACATCAGTTCTACCTAATTTATTAAAAGCATTGCTTATTCAGAAGAGGTTCTGAGTGCTGACCCCAGGACATCAGCACCCATGTGTAACGTGCTACTGTAACAAGTACCAGTAGCATATACTGAAGGACTTGTACCTGCCCTGAAAAGGACACTTTGAGCCCAGGCTTGTCAAGATCTCATCAAGCAAAAGACCAGTCTGTAGTAGGAAGAGGATGAAAGGCATACAGGTGGCCTCCTGGAGGGCACTAAAAGGGAAAATGACAGTTCTTCAGACTTTCTATCTCCTCTCCCTATACATCCTATGGTAACCTCCCAACCTCTGTCTCCATGCCCACTAATGCAGGGGTACCAATACTGACTTCTGCAGAGGCATCTCCTGTAAGCTCAGGATTGTGCCCCTGAAACGTGAGCAAAATAAGGGGCAAAATGGGAAGAAGAGACTCTGGCATTAATATTTGATTGTTTTTATATGACCAGAATGGGAACAGGGATTAAAAAGTATTAGCACATACAGTGAAAACTAGAAGCAGCAAAGACCTCATGTACTCTGATCCCAAAGTTATTTGGTTCCCCTCAGGACTCACTGATGTTAAGGATGGGTCACTTGTGCTGCCCGCTAGATTGTGTGGGAGATAACCACTGTCTGCCAGTGATTGTCAGCACTTGGCTACATCCCTGGATCCGGGGGACGCAGGAAGCCTAACGCATATCTCTGAAGGGCTGGGACACCCTGCCATCCCCAACAGGTCAGGAGACAGGAAACACATCTATCTCTAGGATCATCTCTGGTGGTGTGCATAAGGAGACCCATGGCTCGGACTCTGTGGGCTCAGCACTGCTGCTGAGAGATGCTTTGTGTAACATACACCACTGCTAAGGGATGCTGATATTCACTGTGTGTTTTAAGTTTTGACCAAGAAAAATGCTTTATCATTCTGCACTCACACACCAGCAACCTTCCTTTGTTAGCTAAAGCCTGCAAAACTCACAACAAAACGTTTGGCTGATCCTCTAGGTAGAATGCAACATTTTCTTAGGAAACAATTATCAAAACGAAAAAATAGCCTCAACTTCTGTACATCATTTTTCTTCTTAATGGGCCATTAAAAGGCTCAATCTTGTGCTACATTACTCAGTACCTAGCTGTAGCATTTCTCTCTTTCCTGTTAGCGCTGCTCTTATTGGAGCATCTTGTGCTTCCCTGTAGAGTTCCAGAGACATCCAGCCATTTTGTTTTAATATTATTATCCTTGCTAACAGCTGAATGCAATTGTCTAAGAGAGCAAGCTAATGTACACCTACAGGGAAAAACACTTGCAGAAAATCGAAGAAGAGAGGTGTGGCCAGAGAAGGGAGTTACGAGGCAGGACTCCTAGGATCTACTTTCAGTTCTGCTTACAGCTTACACATCTAGAAAGATTTTTTAAACCTCCTTCTGCCTCAGTTTCTAAACTGTTGAATGATCCACAAAAGAGGCTTGCTTGGAATATTAAGCAATGTTTGCAAAGATCCTGGATTTAAGGTACTAAGTGCACTCACTAAAAGTTGGTCTGCACTTCCTGTGCCACTTAATTACACCACTTTTAAAACCTAAATTGGCAATTCTACCCATCTCCTTCTCCCTCTCTCCATCTTCAACTCTTCCTTCTTATAAGTTTTCCCTCTGTTGGGGGTTAGGATTTTTCCTTTTTTATTTATCCTTTCTCTTAGGAAATTTTCTCCCCTTTGTTGTTAAAAGACAATAACTACTGATATTTAAGAGACAAAAGAAATGGCCAAGGTGGGGGAAGGCTGCAGCTGGCTACTCTCTTACCTGGGGTTTCTTTTCTTTGGAAAGGCAGAGAGACCTCAAGATTTTGGCTGGGGGGTGAGGGGCTAGGCTTGGCTCATCTTGCTCTCTCGCTGTCGGCATCGGAGGAGAACGGGCGAGCTGTTGCTTACTGCGGGGAGAATTCACTGCCACCGCCGGAGTCCAGCCCTCTACTGCTTCTCCTGCCGCGGGTGAGCCTTTGCTCCTAAGAGCAGCCATTGGACTGGGACCTTATTAACACCCTACCTCACTAGGAAGCACCCTCACCATCTTCTCGGGTGCCTCAGGGGAAAACTCAGGTCCCTGAGCCCCTTCCAAGAGAGCCTCTCCTGGCTGCGTTGCGGAGCCCGGCTACCACTGCCCAGCTCTGCCGTTTCTCTGCCACTCTTCCAGGTTTTTGCTACACTATAGCCCCACACCTCCTGCCTGCCGGGACACTCCGCAGCTCCTGGTACAGCTGCGAAGTTTCTGACACATTTCACTTGCTGCTCCGGGGTCTGCTTGTCCCTGCCGTTCCAGCTGCCGCTCCGAGGTTCCTGCTGCACCCATTTCACTGTCCAGCCCACCCGCCATTACCGCGTGAGGGGAACGCGACCGAATTCACACCACAGCGCCCCCTGCAGGCGCGGGGGAACCATCGCACCCGCCCTGCCCAGCCGGGAGCCACCGGCGCCCCCTGCCGGCTGTGGCCGGAACTGCACCGAAGGGGAAAGGGCCCGCGGCCGAGAAGGCTGGCACTGGGTTCCTGGTTCTGTTTGCTGTTGCTGCCGTTGTTGTTGGTTTGCCTTGTTATACATACTAGTAAAGAACTGTTATTCCTTTTCCCATATCTGTGCCTGAAAGCCCCTTAATTTCAAAGTTATTATAATTCAGAGGGAAGGGGGTCATATTTTTTCCATTCCAAGGGAGGTTCCCTCCTTCCTTGGCAGACACCTGTCCTTCAAACCAAGACACCCTCCTTTTTGGCTGTTACGCGCACTCATTTAAATTGCAGCCAGAGACATCTGTAGTGGACGTTAGGAAAGCAATTCTAACAGGAAATATAGCGAAGTGATGATAGTTTCCCCCACAATGTATTTAAAGGAAAGGAAATGAGTATGTAGAAATGCCTGCCCCACAATTATTCTGTGTAGCTGCCAAGTGCTGCTGATCCTCAGGCCACGTGGCCGGAAAGGAGGTCACAGCTGTGCACCACTGTGGTTTCATGTCCTTACTGCTGCCTCTCAGCTGTCCTGCCTGCAGCATACCAGTTATCTTTCATCCTTCAGTATGTGGCTTTGCTTTGCTCTCACAAGCTCCTGTACCCGAGGCCAGGAGTGAGGATGTGCTGCATGGCTTAGGGTTAGGGTTAGGGTCAGAGGCTCTGACCTTGTGCTCATGTGTACATGCAGTTCCCTTTTGTGGAAGAATGTGATTTGTTTCAGCGATCTTCACTTATCTGTCTTCCTCCTTGAATCTAGCGAAAGTAAAAGTTGTTGGTTTTTAGATGTGCTGTGGCTCTAACCACCTACTAGATGTGTAAAACACAATTCACTGTTCACTGGAGTAATTTAGCCAGTGAACAACTTACAGAAACCAGAACTGCCAGGAAGACATTTTGGGGAGGTGGAAGCGCATAATTTGCACTTCAGTCATGATGTTCACTGCCAGGTAAGCATAAGCCTTAGCCTGTACTTGGGACAAAAATGACAAAAGGTTGATGAGCCTTGATAGACAGAAAATGGAGAAAAAATCTGAGAAGCCATTACAGAATCAAATGCAAGCAGCTGCAAGAGCTAAGCCCAGTTCTGTGATGGTCATACCCTCACCTTGGTTATTATTTTGTACCTTGTTACTCGCCTGTGATTGGTGCCTATAAATTCAAAAATTCAGCTCAGCTGGAAATAGATGTGCTCTACACCAATTAGTATCTCATCCACTTGAAAATACAGAAAAAGGAACAGCTACATAAGCTGCAAAACTTGAGTGCTAGCAGATGAGGCTCTGGAAACACATCTAAGAGGGTCAGGTGGGAATTGGGAAACGGAATGGCAGCAGGAGAGGAAGGCTATATGGGGGTCACTGCTCCCAGAGTTAGCACCAGGAGATAGGGTTTCACGGTGCTCAGTCAGCAGACTTGGATGTGCAGGCATCCTTATGTCTGACGACTCACTCCTGACTTATGTGTAAGGCTGCTTGGCAAAAACCACCGAAAGCCCAGGAGCTCCTGAGAAAGCCAGCATTTTGCAGCTTTTGAAGGCACTATCTACATGGTGTCAAGTCACTGAATGCCTGCTGTAAAATTCAAGCGCTCATTGAAATGCGGTTTCCGCACAAGCAGTGTGTCGGATGAGGGAAGGGCAGCAAGGTGTAGGAACATAGCACACACCTGCTTTCCACAGATCCACAGCCCCCCACCCAGCCTGCCAGAGCTCAGCTAATCCATCCCACAGATCCTTTATAGTATCATCTCTTCTCTGCAGGGCTCTGCTCCAGTGTGGTTCAGGCTGCAGAACCCAGATGGGAGCTCTGCATGTTATCCTTTCTATCCACAGAAACCCTTCTATCTTTCAGCTGCCAAAGAGGCATGTGGATCCTGACAGGAAAACAATCAGCAAGTCTCTCTATCAGCCAGAGACATCAGGGACACAGGCATGTTTAAGCCTCACTCCCATTCCCAGTCCTTATCTGCCCGGATGGAGCCATGTGGCCCTTTGAAGAGCCCAAACTGCTCCCTCACCCTGCACAGTGTCCAGGGTGATGATCATTGTCCTGCCCAGATCCCCTGAGAGCTGTCTCACCTAACACCCTGGGAACAGCCCTGCTTTTTTGCCAGCTATCTTGGATGAGTGACAAGGGGTGTTGAATGGGAGTTGTGGCACCCGTGGGGACCCTTGTGATTTGTCACGTGCTAGCGTGGTTCTTCCCACTTCCCTTTCATCTGCTCTGAACTGGCACCAAGTGTGCCACATCACCACTGCTTCTTGCCTAGTAATCATGCAAGAAACCTGCAATCTATTTTTAAAAAAGGGCTGAGTACTCTCAAAGATGAGGGACTGGGGCAAGGAATATAACTAAAACAGTAAAACGGGAAAGAAAGTACATGTGTTCCCAGGTCTTCCAATACAAGCTCCAGAAAGGTTATGTAAGGTGCTGTTCACATCCACTTTCTGCTGCTGTTTGGAGCTAATGCACAGTCCTGGAGACAAGAAGCTTTCAGCCCTGGAATAGGTGCCCTCAGCCTCTCTGGGCAGTGTCCTCCTGTTCTGCCTGGGAGAGAGGCAACTAGCAGCAAAAAGAGCATGTAATCAGCTGTAATTGAAACCCACCACCTCCATCCCACCTACCAGCAAAGGTTAAGGCTTCATACAAAATGTCCCTGACTCCCACAGAGAGGTGTCTGTCCTCATGAGCCTCCTGGGAGTGAGCAGGAGCCCTTTTCTCATACGAAGGAAAACTGAGGAGTGTGTGTGCTAACCATGGATCACCAAGCCATTGCATGGCTGGGCTGGGAGCACGTCTGTGCAATGCCCTGCTTGTAATGCCAGAATTCCTTCATGTGTGCAATAGGTCCTGAGTTGGGTAGTGGCTTCTGTGTTGTGACTGATAAGTCCTCCACAACATAGGACTGCGTGGCTGCTGGCTGCCACAGGATCTGAAGCAAATCAAACCCAATGACCTCTCTGAGCAAGGTTTCTTTGCTATGTTGTCCAATGCTCATCCTATAAAAGAAACTTTTATTTTCAGCCTGTCACAGCATAGCACTGAGATGCAGATGTGGTAAACTTTCTCAGGCATTAAAGTGCTAAAATGAAACAGTCATTGCAGCAAATTTTGTCCTTCAAGTTCTTAAGCAGGACACAGACCATCACATCCTGAGTCATCCAGCCTCACAGCAGCACAAACTTGCTGTCTATACCCAGAGTTGCCCTTTTACGGTAAATCCACCTCCCTACCAGCCTGGCACAGCACAAAGCATTTAGCAATTAATAATATTTCTGCACTAGTAGGAACATCCCCTGCAGTTTGAGGATGCAAACAGTTTCTTCCTGGCAATCCATAGTGCAGCTGCCAAAGGCTACCAATCTGAGCTGGAGCCTCGGTGTTATTTTAAGCACTGTTCCCAGCTGCAGCAGCACTGTGTTTGCCAAAACCCTTCCTTCTAGAAAGGAAGAAAACTAGCCAGGCCATATGGTGGCTTTCAGGGAGATCAAGTGTTGACTTTTCCCAGCATGTCATGAGGATAAAATTAATCCACGCTTTAGCATAACTGGTGAAGAATCTTGCACACCTTGCATGTTCAAACCCATGTATTTTGTCTGTCCTTTTAACTCTGAATTTTTATGTCCCTCATACTCCACCTTGATGCCAGGACCTAGATGAATAAACCTTGTTTGTGCCTATCACTGAACAAATATATGGAACAGCACTGAGCTGTATTAAAAGTCAAAGGTAGGGACCCAACTATAAGTAAGGATAAATGAGGTCTTTGAGGGACAGGAGACCGGTGTCAGACTGACGCAGAGCAGGATGCCAAGAATTTGTGCACTTCTGACTCACCTCTGGCTAGAGAAGGGTGATTAAGATAAGGGCTCTGCTCCAAACATTTCTGGACAAGTCCTGCTGCTTTTCTGCTCCCCTGCCAGAATTGAAAAGACACGTCCACCAGGTACATGGGTATAAGGGTAGACACAGGTAGTATCCAGAGAACCTTCCCAGCTGCCAGCAGAGAGGTTTGCCTCCCCATATGCACAGTCATCCCAGGACACAAAACCAAACAGTTTCTGTTTTAACTACCCATCAAGAGACACATTCAGCTATCATCTCAGTCAATTTAGCAAATGTTTGCCTTAGATAAAACAAAACTGAAGAAAGGTGAGAGCCTTGTGTAATCTAAATCACATTTACTCCCACACACAGAATAAATAAAAAAATTTTTTATATTGTGCACTGCAGCCTATGGAGAAGTATGTATATAATAAACATCCCTATTCTAAAAGCAGTTAAAGAAGGGGTGTAATGAGCCATATAGGAATGACATCGGGAAGATGAATCCAAGTGCTCAGTCAGCTCTAAGGTCTCCTAGCTTCAGTCTGCTTTCCTACAGCAGATCACAGCAGTCAATACCAGCAAAGTGAAGCAGACCCGCTGGCAAAGAAAATGGCTGTTTGAATTACAGGATTAGGCCCGTGGCACTTAAAGTAATGGCTGGCATAGTGCTTCAGTCACAAGAGAGAGGCTGATGGGGCAATTCCTCTCAGCTGGTGTTATTTAGATTATGTAGAGGCAACATCTTGATTCACACCAAAACCTTTGGAGAAGCATAAGTTTACAAAGGGTCTGACACAAGGTTAAGACTGCTTGTCTGAGATGGAGCCCAAGGTCATAGAAGCTGCATCAAAATAAGGCAGTCTAGATGTGCCACACAGCCTGAGGGGAATCTTTTGTGGTATGAGACAAAACAGGAGTTGCACAGAGCTGGTCAGGCCCCCAGATTCCCTTAGCCACATGGTCCCAGAGCTCTGTTCTTAGGTTGTGTGCAAGCTTGCTAACTGTTAACCACCCACTGCATGGTTTAGATGAGGAAAGGAAAACAGTTTCCAACACCCTTAGCTGTTGCTCATGCAATACTTAACATTATTGTTGCTCGAAGGCTCTCATAGAAGCTCCTGCTTGGCCCTCCCTAGTCCTAAAAGCCCTGCTGTTCCTGAGAGATATTAGGTAGCATTTACATCTTCAAGACTGTGTAGATTCAAGTCCAGAAAGGACTTAAGCTTAAGTAGCAGGTTATTACAACAAATTCCTACACTCCACCAGACATTTTCAGTTGTGTACAGTCCAACAACAATTTTTTAAAAATCTGTTCCATCTTTAGTTGGATGAAAAAGAATTTGCAATTGAGACTTAGACATCTGTTTTTCTGATAGCTGTGTAAGTTGAGGAACCCTGAAGACTAAATGGCTGTGATGCCATTTCAGAATTAAGAACTGAAAATACCAATTCCTCACCTATGTCTTTAGGCAGGGGGACAGTGATGGGCATTGCTTGAAATAGTACTGCTGAAAGGTATGTGTATAACTGGTGAGGAAAAAGTGTCCTATCATGCATGTAATTTGTAATAACCAATGCATGTGAAAGGAAAAATACTTCAGGCTAACCCAGAAGAGATGACATGTGGATGCAAGAAGTGCCGTCCTAATGTCAGAATTGCATGCAGGTGAGAAATCACTTGGCAAATATAGTTATGACAGATTGCTCCAGAGACAGCTATATGATTGCAGAAAAGGAGATTGGATTTATAAAGACAGAAAATTGTATGGAGGAGGAGAAGGCCAGCAAAAAAATCTCAGCTGTTCGTACTGAAGATACAAAGCACTGAAGCTGCAGGAGCTGCTTCTTCCACCAGACTCAGCAAAAGCTGAGGTTCTGAAACCCCCAGTGGTGATGAAATCTCCTGGGCCCTCCTCTCTCAAACTGCACTTGATTACAATGCTGAACTTCAGAACTAGACTAAGGTAATAATGAACTTTAATGGATTTTGCCGTTGAATAGGTGTCTGCCCCACTGAGTATCCAACAGCCTCTGTAACAAGAGCCCCTTCCACAGTTTGGCTGCTTGGGCTCAAGGTCAGCTCAGATACAGCTGTGTGGCTGTGGTTGGGACAAGAGCTATGAGAAACCTCATCGCAGCCTCCTCCCTTCACCAAGTAGCCACATTTTCTTGCCCATGACCCTTGCCTCGGCTAAATTATGATTATGCCTACACCTGCCCAGTACCTTGCTCACCCAGACCCCTTTCTGCCTTCCTAGCTTGACCTTGGACCTGTCTTATCCCTACAGACTTGCCTGATGATCACTGTGACTGGCCCCAGTTACTGTCACTTGACCTGCTCTGCTTGCCTTGCTCAGGTACCCTGGGACTGTATCCATGAAGCCCCTGCCCTACTGTCACCCTTTGCTCCAGTTCATCTTCCCTTACAGAGCAGCGCCAATCACAAATCATTATCAAGAAGAAACTCTCCTTTAGAACGCACAAGCTGAGAAGACCATCTTACCTCCAGCTAGGGCCTGCAAGATCTGGGGGTACCTGTAGCAAAAGTAAATGTAGCCAGATGCAATTGCAGGAAGATCACCAAAAGCAAAAATGCCAGACTGCTGCAAAAATAGTAAACTCTCTGGACAATGAATAGTTCTCCAACTACTGTCTCAGGGCCCCACTGGAGAACATGATGGTGTAAGATGTTCACATCCATGAGAGCTCGTTCTTTTAATACTGGCTGCAATCTGTGACAGATGGGGTTACCTGTGCTTTTAAAAAATATATTCAAACCTGTAATTTGTTATAAAGTTAAGATACTAGTGCATGATTTGGGGAGAAAAGAATAAATATCAGAGCAAATTTTGCAGGCACGAAGTGTACAGACTTTGGTTATATTTAGTAAAGCGATTATGGTTCTGTTCTACTTTGTGTTGGAGTGCTATCAGTTGATCCTGCCTCTTTTCATTCCACTCAGATTTGTTCATTGTTAAATTAATGAGGACTTAACGGAAAGTAAATCACATGCCATTTAATAAGATTTCAGATGAAGTAGCAAAGAGCCACAAAGCATGTTGAAGTCTACTTGAAAACTCCAGAGCAACATCCTTGGTCACAATTATTTCCTTTCCCTGCCAAAGCAAACTGCAGTGTCCATTGTGCCCAAGCATGACGACAAAGCTTGTTAATCCTTGTTAAGATACTCTGACATTTGTTACTGTCATGGTCACTCCAGATTTTTTTCTAAAGCTTAGTCTGCTTGAGCCTGATAGCAATATGCCTACAAACTTTTCATGTTACATTTAAATAAGGTCTTGTTAAGCCTAGCTTTAGTAGGACATCTTCTCCCTTTCCTTCCATGTCAGAGGACCAAGAATGTCAAAATTTCACTAGAAACAGCAGATTAATTAATCAAATAATACGATCTGCATGATATAGGAAAGCCTGTCCTCTTTTCCCTTACGCTGCATAGCCTTGGAAGGCTACTGGAAGTTTTATCAAGGTATGCTATGAACTTTCAGAGCACCACTTACATTTACTATTTCAGCATGTGCCATCTGAGGAACATAATGTAATAAATGGTGGTTTCCTCACCTGAGCACATTCATAGCTAAAGGCCACATACGATTTGCACTGTAGAACTTGTATACCCAACCCTTGCCTACACATCAACCAATGAAAAAACTAAAGTTGCTCAGCCGAAAGCATCTGCTTGGTGTGTTTGTTCTGCATCCATGCTGACCCGGCCAGCTTTCATTTAAGATGCTCTTTCTCTTCTAGAAGAGGTTAGATTCCCCTGCTTAGAAAACTGCTATTTTATTTTTCTATTCTGCCCCAGTGCTTTGTGCTCCTGCCATGTTCTGCAGAGGCTGCAGTTGCTGGCAGAAATTGATCTGCCATGATGCATGTAGACTTCTGTTGCTGATGAGGCCAGCTTGAACATTAGGGTAACCTTGTCATTGTGACAGGTAAGTAAATTCACTTAGAAAATCTGATTCTCTTAGGACATAATGCTACTTTGCAGAACATTACAGGAGGTAGAAATATTTGTTTTAGTTTGAGACAGTCTGGATTTGGGGAGGAGTGGAAAAATAGTTTGGAAGACAAAACACCGTAAGACACATTTTGTTAAAACAAGTGAAAAAGCAATTCATCTTGCATGCTATTATTTCTAACAAACTTAATTGACGGTCTGTTCACTCTCCTCCCAGTTTATCACAAAACACAGCACTATAGCACTTTGAATGGAATATACGACTAAAGGTAGCCTATCTATGCATTGTTCAGTCTCCATATCTGTTGGAAGGGTGAAAGATTTGTTGCATGTACCTGCATTAGAAAAAAATCTTTTTTCAAAGGAAATTATGAAATATAAGTTCTTGTAGTGCATAGTCCTTCATCAATACAGCTACATTTCTTAAAGCAGAGCAATGTGAAATGATGGCTTTGTGGCAGAGAAGAGCAAAAGTATAACCTAGGATTCAAAAACATGACCTAGGAATCAAAACCATGTTGTTCTGGCTTTCACACTGACAGCAGACGAAAACAGCTTGGAAAGATCCTTGTTCATGTAACCGTGTCTCATGGAATGATGTGGCAGGGACAAAGGCACAGCATCACAAGTGAATCTAAACCATCTGTTAAATGTCATCATGCACAAACATGTTACTGCATAAGCTCCAGATCCAGGCATTTAGATTCATATTCTAGCTGGCATATCAAATAAAGAGTAGAAAAACCTCAAGCTAACAGAACAAAAATATTAGCCTTAATAAAAATGGTATGCAATTAATTCCTTGGTTCAGAGAAAAGCCAGAAGGGGCTTAGTAGACAGACACTGTGTGCCAAGACCTGTACTAAACTGTCTAATGTTTTGCAAAAACATTTCAAAAGCTCTATGGAGGACCCAGAGCTGGAATAGCTGATCAGGACTGAGAGACCTAGTAAAGAAAAAGAAACTTCTTGTTGCACTGGGAAAAATTCTGAAATCCTCAGAACAAGGTAATGCCACTGTTATTCTAAATATCTGCTTAAAATTATTTGGAGCACAAACCCAAGAACTCAAGGCCTAAAGACAATCACTTTTATAACAGTTTTATTCAAGTCTGTGTGCTCTAGTGTTGAGACAAGGCCTAGATCAGCATTACACTGTAATACAATAATTTTAGCCATTGAACCAAGCCTGCTTGGCATCCTTGGTTTACAATTTACAGTACATCCAAAAAAAGAGCAAAGAGAAAAGAAATCCCAAAACGTCAACAACTTTCATTAGCTCTTTGCTTCACTTAAATATTGTTCTATAACATAAAATAATTTAATACAAAAAGAACTGTAATCCAAATACACATAATACATTGACACAGAACAGAGGAAAGATACAGTAGATTATGCACAAGAGTATTCAGTTGATGTGTTACCTACAGTGAAACAAACTGGACATTAATATAATTTAACTATTTAAGCCCAAGAGGGTCAGAGGCAACAAGTCCAGGTCACAAATAAAGCTTTTCAAAAAATAATGCAATCTTCTTTTCCTCTAAGCTTACTGATGTACAGAAGTTAAAGGAAGGCTCCAACGAATCACTTAATTTGACAACATTTCATCACACGAACAAGAAAAACTTGGTGGCCTCTGTTATTTTACTCAATTCTGGGGTACACTGCCATTTGGTAATGTAACTGCTTCATTGCAGGTTCTTCAGGCAAAACATACCTTCAGGCACTACCTTCCATAGCAACACACTTTTGAACACCATGAACGGAAGAGAAGACACACAGAGGTCTCCAAAACCAGACTGAAATACTTGAGCTGTAAGATGAATCCCAGTCCTACAGAGTTTGGAGCTCCTTATGAAGTACCCAATACCCTCCACACAGTGATTTCAACATAAGCAGGAACCATCCCATATCTCAAAGGATCAGACATGGGGGCATGATCTTACACTAGAGAAATCTACTCACCTGGTTATTCAGATTTACAACATTGTACCTAGGAAAGTCAGGTCACCGATTTTTGCATCTGGCTTGAAATAGAAGCAGGAGCAGATCCACAATTAATAAGGCAAAAGAAAAAAGTAGCTTATAAAAAGAGGGAGGAAATACATTCTCTGGCTAAGAAATTCTTGGATTTTCAAAGCCACAGAAGAGACATTGTTAAAAGCACAGGTATTTTCCCTGATTTTTCCACCACTGTTGCCTGCCCATTCCATATAAGCATCTCAACTTAAGTCAGGCAAAATATCTCAGGTATTTCCAGCTTGTCCTGAATTAATGACAATGAAATCATATATAGCAGCACAAAGTGCTGTGCCGACAGCTGACAGACAAGAATCCTAGAACTCTAGTAAAAGTGGCGGATGTTGATCACTGCTGAACTTGTCAAGTCTGTCCACCAGCCTGGAGGGATGCATTTGTAAAATGAGAAGAAACACCTGAGAATAGGCCTCAGGTTAAACTGCCATTTGCACACACAGCCTCCAGTCACCACTTACTGCCCCTTTACAGCTAGCAGTCTGCAAATGCAGTTGTTGCTCCTTCACCCCACATCAGAAAACATTCTCAAAGCTTACCCTGCTTATGGTTAGAAGTAGCAGTCAAATAGGCATGGCATGTGCAGTCATGGAAAGGCCACAAGAGTCAGCAATCAAACCAAAGCATTTACCCAGGGGCTTGTTGAGGAACTCTTTCCTCAGGTTAATCGACTCTTTCCTCTGACAATCAAAGTAAAGAGCCTGGTCCTTCACGATCAGTCTCTGCACGACAATCTCCCAATTCAGATTAAAAGAGCTTTGCTCAACTGGGGTCTTGTGCATTTTGACCCGCAAATACATTCCACTGACTTCAGTGATGTTTAAGTATGTGATGAAGAGCTTTCTGAATTGAGGCCTCTTCCCTTTTAACTTGAAAGTTAATTACCCTAAATACAAACTTTTATTCCTAGATGCTCTTGGGTTTATGTGGTATCTTCTTATAACTGCCAAACATGATGGGCACCGGTGCCTATGGACTTAAGGTGGATCTAGGTAAATTCTGCAGTACAAACCTAGCCATCCTCCAAAGAGATCTATGTTGCAAAAAAATGGATCCTACTCTCTGCCAAGAGCGCTGGCCAAATTCAACCAGTTCAACTGGCAAACACTCCTAAGTATGCTTTCTTTTTTACTCACTTTTTTTTCCTGTGGCTATATTCTTTACAGTCTAGGGTATCTGGATATTATAGTTGTCAAGATAACCTTGAAAATAGAGCAAAGGCAGGACTGATGGAGCAACAACTGCTTGAGATGCAGTGTGAAAAGTCAGCTCAGAGATATTAGCTGCTTTGTTCAGATACAAATGCTACCCCTGTTGACACTATGAGAGCTGCTCAATAAAGCATGCAAGACAGAAGAACAAGCCTACTGTGAATATCTGGGCAATCAGTCGAGGGTGAGAACTGATTTTGTGACATTGACTGGGCCTGGGAGAAAACAAATTACCCAAGGTGAGAAGTGGCCACATTCATAAATTCCAGCAGAACTCAAGGAAGAAGCTCTGTTCACCTTCAGATATAGTTAGACTCTAGAAGCTCAGTGTGCAACTGAGCTATGCCAAACAGTAACCAGAGGCCAGGTTTGTTCTGAAACTTAATTGCTGTTAGCAGCATTCTTGAAAAACACCAGCATGTTTTCCTGCACCATTATAACCTCTACAGCTAAGACCACAAGACACAGAAGATCAGGACATGGCTAGAGCAATGTTTCTTCTCTCTCAGACCCATATGCCTCTCCAAGACAAGGAGGCCAGCTTTATCCAACCTCAACATCTGATATTGAGAAAACGCTGAATCAAAACAATCAAGGTAGAATGGGAGACAGTGTTAATCACTCAGAAATAGCATATATAAAATGCATTATTCTGGTCTTTAATGTTGGGGTTTCAGCCACACTGAACACAATGTAGATTCTCACTTGCTATCCCGGCAACTAAAATTTGAACATGGACAAGATCCTAGAGATGTATTTCTGAGTAATGAAGGGCCTTCCCCCTGCCTCCCTCCATGATTATTTTTCAAATTGCTTATTTTAAGCAAATACAACTTTGGCATTGCTCCTGCAGATTTGTTCTAAGCCCCTTTTTTCTAGCTGTGCGTCCATCTGACCCATCAGCTACAGACCTAACAGTAGCCCACTTCAAGCTGGGTTAATAAATCCACTACACTGCACACTAAAAATGTGTCATAGATCCTTAATATTAGTTCTATTGGGCTGCCTGCACATTATTAGCATTCAGATACAGGAAGGACTGTATTAGGAGCTGATACACTAGGAAAACAATACTGCAAATGCAGGAAAACAATCAGGATCGTTAATAGCTCCACTTTAAGAGCACATGAGATTTTTTTTTTTTTTAAAAATCTGTTTTGAATAAAGAGACTATCACTTTTAAAAGCAGTAGTAACCAATATGAAATCACCATCTTTTTGTCTATGGACAATCAACTCTTCCACAGGTTAGAAACCATCAAGAAAAATGCCCCACTTTGTCCTTTATTGTTTATTTTGGAGACATAAATATCTAAAGCAAGTACAATCTTAACTTAATAAACTGAATAGCTGGTTTTACTTTTCCATCAGGAATCTGCATGTGAAAGAGCCAAATACAAATTTGCCTCTGCCTTCCCATCTCATTCCAAGCTTAATTGCTTACTTACAGCAATTCTTACCAAAACTTAAGACTTTCTTTCCATTCTATCTCTACAAATGAGGTAGCTCAGGGTAAAAAAACACCAAACCAATCAGAAACTGGGTAAGTTGGATGGGGCTTTGAGTAACCTGATCTAGTGGAAGGTGTCCCTGCCCATAGCAGGGGGACTGGAACTAGATGACCTTTAAGGTCCCTTCCAACCCAAACCATTCTATCAAACTAAGTAACTGTACATTCCTCAAATTCTTCTTTAGGACCCAACTTACCTATGATGCCAACAGTTTACCAAGTAGCTAGTATTCCTCTGTCCTCTGACTTACATTAAGAAGGATAATTTCACTCTGTTATTTCCTGCCAACCTCTGCTTTCACTTCACTCAGCTGTATCTTATGCTTTTAGCTTGGAAATCTTTTAGGTCAAAGCACACTTGAAACGTGTACGGTTTTCTGCCTTACACTTGTTACTGTGGCAACAAGAATAAATAACCAACAAAGATGGGATGTGGCCAAAACCCTAATGGAGAGATAGGGAGAGGAAGCGATAGCGCGCGGTTCAACACAGGGGTGTAAATGGGAGGACACGAAATGTTTCCTGTGATGGTATTTGGCCTGATGTGCGCAGAACACAGTACTGAAAGCTACAGCTAGGAGGTCCCTCCAAAAAACCAACCTCAGGCCCCAGCAAGGAGACATGTGAGATGGAAGGCACCTCAGAATACAGGATGCACCTAACACATACATATATATATTTGAGAGGCTTAAAAACCAAACCCAAAATAAACAATATCCCCAAAGAAACAGAAAACTAACAAACAAAACCACAGAGTTCAAGAAGCCATTCTCAGTAGGAAAATGTTCCTGATCAGTAAAAGGAAGATTTTTCACTTATGTACAAAAGGACATAAAATGTATTTCTTGTATACAAACATTGATGAAGTGCTGAAGACTTTCCAGTTGCAAAAAATGGGAGATCCTTGTTAGAAAGGAACAATAATAATTCTGGTAGCTACATCAGACCCACTATCCAGTCACCAGGGGCAAGTTACTTGTTAATCAAGCACACACCTCTTAGCCTGGGAGTGACTACTTTCAACATACAAAAATAAAGCTGATGTAGGTAATTTCAGAAGTTGTGTTCATCTGTGACCAGTGGCAAAACCATTTAAAAAAGAGCACAAGAAAAAACAAAAGCAAATGTACATTTTAACTGCAGCGTGACTTTCTACTAATGCGTTCAATAGAGGGAGCACCAGAATAAGCCGTAGATTCATTTCCATAATGCCTCATGAAACTGTGACAGTAAGGTTAATAACAATGAGTTCTTCTTAAGACTGTATTGTTTGTTAAACACCATAAAAAAAAAAAAGAGAAAAAATTTAACCCAAAAACTAGATTGAAAATAGAGGGGAAAAAAAAGCAAATTTGGTTAAAGATCCTTTCTGTCCAGCTAGCTACCATATTACTGGCTGTGCAAACCACCATATTCTAATATTAAAACAGTAAACTTAACAAAAACCATAAGAAGGCATTCTTTCCTATAGATACCTTAATTATATCATCAACCAGTTATGCTCTATGACAGAGTACATTTTGGCTCTTGTATTTGCTGTATTTATTGCTTGTTTGCAAATACATTTTAACACGTGTCTATCCCCTCACTTTTAATGTCCAGTTTTACCCAAGTTAGTCTTAAATGAGTTCTAAACATGGAAGCTAAGAAACTGTTCTGCAGTGACAGGATAAGGATCAGAAATCTTTCCAAATGTAAATGCCCTTGTTTCATACAAAAAAACCCCAAAGCCAAAATGAGGACTTAAATCACTGCAAGATCTAATCCTTCTTATTCACCACAGAGTTGGTAAGAGTTCTTAAGAATATCTCCAAAATGCATGGAAAAGGTTAGAAAGCAATAAGCATGTTTTCCAAGAAGAAAGATTTCAAAAAACCAAAAAGAAACAAACCTATTAACATCAGCTTAAAATTACTTGCAAAAATAACAGACTATCATTGAATTTTGGGGCACAGGAATAGGTTTGGTTCCATACATCTAATGAGACTCCACCTCCCATATTCATCCCACAGAGATGAATAGGTTTCAAATAAAAATTAATTTCAAGATAGAAAGGTGACTCAAGGTGGGAGGTTTCCTGACATGTTTTATTTAACAAAACACTCCAGAGGCAAAGACCTTTCTTTACTTGACCATTACTGCCTCACCTTCAACAGAATGAGAGGTATCCAGGTTCGTGACATATCGAAGTAACATCTCTACGCAGTATTGTCCACAATGTCTTAAGATAACAGCATGCTATGAAGAGGAAGGCAACTACTCCCATTCCTAGAGGTACAGAAAAATACTTCATCATAAAACCATGCCAAACCAGAACAGGTCTTTCCACATCAATAACAAAAAAATTCACTTTAAAAATACTCATTTTGTTAGAAAACTATTACAAAAAGAGTATTTTCACTGAGGTTCCCTGCCCCATAGTGAATATCAACCCATTGCAATAATAAGCTGGAGGGAAAATATGTATAAAAAGTTACATTTGCACCTCTGAAAATGATTGAAAGGAGATTAAGACCTACTTGCTGGTAAAACAGAGCACTGTGCAGTGCGTAAGAAGCATCAGTATTAGAAAAGAATCCGTAAATATTTAACCACCTTAGTTTTCACACAAAAGCTTTCTTCTCTCTACTCGTCCCACACTCAATTTCTATGAAACCAGTAAAAATTTATCCAAAATTTGTCATTTTTTGCACTGGTTGCTATGTCTGTGCCTTCCCCCCAATATTACAAGAACACTAAACAGGCTACAGGGATAGCAGATTTTGAAGGGCTGACAAGCTTCTTTCTATTTCCTAAATCAGCACATCAATTACATAAACTAGTGATACACACTGCCAGCTGACTAAACAAAAATACAAATATATTTCTAAACCACAAACATTTCTCTCAGCTACAATCTCATTATTACTATCAGTTAAAAAACTGCCACTTCCTCTTTGTAAGGCCTGTAATCAAACACATTTTTCTCCATTCTTTTGTCATTGTTTTAGACTGCTCAGTGACTTTCATGTTATCTTTTTCTCATTTTCTCAGCCAAAAAAAATGTGCAACTTATTCAGACATTCAGGAAACAATACATTTATTAGAATTTTTTAAAAGTAAGATTTTCACCATCTTCCTCAAGAATACTGCTAGAAAGGTAGGTCAGTGACCAATATTCTGACACTTTTGTTTCCCTGAAAAATGGGAATACTAGCAACCAATAGGAAAGAAAGACTTCTTGAGCTGACGGGCTCATACCTTCTCACTATCTAGTAGACTGTAGTTGATCACTCCTTTGGAGATTTGGAGCACCTCAGCTCCCACAGCTGCGAAGGAAAAACCCCAACAGATTAAGAAAGTAGAGAATTCAAGCCAGGATGGGACAGATGGATTTGAGAGAGGTTTTGACCTACCTAAAACATGCACACAGCCTCTGGGCCTTAGAGCACTGGCTGCAACAGCTTTTGGAGTGCATAAGGTAAAATACCTTGACGACTCTTTGTCTGGCGAGCCCCCACTCTACCTGCCAGAGAATACCCCACCACCTACTGAAGTCAGGAGCCTTGTTTCCACAACTGACTCCTCTTGCCTGATCCCTCAGGTTGGCCACTGGAAGACAGTTATGGGTGGATGCTCAAAGATTACCTCATGTTAATTCACATGCTAGATTCAATGAAGATCATTGCATTGAAGAAGGGTTAAAAAAAAAACAAAAAAACCAAGAACCACAAAACAAACACATACCAACCAATATGCTCCTAACTAGTCTTTCTGGCAGCTTTGTAATAACAGTATCTAGTTTGCTAACCCTGACCTGTATCCTTGACTCTTGTCTCCTGTCCTACCAAGTTATTTGATGTCCACTTGGTACTAGAGAAGATGCTCTTCGGAGCAAAGTACTTCTCAAAGTTCAGCTACATACCACTTTCACCAACTGATTATATAGAAGGGGGAGAAAGGCAAGGGGGAGTTTAATACTTCATCCTCAACCTTCTTAAGCAAAAGAGGTGACAGAACAACTTGCCTTTACAGTTGTTTTTCCTGGGAACTTGACAGAAACCTTCAAAGTTCACTTGGTGAAATCAACTGGCCAGCTATTAGAAAGTTCAGTAGGCTGAGTTATATCAGTATGACCTAGAAAGGTGGCCTCCCACTTCATGTAAATAAATGGATTTTAAAGATTTCTGTTCAAACTGAGCTATTCCAGGTGATGCCTTTGCAGAGCAGATGATACCCCCTATGACATTTATAATGATACCTTTTGCATAGAAAACATTACATTTCAGAACAGCTGATCTAGTTTTGTTCCAGACTTTTAAAAATGGTAAGGAAGACTATTAAAAATAGATTATTTTGATGTCCTCCTTTTAAGTCCCTCTGACACAGCCTCTTAATAAGATTACGCTAAGGTTGATTTACAGCACAATCAAAATTAGCAATCTGTTGAATGAGTTTTGTCTTTTTGCTAGTGTCTGGGTCACAAACTGAGTTTTCAGAAATGGAAAGCAAAGAATCAATAATGCTAAAGGTCTAAATTTAACAAAAGAGTCAGAAATGTAAGTTTTCTTTAAGTATCTGAATCCCACATCATAATACCTTGTCTACACAGTCAACAGTCTCTCCAGCTTCAACATCTAGTGTAGCACCATTAAGGTTAGCTCTGGAGCATTCAATGGGGAGGGCAGCAGAAAGTACTTCTGCCATTATGCATTTTCCATGGAATGTGACAAACAAGAAATATGTGACAAAACAAAACATACTGTAATTGCTTGAATAAAAAGGTGCACTTGACTAATGGGAACATGCTGGTTTCAGTCCTCACACAGAACTAAAAAGCCTTACGTACAATTCTTCCCCACACATGCTGGTTTTTAAAATCAGGTTACAAACATCTAAACACGCAGGTTCTCTCTGCTGACAGCTGCAGGAAGTATTCGGCTCCACTGCCTTCACAACAGGACTGGACTGCCCCAACAGGCCGAGCACTGCATTGGCAGCACTATCAAACAAATTATTTGCAACCAAATATCAGTAACTTAGCAAAACGATCACAGATCTGTACAAAAACAATGGACAGACATGCTGTACCCGGCAATAAAGCAGACTACCCTATTACACTCAAATAAAGGCCACATCCCTTATATATAATGCCAAATTTGGGGAAGATTGAAGCTCTCATTACAGCCAGTAAGACATACCTGCAGTGGCACAGACACACTTGAAGTCTTTGTACAGAAAACTCTGAGCATAGGCACACACTATTTGTGTGACTTCCTCCTTCCAGACAGGGGTCTCTTCTTGCTCCAGATCTAGGAGTGTTTTATATATTTGAACAAGAATAAAGTTTTACATGTCTATAGTGCCTTTCACTCAAAGATCTCAAAGGACTTTATACCTATTACATACGTCCCAACCCCTCCCCTTGTGAGGTAGGTATTATTCCTATTATTTACAGATGGGGAAATTCAGGCACAGAGGTTACATTATTTGCCTAGGGTCACACAGTGAGTCAGTGACAAAATAAAACAGAATCCAGATGTTCTGATTCCTGTTTGCACAATCCAACTAATAACAAGCCTCATTTTCAAAACAGCCTTAAACAAGTACCAGTGTGCATAAGAACAGTCTTGGGTTTCATGGGTCACTCCTAAAAGGTGTAACAAAGGAGAAAAAAATAGAAAGAAAACAATTTGGAAACACATAACTTACTTCTGCAAGCCAACACATCTTTAAAGAAAGTTTCTGCTAACTCCCCTCCCAAAGCTGAGGCAACTTGACTATGAGCCTGAGAAACAGGGTGGGAAAAAAAAGAGACTGATGGAACAAAAGTCTGAAACAAAAACAAGCTCAACAGCCATACCATAAGCTTTCATCTTGAAAGCACAGGGTCATAAAAAAAATAGGACTGAGAGGGACCTCAAGAGACCACTGAAGTTCATCCAATCTACCTTGAAGCCAGGATCAACTACATCTACTTGTTTCCAACAGTGTGGTTCACCTGCTCTCAAAGACCTCCACCAGTGGAGATGCCATGCCCTTCCCCTGTCATCTGTTCCACCTTATGCTATCACATGAGCAAAAGAGGACAAACAAGTCTTAAGATAGCTACTTCTACTCTTTCAGTGGGGGTATGATGATTCCCAGGCCTGTCTAATGATCTGAATGTATTTCAGAGAAGGTAGTCTCCAGATATTTATTTGTTTCTGTTCTGGATTCCTTGGGAAAACATCAAACACTGATGTCTGCTGTAGTGTAATATTTGAGTTTTGAAAATACTGATTAATACCAGGATAGATACCAATATACTTACTGCAAGTGCCAAATCCTACAAGGTCAGTAACAAAAGACTTTGATATGATAATTTTAGCTCATTGCAGATTCAAACTGCAATAAGAGGGCAGGGAAGACTACAGAAAAACCCCACAGCAAAAGTCAGCAGCTCAGAGTTGCCAAGTTTCACCCAAATGCCGACAAAAATCAGGCAGCTGACAACACATCTTCAGCAGAGACAGCACCATATGATCTCTGTAGCATCCCTCCATCTCATCTGTCTTCAAAGTGCATTCTCAGTGCAAAAAGTAGGATTGAATTTAGAGGGGCTCACTGTCCCCAGTGGTTTCATATTAAGACCAGAATTCTTGCTTGAGTTCATATGCTGCAGCTTTGTGTGTGTTAAGTTCACTTCTGCATAGCGGAATGGTGCTGTCCTGGCTCTGCCCCTCAGCATCTATGTCCAACAGTGTCCGCTCCTCTACAGGAGGACCCACCTGGAAAGGAAGCAGTGCAGGCAGTCCAGGTCTCTCTTCTACAGTGCTGCTGCTACTAGCAAAACAAGAGTCCAGATTGCTTGGAGTATCAGTACTTGAACTGTTGGCAGAAGATTCACCCTTGGCATTGCTGGGTGACACAAACCACCAGGGATCGAGCCGCTGCCGACTGGCTGCAGGACGTGGCCGGGGCAGGAACTCCAATGTCTTGGGTCTTTCCAGTGTGGGATCCTGCTGTGCATTCCATCGTCTCGGGGTTGGAGGAAAAACAAGGTTGGGGTCTGGCAGACGAGGGACCTCACTGGGATCTTTGCTTGGACTAGGTGTTTTTAATACACCTATCCAAAACAGACAACATAAGAGAAGAGGGAAACATGTTAGATGGCACTGCTAAGTGGTTCCTACAGATCTTAGTTCATTTTATGTACAGTGCAAAAACATTTTCAAAGCAGAAAGCCTCCATTCGGAATCTACAAACTGTATCTTCAAGATTATGGCAATCTGAAGTGACTGGCTTCTTTACCCCTACCCTGTTCTTAACACATTTCAAGATACCTGTTTCACTGACCTAGAACAAGCACCAGATTTTGATCATTCTTTCATGTGTTTTCTTCAATTTTCAGACTGGAGAGCATGGATTTGACCTCCTACCAGAGGAGGGGACTCTCCCAGTCCTTTGGAGGGCACACTACCCACTAACAGCTTGAATGGATCAGGGAGACACTTGCAGAGCGAGACACTTGCAGAGCAAGACACATGACACCTGTTTGCCATGAGCAGGACCAACTTCCTGGAAGAGTCCCTTAACACTACTTACTGCAGATGCTTCCTGGTTTCTTTTTATTTAGGCGTGGGGGGTGGTGTTTGGTTGATTTTCTTTTTACAAACACAACATAACTTGTACATGTTCATGAATACCATTTTAATGAATACTTTTCATCTGAATTAACCCACATTTTACTGCAGACTTCCATTCAAAAGACAACTTCATATTTTGTTTTACTTTTGGGAAAATGCTAATTAAATCAGATTTTAATTTATGATTCTAGTCCTTCCTTTTTTTGGTGAATTACTAGGGCAAGAACACAGTAAAACATCTTTTAAGTTATGAAGTCACAGCCACTCTTAAAGGCTGCAACAGTGAACACATCTACCCAGAAAGATCCCTCGTTTGCAAAGGAATTAGAGCAACAGTAGCACAGCCTCAAACTGTTTTACTGATCCCATTTTTGCCTTAGAGATCAGAATTTACTTTGAAGTACAAACAAGTGTATAAAGGCAATGGAGATAAAATCCTGAGAAAAATGTGCAATATTTGTAATTTGGTAACATTTTTGTCTAAGAAACAATACTATGCTCTGCCTCACAGCATGAGGGAGCAGAGAGAGTTCCTTAGTGCAGACATGCTGGAACTGAAACCATTACTGCATTATTCTGTTAGCTATTTGTGTAAAGATAGCCTCCACAAGCAATTCTTGCGAGCTGGTCATCTCAACAAATGTATAAGCAACAAGTAATTATACTGCTTCTGTCTTTATTCTGAAGAGGAAAAGGAAGATGGCTGAAAACCTACCTGCTCCCAGTGCTCCAGTTAAACAGCTACCGGAAGGGCATCCGCTGGTTGGGCACCCATTGACCACCAGTCCACTCCCTTTGATGGCTCCATCAGAAGGTGTGCGCCTGTGTCCGCTTTGCTGGGTGTGGGAAGAGACCGTCACGTGTGTGGGAGTCAAGGACTGGTTGGGGTCTTGTTTGAACCTCTCGATCTGGACATTGACCAGTGGGTTTGTAATGACTGGCAAGGGAGCCTTGACTGTCACTGGGCTGACAGGCATCTCATAAACCACAATCTCATCACTGTCTGAGCGCAGCAGGGACCGGGTGGAATTACATTCGGAAATGGAAGACAGGGAAAGAAGGGTGAGGGATGTGGATGGCTCGCCCAGCAACAACAGGGGATCTTCCTTCTTGAAGATCTTCCGGGAAGGTGGACTAGTGCTCCTGCGTGGGCGTCCAGCTCGCTGAAAAATGCTGTCACGCTTCTTCTTCTCTTCTTTGGGCACCTCCGGCTCTTCCTCAATCAGCAGCTGACACTTCCCTGCTTCTAAGAGATCAAAACCCAGGCCTGCAGCAGCCAGCACTGCTCCACAGCCAAGCAATGCAACCTCACATCGCTTGTGGTGGGAGCCGCTACGTTTGAGGCTGTTGGTGGGCGTCAGCTGTGGGGTACTAGTAGCAGAGTTAACAGGGGTGGACTCCTCATTGGCATCACTGGAAGGGCCATCCCACTCTTCATTCCTCTGAAATGGGATGCAGAGGTATGACTGATTGTGCACAGGTGAAGGGTGCACTTTGCCCTCTCCATTAAAACATTCGCTGTCCTCATCATCTGGAAAGCAGATGAAAATAGACTTTGTGTCAATGTAACATTTTCACTGACAAATTTAACTGTCTCACAAATATACTTCAAAATAAGCTTCTCCTCAGAAGATGCAACTGCTCTCATCACAAACATCATTCATCAACTCCCAAATACTCACAGGCTATTGTTTCCAAAGCAGATAGGCTGAGACAAGTAATTGGAAACACTATCAAAGTGAAAGAAATTAGTGAAGCATTCATCCACTTGGGATTAATTGCAGAACAGCATCTCAAAAGCAACTTACACCTCAGTTACTTCTAGAGTAAATTTATGTGTTTGTGAGTGAGGAGCAAAAGGTAGGAAAATTTTAAGGATTGCTCCTTGCAAGTGAAGGTGTAAGCATGCTGCACGTGTAAATATCGTTATACAGGAAATGAGCTGAGAGACAGCATGGAGCTAGAGGAGAATTAAGCTTGTTAGCTTGACAGAGGGAGAAGCACAAGCAGTGAGGCGAACAAAAAGAAAATCCAGAAGGAGAAAGTGGATACTTGACAAAGAATAAAAGAAAAACAGATACCAAACAAAATGAAAACATTGCTATAAGGTACCAGGAGAAGGTCAGGAAAGAGGTTAATTCAAATGTGAATGGAAGTGGGGATGAGAGTACCAAGTTCAGGGAATTCCTTTACCCATCTCTGCTAAGCTGGTGAATCCTGGAAAAGCAGGTGCAGTTCTCTGGATCTTCCCAAGATTCGGTGCACTGGATGACCACTGCTTGTATCCTTCTACCAGAGCTTTCAGACTGAAATAGTAGAAGGATGTGAGAAAATTTATCATGCTCACAACCAGTTTCCATTCTCCCCTTATATACTCCCTATTGATCTACTTAGGGTATGCATGTATCCATCTCAACTACATAGATCTGAAGTCCTCCCACAGCAAGAAATTTGGTGACATCTTTACAGCACCTTAAAATACAAAAAAAAAAAAAAAACGTCAAAAGGTCCCTCCTTCATTTGTTACACTGTGGCAGTCAAAAGGCCTTTGCTGATAACTAACAAGCTATGAATGCGGAATAATAGAAGGCACCACTACAAAAATCAGATGAAACATTTTCTTTTTAAATCAAGACATCTTGATTTCTTTTGCAATCAATCTTACCATGGCAGGTAAAAAAAAAAATTGCTGAGCAAGGGGAGGGGAAAATACCTCCAAAAATGTTTCCATGTGAAACACAAATGAACAATGAAATTCAAACATCACTCACTAGGACAAATAAAATAATAAGCTGAAGTCACTGTAACAGCAAAGCTGTGTCTCTGTATTATAAACCCCAATATTTTTCCTATAGAGGAAACACTGTATTGAAGTACAGACAGTTAAAAGGACAAGTCCTAGATCATGAAAAAAAAGGCAACTAAACTTATAAATCATGTCATTGTTTCTTTTACTTCAAAACAAACAAAGCCCAAGAGAAGAACCCAAACCGAAATCCCTAGTTTGACCTGTGTCTGAAGATATGTCACCAGGCTCCTGAACTTATTAGTTATCCCTATTCAAAGGTTTTCATTACCATCATCCTGCACTAGTTCCATGACATCAGACATGTAAGTCAAGAACTTTGGTTAGCAGCACAACTTCCTGATATATCAATATTCAAAGTTTTATTATTCATTTATCAACATAGTCTGAACTGGAAAATTTGGGGTGCCTTTCTCCACAAACATGAAACATCAAAGTGTTGATGAAAAGCCACACACACTTAGGATAGGCAGAAATTACATGGAAGGAATAAAAAGATCTGCAGATAGTCTGAATGATCTCAACTGGACACACAAAAGCATCAACTTGTTATTGAAAGAACAGAAAACTCAGAGATAAGATCTGTTCCAGCTCCATTACTAACTTGCATTGTTTTTTGGTAAGAGATGTAATTCATTACCATCATTCCCTTAAAGAGAAAGGGAAATACAAGCATATATGTTACCTCTTATGATTCTTATTTTCCACCAGAATCATTCTGCATTTCTAAAACAGCTTCCATTCCAGGATTTAAAAATTTTATTATACTGGGGTATTTTTCTGCCTTGGTATGAGTTTTTCCTCTGCTCTCTACCCAATTGAGATGCTGTCCTTGTCACCAAACTATACTGCAGCAATAGCAAGGCCACAGGATCTAAGCTTGATTCAGCACATGATCAGTTGGTTGATGACTGTGGTACAGACATTATACCAAAAGTATCCTGTGCAGTTCTCAACTGCCTTGCAAGTCCATCCCCATTAACCATTCTGGCACATGCAGTACCCTGCTGTGATCTTGAATCCAGACAGCACAGCACTGAACCCTATTTGTCAAGACAAACAACCATAGGGTTTTATAACAGACATGCAAATCAGTGTGTGGGTCTGTTCTGATTTAACCCCTCCACAGCATACTCAGCTGTGTAACACAACACACCAATAACATATGTTACATCTAAATAACTCAGGTGTACAACATGCCTACCTAGGATACACACTGTAAACAGAGATGCATATTAAGGGAAGCTAGTGAGTGAAAATAAACCACGTTAGCAGTGTGAACACCTCCAAAACTGAATCTCAAAGCTTTTACAATATGGGTAGAGAACTACTGAGGAAGGTGAGATTTCCATGGAGCTGGGAAAACACATACTCAACTTAGTTTGCTTCCTCATGACTTCTCAGGGCGATCTTCCCTTGCAAAGAACAGACTGAAGATTTGCTGTTACTGTCAAAGTGCAGCTCAATCTGAACAGGAAGATAAACAGCTACCAGAATAATTTCAAGGCCTGCTACATTTGCCTTAAGGTTATAGAATTTTCATCCTTTCATTTTATATTTTACTCCTTCTCTTTTTCCCCCAGATTACAAGCAGACCTCAAAGACCTGTCCAGAAGATTCCTGCACATCATCTTAATTAGGCAGTGGTGTGCATTTGAAAACAATTCAAAACATGCTGACTTAAGAGAATGTTCCTACTAGAGTCTGTTACTGCCCTAAGGAAAGAGGAACTGGAATGATTTGAAAGCACTAGCACTAAAACTGTATTTCAATCACCGACATAACAATTCAAGAACCTAAAGACTTCTTGCCTATAATCTATTTAGATTAACTAACCAGAAGGTTGTTACTTACTTTGCTGTCTTATGATTGAGTCGCTTTTCTGTTGCCTTTTTCTACTGAGAAGTCTAAAGCACCTCTTTGTAGAAACGGTACAATGACAAGGTTTATTTGCTCAGCAAATTGCAAAATCTTCCCTACAACTGTAAGACAGCATCTCTGGTGTCTTAATAGCATTCTGTAATACCATGTTAAGGCATTAATACTGTTGTGAATAAAAAAAAAGTCTGTTGCCTACTTAGCTTGCAGATTTTAAGAGATAACTGCTAAAGCATTTTAAATCACATCCACTGTCACCTTCTGTGAAATTAGTAACCTGTGCAAAAAGCAGGGTGACCATCACCCGTGCCGTAAGTCTGTGACTAATCAATGCCAAGTTTAAAGACAATTAAAACTTCATGGTATATCCTTGAGAATATACTGTAAGATCACAAGTGAACTGTCACAGAACTAGTCCAACATAAAGCTTCATCCAGTCTCTGCAATTCAGCACAAAACCCTTCTGCTGCTGTGTATATTCTTTATGTTCAAAGATAAACGGAGAAGTGCGAATAATCACTGTATCATCTTTTCATGACTGCCTTTACTTAATGTTAATTATAGGTCACTGCAATTCTCACAATGCATAAACTTGGAATTATCTCCTGTGAAGAATACATGGAAAGTGATAAAAATTATGAAGATCAAAGTTCCCTGGATCCCAAAGTCCCATAAGCAGCAGTAACAGCAGTACTTCTGCTACCAGAACGGCATTATGGAGAATACTTGAACTGGACTTCTCTATCCTAAGATGAGCTCTTCACTTTACCCCAAGTTTCCCAGGGTTCAGTATTTGGGTCAGCCCTGTTTAATATCTTTATCAGTGACCTGGATGAGGGGATCAAGGGCACCCTCAGTTAGCTTGCAGTGACACTAAGCTGGGTGGGAGTGTTGATCTGCTGGAGGGCAGCAAGGCTCTGCAGAGGGATCTGGACAGGCTGGATCAATGACGAATCAAGGCCAACTGTATAAGGTACAATAACGTGAAGTGTTGGGTTCTGCACTTCGGTCACAACAACTCCATGCAATTCTAAAGGCTTGGGGATGAGTGGCTGGAAAGCTGCTTGGTGGAAAAGGATCTGGGGATGTTGGTCAACAGGCAGTTGAACATGAGCCAGCAGTGCGCCCAGGTAGCCAAGAAAGCCAAAGGCATACTGGCAGGATTAGGGAAGTAATTGTTCTCCTGTACTCAGTGCTGGTGAGGCCACACCTCGAATCTTGAGTCCAGTTCTGGGCCACTCACTACAAGACAACACTGAGGAGCTGGAGCGTGTCCAGAGAAGGGCAGTGGAGCTGGGGAAGGGTCTAGAAAGTCACTCCTATGAGGAACAGCTGAGGGAGCTGGGGTTGTTTAGCCTGCAGAAAAGGAAGCTGGGGGAGACCTTATCACTGTCTACAACCACCTGAAAGGAGGCTGTAGCCAGGTGGGGGTTGGCCTCTTCTCCCAAGCAACAAGTGACAGGACAAGAGAAAATGCCCTCAACTTGCACCAGGAGAGGTTCAGATGAATTATTGGGAGAAATTTCTTCAGTGAAAGGGCGGCCAGGCATTGGGATAGGCTGCCCAGGAAAGCAGTGGAATCACCATCCCTGGAAGTGTTCAGAAAGTGTGTGGATGTGGCACTTGGGGATATGGTTTACTAGTGACCATGGTGGAGGCTACATTAATGGTTGGACTCAAAGGTCTTTTCCAACCTCAAATATTCAATGAAGTTTTATCTCCTTACCCTGTAAAATAAGAATTAAAAAATACTAAAAATAGCAAGAACTAACTTTTGAGTCACTAACCTTTACTGCAACTCTGCTCCCTTTAATTTAAAGTCTGCAGTCTGGCACAATCTCAGCAAGGAGTGGTTCACTGTATGTTAGCCATACTGCTCTCTCAGCAACACTCTCATGTTTCGGACACTCTGCAAAATGCGATATCTGTATCAAGTCTCCCTAGGAAAGATTCTGAATACTACAGAACATCTCAGTTGTAGAGAGAACAGGACAGTTTTATGAACAACCACAGTTTGCAAGCAACTCCATTCCAGCTGTCTGTGCCCAAAAACAATCGGTGCTTCAGACTGTACAGTAATGAACAGAAAACAGAAGAGCTCTATTCCCAGAATTTTAAGAACGTGATTTCAAGGTAGAAGTGGTTTTTTCTAGCTTCAGTGATCTCCTGTCCTTTTACATAATTAATGATTGTAAAGTGTGACATCTGTTTTAATTCCACAGAATGCTATCCTTCATTTGTAGAATAGGTAAAGCATAGGCAGCAGTCAAAGAAGCTTCCTCCATATTGTCCTGTCAACATGTCTTGAGTATCTCAGAGAGAGAACATACTTTAATAGATCCAGGTTCTCTTACAGAGGGTAACAACAGTGATGCACTGTGCAAACATCAATTTTTCAGGCATTTCACACCTGAACACACAATAGTAAAGATAAAGATTATAACCAGCTATTTTATTTTCCCTGCTAAAAAATACGGCAAGAGTCAAACTATCAGTTTATCAGGGGGAAAATGCTCAAACTCCACTAAAAATTACTAAGCATTCAAATCTTTTAGAAGGCCAAAATAATCCTATGTTTAAAGCAGCATTCCAGCAATGAATCATTGGAGTCGTGGTATAAACAGTTCACACACACAAAGTAAAAAAAAAAAAAGAAGCCACAGAACAATAACCAATAGAAACAGAGGTACAACCTGTATCTCTGCAAAAATCACTTTCAGGATTGATTCACTTAAGGTACATGTCCTTTTCGAAAGACTGAAGAGAAGATATTTGCTTGGCTTTATCAGATACTTTTTATATAATAGCATTTAAGAGAAGAAAAAGCATATCTGAGAATTTTAAGAGAGAAGCAGTTTCAGATATGATACGAAACTACAGAAAGCTGAGCCTTAAAACAGAGGAAACCTACTAGAGAGAGTTTTGCACAGCTAAGAAGTTTGACTGCTTACAAATACACCTAATAACTTAATAGCAGACAGTGAAACATCAGTCGCTAGCAAAGGAACTGAATGCAGTTTTGTAAACTGTTCTGAATCTCTAACATCTCTGGTACAGGAAATAAGTTTGGAAGCAGAAAAGTGTTTGCAAGCAGATAGGCAAATCTCCTGTGAGCCAGCTCATGACCAGTTTTAGAACTTGGACACGAGTCTGCCTCCAGGCCCCCTCTTACCCCTCTTCTCCTGCACCTAGCTCCTTGTGACAAAGCGAGCTCGGTCCCCAAGTGCGTCCCTTTTTCTTCTGGCCTCTCTTCTCTTCTTCCTCTCCTTCCTCCTTTGGAAGGACTGAGCTTCGTCCCCACGTTTTACTGCTTTCAGCAGGTGTCACTTCATAAGTGGAAAGAACAGTGGAAAATGGGAAAGAAAAACACATACAAAAATTAAAAGAATTGGCTCCACAGCAACATACAGAATAAAACACAGGCCAGAACAGAAATAGTAACAAAAGTGATTTTTCCATACTTCTGACCATTTATCAACACAGATCTAACAACCAAACGCCAAATATAAGCATTACCTAATCCTTTCAAGTATAGGTAGCCTCTCCAGCTTTATTCCATAACTAGTTTTCTCTTTAGAACCACCAGTTTGAAACCACACACAAGTGCAGTGCTATCCAATACAAACACTACACATTAGTTAACATGACTTTCACAATTCTAATACATGTATGTCTACCTAATCCTGTGTTATTATGGGAACACTATTTGCATGACAAGCGCCCTTGTTCTTATTTCCTTAAAAGAGTAACTTAATACACTATAGCAATGTTTCACAGACCTACTCTGAAAATTAGTATTTTTAAAAATTAACTTGTACACCTAAGGAATATATTTTCTATAAAAACAGTGGTATTTCAAGAACATGGGTAAGTATGGTTTTGCCTCCAAAGGAGGTGATACTTCCCCCATCACCAAGACACTACATTTTTCTCTCTCAATGCATACATACAAGGCACAAGGCAAACATTTTAGGTACTTTCTTTAACAGTCCTGTCCTAGATATGGAATCTTGGCATCTTACCACGCTGACAGACTACACATTTCCCAAATTCAATACTACATTGAGCTCCTTACACTGTATGGCCCTGAGTCTGGGAATAATGGTAGGACTTGCAGGAGGGCTGGAGCAGCTACTGATCAAGCTTTTCCTTTTGTCCATTGTTGGAGAAGCCTGCACAGTGAATTTATGCTGAAAATCTGTTTAGCAAAAGAAAAAAAAATAAAAGCAGAAAGACACAGTTAAAATTCTCTTTTTTTTAATATAAGAAAAAAAAATTATGTTAACTTTCAAAGAGCGCATGTAGATCTACGTAGAAAAGAAGTTTTACAGCTAATTGCTATTTGCCCATTGTACACACAAAATACAGAACAAAGATGTGCACTCAGCCCTGAAAATGTATCTTCTCAGTGTATGTGTGAAACATACACATACACACACAGACCTTGTGTTGACTGACATGCCAAAGTATATCCCTGTATAAATCCTTGCACCCTACCTCTCAGTTTCTTAAGCACCACCAAAAATAGGCATTTGCAGACCTAAAGAAAGGCATAGGTAACGTACACATTTTATCATAATTTCTCTTCTGAACAGCCAATGTCTCCCAGAAAACAAAGAATATAGTGCTAGTCATCATCCCTGATGTAATGATGAGCACTACATGATTTACAAACCCCACACTTTTTGGTTTTTTACAAATTTAAATCTGCATAAAGAATCTGCAGTAGAAATGCTAAGAATTCAGTATTTCTGCACATCACCATCTTCACTCTTAAGAGTGACTTAGCCAACACCTTACTAATATTTAACATTTCTTCCAGAAGGGTGGTATTAGAAGTCACTTGCATGTTAATAGGAGTACACGTATCAACTAACGATCTAGGGCTATAGTCTCGCAGTTATCAATGTATTTTTGGTAATTTTTAGATTCCTACACCTAAAAAATCCAGCAGATTACAGTTTCTCCTGTAGCATTATGTAAAATATTCCCAGAGCACGAACCTCCATCATTTTCTATGTACTTCCTTTAAAAAGCTGACTATTTTGAATATTAACATGTTAAACTGCAACCACATTTTTACAATAAGCCATATACAGCCAATGACTAACAAACATATAACATCTCAAATTTACTTCTGGCCCTCACCTTGGAACTTTGGGCAATGCTAGCCACAAGAGCATTAAATTTAGTTTATTGATCCTGAAGAGGTATGTTTTTCCCAAAGTACATCAAATCCTTTCTAATGTGTATGGGTCAGTCGTAATGAACTATCAAACCTTCCGGTTACTCCCATTTCACCTGGCACAGCCTAACACGTCACCAACCTGACGGCAAGCTGATATGATTGCCATCCTTTAACTTGAGCCGGTTCCTCTTGAACTTCCCCATGCGTTTCTTGACCCGAGGCTTCTCCTGACACAGCTGGTGGATGATGATGTTGAGCTCCCTTTCCAGGATGTCAATCTCGCGTTCTGCCAGTTCCTGTTCCCGCCTTCGTAGCAGCTCCTCATGGTTCTTCTGTTCCACAGCAGCACGAGTCAGCTCTTCTTCCCATGTGCGCAGCTCCTGCAGGGAGATGAGACAGTAGAAACAAAAGGCTACCTTGTGACCTGTGGGTTAAAACTAACATTACCTGTTCTGAAGGTACAGCTTCAAGGACTTGTGCTCACAGAACTGCTAACACCACTGGTTAAAGTCTCAGCTGAGAGGCAAAAACAGTCCTCAAGGACTTCAATGTTTGCCATTCAAGGCCCCTTGTACCAGTATTAAAATTCAGACATAACCACTTGTGAGGCCACACCTGAAATCCTGTGTCAGATTCTAGGCTCTCCAGTACAAGACAAACATGGACATACCGGAGAGATTCCAATGAAGGGCCATAAAGGTGATTAAGAGACTGGACCATCTCTCCTACGAGAAAGGGCTGAGAGAGATGGGACTGTTCATCCTAGCACAGAGAAGGCTTAGGTGGGGTGAAGGGGGATCTTACCAGTGTATATAAAAACCTGAGGGAAAGATGGAAAAAAGATAAAGCCAGGCTTCCTTCAGCAGTGCCCAGTGACAGAACAGGAGGCAACGGGCACACACTGAAACACAGGGGACACCCTCTGAACACTTTTTTACTGCATTACTGAGCACTAGCACAGCTTGCCCAGAGAGGCTGTGGAGCCTTCCTCCTTGGGGATTCTCAAAAGCCATCTCGACACGGTCCTGGCAAAGGCGCATAAGGCAAACCTTTCAATCTATCCCTTGCTGACAAAACAAATTAACTGAAACTGTCCTTGAAATCCCAAAATCCCACTGCGCTCCTATCCTCTCACCACAAGGACAAAAGAATTCAGCACTCAGAATAATTTTCTCCAGCTGGCCAATTCCAGTTCAGAAGGTAAAAACTGAATTATTATTGCTGAAGAGGAATACAGTACTCAGCCTGAGGGCAGTGCAGTTAGTATTGTTTGACTGTTTGTCTGTTGAAGTTACTGGTTTTCAAAAACTGTTCCAACACAGTTCCGCCATGGGACAACAGTAGCAAGGAAATGCCTATTAGCTAATTTTTTTTTCCCAAAAGCTACTATAATAGGTGAATAGAAATGTTTTTAGTATTGTTGTAGAAGTTGACTTCTTTCCTCTGACCCAAAGCCTTCTTTTCCTTCTCTCTGCCTCCTAAATCCAACCTCTGAGCCCAAATCAAGGTGGTTGCTTATTGAGAGTTTACTTGCAGGCGAGAGAATGTGAACTTACAAATGTATTATTACGCTAGTGATTTTGCTGCAGTTTTTCTTACCAACAACTAAAGACAGTCTCTGTAAGGACCTTAAATTAGATGCAGCAAGCTGTGCTTTCTGCAAGTATGCTAGAAGAAAACTTCAGCTTTTTCACATCTCTTCAAGGCTGCTGGTCACCATTCCTGTTATTCCTGCTAGCATTTTTGTTTCCTGCTATTTACCCAGGTAGACTTCAGTTATAGCAGTTACTGGACCCTTCCCCTGGTAGCACTCATGTTTATTAAAGTCTATGCATTTTGGTTGTGCTCAAAACCTTGAAAACACAAACCCAGCAGAACCAAAGCTGCAATGTTTACTATCCTGAAACTACTCCTCCTACATCTCCTGCTAACAGTTTTCATTTGGTTTCTCAATTAAGATGCTAATAGTGAAACAGTTATCAAATGCACAAAATCAAGATAACTCATCACAGCAATTTGCACAGAGTATAATGGCAGCTCACTACAATATTAGAAAGAGCAGCAGCTCAGATTGTGGATATTTATTTTTCTTGTGATTCTACCCTTGTGTGCATCATAACCTGTCATTGATTCAGGGACTCAATACAAGCTCCAGTAAAGCACAGACAAAATTAGCTCTGGGATGCACTAAACAATAATCCCTGTTTGAACCATGAAATGGGGAAATTACAATCCAGAGAGCACAAGCAGGGAGCATTGTTCTCTACTTACCTTTTCTTTGGCTCTGAGCTGATCAAACATCTCTTGGATCTCTTGTTTCCAGTCTTCCTGCAGGGAGTGGAAGGAATCTTTGGGCATTTCAAAAAAACCAGACTCTTCTATGGCAGTAAGATGGTCTAGGATAGTGGCAAAGGAAGGTCGTGAGTGTGGGTCAGGGTTCCAGCAATCTAGAACAGAACAAAGACAAGCAACTGTCAAGCATCTCTAAGTATGGAGGTCTGAGAGGCTGGGTAGTACTTTACTGATCCCCAGTGGCTAAGAGTGGCATACACACTATCAGTGTTACCCCATCTTTCCCACTGCCCACTTGCACTGACTAATCTCAAGTATGGAATTCATGCTTTCATGCTTATATGATATCCAACATCACTTAAAATCTTGAACTACCTATAACTATCTAGGTCTCTGGGTTCTATTGCAATAATATGTCAAGTAAAATACAGGCTTATTAATGTTACAGAAGGTTACATCTTAAAGCATTTTTTAAAAATAACGAATAATTTTCTTTAATATTTTGCTTTAAGATGCATGTATGTGCTCACAGAGTAGAAATACTATGCAAGGCTCTTGCAAACACTTGTTTTATAATAGTTACACTGCAGAATTAACAGCCATACTGCAGGAGGATATCTACCAGAGTTTTTTCTAATGCCAAACTCTAATACTAAGCTGAGTAGTTATGAATCTTTTCTCAGAATGGAAAATCTCTCCTGCAAAGCAAACTGGGCATAACTTGAGTGAAAATAAGAGATTCAAGTAAATAATGACATCAAATAGTGCATTTAGCGTTTTCCTGTTTTTACAGGTCCTTTTTTACTATTTGAGAGAAAATTAATCAGACTTTTTTCTTTTGCTTTTAGGAGAAACCATAGATAAACAAGTTTTTTTCATTTACAATCTAATGCAATTATTTAGCCAATTACAGAGCTCTAAAAACACAGAACTGAAGGTAGCCATCTTACCACATAAGGCAACTCAATGAGCAACAGTACAAAAGGAAATATTTTACAGCGAAGGGAACTGAACTTTGAAAACAGAAACAGAAAATAATATGAAGTAACCCCTCAAGCTACAAACAATCCCCCAAACCATTACGTCAATATGTTTGATTTAACAACACTTTTGAATAGGAAATTCACACTCATTCAGTCCTCCCTCCTACTTCCCCCTCATTTCTACTCCGGCAGAAAACATCACTTTCTCATTCTGTGTTGTCCTGTACCAGCGCTTACACAGGTTCTTGTTCAACAAGCATCCTTATTCTCTTTAGTACTGCTAGATGACTGCATGCCAAAATTCCAGAGCAACCAAGCAGAAAAACTTAACATTCACGAGTATTTTTAAGGAATACAGCTTTTCTGTATGAATGGAAGTAACTAACTCATGGGTCTCACTCATCATACAGCATTGCTCTGCATGGTCACTGGATTTATAAGACACACATTACTGCAGCACAAGACAAGAGTTATAAAAATGTTCTAAAAGTTTTCTAGACCTTGAAGTCAGAAAAAAGGGAACATTCTTAAAAATATTTGGTGATATCCTAAAAGACATTCATTCATCAGTTTTGTGAACTGAAGTACACCAAGGGGCAGCTGTAATTAAAAATAAATATCACTTCACAAAATCTGTGCAACAGCCAAGGCTTGGTTCTGCAGGTCTTTCCTTCGATTTTAGCGTTACTGAGATTTTGCATTTGGGAGCTTTGTTTTCAAAACTGTGGATATCAACAGGTTCCATGAGGCATAAGCTGGAATGCATTTGTGTTTATAGCTTTCAATTTGCTTCTTTAGAGAACTGAGGATGTTAAAGAGTGCTCTGATGATCCCCTGCTGCTGGCCAATTAGTAGCAATGGGTGTTACAGCTGGACTGTCAGTGCTGCCATAATCCCTGTCTCTTTACCTCAGGTTTTAAGCATAGCAAAGCAAACATGACCCAAAGTACAACAAAATGCTGCAACCAGCCAAATGCATGAATGAGTGAACAGGATAACTAGCAGGTGGCCTGTGGCTTTTATTTTCCCAGGCCTAGATCAGCCATTATTTGCACTAATGAGGACAGTTGTAACATATAACTCTTTTCTGTGAAGAGTGAAAGTTCAGCTTTGTTGCCTCAGTGAAGACCACCATTGCAGTAATTCAAAAGTAAAAGCAGCATTAGGGGAACAAGAGTTCACCCGAGATGGGAAACAGCCTGTTTGAAAGACAGTTTCGGTGAAGGGGCAGAAAGTAATTGGGTTTTTTTGTTCTCGCCTTCACCCTGCACAAGGAGAAGCCAAGTGCTCCAAAGCCACGTGGGTGCTCACCCCTGTGCTGCTGGGTTCAAGCACTGGCCATATGCCTCTACCTAACTTTCCCAATAGAGGGCATTAGTTTTAAATACTCATAGTTAAGAAATCCAGGGTCCTTGCTTTAGGGAAGCATGTCAAAATAAACTACCGTGGCACAACACTGAGCTGGTAGTTCCATCAGCTCTCTCAGACGCAGTTTCTCACTTTACACTGCCTCCAAGGTACTCTACCAGCAACTCTACTGCTGTTTACTATCCAGTAGGATATTTCTTTTTTAGCAGAACATTCATGAAATTTTTTACTTTAACTTAACTGAAGCCTGTAACCTAAAGAAGAGACCAGAGAAACGCAAAAGTATTCCAAAAGCAGAGAAATCCATCAGAAACCTTTTTTTCATGACTCATATCCCCTTCCTGAGGCTAAAAGCACCACCAGAGACCACAGAGTATCAGTTCTATGTTGAGACTCACTCTTTGCTCACCAAGACTATAAACCAAGTTTGATTTCTCTTTACCTCTGTTTTCCTTTCTGCCAGATAGGTATAAAAATGTTTATTACATACTAACACCTGGAAATCCTTGGGAAGAGGGACACTGACAGAAGTACTGAAGGTAAGGAAGAGAGAGAGGGCAGGAGAGAGGGAGGGAGAAACAACTGAACTTTCAGGACACATGAAAGTAGTTGCAATGGCCAGCAGACCAGGTCACATGTACACCTGAAAGCTACCTCACAGAATCCTTTTTAATAGCTACAGCAGCTCTGATGACTAACTCCTATATTTCTTTCATCTTTCTGTAGTCCACCTTGGGCACGAACTACCTCCACAGACAAAGCAGAAAATCACATCATTCTGTCTGAAAATATGGATTGTTTTGGAATGTCAAAGCCACATTTAAACCCTCTCCCTGAAGTGTCAGTAGGATGAAGTTTCATTTCAAACCAATCTGACACTACCTAGCAAGATGTTCAAGCTATGAATTTTAAAACAAGTTAAAGCCTTCAAACTAGACCAAAATATGTTAAGTTTTGGTGTTGGTGAGTCTTCACTACTAGAAAACCAGCTAAGTTGTAACAGCAAGAGCCCCCATTTTCCTATAAAGCCAGTTGATTAAAAAATCTCTTTCACTACTCTGGTAGTAGAGTGACTGTCACAGCACACTAACAGCCAGGCCTGGCTCCCACAATAACCTGCAGCATTGAATAAAGCCACTGGAGAAATCTGTGCTCTGAGGTAACAAAACCAACACAAAGAGGCCATGCTCAACAGCACTCTAGAAACAGCACAAACCACACTCACACCACAGCTAGCTTACCTTCCATGAGTTTGGCAAAAGGCTCAGGACATGTGGAAGGGATTGGAAGGGCAAGCTTATTCATGGCAACACCGTATGCTACCGCAAGACCATCAATTCCTCGGAACGGTACTTCTCCCGTTAGCAGTTCCCAAAGCAGCACACCGTAACTATCGGGAAGGAAACAAAAAAGAGAACAGGTGTTTGACTTTAACATAGTCTTTGTTAAGCAACAAGATACCTGAACCTGTGAGTTTGGTACGCTAAAGAAATTGAAGTTTTCAGGACAAGCTTATCATGACTGCCAAGCTGGTGATCTGCCTTATTTTTCCTGCTTTTTTTAGCAAGTCTGAAATAAAATGACATTCTCACCTTTTAGGCAAAAATAATTTTCTCTCTGAAAACTGTGAATAATCTGAAAACCATAAATCTTCTAACTTAGCTTCAAAACAGAACCTCTCAACACCCAAAAATATGAAGAAGGCTTGTTTGGCAGCTTGTGATTTCTAAAAATAAGTCAAAAATACTTCTTCAGAATTCAGCTGTTCTTAAGATGTTCTACGAAATACTACCTATGAAGTTATGGAAATAGTTCCAGGAGTGTTCTCCCCCACAGTATATGAAGAAAAACATAACCTCAGAATATTTTTTTCTGCTTCTAGGAAACCCAAAACAGAACATTGCTTCTTCATACTCAAGTGACCTGACAGTTTTTTCTTCCATTGATCTCTTACTTTCTTCTGAACCCATTTACCCTCCACTATATTCTGTGGTAGTGAACTCCACAAATTTAATGATGCATTGCTAAAAAATACTTCCATGTATGTGTTTGGAGCTTGTCACTTGGTAATTTCATTGGCTTCCCTGTAGTTCTTTCAATACAGGAAAGAGTCAACATATGTTCCCTATTAGCTCCTTCCATGCCATCCATGATTTCACAGGCTCCTACACATCCTGCCTAAATCATCTTCTTTCCAGACCCCCAAATCCTAATCTAGCTAAATCCTAATCTAGTTACTATCCTGAACACAAGCCATTTTATATCTTTCATTAACCTTGACATCTCCTGTTAGAATGAGCAAAATCACAAAGTTTTAAAGATATGGGGAGAGGCACAAACAGTATTGCTTGTTTTCTTTCTTTCCTATTAAATTTTCATTTGCCAGTTGCCTCACTCTTTATAAAATAAGCTAAGTTATCCATAGTAGCTCCAATGTGTTTTTACTGAACCACAATAGCGAAATTTAGAGCCCATATGAAATTCTCCCATGGGTACTACTTTGTATTTATTACCACTACCATCGATTTTATCGTTCATTATAGTAAAACTTTTCCTCATCTCTCTGCAGTAGGTTAATCTTTCTTATCCTGAATAACTTGGTACCACCAACCATGCTACCTAACCATTTATTGTTTTTTTCAAGTCACTTATGACTGTGCTGAACACAGAATTCCCCACCAAGAAAACTGATTTATTCCTCTAGTAATTAAGAATTGATTAAATGACGAGAAAAATACTTGCACTCCTTTCCCACATCAATTTACTTTCTTTAAAAGCTTATGATGAAAGATTTTGCTTAAAGTCTTTATAAGTCCAAATATAGTATAAGCAATCTCACCACTTATGCACATATTCAGTATCTCCTTCAAGCATTTTCACTTTCCACAAGGTATTACATTTTCTTCTACAAAAGCTGACTCTTCCTCAGACACGCTCACATGTCCACCAGCTCCCTGCACTTCAGTGCTGTTTCTACCATTTAGAAGAACTCAAAATCATACTTGCTAATCCTCAGGAAGCGCTTTTAAGACCTGCCTCCATGTCTGCTGCCTTCCATTTCTCTGGTACTATAGCAGCTTTAAGCAACAGATTACACAGCACAGCTGCTAACTCAGCTGACTCTCATGTTCTTGTAGAAATCTTGGGTGTTACTGCAAATCTCAGGAAATGTTACTGCTCATTTTATCAGTCAATTTTAACACCTGTGTGAACTTTACTTCAGTAAGGTATGTCCTCCAGGCTTGACTCCCTTAAAGAGACTCTTTGCTCTATTCTGGCAGACACAAGTCACTGATGTTTTTTTCTAGTATAGCCTCATTGTCTTTGCACTCTTACATTTTGCTCTCCTCTGGACTGTATGTTCTCCTGCAGGGTTCTCACCTGTGCTGCATTTGAAAGCAAGTGATTCAGTTTTATGCTTTAAGAAGACTTTCCTCAAAACCCTTTTATCTTCTTTATGTTCAACTTGCCAGAGCTCAAGTCCATGCATAATTTTCCTCATTTGGATACAGACTGAGCTTTTAAAAAGATGTCTTTCAGTAGTCTTTTTTACATTGTCTTTTTCATTCTTTTAAAGGCTTTCCCATACATTCACTCAGAGCTTAAAAGTGTCCTTAAAAGATATCCATTTTGCGTGTTCCCCTTTTGTTGTTTTTACACAAAATTCCCAATGTTGTCAATAATCTTGAGATTAAACACTACTGTAATGGACTAATTTTTCTTCATTGTGCTTGCAAAGATATAAAATCTAAGTATACATATATTTGGACTATATCATACTGTACAACCTTGAAGGCCTCCTAAGCACACCTGAAGATGGAATGAAAAATTGCTTCTCTTCCTACAAGCTCCTTAAATAGCTGCTCCATGAAACAGTCTGAAGATAAAATATTAAGCTTTTCTTGTTTCAAAGCAACAGTTTCCCTATCCATTTGTGAGTACAATTATCACAATCTGTACTCTTGCAATCTCCCTTCCACCACACCTTTAACACTCACTGTAACTGCTGCTACCTTAGACGGACATCCTTAACAGCACTTTTCCTACTTAGATACAGGATTTTAGTCACTAAAGATACAACCTTTGCTGCTAACACAGCTATTTTACTTTATTAAGCAGAATATAATATTTTTTGACCTACACGATCTTTTGCTTTTTTCCTGTGTAATTCATACTCTTCATATTATAATTTATTATTTCTTACTGTCTCAAGAGCATTATTTGAAAAAAAATAAATTAAGAGTCTAAGGAGTTCCCATTTTCTTTTTGGCCTTCTAGAATTTATAAAACACTCGAAGAAAATGAAAACTGGACTGAATGTATATTTGAACTGTGTAAATCTGATTGATCATTCACGTTACTCTTCAGTTTGGATATGACTGTTGATAGCAAAAAGTAGTAAAATCTACCAAAGAGTTGTATTATTACTTTAACACTAGTATTGGATAAAGCACTACTGATGTGCTCAAAGCACTTCTTCTGCAGGGTAATTTTTAAAAGAAAAAGGAATAGACAGGTTGGTGTTTCTTCTAATGTGACACTAGAAGTGTATATTGCAGGAAAGGTCACTTTGCTTCTGACAAAGCTCAATGCCACCACACTTACAGTTCATTGCTGAGAATACTGCTCCCACAGAGCTAGGGAATTCTGCTTTGTGGCACTTGAACAATAATCCCAAGTGAATAAACACCAAGAGAGGTGCTGAACAGAGTGTTTTCTATTAACTCTCAAGCAGAAGACTGGGAAGTACAAAGGAAAAAGCCAGAGTCAGAAGACTTACATAAAAAAAAGGCATAGAAAGAAAGACACAAGGGCCTCTACTCATTCTCAATGGCGAGAAAGTGATCAAGCTCATTTATTTTTCCAGCACCTAGTAGTAATTTTTCCACTTTAATTATGAAATGAACCATGTGACACAACCCATGCATCCAAGTCAACTGACACTTGTGTGAATAATTAACCATCTTTCAGTGATCCAGTAATCCCTTAAGCCATTTAACATCAGGTTCAATCCTACACACTGGATTTTCAGGGTGAGGGAGGCTGGAGGTCTGCAGGATTTCCCATGTGATTTTGCCACCTCCCTTGTTAGTCTGTGAACTTTTAAAAAACAAGTAATTTTTTCTCACTGGTACTGTTCCATGGCATTTGTACCATAAGCTTCCCTTATCCATTTCTCCAGGTTCAACACCTACCATGAGGAAGGAATTATCAGCCCAACAAGGAGATCCCAGTTCCAAGAGAAATTAGAATATTACTTTTGTTAAGAAAAAAAACCAACCCAAACATCATCATATTTTTATGGCTATTAACAGCTGGCATTCTGCATGTTAATGAACTGGCAGCTCCAGAGATGACCGTTCCTGCCCATTTCACAACAAGCAGTTGCGTGTGCTTCTCCTAGGTGAGTTTCTCCTAATATTGCTAGTCAGCACTTATCTGCCAGGTACTGAAGTCTTGCCAGTGCTTCATTACACACAGAAGACTACAGAAGCCTACAAGTGGTCAGTTGCGGATGGAAGTGCTTGACCAACACTTGATTAAAACAAAATATTCTAATGACTGAAGTTTCTACACCCAGCACTGAATGCCTGAAACTTCCGGATCTGCTAATCTGATGGTTTTAGCTAGAGCTGGTATTCCATTCCTAAGTGGAAATTAAATTCCCAATTATTTCACTGGTCTCAGAGTAGATGTAACTTAAAAACATCTAAATTGAGGAACACAGAGAACTCAGATGAAGGTTATATGGTGGCTTTATATTTCACATACCAATAGTACTGACAATATGACTGTCTTTTAAGCAGCACAAGTAAAAAATGAAGTGTGTAGCAAACAAGAAATATATTTAAACAGTCAAATGACAGGAAAATTTTATTTATATGCCTACTAACATTAGCTTGCAGTACAGTACTGGATAAGCTGCAACATCCATGCTTCGACTTTACCCCTGTAAATCCAAAGCAAATACAAACACATAAACAGATTTACAGGAACTGACTTATTGAAATAAAACTGTAGTTTCGTTGTCCTCTGTGCAACATAAGCACAAAGTTTCTACTGTATAGCTAGAGCTTGCGGGTACGGCACAGTAAAATTCACAGCAACAAGTTTTCACTAGCAAGATTTACTAAGTACTGGTACTATGAACAAGCTTCACAGTGGCCCAGACCCTGGTGATAGATACCACGTGTGGCCATTCCTCACTCTTTTTAAGTTCTTTGCCAACCTTACTCTAGAGTAAACAGATGGAGCTTTTTAAATGGAGCTTGAAACATGTTTTGAAAAGATGAAGCAGTTAGTTATGACAAGACTGACTCAGGAAATTTCAGTCCTAGCATGCATCTTTTTCAGCATCTTCTTCACCTGTTTGTGCAGCATGAACACAAGGAGAACAAGATTCTTGTTCAAAGGCTGGGCCACAGTTCAGCCAGCAGTATTATTCTAATAAGCTTTAAAGAAAAGGTGTTGAAATAAAAGGGTTTGTGAACATTAGAGACAGTTCTGTTGATGATGCACAGACTAACCAGAAGGTTGTCAGGCAAAAAAAACCTCCTGTGACTCCAGTGATTAACCAAGTGGTTGAACTGGACAGGAGGAGGGGCAAGTCTAATAGGATAAAAAAGTTCATCCTGTTAAGAATTTCAGGTTGCATCCTTGGGTGGGGACAGGATTTATTATACAAGTCCATGACTGCTTTTGTAAAATCAAGGGCTTACAACCATTGACAGACTCGTAGTGATTGCACTGGCAAGCATTTGTCCTCTGCATACATGCCCTTTGCAGCTTGTTTAACTATGAATAAAGAGGTTTTAGCCACCAGAAAGAAAAGGCTTATTCAGAGACAGTATATAAGTTGTCTTAATGGTGATGACTCTGTTTAAGGGAGAGTATTCTGAGGAACTCAACCTGTTTTCAAGGGAAGACTGGTAACTGTAACAAGAGAAAGTGATGAAGGAATCTGAAAAGTAGAAATTAAGTATTCTGAATAACAAACAAATAATTTAAGTTATTTACAGTCCTTAAATCCTGAAGTGATTCACAGTCCTTAAGTCAATGACCAAACTTTTGCATAGGTATAGAGGCACTTGTGCTACCTTCATGAAAATCACCAACTGACTGAGTAATTCTTAACTTTTTAAAAATGAATTCATACTGGTACAGAACATCTGCTGATCTGTTCATAGCATGCCTGGGTTAGTAAAGTTACAGTTACAGGAAAACTGTTCCCCCTTTCCCTCGGGTTACCCTCAAAGGCCCTTCCTGACACTGTTTCAGAGAACAGCAAGTTTAGGTTTTAGCTTGACAAGCTCTGCACAAACCAGTACTATCATCATGTGCACAGAAAAGGTGCACATCCTTAAGATCTTCATTTCTGCCAGACTTCACTCCAAATAAAAGCCTGGTTCTTGCTCAGTTTGTCTCAGATTAACTACAGAGGCTACCACATTTAATTACAGTCAGAATTTTATCCACACTATTAGTGTGCAAAATACAAGTTCACAGACTTATCACAAGGCAACACATTATCTATTCAGCAAAACTGGACAAGGAAAATTAAAATCCCCACACCAAATACCTGCCATAACAGCCAGACAAGCCTACCATCTGGGCTATTTCTTTATCCAGACAGATTTTACGGCATGCACTCATTTGTGCCACAGCATTAGTGGCCAGCGACAGAATCTTACTGCTCTGAAGACAAAGACCCTGACATTTCAACACCTTTTTCTCCACAGGAAAAACAAAATTCTCTCTATTTCATCTGTTTCAGGTGTTCAGTACTAATTCTAAGTCATCCAGCATCCAGAAAAGTCACTGTCCTAGAGGTATTTACTGAATTCTATATTTACCAGTCCACTTAATGGTGGTATTCAAACTCAGTTTCTGGAAGTATACAGGCCAACCCTTACACTCCTCCCCACCAAATCAGCTCATTCACAAAAATCCCAGTGCATTAATGAAAAAGACAATACATATATGCAAGTTACTATTTATGGATTACATACTCAGATGGATAAGAGATCTATTATCCTATGTGAAAGATTAGAAGGGTAGAAATAATTAATAAAATTATTATGAAAGCAAAAAACATAGTATTTGGATTGAAACAGGATGAAGAATTCAGTTAAGTACAGTGTACACATACATCAGTGACAGATTACTACCAAACCAAAATATCTCAAAATTATCTTGTTGGTAAAACAGTAAAAAAAATAAAGTACTTCTCAGATTGTATTATGGCCTTTGATTATGTCAACCAATACCCAAATAAGCACAAAAAGTTTAGTTTAGATAAAGCAGAGAGGATTTGGATTATGAATCCCAGAATAACCTGAATGAAAATTTACAGAACAACAAAAATTAGGAGGCATGCAGTAGCTGGTCCACCACTTACTTTCTACAGTAACAGTAAGTCTGAGATAAGTCTGACAGATGGAAAGCTGGTGGATAAAGTGTTCTTAAGACCTGAATTTCAATATTTGGTTCACCATTACTCATTCTTACACATAAGAGGTTTCCTGGAAGGTCTAGTTACTCTTTAGTATCCAATCACTTAATGCCAAATCAATACCTCCAAACATCGCTGCCTTTGGAGAACATGGAAGAGCGGATGACCTCAGGAGCCATCCAGGCATATGTCCCAGCTGCGCTCATTTTGGTAGTTTTATGCCATTCCCTGGCCAAGCCGAAATCCGTGATCTTCAACATCTTGTTGCTCAGATCTCCATTTTCCACCTTTTCGAGTATCAGTACTGGAGAAAAGGGAGGGGGGGAATAAAAGGTATGCAGAGTAAAGCTAGTATTTATGAAAAAAAGATTCTCCTGGAGAATCCCCCAAATTTCAAGATTTTCCCTGACTTTTCGTTATTCAAACATACCATATCCTGTTACAAGTTATTTCAGGCTGATCCCTTCATCTGACAACTGAACAGTTCTCTAGCAAATAACTTCAAATTTAACCAAAGTACCAAGCCCCAGAGAACAAATATGTAGTAACATAATTATTTAATATAGTGCCTAGTGTCATTCTGTATAATAACGCTCCGCTAAGAGGAAGTGAACCACTGTAACTTCTAGAAATCCAGATAAGGGAAGACATTTCCTAATTAATCCTCTCTCAGCAAGCCAGTAATAGCATCTTTTTCTTGAACTGCTTAGAGGACTTCTTTTTTTAAATCCAGATACACACACAGGCAGGATACACCCTTCATGTAAATGTGTTAGGAGTAGAAGCTCTATGCACAATTTTTTTTAAAGTGACTACTAAAAAAATATATTTATGATCAGTAATAACATGCCCAATTCCAGAATTCATATACACCCCCACAGAATCCCTCCCCCATCATTATGAAGCTACTTTTTTCTGCTCTCTTTCAGTGGCAAAGGAGTCCATACCCAAGAACTTTAAAAACACCTTAAGGCAGAACTCAAGAATGCTGTGATATAAGACATTTTCCTCTGTAGCCAGGAAGTTGTACTGTTACACAACCGAGTGTAAACCAGAGCCCACAAGTATCCACTCTGCTTTAGCAGCATCCCATTATCCTCTTTCTTTATCTTAGTGCAAAGTGACCACACTTTGCACTAAGCAATATAACATAAAGCAACAGAATATGAGGGCACTAAACTTCCATAACTAATGTAACCGTAAGACCCCAAAATGATTTTCAGCTACTTTGTAAGGCACCATGAAGAAAAAAATATTTGTATTATTATTATTCTAAAGACTTCACATCAAAAATCATCAAGCCAGTTACACACCATCATTATGCAGCTACTCTGTTTTTAATGTCATTACAGACACTACAGACAGAGGTTCTTAGAAATCATGAGAATGTGTTTTCCGTTTTCTATGGATACATCGATTGCAAAAAAACCAAACCAAAAAAACCGCATAACCTCCATAATCAAACAATTGTGGATCATAAAAAAAAACTGTAAAAGGCAAATGTGCTGCAAAAATTACAGAACATATAAAAATCATCTTCAGGACCATTTTCAGCAGTCCATGAAAAGACTAAAATGTCAGCCTCAAGCTAACACAGCTCTTTTTTTTTTTTTTTGAGTGGGGGAGTATCATTCCTTCGAATAATAAAAATGGGGTTTCCTACCAAATAAAAAATAAGTGTTATTTGAACCCTTCTGCATAATAAGTAACACACATTTACAATGTTAAAAAACTGCTTTTAGTTTAGTAATAAAGAAATTGTCTGTTCTTTGAAAACTTAAAAAAATCAGCTACCCTTTTACAAGGCTTCAGAATTCACAAAATGCTACTTCAAACATTTTTGTGGGACAACTCAAGGTGTAAAGAAATGAGACCTGTGGTTAAGCTCCTGGTTCTTGCTTCTTTTGCAAAATTTCTTTCTAACATGCTCCATTTCCTGATTACAGAGAAAAGAGATTGAGGCATAGAGTTACTGTTCTCTTCATTTTGGCAAAAGCATGTGCATTTTTAGACCAATACTTCAGTGCACAACAGAACCACCACAAGAAACCAAGGTACAGAAGGTGCCTTCCTTGGGCCTTTTCTTCAAGTAAGTCTAACTTTTCTACTTCTTTCTAGCAGATGAAGAAGTGCTAAAAGAAATTGCTAGCAAGTCACTCAGTGATTGCAAAGTGAAAAGCTTCCTAGAACATACATAGTGCTTCTTTTTCTAGCTTGTACCCATTCTGCCTAAAGAACTGGCAGAATAACAAAATCTAATTTTAAATTTAAGTGCAGTAATCTAGAGATGTACAGTGATGTTGTAAAGTTAAAGTAAAACTTTGAGACAAGAAAGTATGGGTTTAGGGGGGGTTTGGGGGTTTTTTCCTTCCCTCCATAATCACAGTGAGGAACAAACAAATTTATTGTTCACAGATCATATTCTTTCTGAATTAGCTCAATAGCAGGACAGAGCACCATATATCACAGCTGATATATACTTTGTACATACCTTCCTGTAAGAGGTTATTTAAATCTAATTACCTTCGAACGAAATAATTAGTACTTACATAGATCTTTTGTATCCAGAACTTGTTCTTTTGTCAGATGCAGGGTAGTAAGAAAAATTACCATGACAAAAGACCACAGAGAAGGGCAACAAAAGAGACTGATTTATTGGAAGTCCTTGATTCCTTATTTACATCCTTGGCTCCTTTTCTATTTCTTTGTAATAACTGCTTGGGAGAGTAATCTTGCAATCCAAATTTTTCAAAATTAATTTTAAGAATGGTATCTCTTTCCAGCATCTGTTTCAGTTCCCTTTATTGTATTATTCAGTATCAACAGGCTCACTTGTAACTGCCAGGAGTCTCCCTCGCCCATCTGTCAGATTTTCAAACCAAAAACCTTGACTCTCCCCTCTTGTGTTTGCTTGAATTCCAATGAAGAACTTGTAAATAGGTGAAATATGAATTCATTTCAGTTTCCTCCTTAAAAAAAAAAAAAAAAATCTCTTTTATGGAGAACACACAGAAGGTTGCTAGGACACTGCAAATGCATTTTGCTTATGCTAATCAACATGGTCTCATTTGCTTCTGAGTTGTCCCTACAATCAGTTATTACACCTTGTTTAACACTCTCAGTGCAAGTCCTCTCATGCAAGTACTACTTCTGCACTCATATTAGTCTATAACAAAACAAACAAGACACATGAAACACAAGCAACATACTCCCTACACTTACAGAGTTAATGTACCTTTCCCTCTTTTAACAGATTTGAGACTGAGCTAACACTAGCCAGACAATCAACACCTGGCCTAACTGTATTGAGTTTGCATGGCCAGGTTTTGGTAGTGGGAGGGGCAGAAGATGCTAGACGCTTTCCCCATGCCCAGCAGAGCCAATCCCTGGTGGCTCCAAGAAGGATGTGCCGCTAGCCAAGGGTGGGCCAATCAGAAGTGATGGTAACACCTTTGTGACAATATATTTCAGAAGAATAAAAAAAAATAGTTATCATGCAGAATGTAACTGCATCAAGAGAAGAGTGGAGTGAGAATATGTGAGAGGAACAACTCTGGAGACACCAGTGTCAGTGCAGAAGGAAGGGAAGGAGGTGCTCCAGGCATCAGAGCTGAGCTTTCTATGCAGTCTGCGGTGCAGACCATGGTGAAGCAGCTGTGCCCCTCCAGCCCAGGGAGGACCACACAGACACACAGATCCACCTGCAGCCCATGGAGGAGACCCACCCCAGAGCAGGTGGATGCCTGAGAGGAGGCTGTGACCCTGTGGGAGGCTCATACTGGAACAGGCTCCTGGCAGGGACCTGCAGACCTGCGGAGAGGTTTCCTGGCAAGACTTGGGACCGCATGGCGGACCCATGTTGGAGCAGGTTGTGCCTGAAGGACTGCACCCCGTGAGGGAAGAGTGACCCATGTTGCAGCAGTTTATGGAGAACTGTTGCCTGTGAGATTCATGTTGGAGAAGTCCATGGAGAACTGTCTCCCGTGGGAAGGACCCCACACTGGAGCAGGGAAAGGACTCCTCTCCCTGAGCAGCAGCAGGAACAATGTGTGATGAACTGACCATAACCCCCATTCCTTGTCTCCCTGCGCTGGTGGGGGAAGGAAGTAGAGCTGGGAAGGAGGGAACTTGTCTTTTTCAAGATCTTTTACTTCTCATTATCCTGCCTTGATTTTTTTGCTAATAAATTCAATTAATATCTCTAATTCAAATCTGGTTTTGCCTGTGATGGTATTTGATGAGTGATCTCTCCCGGTCCTTATTGCAGCTCATGAACCCTTTATTAAATTTTCTTTCCCCTGTGCAGGTGCAGAGGGGAGTGACAGAGGGACTTTGGTGGGTGCCTGGAATCCAGCCAGGGTCAACCTACTACACTAACAAAACAAGCTCAGGCACAAATATAAAGCACTTACACCAAAACACAGCTAATACACCAAGGAAGTAAATCTCATTCTTGTCTGCTGATTTTAAAGATCTGCATGTGATACAGTGTTTTAAAATAGGTAGAAAATTTAATAGAAAATCTTTCACATTCCCAGCCTTCAAAAGAGAGACTGTTTGGCAGGAAAGACACTGGACCTAGTTTGCAAGCAACTAGGGAAGAACAAGATCCAAACTAGCAGAAACATGAAGAATGTGTCAGCTTGTTAGGGGTGGATCAGCCTTTCCCTGTTTCAGCAAGGCCCATGCAAGAAATCTCTTCCTGTGTGCACGCATAGAGCCAGCCAAATTGTAGATGAACATCTGCTATGTACTACTGCTCCTCTTTTTCCTCTGTAGCACAGGCTAAAAGGTGATCTTAAGTAGCATGGTAGGAGCCAACCAGCAGTGTGCAAAGGAGACTGGTGAAGCAAATCAGGTATTACAAACACATTCAGACAGCTTTCAGCATCCAAATGCTGCAGCTAAACAACTTAATATAGCAAATCACCATGCTCTTTGCATACTGCAAGTGCAAAGGAAAGCACAGTGGCTTAAAGTAACATTAAAATGGTTAGCAACCTTTGGTGAAGCATACCATGCATGTGTGTCCTTACAGGAGTAATAATCCTTTAGTGCTCACATATGTTTTCATGTATTCCTGAAGAACTTGTCCTCTAGAAAATAAGCATTTGACAATGAGAAAATAATTACAACTCACAGAAATTCTGTCCCGCAGGACAGCTCTTCCATATCTCCACATGTCCCAGTGCAGAATGAATACAATCAAACTCGCCTTAGTATCTCTTAGAAAGACTTTCCCTAGATCAGGCAGTCATCCAGATACAGATACATATGATTTAGCTGTGTAATTCCAACCACTAAGAGTGTACTAAGAACTCTATTACCACATGGACTTTCAAGAGTCATTACTGACTCTTGATTTGACCCCAGTGTTTTACTCCTTCAGAGCCAGGCAGACTGCAAGTGCTGAAAGACAACAGTCAATCGAGGCACATTAAGAGAGCTGAGATACAAAGGTACAAATTAAGCACTGGGCCTCCTCTTACCCAGGTTATGATGAATACCAGTCTTTTTTCTTTGAAATGAAAATGTCTACTGAGCTTCCTCCATATTCTCCAAGAACATCTTTGGTGCCCTACAAGAAGCATCAAGATATTTCCCTGTCAGACTCTTGTGAAAAATTTCCTAACTTGTCATTGTTATATTTTCAGTACTTTTTGATAGAGGTTTCCATCTATGTGATGCTTTGGCTTCTGCTTGGTTGAAAACAAGTTGCAGTAACAAAGAGGAAAGGCAACATTGCATGGCATGCCAGTTTCAATCTGCACAAAGAGTGACGGGGTGTTAACTCTGTCAATGCTGGTACCATTTAAAGATGGTTTCTTAGTCAGTATGGAAGAGGAAGAACCGATGATGTATCCAGGATCCTCTTATGCTTGTTTGTGATTTGAGCTAGCAGCTTTTCTAGCAGAGTTGAAAGTGGTGGAAACCAACTTCTTGAGGTCAGGTGAAGCTGATTTACCATCCCCAGTATTAGTAACATTCTGTATGTGCATTAATAGCTAGCAGGCTTTCCACAGATTCCCATGTCAGTCTTACTGAAAGTCATTAAGCCTGTAGAAGCACCCAGATCCTAGTGATAACAGATCCCAAAGGGTATGATTCTCAGTATCATGAGCCACAGTTGTATATCAGCGGCTTCAAGAAAAATGAGGGTTTCTTTTCTAGAGCCAGGGCCAACTTAGACGCTTTTGTTGCTTAAACAAAGATTTGTACCGAAAACAAACATCACAGCAACAGCTCCACCGAAGTACGACTGACACAATGTTATCTGACACTGAGTCAGTTCTTCCTCCTGTTCCACCGAATTCCTATTTATTATGCTTCACTAGAAAGACAAAAAACATCTGCCTTCGTATTCAAAGCAATACAAAAACCAACTTGGTTAAGATTTCTAAAATGCCATCATATCCTTCAGCCTTCATGTAGTTCCTGCTGCTGGATCTTCTGTCTCATCATCACAAGCCACTATGGAGATAGATGCCCTTCAGAAGGAGAAATCACTGCAGTGAAAATACTGAAATGTGCAGATTTAAAATTTTGTTATTAAGGACATCATGTACAATACCAAAATCACTGCTTAGTTCTAAGCGGTAAAACAGAGGACCAAATGATCAAATGAATTCTGAAAGAATACAAACTGAAGTTACAAAAATTAACAGATGAAATGCTAGCCAAGTAACAACATTGCCATAAATTATCAGAATAAACTAGAGAAGGGTTGCCCTGGAGGCAACTAATAAATATTTCTATAGAGATGAAATTCTGTCTTGCATGCATGCAACAGATGCACACCTGCCACAGCCTCACATGTTCAAAACGTGAATGTCTTTTCCTTCCCTTTCTCCCCCTTCTATTGCCGTGGATTATTACAATGAAAGCTGGCTTACATGAAACCAACTCACAGAATCTCAGAAGGCAGTCCTCCTAGGCTCCAAACTGTCAGAGAAAAGACAAAGCCTCTACAGAAAGGGATTCCAAGCGTAAGTCTAATATACATGTCCGAATAACCCTCCACAGGAGCCTGTCATGACTAGAGGCACATCTGTGCTAAATGTTTACTCAAACCACATGAATCTCTGTGGTTTGGTATAAGCAAGCTATTTCAATTACAGAAGTTCCCCTACACACAAGATGTTAGAGACATCTGGTGAAAACCAATTTACTTACCGTTGCAAGATTATCTCAGTGTTCTGAACATCTTTAAGTTGTCAGAAACATATTGTTCTATTAGTAGGACAGCTAATGTAAGTCCAACTGTTACTACTGCAAAATAAGTTCTAAAATTGTCCCTTTGCCCACAAATCCAGCTGGAGGTCATCTCTCATTGCATCTTGCACCACTCACCTTAATAACCATTGACTCAGTTGAAAAGTCAATGGTGAACATCTCTGACAAACACCCAAAGCCTTAATGCAAGGAAGACATCATTCCCAGATATTATACAGCTGTGTTTTCATTACTCATGTATCTACCAGAAAGACGTAAGAGCAGCTATAGATACACCAAGACAAGATAAAGAGAGGAGTATAAAGATGTATAACCTCTGAGGGGCATAAACCTGTATATCCTTTGATCTACTTGTATCTATATTTTAAAAAACCCTATGAGATTGGGTAAACCACATCTAACATGTACTACTTCTACTTCTTAGCCACTGCATTAGGAACTTTAAAACTGTTGAGCAAATTTTATTTTGGGAATATTTTGAACTTTACTATAGTGTTGCAATGCAAATAACTGCAATGTTGATATACTTTTCATTCCGCTTAGCCCAACTTATTTGTATTACATTTTTCCTCTTTCCAATTACGCTAGAAGCACTAAGTCTGAATCTCTTTCCTTCTGCCAAAATACATACATTTCCTTTAATTTTCTTCTTAAACCCATCTACTCTCCTTCTAAACATGCTCCTTTATCCTACACAAACAGATAAACCATCTGCACCAAATCTTTCAAACCGATCACTAAAACAAATATAATGAATCTTTACTTAGGTTTCAAGTTGATCACTATAAAACCTCAGTCACATACCTCTTACTTTTAATCCAACACTACACTACACTCCAGTAGGCACAAAAAGATAGTTTAAAGAGGTAGACTGCTTTCACCAAAGGAAATTTTTCACAAGGGAAATTAAGAAAAAAAATTTGGCAATGAAATTAATAGCTGCTGTTTTAATACTCTGTTCTGCTCACATTGCACCAGCAGAATGAGAAAATGTATTATAACCTTTCACAAACAGGTATTTCCCCTGGAAGGCACTAACACTGTCAAATTTTTGCTTGTTTCTTCTGGAATAGTTATTTTAGTTTTCAGATACACTTCTGAACAGCTTCGACAGCATTCTTAGTGTCCAGTGGGCCAAAGCAATGGGAAACAGCAAGTGAGGAAAAATAAACTCTTTAACATGTTCTGATCCAGTTGCTAGCAACATCAAAGATAGATGGTAGAAAATGGCTCCTCAACTGTCAAAATTAAGTGTCAAGGCAGCAAAATATGGTCATAATTGCCTTTTTCTGGTTTCTGAGCCTAGAGAAAGGATTAGGTTAATCTGCATAGTTTAGTGCTGAACAGAATACTCCTTTGCTTTGCTTGTGTTATAAGCTGACTCATCACTTCAGAAGCAGAACAATATTCAGGAAGAAACTACTACAGTGTGATCTTCCACAGCAAAAATATCCCGCTTCCATATATTGAAGTAGAGGAAAGGGGCTGCTGTCTACTGCACAAAATAGTATGTACAGCCAGGCATACCAAAAGCTGGCTTCAGCTTTTTCAACTACTCTGCTGTTGTATTCCCAATTTATTTGGCACACAGCACACCAAGAAAATAAAGAAGTTCCCAACTTAAAAGGCAAAAGTTGGTGACAAGAATACCAAGGGAAGCAGGATTACCCTGCAATACCACCACAAGAGTTAACCACCAAACTGCCCATCATCCCTGTCCCTAATGACAACAGCTATATCAACAACTTCATGCTCCATTTCCCAGTCCAGAGAATGTGCGTGTGTGCGTATTAAGAAATGTGAAAAAATTGCAAAAAAATCTAAGACAGTCTCTTGTATGGTCCAGCTCACAGTTCACACCAAGTCAATTATCTGTGCATGAAGCTACTCAGTAAACCTGGCACACAAGAATAGAAAGCTATTAGCTAATGAACGTGAGGCCTGATGGAAATGGTCACAATAATTAGGTGAAGGAGAAATAGAAAAAGAAATAAGAGCAGGACTGAGTCTAATGAAAACTGAAAACATACAGAAATAAATATGTAAGGAAGAACGCTAGAAGAGAGGAAACCTACTGTGGGGGAAAAGAGCTGGCTTTGTCATCGGTGGTACACCAGGATATAATTCTAACTTGATGGATGATGGCTGGCTTCATACTTAACTTCCATGTAACTTCTCTCCAATGGAGACAATATAGTCAGATTTTAGTGCCAGAGTAACTAGTACTCTTTTATTGAAATGCAACACTTCTAGGCAGACCATGAAAAAAACTACTACCTAGTGATAATGCAACGTTAACTCATGTATTTTATTGTTATATTTTTAAGCTTTATCAATTTTTCAGAGAGACATGTACCATTTAATAGTGTTTCTAGCATGCTAGGGTGGATATTGGTGCTTCAAAACAGGTTGGGAGAACAAAGTATCAGAAGCTCGTTTGCCAGAAATGTAAGAAAAACTGACTATAAAGGTACTTCAAGTAAGCCTGAGCTTAAAGGGAGCTCCTGCACCTGGAGACAAAGCAGGTGGTAGATGTCCCAGGTGAGGCCCTGACTGCAGGCTACCAAACAGACACAGCATCTTGATGACGTGGAGCTGAGAAGGCCTAAAACCCTCAAAGGTGGTGGAAACACCTGAACACCTGTAAGTGTCAGTGCACTTCAGTAGTTCTGTTTCAGTCTCCACCAACTTGAGCACTGCTGCGGGTCAAATGCTTTGCCACCCAACAGTCTACAAAGGCGGAAAGCGGTCAAGACAAGAGGAAAGTCTCCAGCAAAAGCACTCAGCCTGTAAACATATCCCACTCACACTCATTCCCAGGAGCCACTACCCATTACTTTGTGTAGTGCTTTTGTCTCCTTAGGGCCACATCAACTGCCGACATAGGCCAAGAGCTAGATGGCAGCAACAGCAATGGGTGGCAATGACTACAGGAGGACTATAAATAAACTAAATATGTCATCTTCGTTATTTTACTTTCTGTAGAAACATTCAATTCCAATATTTAAATCATTTACTAGCTGCATGGACTCGGTGAAGTTTTTTTCCCCAGTCTCCCTTTTCATCTGGACTCTAAACAAGGTTTCTGCTTTACTTCTAATGCTTCACCACATCAATTTTGTTAAGACAGAAGAGAGGTGAGAGGACCACTAGTTATGACCTCAAAGGGTGAAAAATGGCAAGGGAAGTCAAACTCACATGAAATGACACTATTCTGCCTGACTTTTCTTTCCCAGAATACCACCACACCTTTTTGACACAGTTGGATGTTTTTGTAGATCATTCCAGAGCAACTGAAGCACCAATGGACACAACAGCCTAGTACCAGATTTGTTTTCCCTCAGGCCTTTGCTCATCTGCTACTGTACAATGACTGTTTTCAACATCACTAAGGCCAACTGGAAACTATAAAGAAGGGAACTAATGCTTACCCTGTCATAGCTGGAATGTGAAAGACCACTGGCTGGAGTACCACTGTGGGGGGGAATATTGGACACATTTTATTTCTTCCTCCATCCTGAAAACAGAACAGCCTACTGTGGGTTTACTGACCAAAATGCAAAATATCAAAATGCAAAATACAAAAGCTGCCACATGGTGAATAAGCAGCAGCCCATCTACTTCCTCCATTTAGATAATTCAAGTACTGTAAAGAGATAGATCAGAGTCCATCAAATCCCAGGTACAGAAACTTTACCAAAAGAACAAAATAAAACCTTTATGAAAACCAATGCTGTTTCACTCCAAGATCCTTAAATGCAAAACATGAGCAGGGTTTCAGTCCTAAATAATGCAAGTCATTTCCGTGGTATGATTTAAGAGCAATCCAGGCCCATATGGGAAGGTACTACCATTAAAGCCTCTCTCTCTGCCACCAATACAGCAGAAGTCTGAAGTGCGAGAGTTGAAGGAAACAGAAAATATTTCCATTTCCAAACAATTCCAAATTTATCCAAAAATTGCTTAACACAAATTTCCCAAGAAAGCTAAACGTTTACTGAAGTCGAAAGTTTGCCAGAGAGGATAAAAGACTGAGTAATATCACAGGATCCAGACTCTGCCACCCACCCACGGCAGAATATGTCCAAAACGGAGCCAATCTGTTACATGAAACTTTGTTTTGAACAAAGAATCTTTTCACTCGACCACGTATGTTTGCTAAGGGATGTTTTTCAGACCACAGAATACTTATGCAAGTGAGGAGAGCTCTGAAGGAGCTTTAATTTAACTTTAATTTCTTCCCTGACACACACAGATCCTGGAATTTCAAAATTGGGACAGACAATTTCAGCCTACAGAACATTTTTCACTCATCACCCCACAATATAGGTATAATTTGCACTTTGTACAAATCCCTTTCACTGTCTTCTAAATCTATTTCCAGACAAAACAGTTTCAACTACTGCAAGGGTGTGAAATTCATGCAAATGTGGATTAATAATTTTAAATGAAGACCAGTTCAGAAAAGTCAGATAAGCATCTTTTGCTTCTTGCATGGGCCAATTACTACATTTTCTACTTGCTTTTATCTGAAAAAATAATTAAAAGTTCCACTGTACTCTGAAGAAATGCAATGCATTCTGAAATCCTCAAGTTTCTTATATAGAAGGTACTATAGTAATACAAGTATTAACCATTGTCCTGTAGCTTTTGAACAGTCCTTATTTCAAGGAGACAAGTATTCATAGATGAAACAAAAATATTCTTGCATAGAAGATTGTTTCACTGAACTTACTCTGGTTGTTCCAATTCTATTTTCCTCTCCTATAAATAAGCAAAACTTCCCAAGATACATGTCAGCTCAGATGCTGGAGGTGGTAAATACTGGATGTCAGATAAAAAAAATAGCCTTAATACACTGCTCCATGCTGCTGCCATTGTCTCAGAGAGACAGAAGATAGCTATTAAGTCTGCAGTCTGCCTAACAAGTCCAAAAAGCAGCACTATTGCTAAGGGAACAAGGGACTGAGATTGCCAGGCAATCCCTTTTTTAATTATTAAGTCCTATTGGCAGTACACTGGCATTCTGTCTTGAGGACAGAACTAAGCATTTGGGAAAGGATTTCAAAAATTCGCTCCAAAATGAGACCTCATATTGTAGCAGTTTGCCAAAAGCTAATTTGCAATTTTAGCTCTACCTTCCATAGTCAGCCAGCACAGCTTTGCTTCGCAAGTATCCAGATAATGAGCAATCTGCTCTTGATCCTGCGTTCAAAGTACTTAAAGTGATTAACAGATCTGCACATGGAATAAGTCCGGGCTTTCTGCGTGTAGCCTTTACCTACCTTCTGTTGGGTACTCTGCTGCTCATTTCAGTAGGACTGCATCTTTATTCTGATACCTGTTTGAGGTGCAGAAGGCTAAGTGTTGCATAAGATCCTGGAGAGGACAGAATTTAAGACCTGCTCAAAATTTCACATCTTAGAAGCAAAACCAAAAACCATAAATACTGCCTCTAGTAATAAGCAAATATTTTCTCTCTTTTATTAATAACCATTCAGCAACAGTACATTTAAAATATATATATACCTTGGAACCAATACCTTCTTAATTACTGGGTACAAGTCAGGGTTCAGCAAATCCATAAAGCTGCACAACTGTCCTCTTCTATCAACCTAGAGGAGGTGATGGATGTGACAGCACAGCAGCTCTTGGATTTTAAGCCATGCAGTACAGTAACTCTAAAGAGCTAATGCATAATGGGGGAGGGGAGAGGAAAGGCCTCCAAAGCCCCGATATATTTAGAATCGATCCTTTCACCTAGGCAGGCTGAAAAAAGTCTTATCGCTTTAGCGATCCGTACAGAACACTATGAATGCTCCTGGAGAATGCTCAGGTGAGTTCTTGGGAAAAACAGAGCTGCTCAGCTCTGGTTTCAGACTAAATCCTACCATACTGCTGACATTGGAACAACCTTTAGCTCAGGCATGGATTATTGTACTCTTCATAATCAGTTAAATGCTCCAAGGAAAAAATATAATTACATCTGTACTCAACACAGGGCATTGCCAAACCGTATCAGTTTGAAAGCCTGCAACAAATCAAGAACTGTATTAGGCAACAACAAAAAAAGGAAAGGAATGAGTAAAATCACATGAATGACATTCATCATCCGTCACTCAAGAGACTGTCTGAAAAGAGATTTAATAATAATGCTGGTTCAGTGGGACCTGTTTCCAGGCAAATATAAACATGAAATTCATGATGAAAAAAGGTAGCCCAAACTGTTTTTGTTTTGGTTTCAATTAAGACATCTTTATGAAACAGTAAATAACACCAACACCAACTCATTCATGGAATAAGCTAGTACCGCAAAATGTAGAAGGTAAGAAAGACATAAAAACTTCACGGGCAGCAGCACAATCCACACCAGAAGCTGGGGTGTTTTATGGGGTTTTAAAATCAGATTTTATTTAAAACATTGTAAAAAGGTAGAGAGGTGTATTTTCATTCATCAGAACAAATGTTAAAAGGCTCTTAAGATGCACAATCAACACCAAGCTACAGCTGACAATAGTAAAACTCAGAGTTTCTTGAATATTGCAGAGTTTGACCTTAAGGTGAGCAGAACAAGTTGCCAGCTGCTGAGAAAGAGGGCATTCCTGCACTGTTGTACATGAAAGTCCACACAAGACAACAACTCATCCAATAGAGCTATCAAAAAGCTGTTCATTTTTTGATGTGCTACATTTATATTAGGGTTTTTTTGACCCAGCTTACCCTGTGATCAAAGATTCTGACTACACAGTAACCTGATGAAGCATTAGCAATATTCTCTGGTTATCAGATGACCATAATCATATCAAAACCACACATTACGTGACTGATTACATCAAACAAGAAAAAGCAAATCAATAAATCCAGGGCAAGACTGACTATACTTCAACAAGCAGAATTAGGCATATCGAGTTCTGTTAATCAAAGTGACAGGACTGTTCTTATTCTCAGGATCCTTGAACAGTGCAAAGTCAAAAGGAACTAAAGACTATTCTCTAACACCTTTCCATAGGCCCATACTTAAAAAGGAGAAACAACAGGAAATGTAATGCTTTTGTGGTAGGTGGACCACATGGCCTGGTTCACATACATCCCACCACCCTTAAATGTACCATCCTCACAGCAATTACTCACACCAGCATTTCTTTAGAGTATACCAGGAACCTCCCAGGAATCCCCAGTTTAAGCACAGAAATCGTTGTGATAAACAAAATCTTAGTGGTAAAAGTATTTACCTGTTACTCGTAAGTGGAGCTGCTGACACACTGACTATCGTTTGCTACACATCTCAACAACTGATCTACACATAGCCAAGGAGGAAGCCATGCTTGCATTTTAAATGTTTCCCGTCGTAATACAAACAGCAGATCTTAATATTTCTCAATGGCCAAAGCAAATTCCAGGAGCATGTTTGACAATGCATCAGAGATGGATGTACAGAAAACTAAGAGCTTGGCTTGTAGCTGTAAAAATTATCCCAGACATAAGGCAAACAGCATTCAAAGCACATAGAGAATTTCAGAGACAATTTGGAACCCGTATGTGCACTAGACAATGCTTGCTATTTTGGGAGGGTATTTTTGTTTTTAATAAAAAATGGTGTTATAATAAATGTGTGAGCGATACAACAATGCTTCTAGAAAGCAAAGTGGAAGGGCTGTGTGTGGCAGTAATACAAACAGTTCACAGGAAGGCTGCATGTCCTCTGGCTGCTTCCCTCCCAAGAGGACCCTAAGTGATGCTGCACCACACTGCCATTACCACCATAATGACTATTCTACAGACTGGGACAAAGATTTACTGTTCTGTGGGCAAGAGCTCTTCTTTCTGATCTTAAGAAACAGTGATGAAACCAAACAACATAATTCTGAATTGTTATGTATTGGAATAGTTTCTCTTCTTAGTGCATGAGGTTCTGTTACTATTTCTTTTTCATATTTGCAAAAAGCTCGGGTCTGAGGAAGACTTCCCATTAGCAGTTGGACAATTAACAAGCAATTAGCAGACATGCCAGTCAACTTTGGCAACCTTTTGGCAATCAAAGTCACACCAACATAACAAACTATCCTAGAATCAGAAAGCAAACACGTACCAAGAAGCAGCTACTTAAAACCATGTGCTATACCCTGTACTCTTTCAAACAGCTTAAGGTTTCCCTTGTCCTGTCATAAGGAAATATACACAGTCTTCAAAATGGGATATTACTTAAAATTAAAGAATCATCTTGGGTGATGAATCACCACATCAAAGACCAAGTCTGCGTTTTATGTCTGATGCTTCAAGAGCGAGTTTGTTTCAGATATGTTGAAATTCTGAATGGAATTGTTTTATAAGAAAAGCAAAAGTGAAGCTGCTGACAGATGTCAGTCAAAATTCAAATTAAGTTTATTGATGCGGAAGAAACACCAAAAAAAAAAAAAAAAGTGGAGATCAAGGAATTATTCTAGCTTCCCAGAAATACCACAAGGCTGTTCTCACTTTTGACTGGCTCCTTAGAAATTTCAGAACACAGATCTTTCCCAGCTCTGTCACAGATGGTCAGATGGTGAATTCAGAGGATGCCTACAGATACCTGCTGCACGACAGAGCTTAGGTCTGTTCTGTGCTTCCATATGCACAGTTTGAATAAAGTGCTTAACACCCCAACTCTTAAGTTATTTTTTTTAGGAGCAGAGAGAACCCTGCAAAAAATGTACACAGTGGCTCAATTACATGAAAAGGATATTGGCTAGGTTTTTGAATATAATAGACAATTTCTTTTCTTAAAAATGAGATGTACTTGTCTATGAAGGCAACAGATTCCATCTGTGAAGTTGCCTTTTTACTACTTAGTGTGGGTGGGAGGATACCAAAGTGTTCTTGTGGACATCAAATTTATTTCATAAAGACTTCATATTTTTGACTTGCAATTAACAGTGAAAGTATTGATCTATATTCAACTAAAACAAACCATTTACAGAAGATGTATTTAATTTTGGAATTCTCAGAAATCTACTAAGACGTGAAAATAAGACTGCAACATGAAAGCATCTGTCACACCTCTCTGAGAAGAAAATAGCTGCACTAATTCACAAAAGCTACGGAAGAAAAAACCCAACAAAGTACCAAAGTACAACATACAAACTGTCACCCTACTTCTGTGAATTCCTGGTATTTTAACATCTTAAAAATTAGCAACACTTTCAGGCAAAATTTACATCTTCTGCACTAATAGTACATAAAATTAATTTTTTTTCATTCTTTTCAATGAAAATGTGCAGTATTAATGGCATGAATTTCCGCATTATATTACCACATGCAAAAAAATTACGGTTATTTGGAATTTTTCAACTACAATAGAAGTAACCAGGATATCAGCACAAATGATGATACTCTGGGGAGAGAGAGAAATATAAGCAGAGTAACCAGAACAAGGAGTTATGCACCATTAGCAGTATCTTACAGCTTGTTTATAGAATCAGATAATTGCATAAGGGCAGAACCTAAATTCATCTTTCATCAGCCTTACGAGTATATGCAGGCTGTTTGAAAGGCCTGATTTCTACTGTACACAATTTTTAAACTTAGAAAAAAAGAAAGAAAAGAAGGAATTTTACTGATTTTTTCTCCCTGAAAATTCATCTTCTAGCTGCTGTCTTTCACACCACTGCTCCCCCTCCAAAAAAATCCACCTTTTTACCACTTTCCTCTTACAGGGCAAGGGACTACCCAACTAAGATCAGATCAGTTATTCACCCAGTGAAGAGCATTCAGATCACTGAAATAGCTTCACTACATTTTACAGGAAGCATTACTCACAGTCATTTAATTGCACTGACAAAGGAAATCCATTCTGATAGAAGGTACAACACAGGAGAGTTAGTCAGCAAATTACACTGGAGTACCAGAAGCAGCAATAACAGCGCAGACTTCCAAACTGCTCTGCCAATGTACGTTCAGCAGACCCTGGAAGAGTTCTCCTCTACACCTCTGCCAGACAGAGGAAGAGGTCTTCAAGAACTTTTCCTTCTCTGAAAAGACCAACAGAAGAGTGTCAGCTACGACTGGATTAAAATTAAAAAACAAGGAATATTGTAAGTCCTAGGAACAACTATCCATAGACCATGTGGAAAGTCAGCTCTACCGGCATCTTTATGAACAGATAAAGGTTTAACTCCATTAAATAAGCAAAGCTATAGCAGAGTTTGGAATTCTTTTAGAAAGCTAGAGCTTTGAATCTCAGGACACCACAAGCTTACACTGATGATCCAAAAAGTAGAGAGATAAAGATTTCAAATAACTTGAAGAGAACTATTGACTTACCTGAATCAGAATTGTTGGGGTTTATTTTGACCTCTGTCCTTTCCTCTTTCTTTGACCTTGGCAATGTCACTTTGCTGCTAATCTTCTGTGCCACTTTGCGGAACACAACGATGGTGACTTTTAAAAAGCACTTTGCTAACTGGCATGAACACCCTCAGCAAAATCTTTCAATGCGGTGCAAATAACAAACATGTTTTGCTGAGACAGTCACAAAAAAGAGCAAATACGCTTTTGCTAGTTCTCTGCAGTATTAGTTAACTGGCTTTATTCCTATAGCAATGCTGGCATATCTAACATCGACAGACAAACAGAAACAAACAGGACCAACTTCGTAATTTACAATACTTCACGAAAACCAACAGGACTCTCCCTTTTTGCTCCTAAGCATTATATTCCAGGCACTTTTCTCTGACCAGAAATGAGACTTGAATCACAGACGAGAGATACAAGAAATGGAAACTCTTAAGAGCTGTTCTAAATGCAGAGATGTTGACTTCAGTGGGCATTTCTAGTTGCTTTTTTTTCTATAGGTCAGCATTTAGATTATTTAGGTGCTTTTCACATTGGGAAAGGCCTACTAACAATTCTGTAACATATGCTCAATGGCTCACCAAAATGCAGCTGAAGAAGGAGAGGTTGGAAATATCACCAGATAAAGAGAAGCAGCAGCAGCCAGTGAGGATTCTGTCAGATTAATAAGATTAATTTTCATATGTTATAAATTGAATCCCTTGAATCAAATGCCCAAAATAAAAAGAGAAATACTTATCTCCTCACACAGCAGAACCAAATAGGTTTCCTAAATAATCTTCTTTCTCTCATGTAGTTATATGACTGACACATGAGTTGGTAATGCCACTGAAACACTTGTCTACCAGACTTACTGCCAGCTGAACTCACACTCAACAAAGTAATTTCAGGGTCTCTAAAACTAAATCACAGGTGTGCAATTTATTTTGTAAAGACCTTTCTGTACTCACTTCCTGATTACATTCCCAAAGCAATGACAAAGCAATGAAACAGGCAGCCCTCAGAACCTCCAAGATTAACAATAAGTCTTCCTCAAACAAACATGGTACTAAACATACAGAGCACTTTTCCTACACTCTAAATGTATTAGCATTAAATGTAAAGTTATGAAAATGAAAAGAAGAAAAACTATAGAACAGAAAAAATATTGTTCTTTTAACCAAAAAAGATGGATAACAGAAAACGATTTGGAGTGCTTTCTGATGAGGAGTAGCAAGAAACAGACACCTCCTGGAATCTTCAAATAACTGTCTGAAGTTCAGTTCAGATGAACAAAACTGAGTTACCTCCCAAAGTAACCAAAACCCTATGTTCTTTATTACACTACCAGAAATGTTGACAACTATTCTGAGCATTGTTTTGGTATATACTATCCGAGTCCACAAAGATGCAATAGTTTAAATCAAAAAGGATTTTTTTTCCAAATCCTTATATAATGGGGTAATTTCTCAGACTTGTATTAGTGTGCCCATTTGACATGTTCAAAATGTAATGTGATCTGCTTAAAAGATTCATCATGAAGTACTGCCTTTATGCATTGTGTCTGCCTAAACATAAGCAGACATCTGACAACAATGCATTGTCTGATTTTCTTCTATTCTAGTAGAAAAATTGATTTTAAAAAAGGGAACTCTGTTCTTTCCCACTCCCCCATCTTGTTCCCTAACTCCCAAACTAACTCATCCTGCAGCTTCAGGATGCACAATGTACATCCCAGCTGGTGCCTGAAGGCAAGATGAGATGTAGGAGAATCACAGTCTATTACTCAACACAGGGAGTACCAATCAGTAAATCAATACAGCTGATGCTCCCATGACAGTCCTACAGTGCTTGTAGATGTTTAATACATGTAAGAAATGCATCTGCAAGAATCCTTTCCAAGTTCCGGCAAGCAGAAGCTCTTCCCTCACTACAGACACATCACTGCCTGTCACCTGGTGGGTGGTAACTTGTGCAAAGAAAATGTTGCAAGCTTGTAATTCTACAGGCACAAACCAACGGAGACAACCTGCTCTCCATTATCCACAGTAAATGAGAAAACTAAGTTCATCAGAAAAACAGAAAAAATGTAAGCTATATATTAATCAGGATGCAATAATATACTTAGTCCACTAATCTTTACAAAACTAGTAAAAAGCTTTCCACAGAAAACAGAGCAGAGAAATTTCTAAGATGCTTATTACATATAAGAGAAAAGGGATTTCAGCAATGCAGTGACAGAACAACCAACACATGACTTAGGCAGTCCAAAGTTGTTTATCCTACAATCCCGCATCCCCACAAAAAAGCTCCACCATTGTCATAATCTAATATTTATGATGCACTTGCTCTGTAGATACACTCAGAAAAAAAACATATATTTCAAATGTTTAAAATAGCATATATTTTTAAAAATTTCTCTTCAACCACACAGCACAGAATGAAGAACTCCATTTTGTTTAATAAACAGCTGTTGTAGTATGTCAAGCCCACACCCAAAGTTACTAATTTATCTTATTTCAAAAGAGAGAAACAAACCAATATTTTTTTCCTTAAAATAACTCAAGTCCTTCCCTCCAGTACTAGGTCCTACATTCACTCAGTTTCCCAAATGTAATACTGCTTGCTCCAGCCTTATCTGGAATAGAATTTTCCTATACCCATCATTTCTCTACTAGATCTGATCCTATCTTGGTCACAATCACCAGGTAAATTCTCTACCTTTCCCCTTCAAACACATCTCTGAATCCTTTCAGAGGCATTCCCACTCATTCTTCCTCTTTCTTTACTACTGCTTCCTCCCAAATGAGGGAAATTATAATAATACATGTAGCAACTTCTCACCAACCATTTACAGTGCAGAAAAATTACACTCTGCTGATTCATTGTAGCAAGAGGCATTTACTCTTGCTGCTGAAGGTCCAGATGTTTTCTAGCATCCGTATCTGTTTGGTTGGTACCACTGTGTGCTGGTGTCCCTCTGGTTGGGCTGGTTCTCTTGTTGATGCTTTTCCCTTTTACAACTAGAAGTCTCTGATCTGAATGAAACAGTGAAATACTAGAAGCTAACAGTTTTTGATCTTAGAAATTACTTTCATTCTAAACCTCAAAAATGTTCAGCTAGCACTTAGCAAGGAAGCCTTAATGGCCTGTTAGCAAAATAAGCAAGTAAATATTTTCTTAGGTAAGGAGGAAAGGTACAACACTGAAAGGCAATTATTTCTTATTCGCAGATGCAGCCAGTCACTCATTAGCTAAGCAAATCAATCCTTAATTTTACAGCATTTATCAACATGCCCATATAGATTGCCATCTGTAAGGGAAGGGTTTAGATACATGATTCTGTGATTCTGTGACATTAAGATTGCCTTATTCTAACAAAATGTGAAACTTTATTACTATAAGAACAATACTGTAGAAACTAACTTGAAAGCTCTTACAGTTCCTATTTGCAAACTCATTAACAAGAACTAATAATACTTTTTTTACTCTTTCACAACCAACTAAGTAAATTCACTGCTAAAACATGTGAGGCAAAAAAACCACAGGAAGATACTGCAAGGCCTGGAAATTTACAGCACTGCAATGGTTAATGCTAGCACTAGTGAATCTATTTAAGATATTAAAATTCCCATCTGTCAGACCTCTTTGCTAATGTCCCTGCCCTCAAAGGAAAAGGGAACATATGCCTGCATCCTAGCCACCCAGTTCATAGAGCTTCTTATTAACTCAAGCCATAAATGACAATGAGTGCATACTAACACACGAATCTAAACCACCACAGCCAACATGTAGGTCCGTGTTTGCTCTTGCCATCTAGACACAGAGAAGCAGAGAGAAAGGCTAAACAGCGGCATACAGGCAATCAGGAAAGGAGATGATGATCTTTAAACCACTGCAGCACTTTGCTCCCACACTCATAAATAATGTTCTATGTGTGTGTTTGACTTTGAGAAGTTTTAAGTTTGTGAAAAGAGACACACTACAAGAACAACGCCCAAGCAACAGACAGTAATGCTGTCAGTATCACAGAGCAGCTGAAATCACCATGATTTCCTCAATCCTAACTACCAAAGTTCAGTCCCCCTGCTCTCTAATGGGTGAGCTGTATCATGTAAAGCACCACAAGTATCAGCTGAAGTCCTGGGTGTACAAGGACATTTTACTCACACGAGTTAATGTTTCTGTCAACACCAGCTCTATGATGGATAAAGAGAAGATCCAATTCAGCTGGGATGGGTTAAATCTCCCATAAGGAAAACAGGCTTGCATCTCATTTAACAGCAAAATCTAGCAAGTAAAATGAAAGCTTAGGAGCATTTACCTTTACAAATAAGCATTTATCCTTCCGAAAAGTGGAAGGATAATAGACATTTTAAGTTCAATAAGGCTTTATAACATACAGAAGTCTGCTAAAATGCCAATAAAACCTAGACACTATATGAATATGAACTACTAGCAAAGCATGCTTCATTTACAGTTGCTTTTGCACCCAATCATTTAAGTTGCTTCTAAAGAGTGGAAGGATTTACATGTTTCCTATGATCTGTAGCACCATACTGTACAAAAATAAACCCTTCTGGGATTGATTTAGAGGATACAGTGGTTCACAAGAAAGGATCACTAAATTAACATTAATCCCCTCTTTTCTTTGTATGATTTTTTTCCTCAAAGCCATATCCCAGCACCCTGACTGTTCACTGTGTGGCACTTACTGTTGCTGGACTTGAGGTCACGGTGAATTATGGGAACAATTGCTTCCTCGTGCAGGTAGTTCATTCCCCTGGCAATCTGCACGGCCCAGTTCACCAGTATGTCAGGAGGTATCCTTTTACCAGACAACACCCTATTGAGCGATCCTCCGCGGGCAAACTCCATGATCAGGCAAAGATTAGGTTCCTTCAAACACACGCCCCTGAGGGCAATGATGTTGGGATGTTTTAACATGGCAAAGAGCTTGGCCTCTTGGCGGACATTCTCAATGGTCTGGCTGATGTCCTCATCAGGGTCATAGCGAGCTGCCTTGACAGCAACCTCATCTCCTATCCATACAGCTCGATACACTTTTCCGAAGCCCCCTATGCCAATGATTTCTTCCAGAACAAGCTCTGAGAAGTCGATCTCTAGGACTAGGGAAAGAGGAAAAAAAAGATGTAAGCATTTAGCAACTATGCAGCCTGTACATCAGCTGAATGTTCACGCTGGCCAACCTCACCCTTACCCTTGGAGGAAGGGCCAGTTTTCACTCCAAAACAGCACAAAGGAAAGCAGTAGGCCTTTCTGACAACTTTTTATTGCCAAATAGTATGGTAAAACTAAAGACCTTGCAGTGTCATAAAATCTGTATGATGTACTCACTGTAAATGGTAAAACATAATAAAATAAAATACTTCCTCTTACCACACTTAAACCCTTATAATACTGATGCTCTTGCCCCTACTCCCCTTAAGGATGTACTCTCAGTGACAGTACAAGATTCCAAAAATGAAAAACACACTCACCAACTAATCTTCACTGTGTTCACAATACAGTGCTTAATGTAAAATGGCTAAAACTCAACATAAAATGCATCTGGTTCTCCACTTGTCCCTTATTGGAATGTATCTTGTTGAACTGCCACAGCAATCTTTTAGTCCTTCCCAAATCACACTTAATTCTTCCACACCTCTCCAGGCTTTGCAGATTTGTTCCCCATAAGAGATCTGTTAACCAGTTCTGACGTTACTGACAACAGTGTGACAAACAGATGGATCAAACCACATACTGAGTATGCAGAGCAAGCAATAAGAAAAACATTTTTTGATTAATGCATACTGCATTTTTGTTACAAAAACTTCCTATTCCCATACACTGACTTTACAGGCTGATACAGTGACTGGTGGCTAATTGGCATCATACAGGAAAAAGATCTACAGATGCAGATGTCTCAATTCAGTACACAAATTGCACGTGGAGCAAAAGCAATGAGAAAATGTATCTGTACAACTGTGCACTAAACACAGTTTATATCAGTGGCCAAAAGAACTCATCCAACACTGACTAAGGTAGAATGAAAATTCCACATACTGACCAATGAAAACATGTTTTAAGGAAGTTTTTAAGGAAGAGTACCATAATGCAAGATTTAAACAGAAAGTCACCAAGACTTTTAATACTTTTCTGCATATGAAATGCCAAATCTGACATGGTTCCCCTGCTTTGTCTGGTAGAAAGGAAATGAAGTTTGTAAGGGAGCAGGTTAGATCCCACCTGAGCGAACTAATTTCCTTATTCCAATCAAATGTCTTTCCTATAGTACAAGACTTCGTCACAAAACTGCATGGAGTTAATACAAACTCTTCTGTCCACAGTTGCAGGCTTTTTTTTTTGTCTGAGCTCTATCTTTCCTGAACATGATTTTTAGAAGTTGGCTTACTTTTGTAAATTAGTCAAACCTATGAGTTAGTTTAATAAGGATGCCTGTGCTGCTTTTCCTAGTGTTCCATGAACAAAAGAATAATGGGAAACAAGATAGAAAACTGACCAAGAAAGTCTTCCAGAAGGAGAAAAGGTCTCTTCCAGTCCCGAACACAAAGAGAATTTATTTTTCTCCTACTGTGAATACATATTTTGGGTAACACTCTGAGCTTCAAGGATTTGCACAACAAAGAAGATTTCAGTCCTACAGCAGCAACCTTGGTGTTCAAATGCTTGAGAGAGAGATTACTAGAAAACATGAAAGGAATAGATTCTGACCAGAAACACTGAAATTTTAGAACAAGACTGTAATGACAATAAGTCCAGATATGAAACTACCGTGTCATTGAGAATACACAAAGAGTCACTCTTGCATTTCTTACTAATAAAAGACCTAAAGAAATCAGATGTTGAGTCCTGTCTCTTCACTTGATAGAATTTCAATACTGGTACAATCCTCAATTAACCTGCTCCTAGGGACAAGGTCAGTTAAAAGACTGAAAATGAACAAACACACCCCCCACACCACCAGGGTGACTGCCTGCCCTGCCAACTCCAGACACACAGCGTTCAGGTGCTGTTCACAGCGGGTGTTCTACCAGGGCATTTCACGGATTGAGAGGACATCAACGAGAGTTGAGCGAGCCGGCCCGCAGGTGCTGAAGGGACAGCTCCAGCGGCAGCGGCGACGGGACGGGACGGGACGGGACGGGACGGGACGGGACAGCCCCGGGGGCAGCGCCCCGGCCTCCCCCCGCCCCGGCGCTGAGGAGAAGGGCGACAGGAAGGTGGCAGGCAGGAGAACGAGATGGGCAAAGGAAACCGAAGGGCTGGAAAGTAGAACACCTCGTGTGCTGTCACCCATTTTCCATCAGAAAAAGCACATCCCTGCTGGAGGCAAAAATTAATAGGGGTGAGATGTAAAACGGAGACACTTCAGCTTCCACATGAAATCTAATGTGCGACATTGAATGTTCTTTTATCTGGAAGTACGACCTTAGCTGTAGTTTGAAAATGTATATTTCTATGAGGCAAACTGGCCAGCTCACCCTCGTGGGTAGCTTCCTCAGAAAAAAACCCTCATTTTAAAAAAATGTTTTGCTTGGGGTTTTTAAAAGGTACTTTCTGCTGAATTAGTTTATTCATTTTCATAGTTTGAGTTATACAGCTACATTAGGACACAAAATACTTGTTTTCCTTTACATTTCTAAACACACTAACCCCACCTCTGAACTCCGGTGTAATCTGGCAGAAGTGTTGTACAGGACTGTACAGAATTCAAGAACTGAAGTGCCATCATTCCTCTGTGGGTCGGTAAGGAATTAGAGAGTCTGTACACCATGAACCAGTGGCCATGTTGACAACAGCAAAGTAGGTGCTGTTTAATCAGCCCTTATTAGACCACATGATTAAGCTATTTAATTCAGTCTGAAGTGTGTAAGAGCCCATAGTGCAGATGAGAGTCCCTCAAGTCGGCCCACTGCTGACAGCCTCTACAGGCTCCTTTTATCATTCATGGTACCCTCACTGAGGCAAGAATCAAGCACACTAGATGGATGGCTAAAATTACCAGCTAAACTAGTACAGCTCTCAGTAGAAGCAGAATCTCTAGGACTTATACTCCTAAATTTCCATTAAATATGAAGATAAACTTTAGGAAAGCAAGTAAAAATAGGTTCTGTGCAGAGGTGCATGTCCAGAATGACACTTTGCATCACTCCTGCAAAACTGGACTTACTGGACTATGAAGTATTAAACAGTAGACTGTGATTCCTACTCCAAACAGCTATCAAACTAACATCATCAGCTCTGAAAGTGGAGAGCATTCCTGGCAAAGGCTTTCTAATATTCAAATTGAAAATCCAATTCAATGGCAACCAACTGTAATCCCTGTCCAAACTGCACTGCTTCTTATAAAAAAACCCACCCAAAAACATAGTCCTTAGGCATTATACAAACCTACTGGAGGGCAATAAATTCTACTTTGTCATGAACATATGGTTGTTCACTTGACAGAAGAGAAGTAGTGTAGCCCTGTTGTGGCACGGGAAGAGTAAGGCAAAGACGAAGGGGGAAGGTACAACTCCACAACTATTTGTGAACTATCAAGCCATAGAAGAGGCAGCAAGACAGAAGAATCCACAGTTACAAAGCCTGAACTTGAACACTCAAAACAGGACGGGAGCTAAGGGCTCAAAATGTTCTACAGAAATGGTTCTCCTAAGTATCTCAAAAGCATAACCTAATAAGCACTCATTCAAAGCTTTTTCTCTGTGTGTGGGGAAAAAATAACTTACCAATGCTGTTGCAGCATGAAAGAAAGGAACAGCACCTAGTCCCTTCACAAGCCCAAGGGCAATGCTACAAATTACTGAGTTTTACCTAAATGCTTTCCAGCAGAATACAGAGTAAGAAAAAAAGCTATTAGTTGTATTCCTTGGAGATACGGCCTAGATAGGACAAAGCATCTTTTCACTCTTTTACTTTCTAGAAAAGCCTACTAGTCTGAAGATTTTTCTCCGCCCCTCCAAAAAAAAGCATTATCCTTGCCTGAACTGTCAATGGTGATAGATAAATAGGATCTAGAAACAGTCATTCCATGCTGTTTCTCTTTCCACAATTGTACATAGTGACTAAAGACATGAAGAGATGAAACAGCCCTATTCTCCGTCTCCAACAAAGCCTTCAAAACTGCACTGAAATTCACAGAAACAAACCAATCCCTCGGTGCCTTCAGCATCACAACATAGTCAAGTGACCCTGAGGCAGGCCCAGATATCCAAACGGGGATACAACTCATTCACAGGTATTTTAGGACAGAATTTGTAAGAGGGCAGAGGAACCTCGTAACACAAATCAACTTAGGAATTTTTCAGTCAGAAATAATGAGCTTTTGGTTAGTAAGCAGGATGATACTGAACAAGTATTAGCAGTGAATCAACACTTCAGAAAACAACTGCTTCCCCTTCAGCAACCTTTCTTTAAGAATATTCTTAAAGGGAGAATGACCAGAGCCCTGGTGACTCCACCACTGCCCAGCCGCCAGGATTCTGTCGCTTGATGAAATTTTATCAGCCCCTGGAAACACAGGTCTTAACAATGGGAAACTGCTCCTGGCGTCGGTGAAACGCTAACAACATACTGAGCGAGGCTCTGCCTCCCCGGGAGCGGCGCGCTACCCTGGAAGACAGAAGGGCACTGGAGCAGCAGGAATACCTCAGCGGGTGGGAAAGGGAACACACCGGGGGCGTACGGCAGCCCCTGGGCAGGAGGGGCTGAGACGCCGTAGTCCCCCCGCTCCCCGCCGACGGCCATCGCGGGCCTCCCCCGCCGCCAGCTGGGCCCGCGGCCTCCCACGGCCGCTCGCCACCGGGATGGGCCTTCCCTTCCCCCTCGGCGCCGGCCCCGGCTTCAAACAGGACCCACGGAAGGGCCCAGGCCTCCCCCCAGGGACATCGGGAGGGCCGAGCCTCGGCTCCCCCCACAACCCCGGAGGTCCCGCCGGTCCCGTCCCCCCTCCCATATCCAGCCCAAGCCCCCGGTAGGGGGCGAGACGGGGCCTCTCCCCCTCTTCCCTGGCTCCGTCCCTCCCGGCGGAGGGGCCGCGCCAAGCCCCCCGCCCCGGGCCCGGGCCCCCTTACGCTGTATGGCGGGGGGCGGCGGGTATCGGGCGCGCAGCTCCGCGCCGCCCCCCTGCACGCCGCTGCTCACGTAGTTGCTGGGGAAGATGCCGACGCGCTGGTCGATCTTGCCCGTCCACCAGCCCTCGTCGCCGGACACGTGCGAGTCCCGGGACAGCACCTGCACCACGTCCCCCGGCCGCAGGCTGAGCTCGTCCTCGCCGCACGCCTCGTACTCGAAGACAGCGGTCCAGAGCGGCTCGTCGCCCGGCGGCTCTCCGCCACCCGCGCCCTCCTGGCTGAGCTCGGTGAGAGGTTCCATGGCGAGGCTGCTCCATAGGGGGAGGCGCCCGCGGCACCCGGGCGCTGCGGGGGGCGGCGGGGCCGGGACCGCCGCCTATTGTTCATGCGGCCCGACGCCCGCCGGCACCAGGTGCCGCCGCCGCCGCTGCCGGGGGTTCCCGGCGCGGGGCCGCCTCAGCCCAGCGCGGGCAGGGGCGAGACGGGGCAACGTGTGCCGTGGAGAAGCCGCCGCATCCCCCCCATCCGCCGCCGCCTCCTCCGCGCCCGCCTCCGCCTCCTGCTGCCGCCGCGCATCCCGGAGCCACCTGACTCTCTGGCAGCTTCGGCAGCGGGAGGGGAGGGCAGGGCAGGCCCCGCCCCCGCGCTGCCATTGGCCGCCGCCGCCGCCCGTCAGCACCGCCCTCACCTGATTGAGGGCCCGCGCCCCCTGGCCACGCCCCCTCCCCGCCCAGCCCCCGGCCCCGGAGTCGCGCACTCACCGGTGTGCCCCCGATTGGCCCCCGCCCCGTCAGCTCCCGCTTCCCATTGGGCCGCGCGCTCCGAGCTCCGCCTTCCCCGCCGCTCCTCATTGGCTGGGGAAAGGGGCATGACACGGGCCAAGGGCGGGGTGGGGAGGGGCGGCCCGGGGGCGGAGCGTGCGGCGCCACCTGGTGGCGGGCGGAGGCGGCGCGCACCTGGGCCAGCCCCGCGGCGCCCCCCGCGCTCGGTGTCCCTCCGCCCCCGCGGGGACCGGCACTGCCCCGTGTGCCCGGAGCGCGGGCCTGGGCCCCAAACCGGACAAAGGCTCTGTTGTCTGTTAGCCCATGGTCTTCCGTAGTCGGTCCGAGCTTAAGCACGGGTGTTAGATGGTTTCTGCACGAGGTTGTCATGGGTGTATCTCTGCTGAATGCCTTTGTTAAAAATTAACAGAATTTGCTTCTCACTCTTGCAATCAGCGTGTAGCTGCTTGGTCCTGAAAATCCAAATTCCTTCTCCCTGCTACCAGGGTTTTCACAGCTTGTGGAGACACCAGATCTTGTCAATAGAATTTGTTTGCACTTGGTAATATTACTGGGAGATTTTCTTTATATTTCACTCAATGCTTTTTTTTTTTCATCCTCATTTGAATTTCAGTGGTAAAACTGGAAATGAAAAGTCTCTGTTCATGCTTCATTGTAACAAAGCCCACTGATACCAAATGAGAAACCCAAGCATCCTGACAACATCTGATGTCTTCCCACTTTTACATAAAATCTAGGGTTCAGTTATTCTTCACTGTTTAGGAAATGCAATTACACAATTCTTCTCTGCAAGATGGATTTTCTAAAAATTCTCCATTCCTGAGTGAGGCCTTTGGTTTGGTTTATGTACAGAGTAGCTGCTAGTAATTCTTTAATGTTGTGCATTGGGGTTTTATCTATTTATCTATCTTTACATTAGCACTATGCTGTAGCACCTTTATAGGAAGCACCAGGGTTTAGGCTTTTAAAAGAATGATGGAGATCTTAAGCGTAACATGCTCTGAGTTCATACAAAATCCTTATCATTGTTTGTAAAATATTTGAATTTACTTGAATTTACTCTGGGAATACACCTCTACTCAACTGAAACTTAGTAACAAGTATTGCAGAGAACCGTACAAAGAACTACAATTATTCTAGTTTCTCTCTTTTTTCCCCAAACTTCAGAGCCTTTATTTCTCACAGAAACCAAACATACATGGTCTAGAAAGAGCTGGTATATTAGTATCCTTATTTTACAAATAAAGAGCAAAATGCATCTAGCTGAGGTCAGAACTAACATTTTACTGTGACATATGCAAGATTTAGGCATGCTCCAGCACAAGTTTTCAATTGAACTTGTCTAAGAACTGAGCTTCAGGTTTTCTCCTCTCTCTCCATTGCCTCTTGTCAGCAAGGGCAGAACTGAGGATGCATCCTCTCTACTATTCCTTTGTTACTCAAGGGTGTGTTTCCACAATCAGTGTAAGCTTATCCAATACTACTCTGTTGCTGAAAGGGGCTTTCCTGCCCCTTGTCACATGCTTGACCTGCTTTCCTGATTGCAACAGTAGTGACTGTGTGGCTGTGGAGTCATTTCAGCTCATTTATCTAGCTGAAAGCTAAGCCTCTGAGTAAAAGCAGCTAGTTTTCAATCAGCTTTTTATGTTCATCTGACTTGCATTAGGACTGTACACACAGACATTAAAGCCAGCACAAGGAAGCCGGACAGGTGAAAGAGACAGCCACCTTTCAGCAACATCCCATCTTTAGGTTACTTTGTCTTGATCGTGAAGACAAGGGGTAACAAATAGCTGCATTTGTGATTTCTGGAGTTCAAATAATAGATGACTGAGATGGAATGTGAAGGACTGCTGTTAATGTTCCTAGTTAAAATAATTGCAGTTGCATGCAATAATTTTCTGTCTAATTTTATGTAGAAAAAAATTTATTTCTTTAATTCACACAGTGAGAAACTATTATGCTTTATGTGAATACGGTGCTTTAAATGTTGTAATGTAAAAAATGTGAGTGAGACATAAGAAAATAGAGGCCCTCCTGTCTTTCAGCTGTTTGCCACTTACTTTGATCACTGCTATACAGCACTGATAGGTTTAAAGTAGAGAGTTATATTACTGATGGTGAAAACTATGGTAGGAAAAAAATTGCTTCTCTAGAGGCTCAGGTTGCCTGCTGTAGTGACCTGCCAAGACAGAACCCTGCCATCTTGTGGAATGCCTTGATATCAAAGTACACAGCTTTGCTTCTCAAAAGACACCCTCCTTTTTTTTTTTTTTTTTTTTGGGGGGGGGGGGGGTTTTTGGTTTGTGGGGTTTTTTTGTTTGGTTGGTTTTTTTGTTTGCTCCTTTGGGATTTTTTTTTTTCTTTATTGACGTGATTATATGTTTGTTTCTACAGAAGTGGTGTGATTGGCTCAGGAAGCTGCTTGTGCCTGGAGCTGGGAGAGTGTCCAGGGAAATACTCAGAAGAGCCACCACAGGATTTTCCCACTCTAATAGACTTCTCTTGGCATCTTTTACCAGCCACGTCAGAGACTGGTTTCTGAATGAAAAGGTCTGGCCAGATTGGGTAGGCTGTTCTTAGCATCAAGGTAAATAGAACTGTCAGTAAATATCAAGCTCATATTCCAGTAACTGGCAAAAGGTAGAAGAAAAGAACATTAAAGACTGTCTGCATGTTGTCTTTGAAAGATGGCATTTTAGCATTGGCAAGATACAGAAAGATTTTTGAAATGGTGCATGCCTTTCTGATGAACATATAGCCCAAATGCTACATTGAAACTTTTTTCTTATGCATTTTCTAATAAGACTGTATTTGTTCCCATTATTATTCAGCAGATCTGAATAATGGGAATTAGATTCTAGATATAACAGATCCATCTCTTAAAGTCTGTATTTGAATACACACTCTGTGTTTCTTAAAGTTTGGACAGGGATTTTGTTATAATGTGTTTAAAAAGGAGAGTCTAACCTGCAAAATGCAGATGATACTCTGAATATAGTTCAAACTTCTTTCAAACTGGGAACTTTGAACCAAAGCTTTTAATTCAGGCTCATTTTTGCATCTATATTTTAAAAGTACCAACAAATTATTAGAGGGTAAACAAAAAGGCCAGTCTATTCCCAGTCTTTGTTTTAAGAAGCAATGGAAAGTATTCTGCTTATTCAGTATCATTATTAATACAAATTTAGGATTATGATCTCAGCTTTTGTCCTGTGTTTTCTAGAGGCTTGTGCAGACTACCAAACTAGTACTCTCTCTTTTAGTGGTTGTGTTTCCTCTCTCTTCACTGGACTTAGCAGCTCTATAACTTCTTAAAACTTGGCAGTCCATAGTTATAAATCTACACTGGATATCAAAATGTTGGCCAGTCTAGGCTCCTAGTATCTGTGTTCTGTAAAGGGAAAAAACCAGAACAGTATTAAAAAACAAAAGAAAGAGGAATGTCCAGAAAAAAGGAAGGAGTACTGTCACAATCCAGCTACACCGCAGTACTAGAAACATACTGTACTTCCAACTATAGCTACGATGAAAGCACATCTCTACCAGCACAGTGAGAAAGTATAAAAGATTAAGGAGATGCCCCTTGGCACATCTTATTGCAGCTCACTCCTTTTACATCCTGTGATAATTCATATTGCATCTTAAATTAACCCAGCACTAACGCTCTCATTTGGCTTTTGTACCTTTCAGAGGATACACCACAGATCTGTTCTGTGCTTATATCCACAGATATAGCCATATATACCACTCTGGAGATGAATCTCACTCCAGTAGCCAGATTTTTTAATCACTTGCTGATAATTTCTACTCAAACAATGTAAGCTTTACTGACAAATGGATTCTTTTGTCATTAAAAATTGCCTCTCTACATGGCTGTAAAGCTGAACTGGTTTTTTTCCCCCACTTTAGAACAGTACTGCTTTGCCAACATCACTTTAGTGTAGGTCTGTTCTTGATGAGGGGGAGAGGGGTAAGCCACAGGCAACAGAAGCTTTATGAACTGTGCTGTGCTAGCTAGGAGGCAGGCTGCAAATCTGGGTCTTTAGCATCTGAGTCAGTAAAGAGAGAGCTCTACTCTGCTTCATAAAATATATATGCTAATCTCCCAGATGGCTATATGTTCTTTCTCCATAAAACAGATGACCTGGAAAAATAAAAGACTAAAAACACTGGAGAGTGGGAATTCTGGGCCAAAACCTGGAAGCTTGCAGTAGATTTTACAGACAGACTTGGATTTTAAATTTAGTTTGAATCTGGTTTCATAACAAAGTATAGCAATGGCTATTATTATAGGTCACAGTAAAATTTCACATGCAACATGAATCATTCATACATCTGCATCCCTATAAGAAAAATAAAACAAAGGAAGACTTTCAAATGAGATTTCTGTCTGCACTAAAAGATATACACCTAACAGAAATAATGGTTAACTTTGGCTTAGTAATGATTAACATTTGCACACTGTATATTAGCTCAATCCAAGCCACACATATAGCTCTTGTTTGATTAGTCATAGATTGAGTTGCTGCTCCTGTACAAGAATATCAGAACCATGCTGCCACACTGGCAACATTGTGTCACAGTTTCATAAATGTGTGGAACAAATATTTAACTTATTTGAAGAACTGTGATTAGTGCAATGCAAATGCTCTCACCAGAGTTCAGCAAAGACACTACAGAAAACTTTTAAGGTTTCTGAAATCTTTATAGGTGCTGATAGCCTTGATCCTTGTTTTCATGTTTCAAGTGAAAAATAAAGCAGCAGCAGACTACCCTTCAGTATCACGGCCAGCATATGGTGCAGCACTCACTCAGAGTACTCTGCACTGCCTCCGGCACCTCATCTCCCATTCAAGGCCTTCTGCCCATGGAACAACCAAGTCTCCTTTCTTTGTGAGGGCAAATGAGATTTTGTTTGGAAATAACAAAACCAAGAAGGAAAACAAGGTATTTTGTTTAGGTTTTAAGTTTGTCAAACAAAGCCTTTGGGACAGTTTTCAGATCACTAAAGCTACCCTTGAATAGCTTCAGAAAGACAACACAAAAATAAAGAATCCTGCATCTCAGTTCAAACCATGCAGATGAAAACTTCATTTCTAAACATACAGAGACACAACATCCACTAGATACCAGCACTCATATGCAAATCATAGTCTCATACCCAAATCATAACTCTGCTAAATCTGTCATTATAAAGTTATGGACATAGAATAGGTAACCTTTTCATTTGGAGTGGCATAATCCTTTTGTCAATTGAGGCTGATGTCTTTTTTTCCCTAATTTTTATTTACTGAGTTAACTAATTCAGAATAATAAACCTCAATCTAAAATAAGACCAACTAGGTCAATGCAGTAGTAATTATCATAGAATTATATAATGGCTTGGGTTGGAAGAGACTTAACTAATCTCATTCCAACCTCCCTGCCATGAGTAGGCACATCTTTCACTAGACCACATTACTCAGGTCCCCATCCAACCTGGCGCTGAACACTTCGAGGGATGGGGCAGCCACAGCTTCCCTGAGCAACCCGTTCCAGTGTCTTACCACCCTCACAGTAAAGAATTTCTTCCTAGTATCTAATCCAAACCTACCCTTTGTCAGTTTAAAGCCGTTACCCCTTGTTCTAGCACTGCTTGCTCTTGTCAATTGACCCTCTGCAGCTCTCCTGTAGCCCCCTTCATGAACTAGAAGGCTGCAATAAGGTCTTCTCAGAGTCTTCTCTTCTCTCTGAGTCTTCATTTTAATTGTTTTTTGACACACTGTCTTGAGAGAACAGGCGACATTTGCCTGCTGTTTCCTTTTATTTACAATCCCAGTTTAAATCCTTAGCAGAATTAGTTAGAGGAGCCTCTTTTAAAAAAATGGATGACTTCTGGAAAATTTTCTGTCTTGATTTCCCCTACTCTATGCCTGGTGAGTAAGCTCAGATATGATACTGTATCCATTCTAGATTTCATAAGGCAACTAGAAGGAGATTTCCTCATACTTACACGAAAACAGACCTAAGTCTGTTTTGATCTTTTAGTTAAGTGCGGGCAGAGAGACACATGTTTTTATTGTGATGCTATCTCTCAGTACTGGCAGCACCAGATCCACAGACAGCCAGAGACATGCATTGAGCAGGGATTTCATGTTACAGGGTTGAAACCATGTCTAGAAGTCTGTCTTCACAATCCAGAATTAATTTGTGTTATCTATTTACATTATTTTCTTTCTCAAATTGGTGGTCTTAATTAGTGGACTTGGTCCTGTACACCATCAAAGCACTGTACAGTTCACTGTAGAGCTGAAGCTTTTGTAGGACAAGGGAAATATGATTCATGGAGTGAGCCTAGACAGTTCAGTCCCAGACTACAGACTGGTTAGTGTCATTGAGTCTAATTGGTACCTGAGCAAATTTCAAAAAAAACCATTAAACATAACTAACTTATGAAGGATACATGCCTTCTTCTTTCTCGTGCTGTCGTATTTCCCCTCCAAATTATGGTGCTAAAAGAGCCGGTGAGAATAAGATTGGTTAGTGTATGAATGACAGGATGTTTGCACATATCTGTTGCTTGACCATAACTCTTCCTACTCCACTGCTGGTAGGATCTAAAATTTTGCCCGGTCAGGTGGCGGAGAGGCCCCTGGAGCCCTGCGGGGGGCGCCGGCAGCCCGCGGTCCCGCCCGCCGCCGCCCCGCAGCGTCTCCGGCCACTCCGCGCTTAACAACGGAGGGATTCTCGTCCGGGCTATTTTTGGCCCTGCTGGAGCCTTGCGCTGTTTCCTCAGGGCTCAGAGCTCATTGTTTTTGTTCACGTAGATGAACCAATTGTAGTCTACATAGGACGTATTTGTTTTCCAGTTCCTCAAACCATTATTACCTTTTTCCTGTTCCTCTTGAGAAAATGGACTTTTGACACCCTGCCAGGTTGCATTACTGAATTCCCTTGCCTGTTTCAGGGTGAAATCATGATAAAAGCAGGCGCTTTTACTGAAAGGAAAAAAAAATCACAGAAAAAAATGTGGAAGAAAACCTTACTGTGGGAAAAAAGCAAGTTGCGTAATAGTGAAGGAATGAGGTAGTGTGAGTCATCCCGCTCATGAGCACTTCATCTGGTGAAGTTAGCACCATCCAGGAGGGAATTTGCCAGGCCCTGCTTACATCCCACAACCAGTAAGCCTAGCCAGAGGTATAGCACTGAAAATAGAACTGTATCTAGTAATCCCCTAGCATATATGAGAAACCATATCACAGTTGTCTTCAGCAGAAGCATCAACTCTCCTTACCTGCATTTTATTACGAATAACACCACCAAACCTGGCCTCATCTAGGTCCACAAGGTAGCCTGGAAGACTTAGGTCCACAGGCTCCCCCAAAGACCCAGTTTGTCCTTGGAAGACCCCTTTTTATGGTCCATGCTTCATACTACTCTTACCATACTTTTCTCCAGCTTCACCCTCAGAACAAGTTCTTTTATCCTCAGAAACTGTGGTTGATTTCAGTCCTTTCCTGTTCTCCAGTTTATCCCTTTTAACCTTCTATGGATCTTAGGGCTGTCATTACAAATCCTAAGGGTGATGTAAGAGCGAGAGAAAAGAAACATGCATTTTGGACGTAATCTTGTTTCCTTTTCTTAAAAAACTCTGAAGGAGGTGAGGCAGGTTAACTAACTTTCACTTGAACTTTGAATTAGTCTTAATTCAATTGTAACTGTATGCGCACATCTAGGACTTCTGGCTTTTTCCTCATCTCTGCTACTGATGGATTCAGAGAATGTGACAGGTTTTCAGGTTTGTACCCTCAAAGACTGACTAACTCTCGGCTCACTTCTATCCATTATTTTGTATAGAGAGTGTTAGAAAGAAAGATGGGTCACAAACACAATGGCCATTGCTGTCTCATTCGTGGGGAAAAGATGAGGTGTTACTTTAAAGGACAAGCTTTCAGTAATGAAATATCTTCTTTTCCTGAAGACTATAAAAGGCCACACACGCTGACTGTGCAGCCACCTCCTACTGAATTTCCTTGAAGGTCACTCTAGCTAATTGAATTTGATGAATTTCTGGAGACATCAGTCCCCCTGCTTCTAAACATTTCTAGCCTGGAGCTGATATTCATCCATCACTCCATTAAACTCAGTCCCTCATAATTTCTCTGTTGTATTTATGAGCAAATCTGACAATTTAAGCACTTGTCTCGAAGTTTGTGATATGATGAGGTACACAGAACCAGGAGATTAAATTAGCTAGTGAGAATAGCATCTGACAGAAGCTCCTACCAGGCCTGCCAGTCACATAGAAGTCTTTTTGAGAAAGTATGGGTTGTTTGCATCTGTGCTAAGAAGTAAGGCAAAAGGGAGGCCAGTGAAGAGCTGGATAATTATAAGTTCTGAACTGTTTATTTGTAAGACTCAGATCCTAGAGACTTTCTGCATTAAAGAAAAGCAGAGATATGCACAGTTTTCCTGATGTCAGTAGAAGTAATAGTTGTGAATAAAGATGCTTTTCAATCTAGAGCTTTCAAAACTACACCTGAAACTTTGACTTAAAAAAAATTCTAGAATGTTTTGCTTCTTTTCCATCATATGTCATTTAAAGATTTACAAGAAAGCATTTAGTTGCAATGCTACAACCTAACTGTGAAGCAGCAGGGTGTACCAGAAAATTCGAAATGCAGTCCAAGAGTCAAAATACTTTGGCCACCTGTATTTAATTATGTTGTTACCATATTGAAACTGTTTTTCTATGATTTGTGTAACACTCAATATTAAATTAAATCTTGTGAATACTTGTTCTACTGCAAAATATCTTTTTGTGGTTAAAATATTGTTTGCAACAAAACTTCCTCTTTTCATCTCACAGCACATGCTGAAACAATGGCAAAAAGATAAATTACTCCAAAAGTAATTTTAACTGCTGTAAATTTCATAACAGGATCCCTAATTTCTATAATGTTTAGAACACTGTACATAACAGCTATAGGCAGTGCTTACAGATTTCTGACACAACCTTCACTGGCATTTCTGGGTTCTGTAAGCAGCACAAAACAGAGTATAAGTCTCTCCAAAAGGGTTGCTTACTCCACCCTTCCTTTGTTTCAAAGTGGTTTCTGATTTTTTTGCCTTCAGGGTTATTTTTAATGTTAGATCATTTCCATTGTTTATCTCCAGAAAAGTGTTTCCAGACCATTTTGCAGCCATCACTGTTCTGGAAAGGCCTATGAAAAACTGAAGGCTATATGTTTCCTCGGCAGATGTGGTCAGAAATATATGACTATCATCAGCATTGTACACCTACAACTGATTCCTTTGCTTTCTAATAGTTTTCTCCCTGATCATTTTTCATTGCTTAATCCATCAAACATTTCCCAAAGGGTTGAATATATCTTTCCATGCTGCAGACCAATAAAGAATGCACCAAGACTAGTGCTATTAATACGGACAGTGTTCTGGAGTGAAGAACATAGCAGCTGCGCAAGGCACCCATGCAAGTGGTGTTGGGAAATACAGGCACCTCTGGATGCCTGAAGATCCCTAAGGATCTGCCATGAGGGATTTATAGGCTGTTCCATAATGGGTAAATTCACTCATTTCTGAGCAAAAGATCAGGAAGAAACTCTTCAAAGGTTTGCACTGTCTCAGAGAGTACCCTGTGGGTTTTTCCACAGAAGGGATGGACAAATGAGCAACGTTTGTAGAAAACCCTTTAGACTGGCTGAGAGCTAGAATTCATCCACCTGCAATTCTCTGACCCGTGAACTTCACCACTATTTTGCCGGTTATTATCCGCTGCTGATACGAGCTGGGGAACACTCTCGTGATAAATAGGTATAGGGGAAAGAAAAGCTTTAGTTTTTTCCCACTGCCTTGTCTCTGAACCAAGGAAAAACTCACTTGTCTACCACTGACTCTGCAGAAGCTGTGACAGTTTGTGCAGACGTTCTTCATGTAAAACATAACTCTGTTTAATGGATCAGGACTTGGGAGACCTAGGTGCTGGATTTGCCAATGATTTATGTCATGACTCAGAGCAGATCACTCTATTTGTAACAGTTTTAACATCTGTACAAAGCAATTAAGGATACTTTCTTTCATCCATATTAAAAAAATGTATCCAACACATGCATTAGTATCAGTGCCACTTAACAGATAATTTTGAGTTGCAAAGAGTCAATCTATTTCTAAGTCCACTTTTCTTGGCTGCACATAGTTCTCTATTCAATCTGGTGCTACCATGACACTGCTCATGTGGTAAAGAATTCTGATGTCAGACCTCATGGACACAAGGATAAATATAAAAAGTGAAACCCCGTCTGATATGAGAAGAGTCTGAAGACTATCAGGTCATGCAGCTGAGAGTAGATTTGCATGAAAAATTATGCTGTCTCAGAACCTGTGGTGTATCTATACATGTGCATGAACACATGGGGCCATATATACACATGTGTGCTCTTTGTTCACAGGGATTGCCTTACTGGGTTACACCAAAGAGCTGGCTGAAGGCAGAGGCTGCAAGGAGAGGCGAGTCGAACGTGTGCCCCTGTTTCTCTATAGCTATGGGTTTCTTCGACACTAAGATCTTCCTCCAACATCAGTTTAACATGGAAGGCTGTTTTTGGAGCTAGGCTAAAACCAGTTGCCCATTGAATGTCTGTAAACAATCTATTCAGCCAGCACAAGAAGGAGAAGACCTTTGTTGCTGCTGTTGTTTCCTTGATGAATACTTATGCCATCCCCAGCTGGCTGCTGACGACCATTTCTTTAAAAGCCATATGTCCTCTCTAAGAAAGCTCTCATCACACCTCCTTCAGGCTTCCATTCCATTCTACTGTACTTATGCTCCATTTCATTTAGTTCATGAAGCGATGCAGCTGTAGGATGATGGCTTTCTTCAGCTCGTGCTTAGAGAAAACATGGCCTAGAGAAGAAGAACCAATTGTCTAGGACAGCAAATGTTACTCACTGGGTAGCTCATGTGGGTTTTCTTTCTAAATAGCTCTTTAAAGGGTTGCTGGAACACAAGTTACTTTAGATCTGCCATAAAGTGGCAGCATTTCAGGGCACTCCCCCCAGATTAATAATTTTCACATTCTGAAATCTGTCAACTATACCTCCAGGAACTGCCAATTCAAGCAAACACAAAAAAGAGTATTCACACCACCTCAGGACATGATTTCATCTGTTCTAAACTAAGCAGGTCTGACCTGCTCAATGTTTATCTGGGAGACCTCCAGAGAACAGAAAGAAGAGTACAGGAATAGGCAGATCTTGTGAGGCAGCTGAGATTTCTTGCCAATATAAATCATGCAACATCTCTGGGAATTTAAACCTTGGTTGTTTAAAAAATAGCACTGCTTCTTCTGTGACCGACCTATATTGGCACTGAAGCACTGTAGGGCTAGAGATGCTACCTTCCAAAAGGGATTTAAAACTGAGATTCTGCAGTTCTTTTCTCAAATTCAGGTTGTTAACTATGGCCACATTCCATCTCAAGGCAATGAATTACATACTGTTTCCAATAGTCTTGAATGTCAAAATTATTCTTCACACCTCCTACTAAAGCACATAGTCACTGCCATGTTCCACTTCAGACAAGGCTGTATTCAGTGAGGAGACTTACATATACAGTTAGCAAAGGAGTTGAAATCAGACAGAAATATGGAGTTACTTTTCTGATTATTCAGAATGAACTTAAAATCCAAGAAAGTTCTAGGGAAACTGCTAAGACTTGCAGGACCTCTCAACTAATTTTCCCAAGCAAATCCTTTTAAGAAATGCAATTGCATGAAAAAGTGACTTATATTCACCTCAACACTCTCACCTTGCAATGCCACTAGTTATTCCACAGATTTCCACAGCTCCCTGTTTATAAGCCAGGTGTCTTAACACTATTGCCCAAATTCTGCCCACATTTCCTCCTCTGTGTTCCTAATTTTTGCCCCTTTTCAGTACCCTGAAATTGATAGGCATTTAACATATGTTGTAATTCTGCCTCTGGCAATGTACTTTAAACCAGAACTGTTTCCTAGGCAGGGACTGACCAATTCAAAAGGCTGAACTTTCTTAGAAAAATGGCTAAGAAGAGCCATAAGAGAGAGGAAATCCTTCAAAATTGAGAAGATGCTCTTGGGGGCTCATTATCCTACTATGGGAGCTTTGTACTTCAGACAGAGAGTTTTAACTGCAAACAAAGATCTTAAATTGCAATTTATCCCACTGACACCACGAATCATTGTTTGGTAGAAATCTCTTACAGTGAGGTACCACTGTGCTGTACTTTAAAGAATGTGGTATAAATGCTGCTAAAATACTGTCAGCTGAGTGTTTGGATATTCTAATTTTAGCCTTGTTTATTATGTTTCATCTCCATGGCATTTTTAGGCAATTCATGTACCAGCAATGCTAGCAAATTCCTCTTTTTCAGAGAGACCTCACGGTCACTGGGACATTGATGACGCTTCTCGTTGTGATTTCTGTATGGACATGTTCACACGATTAGGTCCTTCAATGTAAAAGTGCATGATGGCCTTACAATTTTCTTGTAAGAAGCACTGACAGAGCTATTTTTAGGAGGAAAATCCATGTAAAACTCCACACTTTATCCAGCAATGGGACTATTAAGCCATTCTGACTGATTTTTCAACCATGCTGAAGCAGCTGCAAGAAGTTAGGGTAAAGAGACTGTGGCCTACACAGGTGTTAAAAGTGTACAGCTGAAAGATACATAGATACAAATTCTAACATGAAATAAAAGGAATAGAATTGAAGATACTATTGTTCAAGTGGCAACTTTCAGAAAGCTGCTATCAACAAGTTGGTAAGAATTTGTTTTTATTAGCTGTCACGGGACTTCTTTGTCTGTGTGGATCTATTTTAAACAGTTTTCCCCTTTCAGCACTCCCTGGTAATAAGAAACTTATGTAAGTACTCTTATTTGGAAAGACTCTCGCTTTGGTCTTCTTATTTTGAGAAAACCACAGGGCTCAGACAGTGTATGGATAGAGCTTATATACTCAAAAGGTGCAGCAGGCAGCTGAGATAAAGTGCAAGGGCAGGATTAGTGGGACTGTAGACTCCACAGTTCAGCTGTTTGCAGATGAGTAATTAGCATCCTCCACCCAGTGAATTATCTCTTCCTCAGTAGCACCGTGAGGTAATATGGAGAGCTGTATTAGTCACAGCTACAGTTGAAAAAAATTTTAAAAAACCCCAAACCAAACCCAAACCTTTCTTCCCCTTTCTTCTATTGTGAGGGTAAGAACGATATTCTCCAACACTGAGAGGGAATAGTTTGGCCTTTCCCACAAGGTGCTGGGCAGGGTGTATCCTGAAAGCACAGGTGGATCTGGGAATGTGATTGGTGGTGTGGCTCACTGCAATAAAGGTGGGTGCGGGGCAGTAGCCTGGTATATAGCTGGGGCTGCTTCATGTAGGGTCTGTGGTAAATCTGCCAGCACAGCACGGAGAGGATGTCTCCTCCCATGGAACCTTCTGGCTGGTCTTTTTCTAGCTGTAAAAACACTAGAGAATAGGCATATTTTTCTTGTTGTTTCTAAAGGCTGTCTTCTAGTTGGGAGTTAGGGTAATATATAGGACTAGATTTTGTGAAATGATTTCATAGCAATCCCTTAATATGCAAGACTGAATCTGGTGTGACTTATAGAAATGAAGTGGGGTCTGTGAGAGGATCTCGATCTTGCTCAGAAGTTTGTTTAAAATCTGTGCAAATAGCAGATAGGCTGCTGTGAGATGCTGATGTCATGGTAACATGTAAAGTAGAGTCCTGTAGTTGCTAAAACCACTCTACTGTTATTAAAAGTTAACATAGAATAACTTCCTGACAGGCTTTATAAGAAAATGCACTCTCTTACAGTGAAACTAGGCTAGAAAATATCATTGTAGAATGGCTTTCTCCTTTCTCTCCCTTGTAAATAAGCTTACTTCCTAATTTTCATATAAGATGCGAATAAAACATATCACCACTATTTATAATAATGTTTCAAATTCAGATAAAACCTTTTCTAACTTGGTTGCAATTATAGGGAATGGTAGAGGAAAAAAAAGTCAAGACATAAAATTATGCAAAGGTTTAATGCCTTGGTAGCAAGTATACATTTTACTATTGTTTCTTCAGAAAAGGCAAAAGTAGGTGCACTTTCATCCTAGGCTGATTAATTATATATGGAATTGACTTCTGTCTTTTTCTTGCCTTTTTTTTTTTTTTTTGAGCCAAAGCTGTTGCTTTGGATACTCTATGCAACTCACATAGAGTAGTATGTGTCAGCAGGATGCAAAAATTGGGGTTGAAATGCTTCTGCCTAACTATAGATCCCAAGTCAAGGGATCAATAGGAAGATATATATAAAAGTTGGTAGTGAGCCACCAAGGCCTAGTTTGTCAATCTTCATCTGAGAATAATTACTTTATCCAGCACAGAGAGAAGTGATAACCCTCATAACTGTAAAGTGAGTAAATTTGTGCTGTTCTTGTTTTCTGCTGACTGTTTTATTAGCTACTCACAGTTTGGTATCATACTGTGATGATTTACTGTAACAAAAATTTCCAAATCATAAGCTTCTTTTCTGGACATAAATAAGTTTTGTCCAATTTAGGCAAAATACTCTTTTTAACTTTGTTTCACCTCTTGTCCTAATTATGAGTTATGTTCTCATAAAACTTAGGAATTCTCTTGATAGCTAATTTAAAAATTATAATTTTGGGTATCCCATGAAAGATATCTGGAGGGAAAGTGTAGAACTGCATTCCCCTGAATGAGAAGATGAGAGACTAATGCACTTCTAATGGCGCAAAGCATGCCACAATATTATTCTTAGAAATAGGAATGTGTTGAAGCATTTTTGTGACAAGTTTCAGTGTTTTATTGCTATTTTGATTAACTTCCTCTTCTTATAATAGCACACATTGGTTGGTCTCTAATCACTTGATTTAATGCCCACTCTCAAATATTTTATCTAATAAATTGTCATGCTCTACTTTTTCTAGAGCAAACTATTTTCCTGTACCCATCCTAAAGAAATACTGTAAGACTAAAGTACAGTGCAGATGATAAGCTCCTTATTCATTGGCATGCATAGATTGGATCTACTGCTGTTACTTTCTATCTAGGTGTCGATTGTTTGTTTCCCCTTGAAAGCTAATAATGATTTTTTTTTTTCTTGCTTTGTTAATGATGCTTACAACCAGACTCGTTATCAATTTTACCTTTGGGCATGGATGGATTCCAATAACATTATTTCCCCCTCTTGTGTCCTAATGTTTTCAGTCTGTCTGTATTTAAATAGCTAAGCAATGAAACTTTAATTGTCCTCTCAAGCACATGATACTCTCTTCCTTATTTTACTGGATGCAGACTAGATCCTCCCATGATGAAGTGCACTTGAACAGGGCTAGCTGTGTGGAACTAGGTTATGCTATTTTGGATCAGGGTTGAGTCTGTAATTTTACCTGTATTTTATGTAAATACATATATGTACATGTATTATTATGTTTTGTTTCCTCTGTTTATTTTTTGCTTCTAATTTACACACACACACTTCCTCCTCCCCCCCCCCCCCCCCCCCCCCCCCCCATGCCCCCAAGCCTTTATAACATCGTGGCTGGTCCAATGGTCCAACAACTTCTAGGAGTGGGGCTGGGGAAACAGCTAGAAGCTTCCACAGCATCCAGCCTCTCACACAGGGGCACTGTTTAATATAATAATTACGAGGATGCTGAAGCTAATCTGTCCAGATTTAATCAAAGGCTCCTAAACAGGAGCATAAAGATTTCTAAAGCATTTACTGTAGCCTTCAGACATGTTATTAATGAATGTTATCCCCCTTGCCTCCCTTTGTGAAGGTGAACAGCTTTTATGTAACATTGATAAAACAGCTGCTGAAAGAACTAACACTTCATAATCCTGATCATTACAGCATGAAAATATATGTATGGATAACACAATCTAACAAGTTACTCTTTTAACAGCTGTATTTATAATTCTAGTTTTTAATGGTATTTTGGCAAATGATGCAGTTGAAACAGTTTTCTTTTCTCTGAGCGTACTATAACTGTGAGGTTTGTCATGCTTGGCTTTAATGCAAAAGGATAAAGGGAATTCCCCCTCCTCATCCATGATAATCCTCTGTAGTTTTGCACTGTTGTTTTTTTCCCTTTCCCCCATCTTTATTTCCTTTAATATCTCAATCCTGTTTGACAGAGTGAAAAAAATGCTCTTTTGTAAAATTCTGCTCCCAGTTTTGTATTTGAAAATGCACTATCTGAAAAAGCTTTATTTTTTTACTGGGGACAGAACCATTGTGGTTGAGGCTTTATGTCCATCCCTTCTCCCTACTTTCTCACTGGGGAAACAAAAAATAGATGAAATACATTTGCTTTGAGTCAGTAACTTCTGTCTTCTGGTTTTCCAAGAATAGCCAAATGCTGCCATTGGCTCACTAACTGTCAGGGAGACAGCGGAGACTGAGGAATTAATGCAGCCTCTTGAAAATACCAGCCCAAATGCATGCTCATCATGAGTCATGGCTGAGTGCTTGGCTTATTTCATTCCTGCAGTTTTTCTGCAGTAGAGACCCAGAGTGACAGAATGGGTGAGGTTGGAGGAGACACCCACAGTGGGTCATGAGGTCCAAACTCCCTGCCCAATCAGGGACCTCCTAGAGCACATGGCACAAGATTGCACCCCGGCAGTTCTTGAATATCTCCAGTTAGGGAGATTCCTCAACCTCTCTGGACAATGTGTTCCAGTGTGTGGTGACCTGCACAGTAAAGAGGTTCTTCCTCATGTTCCACTGGAACTTCTGTGCATCAGTTTCTGCCTGTTGTCTCTTGTCCTATTGCTTGGCACCCCAGAGAAGAGCCTGGCTCCATCCTCTTGGTACCCTTCCTTTAGGTACTTACGGACAATGATGAAGTCCCCTCTCAGTCATCTCTTCTGGAGGCTGAACAGGCCTAGTTCCCTCAACCTTTCCTTCTAAGAGAGATGCTCCAGTCTACTCTTCATCATCTTTGGAGCCCATAGTGTTTGTAGGCAGAGGACTCCTCTTGTCCCTCCTTGAGAGCACTGTCTAAACTCCTTGTCTAATCTGTCCCTTTCTAAATGACATGTGACTTTTGGGATGTGTATGTCTAAGGGGAAAGCTTGAAAAGTCAAGCCCTTGATGAGAACTGGTGACCTTTTAAAGATAGGTGAATGTGCAAGTCGAAATTTAAATCTGTGAGAGACTCGTGGTGCACCCATGGCCTGCTTGCTGTGTTGTGTTCTCTCTGTAAACCCTAATGGTTCTGGCTTTTTAGGTGGTGCAACCTACAACAAAGCCTGTGGTGGGGATAGGCATGCCAGGGTTTTGACAACACTATGTATTGAGAGTAAATGGGGGGGGGGGGGGGCTTCAAAAATGGTGAAGTTATTATCTTGCTGTAAGATTGGAGACTTAAAGTGTATGCTTGACAAATGTCTTCCTGCCCTGCTGCAAGGAGAGGATGCAGCACTTTGCCAGGAGTCAGGCCCTGGGAGAAGGAAAGAAGGTTTGAAGGGGAAAGGGAGTTAGCCCAGGCTCCTTAGAGGTGAGCCTGAAGATGGCGTGTCTGAGGCAGGGGTAATGTCGATAGCCCTGCTGAAGTGCCATCTACACCAATGCCTGCAGTATATAGATTTAGGTTGGACATTAGGAAGAATTTCTTCACAGAAAGGGCGATTAGACATCGGAATGGGGTGGAGTCACCATGCCTGGAGGCCTTCAAGAAAAGACTGGATGTGATAGTGCCATGGTCTGGTTGATACGGTGGTGTTTGGTCATACCTTGGCCTCGATTAGCTCAGAGGTGTTTTCTAACCGAACTGATTTCGTAATTCTTTGATTGAAACCCCCCTTTCCGCGGGTTGTGTCTCTTCCCACGTTCCACAGTGCCCTCAGAGGCGGGAGCCCCGCGGGCCGCTGTGGGGGCGGCACGGGGGACCCACGCTCGGGGCGCACCCGGGCCACCAGGGGGCGCTGTGCCGGGCGGGCGGGGGCGGGGCCGCGGGCAGGCCGCGCGCAGGCGCAGCGCTGCCCCTCCGGCGGCGGCGGCGCGCGTCCCCTGCCGCAAGGGCCGCCGGTCCGTCGGCGGCGCGGGGGCGGGCGGGCGGCCCGGGCCCGGACATAAGATGGCGGCGGCGTTGCTGGGGCGGCGGCGGCGGCGGTTGCGGCTGTCGCGGAGCGCGGGCGGTGCGCGGCTCTGCCCGGGCTCGCAGGGCGGATAGAGCGGGGCCGGCGCGGCGGAGCGGGGCCGCCATGGGCTCCCAGGTGCTGCAGATCCTGCGCCAGGGCGTGTGGGCGGCGCTGAGCGGCGGCTGGTACCAGGACCCGCACCAGGGCGCGGGGGTCAACGCGCTGCACCTCTACCTGTGGCTCTTCCTGCTCGGCTTCCCCTTCACCCTGTACATGGTGAGTGCAGACCCGGCCTGTGCCGGGGGTCGGCCGGGCCTCGCGGGCCCCGGAGTGGGGGTGGGGGGGGGAGGGCCGGGAGGGGCCGCGGGGCCGCCGCGCGCGCGCCCCCTGCCCGCGGCGCGGCCCCGGGAACGGCCCCGGGCCCCGCCGCCGCTGGGAGCGGGCCCGCGGCCGCGATCGGGGCTGCGGCGTTTCGGGAGCACCGACCCGTTACTGGGAATCTGTGGGTGGGCGCTATCGAGGCGCGGCGGGGCTATAGGCGCTGGCACTTCGCCTTCGTTTTTCTGTTTGCTTTCTTTCAAAATTGGAAATATCTCTGTCAGTTTCCGCTGCCGATCTCCTGATGGGTCAGTAAAAAGCAGTTTCTATAGAAGCTGTCAGATTTAGCCAGTGTTTTTGGCTGGCAGTAGTATCACTTTCTGACTTTTGAGTGTGGTGGAGGGATGTGGTTCCATAACCTGGAAGTTTTATTTGGATGTGGTGTGGTGTGGTGTGCTGGCTGGCAGTGTATCTGGATTGTGTTATCGACAAGAAGTTAGTCTGGCTTTTTTGTTTATGTCCAGATTTCAGTGTACTCGGTTTGTGAGAATTCCTGTGCTATATATCTTTGTAATTGATGCTTCAATCAAAGCTGTTAAAATACTAACCTTTAAACCTAGAAACTTTCTTGACATTTGGACTTGGGAACAAATAGAGGAGGGATGTGATCGGTTAGAAGAAAAGGGGGCGGTTTCCTGTTGGCCACTAGTTTTTTTTCCCTGTGTAAGCTGTGTTTAACTTATGAAATGCTAGTAGTTTACTTTGGATTTTTCAGTAGAAAAGTGTGATGGTAATACTGTGTTTTGACCAGTTTTGTGCATATGAGGTAGAACGTCATTTGTAAGACTGCCAGATGCTGTGACAACCTAAAGTAGAAGCTGCCTTGTGAAAATTTAGTTAGTGAATGAAATGTTGGAGATAAAATTGTATGCAAGTGCAGTTGCAGAAATTGAAAGCTCTGAGGTCAGGCATTTGCTTTGTTTAAAAGTAATTTGTAAGGTTGCAGTATGAGACACTTCATACTAAGAAATAGGTAACGTGGAAAAGGAGGTTACAGCTCTGTATGGTTTTTAATTCATATTACAGTGTCTTGGAAAAGGCAACTCTAAGGCTTTTTGTTTGAAAACTTCTAGGCCGCTGGCAGGGAAGCTAAAGGCTGAGACAAATTACTTTTAAAACTGGAGTGAGAACAGCTAGACAAAACTTTTAACTAAGAGATACTTTGTATGAGAACTGTGAATCTGTATGTATTTAAAGTTCTGCAGAATATGGGCAGAGCAGACACCTTTTGGTTTTGAATATAGCTTTACAAATTTTTTTTTTATAAAAGTACTGCTCTTCTGTTTTGACAGAATAGTCTATTTAATTAGTTCTGCCTTGCTGAGAAGGCTCACCACACCTGTATGAACATCTATATCCTGTATGCACAGGAGACTTTTGAAGGGGACTGGTCTATATTGCACATAGGTCTTTTGACAAATGGTAAATCTGGGCCAGCATTTGAGTCTCCTGCTGCTCTTAAAGCAGTAGGTAAGCTTCAGTTACCCGTACAATGGGGTAAACTTCGGTGTTGCTTAAACGCTTTTTCCTGTGCAAAGGGAAGAGACAGACAGCAGCAAACTGCTTTGGGTTTTGTTGAGGTCAGAGAAATTCTCTTGCTTCATAGCTCTGTACAAGTTAAAGATGCAACAAGTGCCAACTTCCCTGAGAATAAGTAGGGAGATTAGTCACAAGTTAAAGGAGATTGAATCATATTTGGCTGTTTTCCCTCTTTCCACTCTCTGCAGTTTAAGTGTTGTCTAGACATAAACTAAACAGGCAGAACTGTGTTGGTCATCTTAGCTCTTTAGCATCTCTTAAGCTCTTTTTCAGAATAAAAAGCAGTAAGTGTTGCATTGCTGTAGGACATGCATAAATAAGCAGAACTTGCTTAAAAAGTCTTAGGTAATTGTAATCTGAATTCTGAGCATGGCTCACTGGTGTGTAGGAGGGAGTTTCTAAGCTAGCTTCAAGTGACTTGTTGTTGGCAGACAACCCTGTGTGTTTAAAAAATCAAGGTATATAGGAAGACTTAGACTGCTGACAGGTTTTATATTACTTATAAAACGTCCCCATGTAAAGAATTATGAGATAATAGCATTGCTTTTATGCATTGGATCATCAATAACTGTAGTTATATCTAAGTTGTTTTGTAGCAACAAAGACAAAAGTATGCCCTAAGAACTTCGCTTGTAGCTGGCTCTCAAGGCTGAATGCGTTTAACAGTAGGCTAATCACTTTTTTTTCCAAATGTTATTTAACCCCCAACAGGAATAGAACACTTTAGGATATGGGAATTTAGATGCACTTAACTGCTTAAAGACTTGGTTTAGTGCACCCAACATTGCTTATCTTTTTTCTGTGCATTTGTTTTGTTGAGCTGGTATTTTCAGAATGGAATCTGGTAATGGTCGTGGTCAGCAAGTAATGCCATAAATCTGTGTGTTCCTTTGTATGTGTATGCCAGTGCTGTTAGAGTTGATGGATTTAATGTGTGGTACAAACCTACTGAAAAAATTAGCACTAGAATTCAATAGGCAACCTTTCTTCCTTGGTCCCTCATCTGCCTTCTGAGCTTAAGCACATGCAAGTGAGGATTGTACCCTGTGTGAGGATGATGGATGTATACATAAATGTATCTATTTTACCAGTCTGGATACTTTTACTTTTTCTCGTGTATTTATACGCTTAAACTGAGCTTGTTGGAAGTGTGGCAAAAATAAAAGTGTAGATAATGAAGGAACTGGGGTCTAGAGTAAGAAATGCCAGCTTTAGGGAAGCTGCTTGAGTCTGTGTTCTTGGATCTGTGGCTTGGCAGTATGCATACAAAAATTCTGCTTTCTAGACTAGTTAAATCTATCCTGTTTGCATATTTGTATTCAGTAACAGACTCAACTGTGCTTCTTGATGTGCCTATCTGTTGTAAGAGCTGATCCCTGCTTTTACTCTAATGCAAAACTGAAATTGGGAGAAGAAAATGTGCTTTCTATGTGGGGAAGCTTCCAATCACTTTGTAAAATGTAGTGGTAGAGTTGAAAAAAATACCCTGAATGCAGAGGCCAATGTTATGCATCAGTGTTGCAGGGGGGAGGGGAAAGAGAGGAGGCTGCCAAAGCACTTCCCCTAGTCGGAATGCTGTTTCAGCCCCACCACGTGTGCATGAGGGGGTGAAGTCTTGGCTCTGGCACTTGTGGAATTTTGCCAGTGACTGAAGAGTAGCCAGGACTGTACCTTGCTTGGGGTGATGGGCTCATATGTACCTACAGAACTTGTCTGTCAAAGTCAAGCTCATTTAGACAACAGTTCACTTAATTTCCTGACTTGCATACATAGTTATAGAAGTAGGTCATATAAATGTAGCTTCATGTGGAAGTTTTTCCAACTGAAGTTTCTGAAATATGTCCTGTTTCTTAAAATAAAATTTTAAATAATTGAAATTCAGTTTGTGATAGCAATGCCTGGTATGCCATATTGTTCTAAGACACTTCTAGTTTCTTGGCTACTCAAGTTTCGGTTGTATGGTTTGAGGTTTCGGTCAAAACCTACATGACTTGTAACTGAACTCTCTTCCAGATAACAGCAGTTCTTAAGGGCTCTGATTGTCCATAAACAAGAATTGGGGGCAAAATTGTATCTGTTGTTTCCTGATCTTTCCTCTTTTCCAGTAAAACTGTTTCTATAAAATACTGGGCTCAAAATGCTTGTACTTTTAAGTCTTTTTACAAGATGGCTGTTACTTCTTAATGTTTAGTTGAAATCACCTTTATGTATGGATTTGCAATCTGATTTGGTTTTGAAAACTTTGCTATGAGTGTTTTCAACAGGTAACAGCCATGCATTTTTTTTCTGAAAATAATCTGGAATTTTCGTTGCATCTGTGAGGCCTAGCTAAAGCTGGGTAGTTTATTAGATTAGGTAGGATCCATATCGTGTTAGTTTCTTCATAAGGTTGTTGTACAGCCTGTGATCAATGAAGTTTCCTCTGGTTCCTGGCACATATGTGCTGGAAACATTCAATTTAGATGCAGTGACCTTTTGAAGGTAGGAATTATTTTAATGCTGTAACTAGTGGTGGGAGCTTTCTTTTTCTATTTTGACCATTGGAATCTAGGAGTGCTTAAACCTTTTTCTACCCACTTTTTTAGAAGAGATATGTTGTGATACAAGTGAGCTAACTTAACAGCCAGGAGGTTTCAGAAGAGATAGTGTTCCTTAACTGTGCATTCCTGCCTCTTACCTTTGTCCATATGTATATCTTGGATTTGATAAGTAGACTCGAAAGATTTAAATTTGGAAAGTAACTCTTGTGGGAAAGGTGGTAGAAAATCAGTGTCCTTTCTCTGCCCCCCATATTTGAGAGTACTACTCTAGGTTCCCTTTAAGAGTCGGAGAAAGTCTTTCAGGTAGGGGTTTATCTAATAGTTGGGTTTGTTCAGTCATTAGATAACTGAAGTTTTCAACAGAACATAATTAAAAACACACAGTTTTTATATGGTTCTGTGTTGCTCTTTATATTATACCAGAGCTTCAGTTGTGATGACTGCTGTGGAGTATGTTTTCTTTTGGTGCTAATGCAAGTGATTAGAAATGCACAGTAAAAAGGGCTGTTCTCTGAAATGCTGTTGCAGCTGTAGATTTGTGGCCAACTGGTATCTACTAACAAGTGCTAACCTAAGGGTTTTAGTATGCTATGCTCAATAAAAATGCTTAGTATTTGAAATTATTTTGATATTATTGAGATGTAATCTAGTTGGAAATTTGTATGACTTAGATTTGTATTCCAGTTTTGAAGGTGGTATCACATAGGATGCTGGTGAGAAACCTGTCTCTCCTCAAATGTTAATGCTAAGCATGGTTCAAAATGGTAATCTTGCTTTTAGCTTGCTTTGTTTTGTGGGGAGAAAACCCCAAATGGATGTTGAGTGCTTCTAAGTTTGCCTAAGAAAAATAGAGAAGGTGCAAGTGATATAGCTTAGGCTGCAGTAAGTCTCCTCTTCAGGTTGTACCAAAGACAAGTTGCTGGTACCATGGGTGGCAGTGCTGCACCACAGTGTGATACTTGATGTCAAGTATGTTCGTATGGCAGACTAAGCTAGGTAAAATGCCTTCTATTCCCAGAGTATGTGCCCTATTCTGAGATGAGCAGCTACTACAAATATGAAGAAGGAAAAGTAGTCAGTTACCTTAGCTTATTTTTAAATTTTTCTGCAATCCTGTGAAAACAGAATGTGAGGAGAAATTTTGAATTCCTTGTTAGGTTTGCTGCAAGTTACATGAGGTGTTTTGCCTGTTTTCTTGCACTTTTTCTTAAACCTTTCCTTTGAAAAACCGGATGTGTAGATTTTGCAAGATAGACTGGATATGCTGTGACCTCACTGCTGACAGAGTAGAGGGGAGAAATTGAAGAGCTCTCTAGACAGGAAAGTACAGGCATGTCTTTTATGGAGCAATTCTAGCTTTTGTTACCTAGTGTTAGTCTGACTCTTCTGTTAATGGCTTCTGAATGCTAGATATTGTAAAGGAGAGGAAAGTTGAAGCTGTGTGTGATGGGGTAGCAGACTGCCTAGCAGGTACAGGCAGCTCATGTGTTTTGTCAAAGTTAACGGGCTGGCCCTTGCCTGCAGGGAATCAACTCTAAAGGTTTTGGAAGTAGAAACACCTCATTTATTGAGGAAACCATTCTAGCATGGCTTCATGAATTGTAGGGATGCCATGTCATTGTGGATCCTGTTTGCTTATTGATGCTGGTTTTAAGTAGCTTGGTTTCTTCTTTCTCCTCCTCAGCTGGTGCTTGGTGAGTGAATGAATATCTGTTCATCATGATGTTGTCCAGCTCAGCATGTGAAATGAAACTTAGAAAACTTCAGCTTAGTTTGTCTGGCCTACTTCAAATGTTATAGTCAATGTTGACTTAACTTGTTTTGGAGGAAAAGGTACGTGTTGATGATGGTTGTCAGACTTTGCTTGTTTTGGATGATACCGTGCTGGGTTACAAAGCGTCGTCGTGGTGATCGAAGTTCCAGGGACATCTTGAAGAGTCAGAAGGGGAAAATGAGTAGAGAAAAAGAAAAGGAGGTCTCTCTATTCAGCACATATGACCAGGTTGAGTCATTTAAAATTGATTGGCTGACAACTGTGGTTAGGTTATGCTGCTTAAAGTCCTTCTAAGATTCAGGGAAATAATTTCGGGTAGGAGGTTTCGTTACATTGCGTAATGTTGCACTATGTTGTCAGCGAGTCAATTTTAAATGACTCAAAAAGTTTCTATGTGCTGGTTAAAGGCATCACTGTCTTCTACTCTGATCATTTTGTGGTTTTGACTCTGCAAGATGTTCCTGGGACTTTATCAATGATGACTCTTCTCTTCCCATGGCCTCTGTAGGGAGGTACGGAAATGAGTTGGAATTGTCCTTCAGCCATGAGGTCTAAAAAGACAGTTCATTTGTTCTACTCATTTACTACATTAATGTTCAAGCTGGATATCAGATGTTTAATTCTGATTGTCATATGTCTGTGTGTATTTTTGTGTTTTGGAAGTGTATCCCAAACTACACCGTGAGCAGGGTAACGGATAGTGGTGCAGTGAAATACTTCAGAACCTAAACTTTTGTTGCTTTTGTAAGGGAAATGGTCTATTTGTGGATGAATACTGAGACTTAACATCTCATTTTGTTTAGTCACTGCCTAGGGAAATGGCAAAATTTAAAAACATGAATAGAGCATGTTTTAGAAGGATGAAAGCGTTGAAGTGAAATCTGAAGTTTAACCCGTACTTCGAACGCTTTTCCTAAATAGCTGTTAGGCTGGACTTCATTGATACCTATTGCTGAAGTGATTGATCTGTAAAAGCCTTATTTACCTCTGCAAAAGTTGCATGACAGCTCTTAACTGAGTGGAATTTCAAATGTTGAATTCAGGACTGAGGGGTTTTTTTATGTGGCTTCTGGCTGCCTTTCATACAGATGAAAAATTTTCTTCAGAACGTATGTTGGCTACCTTTCCATGGGCATACAATGATCTAGCACGAATCTTTGCTGCCTATGGTCTTGCAGGTTGTGTTCTGCTGTGCTGTGTGTGAATTGCACCTGTAAGCAACCTCTTTATGTATGCAAGTAAGAAACAGTTTGGCCTTTGTGACTGATCAGTATCTTGTCATGCAGCAGTAGCTGTTGGAAGCTGACAAGCAAAGTCAAAACACCAATGTTTGGTATCTAAGCAGGTTTTCTCCCATCCAACCATGCTGTCAAACTTGCATCAAGTTTTTCCAACATGGACTTGGTGCTGTGTACAAGACCTGAAATAAGTTCTCATCCTGTGCTTGGTTGGTTTTTCATGTGCTTAAAATCTTCCCATATTTTTTACTCATAACAGTTAATCAAAAATATTGGGTGTCACACATGCTAGCTCTAACTTACCTGGTCTAGGTCTTGCATTGCAAAAGCATGGAAGAAGAGAATGAGAGTTTGAGCATGATTCTCAGGCTTCAGTGAGACAAGTCTATTGAGCATGGTGCTGTGGTGATTTGGTATGTTTGGTAGCCCAGCTGTTTCTTTTTTCTGTGTTGCTAGACTTTTAGCGTTTTTCACACAAAGACTGACTGTAGGTGGTGTAACTTTCTGAATGATCTTATTTTCTCCATGAAACAAACTGTTAAAATCTAGATAGAGTGTTCTTATGGATATTCAACCTTGTATTCATTAACTTTTTCTTACTTTTTTTTGGAAGGCTCTTCCTTCTTCCATGATGATAGTAGCTGTCTACTGCCCCGTGATTGCAGCTCTCTTTATCGTTTTGAAGATGGTGAATTACCGTTTGCACAGGGCACTGGATGAGGGAGAAATTGTGGAGAGGAATGCCAGCGAGCATATGGACAGAGGTGCAAAAACAGAACAAAGCAATGTTTCAGCCAAGAGGAAAGACAGCAATGGGCCCAGGTAAGTTGTCTGCTGATGTTTGCATACTGCTTCAAATGACTAACAGTTCTGTCTTCATCATCTGTGTAACTGGAGTGGTGATTGAGATTAAACACTGAGGAATACAGATACAGACCTCTGTAGCTCTGAAAGATGGTTTTAAGTCTGGTCTTTAAAAGCAGACTTATTCATGTATTAGGTTTGAAATGATGGATTCACAATAATTTCCTAGTTCCTTCCCCAAAGGAGTTCAAGAACAATATTGAACATTCTGGAAGCACTGAAACAATAGCATGGAAAATGTGAGCCGATTAGGTCACTAAAATACTTAATGAACATAATTAGTACAAGTAATCTTATTTCAGTAGTAGATGTAGTATTAAAAATCTAGCTGTCAAAGTCCACATACTACATGCTAGTTCTTTTATCACTAGGAGGAGTGTCTGACTGGGTTTGAATTTTAGTGTTGCAAAACCAGGAGTCAGATACAATGCTTGACTCCAGTCAGTCTTTCTTTAGGAGAACATTTTCCTGTGAATTTGGAAATTCTGGAATTGCTCTGCTCAGTAATGAAGTTAATGATTCTGAAGTACTGTCAATAGGAGGTGATTCCTTTCCAGAGATATCCGCTGTAGCCAGCATAAAAAAACGCCATAGGTTTTCCTCCTCTGACCAGACTGTTTGGAGAAAGAAGAGCAAAAGATGACTCATCAGCAAGGCCAGCTTAACCAGTTTGTTCAGACTGTGGATGTTTTACGAGCTCTATTATCAAAGCCTCTGCCTGCCTTTAGATAATTAAGGCCATCTTAAAAGTTAAACTATATGAAGTAAATCAACCTTGAATTGTTAGCTTTTAAAGATGACCTTTCTCTTGTCTGAGTTTCCGGTACTAGTAGCCATGAGTAGTTTTCAAAGTGAGGTGATTTGTGTGCTAGCCTGACTCTTAAAAGGTTCTGTGTCTTACTAAGGAAATGTAGTTGAAAGAAGCCTCTTGAGTCTGTTTATTGGGATGCTTTTAAAGAAAGGAAGTATTAAACTGCTACTCTTTAAAATGCTAAGCCTAGAAGTGAAAGGACTTTCCTGTGTATATATGGGGTAGCTTCTCATGAGATGGGTCCTAGGTTCTTCTGTGTCTTCTCTCAGCTCAGGTATTGTTGGCAAAAACGGTGTCTTAGATTCCTCTAAAGCTGATATACAGTAACTTCTTGTATCAATCTTTATAAACCTGCCCCTTTTTCCATGATGTGTTTGACAACTGAAGCTGCTGATTTTAATTGTGATTCCGTTTAGCTCACCCTATACCTTACTAAAACTGTACTGATGTATTTTGGCATTCTGTTTCCCTAATTGTATCTTAATGCTTACTCTGCTTAATAAAATTCATGGAAATAAACTAGTGGTCTGTTCTTTCTCATGCAACCTTGGTAATGCATGTTTTAGGTGTGACCTTTAGATGTTTTGTCTCTGAGTGGTTTTTGGTGGGGTTTTTTTTGTTTGGTGTTCTTGCCATGTAGCTTTTGCTTCCAAAACAGTGGCCCAAACTTAGTAAGGGAATTTCTACTAGTGTGAATTACTTCTGGATGTTTCAGTTCTGTTTTGTCTAGGGAGCACTTGACATGGGACAAGATACTACATTATAAGCATTGTGAGCTCAGAAGTAGAGATTAGTTTGATGCTGTGTGTCCTGCTTGCCAACTAAAGTTTCATTAACTTTTGTATGATCCTTGTTCCCACTTTCAGGTCTCTTAACTAGAACTGGGAACAAGGTCAATGCAGAAATTACGGAGTTACTTTTTGGTAAGTGGGATGTACAGTATATACTAATCTTTGCCTGGAAGCTTACAAGAACTCTGGGGTAACATTCAAACCAGTAGATGGGATGTAGAATTGAGTGTTTAATATTGAGCTGTAACTTTGTTAGTAAGTTAAATTGGAACACTAATAAAAACCCAAACCTGTCTGAGAAGAGAATGTGTATGTAGGGTTTTCTTCTTTTTAAATTCTTCTCCTCTAATATAAGGTGGATATAGGGGAGATCTGAGCAGAGATACTACCTGAAATATTTGCATAATCAGAATATTAGTTTTGATAGCTTAGGCTACAGCATGTGATACTGAATAAAAATGCATATAGTATAGTTTGCAAAGCCATCCTAGAGTTTTTACCCTGCTCATTATATACTCACGGAGACCACTTTAGATACAAATCTTAGTATATTTGCAGGATTAAGCAAAAGTAATGTTCAGGGTTCTGTTTAGCTTTTAAGAATTGCTTTTCCTTTTTTCTGAAGATGTTTATCCTCAAAGTGGTGCTTTCAGGTATCTGACAAATTATGTGCTGTCGCTTTTAGGCTTGCTCGAGCTGCTCGTTTAACTTCAGTCAACATTGGTTTGTGGATGGGGGTTTTTAATCTTTCCATGACACTTTGGCATGTTTAAGCAAAGAATAACTTACTGTTCCTTTAGAGATGCCTTGTTTATTTTTTTGCTGTCCTCTTTCTAAAGCTGAAATTCTCTAGTTAATGTTTTTGAAAGAAGCTGGTCTTAATTAAGAGATAGGAATGTGAGTTGCTGTTTTCATACTTCCTGTAGTTGGTATAGTAGTGTTTCTGTGAGGTTTCATGAAAGCAAGTAGGCTGCTGGTCTTGTAGAAATATAGAAGAAGCAGTGCAAGCATGATCTTTGTTGGGTATCAGTGGACCCACATAAATAATTTAAAACCCTTAAGTCAATCCTTCTTTTGGATATATGAATATGGCTTCTTGTCAGTGACTGCCATGGTTCAAATTATCATAAAGTGTTCATCTAGTGACACTGCTGTTTCTGATCTCCATCAGCATGGGGGAACTGTAATAATGCTACATAAATTTCACATGTACTTCTATCAAGTAAAGCTAGTAGCTGGAGAACGTTGCGTCTTTGAAATATTTACAGTCCACTTAAATATGAGCCAGAGAAATAAAATTTTAAAAAGGTGATCTCTAAAACTCTTGCCCTGCTTTTGCTGTTTATTCTCCTTGCAGTTTTCTGTGGCTGGCAGACCTGTTCTTGAGTTTGGAGTTGGTTTGTATTTTTGGCTATCATTAGTGACTCAAGCTTGAAAGAAAATTTGTCTTAATACTTGAAGCTGTTGTGATCTAGCATTTGCAGTACATGCAGTGGCTCTTCTGTATTTTGAGAGCAGTCTCCTGACTTGTTACCCTGCTATTTTGATTGGAAATTAAGGACAGATGATGATTTTTCAAAGGAAAATAATAAAACTTTTCCTCTGCTTTGTCCAGAAATCAAAATAACTTATTCCAGATTACCTTTTGAAGTTCTGGTCTGAATGTCAGGTTTCTGTAGTCAATCAGCCTAAGTCAGATTTTAAACTTCTGAATTCATGTAGACTTACGGCCTCTTCAGACTTTTGGTTAGTCTCTGACTTACTAATGTAATATACTTGCAAGTAGTAATTTTAGTTAAAAGAGTTACTAATAATTAGAAATAATAGTTTTAATTTGCTTTATGTCATCTTTGAACACCTCTTTCACAGCAATCTCCATTGCATATAATTTTTTCAGTCTTCTTGATTTGTGCAGTAACTTCACTGCAGTTATTTTGTTTGCAAACTGAAAAGTGTAACACTTGCTTTAGGGAATGAAGACAGCCGACTGTAAGGAGCAGATTGTGGATCTTCATATCAGAAAGGCCTGGCCACGGTACTAGCATCAAGTACCTTCTAAAGAACTCTGAATGTTGCTGAAGTCCAGATACTTAAGCATGCAGTGGTCAATCCTAGAAATCTGTATTTCCTGCTTGTTCCTGCAGACTTTATTTGTTGGTGTTTGTTACTAGCTTTTGTTCATCTATTGGTTTGTGTGTGCTATCACAGTATACAGAAGCTGTGAGTAGAGTGGCAGTGATGGATTGTGTTGTTTCTTATGCCGATATCAGATGGTTCAGTTTTAGACAAAATTGCCTTCTTCTTCTATCCTGGCTAACTACCCAGTTCTATGCATGAAAGCATATTTGCATTGACTTATTTTTCTACTTCATAGGATGTACTTTAATCACATGCAGTGTTTCTCAATGAATTATTCAAACAGGAAAGGAAATCCATCTTTTTGTGGAAGACATTCTTTGTTATATCTTCAGTTGTCGTTGTAATGTATGAACTTAAACATTGTGAGAATTTTTCAGTTTAGTCTTTAATTTCATGTTATGTCCTTACGTATTCTTAAAATGCTTACAAAAGCAATACTTTGGCTGAAGCTGGTGCGGTATCTTTTAAAATTAATTTTCCTTATCTGCTGTAGCATAATTAATTAATACCAGGTCAGAGAGGGCTCTCCATCACCAAGAGGATGCCTGTCTCATTGCTGAGCTGTAACAAAAGGTGGCTTTTCACTTTTTTTTTAATTTGCTGGACTTGGATCATAGTTGTTCTGTGAACTAATGGCTGACTGTCTTTTAAGTTAACTTATTTTTACTGAAGGAATATATTCGTAACTTCAAAGTGTCCTTTTTTTTGGTCACCTCTTTGATGTAGGAAGAATCATGTGCTTCTTATATTATCTAGAGTGATTCTCGAGGTTGTGCCCTTATACCTCTCCAAGATGAGAACAGCTTGAAGTGTCATGCTGCTGAATGAATCATGTGTTAGGTCCTTTAGTGTACAGACAGTTTGTTTACAATGCCCTCAATTGATGTCCATATATTACAAAAATTATTAGAATCATAGAAGATGCTGAGATGGAAGAGACCCATCAGGATCATTGATTCCAACTCCTGGCCCTGTGCAGGCCACCCTATTAAATGTTGATCTTATTGCATGAGACTTTCCTATAAGACTAGTTGTCTATTAAGTAAGCCCTGCAGTGCTTCTGTCCATTTCTGTCCCTTTCTTCAGAGGGGCTTTGTCTTTAGTGTCTTTGGTCCAGCTGGAGGAGTGTTGTGCATGTGTACTTTGTTCAGCAAAATGCTGGACTTTGTTTGTTGGGAAGCTGTTGTTTATGTTTGGGAAGAAGCAGAGAGGATCAGTGTCAAATTACTCTGCAATTACTTCTGTTTAGAAGTCTCCTGGATCAAGGTGCTTGAAGAGAACTTAATGGGATAAGAAGAGTGCCCCAACTGCTTCCTCTTTGCAATTAACAATCAGTGCTAGGTTGGATCCTTGTGTTCTGGTCCTCAACTTACTTCAGATCCTGTTGTCCTAATGGATGGATCCAACTTGCTTTTGTCTCATAAAATATTTGTCTTTGACTAGCTGAATCCTGTTGAATTTGATGGTGTTGCTCTAGGAAATACTTTCAAACCAATAGTTATTAATCCTGAAAGGGTGAAATCACTAGGACGTAATGGTATAGAATTTGTACCTCAAGGTATTTCTTGATAGGGACTGTAAAGTATCTGAAGGAAAGTTATTTTTGGGTAGAAAAATGTGGTTTGCATGCCTGTGAGAGATACCATGGCCCTGTATGTCTCTGCCTGTCCAAAAACTTTTACATGTGGCTTTCTTCATTAGCCATCCTTGCTTTTGCTCCTAGATTCAGTCTAAGGAAAAGACTAGGAGTCCTTTCCATGCTCTGAGTTCTATGTAGTACGTTTTTCTGTTGGTGAATTTCTGGGTGTTACAGTTGTACAGATGACCCAAAAGTTACATGTGTGCATATATAGACAGGGAGAATGTAATATGTCAGCATTTTGGAATGTCTTATAGCACCTCGGTCTTCACAGTTTGTGTTGGCTGGTGATAATGGACTTAAGGTGGCAGCTTCTGTGACAGTGTATAGTGTGCTCCGGCTCAGACTGAGCTTCATGTGTCAAACAGGCAGTGTTCATCCAAGATATTGGGATATATTTAAGCCCCTGATTTTTGAGAAGGGAAAACTTGTTTTGAATCTGCAGTCAACATGGACAAACTTTTGTTTAACTGGTGGGATAATGTGTGGTGTGGTTTTTTTTTTTTTATTTTTTCTCTCAGTGACCCTGGTGGAGGGATTGAGATGTCAGAGTTCATACGAGAAGCAACTCCCCCTGTTGGCTGTAGTTCACGCAATTCTTATGCTGGGATAGATCCAAACAACCAGGTAAGAATTAAAGCTACTGCAGTTGTTGCTTTAGTATTGCTGGCTTTGCAATCTGTAGATAACCTCTTCCTATTATTTTACGGGGGGGTTTTGGTAGTTTGTATTAGATTAAACAGTTTACCTTTCTGCATGTAACTGCTTTATTAGGAAGGCATTGCATTCTCCCAGCAGCTCTCTCTCATCCCATTGTGTACTTAAATTAAAAATGGCTGGATTTTTTAAGGGAACCTACTGTCCCATCAGAAAGTGTTCACTTTTGCTCAGTTAGCTTTCAATAAATCAAAATGGATCAGAGTATGGTGAGCTAAATGCTAAGAACCCACTGTGGTGGGATTCCCTTGTCCCTCTGGGTATCGGTGAGCCATTAGATAGCTCAAGCTGTATCTTCATCCTTATGTTCTAACCTTTTCTTCCTCCCTTGTTTTGTTTGTTCTGCCATTTAAAGCTTAATTGGTAAATCTAAATGCTGTATTTGAGGGGGCTTCTGTTAAATTGTCTTAGAATGTATCCACTGCTGATTATCTCTTGCAATTGTAAATAGCTTTTTGAAAGTTATCATTCCTGATAGTTCAGATTTTGCAGTCAAAAAAGTTAGTTTGTCAAAGTATAAAGAAAGATAGACTGCTAGAAATGGAAAGACTAAAACTGCTTATTTTTTGGATGTCCTCTGCAAAATCTTCACTTTCTTGATTCTTCAGCAGGGTTGGGAAGAAAGCAATACATAGGGACTCCTGCCAGATGGAAGTGCTGAAGAACATGGCTTTATTACATTTTAATGTAACTTCATTATGCTCTAGTTGCCTTGAATTTCACTGGGGAAGTTGCTCTGTTTCCATATTATGTCTACTAGGTTTGTGTTCAAATTCCATAGCATTGGATGTGCTGTTCCTTCTGTTTGGCTTGTGATGTTTACCTAGTTGTGGCTACTTTATCAACCCTTCATGAGGACAAGTAGATGGTCTGGCCAGGCTGTACAGTTATGTTGACAATGAGCAATGCAGCATCATAGTAAAGACACAGAACCTGTCTTTGAAAGACATGGAAGTCTTGGTGTGGTATTACAATATCATGTTCTTCTAATTAGCTCTCTGAGCAAGCAGTAGATAACAAAGTGCAGTGGTATGCTAATGTTGGTGTTTTATCTGAATCATGCTCAGTTATGCAGCATAGATACTCTTAAGAGATTTTCCTTCCTTTAAGAGGGAAGAACACCAGCAAATGCCAAGGGAATAAGAAGCGATGGTCCATGTAGGACGATGGAAACATGATGCCCAGACTACTTCTTTGACTGGTCTTTGGAAAAAATCTGTTCCAAACATACTTATAACCGTTTTAATATTAAAGCATGTGAAAAAGTTCAAGCTGCTGTGACAGAAAGTATAGTGTTTAGAATGTATTTGTTTTAATAAAATTAGTGTTCACTGGTCCCCTGTGATTGAATGTGTAGCATCAAAGGGGGATGTGAACAGTAAGCATCTGATGTCTGTTCAGGTTTTTTGTGTGAAATAGCTTTTGTATGATGATGCATTTGTATTCAGTGACAGCATTCAGCAAAGCATATTACTGAAGGGAAAAAATGTTGAAACATGACAAAGTGAGTAACTAGAAGTGTGTGTGACAATATAGTGAAGAAAATGTATTAAACAAGCTCTTAGCTGCTTTTTCACATTACCCATAACAGAGCCATTGTTTTTCTGTGGTATGGCTGAATAGAATCTGCACACATCTTCAGGTTACCTGAAATTGCTGTGCTTACAGAAAAGAAATAGTAGAATTATGCTCTTTTCCCCAGAGTAACTTGAACTAGGAATTTTTGGAAAACAGCGTCCCAAATTTTTATGTATTACAAGTTCAGATTTTGCCTTCGAGTGTTCTTTATCTTATTTCTGACACATGCATTTTTGTATGCTATTTATAGTTAAGAGAGGTTGTATTGAAAATATTATTGAAGGAAAGACTAAGTTCTCTTTACCATCTCTGTAAAGTAATTTCATATGAATTATAGGATATATGTAGAAAGGTAGACTGCAAACCTAAATGGTTAAATTTTTTTGTATGAGCAGGTACCATGCCTGCTGGTTTGCCATTGAATGTGAAATTAACTGGAAAAATATGGGTTTTTTCACATGGGAGCAGTTTTTGGATTTAGCTTGGTGTTTACTGTGTTGAACAGATAAGTTTTATAGTAAGTTTGTGTTTTCTTTAAGCATTTTAGACAACCAGGATCACTTCATTAAACGTTCAGCTTTACAGTAGCAGTTATTAGTGTAACACTGCACTTGTACTTTTTGCCACATAAAGTAAAGAGAATTCCTAGATTAGAAACTGTTTTTAAAATCAGCATAGTAAAGTTTCCAGAAACATTGGCTTTTGAATGGAATGCTGTGATGTAGCTGGATGCTTAATTACATGGCTTGTCATCTCTGCTTGCAGTGGAAACAGAGTCAGAATTTTACAGCACTGTGTTGCTGGATGCTTTTGTGCCTTTAAAAATTTCTCCTAGGTGTGTAGGGAAATACATGTGTTGCAGTAATGGGGAATAACAGTTGTTTATTTCCTGGAAGTGTACAGCTTTTTACATAATTCCCTGTTTTTAGGTTGGATCTGGGTTATCTCGTTTGGGAACAGCAGCAACCATTAAAGGTGAGATTTTTAGCTATTTGAATTACCTTGCAGAAGCACTTCAATTCACTATTTTTTATTATGTTGTTTCCAAATACTGTCTACCATACTCATCTTGATTTTTTTTTCTTTTTTGAGCAAAATACAGCATTTACTAGTTGGAGGAAGTCTTCTTTGGAAGACTTGAAAATTATATGACCAAAGCATGAGGAGAGAATATTCTGGGGCTCTTGTTCCTTTTCCCATGTAATGACTGGTTTTCCCTTTGCCTATAAAATGCAGAGCCAAAGGGTTGGTTGGGGTAGACTTTTCTCTACTGTTTTGAGTGCAGCCAGTTACCCTTCTGGTATTGTATATCAATGAGTTGATTATTCCTGGTTGCTTGGCGTCTAGCTAAAGTGTTTTCCAGCCCTTGTGAACTCCTGTAAAATGAAAAGATAACAATTTTGCATATTGTGAATAATTTCTTGTGAATTTATTCAGCCACTAATAAGGCAAAAAAAAATTGAATGTGAATTTTTGTCTCCTTGATATTCCCCACCCCCTTGCTTTTCTGACTATTACAAGTATCTTCTTAGTCTACCCCTCTTTTTTTTATGGGCAACCATGCAAAAATAAATATTCCAATAGATACACCTTGAAGGGAAAAAAAAAATCTTTATTTCTGTTGAATGCTGTGGAAGACAAAAGAAATAGAGTAGGCAATACTTGTATCGAAAAGAAATCTTGTGTTACTGTAATTATATAATTATTGTTACCTATAAATGAAGAAATACAAGCAACAGTCTTTCATGACAAATGAGAATGTAGATGTATGTGTTAATACTTTGAGCACTAGTACTCTCATTTCTTAAAATTCACAGGTGATACTGACACTGCCAAGACCTCTGATGATATCAGTTTGAGTCTTGGCCAGAGTTCTAGCCTATGTAAAGAAGGGAGTGAAGAACAAGGTAAAATTTCTTCTTCTCCATATTTAAACGTGGTATTTTGTTACCAAAGACCCTTTGCTTAATATGCTAAATAAATTAATGCAGTTTGTTGATACCCTTTCTTAGAGTCTATTGTGAAGTTCCCTGTTTCTTAATTACTCAAGCTTCTGAGAAGCGTAATTTGAATGCTTATAACTTTATTCTTTGACTGTGTTTCTTCTTCTGGCATCTTCCAGCAGGTAATAAATATTTACTGTCACCTTACTGCTGAAAGATAGCTAACTTACGTTTCTTTAGACAGTATCTCTTAGACTACGGGTGGCCTGGGGTTGTAGACTAATTTGCTTTGCTTACAAGTACAGACAAATATAAGTGTGGCGGGCTTTTCTATAAAGTGAATAACCCCATGCAGAGCTCTGTGTTCCTAGAGCTGTAGACTGCTTCTAAGATGCCAGTTATTAGAGCTTGGTGATTTTTTTTCTTTTTTTTCGCTAATATTTAAGGAAACTGTTAGCTTGTGTTCTGAAACAAAACTGGACAATTTTTCATTTAACTTCATTGCCAGAAAAAGACCTGCTCTGACTAAAACAGAGCATAAAACCGAAGGGAAATCTTCTGTTTGCTGATTTTTCAAGTACCTGGTGATTAGGAGGAAGTTAACTCTGAGAATATCACCTTTCATTTTTGCCAGTCTAATCACTAATGGGTGATTAGGGCCATTAGATGGATGATTCAGTCATTACTGTGTGTTTCAGTGCGGAAAGTGTGTTTGAAATAGACCATCACAGGTGGCCATGCTATTGTAATAGGCAGCAGGGTTCTGCTACTTTCGGCTGAGTAATGTAACTATGAAGTCTCTTAAGTTTCATGTGTTCACATACACTCTACAGAAATTTAGCAACTGTAGAAACTTGGCCTCCAGATCTTCTATTTTTAGTGACAGTACCAAAAGAGAAAGTAGCCTGACTTTTAGTAGTGGCTGCAAGTGGACACTTTTACAGGAGACTGCTTGTGATGGGTAAGAGGAACAATTGTTCTAAGAGCTAACAGTGATCCTCATGATTTGCTTTAACAGCAAATGCTACGTCTTTTTTTTAGAGGTAGTAAAGCTCAGTGACTTCATAGGGAGTTTCATTATGGTACAAAAAGACCTGTGACAGTGACTGCATCCTTGCTAACTGTGAGCTTACTTGGTATCTGGTAGGAAAGGTGACTTTTGTTGTGGTTTTGGTGACTTCAGAATTAGTGGGGTTTACTCTGTTTTTATCAATAATTTTAAAGTTTATGTTTACTGCGTATAGGAACCAAAACAAAAGGCAGAGTACTCTTTTATAATTAAGAAACTTTGGACTACATAAAAATATTAAGTCTGGGACACATAAGCAATAGAGGAGGTTGGGGACTTGTCAGAATTGCATTGTCTTATTAGCTGCTGGGGTAAGCTGTAATTGATGGTTTCTTTCATTATTAAAAAAAAGCCTGTCATGTTTGCCCGGATGTTATAAAATATTTTTAAATGGTAATGTTCATTCACAGTACTTGCAATTGGATTTTTCAGTTAATTTACTTTGTCTGATATAAGCAGTTTTAAAGCAAGTTGTATAACTTACATGAATGTTTTTCATTAATATTTTTAAATATGTACTTAAACAGATTTGGCGACTGATCGGAAGCTTTTTCGTCTGGTGTCGAACGACTCGTTTGTCTCCATCCAACCTTCATTGTCCTCTGGACAGGATTTGCCAAGGGACAACAGTGACAAAGTGTGCCTCTCGAACAACCAGCTTGTGGACCAGTCTAAAAACAGTGCATGTGACACAGAAGTAGCTTCGCTTGTAACTCTGCATTCTCACTCCTATAGGAAGGATCATAGACCACGAGGTGTACCAAGGACTTCTAGCTCTGCTGTTGCTTTTCCAGATGCTTCACTAAATGACTTCCCCCTCTATCAGCAAAAACGAGGACTAGATCCTGTCAGTGAGTTAGAAGCTTCCAAGCCCCCTTCTGGATCCCGAGAGTCTTTGGGTGAGAACTCTTGCATTTCAGGAGTTTTTCAATTAGATGACATTCTGAAAAGTAGCAGCCCTCAACCATTGACTAAGAGTGGGAAGAGCAAATCCTTGAAAGCAGACAAAAGTATGGACAGTCTGAGAAGCCTGAGTACTAGAAGCAGTGGTTCAACAGAAAGCTACTGCAGTGGGACTGATCGTGACACCAACAGTACCATCAGTAGCTATAAAAGTGAACATACTAGCTCAACGCATATAGAAAGTGTGTTGTCAGAGCACGAGGAGGAGTCTCCTAGAGAAGAGAAAAAGGATGGTAAGAAGAAAGACTGTGGTGTCGACTCAGAGGATGACAGTAGTTCTACTACTGACAAAAGGACTAGTAGCGAAAGGACTGCTGTGGAAGTGAGCCCTCTGGGTGGTGTTCAAGAGGTAAAGGGTTCTAATGCATCCGATGAGATGCACAGCCAGAAAGGTCTTGGTGCCTCTGCTTCAGAAGAGGCCAATAAGAACCCACATGCCAATGAATTAACTACACAAGCTGACAGGCCGCATGGGAAGGCTGCTGAACAAAGAGAGGAACAGAGTGAAAAACTAGCTGTGTTAGTAGATTCAAGAGCTTCTAAAGAAACTAGTGGAAAACAAAAAGAAGGAGATGTTCGACCAAAATCTTCTAGTTTAATACATCGAACAGCCTCTACCCACAAGTCCAGCCGGAGAAGGACAGGAAAAAAGCGGGCTAGCAGTTTTGATTCAAGTCGGCACAGGGAATATGTTTCCTTCCGAGGTGTATCTGGTACTAAACCTCACAGTGCTGTGTTCTGTCATGATGAGGACTCCAGTGATCAAAGTGACTTAAGCAGGACATCAAGCATGCAGTCAGCTCACCAGTTCAGCAGTGATAGCTCTTCCAGCACCACCTCCCATTCATGCCAGTCTCCTGAGGGAAAATACAGTGCTTTAAAGACCAAATACGTTTCTAAAGAACGTGGGGGCACAGACTCTGAAAATGCTCACAAAACCCACGTAAGCTCTGAAGGAATTAGCAAAAAAAGATCTACACGACGGACTTCTAGCACAAACAGTGCCAAGAATCGTGCCAGAGTGTTAAGCCTGGACAGTGGTACTGTAGCTTGTTTAAACGACCCAAATAGTTTAATGGCACCAGGTAACATAAAACAGTTAACCACTTCAAAATCTGATTTGGAAGCCAAAGAAGGAGAGGTGCTAGATGAGCTATCTCTGTTGGGAAGGGCTTCACACTTAGAGTCAGTCACTCGTTCTAGGAATAGCTTACCAAGCCAGGCTACATTTCCTGAAGGGGAAGAGCAAGAATCAGCAAGTGGAGGTAAGTAAATGACCTACCAGAAGTACCTTGTCATATTTTGTTAATGAGTCTGGTATCTATGACTTAAGTTAAAACTATACTTTAAGCATCTTCCTGTTTCTTCAGTCTTGCCCGGTAAAACTGAAAAAGCATTTCCTTCATAATCTCTTGGAAGATCTACAGAAATGGGTGTTGAATTCAAACAGCTTTTTCAAAATCTCTAAGTAGAGGTGTTAGGGGTTTGCTACCAGCAGTCTTTGTTAATTAGACCTGTATCTTAAAACTGTTATTTGTGGTCAAATCAAACCTGCTCCATTGTACTGAGTAATACAAACTACTGCAGCCTTTCTGGCATGGCTTGAGGTGCTATCAAGAAATAAAGCCAATCCCGAACCCTTAGCATGTTGCCTTTAATTGTGAATTCTTACAATGGTCTGGTTATTAAGCTGAATTCTCCTAGGGATTTGATTTTTGCTTAGCCTTGCCATTGCTGGCTAGACAGTGTTGTTTACTTCGGATTTTTTTGTCTTCATTATGTGAACACCATAACCTTCCAGTGCTGGAGAGGAATGTAGTTTCCTCTTACTTTCCCTAACTATTGTTTTGCTTGGTGTAATGTGAATAATGAGCTTACCTGTAGTAGCTGTTATTAATATGGATTAGTAGTGGCATTTAAAGCAAAGTTCGGAGCTCTTAATAGTTTTTTTGTTTATTGCTTGTTATAATGTTTGTTTCTTTCTTGGTTAACTATATTGACTGCCTTAATTGGAAGACTTTTTGTGTCAAGGTAGATAAGTGTCTTTAAAATACGTTTTCAGAACAATATGAGGTTGCTAATTACCTCAGTCTGACTTTTGGAATTTTCAGAGGCCAATACCTACCAGATAATCTGGATCTTTACATCTAGATGGACAAACACTTTGTAAAATTGTATTTTAGATCAAGACAGGTATTTTTAAAAAAGTATAGCAAATTTGACTGTTCCTGTTATATAGACTGCCTAAACAAAATAGTGATTCATCTTGAAAGGTTTTCAGCCCACCGTGAGATAAGATGTATGACTAATAGTGGGGTTTTCTTTTGATTTTGTTTGGGGTTTTTAATGGAGGTTTTTTTTGTGGTGTGTCCCCCAGTCTTAACACAAGCACTATAAAAATCAGTACAATTAATTTCTGGGGAGGGAAAAAAGTGTGCCACGCTGAAGTTCAGCTGTGTATTGATTATTGATCAAATTTGACTGGTTTACAATTATTTCAGACCTATTTATATGCCTTCACTGTACCAGTGTATGCAGATTTGGTTTTTTTTTACTTTCTCGGTTATTCCTAGTAACGGATTTGTGCAGTAGCTTTAATAAAAGAGTCAAGATTGCTCTTCTAGTACTAACTCTACAAGCTAAACACTTAATGCACATTCTTCCTAAGGCCTTGTTAAAGGGACAGCTGTTCATGTCTGCTGAGAGTAATTTGACTAATAAAAGGTCTCCTTTATGTATTTGCCATTTTGACTCTCTGCTTTCCTTAGCACAAAATTTGATTTCTTTTTGTTTTGTGTTATTACTGCTTAAAGCTGTTAAGATTCTCCCTTTATGTGCAAAGGAGGATTAATATACCTTACCTTTCAGAGCATGTCAGACTTTATATGTGCTTACCACTTGTCAGTAATCTGAAAGAATTAATGGAAGACAGATGCTGTATATTGTGAAATATTTTAATTGCTCTTTTGAAGAGTGAAATAGTGAGGAAGACGAACCTTAACACATTTCAAAGTAATCTTAAAGATACAAATCTATAGCAGTTTAAGCAGGAAAGGCTTGCTGTCGTTCTTGCTGGCCTAATCTATTTCCAGTTTAAAATTTTACATGGTCATTCTGAAGTTGTTAGTATTTTTAATAAGTGGCAAGTACCCAAGTAGTACTTCTCTATGGGTTGCAGACTGTCTCTAAGAAACAATCTGGAATCAAGTTCTCCAGATCTGGTGACACGATGTAGTTAATAACATTTGCTGTGTGTTGTTTCTTCCTACCAAGAGAAAAGGAAGTATTTCCCTTATGATTGTAAGAAATTAATGTCATTCTGCCTTTTTTTTTTTGAAAGCAGAACAAAATTATGACTTACTTTTCTTTAGCACTACTTAAATTTGTGCAGTCTTGTCTAGCACCAAGGCAGTAATTTCTTTGCATTTATCTGTTCATTATCAATCTAATTCTTTCATACTGTCCTTTTTTACTGGTTTTTCTTTTGTGTGTGTTTTGTTGGGTTTTTCCCCCCCAGATTTATAGCTTATATTACAAGTTTTGTAATATCTGTATCTTTAATTGTGGCTTTCTTCTTTAGGCTTATCCATGACTAATAGTAATGGGAGAACATGTTTTAACTCTTTAGAATCTAAGTGCTTTGTTGCCAGTATTTCTTACTACTTTTCACCTTTTGGCAGGTTTTTTAAAGACATACATGTGTAATATAAATACATGTTATGTGTATATATGTATAGAATTTTTTTGAGAGAATTAAGAAATTATTTTATTGTTGCAGGTGAATTACAGAATAAACTTGGTTTGGATTTTCATAAGATCACGGGATATCGGTTGGATGTGATTTTTAGAAGTAGTCTGGTCCAACCTCCTGCTGAAAGGATTATTTTATAATTTTATATAAATATTTTTAAATGTCTGTGATTGCTTATGATAACTTTCTGAAACAAATAATTAACAGATGCACACTGGATAACTAAAAGACTGATATTAATACCGCCTCTTCTTTTCTAGTCAGCAACTTTCAGTTCCTGTTTTTCAAATATGACTTAAATCAGTAACTATAACTTCATTTTATCCTTCAGTCTTTAGGGACTAAACTAAAGTTTAGTTTAGTTTCTTGTTTGTGTAACTGCTGAAATGTGTTTCGTAATGGATATGGCCTTTACTAATCTTTCACTAAGCAGGATGCTATACAAACTTGTACATATTTCACTTCTGCAGATACAACTTAGTAGTTTCATTTCTGTATTATTATGCCAGGAAGTGGTGAATGACTCACTTGCTGTAAGATAGTATGTGCATTCGAATAGGAATTGCAATTCATTAAAATGCAGAGAAACAGCGTCTGAACATTCTGAAATTAAGTGTATGTGGTGGATGTATAACAAAAAATGGAAGATATCTTACAGTAGTTGTTATCCTTGTTTAACTATTCAGACTCCAAAAGTAGTTAGTGAATTGATGAGTCATGGGTTAGTTGAAGTTGTTCAGATGTCTAGTCATATTTTGGAAATACCCCCTTTGCACTATCCTGTGCCTCATTTGTGTCAGATGTGTGCTGTTTCTGGATTGCTGTTTGTAACTGTTTAAAGAGCCGCCATCATGCTGTATATAACACAGTGATGTTTTGTGAAACTTGAGCTGGCCGGAAAAGTCAAATGTTCTCTCCAGTTCTATATTAACTGTAAAAGATGTGCCCTTTAAGTTGCTACTCTGTTTTACAGCTTGCTGTAATTTAAGGTTTATTTACTTTAAGTTCTTGAGATACATATCTTTCTGTAAATAAAACTGCATGTAGTGTGATGCATTTTTCCTTTTGTACATTGCACAGCAATATTGAAGTAACAGCTCATACTGTTTTGTGTTTTGAGGTTTGCAGTACATCTCTACAGGCAGGCAAAATAGGGCTTTGAGTTTGGATTAGTCTTGTGTTTCATTTGACACATGGAAACCTGTTCATCTCTTCAGTCTGTGTGTATTTGTACATATAGGCTTAGCATGTCTGCCTGCAATTACTAAAATTCAGTTCTGTTACTCAGCTGATGGTCATGTCAGCTGCTAGCAGTATATTACATTTTTCCTACTATGCTGATGTTGCACATGGTCTCTGTCATGACTCAATTTGCCTGTGTTGTAGAGCTGTTCCATGCTTCTGATGGCTTTAGTTTTTGCTATGTTTTCCTGCAGATAGAATTAATATAATTACAGAAGATGGAGCTTCTGATCTTGTTTTCTGTGCATCTACCAGTTCATGCTCAAACTACTAAACCAAACTGTTTTGCATGAGAAATTGGAGTTTAGAAATGGTAGAAACTGAAAAATACGTAAAGTTCCTGTGATCAGATTGCATGTGTGTTGGTTATCTCTATTAATGTATTCAGCAGGACCCTGCTGTAACTGGACCCAGGTAAGCAGATCAGCTGTAGAAAGGGCTCTCTTCTGGATGAAATTATTGGAAATAAAAGATTGTACTGCATTACTCGATTTTTTTAGATATTAACTAGCAGAGTTGTAATGCACGTGACATTTAGTTCAAGCATGACAGAATTTTTAATATTAGCCCTTTCCAATATCTGACTTGGAAAGCATTATACTGTACTGTCACTGCTTTTGTGTGTGAAGGTTGAGTTTTACAGAATTCCCTCTGATGTTGGCTATCTTGTCGTCTCAGTAGAGGTCAGATATCTACCTTTAAACACTTAAAGATGTAGACAGTGTTAGGAACGATATATGAGGCTGCTGTGGAATTTCTGCAGTTTTGGAACTTACCAATGAAATAACACTTGGAATGAGTCATGCATCTATTAATTGTTAACCACTTCCTAGTAAAGCAAAATTTTAGTACGTTTTGTGGGGACTTGATCCTGTTCTGTCCATTTTTTGGTATTTATGGGTAATACAGAGGCTTTCATTAGATGACTTTTGCTTGATTTAGGAATAGTGGTTCCATTTTGCTGACACGTGTTGTTCATGTATTTACTAAGTATTCATCTCAAACAGGAGTTGAATAGGAATTTTTGATATTAGATAAAAATGAAGCTGCATCTTCATGCTGCTTTGTAGATGTACCTGGGTTTATTGGTATGCATGTAAGCAAGAAAGTTCTGAAAACTGTGAGCTGTGATGGAATTGCTCACATTGCTGCAAAATGTAGCTGTGAGATGAAACTCCAGAATGTATTGAAGTTGGCCACTGATTAACATTTGTTGTTTTAGTTAAGGCCATGTAATGCAATCACGATGTTGTGTGTATGACATGCTAACATAGTATGCCACATATGCTGGAAACGCTGTGTTCTGAAGATTTACAGCATCTTTTCCTTAAGGTGAATAAACCTAAATACACAGTCAGAACTAACTTTACTAAAGATTAATGTCAATTACAAACGTTTGTCGACTACATGAACATAATACTGGGTATCGATACCCAAATCTCAGGATATAGGGTCTGTATTGGGCAGGGGATCAGATGAGGTTTGGCTTTAGTTCTTCTGACCCGAAGTCCATCAGCATTATATTCAAGAGGTCTATGTGAGTAGCCTAATGTTGTTAAAAGTGGAATAATTCAAGTGGGAAGTACAATGAAATAGAATAACTAAGGACTCCTAGTTTTATCTTTGGCCTTAGTATAAAAATTTTACTGTCAAGCTGGTCTGTAAAAATACTTGGTTCAGAATTCAAACCAGATGGTTTTATTGTCTTGCTTGTTCCCTCCTTGATGGTGTTTTGCTTTTCAGATTGTTGTAGTGACTGTTTTGACGTAATTGTAATTATTTCTCCAGGCTAGTTTCAGACTTTTTTTTTTTCTTTTTTATAAATGCAACCACAACACTGAAGTCTTGGGCTTTACTTTCTTTCCTAAATTGTGTGTTGTTTTCTTCTGCACTATTTTCTAGCAAAAGTTTATAACTTGGAGATATCGCTCTGTTCTTCATTGTTTCTTCTTTGCTGTCCACATCTCTATTCTTCAGAAGTAGTCATTAGTGATATTTTTCATTAAATATCCACAGTAAGTTATAATACTCCAAGCCAATATTTTGATTTTTTTATCAGAGAAGTGTAAGTAATCACTGCAACTGTAGGTTTTATTAAGGTGTGTAATAATATGGTGATTAACAACTGCATACTGAAGATGTGGACTGAACAGACTGCTTTTTTCTACTTGGGTATCTTTCAAGTATGGTTTTTAATACAGTGTCAGGGCATGTGAAAATAAACTATAAATGCCTCAACCATGAGGAGAATGGTAGTGCTAATCCATAAATGCATGTGAAGTACATCTTCTCTCAGATTTTGAATACAAATGAGATATAGATGCTCAATACAGAAAACAACATTTCAGCTGCTTGGTTTGGCTAAGTATGTTCTGTGTTAGAAGACAGATTGCATTGCTTATGTGAGGGCATGAGCCAAAAACTGTTCATTCCAGCTCTTGCTGAGAATGTGTAGGCTTAGTAATTAGTGATTGAAAATAGATCACAATTTCCCATTTGGTAGTGTGAGAAATGGCATGTCCAAGCATAACTCAGGTTCTGTGTGCACCTTTCACCATGCTTAACCTGACTAATGTTCAAAACCGTCTAGGCTTTAAGTGATGGGGGGAGGGGTTGAGCGTTTTTTGGTTGGGATTTTTTTGTTGGGTTTTTTTTTTCCTTCTTTTCTGAGAAGAGTGAGGGACTTTCTGTTGTGGTAGGTTTTTTCTTGCTTGCTTTCTAGTTAGACTGATGTTTGCAATTTTTATCCTAAGAACTTTATGGTTTTCCACATGGATACTTCACCTTTTGTATTACTTTCATACTGTCTCTTTCTAGGAATCTTCTTATGGAGAATTTGTCTGTATTTCAGAATTTATGTAAGGCACTGGGTTTAGCATTTTTTTGTAGCAAAATGGTCTTGTCAATGCAATAAAATTTTGGCAGTTCTGCTTTTTCATATTGTGCTTCTTGAGCTTCCATGTTCTAAATTTTGGTTAAAAGCAGTGGTAACTAGCTGCAGGGAGATGTTGCAAATGTTTTGGCTTGATTTTTGTATAAATGTTCCCATTCAAAGGAAAATATTTGTACTTTGTTTCTTAAAGCTAGGTGTCTTACACAACAGTTGTGTAGTTGTAGTGTAAAACTGAGAATCTTCAGTTCTGTTTAAAACCTAGAGACACTACAGAGGTGAACGCAAAAAGGTTCAATGTAAAGTATCATTCCAAGTGTCTGATGACAAAATGACATCCTCATGACTTTTTAAGCGTGTAACTGCTAATTTGGCTCTTTTCCAGTCAGAAGTGTTAAAGAAGTTAATTTTAATGCAATCATGCATGCAAACACATATTCATTAACAGATACAAGTGTCATTATTTCTTCTTTGAAATTAAATGTATTATATTTGGGAATAGGCGTGTGAGGGGTTAAGTTTGCCACAAGGTTGTCACTAGGTCTCCACCTCTTATATTATTGATCTCTGGGGTGTAGGTTTGTATTTGTAATTTGTGCACCTTGAACTTCAAACATGACTTTTCAGTTCTTCAGATTAGATAATGTTGGGGGACTCATATTCATATGACAACACGCAGAAAAAGTGCTTAAATTTCTTGACACTAACTGTAGTGATTTGGCATAGAAGTGTAGAATAAAGACATAGAGCACCTTTTAACTAACATTCTGTAAGCTGAAAAGCTTGTCTTCCTCTACTGATTTAACTAAAGTAAGCAGGAACTTTAAAAGCATTACCTGTGTTACCTCTTCTTGTTACATCTAGATTTTGTACATGATTGTAGATGTTGGATCTTACATTTCTGGAGACGAGGATAAGTTATTTTAAGTAGCAGTATTGGAGAAGTGTGTGTGAGACATCATAAATATTAAAGAAAGCTTATTTATATTAAAACATGATAAAACTGCTCTCAGATCTTGGTAGAGGGTAAGTTAGGAACTTTGTCTTACTTCCTACTGGTGAACTCACAAGCAGTTGCACTGCTCCTCCTCATTAAAGGCAAGTAGAAACACAAATAATATGAATTAACATAAATAGCTTTCCATACTGGTATAAATATATTTTAAATTGTCTGTCTTCTATGAAATGATATTAAAAACAAAAACCGACCAAAAAGCCCTCCCCAAAACAGCAAATGAAAAAGACCAATACAACAAAGAAAACAAAGCCACAATCCCTTTGGTTTTCTTTTACATCCAAAAGCAAACTTTGCTCAGTTTGGCTTTCCACACTTTATGCTAATCCTCTTTGCTCAGCTAGCTTTTTTTTTTTTTTTTTAACTTCCTTAGTCATGTTTTCAATATGTAGTTTCTTGCGGTGTTGTGTAATGTTAGCAGACTTGGAGCTTGTTGGTCTGAAAAGCCCTGCAGTGTTTTCAAAAACTTGTAGTCTTGTAGTGACCCTGGATGTCACCACTTTCAGGAAGAATGTGTATAAAAGATGTGCATTGAACAAAAGTTTGAAGATGATAAATCAAAAATCTCATGGTAAAACAGGTAGAAAGCTACACCAAAATCCACTTTGATTTTAAAAGTTAAAATGAGATAATAAAAGGTTAGAAAATGCCAAAGCTGTCTGCCTGTACAGCTTTGAATTTAATCCCCAAGTACATATGAGGTTTTTTCATTTTATTTTATTTTTATCTTCAAGCATGTTTGTATCTCTAGTTTCCTCACAGGACATTGCCTCTGTTAGTTCTTGAGATAGACTTGCTTTAGTGATAAATTGGAGCTATATAGGAAGGACATATCGTGTTTCCATAGTCTCTGCTTCAGTTATTGCAGAAGATGATGTTTACTAAAGAACAGACGTCAGTGTTAAGTATGCTACCTTAAAGAATTGCACTTGAATGCTGCTTTTGCTAAGTAGTTGCAAATGGTAATTAAGATGCAATGCTGATGTTTACCATCTTAATGGTAATTCAGATGCTTACATTGCAGTTACAACTAGTCGCTGTTCTTTATTTCATGGTGCTTAACTATGGTCTGATTATCAGAATTGCTTTTGCATGTGAACTCAGTGGAAGCTGTGTTGTAAATACAAATTTTTATATGCTGATGTGTATCCTAGAAAAAATGAGCTTTACAAATTGTCACCCCAAATTAATGGGCAGTTTTGACCTCCTGTCAGGATTCAGTCTGTCTTTAGTGTGGCTCACTTGCTTTGTACTTCAAGTATGAGAGCTACAAAGAAATGCTTGAAGGACTTAGACAGTGTATTAAAATAAAGCTGTATATTAAACTGCAGGAGAAATTTATTGAATTCTTGCTGAAATACCCTGAAAAGGTAGTATAATCTATTCATGCTTAGAATTGTAAAAACATTTGTTGAGAGGAATGAGGAGAGAATGAGCAATCCCTCATTTCCCTGAAAGTACAGGAAACAACTGAATTAAGGATAGCCTTAACTTCTGTAGTTTTGGTAATGAAATGCTTGTAACTTGAATGTTGGTGTTGAAGTGTATCTCTTCATGTAGCTTCTTTTGTTTTAAAGCAAACTATAGATTATAGCCTCAGAGAATTCATTTGGTAACCTGTGGTTCATGAGTGAATTGAATTCTTGTTTCAGCCTTTATTGCTTGAGCTATGGCAGTACTACACAACAGTAGTAGGTTGTTATAGGTTGCTGTTCCCTGTAGACCAGCATTAGAATCTTTGCTGGTAAGTGTTGAAAGCTTAATGACAGCAGTGTTGTAACTTGAAATGTGCTGAAGTGCATAATGGGTTACTCTGCCTGTAGTATTTCTGCCATTGCTCTCTGTGTTTTGGGTTTTTTTGGGGGGGGGGAGTGGGGAGAGAGGGTGTTTGGTTTTTTGTTTGACACAATTCTTGGTTTTCTCGCTCTAGTAACAGGCTTCTTGGCTACCAAGTTGTGACTTCCCTGTCAAGATAGTGATTCTCCTCTTGCACTGACTTCATGTCAATTTTTTTTCTCTTTCTTTGCTTGCCTGCCAAACCCTATTTTCTCTGCAGCCCATTCATTTGAGCTCTTTAGTGCTCTGCATTCAAGTTGGCTAGGAGCTTCCTTGGCTCAAGAGGAAGAATTCTCAGATTGTAGACACACCATGAAGCAGTCCAAATCTGAAACTGTTCAGACTGTAGAGCTTAAGGAGCACAGGTGGATTTTGAGGGATAATATGTGGATAAATATTTTAATCCCTTGAGTGCATACAAACTGTTTTTTATGATGTTGCTTTATAAATGAACCAAACTTTTTGTTTGGGGAGTCGAAATAACAAAACCATCAGTCCTTACAAAGAAAGTATTCTCTCATTTACTCTCAACTTCCTGCCTCTGTAAATGATATTGTAATTAGTCTAGAAGGAGCAACATGTATCCCTTGATGCTTATGAGAAAAAAAAAAAGCTACTCTTGTTTTGTCTCCTGAAAGAGCTGTGATGAGGTTAACCTCAACCCTACCTATTTGTTAGAAGTTATAGAATTGAGAAGATAATGGTGAGAAGTGGTAGACAACTTTGATAGGTTGTCCTTTAGGCTTCTTCTTAATTATCTGTTCAGTGAGACAAAGGGTGAGGTCAGTTGTCTCTTCCTGCCATGTGTAAACAGAAAAGATTTGGGCTCTCCAACTTCTTTTGCAACCTGGCTATTTGGATCTGGGGGTAAAAAAAAAAAAGTAAGCTGTATATTCAAGAGCACTCCCCCAACCACCGAGATGTTTGCTAATAACTGTGTGTTGTGATCCTGTCTTGAGGCAGCTTATTTGAACAGTTAGGGCATAAGCTACTTCTGTTGTTGTAAGTCAAGTTCATTAACTTGGGGAGGGTCAGAGGGAAGAGAGGAGTCTTAAGTTACTGTGTACGTAACTAGGATGGGTTCTTATTTGACCTAAAGTCTGTCTTGATGCAGCAGCACAAGCCAGCGAGGAGACTGTCACATTTCGCCGTGAACGCAGCACATTTAGGCGTCAGGCAGTACGACGCCGGCACAATGCAGGGAGTAACCCTACCCCTCCTACATTGCTCATCGGATCACCCCTCAGGTAGGGTATCTAAATGTTCCACCATATTTAGCATGCATGCAGCAGACCACTTCCCCACACCCACCAGTGTTGCCAGAAAAGCACTTTTTACTTCCTTCCCCACCATAACCTCCTTGAGCTGTCACTGCATGTCACTGTGGGCTTGTTGAATTGTGCATGTATATGTGGCACTATTTTAAAAATGGTCAGGATAGTCAGTCTCTAACATGTTATAGCTGTTTTCAGATTGATATAAAAATTAACTAATGTTAACAAACTTAGCCTCAGTGGTTTTTATCAAAAATTTTAGAAACTTTTACTTTCAATCAATGAGAAAAACCCAAGAAAACAGTATCAGCACTCCCCATTTTGGTTTTCTTTTCTTGAAGAAAGTAAGCATTAGGGACTAGTACTGTGATCACACTTCACATCTGTAGATTGTGAGAGATAAGCAAAATGACAGAACATTTTAAAGAGCTAAGTATATACAGAGGCTCCAAATCTGAAATACAGGTAAACCTTTATGAAGATCCTGCAGCTTTTTACAGCAAAAGAGAAATAATGAAGTGAATAGAATGCCCAGTATTGCTTAGTGTTAAATCTAATTGTGTGGCACTTTGCATGCCTCGGCAATGTTTAAAATGTACTGTGTACGTGTATCTCAGGAGTCCCCCAACCTTTACTGGCCCCATTGTTTACAGTGCTGAGCCTAGTGATTTGTTACGTACAGTGGCTCTGTTTGATCTATCAGCCTGAACAGTAGAAACAGCAACCACAATAAGTTTTTAAACTTGTGTTTTAAGTCTTTCAATTTCTTGGTTGCTTATGGAGTTGGAGAATCTGGTGAGGAGAGCATGGCCTATAAGAACATCCCCTATAAGTATCAAAGTAATTCTTCCTTCAGTTACATGAAAAATATGTAGGAGTAATTGCATATGTTATATATTCCTCCTTCGTATGCTTCGTTTTTGTGTTTTGGGAATATTTATGTAATTTTTTGTACTAGGGAAAGCTGTAGAAACTGAACAAATAAAAAGGAAATACTTTACAATAGTGGATGGCAGAGGAATTGTGCCATCTTTTGTCATACCACTGAAATTGAGGACTACATTTGCAAATTTTCCTCAGGCACAGGGGGATTGCAAGAATAGTACCTAGAAATCTAACAAATGAAGGATTGACTTCTGTCATATCAAGAACTGAAACTAGTTAGGTGTGTTTTTAGTGGCTAGTGCAGTATGGAGCACTAATCATGTAATTTCAGAATTTTTTTGTTAAGCTTTTGATCTTGCTGAATGTGGGGTGTTCAACTTCAAGCTAGTGATTTACTTCATAGTAAAGGATGATAGAACTTTGTATTCTTTCAGATCGCTTTTGCTTTACCTGGTTGCTTTCACTTGCCTCTGATTTTTTTTGTTTTCCATTTTTTTTTATAAAGGAGGATAGTGCAGTTTTGTGTATCGCTGCATAAGCGGCTGTGCAGACTGATGAAAGCTCCTTAACTATGTATTAGTTAGAAAAGTGTTTTCTTTCTTGTGGGTATAAAGTAGGGAAAATAAAGGACTCTGTTTTAAACTGTGGTTGACAGCTGCCTCATTTCACGTGCTAGTGCAGTCATTAAAGTTCCCATGGCTTTAGCTTGACTTCAGTGAGAGACTGTGAAGTAACTTTGTGAACCATGAATTTCATTTTGTGAAGTGGGAATAACTTTTTAATCAGACAAGATATTCAAGGGTAAAAAAGCAGGTTAAATATTCTAGCCTTGTATTTCCTCTAAGCATCTTTGTTATCTAAGTTTGTTCCATTCTAAATTACAAAAGAACCACCCCAAACTGCTCACTGTACTTTCACTAACATAATGACATAAATTACCAAAAATACTTTATAATATAAACATATTCAGAATTGAATATTTAGTGAGGTTAATTTACTCAAAGCACTGTTTGTGATGCTAAATGACTGTTCGTTGGAGTGGAGTTAAATTGTCCAACCAAACACCAGAGTGCTTTCATATTTGTTTGACAAAAATTCCATTTGAGCTATCAACTGTGGAATGTATCTGAAAAAAAAATATTTATTAGTGTTCCAATTTCTAGATGAACAGTCTAAAAAAAACCTTTCCTCTGTATGGGTGGCTTAATTTTAGTGTAAATTCTGTGTTACTGGAAGAAGGAAACCCTTAAGAAAGATTTAAAAGAAAAGAAATCATGCCTAAAGAACAAATGTGAAGAAATATAGAGACATATTTAGCCAGTTACCACTAGGAAGTTTTCAAAATATTGCTGCAGTTGGACTGACATCACTCCTATATGCTGTTGGTGATCTGCCTCAGTCTAGTTTCTGATATTGCTAATCCGTTACTTCAGATATTGAACTTCTAAGAGTATTATATTTACTAATCTTTAGTTGCCCTGATGTTACGTGTTTCTTATTCTTGCCAGCAAAACTTTAATCTCTAATCTTCTAACTGTCATAAAATTGGATGCTGGGGGAATGTTCCCTAGGACCTGTTGAGTTAAACCTGATTTCTTTTAAAATTTCCTATCCATGATTGCAATTACTTTTCATTTCTTCTGTGAAATCTTTAGTAAAAGAGACAATGGCATTATATATGTGTGTCTTTGGCAGTGGTAGACAAGTAAAACCTGGTCTAGTACATTCTGCTAGTTTGATGCTAAATTAGACACAAGATTATTTTGCCTGGTAACCTAAAAAACAAAACAAACCCCAAATCCCCCATAAAATGCCATCCACCCCTGCTTTTGTCCTGTCTAAATGTCAACAGTGTTTTGGGCACTTTAAAAATAAGTATGCATTGGCATCCCATGTAGTCAATGGTGTATGCATGTGTGTAAGTGACTGTATGAAGCAGAATTTTATTCTTATAATAATCAGTTAGGCAGAGAATAAACACGTTTTTTGCATATCTGTGCAATTGGTTGACATTAATATTTTGGTGGGATTTTTTAATTGTGACAGATGTGGATAACTCTTCAAAGGGCAGCTGTGTATATACCTCTTGATATGTACCTGCTATTTATGGGAAAGCAGCATTGTTTAGCAGTGTTTTGGTGTTGCTTATAATACTTAAAGGACACAGTGAAGGTTGGCACATCTGTAAACTTCCCTAGGGCTTTTGTTGCTGCATTGCTCACTGAAAGCCTTGTGTACAGTGGCAAAACACTGAATTTGAATTTCAGATTAAAATATGTTAGAGTACAATAAATGAGTTGCAGTTCTTTTCCTCCTGAGCTGTGTGCATGTATGCATTATTTTGCATGAGCTTTTCTTAACATCTATTCTTATCCATATTTTGTTTTCCAGTGATGCTCTAACAAAAGAACTGAAAAGTAGATGATGTAGAAAATACTGTTAAAAGCAAGTACATCAGATATAACCCTTCAACTCTTAGTAAGATTTTTTTTTAGTTGCCTCATTTGCCAACTCTGTAGCATCACACTGTAAATAGTGAAGTGTTAAAAGCAACAGGTGATACATTTTGTTCTTCAAAAGAGTGTTTAAGCTACTTTCCAGTCTTTGAAATACAAAACCTTTTATCTGAGATAATGCCACAGCTAATGACTGTATAATATAAATTCTTTAAATCCACAAAATGAAGCATAATGAAACCACTGCTCTTGCAAAGATGGTATGATATATCTACTGTAAACATAATGTAGTGACACTTTGTCGTATCTAATATTAAAAGTTTAATATTAAATAAGCTATTAAAAAAATCTAACTTTAGTAAATAGCTTTATAAAGTAGTTTTGTAATGGAAGTCTGTGAAGAGAATTAACATTTTCAAACATTGTCTGCTCATAACTATAAATGTACAAATTTTTCTGAAGCCCAGGTTGACTTTTAAAACCTGTGTTTTGGTGAGTAATAAAGCTTTTGCTGTAACTTCAAAACTTGTGCCAATTAATAACTTTCTATAGAGAATCCTAGTATGTTCAAAGTAGTTCTGAATCCAGACATATTCCTTCAGTTATCTACAAGGTCTGTGGTATCATATGGCCATTAACAAAGCTTAAAGATGTTTTCTAGTTAGAGTATGGATTAATAATAAGAAAGGTGTTGTCCTGTGACGAATTAAAAAACCCCTAAAAAGCCAGCTGAACAGCTGATCAGGTCATACCTGAATAAGCAAAAAGGACCACAACTAATGTGAGAAGACTGGAGTAGTCAGTAGTAAATATTGGTGATACCTCAGGTTAGTCTATAGTTAAACTAGCCACCAGTAATTTGCTTTTGCACCGATAAATTAAGACTTACAAGAGTATACCTGTTGGGTGACTTGGGGAGATACTAGAAAGCACTACTACTTCTAAGAAGTTGACAGGAACAGTATCTCTAGATTACTTGATGTAACTAGTGCGTAAATACTGTCACACAGAACTTAGGGGTTACTTTAACCCTAACTATTGGCTGCTTAATGCTACTATACTCTTTTTAAAAGGAGTTTTCCTCTTTAAACTGAAAAATCTTGTTTTGCTTCACTTCTGGCTCTTTTTCACTTCTTCCTGGTAATGTGTCCCCAATGCGTGTTTTCTCGTAGCCTTCAAGATGGTCAGCAAGGCCAGCAGTGCTCCTCCCAGGTCAGAGTGCAGTCCCGCCCCCCTTCCCAGGCAGCTGTGCCCGGTGCTAGCGCCTCCTTGCTGGTGAGAAATGGGAGTGTCCACTTAGAAGCATCACATGCCACTGCATCTGCTGTAGGCGGTAGCAGTTTGCACGATGAACTTGGTATGCAGGCCTTATGTAACCTTGGTGACATGGAAGTTTTAATACGGCAGATTTATTGGCAATAATGCAGTGAAAATCAGCTAACCTGAGCTTTGTTTCTGAATCTTGTAGGTGTGTTTTAGGAAGGCCATATTGTTCATCAATTCATTGCCTGTGTCAATCACCTTTTCCAGACACTTTATGTAACAAATGCATGGTGAGAAATAAGGGGAGGCATAGATACAAGTAATGATGGTGTGAGAGCTTTCTTGATTTGAACAATGTAACACAAGTAATAAATTTTTCTTGTGGTCTTGCAGGAAGTTGAGCAGAGATGGAGACTTTGGGGATCTTCTGGTTCCTGAAAAAAAAAAACTTGTTATGGCTCCTAGGAATTCTTGATCTTACCTCTTTTAGATGAGTTACTTAGCTGCTGATCAAAAAAGAAATACTTACGTAAACGAATGCTTTGCTTTTAATGTACACCTTAATTTAGGAGCTTGGTATTGGAAGTAAATCTGGACTCTTACTTATATCAAATGTCATTATTTTATGGAGCTTTATAGTGCCCCCTTAGTTCTTCATGGTCCATTTTATGTAGCATTCTTGATTATTAACTTCTGTGCAGCTAATAAAATTGCCAGGGAGAAGTTAAGATGGTCTTAATAAATGACTGATCTGCCACATAGTAGTGCAGGGGCAGATTTGGAAAAATTCCTGGCAGGGATCTTTGCATCTATCTCTACATGGCCTGAATTACTTATGACTTCATCCTTAATATGTAACTCTTCCTTGAATTATTGAAATGGGCATCTTTAGCACTGACAGTTATTAGTGATGGAATTTTGAGCAGCTGTCAGCTGTAGTACCCTAAAAGTACAGGTTTGCTCAGAACACTGACAAAACATTTGTTTCAGACCTTTCTGTAACCCAGTTTTAAAGATAAGTGAGTTGTCATGTTACCCCACTAATGGGGAAGACTCCATGAGTTGCTAGTCTGTGGTAACCCTTTAAATGTGAGTTTGACTGAGTCTTCATTCTTCTGCATCATCTAGCTGCAATATAAGGAAAAATTGAATATAAGTAAAACTGAAAACCACCTTGACCTACTGAGATATTTTATAGAATTTAACTACAGATGTAATAAATACACATGATCTAGTTATCTAATCATTTTCATTGTAGATTGTGTTGCTTTTCTGTTTTCTAGATAGAAGTGTTATTGTTTCAATCTCAGTACTTGTATGTGTCTCTCAACTATGAAAGCTCGTCACATGAAACTCATTTTCTTTATTTAATTTGGACTCTTATTTCTTGTTTGAAAAAATATTTGAAATACAATTCTGAAATTATCTTATACTGATTATATCTGTCCAAGGTTAATGTTGAGATATATTCTTGAGGCCGCAATTATTTGTTTGAAGGATTTGGTTCATCTTACCCAAAATAAGACAGTTGAGTTCTGTGGAATTTGCCATTTAATACACAACCTAGGTCTACATTATTTAAGAGCTTATATTACTATGCTCTAGCAGAAATCAAAGTAGATCATATATGAAATTCAGCATGGCATTCCGGCTCTCTAAAAAGGCATGTTAATTGTATTTGTTGTGTATTGGAGTCTTCAGAAATTTGTATGATGCAATTCTTCTGAAACTTTGTCCATATTGTGCTTACAATTATATGGGACATCACATTGTCTTTGGGAGACACAAAGCTTCCAGGATCTTCTAGATACAAATCTGATGTATAATAGGGATTTGTTTCCTGTTTTGAAACTCTGAGCATCTTGTTTAGAATCCTTTGGGAGAAAGCAGCTGCTATAGGCAGGGTCTTCTTGTATTATTTTAGCAAAATCAAATCTTCTAGTTTGTGTAGCAGGTTTTGTGTAACAGATGCTATCTTTTGTTACGAGTAAAGCAGTTGGCAAAATGGTGCAAGCTTTCGTGTGTATGATTCCTTTATCAGGCCTGACAAGAAAGTATCTTTCCTTACAAGGGGTATGTGGTTCATTTCTTTGGGGTTTTTTGTTGTTTTGGGTTGTTTTTTTTTTAAACCCTCAGTCAGGGATGAAGTAACACTATTTTTCTGTTTCCATTGAGTCTAAGGCTCTTGGTTTTGCTCTGTTATCCCGAGATATCTCACCATGAAAGATGACCCTATTACTTTAGATTGTCTGTGTTTTGGGTTGGGAGAAGGTTGTAGTTTGTTTTTTGCTTGATCAGCATCAGAATAAAAATTAAAGCAATGAAGGAGATATGACCAATTCTTTGTTACTGTGGAAATCATTGTGACTGCCCAGGGCAAAAAAAATCCTGAAAATAGTGGCTGGGGAAATATATGGGAAACAAAATCCGGTTTACACCAACTGGAGATATCAATGACAAACATTGCAGATGGGGTTATATATCTCTGTACACTGCATATAAGGGTTTCTTTTCTTAATTCAAATCCTCTTGGAAAGGTCAGCAAGACATGTATTCATTTACTGTAAAAGCCCTCACATATAGGGCTCCTGTTTTCCTTTACCAGTGCCGTGTCTGCTTCTACATTTTTTCTACTCATGTTGATGTCGAGCTGCAGCACTTAACAAGACACACAATTTTTGTTTTTGTTTGCTTTAAAGTTTCTTGTCTGTTAATTTGATTCTGGTGGCTTTTTTTACCTGGAATGAGCCTCACTGTATTATACCTGTCCCACACCTGGTCTGGTGACGATGCAGTTGTCTTTAACTGGGCATTGCTCTGGGAGTAAGGCAAGAGGTCCTTTGAGGCATTATCTTCAGTGTTCCAGGTTCAAAGTAGGAAGATTTTTGTCAGTTATGTTGTTGGAGGGTTGAGGGGGGAAGAACTTGAAAGGATGGAAAAGCAGATTGATGTGGAGCAGTAAATATGAAATAAATCATAGAAGGAATGCAGGACAGAAAGGAAAGGTGGCAAACCAAATGCCATTATTATGGGCAGGGTTGATATACAAATCACGAAAGCAACAAAGCATGTGCTGTGACTTAAGTGAATGATGGTTTTCAGAGCACAGTGTGGCAGTGCTGATGCTTTTTGTTCTAATATCTGATTCTCTAGACAGGTAGGTGGGATTTTTCAGTCCTTGCAGTGAAGACTGATTAAATTCAAATTAGAATTTGTGAAGTAGTTAGGAATCCAAGTACTGAGTTAGTAGAACAGATGCCCAGTGTCTGAAGCAGGGGTGAAATAACAGAAATAACAGACTCTTGTCCTTGGCTAGAGGATTTTTTAAAATTGCTTTTGTGCTTAAAGAGAACTGCTCATCTAGAGCTTTACAAGACAATTATGCTGCTACGTTGGACTTCTGGTTGTATTGTTTATATAACGAGCAATAATCTTTCAGATTTAAGTATTTTAATTCATGAAGGCAGTTGAATGGCTTTGAACATCAAAACGTTTCTCTAAAGACAAATGTATACACTGGTTACTTATTTGATTAAAACCAATTTAGAAGCAGTTACTCAGTACCTTTTTTAAATTAAATGGGTGTAATTTATTTGGGATGGATGTGGGAACATGTTCAAAGATACATGTAGAAAATAACTATTCACTTCCCATTATTCCTATGGAAAGTATCCATGTTGTAGTGTGGAATTTGGTATAATAGGTAAGTTACTCTTTTGACAAACTTCATATAGGAACAAAAAATGAGCTGCTTTGAAGTGTTCTAACTGAAAATATGTAAGCCTTCATACCATAGCCGATGGTAAAATTTTGACCTTTGGAAATAAAGCTCCTAGCAGTCTACCAAGTAGTCGAATTCTGATGACTTTGGTTTTGCTGACTAGGATTTAAAAAATACTGAAGCAGTAGACAAATACATCTGGATCTAATGATAATGTAGATTTCAACATGTCAGTAAGCCTTTGCATGTGAACTAGTCTGAGAGGTTTGAGTAAAAGTAATATTTATTAGATGTAAAACTGGGAAGCAAACTGAAGATAACTTAGCTGAGGAAACCATCAGAGCACCATTTTAGTTAGATCCTGAGCTACTTAACTCTTTCAGGTTTTGTCTGTGCAAGCTCATCAGCCTGTTGCTTTTGTTGATGCCCTTAACTGTGGGAACATGAGTTCGTACAGTGTGGACTGTTACATGGTTGTCTCTGGATGTGGTGATGAGATAGTTTGGTCTTTTGGAACAAGGAAGCTCGCTTCAAAGGAAGTACCTTTGTCTTTTTTTTTTCCGTGTCAGAATGAAGATCTATTTTGAATTTGTGTGCTTGAGTATCAGTGTCTTGGTTTGTTATTGTAACCTGGTCCAAATAGAATATTTTTTGGCTGACCTTAATTTGCTAAGAACTTACAGCTCTCCTTTTCTTTTTTTTTTTTTTTTGTGTCTGTGTGTGGAGACGTTATAGACATTTATGTTGAGTGGGCAAACGTGCTATTGATCATATTTCCTGATTTGCAAAATAACCTTTGGAGTCTCCCATTTGTTCACAACTTGATAAAACTACAGGCTTTAGAGAGAAAATATTTTCTTAAGCTTATTCAATGGGATGCTATTCAAAGTATTTCAGAGAATGTTGTGGGAGACCTAGGAATGGGAGAGAGTCACTACAGTAAAGAAAAATGCTAGGTATATCCATATGTATTGAATCTTGAGTATTGAAATTCTTGGAATTTGTGTACTGTGAGGAAGCTGTTCCTATCTCACAGAGTTTAAAAAGTGTTTATTGATAGGACTTTGGGGCTCAGACATATTATCTCCAGTCATGCTTTGGGGTTTGCGTCACCAGCAGCAGTGAACAGTCCTGTCAAGTTTTCTACCGAGATGAGTTGAGGCTTTTCTGAAAAGTCTTTTTATTTAAACTAACCAAACAAAAAACCCCAACAGAATAACAACAGCAAAACCAATCCAAATCAAAAACATCAAAAGAAAAACAAAAAAAGGAGGCAGAAAAAGGTTTTGTTTTAATGAGAAGTTGTCCTTTGCTTGCCAGGGATCTTTCAATAGGAAGCCTAGATTAATAGGTGGGTGAATTGCAAGCATGACATATCCTCAGATTTGTAGTTCATGTATAAACAATTGGAATTGAGTGTTCTGTTTGTTTGCTACCTCTCTGTTAACCAGGTTTGTTATATCCCACTGCAGCAGTGCAGTACTTACAGCAGGAATATAAATGCAGTGAATTTTGACAGATTCAGAGATAAGTTGGGTGACAGGGAACTGTAGATATGAGTGAGTGTAGTAGTTCAGTAAACTTCTTCTGAAATAAATATCTGATGTGTTCTCTCAGCCCAAAAGAAGGGGAAGTTATATGTCCAAGTAGTATATTCTGACTTCTGTGACTAGAATTTCATTAATTTAAAAATGTAAAAGCTTAATTTCCAGGATCTCTATTCAGTAATGCAAAACCATGAAGAATTTAACCCAAACTTCCTTGGTTTTTATCACGGCTGGTTGCCCAGGAGACTTTTCCGTAATGATTTATGAACATTTTTGTCCTGGGAAGAACCTGAAGCATATTATCCAGTATCTCCATATTTGCTGTTGAATTTTTTTTTATTGATACAGTTAAAAAATTAACCTTTGTAACCAAGGATTTTTTTTAGTTGTGGGATGATTCCCCATGTCTTCAGTAGTTTAAATTTTAAGCTTCACTATGAACTGTTTACTACACTCTGCGTTGAAAACCAAAAGATAATTAGCTAAAACACTTCATTAAAATCTTAGCCGTTGAGGAAAAAGCCCTAACAAGTGAGCTTTGTACTTGTGCCTATGGCAGATGTAATTGAATATTGAGAGGGAGCTGCTGTGCTACTGAGCTCTGGCGCACATTGTCTGTGCCTCCTGAGTTACGTAGTGGACTGTCTTGTCAGAATGATGGCTCTGAGCATGGCTGTGGTATATGCCTGGTTTTTCTGAAGTGCTCCCTCTGAGGGTAGAAAGCTTTATGAAGATACTTTCAATATACCAGTATTTTTTCTTCGTTGCACTGGTTTTAAGCATCTAGTTGGAGGGATTTAACCTGCTAGGATTCAGATGCTTCTAAATCAAACTTAATTGTCTGTGGGTCTGAAGAGAAGCTGGAACAGGATTATATTGTGTTAAAAGAATATCAAACCCCACTGTATTAGAAGGAGGTTATGTTCTCACAGAAATGTGAAAGACTGGAAGCTCTGATCTTGTTAGGTATTTCAGCAGGGACTGCTTGTTATCTTGTATCAGCAGAAGGAAAAGCTGCAAGACGTGCAGCTGAGAGGTGCATACAGTTTTTCTTCGCATGCTCCAAAGCAGGATTTTTCCTTTTGTTTGTATAAGCTGATCTTGGAATATTGTGTGCTTTGCGTCATGGCTTAAGCAGGTTTTTGAGATAGAAGAGATGGAGTAGTTGGCAGATCATTTCATGTGAGATCAGTATCAAAATCAGGTTCCCTGTATTCAGAGCTGAAATACATTGAACCTGGCCTTCAGGGGAAATTACAGTGCTTATCTCTCTGATCAGGCCAATGTTGGGAGGAGGGTACTGTAAAAACATCATATTGTGAGTAAGGTAATCTATCATTTGAGTCACAATCTTTGGCTCCTTGTTAAAATTATGTATTTTGGAAGTAAGTATGAATGGTTTATCTAAGAAGTTAGTTTGCAGTCCTTTGTTCTTACACTGAAACATTTGTTTCTAGCTTGGAGAATAAATCTCTGCCTCACATTACTTTTCTGAGTTTCCTAAGTTAACTTATGAAGCATCACTGGTCACTTCTTTCAGTCTTTGTTTCTTTTCAAATAGATGTGGGCTTTTCAAAAGAATTTTATACAGGATACTTGGGTTATCTCTGTAGTTAAATGTTCTTAAATGCTGATAGTGAATGATTTATTGATGGTTCTGTTGGGGGTGGGGAAGAACTGAAGAAGCTGGTCACTGAAAATTTTTCATGTGGTTATTCTCTAAGGTGAAAAAAGCTTACATTGTGCTTCTGTTCTGTTAATGGTGGAATCTTGTAAATACAAACTCTTTAAATCAGTACTGCACTTACAGTATATATGTTACGTAAAATGGTATGAAAGACAACTGTGTAGCTAATGTCTACACTGGTGACACATTAATGTGTAATCACATTTTATATTTTGACACTGATGTGAATTCAGATGTCTAAATTGATCTCTGTAGTAAGTTAATGAATAGAAGCTGCTGCCAATGGGATGAAACATGAGGAAATTTTGACCTGCTTTTGACCTTCTCTTTAATAGGTAAGTTCAGTTCTACGCTCTACGAGACAGGGGGCTGCGACATGTCACTTGTGAACTTTGAGCCAGCTGCAAGAAGAGCATCCAACATCTGGTGTGTGTGAAGGCCAGTCAAGAGCGATGATTCTTGTCTTACTGCAACCGAATATTTGATTTTAATTTTTAAAAGTTATTTAGTATGGACTGCCAAAAAAATCTATACAATATATTAACCATATACTTTTACTTTTGCGACCTACGCGATTTTTGCTAGAAGATGGCATAAAGTTAAATATTGTCTCAGAAAACGAAGACTTCTGTTAGCTTAAGCAATACACTTCCAAACTGAGAACTTGACAAATGCATTTTTTATTGGCATATAGAAGGTTTTTGTTAAAGAATTTAACCCAGGATTTGAGAAAGTAGGTGGCTTTTGACCATAATGGCTATTGAACTTCCAGTTGTGAAGCCATTGTAAACTGATAAATTTATTCTCAAGTTCATATATGGCATCAAACAGTACATGGAAGTGTTAACATGCCTGAGATTAAATTTTGACTTGCAGTTGAAATAGCCAGCTATGTACTGGAAACTTCATCTGCTGTTGGAAAGGTGCCCTTTCTTTCTCTGAAGGGATAGGAAGCAGAAGGAAGAAAAACAACCCAAAACCTCCTGTGGCTTCCTGCCTGCCCCCAGTCCACTTCACTATGTAGCTCTGAAGCTATTGCATCATGTTGAATACTATAATTCCTACCACATGTAGGTGGAATAGCTCTTGGAATTATGGAGTAATGAATATAAAACCTCCCATCTTCAAATCTTTCTTGTGCGAGTGCCTTTTGTAGAATTGAACTTTGACAAAAAGTTCTGTATTCCTTCCACAAAGCTGCCAATCCCTGTCTCTGCTGCTTGCATGTTCCAGATGCAATGGCTTTGCTGGTGGCTGCTGTTATGAAGTTGTATGTGCTAATGGAAGGAGCAGACTGGCCACTTCAGATAATCAGATCTCGGCTGTAGAAAATACTTGAGTTTCAGTGAAGTAAAATTGATAACAAAGAATGTTTTTATCTTAAGGCAAGGAACTGAAGGAAAGTTGCATAAATTTGATAGAAGTCTTAACAACCATGTGATTTACATGGAAAACAAACATCCAAAAGCTATCCAAAATTGGGGAAAAAAGCAATGGTTGGATATGGACTCTCATACAGTAAGAGAAATTTCTCTTCATCTCTAATGAATGGAAATTGCAAAGTAATTTTGCTCTTATTACCAGAGGTTTAACTTAATTTAAAGTTAAGTTTTTCAAAAGCAGTTTAAATAGCTCAGTATACTTGTGATGCCTTAGGATTTTAGCTTTTATGTTTTTCGTATATTTGTAATTCTGCAATTCTGTGATGTATAACTCTAAACTCCACATAGACTGTTAGCTCCTGTTCTCCCATTTTGGTCAGATAAAACAATGCCTCTCTAGGCCTGAAAATTAAGGACCCCTTACTGTCTCAGGCCTCAAGAAATGTAAACGTTTGGGAGGGAGAAAACTTGGAGTAAATGACTTCATTACCTGAAGCTGTAATTGGAGGATTAACCCCCAATATGCAAATGGACCAAACTTATAAAAGTATGAAAACCCGTGACCCATCATCCATTTTTGGGTGTAGCCCCAGGGAGGGCTTTGTCTGCCCTAAATGTACCTGAAGGCCCTTCCAAAATATAACCACTTTTTATTCTCTTAATTTTGTCTAGCCTCTGTTTTTAGGTTGTCCTACAAGGCATCACTTGTGCTGAGAATGTACTATTTTTGGCAGTTTTGGGATCTTGATAAAAACAGTATAGAATTAAGAGAAACTGCATGTGGACACCTAGCAGCCTCTGCACTTCTTTAGACATGTGATGTGTGTTTACAAATCAGTAGCTAACAGCTTATAAAATATTTTTGGTTTTTCGGGTGGAATAATTACTATCATTGTAGTTCTTTTTAGACAATTTAGGGACTGGGTGTTGAGAAAATGTTATTAAGGGTAAGATTAAAGGGTCTCCTGGCTTACTATAGCTATGGAATGTACCACAATACAGGAGGCGAAGTGGCTACTTGCATTTATAGTAAGTGACTGAAGGAAAAACTTAAAGATATTTAGATAAAATTCACAAGGAATCAAAATTAATTTGGGACACGAGAAAATTAGAGTGACCTGTTGAAATAAAATGTAATTTATAATCTGAAGTATTTTCCCTGTTCTTATAGTGACACGGACTCTCACGTATCGAGTTCTACCTCAGTTCGCTTTTATCCACATGATCTAGTAAGTTTTTCTTACTTATTTTTAAAGCATGCAAAGAATCAGAAGACTATCCAATTTTATAGCACTGATTAATCATTCTTTGTGGTAGTTCTCCTCTTATGAAGGAATTTTGTCTGGATTAATGAGGAGAAAGTATTTAGTATTGTAGTGTCTTCATATATACATACAAATTAATCTTTTTGCACAGCACTTTAAAACTTAGTTGGTTTCCTCCGATCTAAAACCTAGCCATTTAAAAACACTCATAGAAATTGGATCTTCTAAGATACCTTGTAAAGGTTTCCGGAGATAATGTGTACAATTTGGAGAGTTTTCCTTCTGTGTGTTACTAAGGTTAGCAGACACCAGAAAGACTAAATATTGTGTTCTGACCAAAAGAAACTTCACTTGAGTAATTTCCCTGAAAGGAATTTAGAAATCTGTCATTGGAGTCTGCTGTACAAAATTTAAATTTATGTGCAAGGAGTGACTGGGAAAACAAGGCAGAAACTTATACTGTTTCATACTGAAAATAGCTTTAATATTCATTAGTTTTGTGATCTCAAAACTTTTGTATTATTGTCAAGTCCAGACAAACCTGTACTCTTAATTCTGAAGTCATATATTATGGTATGAAAACAGTGCAAATGATCATGATTCTTAAGCTGGCAAACCAAAGAAAAGTACGTTGAAGTACCTAATGACCTAATCAAGAGGGAAAATGAAATACAGCTTTAGGATTTGGCAGAGGAGCAAGAGACTTCCATTTGCCTGACCATGCTTTTGATCAAGAATGTGCTTTTTAAACTTGTTGTCTGCTAGAGGAGCTTGCTTTGCTTTCCACAGTCCCCCTTGAAAATGTAGCCTTTAGAAAAGAGGCTGCATTACCTCTTTTTAGTTTGCCAGTGTAGTCCCATTGGAGGGAATGATTCTGTTTTAAAGCAAATTCGTGACTGAAGAGCTCAGCCCATGCTCCTAAATGGAAATTTCCACTGAAATTTGTTACTAGTGCCATGAATGTTACACTGATTCTACCTTTTAAGAAACTAAGTTTTTAAAAAATTGTCAAAAAAGGACCTATTTTCTGACACAGCTTGCCTGAAATAGTATGGTTTGTATTTTTGAAATGCCTTTAGAAAGGGAGTGTTCCTGCTTGTTGTTTTCAATAGTATTTTTCTAGGAAGAAAAAGCTGGCTAAGCATAGTTAAGTACACTGATGATTTAAGGAGTGATGAAAAAAATTTTATAAATCAAGAAACTGAATGTTAAACTTAGATGATTGTAGGAAAAAAGCCCCTCCAAACACTAAACCTGTACTTTTGACACTTGAAGGGGGCATGAGTATTGAAATTTTACTCTTTGCTTTAAACATCTGTGAAGCTTTTTCATTAAATGGCATTTTAACAATTATACTGTCTAAGAATAAAGGCCAGTACATTAAGTGCTTAAGATGCTTCTTGGCCTGTTAACGAAATTTGTAAAGTGTATGACGATGCATACATACTAGAGTATCTTACTAGCATTGAGTACTCTCCTTAAATATCGTCTATGGTTGTTAGTATTACTGTGATTTTCAGGAGAACTCTAGACAAACTACGAAATAAGTAATATTCAGTCGTAAATACTACTTGACTGGTTGGGGCGGAGCTTTTTCTTTGGTTAATTTCTGAGTGTATTCTGGATTCAGTGAGGTTTGAATTTGACTGCTGGTGCATGTGTATGTTGCTTTGTCATGCGAAAAGAACCATTCAGCATGGGTTTGCATGCAGATTAGCTGACTATAAGAAATGCATTGTAATTTATTTAAATTAATTATTGGATTATTCTTGTAGTGTATGTTGTCTGTGTATCAGTTTACTTGTCTTCAAATTTGAAGTTTTCAGAGTAAATGGGATAATGTGTTTGGAAGACACATTCATTTGAAATTAGGCATATGCTGAAATGCCAAAGGGTTATGTTGTATGCAAACTGTTATTGCTGCTAGTCCTATTCGTGTGCTGTGATAAGGACAGAAAAAGTAAGTAGAAGCCCATGGCAGTGCTTAACATGTAATTGCTCAAAAGTGAAACTAAAGAGTTCTAGCAATTTTCTTCAAAGGAATTTTCAGTATAATACAGTGATTCAATATAAATGAGCTTTTGTTAATACTAACTTTCTTTTAGCTTTCTCTTCCTCAGATCAGGTTGAACAGGCTGCTGACAATGGATACAGATCTACTGGAGCAGCAAGATATTGACCTGAGCCCTGACCTTCAGGACCACATGCAACCTCAAGAGGAAGCAGCTCAAAAAGTCAAGCAGTACTATCGCTTTTGGATCCTGCCTAAGCTTTGGATTAGCATCAATTTTGATAGATTAACTCTTCTGGCTTTATTTGATAGGTGAGATCCTTGTATGCCACCGGACCTCAGAAAGCAAAGATGAAAACAGTTACTGAACTGTAATGTAGATAAAACTATCCTTAGAGAATTGTACTTATTTACTGTACTCTGAAAAATGAAAAATCATACTGAATGTAGTTCTTCTAAAATAATGGAGGCTACTCTCCTTTTTTTCTCCAGCAATTGAAAAAAGAAACCAACCCTCACTTTGCCTGCCTGCGGCAGTAACGTATTTGTATGATCAAAAAGAAAGATTTAGTTGCCAATCTTTAAAGCTAGAGTATAGCCTTCTCCAAAAATTAATCAAAAGGGTCTACAACCTAGCATGTACTTAGTGTTTCAGCAAACAGAGAGGATTTGCCTGCTGTTTCATAGCACTTTTTCCAAGAGTCGTTTAGTAGTGTGACTTCTTGTCCCTGCTGCATTTACCTAGGAGAATAAAATTAAGGTGATCTTCCAGTTACCAGCTTTTGGAATATGTAGAGTATTTATATTTTGGTAATGAGCCTCCTTGAAATAAGCAGGATAGTAGTGATTCTGTCCAGGGAGGAATACTCATAATTCTGTTCCGAAGCACTAGCGATATCATATAGAATTATCTGTATTCCACTTGGCATATCTTACCCAAGCGAGAGTATTTTTAGGTTCTTCATTAGAAAATCATTAATGACAGATTATATACACAGGTAAGTTATCATGCTTGTGTTTTTCATAGGCTTATAATCATCCTAGATGGGCTTTGAATATAGATTTATGTAACAGACCATGCTTCTGGTTGAACATTTGAATTATTTCTAAAATTATCTGCTGAGTTATCTTCTGCTGTTTAAAGTAAAATTCTGTAAGATACTGTTTTCTGCTGTCATTGAAATCCTGGTAGCTCCTAGCTTTGCTAAAGGACAGCGTGCTAGTGTAGACCGTGGAAGTTCAAATCTATTATTAACTACTTTGCTACCACTGGCATAACCCTTGTTAATTTTTGACCCTGTTCTTTTGCAGCTTTTTTTAGCATAGTTAGCTTTAAATTATTTTTTTTTCTTTGTTTTCTCTCCGTTTAATACAGGAATCGTGAGATCCTTGAAAACGTTTTAGCTGTCATCCTAGCTATTCTAGTTGCATTTCTGGGCTCTGTACTTCTTATAGAGGGCTTTTTCAAGGATATTTGGGTCTTCCAGTTCTGCCTGGTAATAGCCAGTTGCCAGTACTCACTGTTGAAGGTATTTTAATTTCTCTTTACTTTCTACAAACAATAGATTTAACTCCAGTTGGGTGTTGCAGGTTAGTCAGAGCTTTAAGGAAAAATGTGCATGCTTATCATTTATAAAAAAATGGGTAAACTTGGCCTCATGGGAAGTTCAGTAGATGGTAATACAAGATCACTTCACTAGAATGGTTCTGCATATGTTTATTAAACAATCCTTTATTTATTGTTCTCATACATTTTTTTTGTTTTCACAAGGAGGAACACATTCTTACTAGTTGAAAACTAACTACAAACTGAACTTGAAGTTTTATTGGTTTGGGTTTTAATGTTTTTTAGTGTCAACTCAGTGCATTCATATGAGGCAATGATATCTAAGCGTATATGTAGTCAGAGTATTAATTTTTTTTAGGCTGTTAATGATATATTGGTAATCTAAGAATGATTATTTTTATATATTTGACTATTAGGATGGAAATTAGATTTAAAATTAAAGTTCATAATGCTATTGAAAAAACAGTAAAAGTCCTAAAAATGAGGGGGTTGGGGATTTTTTTAGAATTTGGGTTATAGACATATACTCTTTAAATAGATTTTATGGTTTATGACATCATGCTATTTAAAGGCTGTAATGTAGCTTAACAACTGTAAAATTGATTGTAGATATTGTTAAAAGAACTTCAGCCAAGAAGTTGTGTGGGGGGAGGTAAACATGCTTATCTGTAGATTGGGTAACTTTCCTCTTTTCATTTTGGTTTCAGAGCGTTCAGCCAGATTCTTCTTCCCCTCGACATGTAAGTCATGGGCATGTGCCACTGTACTAACCCTGCAGATGCAGAACTCCCTCAGAGAATTGATCATTTTGGTTTGATCTTTTTGGCATTTCTCTTATGTTCATTCTTATAAGGCACAAAAGGCTTGTAGTTGTCTTAGTGTGTAAGAAGGGAGCAAGATATTTTTTCCCCCCCCGTCGTACTCTTTCTATTTAACAAGTCATGTCCCCCTGTTTCGAGCTTAGCTTTTGCTAGGGAGGCATGTCATGATAAGCTTTTTGATGAATCTTCATTATTCATGCAATTGTACTGAGAAATATTCCTAATGTTGTAATTTGCTTTGCTGGCACAAACTGACACAACTTTGATGTTCTGTTCTAGTCTTGTAGATCATTCAGTTGTCCTAGTGGGCACACTGCTTTATTTTTTCACTCTAATAAGCTGAGTTTGCAATTCTCTAGTGAGCATTAATGGTTGAGCATGGAGATGTTAATGTGCTAGTATTGCACAATGTGTTTATATTCTGTTGTGCATCTACTAGATTGCCAAGACGAAATATTACCTTTGTCCTAGATAAGATGTGTAGAAGCATTATTCCTCTGCAGCAAGTCATTAACTTTATTTTGTGTAAGTTGTGTGTTTTGATAAAGACCAACAGAGATTGTCCCCCCCCTCCAGCAGAAGCAGTATCTGAGTAATAAACTTTAATCCTTTTTTCCTTAAAATTGATTTATTCTCAGTTGCTTACAAAGCCTAGTCAGAGCTCTAGCATTTAGTACTGCAAGCAACATAGCATAAAATATAGCTGAGACTAAGGGTATGTATATCTGAGTCTAACTTAATCTAACCGTTGTGTCTTTGTTATATCAAAGCCACAAAAAGGACACAGTGGTATCACTGCAAGGCAATGCATTAAGGATTTTATGAAGAAAACTTTAGGATATGGTGAGGTGACAGTACATTAGTTGATGATCAATGGTTAATTTTGGTTATCTGTAGCAGAAGAGTAAGAATTACTTTTTCCACTAATAATGAGCAAATGTTGGTGGTTTTGTGTCTCTTTTTTTTTATAAACAGGGTCACAATCGTATCATAGCCTATAGTAGGCCTGTATATTTCTGTTTATGTTGTGGTCTTATTTGGCTGTTGGATTATGGCAGCAGAAACATATCTACAACAAGATTCAGGTTGTATGGAATGGCTTTCACCAACCCATTGCTGCTGCTGTCAGCCAGGGACTTAGTTATAGGTGAGTGGCTTTTTCATGGATTTGAATTGTTTGCTCTACAGCAGTAGAACTTTATGGGAACACTTTACCCTTCTATAGCTTTGCTGTAACAAATAGTAGAGATGCCCTCTACTATGGTGTCACAAAATTTTTCATTATCCAATATCTTAGTCCTCATCCTTGAACTTTGTTACTTAACTTGGATCTGGATAGACTACCCTTTGCTTGGACGTAGCTGCTCAGTAGTTAAAGAAACATTTTGATTTGGACCCTTTAACACTCTCTGAAGGGGCTTGTGGCAGATGAGTAGGAGTTCTCTTAAATCTGGTTATTTGTATTTAGCAATTTGGCAGAACAGTACAGACAGTTTAAAAAAAACATTATACACCGGTTAAATCTTATTTAATATGCCTCTACTCAGAACAGGCCTATCAGCATACCAAAATTACAATTTTTGAGCTGTACTTCCATTTTGAGTAATTCCATTGTTTTCGGAGCAGCACAGTGCATTTAGAATACTGATGACATTTAATATCATCCCCTTAAACCCAATGCAAAAACCACACAACATAAACCTCAAAACAACAATCCTTTCCCCTGTGTACTTTAAAAATTATGAAAATAATAACAGCCCTGTAATCTCAGACAGAGCCTATAGAGAGAGACATAAACATTTGAAGACCATCTTATCATGGGAACTTTGTGCATTACTTTAATGGAGAAAAGTTATTTGAGTGATCTGTGGATCACTGCTTTGGGTGGGGTAAGAAAATCTGTAAGAATTCATCTAAACTGAATGCAGTTGCTCTTCAGTGGTGTCAAAATACCTGTGCCTGAAAGACTACAGCAGTTAAATGTTATGTCTGCATGCCCCCAGACCATTTTCTGTCCAAGAAAAATGAAAACTTGGTCTCAGAGTGGGTTTTTAAAAATTTTGATTAATAAGAATTACTGACAGGCATTTTGGGTAGTAGTTCTTATTACCTGATTTTAAGAACATCCTGAATTTTATGTCTCATACTGCTTCCCCCTTCAACTTTCTGCTAATAAATCTGTATTTAAATTTAAATGCCCAGAGGGAAAGTGTCTAAGCTGCATATTTATGAACAGAAATTGTCCAGACCTTTTCAAAGGTGCTTTTTGAACAAATTCCTTGGTTCTATTCATGTACTGGCATACTTGGTTCTGTATAAAAGAAGTTAAGATAGAAGATGCTTTTGACTCTTTCACGATACAGAACTAGCTTAATTTCTCTTGATAATGCTCTGTCAGTTTTGGAAATACTTTCTTCCCTTTTCTACCATGTGGAGTCATTGCCATAATGTATACCCATATACCCACAAGATAATACATAAATGTACATGTAGGTGGTGTGTCCTACTATGGAAGTGAGCTACTTCGTAAAAGTACTGAAGAGTGAGTCTTCACCAGTTTTAAAAGATGTGGTGGCATTTTCACCAGGCCATGTCCATCTTGGCATTAGCTTTTAAAACTACTTAGTTGAAGAGTTCAAAGTGGGTTTTGATCCTTATGTTTTACTCTTCTTCTGGGGTATCTTGCAGCAGCATATGGCGTTTATATTTCTTAGCAGTTTTTCCAATAAAACAACAAAACTAAAACCCCCCAAACAATAAAAAAATGCAAGCTGAACTCAAAATAAAAAACCAAGAACCAAACTGAAAAAACACCAAACAAAACAAAATAACTACCCCACTAACCTGCACTGCACATCCCACCCCGCTCCCCCATGCAATACACTTGCCCTTGGAGCAACTCTTACTGTTGCTGAAGCCCTGTTTCAGAAAGTTTTGTGTGTACTTCAGACCAGGCTGGCTGCTAGCAAACATACCTTGTTGGGTAAAAATCTCAGCTGCCTTTTTTCCTGTTCCCAGGCAAAGCTACTGGAACAACACAGGTGCAGGGCAAGGCGAACTTTGTGTTTAGATAATGTAGATGTTGTCTCCTTGCCAAAAGACAAGTGAGAACTAGCATAAATGCTTTATTTTGTGTCCCACATATTGCAGTTGATCAATTGCTCTAAATCTACTCCACATTTATAATAATTATTTTATCTTTTCACCTAGTTGTTTGCTGTTAGAAAACAATGATGTAACAGACTGTAAAAGCATCGTAAATATTGGCTTTTTGCTGGACTACCCTGTAAAAATTGTATATTCTTAAATCTGTCTAGTAATTGTTTCCAGTGGGCCCAAGATAGCTTGACTTACAGACTTTCAGGAAACAACTTTTTAATCTGTCAGTGACAGAAGACTGTATTTGCCTCCTGTGTAGGCTTCCTTGAATAATGATTTGAGATAGGGGTTTGACTTGAGAATTTTGAAAAAGTATTTTCTTCAGGTAATGGTGAGCTGGTCTGTAGTCCTATATTTCCTAATTCGTGTCAGTAAAAAAAAGCAGATTTCAATGTTTTTCCCAAGCTTGCAACCTGCATGTTTTTAAATTATATTATTGTTTAACATTACCAGGGAGTAGGGAAAAAAATCAGATTCTCAGTATCTGACTATAGCTATTTCTAATATGATATCCTTCAGTGTCCAACTATTCTGTGCATATAAAATTAGAAAATTAAATTTGAGACTTGTTGTTCTTTACAAGTTACTTTAAAATCTGTTTCTTCTTCTGGTCACTGAAGCTAAGACTCAATAAGATGATAGAAAATCTTCCCGAAACTGCCAGATTTTGTCTGCTAGTATTATTTTCATTATTTGATCCTTCTGTCTCTCAGAACTTAGAACTTGCAATATGCTGTTGCATGTGAATTAAATCTGAACCACTAGATCTGAACTTGTGTAGAAGATTATTTCTACATCTTTTATTCTTTAAGATGGAAAGTAAATGTTATGGACAGGTTGAGACATACCATTTTCTGTATTAAAATAAGGTGGCATTCATTTATCTTTGCATTCTGAAATCCTGTAATTTGCAGGTGTTTTCGTGATTCATACAGTTGTCTTTTGTTAAAAAAAACACAAAAACCCCTGTCATTTAGGATTAGAACTTTCAGAAGTGGTGTGGAAAAATTAGTAAAATTGTCAGATGTTATTAGTAGCAGAAAACCCGGAGGTGGGGTGCTTGGCCTCCCTTATGTCAGAGTGGCTGGTGTAAGGTTGCTCCTGTAACTCCAGACAGGCAGTTAGGCTCGGATAAGCCTCACTTAAAATGAGTGAAAACTTACAAGTCAAATCTATAAACACTGATCTTTGCTAAATAAAAATGGAAAGCCTGAATTGGCTTGTGTCCATGTCTACAGCAATTAAAAGGAAAGTACTATTGATTTGTATGACCTCTGTATTCAGTCAGTTCTGAGTCATTGAAGTAGACCTTTACATAATGTGTATTTTCCTTAGAAATGATAGTAGAAATACTTAAGTGATGTGTAGTTAAAATATGGGGTGTGTGATACCCTAGAACTTAAACTGAAAAATATCTTACCATGCTGGTTTTTTCATGTTCACCACTTTTTCAACTCTTTTTTTTTGTAGTGTTTACACTATGTTTCCCTATAGTATTCTTCATTGGTCTCCTGCCTCAGGTGAATACATTTGTGATGTATCTCTGTGAACAGCTGGACATTCATGTCTTTGGTGGCAATGGTGAGTGTTGTGTTTTGTGTCAGTGGCAAAAGTATGAGATGTGGAGCAGCCAAGATTAGTATGTTAGTTAAAAAATTTAGTGGCTACAGTATTTTTATTCCTACCCTCTAAACATAAAATACTTAATTGTGTTTTTAAAAAGCCTAAAGGTATTCTGACTGATTATTGGGAAATAGAATTGCTGTCCTAGTAAGTCTGTTAAAAAGTGTACTTTCTTCCTCAGCTGGTTTCTATTGTAGTTAATTATTCCCATGGTGAAGCTGTTGAATAAATAAGAAGGTTAAAAAAGCCACATAAAATGCTCTTTATAAAAATCACTTTTAGGGGAAAATACAAGTAGCTGCTCTGGTTTCAGTTGCCTTTTTTTCCATCAGAGGGTTGTGGCAACTAGGGGGCTGATATCATCTTAAACAAACTGAAGTATTTGGTATTCTAACTTAAGGAGATAACAATGTTTTTTTTTTTTTCTTTTCATTTCCATGATATTCAGCTACCACAAGCCTGCTTGCAGCACTTTACAGTTTTATCTGTAGTATTGTGGCAGTAGCATTGTTGTATGGACTGTGCTATGGTGCCCTGAAGGTGAGAAAAATTTTATGCACGGTAAACATCAATGTTTTGGGTTTGGTCTCTGCTTCCTTCTGTATTAAATAATGAAAGTATGCAGCTACTGAATTAGAAATATTAGTTTGATTTACTAGAGTTTCATACTTGCTCAGCTGTGATGTCCATAGAGGAGATGCAATGCAGGAACAAAGCAGATTTTTTTGCTTTTAAAAGGGGTGTGATTTGTGCCTGCTCTAACAGGCTCTTTTTTTGGTTGAAAACACATGACATTTACTGTCAGTTCCATTCTGCATCAATTCTTGAAAAAAATCATGCAAGTGGCTTGATTCTAGCAGAGTCTGCATGCACTGGTACATTAACCTCTCAGAATGGCTCATGTAAGTATTTTTTTCTGGTGCTGCAAAAGTGAAATAGTATTTTCAAATTAATATTTACTTGAAAAGAAACAAAGAAATAGTTTGTAGTGTCAAAGCAAAGATGTGTGCCTATCTGAAAGGTAGAGTTCAAGAGTTAGCTGGCAAAGGGGCACACACACACCCTCCCTATTTTCCTTGCTTGAAATGTTTTTATTTGAAAACGGTGTGGAGTGTGATGTTGGTTCTGTTTGTTCATTTCAGGTGTGTCAATAATCAAACGTGCTCAGTTTACAATGAATTGTAGCATGTGTGGGTCCATCTCAGAGTTGACTGGCTTTTCCACTTTGTCACAGAGAGTAGAAAGTTCCTAGAGGAAATACTCCCATGATGCTGTCACCTGCAGAACATCATTAGCTTTCTGTGAATTTGTACGCTTGTCTCATTAGCCTTTTGTAAACACATCCATTTAAGACAAACAAGCTTTAGAAAAGAATGACTCTTCCATCTTTGCAGATCCAATATAGATCAGGAAAACACAAAGCCACTGCTTAATCTGCATTCAGCACAATAGAAAAAATAAATCTTGAGTTAAAATATATGTAACTTTCAAAATTAAGAAGTGACTAAATACAGCTCTTAAGAGTCTGTGGTCTCAAGGAATGCAGGAAATGCCTCATAAGGGTTATGAAAAATGATGACTGTTTAAGGATTAAAATGGTGTAGACTTGAGGGATGTACACTGTGTTAGGGTTTCTGATTTATAGTTAGACGTAGGTAAAGATGGAACAACTTTTGTACAAAAAGCCCTGGTTTATTTTTATGGAATTGTAGTTAATTTTTCCATTCTCTTACCATGATATACAAAATTCTTGTATGTCAGGTAAGTGGTGTGCACTTTGTATCCTTTTTATTAACATTTCATTTCTGTCTCCAGGATTCCTGGGATGGGCAGCATATTCCAGTTCTCTTCTCCATATTTTGTGGTTTGTTAGTGGCAATATCTTATCATCTCAGCAGACAAAGCAGTGACCCTTCAGTACTTTTGTAAGTGACTCAGTTTGTATCTCTTCCCCAAGGAAGAAGCAAGTTGCAAGGAAGAACTACTGATAATGTTACTACTTAGTACTGTCTGAACTTGTACTCACCTGCATTAATCAGAAATAGTCTGTTCTTGGTTCAATAGTTACAAATTCTCACATTTTGGATCTAGTTCCTTCTATAACAATGACGTTTTTTGTGGCTTCTGGTAAATCACTTACATGCCAAAATCTGATCTAATTGCCTGCTGGTGTTCTCCAAAATGTCAGTCAGGTGCCATCTTTCTGCTGGTGGGTTTGTTGGGAACAACATGTACCCTTTCTGTGTTTAAAGAGGTGCTCAAGGCACTGGTTTAAGCTGAAGTCCACAGGGGGACTTCTTGAAGTTTCACTTCATTTGTTGATGTATTCTTGTATTGAATGTATGCTCAAAGCACTTGTTCAAATAATTATGCAAAATTATAAGGATCGTTTTGGTAATGAGGATTCCCATCTAGCATGGGGAAACAGTTATTCATGTTATTCTGAGTTGGAGTAGTGATCTGATGCTGAGGGTGTTTGATTCATTTAGTAACGATACGCGTAAAACAAAATTGTTCCAGTAGGAGAAACACCTTCCCCAGAACAGCCAATAAAAGCTCAGCCGCATACCTAGGTTAGGCAGAGCTTGAACTTGGATTTAAATGTAGCCATAATGTTGGATGGATTTGATAAATAGTGGCCTGGGGTAGAAAGTGAGGGACCTCCTCTGTGAACAATAAAATTAATGATTCATAAGTGTTTACACTGGAGGAAATTTATTATCTTTGGGTTGACCACTAAACCTTGTCCAATTACTCTTAGTTCAGTTGATATGAGGTCCTTTTCCCTAGATATTTTCTTTTGTTCTTTGCAAAAGCTAAAGCCTGTATGTTCATGTTTGACCTGCAATTTCACCTCTTTAGCCATATGTGGCACAGTTAAGCATTGTAATACATTGCAATATATAATTTCCTTTGAAGATCTAGGGCTTGTTCTGTAGTGATTTTCTTGTCCATAAAGTGAAATAATATTCCTGCCCTATGTAGGGTACCGTAAGAAAAATCCCACTGAGGGGTTGTGAGACAACTGGTTACGGCTAGTAGCACTACACATGGGCTTCTAAGTGTAAGGTTTTGGAGCTTTAGTATCAGCAAGGCCTGCTAAGAATTTAGAAGTTTGGGCCACATGGCTAATTCATTAATTAATCAGGATAGAATAGGTTTCTTTTGTTGTTGCTGAAGTTTGAATTAAACCAAAGAATTCATGGGTTTTTAACTGGTGTTGACAAATAGACCACTTCTAAAGTTTGCACATTTCTGTTCAGTTATTTATGAGTTCAAGGTTTGTTTCAAGATTGCTAAATTTCACCTAAAATTCAGTTTTTGTTCAATTACTCCTGTTGCTACTAGAGAAACTGCAGTTTTGAACATCTGGCTGCTGCTCTTTAATAGTGGCCATTCCGTACAACAGAGAACTAATTATTTTATAGAGATCTCTGTAAATTTGCTCAGCTATGTGAAATCATTGATGTGCCAAAATTAATTTTTTGTCATCAATATGTAATAGAGCTTTTGACTTTGTTATTATTATAGAACCACATAGAACAATACATGCTTTTCAGTGGGGTTTTTTGTCTTTACTTTAAGCTCTTTAGTGCAATCAAAATTTTTTCCTAATTCTGAAGACAAAAACCCTGAGGATCCTCTGTCTGAAGTAAAAGATCCTTTACCTGAGAAGCTTAGAAATTCTGTGGTAAGTAGGCTTCTTAATTATTATAATTTTTAAATTCAGTTTAACCGTTTGCTTTGTGTTGGTTTGTATAGCATCTGTCTGGATCTTGCTTAGCTCACTCTTGTCACTTAGCATGGTTCTAGTCAGAATAGATATCACAGCATTTCCTTTAAATCTGCAGGTGAACTCACATGCTACACTAGGAATATAATGCTCATATTGCAATTTTAAGTTATTTAAAAGCAGAGAGAATTGGAATTCCCTAGTGTGGATTCAGTGAAGTATCACTGAGGATCTTCTTTTAGCTCATGAATAATAATGGTACTTGCTTTTGTGCAGAAGTTAGTGAGAAAGAGTTAGTGGTGGCAAAACTATATTAACTCAGTATTTCTAATAATTGTGATGAAGAGCTTTGTGCTTGCTGTTCCAGAAGTGGAAAATAAAAGTGGTGGAAAGTGTTTTGGGGCTTTTTGTGGCTTGTTTGGGGTGGTTTGAGTTGTTTTGTTGCTTGCTTTCTTTGGAAGCAGATGTAACCTGTTCCATTTACTTAAACGCTACTTTGATGTTTTAGTACAAATATTTATGGAAGTAGTAATAGTTAAGCATTATTCTTTTTCACACGGGTAGCAAAAAATAAGACTTAAGAAGCTTACTATGTTTAACTTGTACAAAAGAAGGTTGAATATTTATTTAGCTTTCTGTAGGTCTCAGTTATAGGCTGAACTGTATAGCTGTGTTTTTCATAACACAGCAGTTACAAGCATGATGAGGTACCAGGTGTGGAATCTGCAAATAAATATTTAGAGTAGAGAAACTGCAATTCTTTTAACGTTTAACAGGAGAGAGTGACCATAGGAGCTGCAAGCTACTCTTTAGCTGTGTTGTTGGTCTCCAAGGGGGCAGAGGAGCTGAGGATTTTAATAGTCTTTCTTACAGTGGTTTTTAAAATCAGGACAACTGATTTAAAAAAAAATAAGTTATAGCCCAAGAAGTGACGGCTTTGCAGCAATAATTGCTGTGTGTAATTATTTGGCCGATTTTGGAGTAGATAATCCTTTAATGATTTTCTAGGCTGTAAATATTGATGCTATTTTTACAGTGGGAAGTAGTCTGCTAAACTTGAGGCTTTGAGTTGCAATGGCCCTAAGTACGCATTGCCCCCTTGTGGCTGACTCTGGCATTACTAGTTTTGGGGGGTTTTTTACCTGTTATCGACAGCTTGTTATCATTTTGTAGGGGTAATGGAAAATTCAGACTCATTCCTCGACGTCATTCCAAAGCTATCCTTTACCCTTCTGCAAAGGAGGCAAAAAAGGGTTAAAGAGCCTGGTTGTTTCACCTGGTTGGTAGCTCTGCCTAGACAGCACTCTTCCAGAGCTCTTATTTGCCCTGTAGTTTAAGCAATTATTAAATCATAAAGGGAAATTTGATTGTCCCTTTCAGTGCTTTCATCAGTGCTTTCATCAGTGCTTTAAGGGGATCCTTACAACCCCTCGCAGTCCAGGATTAGAGAGAATATATTGGGTATGTTGATTTGTCCTGCCCCATTATATGTATGCGTCTTTCACTTAGTTGGACTGATGCTCTTAGCTGTAAGATTTGTCTTGTGAAATTTCTAATAACTTCAATGGAAGTAGCTAACATTGGCATAATTTGAAAATCCTTAATCAGTTTCAGTGTTACTGCATTTGTGTCTTGGAGTCCAGTCTTTCAGTACCTTCTTAGCTTGGAGATATTTGCCGACTTTAATGATTCTAAGAGGTCAACCAAAACTGGTATTTTCTAAAATAATTTTATTTTGACTCTGCAGAGTGAACGATTGCAGTCTGACCTGATTGTGTGTATAGTCATTGGTGTCCTCTATTTTGCAATTCATGTCAGTACAGTATTTACAGTTTTACAGGTAAGATGTTACTTCATATCTTCAATTTGCCTCCTGTATGCGCATACTCTCATGTGATATAAAGCTTATTCTGGTAGTTCACAAAGTCTTCTGGTTAGTTTTAGATAATCTTTAAACATAGAAGGTAACAAGTACATGACTGAAGGTCTTCACTTTTGCGTACTCAAAAAGTCATCTTCCTCATCTCTTTTCTAGTTTCTTCCTATATTCTAGACTTTTATTTTAACCTCTGACACAAAACACTCTCTTTTGTTTCATCTATCTCAATTAAATAGTTTCAAGATCATTTTGGAATAAGGAAAAATGAAACTTTAAAAAAACGTTTAAAAGGTTTAGTGCTTAAAGTTTGATGGGCTGAACCTTGACTCAGCAGTTCCATGCTGGCATGGCTGTTTGTAGACTATAGTATCGGGCAGTACCCCTTTACTGGAATGAGTATTTGCAGGACTTCCACGATCATCTGAGTTTCAAGTTTTTTACTTGTCAGTCTAGCTAGTGTTACTGCTTTGGATACTTTGAGTGTCTGTATGTGGCTCTTACTTGATGATCATGGCATGGGACTAGATCCTGTGCTTGAGTTTAAGTAAAGCATTTCCCTCAAGAGCTGCAGTTACTGAGTTTCTTATTTTGGTGTTCCTGTTATGGAACCATTGACTAGCTTATGAACAGCCTTACGTAAGGCAAATGAAAATTTCTTGCATGTGTTTTAGAAGGATTTACCTTCCTGCTGCTGCCTAAAGTTAGAAACTAATTTTAAAAAGCATGTGCATTTAGGTAACTTCATGTTTTCAGGTGAAGTGCGTTATTTAAGCACGTGTACTTGTGTTTGCTGAGGAAAATATCCCTTCTATTGTATGGCTGGATTTCAGCACTTCACCTGAATGTTGCTTTCCCCCATTTTTGAGAGACTTGGCTGTATATACAACACCAGTTGTATATTTCAATAGGCTTGGGCTTCACAGAATTCACGAAGAGCTTATGATAAGATAGTGCAATCCCAGTTTTGCAATGACTTTTCTAGAAATTTAGAGAAAATTTTAAAGTGTAGAAAGCATTATTGTGAAATCCAACCATAATCCCACGTTAATTTTGCTGTATTTTGTGACTTCTGTGGAAGGGATTGGTCTTGTGGGAGTCTTCCTACCTTCTCAAGAGACTGTGAAGTTAATGATTTGTTTTTGCTTGTGCTTATACCTCCTTTTATCCAGCAGATGGAAATGTAAATTGGGTTCAGCCTTTAGAGAATAATACCTTTATAAAATGAAATGCATATGGGTCAGAAGCAATGGACTGTGCAAGAAGATTGGTGTACTATTTTTACTTGAAAGTACATTTCAACTTAGTGAAAATTTGTTAGATATGGAGGGGTTTTTTTCTCACAAGATTTATTGTTTTATCTTAAAATTGGTAGTACAGTTTCTCATGAAGAAATACATTCCCATTATAATTATTAGTATTAGAGGAGCACCTGCCTGGATGCTGAAAAATACACTAGCAAAGTAATATTTTATTTTTGTTTATAAAACACAAACCTTAATTTCTTCAATTCTTCTTTTTAGCCTATTTTAAGTTATGTTCTCTATGCATTGGTGGGTACGGTAGGCTTTGTGACCCATTATGTTCTGCCTCAACTCCGAAAGCAGCTTCCTTGGCATTGCTTTTCTCACCCGCTGCTGAAAACCAAGGAGTACCATCAGTTTGAAGTCCGGAGTAAGTATTGTTTGTAACACTTTCTTGAACTTGCTGTAGTTGCTGACCAACTTGTTACCTATTGATATAATTAATATCTTTATTATTCTCACCACTGGAGAATTTAATTATATCTAATCTATAAATGTATTCATTTCTCAGTTCCTCATGCTTTGATTCCATGACATTTTATGTATCTTTTAACTGATGATGATAATACAAGTGTTAACATTATCTCAGAGCAGCTCCATTAAAACATAGTCTTCAAAATCTTAAGTGGCAAAATTTGTGCTAATGATTGCCTCAAGAATTTTTTTGTAATGTTCGAGTGTTTTTCACTATGTATTTCCTCAACATAGCAAGTTTTCAAATGTTTTAGAGGATTAGGTATGGGAATGCTGATGGAGACTTCATTCTGGCATAGATTTGGTTTTTAATAGTATTGTTGACATGTTTAACAACAGCAAATAGTGCAAGTGGCCAACTAATGGATAAAGACACCAAGGGACCAGTCTTACAAGTTGATCCACATAGACATGTGCTTGCAGCTTGTGCTAAAGCCTTTGTTTTCATGAAATCTTTCCCCAGAGATGCAGAAAAGATGGAGTTATACTGCTCATCAGTTTTCGAGAATGAATAAATGTTGTGGTAGACTGTGGGGACTTCACTGTTGGGATGTTTCTGTTGTTAACAGCAGACTTATGAAATTCGTGTCTAAAATGAAATTCAGTTGGAAACAGCTGAAACTATTTTGGTTTTTCTTTTCAAGTAGTTGTCAAGACAAGAAAGCATTCTGCTGCTTTCAGGAGCAGAGAATTATCAGAATTGATTTGCAAACTTCCTACCTTTGTAGCAACCATTCCGTGCGGTCTTTTCATTGATGTCTAACTTGTGGGATTTTTTTCCCAGCGATTGCATGTAAAGATGGATAAATATGAACAGCAGTTGTAGTACAATGTCCGACTTTATCTGGAAGAAGTGAAAAGTGCAACTTGTATGCCTTAAGTCTTTAATCTCTAAAACTAGAGAAGCTGTAGTTGGTGTCCTTTTGCTGATACCTGGCTTCAGTGGTTTTGGGAAAGATGGAAGCCAAAGCCAATAATGTTAAATATGAGTTTGTAACATCTTCCAATGTGGTCCCTGTAACTTAAAGAGAATTCATACCATGTCAATGACTAATAGTCCTTATGGCTTCTCTTGTAGAAAAGGAACATGATTTCTTGCTGGGGTTCATGTAGACATGTGCAGTCACTCATAGCACCTTTTCTGGCCTTTTTCAAGTGTGCCTTAACCCTTTATGAAGGCATCAATGTTTATCGTAGCTTTTGACATAAGCTCTTCTAGCCTATATTGAAGAATAAATTTTCTTATCTTAATTTGCATTAATTTGAAACACACCTTAAAATTCTTGTAGAAGTTTAAAAGAAGTTGCTCAAGTGACAGACACTTGTGTTGGCAGGTTACATAGGCTCTTCTGTATCGTAGAGTTGTAAACCAGGAGTCTTCCAGACTGACTATGGTTGGAAAACATCCTTTTGCATGAGATGAAGCTGTTTGAAATGATGCATTTTGTCAATGGCAATGTTGAAAGTATTGAAGAGGTGGAACCCAGTTTGTTTCCTTCTATGTACAGTAAGCAAGTAGATTGCAAACTGTTCTGTTGTTGTGTGAACAGTGCAAAAACTCTACTTGGGCTGCTGACAGGAGCTTCTCTTTATTTTGGTTAAATAAAACTACAAAAGTCCATGGTGAGAAAACAGTTAATCCAAGTTACTTGGATCAAAAATCTTTATTTTATAAGCAGAGATTTTTGATTTGACAATGCCATCCGATTTCTTCTTTTTAATATATCTTGACAGATGCTGCACATGTTATGTGGTTTGAGAAACTTCACATTTGGCTCCTTTTTGTAGAGAAGAATGTTATCTATCCACTGATAGTCCTCAATGAGCTTAGTAGCAGCGCTAAGAATATTGCTAGTCCAAAGAAACTGGATACTGAGTAAGTATAAAAGGCTATCAAGTAATCTTGAGTATGTCTGCTGTGGTGGGAAATTAAATAATGACTTCTAAGGGAACACAGAATACCTTAATGGTACTGTCTTAAGAGTAAGGCAAGGAATAAATAAAGCTTTTCTGTATTTAAAAGCCCTTATAAAGCTCACTTAAACTGATTGGAGTATTACACTGTTAAACTAGAAATTCCCATGAAGATAAATCATTCAACTCCTAGCATATATTGTGTCGACTGCATGTTGTGGAATTACCTAGTAGTGTGATAAGTTTGCTTGTTGAGCTTCAGAGTCTATAATACAATTATCCAGACAGCAAGTTCAAGATAGTGTTGATAGGTTCTGGTATTTTATCAGGTGTAAATTTCAGGCTTGTTCCCAGAGTTGGTGTGCCAGCTTGCAGCCCCTCCGTAGCTTTCTTCTCTCATCAAGGAATTCCCCAGGCCTCCTAGTCCCTAAGTATAATCCATATCCAGGTGGAATTGCACACTGCGTCTTAAACTGAGTCTTCGTTATAATCCCTTGAGCGGTGTATCTGACTGTCTCAGCAAATGATAGCTCAATAATAGGCCCTGCATTTTTTACCTCCAAGAAACAGTAACCGGGTGTCTTTTTTGGATTTGAAGTTCTATTCATTTAGAACAAAAGAGTATAAATATTGAAACAAAATGGAAAATATATTGGTAGGGCAGGTTGTTAGATTAATTTTTGGGGAGTGGGGGTAGCTTTTTTGGCTTTCTTAATTTTAATCCCTGCATCTGGTAAGTCTTTGCTTTGGGTTCATTATCACTGTCACTACGAGACCTGTGGGAGGAATATTGCCATTATGTTACTTTAACTTCTATTTTTAATAACCATTTGATATGTCAGTTGCTATGTCTGAAAAAAATTGCAGTTCCCTCAATAGAAATTAAAGCAGTGTAGTCATGCAGGAAGTGATAATCCAGTGTTCATTAACATCCTCTTGATGATTAATCTAGCATTTTTGCATTTCGGTATTCATAACCTAAATTAAAGACCAGGTTTCTCTTCAGAGTACAAGGGTATTTCATCTCTTAATTTTTTTTTAGTGGCACACTTAGAAATAATGCTAATTCTTGAACATTGATTGGCTTGAGAATACTGGTGAAAAGACTTAGTAACCTTTTAAAGAAAAAATCTGAAGTTGTCTTTAAGAAACCAACAAACCAATAACACCCCTCCACCTTCCCCCCCCTCCCCCCCCAATTTCAAAAACAAACCCAAATCGAAGTTTGGAGAGATTGGTGTATTGCATGACAGCAACAACTTTAAGTGGTCTTTAAACCCCGTTCAGGTAACAGGTAATAACTGTTTTGTGTGGCTTCCTTACACAGGTTGGGTGCTTTAATGATCACAATAGCTGGCTTGAAGTTACTGCGTTCATCATTCAGTAGCCCAACGTGCCAGTATGTCACTGTTATTTTCACAGTGCTCTTCTTTACTTTTGATTACAAAAGTTTTACTGAGACCATGCTGCTAGATCTCTTCTTCATGTCCATACTCTTCAGCAAGGTAACTTTTAACTCTATTTTTAGGTGTTTCAGTTCATCCAAAGGGGAAAACAAATGGATAGTCCTATCTGATAGGTAATCTTGCAGATTCTCAGTCTTTTGTATTGTAATAGATATGCTGTAAGGCAACTAAGGTTTCTCTTTCCCAAAGCATTTATGTTGGCTTGATAAACCTTATGTAACTTTCTAAACATCTCCTGAGTTTATATGTAGAACAATGAAGTGCATGTTATGTTACTTGCTTTTATAATTACATCCTTTTTCTAAGTCTCAAAGCTTCTGGTAGACCAGTAAGAACTCTAGGATGGCCAGTAAATTCCTCAGGATGCAAAACATGTTGGTTCTTACCTAAAACACTGAATTGTTTTTCTCTTTTTTTTTTTTCCCCTCTTTAGCTTTGGGAACTCTTTTATAAATTGAGATTTGTATATACCTACATTGCTCCCTGGCAGATCACATGGGGGTCTGCCTTCCATGCTTTTGCCCAGCCCTTTGCTGTGCCACGTATCCTTTGAAAATGCAAACTTTCTCCTGAAGTCGTGTATTTATAACTTCTGAGTATTGCATTATAATGGATTCTGTGTTATGGGGTAAAGCTACTGAAGGAACAGGTTTGTCTAGTGAGTATTTACAAAGAAACTGTGCACTTTCTGCCTTGTTACAATGCTATGAATTATACAGTAGTGGTAGGAATAGAATCAAGACATAAAAGAAACATGGACCAGAATTAATTCTGAAAATCACACAGCTTTTCTTTTGATAGTCATTCCCTTTTACAGGAGTCACTGATTATGGTTTTAGTACTTGAGTTTTGCATTTTAAACTTCTGTAGGCTGGTCTGAATGGAGTGTTGAGTTAGTATTCTCGATAGAATTTTTGGGAATGACTGTCATGTCTAGTGCTGGATTTTCATCAGTTTGTTTTTAAAAACGAAAATAATCCCCTTATTGCTGGAAATACTACAAATATACTTTGCTGCGTAGAAATTCATAGGGAACTCATTTTGCTCTTCATTGGTTGTTGCTGTCTGTATTGAACACTATCACAGAAGCTAAAAAAAAGTAGTTGTTGCTTTGCTTTCCTTAATTCTCTTATCCTACAGATTCTGCTATGTTGTTTGTCCAAGCAGCTGTGTCAGCTTTCTTCTCTACTCCACTGAATCCTTTTCTGGGAAGTGCAATATTCATCACTTCATATGCCAGGCCTGTCAAATTCTGGGAAAGAGACTACAAGTAGGTGAAATAATAAAGTTTAAAAAAATTTGTTTTTAATAGTGTATATATGTCTAAAGTGTTGGTTTGGGGGTTTTGCTTGTTGTTTTTTTTAAACTTGCTGATTTCTGTTATTTTTTTTCCCCCTCAAAGAAAACCAGTATATAGCACTGAAAGTTTTCTCTAAACTTGTTTCTGAAATACTGTAGCAGCTGTTTTTTACACTAGGAACATTTGCTTCAGCTGCTTAAGTAGTTTTTACTCAGCGGTATGCCATCCTGGTGATTTTAAACATAGAATTTATGGTATTGTGAAGTGCAATTTTAATCAAAAAGTGAGTTTATGTATAAAAAGGTTTAGGGGAACAGCTCATAGGTGTATTTTACCTGTGTTCATTATTGCTCTGCTCACAGCAAGCCTGGCTGAACTTAATATTAAGATCTTTTAAAGTTTTTTTTTTTTGTTCAAGGTGGGATCAGTAGTAAAAGAATCTTCAGGTCAGATTGTGCTTCCTTTTGTTTTGTTTCTTTTAAGTTTCCTATTCCTGATAGAGTATTAGACCAATAAAATATTATATAAACAGCATAGAGGAAGTTGAATGGATATTTCTGGTGTTTATTATTTTCCTTCTAACATTATTACAATTTAAATGCAATGTTCCAAATCTTAGATTAAAGTGTTGTGGTTGTAATTTCAGGCAACGAAAGAACTGTCTAAAAATTAGTATTTCACTAAAGTCTACTGAAATGTTAGCTGTGCTAATTTAATTGTTGTTAAGTTTTTCTCATATCTAAACCTTTATGATATCTAAGAAAATATATGCACTTTTATCTAAAGTGCAAGATTATGGCCATTTACTGTGGACAAACTTTATTAGGAATTATAATGCTATCACAAGCAGAAAATACTTTCACATATGAGAAGAGCAGCAAATATGCATCTGAAGTTATTTTAAAATAAGTTTTTGAAACTATTTCAGTGGGAATATTTAACACTGTATTAGAAGTTTCTTTCCACAGACATTCTTACAGTAATATATTTTGTATTAAGTATGCTTTATTTTATTCTTTCAGCACAAAACGTGTGGATCATTCAAATACTAGACTGGCTTCTCAGCTTGATCGGAATCCAGGTAGCTCTCCTAGTTGGGTTTTGATAGTTGGTTTAGAGTTTTTTGGGAGGTTGGTTTTTTTGCAGGGGAGGTGGGATTGTTTGGGAAATGGGTTGGTGGGTTTCTTTTTTTTGAGGAGTGAGTTTTCTTAGTGGCTTTTTTTTCAAATGTAAATGGCTTTTGTTGGATTTTTATGGGATTCATGACCAGTTTGCCCTCTGATCTTGTCCAGCTGTGCCCAGCCTCTCTGTTGCTCTGTCTACTGTTATTTTTTCTTTCCATCATCTCTCTTGCTTTATTCTTTAGGCTCTCCCATAAATTTTTTTTATTTCACTCTTAGGTTTGTGTTCCTGCTTTACCTTTTTATTTCTAATTGTAGTATGCATTCAACTTTTTTGCTTTTTATTCTTGAGTAATTGAAAAAGTGCCGAGTATTATTTGAGGATCTCAATACCATGGTGATGAGATCAGTACAACAGACATTACTGAGATATGTCTGTGCTCATTTGATTTTGCACTTTATTATCTTGAATAGATTGATGGGAGATGCATGAGTGGAACTGAAAGAATAATTTGGAAAATGGAGGAGTGGCTAAGAAAAAATTTGGTTTGAAATACAAACGTCACTTGGCATTCATTTGGAGTAGCTGTCCCTTAAAGGGGAAGTGGGGGGTAGAGTATGACCTTGGAACAGCATTGCTGTTAAGAAAAACATAGGATTCGACGTGAAGTAATAATTGACATTCAAGCTTGATGTTTTTCTGCAGTTTCAGATAACCTAAATCCCCTCTTCCTGCAGGTTCAGATGACAACAACCTGAATTCTATCTTCTATGAGCATTTAACCCGTTCCCTTCAGCACAGCTTATGTGGAGACTTGTTGTTGGGTCGCTGGGGAAACTACAGTACTGGGGACTGCTTCATCCTAGCCTCTGACTACCTCAATGCACTAGTACACCTTATAGAGATAGGAAACGGCTTGGTCACCTTCCAGCTGAGGGGGCTTGAATTCAGAGGTGAGTGTCCTACACTTCCTTAACTGTCTGCACTAAAAAGTAGGCTTCTGCTTTGGAAACTGAAGTTATTTTCAGTTCTTTCCTGTTAATAAATTGCTTTGAAAATGGGCTGCAGGGCCTCTTGATGTTCCTGTCACTTGATACTGAGTCCCTCTTTCCATTTTAGTGCAACATGGCTGCCATGATTACTTGTTAGAGAAACCTAACTAAAATTAGATCCTAGAGTGGTAAATTAAGCTATCTAAATCTTTTGTTTGTTGGCAGATAGTTCACTTAGTGTTAAAAGAGTTTAATTGGAAATAGGTTGAATTTTAAAGTCTTCTAAACACAAGTTCACATTAAAACAATCATATAAAGCATTCAACTCTTTTTTCTTTCCTCTGTTTTCTCCTAAGGAACTTACTGTCAGCAACGAGAAGTAGAGGCCATCACTGAAGGTGTAGAGGAAGATGAAGGTTTTTGTTGCTGTGAACCAGGCCACCTTCCTCACATGCTTTCCTTTAATGCTGCCTTTGGGCAGCGTTGGCTGGCTTGGGAAGTGCTTGTAACAAAGTATGTTCTGGAGGGTTACAGCATCACTGACAACAGCGCAGCTTCCATGCTTCAAGTCTTTGATCTCCGGAAAATTCTCACCACTTACTATGTGAAGGTATGGTTCGGATCAGTGCAGCCCGTGGAGGGAGGCAGGCTGGGTTACACCTGGGAACTGCTTAATGTCTTGAGCTCATGATGCCTGTCATGTGAGGGTCATAGGGTGTGATGATAATTACAGGTGTATGAACACCTTCTTCAAAGGAGGACAGAGTTTGTTGTACTGACGGGGACTCAGTACCCTGGTGTGTGAGCAGGACAATGGCCCTGTAGTCTAGATCAGAGAGGACACCTCCCAGCTGAAGCTGGAATAGAAACTTTAAAACTGTTACCCAAACACAATAGCTCTGTTTTAAATGAAAAGTTGGTTAGTTTGTTTCTTTAGAGAAAGCTGAGCTGCTTTGGTCTTCATAAGCTGTCCAAACCCATCTTTGGTTCTTAAAAAAGAAACAAGCCCTCTCCTCTAGTTTTAAGAGAACTCTAGGCCTCAGATCCTTTCAGATAATCAGTGCACTAATTGAGATCTTTCATAAACTACTCTCTTTCTGAGAGCTGAAAATTTTCAGGTTAAAATATTTCCAAGATACTTATGCACACATGCACACAAGTTCTGTTCCCTGGCACAGGGGTCTTAAACTGTTTTGCGTTTTAGCTTTTTTTAAATTTAGAATTCTTTAGAAATTCAGTATCTAAGTCTCCATGTTAACTAGATAAAAATTTCTATGTATTTGTTTTGTGCAAAAATTACAGTGAGGGTCCTATCCCATCCTTTTTTCCTTTCCTTATTCCTTCAGTGTAGGCTTCAGAAATCCTGACAGTCTTTGAAAAATACTCCTATGCACCACCTGTATTGTGTTTTCTGTGCAAATCTGTTGCACCTGTGAGCTATATAAATGCTACTGTGTATCACTTTTGTTCATTGTCAGGAAAATAATGCAAATAAGTTGAAAACAATTGAGATTGCTGACTGGTTTTTTTTAATTGCAATACTGACTCATATTTTAACTGCTACTGTTTCAGGGAATCATCTATTATGTCACAACATCCCCCAAGCTAGAGGAATGGTTAGCTAACGAGACAATGCAGGAAGGACTGCGGCTGTGCACAGACCGCAATTATGTGGATGTAGACCCAACATTTAACCCCAATATTGATGAGGATTATGACCACCGCCTGGCAGGGATCTCAAGAGAGAGCTTCTGTATGATATATTTGAACTGGATAGAATATTGCTGCTCTCGAAGAGAAAAGGTATGTGAAGAAAGCCATTCACTATTCTCGGATGGTGTTACTTTTTTCCTGTTGGTTTGACTTACAGATGGGTTTAATGCTGATTTTTAAAATAGGTATGTATAATTAAAGTATTTTGATTGAAATGGTTTTGATCGTCCACTTTTGAGATGTGAATGTAATAAATTCTGTACGTAATGTATGGTTTAACCAGTTCATTAATGAATTTTATTTGCCAGCTCAAATCAACCAGTTGAATCTTATTCATCTACACGCAAAAGGGTATGTCTGCAGAATTGATGTTTTGTACTTAGCGTTTGCAAATCAACCCTAACTTAAAAAAGCACCAAAACAAAAGTCCCTAAAACCCAAGATACCTGTTGCCAGCTTGTAAGACTTACTCCTTCTTTCTCAGTGATCACACTATACCATTCCTTTGGACCACTGGAATTGTTGGCTCGTGGAAACAATCATCCTATATTCAGCCTTTTCTTCTTTCTGCAATTCTTCCACCTTTTAAATAGGAGTGTTAGTATGTTTGTAGAGGGGTGCCCTGACTTCTTACTGTTTACAGAATAACTGTGGTGTAGTCAAATTAGTGTTGCCTTTGAGAATAAGCTGAAATTGATTGAGATTAAAGGGACAGGAATATAATCGGAATTTACGTGTTTAATGAAGGATCCAAGACTATGAGTTCAGTTTTGCTTTGAAGGTAAAGGATCAGTTAGAAGCCCATTTTAACAGGGGTGAGACTTAAAAGTCCTGTGGTCAAACAACAAACAACAGCCAAAGAAAATTATTTCCCTCCAAGAAATGAACAGGAAATATTTTGTATGTGTATTGAAAATCAGATTTAATCACTTAATTGAATTATGCCATTTGTTAGGGCATTATATACCCTGGCTATACTACTGGCTTTGAACTGAGGGCAAGTCTCCCCTTACTAACCCCTTGACTAAAGCTGTAGTCCAGGGGTGTTCTCAGGTAAATCAGGCTTAAATACTCCTAACCAGTGATAATCCACTATATTCACTGGAAATATTTTTATCTAAACCCCATAATTTTGCTAATCAGCAGTTTGCCTACAAGATACACGTACCCATGGGGAATGTAGCATACATCTGTTTAGCTTACAATTTGTCTTATTTCAGTTAATATGTGTGTTTGCCTTTACAAGTATTCTTAGGTACTTGAAAAACTCTTGCTCAGACTTTGAAACGGAATTGATTTTTTAAGAGTAACTGCTATGGTAGGTACATACACACGCTTGAGAACTGCTACTTTTGGGTCTTTTTACTCCTTCTGGCAGAATCTTCTTTTTCAGTGGCTATTTCTTTATTACATTCACCTAATTTATTATTTTTTCTTTTGTTATTACAAGCCACTGGATTCAAGTAAAGACTCACCTTTAGTGACATTGTGTTATGGACTGTGTGTTCTGGGGCGGAGAGCATTGGGAACAGCTTCACATCATATGTCTAGGTAATAAAATGTTGCTGTAAGCTTCCTGTCCTCAAAATCTCTGAGTTCTTTGATTAGGTTTTAGATGACTACCTTTTCATAGAAGAAATAGATAATTAATGTCATCTTTCTTAAACTGGGCAGATTTGCTATGTTACTTGTCTTCATTACAACAGCCAGTGAAACGTAACTAAAGAAAAACAAATGAGGGAGAACTTGAATTTCAGCATATTGTTTTATTGAACTAATTCAGGATGGGAATTCTGGTATGGGTAAGGACCAGTTATAACCAATGGAAAAATAAAACAAGAACTGATTGAGTTCTAAAAGTAAGCTCCATTTCCTGCACCAAGTAGATCCTATAGGAAGTAAGAGGAAGAAGAGGAAAGTTTCTTAAAATGAAAAACTGATATGCCTTGGTGGATGTTAGATGAGATCATTGTGATAAGTGTCGCAGTTTAGCTGGCTCTGTGGCAAGCAGTTGTGTTTTGTACAAATCTTCAGCTCGATTCTGTTGTCATATGGCAACTTTCTTGCAGACTGACAGCCTCAACTCTAGAAAGCAAATGTAAAATACAGCTATAAGGTTCAGGAGATCACAAGGTGGTGGCTTAAAAAGAAACATAATTGGATGTGGAAGCTATTGGTCAGCTGGGTGCTGACTATAAAACCTGTTCTACTTTACTTTCAGGGCAACTGTTGATTAGTTCTTCTAAGTACCAGCCAATTGCCTCTTGAAGGTTGTGCAGATACGGAATTGCAAGATTCATTAGAGCATATTTGATTTTTCACTCCTAAGTTAGCTTAGTAATTGAAAACAATGCCTTTTAAGCATGAAAATTTGACAAGATTTTTATTTTGTACTAAAGCATGGACAATTGAAGTTGCATACCCTCTTTAACTGATCCGTTGTGTTACATACCCTGAGAAGTTTTCCCTTTAAAAATCTTAAGAATGAAATCAGGCACTCCTCATGGTGTTTCTGTTTACTTTAGTCCATGTAAATAGTCTGTTGCCTGTATAGTTTGTTCACTACCTGTTCAGTGCAGGTAGACATCTAATGTACCAAATTTTTTCACACACGCGTCTTTTCCCTGTCTTATCCTGTAGCTTACCTTGGTAGAGAAGAATTATGTACCTTTCTGTGCAGCTCAGTATTTTCTGTCCTTTTCAGTGATGATAACTATGGATATGTTTGTACTTCTGTTAATACTTGAGCTGTTTTCATGGTTTTTTCCCCACCAACAGTAACCTGGAATCCTTCTTGTATGGCCTGCATGCCCTGTTTAAGGGTGACTTTCGTATATCTTCAATTAGAGATGAATGGATCTTTGCTGACATGGAATTGCTGAGGAAAGTAGTGGTTCCTGGAATACGGATGTCACTGAAGCTACATCAGGTGAGAGATTAGAGAAAGATGTGTCCAGTCTTTTATTTCTGTGCATTTGTTCTTTTAAAACTAAGTGTCCGGGAGAGAGGAAAAAGCGGATGAGAATCAAAGGACTGTGATAGAAATTGACAACTGAAGACAAGGGAGTATCATGTCTTGTCCTTTGATTTATTGTAGCTTTTGTGGAAGGTGATACAGAGGAAAAGGGAATGTTTATGCTCAGAGCTTGAAAATTACATTAACTGTAGATCAGAGAACATGTCAAGCATTGTTTCATACCTATCTGGAGATTTCCCTTATGAACAGCTTCTCTGATATTTTCCCTCTCTTCCCTCCCCACACATATGTAACAGGCTTAAAAGGTTATGCATTCAAAGCTGCAGTCCTCTCCTCCAGTGGGAGTTGTTTTTCTTGTTCTTTTTACTCTGAAGTTGTAATCACAGGTTTCAGGCGAGAGTGTGAAGGTTGCTTTTCAATAAGCTGAAATTAGCGTTTGTCTTTGTAGTGAAGTGCGGGTGAAGATGAACAATCTCAAATTCTGTCCAGCGCATGTATTAGTTCAGCAAGTACAAGAAAACATGTACTTAGTGATAAGCACCATGTAAGGGGGGAGTAGTGTTGGTATGCAAGAAGAACAGTTTGCTTGAAAATCATAATAAGTAAACAAATCTTAGTTGCAGTTTAAAAATGACAGTTTCTTTTTTTGCCTTCATTGCGGAGTCTGGAGTCCCCCAAAACTAGCAGTATTTGAATTAACTCGTTCATGTAACACAAACTCTCTGAATTTAGCAGTGTGTGTGTGTGTGTGCGTTGGGAGTACATATAGCAAAGCAGAACAATTACAGAATCATTGTTGAAACCAGTGGAAGTACCACTTCAACAACTCTCTGTGTTCTGAGAGGGTTACTGTGCAGAATGGGTTTGATTGAAGTCAGAGAATGAAAAGTGAGAAAAATACAGATCATGCTAACAATGAAAAAATAATAGTTCTGAACATTATTATATTAATCTATGAAAGATGGTTTTATTCACTTGTAGTGCATGAACATACCCAGGCTTCAGTCAGTATGGAAATTTAGCTATTAACCACAATTCTTTTTTAACCAGAAAGTAATGTTACCCAATACTGAATTGAACTTGCAGGTTTTGTGTTTATTTGACCAGCAGTAATGGAAGTTGTCTTGATAGTATCTGATGCTGAAAAAGTTTGTCATCAAGTATTAATGTGAACTTTTTAATAGTAAATATTGTTTTTCTTCTTATTGCTGTTTTCATATATAGTACTGTCTCAGTAAATAATCAGTGCTTTACTTAAGTGTGTTTACAGTTGGAGGCTTGTGAATAAGAAGAGAAGCTGAAACTAAAAGGCTTCTGCCAACAGTATAGATAGATATAAATCTAGTGTAAAATTCACCTAGAAATTTACTTGAATCAGTGATAGGCAGGTCCTTCTAATCATTTTGGTTTTAAGTTAAAAAAGAAGCAAACACCAGCAAACAGAACCAATCTGTTGTAAAAGAAGTTATCTTTAACAGTGTTCTAGAGTAGGTATTTGATACTTTTGATGGCTAACTTTGTATAATGCACTGATCATTTTGAAAGTTTGAGGTGTGAAATGTTCTATTTTTGTGTAGTTACATCTGAAATGTTAATCGTACCTTATTGAACATGTATTATTGGAAACAGGATCACTTCACTTCTCCAGATGAATATGATGATCCTTCTGTCCTTTATGAAGCTATAACAACCCATGAAGAAAATCTAGTTATAGCACATGAAGGGGACCCTGCGTGGCGGAGTGCAGTTCTTTCCAATTCTCCGTCCCTTCTTGCTCTGCGTCACGTGATGGATGATGGCACCAATGAATATAAAATCATTATGCTCAATAAGCGCTATCTCAGTTTCAGGGTCATTAAGGTAAGCTTTGAGTATGTTTCACAATGTGACAGCAAGTTGTGGTGTATCTTAATAACTATACCAAACTGCTGCTTCAACTCAAATCTTTACTCTTTTGTTATTAATAGGGCTGGTTCTTCTCATACAGTGCAAGTATTGTATCAGAAAATCAGTTCCTTCTCACTTAAAATGTTATTTCTCATCCTATTCTTAGATTTGTTTATCCTCACTGTTGCAGCCTGTGTGCCTAAGTTCAGCCTGTTAAAGAACCGCGTATGGATGTGTGCGGTTCTGCAGTGTAATACTGTGTATGCTCACAAAGGCTTTGGTACAGCACAGCAGTCACCACATGCTCTCATTGCTTCACTTTCTGACACAGCCTCTCTACTTGGCTTTTGCAGGTGAATAAGGAGTGTGTGCGTGGCCTGTGGGCAGGACAGCAGCAGGAGCTTGTCTTCCTGCGTAATCGTAATCCAGAAAGAGGAAGTATCCAAAATGCTAAACAAGCTCTGAGGAACATGATCAACTCCTCTTGTGACCAGCCAATTGGATACCCCATCTATGTCTCACCTTTGACTACTTCCTATTCAGATAGTCATGAACAGCTAAAGGACATTCTTGGTGGAGCCATCAGTTTAGGAAACATCAGAAACTTCATAGTGTCTACATGGCACAGGTGAGCTGAGGAAAGGGGTTCTCATTAGTATGTGTTCATGCTCTCATACTCCATTAACTAGTCTTGTACAGGCCCAACACAGCATAATTTATAATACTCAGTCACATAAAAATAAATCAATCTTGACTTTTATTTTAGGCACATCAGTAACATACGGCAACTGCTTTGGTACAGGATTAATCTCCAAGGCTGAGTAATATACCACAAACTATGTAAATGAGAGCTCAGAGGAAACAGGACAAAGTCTAGACGCAGGAACTGCAACTTCAGGTCTAATGTTAGGTCTGATAATGAGAGACAATGCAACTTCTGTACTGTTTTTTTCCAGTACCGTTGCTTTTGCAGTCTATAATACCATCTTTACAGAATCAGGACCTTTTGGTAGGGTTCCTGTTTTGCAAATATTTAGCATGAAAATACCCGTATTAATGTTGTTAGGGCATGCTCATACATAGTTATGCAGGCTTTAGCTGTTGTTCACAATCACACAAGTGCTTGTATGTTATATAATGCTTAATGTTAGCACCAGAACAAGTAACTGGAATGATAATATAATCATTTCTCCACGTGACCCCTGGGTAATCCAGTACAAACTCGTGCTGTGCTGTGTTTTATAGGCCATGAGAACTTTTACTGCACTTCTGGCCCTCTATGACTGTGGCTCCAAAAGCAACAGTGGCAGCTGTGTGGCATTCAGAAATGTGTGTCTCAGGTCTTACTAGTTCCAGGAACTGGTGCCATAGTCTGAACAGTCCTGTAGCTGTTCTGATGGTCGTATTTATCTTAAGACATCTACAGCACATCAGAACAGAACTTGCTGCTTCACCCAGAGTGCCAAAAATGCCACATTTACCGCAGTCTGTAGTGTTTGTCTCCTGTTGCCATGGGCTTGTCCAACTTGTTAGAATAACAGGTGAAAGTTTGACACACAACAGTATTTGAATCCAAGGTGTTTATGCTTCAGGATTCTGGATCCTGGGACAAAATAAAAATTAGAAAGGAGTGCTCAGTGTACTCGAGTGTGACGGAAAAGAGAAATGAAAAGTAGGAATTTAAGGGAGAAGGAAATGTGCTGTGGTTTGTGTCCATTTGAAGTTTATTAGTGTAAACAATGTGGTGAAAAAACTGTGTGGTGATGTATGCTGGAAAATGGTGGCTAACCTTCTGTCTCAATGTTCAGTGTGTGCTGAATGATGTGTGTCGATAGGGGATACACATCATAATGTCACCCCAAGACAGCTTCAAACAGTTGCGAGTGAATTACTGAACGTAACAGAAACCAAATATATTAAAAATCCAGCATTCTTTCCTTGTTAGTCTGTGTAGACAAAGATTTTGCAGTGTAACAGTTATACATGACTAGTGTGTTAAGTAGCATAAGTTTTACTAAAGTGTCCCAAAATAACCAGGATGTTCTATGAGCATTTTAGAGTTAAAATTTTATCACTTTATTGTACTTCAGAGGTGGCATAATTTTTAAAAAGCTATTTTATATGAGCATTTGACTTGTCATAAATGTTATTGAATAGCTGTCATGAAGAAAATTGCAATCTCTTAGAAGCATTTATATTTGCAAAGCATATTCTGAGAAAATAAAGTCAAGTTTTAACTGATTTTAGAAAGTGCTGTGGATTGTGCTGAGTGAAGCCTTTTGCTTGTCGTGAAGCATTTCTTAGAATCCCAATGGTTAGAAGGCCTACCTTAATGTATCAATTGCGTTGTGTTTCCAGACTAAGGAAAGGCTGTGGAGCTGGCTGCAATAGTGGTGGAAATATTGAAGATTCAGATGCTGGAGGTGGAGCTTCTTGCACAAGTAACAATGCAACTATCAATGAGTCACAGAGCAGCATGTCACAAGGAGGAGGGAATGCACCTACAGGGCAGGGACCTGGAGCAGTACAGCACCCTCCTGTTGCAGCTCATCCCACAACTTTTCCTGCAGCTCATCCACCAACTCATCCCTCCACTCTGGGTAAAGTTAAAACAAAGAAACAACTTCATACAAGTTCAATCCTATAGCCAGAACAGGCCTTTTAGCTCTTTGGCCTAAGTTAAAAGAAAAAGCAAACAAAAGTGATGTGATTTTTTTTTTGTGTTGTGTTAAGAGCTGCTGGATTCGTCTCAAACTACGGTACTGTTTTATGCAATACAAGGTTCCGGAGCAGATCTGATAAATAGGGGTGTAGCTGTGCTGACAAAATAGATTAAATAACTTTTTATAACAGGTTTCTACAGACTGGATCTTTTCACTTCTGTTGTATTGTCTGCAAATGCTGATCTCATAATTTTTTTGAATGTTTATATTATCTATACAGTGCAACAAATTCTCTTATTTGCACAGTATTCTAGCTGAATCTATCCAAGGGTCCACAGTGATCTGTAGTTAAGGAGGTGACAAACACTAAAGCTTTCAAAGCTTTAAAAAGTCTTTCAAACACTGCCTTTACTCACAAAGAAAATATACATGTATGTAGTTGGATGAACATAATTAGATCTATCAGCTGAGGAGAGGTATCTGCAAATATTTAGTATAGGAAAAGCAATTACACCAATGCTCATGAACGGCAATTTCTGTTTTTAAGTGCATTAAATTCTGAACTTGTTTTAAAACAGCTTTTGTTCTAACAAATTTTCTGACCCAAACTTTGAATATGTAGTCAAGCATATTAAGAAAGAACAGTCAGTACTTTGAAACATGGGCATCTGTACCTGCCTTATTGCCTTAAGTATGGTAAACTGAAGTGTTAATATTAAGTAACAAATTGTTAATGCAGCAAGTGCAAGACTGAAGCATTTTTCAAGGTACTTCTCTGATAGGGATTGTGAATTGAACAGAAGATGAAACTCTGAGATAAGATGAATGGAATGTATTGAAATGTTCTTCTATGTGAGATGCAGCAGTACATCTATTTCAGATGATGTTGGTTAGACCAATCAGTTTTGTATGTCAGTGCACTAAAACATTTGTGTGTTGGCAATCTCTTGTGTGTGGGAGGCTTTATCAAACTTTCCTGATTCTGTATCTTTTACTTTTAGGCACCAGTCACAGCTCTCACTCTGTGCAGTCCAGCCTTGTCAGACATTCCCCTGCCCGTGCCTCAGTAGCTAGCCATTCATCCTATTGCTACGGCAGCCGTCATTCATCTCTTCGCACATCCACGACAGGCTTTGTGCCTTGCCGGCGCTCTTCCACCAGTCAGATATCCCTTCGTAACCTCCCATCATCCATCCAGTCCCGCCTATCTATGGTGAACCAAATGGAACCTACTGGCCAGACTGGGGTCAGCGTGCAGCATGGACTGCCCTCTTCTAGCAGCTCCAGCCAAAGCATCCCAGCCTGTAAACAGCATGCCCTTGTGGGCTTTCTAGGGACAGAAGGAGGGAGTAATGCAGCTGAAACTCAGTCAGGTGGCAATGCAAGCCCTGCAAATCAAATGCAAGCCAAAAAGGATGACGTTATTTACAGAATCCAGGTGAATAGTCTAGAAGAACAAGTTAACTGATGTTTCCATGTGCTTTTATTAGTTGTTCCTTTGTATGTTATTGAAATAGCTACTTAAAAATACACATTCTGGAATATCTGGTATAAAGTTTCTGTGCAGTTATGTTCGGAGAATTAATGTAGAGAAAAGGTTTTCTGGACAAGCAGCCTTCCTGCATGCTCCTTGTTTACATTATTTTTGTTTTGCTGTAGTGGAGCTCTGAGAATGTCAGTGGAACTCAGTTCCACTTCATACTTAGTTTACCTTTTATACATTACAATAGGTAAAGCTAAACAGCTTCATTTGCAGGGTAGAAAGCTTTTGTCTTTGAAGCCAAGTAGATTTTCCACAAAAGTAAGCGTAAAAATACTTGCTTTCACTTTCATATGTATTTATTCTTTGATTATATCCACTTCAAGGTTTACTGAGCAGCAAACAGTACACTATTGACTAAGTTAATCATGGCAGCCTTACTTGTTTTGTGAAAATCCAGAAATTTGTATTCTTGCTTTCTTAGCTTTTTATTAGCCCCACATACATGTCTTTGGCATTATACTAGTGGAAAACCTCAAGAAGTGTATTTAAGAGTTTAGATCATAATAACCGGGATTTCATTGCTGATACCACCTCAGTTTAGAGCAATCCTTAGTAAATTGCATCGTAGTGGGCAAAGTTAAATTATTTTTTCAGGTCTGTGCTTAGTAGCTTTTGTTTGCAGGCAAGGGCCCTTTTATGAAGCTGCTTACTAATCCTCTGTGTGAGGAGGATAAAGTGGACATGTGCCCTTGGATAGTGGACTTGGAGTTCTCTCTGTCCTTAAATAGGAAGAATTTTTCAGGAGTTTTCTCCTGCTTGCCTTGTGGAAAGGCCAGTTTACTTCAAAACACAGAATGGGTCTCAACTAACCATGCTAGTAGATAAATACTTCTTCTGCCTAACAAAGAGTTCCCCAAGACCATGTTTCTTAAGATATTCTGTAAGAAGTAATGAGCCAATTTTAACAGCTCATCATCACTTAACTTTTCCCTGCTACTGGACTGTGTGCTGCCAATACTTATGTTGTGCCAACTCCCCAATCCTGCCATGAGCTAGTATAACTGAAAGAAGTGGGGAAGGGAACCAGAGCTGTTGCTTCAGTGAACTGGCATGTTGTCAGCTGTGTCTGAAACCACAGCATCATTTCCAAATTCAGTGCTGTTTGGGCTTGGGGAACCTGGAGCTCAAGTTTCCAACTTTGAAATTGGTCAGAAATCAATTTCAGTGGGTTAAGGTCAGTTATCTGGAATGATGCAAAAGGTTACAGTTTATCTGTTTCTTTTAAATTTTGGCTGAACTAACAGTCAAAACTCAATTCCTACTTATAGTTAATGGATCCCAGTCAAGTACTGGAAGGGATCAACGTGTCAAAAAGGAAAGAGCTGCAGTGGCCAGATGAGGTGATACGGCTAAAAGCTGGAAGAAACAGCTGGAAAGACTGGAGTCCTCAGGAAGGCATGGAAGGCCATGTAAGTTTTGCTTAGAAGCTGACAAGCTAACCTTAAAAAAAAAAAAGAAATGTCTTGATTCTGTGGCAGTCTGCCAATACGTCAATGCCAAAGATCGATGTATTGGTTAAGTTAGATCAGCAGCTGTCCTCAAAATCACTGTTGCTGGAAGAGCAGATCTAGAATCCTAATTTGAAAAGGAGGGATATTTCTGCAACTCTGTGCAAAAGATGCAAGATGATGCTTCAAATGTTGTCAGCCACCTCTCCTTCCTTGCCTTCTTTCAGCTCTTGTCATGATCACTCAGGCATTGCTCTCATTCATCCAGCCTTCATTTTCCTGTCTTTAAACTGTCAATCCTTGAAGAGATAAGGAAGATCAATTTACTAACAAGTCCTTAATTGAAAGATTAACAGTATTTGGTTTTTAATTGTTCTGATCAAAATAGAGCCAAATAAGATTGTCCTTAGATGTCTCTTTATTATATAAGAGATACATGATAGGTGTTTGCTTTCCTTTAAGAAGGAAATCTGTTCTAACTAAAACTTGTCAAAGCCCATAACTTGAAATTCCGTCTCTCTTTTCCCTAGCAATGTTACATCTGCAGTTTACAAAAATTTACTGATTGGCAAGGAAACTTATCTCCCAATTTAAGCTTCTTTTATGGGCAAAAACCCCAGTGTGGTCTTTGAAGCTTTTTGATTTTTACTGAGGTGCACTTTTTTTTTTAGATCTTGATGTCTATAAAGATGCTCCAGCATTCTTTCAGTGATAGAGGGAGGAGTCATTGACACTGTGGTTGCATTGGTTCATCAATAAAACTGTATTTTCATGTGGAATATATCTGTTTTGAAGAAATTTTTGACTGCTTACCTCAGTTGGAGGCATTGTTTATAAATTGCATTTAGGGATAGATTTTGCCATTTGGAAGTCCACATCACTGTGGACATATGTGCAAACTTCAGGTAAGAAATGGAGATATGCCAGTAACACAGTGTGTGCTGTATCTACCTTGCTGTTATATCTAGATAAAGAAAGGGCCCCAGAAACACAATTATTCGTGGAAGGAATCTATCAGAGTTGACAGTCCACTTTTAGGACAGTAGGGTTATGTTGTAGGTAACACCTGTGAGTAGAATGCTGTTGTAAACATTCACAGTTATGTTGGGTTTAGACAGCGTTGCAGATCAAGAATGTCATAAAGATGGTGAATGTAAAGGGTTATACTGAAACCTGTCCTCTTGCCTGGTGTCACTGGACAATTTTTTTCAGGAGTTTGCGAGTGTGTTTTGTGAATTGCAGCATGCTGACATGTACAGTGATTGATGCTATAGAAAGATTAAGAGGATTTAAAAGTCAGAATAAGCTGCTATTCTGAATGCTTCTCATCTATTTTTGGTACAGCATACAGGCAGATTTTTTTGGAAGAGCATCTTTTAACCTAACAAGAAAGGGAGGAAATCGCCAGATTATCCTGTTTGTGATAGGAGGAAAGGATTTAACTTGATGCATAGTTTCCACTGCCTGCTTCAGCTGCCTGTGGTTAAACATACTAGTATCAGCAAAGCTCTTAGGACAATCTTCCCTTTCTGATCCCATGGCTGTGGTCCTTTCTGCAAATAGGCAGAAGTGATTCGTACCTGCTGCGTTGCTGCTCATCAAGCAGTTTACCTTACGTCTGCTCTCAGTATGAAGTTCAGCACTCAACAGTTTAAGACTTTGCTGCTACACAGAAAAAAGCACTTTTCCTAACTTAGCTTTTTATCTTGCTAAGTATGCAGTACAGTGTGTACGTAAGGCAGAAAGACCTTATAAGATTTCTTCAAGGAAGTTACATTTAGCAGTCCTCTTTGTAATGTAGCTACTTTTCCCAGATTTTGAGAGGGTGTGCCCAGCATTATCTTTTCTATGATACTGGGGCGTAGAAGAACCCTTTTCCTCCAAGAGATACGTACCACCTCTTGACTGCCTAGTGACATAATTTTGCACGTTGTCAGTCATTTATAGGAACCAAATAAATGCCAGTCATGATAGAAGAGATGGTAAAACTGAGTGTGGGAATATGGCAGTGGTGAGTTTTAATCTGTGTACAATTTTTCCATATACACAGGTTTTTAAGGAGCCATGATACTGATGCCCTTAGCTATCTCAAAGGCACCAATTTTAAGTTGGACAACAAGGATACAGTACTTGGGACTTCATTGGAAAACTTTTTATTGTGTCTGGGGGGTAGGATATTCCCAGCCTCATTTCATACAGCAGTGTAAAAAGTTTATATGGACACACTTTGGAGTCAGACTTGAACAGACCACTTAAATATCACACTGTTGCATCAGAGGAACTAAAGATGCCGTGCTTCCCTGGTTAAAATGCTCTCCCTGTATCTATGCAGCACAGATCTCATGCAATGGACAGGGCTAAATGTCCTTCACCCAGTGTTAGAGAAATTGTCAGCTGTGTATAATGAAGATAAAGTGAGTCTCTTGGATGTGATCTTGGAAGATACAGATCACTTGTGGTTTTCTGTCATTTTTTTCCCTTTCTATCTTTAGGACTCTTGAAAACTTCACTGTTGTGGAATTTGTAAAAATTAGGTTTACTTGCTTTTTGACTTACTTTGTCTTGAATTAAGGGTTCTTCTCCAACAGTTGGAAAATTTCAGATAATTCTATTTCTATGAAGCTGACAATACTTACACCCATGTTAATGGAGCACCCTTATGGTTCCTTTGAGGCACCCAGAAGTTAAGGGTGTGTTTTTATGGAGGCAGCTGAGCAGAGACATGCAAGGTCATACAAGAGCCTGTATGAAAAGGGACCTTCTGGCAGTCAGTATCAGGCAGGATCCTTGGAAGCAGCAGATCAAACTACCTAAATTCTGTAGATCCAAGGGAGCATGGTACAGTAATTTGTAGCACTGTTTCTGAACTCCTTCTTTGTAATATTTTTAATTTAAAATTATCTTTGAATAACTTAATTTAGAAGATCAACCTTGAATTCACAATGCATAGGAAACAAAATTAGGGCAAGGGCTTTAACTTGGAAGAAACAGTAGTGTACACCTGACGCCTGGTAAACTGCAGTTCTGTGCTGCACAACACTGAGGTGTTCTAAGACTATTATAATTGGAGTATCAAAATATCCCAAATCTGTATGTGTGCACTTTTTTCAGTTGCTACTCACTTTGGATGAACTGTTTAGTTCTGATTTGGGTCAAGTTGTTTGTTCCTACTCAAATCTAAATCAGACTGGCTGCTCTCAGGTAAGGAGGCTATTCTCACAGTTGGGCTCAGTAATCTTAGAGGTCTTTTACAACCATTTAGGTTGTAAAATCACTAAATGTGATTTTAAGCTGCAGATCTTCAGAGAGACTTCAATGTGGAGCTTGGGGGTATGCTGTCATTGAAAAATGAGCAACTGTGTCAGTATAGCACCTATATTTTTGCTCCTTTGGCCTTGTAAGGGTCTTGAAGTATCAGCCACAACTTTGATATGACAGCTCTCCCTGTGGGGCTTACATTTTATTATACTTTGGTTTTTTTTCCCTCCTAGGTGATTCACCGCTGGGTGCCTTGCAGCAGAGATCCAAGTAGTCGGTCACATATAGATAAAACCATCCTGCTGGTTCAAATTGAAGATAAATACGTTGCTGTTGTTGAAACTGGAGTCCTTGAACTTGGGGCTGAAGTGTAAATCTCTTTGAGACTGAAACTTCCCCTTCTCCAATGGCTCAGAAGAGAGAAGGGTCCAGAAGAAGCAGCTCCCAGGACATGAAACTGTGGTCCGGTTGTAGGAAAGGACTTGAAACACAGATTTGTCTAAGTCCCTTTCCCCAAATAAACAAGTGTAAGAAATTTTTTAAGTTGTTAGCTGCTGAAGAAACACTTGCATGAAGGATAGATTTGTTGAGACATATCTTTTGTTTATAAATTTTGTTATGCATTGCGTAATGCTTTAAATCAACAAACTTTTCAGTTCTAAGATCAGAGCACCTCATATTTTTCTAATTGTTTTGCCAAAAATTGCCATGTCTTGTCACAGAGTGCGTGGAATTCATCCACCTTATTTTAATGAAATTGACTACAAACCTTCAGTTTAGTGAAACAGTGTAAGGGTTTCAGGTGTGGCAAGAAGAGACTGAACAGATGTATAGATTCTTATTCCTTATGAGCTAAACATTAATGAGAACTGCACTAATTTTTTTACAGCAATGCACTAAAAACAACCCTGAGATTGCTGAGAACATTTATTTATATATATAAATATAAGTATATAAAATACCATTATTTAAATTGCCTTTGGGATTAATCCCCTCCCTCTCCATATACATGTTGATGGTAAGGGCTGTGCCATGGGTTTGGTTCTATGTTCTGTATTTCGTACAAGTGCATTTGCTGCATCCTCTTCACAATAAATGGTAAAATAACAAATGTGTAGAAAAGCACCTGAGTATCCCTGTACTACATCAGACTTTATTGTGGTGGCAGTGGTACCTCAAGCCTGTACAACACATCTAGCTTTAAAGTGGGCCCCAATATGACTTTCCATCTGTCTTCCCTTCTTTAACCACGGCTGCTTTGCTTCTTTACACCCAGAGCTGGCTATGTTGTTTCATTGGCTCTTCTCTGGCAAACACGGTGGTTTTAGTTTTGTAGTGGGAGGTGCAGGTCCATGATTACTTCACGGATGCTTGAAGGTTTGTTTGATTCTATCCAATTTAAAAAGAAAAAATAGCAACAACAAAGCTTCCCAAACAAAACAAAAAAAGTACCAAACAAAACTTGACTTCTGCTTTTAAAGATCTTTTATAGAAGGCACAGCCCTAAACTTGTATCAGTTTTACCACCTTGCCTTTTCTTTCCCTTTAGTCTTCATTCTTTTCTATGACTTGAATTTTATTTTCTGTGATTATATATTCTATGTAAGTGTAATTTGAGTATTTATAACTGTGAAGTTGAATTATTCATATGTTGCATATCCTAGGTTTTATTGTATTTTTTTAAAAGTGTGTATTCAGGGAAACAAGTAACTCAGAACTATCATGGGAGTGTGAGAGGGAAACTGGTTTGTTCTTGGCTTGCAGTTCCTATGACTCACTTTTCTTAATCCGTAAGAAAAAAATGTACCTGTTGTGATTGTTTCCTGTTTCTGACCTGTAATTATATAGGACTCTGTGGGGAAATTGCATACAGTACTACCTTTTGGGAGCAGCCATCTTCTTCCCAGTCATTTCCACTTCTTTATATGTGTTGTAACTAGAAGAGACTTCTGATATACCACAGAGGTTATTGTAATTAATTCTCTGACATCAGAGAAACATTGTCCATTACGTACCTAATGTAAGAGTGAAATTATATGGGATAAGAAAAAAGGAAGAAACAGCTACCTAAGAAACACTGGTATTCCAACTCAAGTCACTGTATGCCATCTAGCCATGAAAGGGTAAGTCTGTGTGCCTAGTAGCTACTCAATTCCAGTTACTGTTCCCACTGAGTGATACTGGGACCTGGCTTGCATCATAGATTATGCAAACTCGTCCTCGAAATGCTGTGCATCTTACAGTTGCATATTGCTATTCAGTTTATTCATACACAGTCCCATTTAATCATGGTATAAATGCACAGATCTGCCACCCTTAAAACTGCGTGGAACAGCAAAATTATTTATCATATGTAGACATTATAGAGTAGTTGAATTCATCTCCTGCATATGTGAAAATGTAGTACAGTAGATGAAACTTCTGTAGCAGTCTGGTAATGCTGCTATCAGGAATGAAAAAAATGTGTAAGTTTTGAACTGAAGGCCTCTTAGTTAAGGTTTTATTCTATGTCCATCCCCTTAGGTAAATACCCTTTTAATTATTTAACCCTCCCAGGTTTTCTGTATCACTAGAAACATTGCTTCATTTAAAAGGGAGAAGTTTGTTTGAAAATAAGCCCCTATTTGACATTAGTTGCATAGGGTTGTGGGTTTTTTTCTTTGGACTGAAGCCTTGAGACAGACAAATGACTGAAAACCAAAAAACATAGTTTAGGTTTTTTTGCTTTGTTTTTTTTTAAACCTGACTGAAACAGATTTCAGTATGTTAACCCTGACAGAACAATCTCTCACTCTCTTCGAGGCAAGGTAAGGACAATGTCCATTGCTGGTAATAGACATGATTGAAATTAATGGCTTGTTAACGTGGGAATTTTAGCGCATCTGTGTATCTGCCTGGAATTAGATTGGCAAACAGCAGGGAAAGAGAGAGAGACTTTTTTTAAGGGCAAAGAGAGCTGAAGAATATTTCTATTTTTTATAAATCGTAAGGCTTTTGGTGTGCTGCCTTCAGGAGATGGATTTTAATGTGGACAGTTAAAAGGTTAACACTTCCTTTCAGATACTCAGCTAACATCTGTTGTGAAGCCATTCACATAGTGCTCATACCTATTCCAGATCCTAGTTGAAATTTCACTCTTCCATAAGGCTTTGGAAAATTATCTCTTTAAAGTTTTTCCTGAACTCGTTAAGATTCATATATGATTGTATCTTGGTTTGTACAGAGTTTGTGTTGGTTTCCAGTGTGCAAGTGACAAAAATATTTTTTTCTAACTCAGAATCACACAAAATTAACTAGGCTGAAAAAGACCTTTGAGATCATAGAGTCCAACAACTGAATACCACCTTGTCAACTAGACCAGGGTACAAAGTGCCACATCCAGTCTTTTCTTAAACACCTCCAAGGATGGTGACTCCACCACCTCCCTGGGCAGCTCATTCCAATGCCCAGTCACCCTTTCTGTGAAGAATTTTTTTCCTAATGTTCAGCTTAAGCTTCCCCTGGTGCAGGTTAAGACTGTGTCTTCTTGTCCTGTCACTGGTTCCCTGGGAGAAGAGGCCGACCCCCACCTGGCTACAGCCTCCTTTCAGGGAGTTATGGAGAGTGATAAGGTCTCCCCTGAACCTCCTCTTCTCCAGGCTGAACAACCCCAGCTCCCTCAGCCTCCTCATAGGATTTGTGCTCCAGACCCTTCACCAGCCTTGTTGCCCTTGTCTGGATGCATTTGAGCATCTCAGTGTCCTTCCTAAATTTCAGGGCTCAGAACAGGACACAGCACTCAAGGTGTGGCCTCACCAGTGCTGAGTACAGGGGGACAATTACTGCCCTGGTCCTGCTGGCCACACTGCTCCTGATAAAGGCCAGGAGGCCTTTGGCCTTCTTGGCCATGTGGGCACACCTCCGCACAGGATAAATCTGTCTGTGGAAACTTCTGTTCTAGATGGAGATTATTTCATCTTTTGTTTTATTTTCTTGGCCTTTGTCTTGATGTGTAATACTTTTCTCCTGTTGTAAGGATGGAAAAGATGGGTATTTTCAAATTAGTCCCGTCAGTCCAAATTGAACCTTATGACAGAGCAGAATTTTTTAGATCTTTCTAGACTTTCATGAAAACCCATATAGATGATTGCTTTTACTCTGTCCACTTGCATTGTGATATTCACTTGCCATAAGAACATTCCAGTTAAGCCCTACTGTTATAGCTTCCAGGTAGATCCCAATCTATTTTCTTTCTCTCAGATTTCTTTGGAGGTGGTATCTGTGTGTACATATGTAAGGACTTCTCCCTAAAACACTCAGTTGCAGAAAAGGGCTTGAAAACCCCATTGATCAGATTATGTTTGTTAGTAAAAATGGCTATTATGTGATTTTTTTAAACCCTCTTCCCATTTCACTTCTCTGTGAAATCTTTTAAAATGTTCTGATTAAAACAAAAACCTAGAACTATATATGTGACACCACTGATGACACCTAGCCTTCTGGGCTACTTGCAGTGTATGATACTAGTGCTGGATTCTGGGGATCTCTCTCATGGTCCAGCATGTGTGAAATGGTTTCAGAGTTCAGGGAAGATGATGGTGATTGTTTTTTGAGGTAATTCTATGCAGGCTGAATGGTCTTACAGCCACTTTGCCTGGGACATCTGGTATGTTTCTGAGTGGTGATGTCAGCTTTCCGGTCAAGAGTGCAGTTACCACCAGTCATTCCTCATCCCATGTTCACAATGCTTTTGGGAACTGAAGAACTCTTTGAGAAGCCTGGATGTCTGGTGAGGTGACAGATGAAGATTTGTGGCACAGGTCCATGCCTTTGGCAAGAGGCCATAAAGCTTTGTCTGGATTTGGGCAAGGGGGGGGGAAGAGATGCCTTGTGATTGATTCAGCTTTCTCTGATAATGCGCATGCCACCATGCAACCTAGGAGTGCAGATAACAAAGACACTGCTTTAAAGATCTATCTCAATTACAGAACTCTTCGTTCACAAAATGGAGCTGGATAAATTGCATTTCTTACCATTAACAATATTATTCAACTTATATTGGATTTGGGGTTGACCCACCACAGGTTTTATGTACTTAATTTTATTAAGGAATTTTATACCTATTATATAGGCATCTATTCTTTTTCTTGTCTGGCTTGCTATTTGATAATCTAATGCAGTACATTCAGTGGCGCTGGACTCTTTCAGAAATTATACTGGTAATTCCTGGTGCCTTAGTAAAAAAGTGGGTACATAACACCTTGGTGGAAGGTAAAGCATGTGATTTGTTTCACCCCAGCATGATATGCATATTTCTAAAAAGGTGATTAAGATGGCTGCCCCAAAAGATTTTGGGAGTATACCTACATCACTTGGTCATGAACATTTGAATATGAGCAATTTTTATGAATTCTGGTATGTACAGTTTGAATAGATAATCCCAGTACACTTAGGCCACAACTTTGAAAGATGGCAATCAAATAGCTGGATATGTAACTTCTTACACAGATGCCCCTGAAAGCTTGACAATAGCTGCTGGTTAGGAAATGGAGAGGGGAGTAGAGCATAAATGAGAGGATGGCTTTGGTTTTTAATGGACAATGAAAATATGTATTGCCTCTACCAGCAAACGGTTACCTTGCCAGGGATAGGGATATATGTACCTGCGTGTCTGTGAGTGTGTATGTGTCTGCGTGTGTTATTGGAAACAGCCTGTAAATACTGTAGCTGTTTAAAATGGAAAAGGCAGAGAGTTTTTTTGCAACATGTTGCAGCAAAAGGACAGTATTGACAGTGGAGAAACACTGAGAAATAAAAAAACCTTTTTTCACTTGTTGTCATTTATTGCACGATTACATTCTCATAAGATGTCATTCTTACAAATTCCCTATAAGGACTATTTTAAGTTTACTCAAATCATCCTTTAATGAAAGATTCTCTTGTTTAAAAATATGTCTTTTGTAGCTATGCAAAGAGTAACCTCAGCTATTCCTATTTTACTGCCACCATCATCCCTGTTTTCATGCTTTTACGTAAATAAGTGCCACATGTCCTCTCTTCTCCAGTTAAAATGTTTTGTCTTTGTTGAAGCATTTTCTCTATTAGTGATTTCCCTTCTCTTGAATGTTTTTCAAAGCCAGAACACTCTTGTACTGTCTTTGTGCTCAATAATTTTTCATTCATCATACTTCACAGGGAAATACCTTACCTAGTGTGGTTTAATCAGTCATTTCTAATTTTCTGCCGTCTTTGATCTGATAGCCAAGTGCAGCATTGGGTGAAGTCCTGATGACCACTGTGCTTACACAAAGTGCTTTTTGATACAGTGAAACTTGTTTAAAAATACTCAGCTGCTGTCTGTCCATTCTCTCAATATTTCACACTTGTCCAGGGACAATATTATCTTGCCCCTTACAGTTCAAAAAAAATCACTTGTCGCATAAACAATGGCGATTGGACAGCCCTGGGTCTTTAAAGATTGGTTGTTTCCTTTGTATAAAACCTAAACACTACATCTGCAACTTTTTTTCTGCTCGCCTGTGAGACTTGACCCATAGCTGCTTCAGGCCTCAATTTAAGAATGAGAGAAGAACACAAATAGAGCAAGTGTTCTTAAGGAAAAACAACTCTTTTTTTTTAATGTGAGCAAGTGCGTCTCAGTGAAAAAGATTAAAAGTTCTGTAACTGTTGTGTTTTTAAGAAGCAGCTGGGCTTTCAGCTGCCCATATCAACAAAGGACGAGCAGCACTTTCACACTGATTTAGGGGATGACAAAGGCTAAGATTTTTGCTGTAGTCCACTGTTATTTGCTGTTGGTGCCAGCTGAAGGCCTGCAAATGGTAAAAATGGGGGACCAGAGCCCTGGTTAGTAGTTGGAGGCTATTTCTCAAGGTAGTTTGGCTTGAGAGAAATCCAGTTCACATACTCCAAGACTCTGAATCCCTGTGAGCCTGTCTAGGACCTGGGAGCAGGGTCTTTGCTTCTACAACACCCACCTGGTCTGTGTGAGTGCAATGCCTATTGCGTGGCTTCTTTGTATTGCCAAAGCTGGTCCTCTATCCTATTTTTAACCGGCCTTCCTCTGACCCTTAATTCTTGTGTAGAAAGATGATACTTGGCTTCCGGCACTTTTTAGATCTCCGTGGTTGGATCAGTTTTTGTGGGTTTTCCTCTGTTTATCAGAAAGAGGTTTGGGTTTCTTTCGGAGCTCCCGCGGCAGAACACCGTGTCCTGGTACGGCGCCGCTGCTGCCGCGGCTCGCCGAGCTGCCGGTACGAACCTGCGGTGCCCGAGCGCTGCTCTCCCGGCCTGGAGCCGCTCCTGTGGGGAGCTGTGCCGCGTCCCGGGAGCTGTGCCGCGGAACCGGCCCGCACGGGGGCACGGCGGGGGCGGCCGCGGCCGGCAGGGGGCGCCGGAGCCCGGCGGGGCCTCGCTGTGTGGGAGCGGGAGCGGCGCGGCAGCGAGGCCGGCGGGCTCTAGGCTTGGGCGTGCAGCGGGCCCCGTGGGACCCGCACCTGCCTTTTCCCCCGCTCTTCTGCTCCGGCCTTGCCTTGGGATTGTGCTCCCAAAGACGCCGCTTTAATCCCCACCCTCACCGCAGCATCCAGCTGTTCCCGCTAAACCGAGCGGTGAGTCTGCGCTGCTGGGCCGCCCTGGGACTCTGAGCGCCCCCATGTCCTTCCCTCTGCACAGCAGGACATGGATGAATGAATTTGACCTTTTTTTTTTTCTTCTACCCCCCCCCCCCCCCGCTATTTCATAATGTGTATTAAGATATCACAAAGAAAGGAAGACACCCACCCACCTAATTATTTTCTTTCACTGTCGGTGATCCCATCGCCAGGGGAGTGAGAAGAAAAGGGAAACATACCAGGCAGAAAAGGGAAGACAAAGATGTTGGGGAAAAGACACATGAGGAAAGAGAAAGACCACTTTTGTCTTTCCAGAAGCTGGAAGAGATGGAGTGGATAGCTCCAATATAATTTTTCAGCCTCTTTCTAGTAATTCCCCTATGTGAAAGTAAACCAGATGTGAATTCCTCAACCTGCAAATTAATTTTGAATGTAATTCTGCTTTAGCAGGCATCAGTCTTACAAGCTACTAAAAAAGTCATAACAGGCCCCTTTCATTTACTCAGTGTATTGTATATATTATGGTGCATTTTCACACTCAGGCAAAATTGCAAATTAAACCTTGGTTAAAGGGCAGAGTGTTCTTGCTCCTTTGTGATGCTGGGAATGAAATGGCTGCTGTTTCCACATGTGATTCTTGGGAATGCATGTCTAACTCCTGCAACCCAAATAGGTATCCATACTGCAACTGCAGTAGGAATGTCAGCTGATGAGGATCTGACTAGCCTGTCCTGCTTGTTTGGACCCCACATCCATTCTGCTGGTGTGACAGGCATTACAGGGTGTCTCAGAGCAGTGTACCATGACCCTGCACAGAGTTCAGTAACTCTTTTTTACTTCAGCTGTGGAAAGAAATGCTTGGGACCTGTGCTCTTGTGAAGCTCTCCTGTGAGCCTACCTGCGCCATCTGATGCAGGTGCCAGAAAAGGCAGGCAGGAGATTGTCCTCAGGAAGTCAACACTGTCTTTGTAGAAAACAATTTTTACCTTGCTGGTAAAGCACATTTTACATGTCCCAGCAGTGGCTGACAGGGACAGAGAGACCTTAGCAGTGTTCCCCAGCAACAGGAACTGTTCCAGCCCTCCTCCTTTTTCACCGTGGGAATATCAGAGGTTTGGAACAGACCAGCTCCCCCTCCCCTGCACTGTCATTGCTGTGGTACATTAACTTTTTCTCTCTTGCACTCTTCATATTTAGCAGCACCTGGAGCAGTCAGCCCTTTGTGCTCCCTGACATCCTCTGAGGGAGAAAGCCAATGCCCTTTGCATCATCTGTCCTTGCTGGCACATTTGCAAGTTCTGTCTGTCACTCAGAGGTGTGGAAAGCAAAACCAGTAGCAGCTCGTCCCTCTGCAGGCAACAAGACAGCAGCTGTCTCTGGAAGAAGCAGCGCTTGGATATATTCAGGGCAATTATATACCACAGCTTCACGCTTCTTGTCATTCTTGTTGTTTGCTGCTGATGGAGAGTTTTGGTGCATCAGTGTTGTGTACATCTACAGCCAGACTGGGCTTGCTTCCTCCCCTAGAGCTGCAATGGCATCCCTCCCAAGCTCTCTTTACCAGCCATGGCAGAACCCAGAGCTTCTGTTTCTTGCCTTCTCAGGATCTTTCCTATGAATAACAAGGTAACCTCCTTGCTGCACCCTGGTTTTAGTGCTCTTCACTTATGTTTGCCTAAGGCTTGGAAACCCCTGGGCTGTAGCTTCCTGCACCACTCTTGTCTTATGTCACTTAATCTATGAAAATGATCCTTGAAAATGATTCTTAGCTGTGGCCTGGGTGGTCTGCTTTCCTGGTACCTTACTTGATTAAAAAAAAAAAGTTGTATTTGGAAAATGCCTCGTACTTCAAGGTAGGTTGGTTGCTGTCAGGGAAGTACCTGGGTAAGGTATCGCTCACTGCCATCCAGGGAGCCTGCTGCTGTCCCACCCCACGGCTGCACATGCTGTATCCACTTCCCCTCTGACCCCTCCGCTTGTACTGCCCACCAGCAGACTTGACCACAGTGCCTGCCAGCCCGTTTGCCTGCTGCCAGCTCACAGGGAGCCATGTCTGAGGTCTGAGACATCTTTTTTTTTCAGTTTGGCGTGATGTAGAGTGCATTAGGACCAAGGAAGCCAGCACCTGTGAAAAGAGACAGCCCTAACACCATATGAAAGTGCATCTACTGGTGATACTTGAGTCAAGTGGGCACCCTGTGCATGGACAGGTCTTCCATCTGTTGTATGAACCCTCCAGCCCAGGTAAGGATTAGGTGCCACCTGGGAGCTTGTGCCTGGATAACTTGTGCTGGTTGGCTACCTGTGTGGGGTAGCATCATAGGATGGCTTGTGTTGGAAGGGACCTTCTAAGATTATCTAATCCAACACCCCTTCCACAAGACCAGGTTGCTCAGAGCTCCATCCAGCCTGGCACTGAACACTGCCAGGGATGGGGCATCTACAACTTCTCTAGGCAACCTGTTCCAGTGCCTCGCCACCCTCATAGTAAAGAATTTCTTCCTAGTATCTACTCTAAACCTATCCTCCTTTAGCTGAAAATTGCTGCTTTTCATCCTTTCACTAGAGGTGCCTTGGTAATGTCTCTGTTATAAGCCCTCTTAATACAATGAAAGGTGAGGTACCTGCTGGGTGTGAGAAACTGGGGGCTTTAGACATCAGAAACAGCATTACCCACTGCAGAGCTGATCAACAACTAAGACTGATGTCAAACAACCAAGCAGGACCCACCTGAGGGGTGATTTGGTGAAAGCCCTGTACATCTCTGCCTGAGCCTTGCCACCACTTCAGCCTTGCTGTTGTAGCACCTTGGAGCCCTCTGTGTGTGCCGGGCGATCCCTGTGAGCACCTAGCCGCTCCATGGCCTCACCCCATTCTGTGCAGCCCCTCGTGCGTAATGAGAGCTGCAAGTGACCCGTGTAATGAGTAATTGGCTCAGAGCACAGCGCTGGCCGCGATTACAAGTTCATCTGTACGTGATGTTGCACTGCACCGTTCCCTAACTATTTTCAACACAATTGATTTTCATTATGGAAAATGCATTCCCTGAAGGAGACGGCAGTGGTGATGCGCAGTGGCACAGCAGAGCTGAGCTTCGTCTTGGGCACAAAATACACTACGTAAATATTTATCAGTGTCAAGTCTGGGGGAAGTGGTGCTTTTTCCACTGCTGTTCCAAGCCCCAAAAGCCATACTCACCCTTCTCTGTGGCCAAGGAACTGTCAGCACCAGGGGAAGAAGAAGGAGGGGAACAGCCCCTTGCCTCTCTCACCCCTGGCTACTGCAGCTCCTCAGGGGAGGGAGCAGATGGGCCCCCCTGAGCTCACTGTCACCCTCTTCCACCACTGGTACCCCCATTGCAGGAAGGGGGTGAATGCTGTTGGGCTGCCCCTGCAAGCCCTTGGCATGGGCATGTCTGGAAAACTGTGTGGGGATCATCCTCCAGCTGCCAGCTCAGGTTTTGGAGGCACATCATAACTTACTGGTAAGGTATTCTCTTTTTTATTAAGTATTTAGCAGTGGCTGTTCTAGAGATTAGTAGAGAATGACAGGGAAAAAAACCCAAAACCCACAGATGACTTTTACAGTCGGGTTTGGTATACCAGTACTCCCACGCCTGCGTTTCTCTCCCAACAGGAGCCAAATTGCACAGCCTTATGTAACCAGCTATATAAAGAGTGCCTGGAAGGAAGGCGAAAATTCTGCCTATCCCCCACCCCCAGCACCCTCACCCCCAGCACCTCCTGCCCTCCTCCAGGGGTGTGGGCTGCCCATGGCCCAGCTGCCCTCCCCAAAGGCACCTGCAGCCTGAGTGCTGCTGCTTAAAGATGCCCAAGTGCCATCTCTCTGCTTGATGTGCACCCACGTGCCCAAGGTGCATCTGTCCCTGTCTGTGCCTCAGGAAACTGCCTCTAGCTTTAGTGTGTCACTGGCTGAGGTGTTCCCATGGTCAGGGGTGCGGGGATAGAGGACTAGGAGAGGGAGTTTACACACACCATGCAAAGCATAAACTGGGCAGCATGTTCAAGCCGAGAGCCTTTGGTTGCCCAGCTGCAGAAGGCATTTGAGGCAGGGTGAGTAATCACTCAGCCTTGTGGTTCTGTCTCTGGACCTTTCAGAGTAGTGTGGGGCAGTCCCAGGCTTGCTAAAGTGCTCCTGGGACCTACTATTCTGTATAAGTGTGTGCGTATGTATCTGTACAGACACTCACTTCTGAAACAAAGGCTGCCTAACGGAGCTGTGACCTGGGATGTCTGCAGCAAACCAGGCATCACACAGAGATGTAGGCACAAAGCACATGGGTTGCATGAGCAGGAAGCTGGAAGAAAACTGTAGCTGTAGCTCAGTGTTCCTGCCTGAGCCCAGCTTGGAGATTTCCTACAGGGCTCTCACACCTGCGCTGTAACTGCCTTTTCGTTTTCATCCTGAAAATGTTTTACAAACAATGCCTGGGGACAAGCATGGCTTTGCCGGGTGTCTCTCTCTCTTTCATAAACATGCAGATGGCTCACCTTTCCTAAACTGTTCTCTAAATGTTTTCCTCCCAGCTCTAAATGACACTTGGGAGGATGCGAAGGGCAGCAGTGAAGGGAGCTGTGCCTTCGTTGTGCACATAATTCCAAAACAGTCATGTAAAATACATAATTGCTTGAGCAAGAACTGCTTAAAATATGAATTCTAACTCAGCTGGCAGCTGCTGTAGCAGGGACCAAGGATGCTGTGGGAGAAGGTGTCTGTGCAGAGGTTGAAGCTGAGCAGCAAGGCACAGGGTGCAGGATTACTGTCAAAACTCTGCTGCCATGGTGACTTTTGGTTAATTTTAATTGTTTCCACCTCTCTTTTCATGCCTTCTCATAGATGAAAGCAGTTTTATCCACCTCATGAGAGAGAAGTGTTGTGGGCGGCAATTCGCGTATCTATATAAAAATATGTCATGCTATAAAGGTTTTTCTAATACTGATGTAGATGGAAGCTTCAGATTTTTCTCATTTTTGGGGGGAGGCAGGACTTATGAATTAACTCAGTCAACACTGAACTAGAAGCCAGCCAGGAAAGCAGCCCAGCTCCATGAGCACTGCCATGCCCAAGGAAAATCCAAACTGCAGTTGTAGCGCCTTTCTGTACAGAGCCACAGCTCTGAGGTGGAGGCCCCTTTGCAGATTACGCACTTCACAGGGGTCAGGAGAAAAGCCTTTGGAGTGATATAAAGATGCCATGTGCCAGCATAAGTCAGGTTGCTTGTGACAGGGCTGGAGACGGGAGAAGGGTTTTCTGTGAGAAATACCTGCCATGGGGAAGGGGAGATGCTTAGGCTGTTTTCACCACAGGAACACTGTGTCTCATGAACTCTTTGCTCTGGACCTCCTTCCCTGTATCATTGCTTCTCATTTTTTCCTTCACCTCCCTTATTGTACTTTGCCATAGGCAACATTCAGCACACAAATCTGGTTTTTTATGTTTGTATGGCTCCTTAGACAATGTGGCCTCTGAACACTTACGGTAACATGATTATTTTAGGACATTGACAGCTGTTCAGATTTCCTTTATAGTATTGTTTAGATCCTTTTTCTTCAAATGTGAAAGTACTGCTAATGCAGGCTGTGCTGGTAATGTAGACTCAAGCTAGTTTATTTCAATATGTATGAGATTACTTCCTATGCAATACGGGAACCTTCCTGAAGTCGAAATGAGTCATTACTCCCTCATAAACCCGCTGCAGACAGTCCCCTCTGCTGGCAGCAGCTCAGAGCCATCTCCGTGTTATGCCACTTGCAAAGAACTGGCTGTATGTGTGTATGTCTCTGTTTTTCTTCCTCTCCCCCTGCTGCCCCTGGCTTTCCACAGTAATTGCCATTCTCCTCCATTCCCACAAGTACAGGGAGAGCTACAGGAAATTATATTGCTAATTAAGCTATGGAAGAGAATACAAAAGCTGTAAACTATAAATACTCCATCTGTGTTAAAAAACAGTGACATGAATTGTCCTTGCTGGTTGGAAGCCAGCACAGTCAAGGAGGTAGGCAGAGACTTCAGGAGCAGACAGTGCAGGCAGCACACTCTCAGAGAGCCTCTGACTGCTGCCCCCAGACTCAAGTCACAGCATCGCTACAGCAAGAAATCAGGATCACAGGCAAAGCCATGATTCCCTGTTATCCAGGTTTTCTAAATAGGAGCTGCACCAAAGTACAGGTGATGCCTGTCAGGTTTTTTATATAGCGTCAGGCTTAAAGCAGCAGCTTTCCAGCAGCAGCGTAGTCCATGGTGATGGGATGAAGCTGGAAGGCTGCTCGCAGCCTCTGCAGCAGCACCCCCAGTGAAGGCATGCAGTGGTGCATCAGAGCACCCCAGGCCCCCCTGCACCCCCACACGGACCTGCTGCAGCTGCCTGGAGCATCGCCCGGCGCGCAACCTGCTGGTGCCTGTAGCAGCTGTCTGGTGCCCAGCTCATCCACATCCAGTGCCTGCAGGTCCTGCCCACCTGGTGGGGCTGCGGGGCCTTCCAGAAGGACAATTCTTCAGGGCAGGGGTGTGGAAGAGGTGCCTTACTGGGAGCCATTGATTCTTTCTGAACACCCACTTTCTGCCTGGCACTGTCATGCCACGATGTGCCTGTGTTAATCTGTACTTCATCAAGGGCCGAGTTCCTGCCTGTAAATCGTGGATTTGTGCAGAGGTGTTAAAACCACTTTGTGTTATTTTGTACTGAGGCAAGTGGCTGAAGAGGGAGAACGAGCACTGGGAGTGGTGCCTTCTGCTACTGCACCCACAGGCTGCACCCCAGCTACAAGTTTTTCTTTACAACCAAACCAAGTTAGGTTTGGAATAATCCACACTTTCTTGGTTTTGATGGAATTTAAGATGTTCCCATTCTTGACAGGCAAGAGATTTAAGAAAAATACCAAATATTCAGAAAAAAACAATAAACTTTGATACTCGGTGATGCTGTGTATGCACAAAATTCATGTTTTCTAGGTCATAAAAATAGGAACGGGAACAGAGATCTGATCCACAAAAGTACTTACATGATACTGGTCACTACAAGTGCTTCAGCTCAAAGTCTCAGTCCTCAAAACCTGTGCCAAGATGCTGAGTTGACACATGTGAAGAAGTTCATACCCATTAACCAGAGCTACAGGAGGTGCTGGCAGCACTCCTTGGCCCTGAAGTGGTGCAGGCAGCACAAGATCAATTAGCTAAAACACCCGACTGTTTATCAGGGGCCATGGGGATGCCTCCTCATGTAAACTTGTGCACAACTGAGCATTGGTTTGGTTTGGTAAATCATTCTGTTTGAGGCAGTTTCTCATAATAAAACCAAAATTACACTAGGAGCTACATGCAAAAGGATGTATTTCCCAATGGAAGCACTCCAAGTTCAAGCACTTACAGAAATAAAGTTGTGCTTTCCTCCTCAGCTTCAACAGTTGGTGCCTATTTGTTACAATGGTGGTTCATTACTTAATGGGTCTCTTTGGCCCATGTTTCTTGCCTAACATGCTCATGTTTCAGTGAATGAAACAGAGTTTTGGACAGCCCATTCTGCCTAGAGAATGAGGCAGGTGTCCTGCGGGACAATAATGCCATAAACAGCTTTATTGTTATTTGTGTATGCCAAGAAGCCATATCAGTGTTTCAAGCAGGTTTCATCTCACCTCTGTTTAGCACAAAAGGAAATTTGCCCCTTGGAGCTGTTGTGATCCAACAGCTCTCTGCTCCCTTCCCTCTGCCATGGCTCCCAGTAAAGGGACTCTCTTGCTCCCAGTTTCTGCTACCCTGGGACTTAGGGAGGTTGCCTCTGCCAGCTCAGGGAGCAGAGCCAGCTCAGAGGGCTGCCAGGGCTGGTGTCAATGCAGGGAGGGAAAAGTGGGACTCCTCTCCTTGGCAGCAAGCTGTTAGATCAATGCAAGCCATAAATAATATCAACCACCCTTTCTAAGGAACAAGTACATTGCCCCAGGAAAAGTGCTCTCAGTTCTTAATTAACTGCCCAAGCTACAATACACAAACTCTCTTCTGCACAAAATGAAATGCCTGTAGAATGAACTGCCCTGCTTACCACGTTCTGGGTGAGAGAACTATTTGCCCACAGGGCTTCTGTGTGCAGCCCCAGTGCAGCAGGATAGACACTCACCAGACACTGATGAAGAGCAGATAAACCTGCTCACCAGGAGGTTGTTTCTCCCTGAGTGCTGCCTCCCTCCTCAAAGGAAGGGACACCAACAGAAAGCTTTCAAAACCCAAACCTTCTGGAGAAAATCCTGTGACTGCACTAAATAGTGCAGGCTGTGCCTCTTCCCCAGCGACATGAGGGGGACCCATCTTCCCCTGCACACCCCAGGCACCAACACCTTTTTTCTGGGCAGCAGCCTCTGGTTACCCAGTGAAGCTCAAAGCTCAGCGTGAGCCACTAGATTGCTGCAGTGAGCAGTGATCCGTAGTTCTGCAGGGTCCCTCTGCAGTCAGTGGTGGGGGATAAGCAGAGCAAAGTAATAGAATCACAGAGTAGTTTGGGTTGGAAGAGACCTTTAAAGGTCATCTAGTCCAGCCCCCCCAGAAACAAGCAGGAACATCAACTAGATCAGATTGCTCAGAGACCTGTCCAACCTGACTGAATATTTCCAGGGATAGGACATCTACCATGTCTCTGGGTATCCTCTTCCAGTGTCTTACCACCCTCATTGTAAAAAACTTCTTCATTATCTCTAGCCTAAATCTACCCTCCTTTAGTTTAAAACCATTAGTCCTTGTCCTATTAGTACAGGCTTCAGTGTAAATCGTGTCCCCATCTTTTTTGTAAGCCCCGTTCAAGTACTGAAAGACAATGAGGTTTCCCTAGAGCCTTCTCTTCTCCAGGCTTTCCTCATAGGAGAAGTGCTCCGTCCCTTTGATCATTTTTGTGGCCCTCTTCTGAACCTATTCCAACAGGTCCATGTCCTTCCTGTGCTGGGGACCCCACAGGTGGATGCAGCACTGCAGGTGAGGTCTTCTCCACACTCCAGCACCTCAATGTCTTTTTTGTTGGAAGGGGCCCAGAACTGAACACAAGATTTGAGATGCAGCCTCACCAGTGCCAAGTACAGGAGGATGATCACTGCTCTGGTCCTACTGGACACACTATTGTCCATTATGTCCAGCTTTTCTTCCACCAGCACTCCAAAGTCCTCCTCCACAGAGCTGCTCTCAAACCCTTCACGCCCCAGCCTATATCGATGCTGGGGGTCACCCCAGTCCAAGTGCACGACCTTGCACTTAACCTTATTATTCAGCCTCATAGAAGCTCATGAGGTTGACATGATCCCACCTCTTGAGCTCATCCAGGTCCCTCTGGACAGCATCCTGCCCCTCTTTACCTTCTCACAGATGCAATTTAGTTGAATATACATTTGCTGAGCCCTGTGTACTTTGCTGCCATGACCCTTTAGCACTTCTGGAATATAACCAATATTTCCTTAGTGTAGTGCTGTAAAATACTTTCCCTTTTTATTTGATGGCTTGTAAATGAGTTTTAACTAAGCTGGATAGAAGGATAGGTGTTCGGTCTCATGGCAGCCTCCATGCTCAGGCTGCCTCCACTTTCAATACAAACCTTTCTTGTGATTTCTCTCTTTGAGAAGCTCCCAGCTGTGCTGTGGAAGGATGAACAAGCCCTCACCTGCCCCACACAATTCCACTTTGGTAGACTGAGCTCGTGGACTATTTCCCTGCTTTTCTTTGCATATCTTAGAAAAATTATGGTCTCCTACAAAACCAAATGTGCTTCCTGAGGGTAGGGAAGCATCCCCTGTAAGGCAAATGCTGTACAGGCTGGAGGAAAACTAGGGGCTTCCTAGAGCAATTGTTAAAGCTTTCTCCTCTCTCTGGAGCAGCAGAGCACCAGTAGCTCAAACCCCAACCCACCATGAGCTCAATGCTGAACAGAAAGCATGTCAACATGAGTAACTTTATCAGTCAGAGCCTTGCTTGGCAGTTCTCTGCAAGCCAATTCGAGGGACCCACCTGCATCCTGACAGCTGTAAGCAGGGAGGGAGATGAGAATGGTTCCCATGACCATGTTCCAACATCTCATTCTCTTAGAGAGGGGGCTTTTGGCTTCTGGGTAACACGGTTGGTCTTGCAAGGCACATGGTGTTAGTCCAGTCTGAATAGCTGTCAGGACTGGATTCTACATGTTGTCTGTGCACCGAGACATCACATTTTTAATGATAGAGATGTTTTGGGGTTTTTTTCCCCATTAGACCTTTGCTTCATTAAGAGTCTCAAGACACACGTTAGGAGAAAGGATTATGGCAACACAGAAACCTGTCAGTTCATTCCTGTGCAATTTTCAGATGCATGCATCTCTGTTAACTAACCTGTGTCAGCAATGCTGCATCTGTATATACATCTGCATACATATCTATATGTGCATACATTTTGCATAAACTGCTTATATCACAAGGCAAAGGTTGGAAAAAAATGTGCTTCTTGTGCATGAGGATGCTTATACTGTTCTGCTAATGGAGAACTGAATTTGCATGAGCTTGGACATGTAGTTGTATTAGGATTTGTAAATAATTTATATGCATTTTGTCAATTTAAACTAAATACTGTATCTAATACCTTATAGGTGAAGTCATTAGGCCTCATAAGGCAAACTCAAACATGATGTAAGCATAATGCAAGCTGTACATGAAAAGAATAAGGACTCCGTTCCCTCAGACTGGGCTGTAAATGAGACTTATGCGAGCATGCATTTGTTTCATTTGATGGGAAGATTTAAACCTATTCAAATGTCTTTATTCCAGATATCGGGGTCTTTTAAAAGGTCGTTTATCCTTGTTGTCGTGTTTTGTACTAAAACAAAATGCCAATGAGTAAGAAAAACAGAGGCCATGTGGACATGTCAGGTATGAACACCTCTAATGAGCAAGTCTGTATGTCTGTCAGGCTGGGTGTAATAGGTTTTTCTTTCCCTTGCTCCATGGTGACAGCTTATTTTGAAAGTTGGGCTAATGTCTTCCATGTGGATAAATGCTGAAGGTGTCATTTCACAGCTGTGCTCTCTTGAGAGCTGAGGTTGGAGAGGGATGATTTATTTCCACCTGTAAAATTCCTGGGTTTGCTAACTGAGATTGTGCTGCTTCTCACTGGTAACTGAAATACTAATGCCATTTGTGGGTGACATAATGATGGAACCACACATACCTGTGTGATTCATATCTCAAATCATATGAAAATCCTTTCGAAAACCCCCAAGAGTAACTTGTCAGGCTGATATGCAGTGCAGGTCTCTTAGAGAGACACTGCTGCCAAGGGGCTGGATCAAATGCTGGTGAGTTTCTGATAAATTAAAGTTTACAGCATGTTAATGCCAAGAAAAAAGGAAAGCATTTGGCAATAAATCTTTTGGGAAAGGACGTGGCACAACTAGATAGGAAGTGGTGGTATCATGCTGGCATAATTTATGCCACAAGGTGCAGTGAGAAGTGCAAGATTGGAGCCCATATATTCATTGCTCCACGTAGGCAACCCGCTGGAGCTGCAGAGGTGATCTGGAGCTGCACTGGCACAGCCCAGGATGAGGCAACCCAAGGGCTGCGGGGCACCAGGTGAAAGCAGCAGTGCAGGATTGTCGTGCTGCAGGGCCAGCTTCACTCCATGCATTCTTTTGTACAGGGATAGCAGGAAATGCTCTGCTCTCCTTGCAAAAAGCAATGAAGGTTGCATCTAGTGAGTTTTTATCATAAGCTTATCATCAAGCCTCTCACACAATTTAAGGTTCTCCCACAAAATGACAAATTTGTGAATGGACAGGAATTCTATCCTGAGTTTTTACAAAGCAGTTACTGAAATTTGGAAACTGTTTGTTCTCTGGATGACATTACTAAAATGCATTGACCTTCATGACAATATTGCTGATGAACTAAAATGGGCAGGAAGCAGGCAGAAGTGCAGCATTCCAGTGTTGCTGGCCAGTTTTTGTGTCAGATATACTTCCTTTATTGCTCTAAAGTGGTGCAAGGAATTTTTTTTTTTAACTGCTTTAGATATCCATCCATCACCTGAATTTTTCTTGATATCATTGCACTACTCTGGGGGGCATCTGGCATCTGTTTATTTGTGTGCTGAGAGCTTGCTTCAGTGAACTGCTGATGGAAGAGTTCAGCATTTCTCTGCTCATCAGAGCTGGTATTTGTTTAATCAGCAACTCTGTGCTCTTGGTTGTCTGTACCCTGTGAAGCTGGGACTGTGCCTCCACATCAGTATTAGAGGAGGATTACATTGCAATTCAGCTTGATCTTTCCATTCAACATGCAGCTATGCTTACTTTTTCATTTGTGTTAGGCCAGACCATCACATTGCAACAGAGCTACATCAGTTTGCGCTGGGTGAGGGGCCCTGCAAATGCTGTGTGCTTCAAAGTGCTGCCAAAATAAGCCCCTGATAGATTAACTGCCCACAGCACCCAATGATCAAAGCAATCACTCTCAGGAGATGCTGTGAAGAGAAATAGGGGGAAGCCATCCTAACTACACCATTTGTTGAAGGAATAACGTGTGCTTCTTCCTTTGCCTTGTTGCCCTCTTTGGGGTAAGCACTCATCCCTGGAGACTTGTTTTTGTAATGGCAGAAAGTTGGATAGGGAGTGTAAAAAGATTTACTGCCTGCCCTCCATTGCTTGCTTGCTGTATTTTTCAGATGTCATAGAAGGAGGTGATGGTGAAGAAGAGTGTTAAGACAGGATGAAGAAAAAGATCTGTTACTACCAGTGAGGGTGCATTTTTAATGGATCTTGTAGCAGACATATTAAAATGCATATATTAAAAAAGTCAGTACCTGCTGTTTTGTCTTTGTAGGAGGAACGGGAAGAAAATTACCTTCAAGAAGAACTTGAATGCAGAATTTTTAAAGGTCCAGAGAGGTTATTTCAGACAGGACTGCTAATGCTATGCAACCATAATGGATATGCCCTTCTAGATGAAAATAAATAGGTCAGGCCACTTGGAATGAATATACAAAGGTTGCCAGAATAAGTAGAAATAAGACAGAGATGGCCGAGGCCCATCTGGAATTAATTGCGGCCATGGATGTCAAGGACAACAGGAAAGGTACATCAATAACAAAAGGAAAACTAAGGATAACATGGGCCTGTTGGTAAATGAAGGATGGGCAGTGATAACACAGGCACTGAATGCCTTCTTCACATCGGTCTTCACTGACAAGACCAGCCACCAGGAACCCCTGACCTGGGAGCCCAGGGTAAGGGAATGTTGGAAGACTTTCCCTTTGTTGAAGAGGATTGAGCTAGAGGACATCCACAAGTCTGTGGGCCCAGACAGGATGCATCCACAAGTGCTGAGAGAACTGGCAGATACAATGCTGGGCCACTCACCATCATCTTTGTGGCAATCAGAAGAGGTGCCTGACGGACTGGAAGAAAGTGAGTGTCACCTCAGCCTTCATAAAGGGTAAGAAGAACCCAGGGAACTACTGGCCATCCAGCCTCACCTTAGTCCCTGGAAAGGGAAAGAATACCTCATTCTGGAGGCCATCTCTATCCATGTGGATGACAAGAAGGTGATCAGTAGTCAGCATGGATTCAACTAAAGGTAAGTGATGCTTGACCAACATGATTGCCTTCTACAATGAAACAACTACCTGGATGAATGAGGGGAGAACAGTGGATATTGTCTACCTCAACTTGAACAAGGCTTTTGACACTGTCTCTCACAGCATCCTCATAGGAAAAGTCAGGAAGTGTGGACTGGATGTGTGGACACTGCGGTGGACTGAGACCTGGCTGAATGGCAGATCCCAGAGGGTTGTAATAGGGGTACAGGGTCTGGTTGGAGGCCCGTCCCTAGTGGTGTCCCCCAGGGTTCTGTACTGCACCAACTGTTGTTTAACGTGTCCATCAGTGACTTGGATGAAGGAGCAGATGCCTTCTCAGCAAGTGTGCTGATGACACAAAGCTGTGAGGAGTGGCCAGTACCCCAGAGGGCTGTGTTGCCCTTCAGAAGGACCTTGACAAGTTGGAGAGATAGGCAGAGAGGAACCTTCTGAAATTCCACAAAGGCAAATGCAGGGTCCTGCACTTGGGGAAGAATAACCCCGGGCACCAGCACAGGCTGGGGGCTGACCTGCTGGAAAGCAGCTCTGTGGAGACGGATCTGGGGGTGCTGGTGGACAACAAGCTGTCCCTGAGCCAGCAGTGCCCGTGTGGCCAAAGGGGCCAACGGTGTCCTGGGGTACATAAGGAAGAGCATTGGCAGCAGGTTGAGGGAGGTGATCCTGCCCCTCCTCTCAGCCCTGTTGAGGCCACATCTGGAGTGCTGTGTCCAGTTCTGGGCTTCTCAGGACCAGATGGACATTGATCTCCTGGAGCGAGTCCAGGAAAGGGCTACGAAGATGAAGAGGGGACTGGAGCATCTCTCTTACGAGGAAAGACTGAGGGAGCTGGGCCTGTTCAGCCTGGAAAACAGACAACTGAGAGGGGACTTCATAAATGTATTTAAGTATCTGAAGGGAGGGTGTCAGAGGATGGAGCCAGGCTCTTCTCTGGGGTGCCAAAGCAATAGGACAAGAGGCAATGGGCAGAAACTGATGTACTGGAAGCACCAGAGGAACAGAAGGAAAAAATTCTTTAGCGTGTGGGTGAGTGTGCACTGGACCAGTTGCCAGAGAGGTTGTGGAGTCTCCCTCACTGGAGATATTCAAGAACCACCTGGATGCAATCTTGTGCCATGTGCTCTAGGATGACCCTGCTTGAGCAGCAAGGCTGGACAAAATCATCCACTGTGGTCCCTTGCAACCTGACCCATCCTGTGACTCTGAAATTCTTTGTGCTTCATTAATAATTCTCGCATAGATATTTGATGTCTGATCATTTTACTGTCTGGTATTTTATTAATTAATTTTGTTCCTAACTGAGGCTTTCTTTTGTCCTAGAGGATGGCTAGGGGACATGGCATGAATAACAGGGTCCGCTGGGTTTTCTGTATTCATGAGGCTCCACTTCCATGAAGAGGAACTGGAAATGCTTTTCACCAGGGGTTAATGTATGAGGCTCAGAGTAGATGAAGTTTGTGTGCTCTTTTTAATAAGTGCTGCTTTTCTTTGCATAGACACTAAAACTCCCTGAATTAGAGCGCTGCCTGAAGGGACAGGTATTATGAAAAGAGCTGCCAAAGCCTTTGTGTGTCAGTGGGAAGCCCCTGATTATCACAAGAGGATCTAAATGGAAAGGTGACATTCAAAAGACCATTAAGATAAAAGCCAGGATGGTTTTCTTTCCAACCTCACTTAATATAAACTTTAGTTTAAAATCCCCTTTCCTGAGAGAATGTGTGATTTCATATACACAGCTTATTCCTTAATTGGGTACAGTCAGCTGCTTCAGAAAGCAATTGCTTAGCCAGGAGATGTAATGAGATTAATTGCAGAGGTAATAAGAATGCCAATATATATGACAAATATGTAATTCTAATCTTTCACCCATGAAAGCCAAGTGGAGAACATAGTACCGGCTACTTCCAGATGGTTTTCCAGGAGAACAAGCACAGATCTGGTATGGACAAAGTTGCCTCAACTATGTAAACCAGGTTTCCTCATGCATGGTTTTGTGGAACTTTAAGAAATTGAAATGAAGGGTGTTTATGGTGAATTTTTGTTGTTCTGTTTTCTTGTCCTCTGAACTCTTTTCAAGACTGTTGCCTACAGCGTGCTCTCCAAGGCTCTTCGTAACCTAGTTTTGAATGAAGCATGAAACTGGGGTCTGTCCTTTCTGCCTGAAAACTGTCCCATAATTTCACAGTTCTCCCTGCTTGGCCAGGGCTTGTAGCTGAGAAATGTTTTAGTTTTGTCCCATTTTCCCTGTTACAACTGTGCAATTTTTTCCAGAAAAATACACAGGAGTGTGTGTGTGTGTGACTGGTTCTCCTTTCTGAGTGTTAACCAGATTGCAGTGTGAGCCTGAGACTTGGAAGTGTGGATTGAGGGAAAAGTGATGACAATAACTGCTAGTAGTTACCATTTGTCAAGCATAAAATATACTTCCATTTTGCCAGTCCTTTCCCTGTAAAGCCAGTGATGCTGTCAGCCTGGCTGGTCCCTGGGAGCTACTGCTGATCAAAGTTACCCTGCAGCTTTGGGATGACTCTGGCCAAGATCTCAAGATCCAGACTAGTATCTAAACAATGCTCCCCCTGTGATAACAGTTATTGGCATCTCAGGCATCTGCAGCAGCACAAATCCAACTTGCTGTCTTTTCCCTCCCATCATGTACTACTCATGTGCAAGTCCCAATATTAGCAGAAATAGACAGTAAATGGATTGCCTAATTTGCACAGCTGGGCCTTGTAGTTCTCAGCTATTGTTGAAGGAAATGCATTAAATGAGCAGGTCACTTCTGTTATGTGCCAGTTCAAAGCTGGCTACTGTCTTCAGGAGTTATGGCAGGCTTTTTCAACAACAATTTCCTTTTTTCCTGAGGGTTGTCTCTGTCTTGCAATGCAGGATCAGGGATCCACCAAACCTGCAACAGGTACAGAGCCGGACCCACAGTGTATCATGTCATGCCTTCAGTCGGATGCTGCAGTGAGCGGTTGCAGCAAACTGCCTTTGACCCTGCCTCCCACTCAACTTCTTGGCTCATCACCATGTTAAGGCTGCCTAAAACTCAGCACCTGGCTGAAAAGCTTTGCAAAGGAGCTGTTTTAGCCTTCGAGAGTTTAAATAACTACATTAAATTCTCACTATACTAGGCTTTGATTTTGCTGACCACACTAAAGTGAAGTCCCTGTTTCTGTACATAACTAATATTTAGCCCAGATGAGAGAGGTTTGTGTTCAGAGGGATTTGAGCAACAGGCATATGATGAAGCAAACGTCGGCAAACAGTTCCATCCACTGCCGTGTTATCAGGGTTACTCTGGGAAAGGTAGAGGAGGTGACTTTGGGTTTTGCAGGAAATCAGTGATAGAACCCCTCACAGCCCAGCCCTGACTCTCCTGACTTGCCACAAGAGTGCAGCTTTTTTTCATCATCTCCTGTAATAAATTGCCTAATTTAGTCTGCCTCCAGAAAATATTGATGACACATCTCTTTTACAAGGCAAAGTAAAAAGTACTTTTCAATTTCTCTCTCACACGTTCTTTATTTCAGAATTTTGTTTTGTGTTTGATTTTTCTGGATTTAGCATAGAGTTCAAAAGCAGTCTCAGTCCTCATGTTTTTTCCTGTTCTTCACAGACCTGTCTGGCAAACTGTCCTAAAATTGCCAAAGCTGGTAGTAGATACAGGCATAGCTCTCTGCTACCTGCTATTCTGTGAAGACTTTGAGTTTCCTGCTTGGAAACAGTCATGCTGACAGCCAGCTCCAAGGAGTTGAAGGTGAAAATAGCCTGAGTTTGCCTTCCTGCTGGACCAGAACTGTTATCTCTCATTCACTCACTATCACGTTGTCCAACTTAATTTTAAATGTACCAAGCAGTAGAGCTTCTGTCACATTACTTTTGAGAGATAATTTTGTATATCACTGCCAGGAAGTCCTTCTTCCAACTCCACAGTTTCCCTTCCTATCTTTACCCTTGAATTCTAATTCTATCCTGGTCTATTTTGCTAATTGTGTCCTTGCTCTTCATAATATTTAAACCCTCTCAGGTCTTTCCTGTCATCACTTGACTGTGCTACAAGCATTAACCCCTTGAGCCTTAGTCTTCTGTTTGTAAGCAATTCAAGTTTTGCCAACAGCTTAGGAGACAACACCACAAATCTTCAAACCTGCTTCATAGGCAGAGTGGTGGAAATTATTCTTTGAACCACCAGTAAAAAGAAAAAAGGAGAAAAATGTCAGCACAGAGAAATTTGCTTCCTTTGGAGAAATAACATATGTAATCAATGTTAATTCTGATGAGAAATTGCAAAATAAACCTGCTTTGTTTTTAGCAGTCCACCTAGACCTTCTTTGCAGTCGTTCATTGCATTCTGTTTAGTTTGTTCATCTACCTCCACTAACTTCCAGCTACATTAGCTAATGAAAGGTTGCTTAGCCAGGCAGATCTTTAAATGCTTGCAGCATCCAAAAGTAAGAAGTTTAATAGTCCAAATGCTCTAGCATTTGAAGATGCTTACAGCGTGAAAGCTTCTTTTGCATTTTTATTGCTTTAGAAGCCACAGTAGATGATTGTAAATACTTTGAGGACATGCTTTTGACATGTGTTGAAAGACACATCCCTGCAGTGGTGCATGTGCTGTGTTTCTTGGGGCAGGGGTGAAGAGCACCAGGGTTCTCAGGACCCAGGAACTCCTATTAACCACTCACTGTGGGAGCTGGTTCAGAGAGTTGGTCTTTACCTACGAATCTGCTTATTCAAACAGAATCCTCTGAATTGCTGTAGGGGAAGAATAGAGGACTTGGGGGTATTTAAAAGGTCATCTTCCATGACTGACTGTGGTACATCACCAGTTGCTGTCTGCATGGAGACAGATTCCTTTTGTCACTGATTGTTCACCCTTACTGTGTTCAGAATCTGAGTATTTTTTGATCTGCTCTTCTCTATCAATAAAACACCTTCCCTTCTGCAACCCTCTCAGTCTTTCTATTGCTTCCCAAATGGGATACCCACATTCTTGACAAACCATGACCTTGCATGGTACAAAGATACCTGCTTCAAATCTGCAAATATGGATACTGGCACATGGAATATATTACGAGGGTCAGGGATCAAACAGAATGATGTTGATTGGGAATCTGCAAGGTGAGGGAAGTGCAAGGCAAGCAAATACCTCTCACCTTGTAGGGTGTGCAGCTGCCGCTTCAACATGCATGTACTCATGGCCAGCAGCCCCTGGGCTAGGACGCGCCATGTGTTTGGATAATGCGCTGTTTATATAGCCTAAGTCATCCATTGTTCCTGTCTGTTCTGGTATTTCTTTACATCTGGAGAGGTTTTTGAATTGGGCTACTCTCTGAATAACAGATTAAAAAAAAAAACAGATAAAAAAACCCCAAAATAAAATTTTCAGCAAGGCTGAATAATTCGTATTTTGCACATATTTATAGACAGTCCAAAGCTTTTTCCTAATATCTCAAGTGCTTAAAGAAAACAATGCACAACTTCTTTGGCATCAGATGAATACGTTAGAAAACCATCCATGTAAATCTGTGGTCTAGTCTTTATCCCACAAGGCAGGTCCTCTGGATGCTGCCCATCTGCCAGACTTGAGCTCCACAGCAGTTCCCAGGGCTGGGAAGAAACCAGATATTCCTGCAGGACACTGGCAAGGGGAGTACTGGGGCTGGGAGCTTGCAGTCAGGATCGACTGATTACAGAACAGGAGCAGAAGACAGGAGTCTCTAACACGTGCCTGTGACCCATCAGAAGGCAGCATGAAGCTGGAGACTGAGATGAAATTGCTCCGAATGAGTGAACCATTGCAGAGGCTGGATGTGAACTAAACACTTTTGGACTTTGGTCTTCAGACTTCCCAGCAACAGAAGCTTGCCTAAAAGGCAGTTTCCTCAGAATATAGGATAAGCAGTCTAGCAATGTACATATGCCTCAGCAAAATTAATTTTAAATAAATCTACCATGTAGAATTGCAAGCTTAGTAGATTCAAGGAACATGTGATAAGGTGGAATATATTTGGGTCTCAGTAAAACATTTAAAAAGAGTTCATCAAAGATGATGCAAATTGCCTTGGTTCTGACATAGACTTAGCCATTTTTAAAAGTGCCCAAGGTGCTGCTAATAAAGGATAGTTGGCAGCAAGGTATCCGTGGAGAGCACAAGGGAATCAGGAAGCAATGATGCGACATGCAATGTTAAATAGTCTTCAATCCATATTCAGAAAAATCCCCATGCAGGAACCAAATGAGGGGCTAGGCATTACCTGGATGCTGTTCCTGGAGAGTACTGGACAGGGAAGAGCTGTAGGTTCAGGGAAATGAAAGACAGTTAGAAACAATACAGTGAAATCTGTGGAAAATGCAAAATGATCCCAAAATATGTCAGCTTACTGGGGCAAGCCTGGGGGCAGAAACCCAAGAGTTTTAATCTTGGCAACAGTAAATGATACATAAAGCTGCAGTGCAGCAGGCTCACTATGATATTATTCTTTACTAATTTCCATGGTATCTGAGCACTGCAGAGATTATATAATTAGACACTTTCTGAAGAAACTCTTCTCTCTACTAGGATACATTAGGAATTTTATTTATCAGGTTTTGTGTTTTGCAGTGAAGGGGTGGGGTATATTGAGAAGAAGGGCTTGAATTGAGGCTTGGTTACAGCAAGATCATCCTGTTCCTGCGAGAGAAAAAAGAAGCTGTACTTGTAATACTGCTGGTGACACTCCTCTGTCCTGATCTCCTGCAGGGTTTGCCCTGATGCAGAAATGACCACTACCCCTGATAAATTTTGCTGATGTGAGTGCCTGTCTCTGAAGCACACTAGTGCTCAGGAGTTGGAGCTTGAATCTAATCTGCTGCCTAAGGAACAGCCTGAGGACTGCCCAAAGCACTGGTGTGGTACCTTCATCGCAGCGTGTGTGGGAGAACATGTGGGCTGCTGAATCTTCAGGCAGATGACATGATATTTTATTTCACTCTATTTCTAGAAACCCTAAACCTTCGTTCCTAAGTGGTGTGTGGTGCATTAGTGATGGTGGGAGGTGGCAAATGCATGATTCAGTGCTGCCTGGGTCTTTATCCTTCAGTACAGGCCCATCATAAACAGTGGGAAGAGCTTCTAACTGAGGGCTGGAATAGGCTATTTGGCGGTGAGGGCAGTCCTGAAGGTTGTCTCTGGAAGAGGTGCATGTGCTGCTGCGCATGCTCTGTCTTGTAAACTTGCCCTGCTTTCTAACACATCGCACTCCACCTAATTTTTGGTATGTTTTAGACCTGTTTCTTATGGAACTTTCATGGGATCTTCTTGACTACCGTCTTTGTCACACTTATGATTAAACTTGTAAGCCAATTTCAGCCAAAAAGGGGCTTCAAAAATAGCACTGGTCCTCTAAGTTTCACCAAAAAAATTGCATGCAAGAGAAAAGAGAAATTGTTCCCAGGATTTCCTCTGAGAGTCACCAGTGCTGCAGCACATGCCAGCTTGGATGTTGTCACCAAAGTGTGCTTCTGGGGAGAGCTGTAAGGCAGAAAAGCTGAAGGGTTAGAAGGAGAGAAGAGTGAATTGTACTGTGATTCACTTAGAAAGCCAGTTAACCTCAAGGCACAAACCCAGAGAGAGCATGGCTGGTCACTTCTGTTATTCACTGGGCTGCTCCATCCTTGCTCTGGATTTGGCCCAGCCCCAGGCAGCTGGACAGTGCTGGCCACGTAGGGTCAGGAACTGAGGTTAGGGACAGCTGAACAAACCCCATGTTTCTGCACAAAGAGATCTTAATGTGAGGACGAGAAGGCGTCAGCCGTGTCCAGGATGTCCCCAGACAGTACCCTAACGTCCATGAATCATAAGTTGCTCTGCGATCACAAGGCTGAGTCCTGTCCTTTTCCCCCAGTATAATCCTATTAAAGATCACAGGGTTACAGCTCATCGTGCAAAAAGAATTTGACCCATGCTTCCCCCCAAGCTGCCAGATGAAGTCTAGTCCGTGATGGAGGTTGTTGCTATGCGAAGGGGAAGGCAAATGAGGCAGTTGTTTGGGGAAGACATTGTGTTTTCTTAGTTTTTAACTGCTAATAAGACAGCAGAGGAGAACAGCACATTGATTGATTCAGTGTGTCTTGGGACTGGAAACACCCTCATTTGCAGCTGCAGGAGCTGCTCAGCTCTGTTAGCTGGAAAAAAACAGGACATCAGCTGTAGAAGTGCAGCTTCTGCATGTTTCCTTTCACATAAAATTACAGTGTGGGCTTATTCTGTGCTGCCTTAGTCTAGCTACAGTTTAAGTGCCTTAGACCCCCACCCTGGAAGAGGTTGAACTGGAGCTGAAACATGAACACTTAGTGGCACAGCAATAAAATTACACTCCAAGGTGTGATGGCCCTTCACAGGCACAGGCTCCTCTCAGAAGCAGCACAGTCTGCAAGCCGAGATCCCAGCAGAGGGAGTTTTTGTCAGAGAGGACTGTGCAAATTACAGCACATCAGTCCGTGAACATGAGAGGTCAGATAATATTGAGGGGCGTTTTACCCCCAAAGGCCCTCAAGCTTCCAGCCTCACAGTCAGATGCCTGCAAGGGTGTCATGCTTCATGGACACTGCCATCTGTGGAGCAGGAAAAAAGGGAGAAATCTGCCAAATGATTTGCAACCACAATAATCTAGAGATGATAAATGATGAGCAACAGCAGTGTCATCAGGTCTATCCAAACCAAGCATTAACTGTTCCTGTGAGTGTCAATAAAGGAGAAAAGATGATATTTTATGCTGCCCAGGGACATTCTGCTTGCTCTTTATAAACACTGAATTTCACCTGGCTTCCCTGTGTGAGGCAGCTTGTGCTATTGCTAATTCACTGCCCAAGAGCCTGGCAGGCAGCATCATAGTGCTTTGGCTGAGACTGTGCACCCTCCAAAAGGAGGGTCTTCTGCACAGGGCCCTGTAGCAGCCACTGGTCCCCTCCCAGACACTTGGGAAGGCCAGCAGTTCATGGCATTCTCAGGGGATTTTGAACAAGTATGAAGCCCTTTAAAGCACACCTCAGCCTCTTAGAGCAGCACAACTCACGGATACTGGGGAAAAAATGCTGTGCTCATAGAAAGATGTAGCTGAGTTAGTCGTGGTACATTTGCTTTAGGTGCATTTAAAAAGTCATTAAAAACATTTTGCTTTTACCCCTTTCTACATAGCTCCCACTCCCCTGGAGAAGTGCTAGTGGTTAAGCTGGATTGAGAAGATCCCCCTCCAGCCTGGCTAGGCAGGCAGCATCAAGCATGGCAGGGAACAGGTATGTGCATATGCAAAGGGCTGCTTGAAACTTGGGGACTGCTGTCTTAAGCCCTTGCTCTTGGTTTTGTTCTAATGCATAAATGAAGATACGCTTTCCAGAAATCACAGGAAACACGATGGCAGACATAGCTACTTTTTTGCATTCCCTTTGGTGAGACACAGTTCACAGACCTGGGGTAGCTGCTGCTTTGAAGTGATGGGACCTCTGCTGTTATAGTGAAGAGGTCTGGGTGCACGTATTTAGCTGCAGAGAGTGGTAGAAATGACAAGGACCATGCCAGTTTTAATAAGCAGTTGTCAAGGGCTTCCTGAGTCCATATCTCCCAGGAAACACTTTATCAGGGAGAGTAAAAGCCCTGCATTCCCAGCTATCACATCTCTTTCAGTGAAGGGCTGTGAAAGGGTGGTAAATTCTGGTGGGTTCCTGAGGAGCCAGGAAACTTGTGGGGAAAATCCATATGTGGTACTGATGCAGTGCTGCTTGCCAAGCACCTTTGGAAATCTTCCTTCATGTTTGAAATTCCATGGAAAACAAGGTCTGAGAGTTATTAGCAACTTAGTATTTTTCCACTGGAAAACATTTTCTTGCAAAATTTACTACTGTTTTCCCTTATGTCTGTAGGGCCTTTATTTGGTAGAAAATGCATCTTGCCCAGCGTTATTTTCAAGCGGAGACGAACAGCTTCATGTCTTCTTAACATGACCTAAGGTTGAAACACTAGGTCACTGTGGGTGCAGAAAATTCCTGTTTAGGACAGACCCTTGCACATGGCAGCATTTGCAGACAAAGCAATTGCAGGCTCTCAAACCAGTCACCAGCGCAGAGGTGAGAGTTGTCCTGCTTTTGTACTCAACTTGCTGTCTTACTGAATAACTTGGCTGCAGCTAAACTTGGCTCTGCTATCCAGACTTCTTTTAATAAACTTAAGTCTGTCAGAGAGCTCAAGAAACTTTGATACGACATCACTGCTGAATCAACAGAAACCACTGTTGAGTGGATTTGCTTGCGAATGCATTCAAGACCTCAGCTATAATGCCAAAGTTTGGAGTCATTCAAAACACCACAGATCACTTGTGATTTATAACCATCTAATTAGTGCTTTAAAGCAGTTATGGGCAGAGAAAGCAAGGGTGACATCCCACAAGTAATATTTGCCTATGAGAATAGAAAGAAAATAGAATGAGTTCACACCAATTCTGGAAGCCATTTAAAGCCCTGATGTGCCTCTAGATACCATTCTGAAAAGACATGCCCCATAGCCCCAGCCTTATGGGAATATTTGTATTCATTTTGATGGAATGGGCTCCAAAACTAATGCTCTCCTGTGTAGTCCTTCCTGCAGCACTAAACCTTGGCCAGAACCAAGACAAGTCATTTGTAATTAACTGCATCACTCTTTCTCCCCTTCACTGCCACCATGTGCCAGCGTCTACTCTTCCTCCAGCTCCAGGTGATGTGGGCAACACAAGGCCAGTTGTTGTTTAAATGTTTCTGGGCTGTCCCCAGGGGGGAAAGTTAATTGTCATCTGAAAGAGGAAGCTGTATTTTGTGGTTGAAGCAGTATTTCCCAACCTTGTGGTTACCAGAGTAGTTCCAGAGGGCCCACACACCAGAGGAAAAGTGCATGGCAAGTGCAAATGGGTAGGGGAAGCTGTGTCTGATGAATATATGCTTCTGCTACTTGGATGTTAAAAGGATCTTTGTTCTTTCTCTGCCTCTAATACATGTTGATACAGGGTTATCACAGCAGGCTGCTGCCACGCAGCTCCCTGGGACAGCACTGTGGGTGACTGTCTTCCAAGCTGCCTTGGGATGGGGAGTGTAGGAGAACATACCACTGGAGGAAGTGTCAGCAATGGGGAAAGAAAAAGGAACAAGCTGGGGTGGGGAGGACCAAAAATAAAGGAAAAAAATGCTGGAAGGTAAAAAAAAATAGAGGGGAGGTTAACAGGAAACTGGACAGCTGAGGAAGGAGATGCCAATGAACACAAGACACAGGCCAAGCAGCCAGTGATGAGGTGCTCCAGTAGGGACTAAAAATGGTATGGCCTTATAGGACTGAGGTGGATGCCTGGGAGATGTCGTTCCCAGCTTACATTTGGTCTCTAGGGTCAGGGTGTGTTGGAGCAGTTCACAGAGAGGAGCTCTAACATGATCAGCATCACCTGGCCATATGGTTGCTGTCTGAGAAGCTCCACAAGCAAGCTGTAAAAGCAGCAGAGGCAGGTCAGCAGCCGGATGTCCAGTCCTGCTGTGTCCTGCACTGACACAGCTGCCACATGTGCCAGGTCTGCTGGCAGCTCTGACAACAGCAGGGACCTTCTTTAGCTCAGGCTCTGACCAGGTGCCCTCATTGTGTTGCCTCTCCCAGCACCAGCAGCTGGCTCCAGCCCCAGAGCACCTGAACACTGCACGACTTCTTGCTCCAGTGAAGCAGAAAAGAGTTAACTCCCCCTCAGTTCTCCTCCAGAAGAGAGAAGATGGAAATGTTTCATACTGTGCTATTTTTAAATCGTTCAAGAAACATATTACTAACAGAAGAACAGCATAACTGACATTTCCCAGAATCAGCTGATGAAAGTGCACAGCACAGCTCCTCTTGGGCAGTCCAGGGAAGGTAGAACAACTTAAAATAGCTTCCAAATAGAAGAAAAATGCAGGAAACCATTAGAGAGCTCTGTAGGAAACACCCCGAAGTCCACTTTAGCTATTAGCCATTGTACTTATGGCAATAGAGAGAAATTAAGCAATGAGACCACTGGAAGGTTTGTTTCCCCATTGAATCCTAAAGTAGCTTCAACTCATTGCTAGTGAAAGGCATCACAGTGACAGGGCCAAAGACCAGAGGCATCTACCCAGATGTTACATAAACCTCTGTAACACAGGTCTTGTTTAAAGGAGAGGTCCTCAGTCCTTTAGACTGTGGGATGAACACTTGGAGCAACCCATGACATTGACATCTCTCCACTGTGGGCTGACTTGAGACCCACAACTGGCTTCAGATGATCTGCCAAATGACTCAGATTTTCCTTATGGAAGCTCACTTAGAAACAGGAACAGGTAGGACAACTCATAATAGCTACACATGCAAGGATCTGAAATGTATCATGTAATCAAATAATTACTGCTACTGTTAAACAGCACAGTGAACAGTGTCTTTCTGAAGGCTTTTTATTTCTGAGGGCAGTTAAAGATAAAATTTGCAGTGGTTAGTCCAGACTAATTTTCATGTGTAATAAATTCAGATATGAAAGAACCTGAGCTCTAATGTGGTCTGCAGGAGGCAGGAGGTCAGGCAGAGAGATTACACTGGCTTCATCTGAGTTTATAGTGTCAGAAGGAACACAGTTCCTTGTCAAAATACACCAGTGAGCAATGGTGGCAGCACTGCTGGGAGGTGTGCTGCAGTGAAAGGCAGGTGTCCTAAAGAGCCTGTGAGGAAATGCTCTTCGTGTTGGAGTGGATAGTAAAATGTCTACCCAGGTCATAAACATAGCTTCCCCACTTCCCCTTTGTTTTCATTACAGGTTAAAAAAAAGCAAACCGAAGCCTTTCTTCCTTTGTTTTAAGGAAGCAAAAATAAAATGCAGTTCTTGTGCTGCAGCTGGCTGTGCTCTCATCCTGAGGAGCAAACAGTCTCTAAGGTGAGAGCCTCCTTCCAGCTGAGGAACACAATCCTTTGACAGTGCAGGATGCCCCAAAGTGCTTTTGGTGCTACCTTCATACCTGGCATATGCAGCAGCCCCCGGAGCCGTGCTGTGCTTGTAAATGTCCTGAGCCTAAGCTGGGCTCGCATCATCTCTGTGCTGTGCTGCTGCAACGGTGGATGCTAGAGACAGCATCTCTCAGCCTTTGAAGAGTTTGCAGAGGAGAGCAAGCTAACAAGCCTGGGAGCAGTACAAGCATATCTAATGTGTGACTAGTTGTGCCTTCCTCACTTACAAGCCATCTTTTGTAAATATTTGTGGAAGTACCTAGCAGGAGGCAGGCGAAATGCACAGAGATAGGGAATTTTTTCAGTCATAAGGAAGATATATTAGCAGCTACCAGTGGTAGCACAGACATGCCCTTGGATAAAATACAGGCTTTAGGAACTGCCTGGGGACATGGTACAGGTTATACTCTGAACAGCTACTGTGCACAAAGTCACAGTTACATTTTGATTCAATCTTTTCACTGCAGGGCACCTTTTAGATACAAGGAGCTTATCTTACTGCAGGGCAAGTGCTGCAAGTTAGTTAGAGATGGTTGTTAAAAGATCACTAACATGCTTTGTTCTCCAGTAGAAAGGTTGCATTCATCTCATGCAAGAGATCCAGGAGCCCAGTGGTGACATTTTCAGTCTGGTTGTGATGGTACTGCATGTGGAGAAAAAAAGTACTCCTGCAAGAGGGTTTAAGACTTGGTGCTCTCTTTTCAAGAGGCTTCTCTGTGCAAACCCAAGTTTTCTTTCATGGTGAGATTCTCTAAAGTGTCAGGTAAATTTCTACAAAAGGACTGGGTCTGTTTTCCTGTGGTCTTCTGTTCTTCTATATGGACTCTGCCAATGCAGGCCACCAGTGGCTCCCTGGTATGATCCTGCACCTTTGATCAGGTGGTGAGGTCATGCTGTTTGCAGTTCCCCTAAGGCAAGCGTTTCAGAGCTATCCTATCCAGGGAACGGACTGGCAGGGCTCTGGCCTGAACAGTCTTAGTCCTTTTCTATCTAACATCTTCTACTAAAGGAGGTCTAAACTGCTCTATGAACACTTAAGCAGTGAGAAGAGTGATGAGGTGGAAGGACACTGCTTGTCTCCTGGCCATGTAGATGGAGAAGCTGTCTCAAAGAGGGGTTAAGATATTTATCCGGGGCTGCAAAACAAGTAGGCAGTAGAGCTAGGAGCTGACTCTCAAACTTCTCTGACCCAGTCACTAGAGTAATCTTCCTTCCAGGCAAAAAACCCCTAGGAAGGACAGCTCGGAAGGAGTGAGTGAATGAGTGAGTGAGTGAGTGAGTGAAACTCTGTGGGCAGGATAAAAATGAGCATATCCATTGTTATTCTATGTTTTGTGTGTGCAAAGGGGGAAGAGGTGGTGCAATTTGCCTAGAGGGTGGTTTCCACAAGTGGAAATATTTAATTAAGTGAATTACTTTCCTAGTAGTACTTTAAAAGGCATTAGACCTAGCCTGAGCCCCATTCTGATATGCTCAGTGGACTGTGAGGAATTTACTGTCAGATTAAGAGAGACAAGAAAGGTAGAAGTCAAATTGGTGGCAAAATGCAGTTTCTGGCTCCTTGTCAAAGCACCCACATGCCTCATTACCTTGGTTTAAAGCCAACAGACTAGCTTAACAGGGCTGTTTATTACTCCCTCCCCTTCCATCTATACCAAAAATGGGGTTTCAGCCGCAAATCCTCCCTTTGCTAAGTTGCACTTTGCTTTTATTTTTTTTGATATACACCCTTTCTTAGAGCGCCTCACGGAAGCGCGGCGTTTGCATACAGCTGATAAACGCCACCTGCTGAGGACGCCTCTCGGGCCATTTCAAACAATATCCCATCTCCATACCAGCTGTTTCTGCTGGGAACATTATTGTACCCTGCTGCCAGTCTTGGAGCCAAATGATCCTGGGGAGGAGGGGAGAGAGTGTTAATGAGATAGTAAAAGTATACACTCACTATTTTCTACTGCAGCATCAATGTGGCTTTTTCTTGACTTTAAAGCCTGTTTAGCCATTGGAACATGGCTCTGTCAAAAAGAAATGTTGATTCCTCTTTTTATTGCAGCCCTCACAGCACTGTACCACATGAATTGCCAGCCTTTTCTTTCCCTCTTTACCAGAAAGCATCTGTCCTGTTTTCCTTCATGTCCCATGTAGCACAGACACCCAAGTGTGGTGCTCAATTCCTTTGCACCAACCAACCTGCCATAAAGACAGCCCCAGGAGATGGATATAAATGAGGGACATAAATGCCTCTGCTACAGCAGTATCCCTTATTGCTGAGGGGATGGGACCAGATGAGTGTCTCCACAGAAAAACACAGCTTCAGGAAAGGCATTAGCTGTAACCTGTCCTAAAATTGTCTACCCATATTAGGTACAGTAAATGTTCAACAGGGAAAACAAAATCCTGAAGCACAAGTGCCACATCTGGTGCTGGAGCTGCTCAACCACAGCCCCGCTACCATCCCTTTCTTCACTGCAAGGACAGTTCCACACATGGGAAGGGGTCAGAAAATGGGTAGAGACACACAAGTGGTTTTTTTTTCCTGCTCATCACTCACTGACTGAGAGCTGGACTTGCACCTCCAAAATGCCCACAGAGCCATCGGCCGTTGACCTCTGGGTTTATATTCAGCTAAGTGGTTTCTCCTGTAAGGCTGTGCCAGGTCCCCATGGCTGAAGCTTCTCCCTTCTCTTTCAGCAGGCTCTGCTGAGGAAAATGTTACTTAGCCTGTATCTACACCCTACTACACAGTGTTTCACAGCGATTCAGCTCCTGGTGTGCTGAAACCACTGCCTGCTATACTGACAGTACAGTCTCAGCAGTTTGTTGCAGCCTCATTCATATCTGTATGTTTCTCTTCTTCCTATCTTATCCCCAGTGTGTCAGCTGTTTGCAGCAGGAACCTTCCATGTAGGTGTCAGCCACCTCCACCATCAATGGCTCCTTAATCACAAAATACTAAAAGTTAGCAATAACAGGGATAGTCATCTTAGGGCAGCAATGTTTAAAAAGTCAGAACTAGGGGTGAATAAGCACATGATTTTGCATTCAGTTATCCTAAACTTTAACAAAGCTTTGGTCTGAACAGTACTACTGTTCCTACAGTCTTTCCTATCCTGAATGATCCTCCTTCATACAAATGCAAACAGAGCTCCCAGAGAACCAGCCTTAATTAGTCAGCTTGCTTGGGGGGAACACAGATTAACACCTGGCTTCATCTCTGCTGATGAGCTGTCTTCAAAAACCTGTTTAGGAGGCAGAGGAGCCCTTCAGCTGAAAGGAGGTTTTAATAAGGTCTCTTCGTGCTCACTCAGAGCAGGGAAGTGAGGATTTTGTTCAGCACCTGTACTGCCAACAATGTGTAAATGGGGATGTGCGGAGCGGGATGGGGTGAGGGGCTCCAGCATCTTGGTCCATTGTTGCCTGGCAGAGCAAGCAGCACACAGAGGTTGCTTTTCCATCCTCACCTACTTCTGTTTGGTTTTAATAGGGATTTGTTGTAGCTGTAAGTACTACTCCACTTCTGAAGCATTGTGAAAGAATGTGATGATGTAGCTTTATTATTTTTAGCCTATGTTCCAAAGTGAATTATGCTTACACAACTATGTCTCTGCAGCCCTACCCTCCCTGCCCCTCACACGCAAGCACTCATAGCTTTTACACTCATATGCTAATTTTAAACAAATTTGAGAGGGAGCAGAGGTCTCAGAGCTGTGAAGGATAACTCCCAGCGCTGGCATGTGGGCAGGAGAGAGGCACACACACACGGCTCAGGAGTTTGCTGCCGGCAGGTAGGCTGGAATAGCTTAGCCCCGGCCTGTGTCACAGGCGGCTCCCAGCCAGCCTGACCTCACAGGCGTTAAGGGGAGGGTGTGGAAAAGATCGGGAGGGGTCAGGCATAGGACACAGGGGAAATTGCGCGGAAGGCTGAAGGATATAGGGTGGAAATCTGTGGACCTCAGCAGTGCTGGCACTGAGGAGCTTCCTGCTTTGTCCGAGAGCGATTGGTGCCCTCGGCACAGGTCTAAAGACATTTGCCTACAGTATTCCTCAGTAGGACTAAACTCTGCTTGAATGGATTAAGGAAACGGTGGTGGAACCTGCCTCAACATGTTTGCTGATTCTGATTCTAGCTTAGACAGGACAAAAAACAACCTGAGTTGAGGGGAAAATGCCCGGCGGGGGCGGGGGGGAAGGTGCGTCATTCACTCTTTCTATGAAGAGTAAGCCTGAAAATGTAAAAGGAAATCCGAAGTTTAGAGTACCAGGCTTTATCCTTCCAGGTGAAGATCATTCTCCCTTAATGTGCAAGAGCTACCAAAGCTCTGAGATGTTTGTTAAAACCCATACAAAGCCCCATCCAGGTGAGAAATACTTTGCTCAGCAATTGTAAAAGGGGTTGTGTGAGTGTGTGTGGGAGCTTCTATCCTGCTGGGTAAGGACTCCTAAGCCCTCCATGATATTAGGCCAGCCTGGCAAAGCAGAGATGCTGCTGTATGTGAAGTACCTCCCAGGGATATCAACCACCTGTCTCTGGTTTCTGAGGCTTCACAAGCCAGAGTGAATGGGTAACGGGACTTTCTGGGTAGAAATGGCAGGGTATGTGGGTGCCTGTATCACATGTCTGAGGCATTTGATACTCAACATCCACCTGAAAAGTGATAGTCATTAGACATAAGATTTATTGTATATAAAGGACGAGGAGATAGCTAAAGTCAAAGGGCTTATGATGAGTACATGAGGCAGTTTGGCCTTTTATTTCTGTCTGAGCATTGTTCTCCAACATTTCCCCAGCAGAGCAGGCCTGCTGGAGAACTGGGCTCTCTCAGAGGGATATTTCTTTGATGGTGCTGGGTACAAGCTGATATTTAAAGGCAGAGCCACAGCTAACACTAAGTCTGTTTTGTGGCACTAAAGTCAGACTGCGTATAAGCTTATTTTTTCTATTTTATAACTCAGACTCTCTTTAATTTTTTTATAGGTACTATGGTCAGTAGCCAATCTTTCAACAATTAGGACATTCTTTCGCTCCATCAAGCATAAAGTTTAGAGGAAACTCAATTCCATTTGAAGTACCATAGTGTAAGAGAAAGAACCTCTTACCTTGAAAATGGAGCTCTGCTGACTGTCAGGAGACCTGAGCTGCCTGTGGGGTCAGCCTGCCTATGCCCTGGAGAAAAGTACTGGGAGCAAGCTCTTTTCTGAGTAACCTTTCATTTTGAAAGTCTCACTATTTGCATGCCTCTCCTGAAGACTTTGATTTCTGTTGTAGAGCTTGCTGACAGTTTTCAGCTTCTATTATTTGTGGTTGCTTCCAGAAATAGAGCATGTGTATAATCCTTTTATTTTTAAAATGTTATTTATTTATAATTTTTAGCTACACCAGCTTTGTATAATTATGCTCCCATGACTATATTACTGTTGACTTTTATAATCACAAGAAGCTTGTAATGAAAAAGAAGTGTAAAATTACTAAAATATCAGCTTAACTCTTATTTTTAAACTAAGGTAAGCACTTACATGAGACACATACTTGAAAACAGTCAACTTACTCTGACGTGATTTCACAGTAGGTCAGATCCAAACCTTATTACAAATCTATAGAAGATGATGCCTTGGCCACATAAATCAGAAGTGCCATTTCACAGGAGATAAGTGGAGTTCAAAGGCAGCCCTTTCTGTATTTGAAATGCCAAAATCTGATATGATAATGTTTAGACCACTCATCAAAATAAAACAAATCCGCTTTCTCCACTGTGAGTGCAAGATATAATAATTCTTTTATATTTAGCCCATTTAGATGGTAAACTGCCTACCACTGGGTAATGCCATTCCAAGGAAGACAAATAAAAGCTACTAAAATCAAACCAGTCAGGTCATCAATGATTCAGGCTGCTAAAATCAAGGAATTAAGTGAAAGCACGGTAGCTTTTAAAGCCATAAAGCACCACAAGGATCAGTTTCTACCTGTTGTAGAGTATGGTAAAGGTCAATAGTGTCTTCTGCTATCATCTCTTTGCAAAAGGGGACATTCACAAAGCAGCCTAGGGAAGGCTGACCCAGGTAAGTGGGGTGTTCAGGGATCTCTTCAGATCGTAAGGGGAACAGTGAAAGGTGAGGGGAGCTGCAGAGGAGCAGATGCTTGGCCAGAGCTTTATCCTGCTGTATCCTGTCCATGGTGGTTGGACCATAAGAAGCCAGCTGTGCTAGCTGAGTATTTTCCAGGCATGAAGAAAAGGCAAGCTACTACTGCTGGAGTTGGAGCATTTCTGAGTTCTGCATCTAAAATCTTTGCCTTTTAATGTGCAGGGAAAACATAATAGAAAAAGTGTGTTCCTCTTGCCCTGATCTGTCCACTTGTTCCGACTCTTTGTTGAGGCAGCATGGCCAGATCCAGAGACACCACTTCATGTCAGTGAAACATCACTTCTGATAGTCCCTGTAGCAAGTCCTTTGAACCAGATTTAGCTTCCCCGTGGCGAGGAAAAGGGAGTTATTTCTTACTAATGGGGATAACTTCACTGGAATGATATGTACTCTGAGTTTGAATGAAAAATGAGAAAACTCCCCTATGGACCTTTCCCCCTGTGACCCACATAACAAGTTTGTCTCACTGTCCCCTTGCAATTATAATCCCACCAGTAAAGGAGCTGTAGGCTCATTACCTAGCTGCATAATGAAGCACATTAGCAGGACAGATGGATAGTTGGCAGTAGAGGCTGAAACAGGCTAAAATCCAAAGTGCTCTGAAATATGCCCTTGGGCTTTCTCTGAAGCTTATTTGCTTTTATAAGAGGATTTTAACATTCAGGAGTTCATAAGAAGCTTGCTTCCAGAAGTTGTCATTGTGCATGGCATAGAGGCCCCAACTTGTGCTCGGATTCTTCATTTGTGAGCTAACTCCAGTGGTGGTTACACTGCCCTTAAGATTTTAAAGTTGAGTCACCCAAGGAGCAGCACCATTAGTGCCATGGCTTGCACCTTCTCTGTCAGGAGTGGTCTGGGGAATTTCATCACAGAAACCCCACAGAAACCAAACACCCTTTGGACAGAATCTTCTGAAAATTGTCCTGTGGTCCTCAGACCTCAAAGTAGTATTTGTTAAAAAATTGTCTTTTCCCACAACTGTTTTGGTTGCCATACCTGTTTCTTTGTCAGGAGGAGAGGAATGTCTGCACTGATATTCCTGACAAATACTGACATACACTGACAGGTGGCACAGGGCTATGTACTGACTAGCCAGGGGAGCTGAATCTTGTCATCCTACACATCCAACAGTCTCTTAGTTTAATATTTTCCTATAGCACATGCTGATATCCTTGTATATTTTTAATGCACAGAAATTGTCCTTAGCAATTTTTCTGCTTGCTATATAATGATATTTCATATCACTGGCAAAAAACCATACTGCTGTTGGACTCTGCAGCGGGTGCCTTGTACAGAGATGTATGAGGCATCCTTCCACTGCCTACAGGGGCATGACGTGCTCCCTTGGCAGAGCCAGCTTTCTGCACTGTGCATGGCAGGCTGGTGCCTTCTGCCAGGAAGGGGTCTGGCTTGCTGCACCAGTGACCATTTCTGATGTGTGTTAACTAGTGATGCCTTAGGTTTTAACTTTAATATTTTTCAGATCCTGTACTGTTTAGTATGTAACTCTGAAACTTCATATAGCCTGTTAGCTACTGCTCCCTCATTCTGGTTAGACGTAACAAACCCTCTCTAGGTTTGCTCTCCAAGGACACCTTGTTGTCCCAGGCCCCAAAATATGTAAACTAAAGCCTCTGAACGGGGGGCAAACTTGGGGTAATTACTTCATTGCCTGAAATTGTAATTGGAGAATTAACCCTGATATGCAAATGGACCAAACTTATAAAAGTGTGAAAAACTTGTGACCCGGGGTCCATCTTGGGTGTAGCCTCTTGACTGCCCAAGGAGTACCTTTGAAGGCCCTTCAATAAATACCTGCTTTTATTCTCTTAATCTTGTCTAGCCTCTATTTTCATGTAGCCACTTCAAGGCATCAGGGACACAAAACTACTCTGCTGAATCACATGAAGCTCAGAGGCTGCAGTTCAGCTCCCCAGGACGTTGTTACAAACTATCATGAAAATAAAAGAGCAAGTAGCAAAGACAAGCTGGTAACAAAACAAGTCTTAGACAAATGCATAAGAGAATAAGGTAGGGATAAGCACTACCCCAGCCCCTGAGGTTGTCTTTATAACAACAAAGAAAACCTCAGCTTCTCCTTCAGATCTCATGTGCTATAGGAAGAGTGGTGTCCTTTGGTGTGGTTCCATCATGCAGACTCCTACTAGTTAGGCTATCTACTCCATGGCTGTGCTGGTGTGAGGGACCAGAGGCAAAGGGTTGTTCAATCTCCTCTCAATGTTGGAGCCTGCCTGCTGTGCTGGGGTGAGTAGGCTAGGAAGAGGGTTTGTGTTAGAGGTGAAGCCAGCATCCTGTACTGATGAAGTGGAACTGACATTTGTCATTGAAGAGAAAGCACCATCACTTGAGGCTACCCATGCATATGATCTGGCAATACTGAGAACAGGAAACAACTATTACATGTGTCAGAGTGCACCTGCCACTCCCAAGGTTTCAAAAAGATTTACAAATCCTGCATTGCTGTATTAGCCTTCCCTAATTACTCTGCAAGACAAGCAAACACGACAGCACCATTCTGCAGAATACTAAAGTGAGCCGTGTGGATGCTGTCCTGTAACTCACCTAGCCATGTCCCACTTGGGGCTGATGATGGATAATCCAAATGCTACTACCCAGTTCCTTTGTCATCATTTGACCATATGGCTTCTCAAACTTCCTTTATCTATTACTTCAAAAGTGTTTCTCTTTGCAATGTTAACTTGAGCTAGAGCACAGGTGTTGCCCTACTTTAGCTGCCATCTGTACACAAAACCCTGCTGTAACTTGGATCTCTTGGCTGAGATGGTCAAGTGGGCATCCTACATACACTGGGTAGGGTAGCTGCAGGCTAATGCCTTAGACCACCTGTGATCCTCCATGGCCTTCCCAGAATTCCCTGCCAAGCATCCAGAAAGGATAAGCATATTCTCCCACAGTACTATCAAAAGCTTACTACATGTCTGTGATTTGTGCTAGTCCTTGTATTGCATGAAAAGGAGCTCAGGGCAGGTGTGGATCATACAGTGTTTCTGCTGTCGTGGGTGCCAGGCTCACTCAAGGTCAGCAATATGACCATAAGTAACTCAAATTGCGGCTGCTGGGAGGGTATTGCAAAAATGCAGAAGGCAAAAACAGAAATATCTTCATGAAAGGTTTGTGTTATGTAATTTTCTTGACAAAACAAAAAAGGAGGAAATTAAGCAAAATTGTTAAAAACAAAAACACAGAGTGGATTCCTTGAAACTGTAGTTCTGTAAAATACTGTATTTATTTAACCCAAGCCTACAAAAATACTAAATTAACTGAGGAGCTTGGTCTTGGAGTTTTAAGGAGTGTCTAGGGCATTTGTCTCTTTGCCAAGTGTTTGAGTGAAGTACTGAAATAACATATCCAGAAAAAAAATGGGAAACTATGTTTTACTTAGGGAGGAGGAGAGTCAGAGCAATTAATCTGCCAGAGGCCATTGTCTTCCTTACAATGAGTAAGTGTTTACTGCTCCTGAGTGGGGTACAGGTGATGTGTACTTTACAGCAGACAAAGATGAATTATCTGGAATAGATACCAGACATCTGAGCTTATGAAGGAGGTGAGGCGTCTATTCATTTTATCTGCAACTAGTTCTCTACTGGGCTGGGAATACGCTGGCTAGAAATTCAGTATCATGTTACCTAATCCAAAAACAAATTAACTACTTTTAGCCTGTATTAAGGCAGTAGTGTGTAACATTGGATTGAATGTTGTCAGGAAGGCAAGGGTATGACTCATGGTTTGGGTTCCCCCCCTCCTCTTTCTTTGTGTAGATTTGTTTCTGAAGGAGGTGGCCATGTTGTAATCTCCTTGTAATTAACATGAGGATAGCAAGCTAAAAATAGTTTTAGGGGAGTATTTTGCAGTCTCTATAACAACAAAACATATAGATATGTCACAGTAAAGCTTTACTAAACATGCAGTTGTTTATCATCTAGGAAGGGACAGGTAGCAATGAAGAACTGAATGCTGTCTGTATTTTTGAAAGTAGTATGTGTTTGTAAAACAGAGGATGTATTGATTGATCCTTTCTGATTTGGATCCAAAAGTTTACATTTCCCTCTGTTTCCATTAAACCTCCCACAGAATATGACCTGGAAACAATACATTTAATGTCTGGCCTTTTTTTTTTTTTTCAATTGCTTGTTTCCAAGTTTACTTGAGCATGGACATGAGTGAAGGCAAAATGCAATGGCTCAGACAGCAAAGAACACCATGCATCTTGTTCTAAGACTCTGTTAATTAAGCCGTTAAAGATTGCTGGGGCTGGCAATACCACGTCTACAGGGAGCTAATTACTTGTGCAACTGGTAAAATACCATGACAACAACAAAGAATGACATTTTGTAGACAAGTAACAATGACAAGCTCCTGCCCTGCAGCATGAAGTTGGTAGGATCAGCCTGTACCCTCCCAAGTCAGAGGGATGTCTCAAGTGAGTGAGAGCAACTTAGAACCCACATTTTTGCTGAGAATGTGATTAGAAAGAATGCAGTAATCTACCAAATATACAGACTAGAGATGTGTCAGTGAGTGCAGATATGCTGCAGCTATACAGTGCTTGTGGTTGTATACTGCTTTAACAGCAGAGCGATGGGCCCAGGGGCCTGCTGATTCACTTTTTCCTGGTTTTCATTTTACACCTTCATCGAGATTGTGAATTTGGTTTAAAAGTATCTCCAAGGCCATCTACTTTGGTGTTCTTTTTTAATCTTTTCTCACCAATACCCCCAAAGGACTTACACTCATTTCCCTTTCTGTGCAGCAACAGCAGCACAGGGGCTCTAATTTGTTTGCTGGAAGCATGTTTTTGTGTTGAGAATTATGTGCTTTCCTCTGAGACCTTTCAAAAGAGCCCACCTTGTGTAATTGCAGAATTTCAGCTGAGATCTGACTGTTCAAGGATGTCTTTTTACTCAGTAACCTAGATCATTTACTTCTTTTCCTAACCATAAGAGCCTTGGTTTTTAATTAATTTAATTTTCTCATTAGGAACAGAGACTAGTTGAGGCATCTGCTAAAATCTATTCATGTAGTTTTTTATAGGAAAAGAATTCAAAGCAAATTTTTGTGAGGTGGAAGCTTAAAAGCCTTAAGGGTACTGGCATTAAAACATGGGCAAATACACGGATTGAGAGCAGCCCTGAGGAGAAGGATTTAAGGATGTTGGTTGACGAGAAGCTCAACGTGAGCTGGTAATGTGCTGGCCAAATTAAAGACAGCCATATCCCGGGCTGCATCAAAAGAAGTGTCAGCAGGTCAAGGGAGGTGATTCTCCCTGTCTACTTCACTCTCATGACACCCCACGTGGAGTAATGGATCCAGCTCTGGGGGCCCCAACATGAGAAGGACATGGGCCTGTTGGAGCAGGTGCAGAGGAGGGCCATGGAGCTGGAGCACCTCTCCTGTGAAGACAGGCTGAGAGCTGGGGTTGTTTCTCCTGGAGAAGAGAAGGCTCTGGGAAGACCTTATAGCACCTTCCAGTACCTAAATTGGGCTACAAGAGAGTTGGAGACGGACTTTTTACAAGGGCCTGTTATAGGACAAGGGCAAATGGCTTTAAACTGAAAGAGTATAGATTTAGATTAGATATTAGGAAGAAATTCTTTACTGTGAGGATGGTGAGGCACTGGAACAGGTCACTAAGAGAAGCTGTCTACACAGTTTTATAGGCCTTGATCTCATTCAACCTTGATTTTCTCTCCAAAGAGAGGAACACAAGTCTTTTTAGTCTCTTTAAGGCAGCTTCTCCATCCTCCCAGCTGTTCTAGTTGCCCCTCTCTAACTCTGCTACATCCTTCCTGAGATGTGGAGACCTAAGCTGCACTCAGCTGCTGTGGATCAGGATACTACATAGCAGCAAAAGAGTACCTTTTGGCCTTGATCTCAGTCCTCTTTGTGATGAGACAGAAGCATTTCATGGTACATGGTACATGGTGGGTGTCTGTATTGCTATATATATGTATGTCAGGACTAATAGTACAAAACTGCAGCTGTTTGCCTATCTAAACAGCACAAAATTCCCTGAAAAATCAATCAGGGGATATATGGATCTTTCTGAAGACTGAATTAGCCATTTATTCTGGTGACTGCTGTTTTTCAAATGAGGTAAAGGGAAAAAAAATCCCACAAAATTGAAAAGCTGCCTGACACTTCTGTAGTCACCCATTTTTTTCAGCATTGTGGAAAAATAGCACTCAACAGGGAGGGTCTAAACTCTGAATTGATGCAAAATTGCTAGGCACAATTTGAAATGAGGAATTTTTAAGTCTCTGAGACCTGGACTTCAGCCACCTTCCTGCAGCTCTCCTTCCTTTTCCTGCCCCCACTGGGCAGCATAAGGCATCCAGTGAAAGAAAGAGCTATGGTGACTGGGGACCTAACTATAGGCTCCTGTTTGTGGACACCAGCTGGGAATCTGCTTCAGATTAATACCACTCTATTTTTTCTCTTAAAATGATTCTCCAAAAAGGCAGTAGCCAGAAGCAGAACTCATGGCAATCCCACTCCACTGAAAACCTGGCTTGTGAGCCTCAGGAGAGACGGACAATGGTTCAAAATTGTGAGACAGAAAGCTATTGCAGAAACCACACAGTTTTCCTGGCCTTCTCCTTTTCCACCAAAAAGAAAAAAGAATGCTTTGGCCTAGTAGCGGTAACTTGAGGTTCTGTATGCCCAGCAAAGAGTTTTCCACACCCAGCTTCCTGTGAAACTCACAGGAGAAGCTGATCTGTTTCACACAGGCACAGAGGGGAAGGCTTGCAAGGACAGAAACACAGTGAACTGCTACAAGAAGCACCCAGGTGGGAGTGCTCACAGTGCCAATTCAGCATTGAATTTCAACCACATTGCTTACTAAACTTCCTGTACCTTCAGCATGAGATGCTTTTGGTGCTGTGGAGGTCACACGGAGGAGGATGTTTGGCTCTGAGGGTGCTGTGGTTTCCCTGCTCGCCTCTGTCTCTCTCAGTGGCGGTCAGCAGGGCTGGCTCAAGGTGAGAGAATGTTCTTCACTCCTCCACAGGACTTATAAGGCCTTGCTATGGAGCTAATCTCAGCATTCCTTGCTTTGCAACCTCCTTACATGTTATGCTACTTTTGGCTGGGGTAGAGTTAATTTTCTTCCAGTAGCTCGTATGGGTCCATGTTTTGGATTTGTCCTGGAAACAGTGTTGGTAATACAGGGATGTTTTGGTCACTGCTGAGCAGTGTTCACACAAAACCAAGGCCTTTTCTGCTTCTTGTATCAGCCTGCCAGCATGTGGCTTCAGGAACACAAGAAGTTGTGAGGGGACACAGCTGGGAGAGCTGACCCCAACTGACCACAGGCATATCCCACAGGATATGGCACCATGCTCAGCATGTGAAGCTGTAGGAAGAAGGAGGCGGGGGCTACGTTTGGAGTGATGCATTTGTCTTCATAAGAAACCATTACACATGATGGAGCCCTGCTTTCCTGGGGCTGGCTGAACACCTGCCTGCCCATGGGAAGTGGTTAAACATTTCCTTCTTTTGGTTTGCTTACACCTGCAGCTTTTGCTTTCTCTATTAAACTGTCTTTATTTCAACCCATCGGTTTTCTCATTTTCACCCTTCTGATTCTCTCCCCCATCCCATCAGGGGAGAGTGATCAAGTGGCTGTGTGGGGTTTAGTTGCCAACTGGGGTTAAGCAACACATACATATGGACTTGTTATTACAGTCCAGGCTTTACATTCCTGTGTAAGGTGTGTATAGTGCATGTCTTACTACTGCAGGTATGGAATTTACAAATTTTCAAATGGCCTTTCACTACACAAAGGATGGATGGATCGGGCTCTGCATGGCAATCTGCTAGAGACTGGTGGACATGATATTGCATACATTAGTCATTTACAGTGAGAATGTGCAATAACATCATGAAACCTCTCTGGCTTTGGGAGGTGACTTTCATGCTACACAAGGAAAACAGGGGTTTTTTGTTTGTTGTTTTAATTCTGCAGAGTTTGTGTCTCAAAGCTTATCCTAGTTCCCTTTCCTGATAGATCCCCATTTCTAATAAAGGAAAGGATACAGCTATTAGAGCAAAGATATTTTTTGTTGAGCTCTTTCTTTTTCAATTGGTCAGGAAGGATCAGCACTGTCTATTTAACCTTTGTGCTCAAAGACTATACCATATTTCCATACACAGAGCTCTCTCTGTGGTGCTTTTTTGCCCCTTGATGGTTGGCTGGTCAAAGGGATTCCCTTAGACATTTATAAACGTGTGTAAATACATTTTAGACCAATCTGGTCCATCTCATCCTGTCTTCTTTCTATAATTGCCCAAAGTGAACACTGCAAGCTCCCAGTATCGCTTTACGAGAAGCATATGAGCCTTGCACTGTGCATGGGGATGGGAGAACCAGGTTCAGCAGCTTTGAAGCTTGCAGACAGCTGAAGGAAGACATATGAAAGAAGCCATATGAAAAAGAAATCATATGAAAGAGCATATAGTGCAAAAAAAAGCAACCAGTAATGTTTGAGCTAAAAACTGGAAATTAGCCTTCCAGAAAAAACAGTGAAGAGAATCAAACAGAAATTGAACTCAAACCTCAGTTTTTCATTTTTAAAAACACTTTTTCATTAGTTTGGAGATTTTTAACCCAGCACTTATTAAAGAAGTGCCTTTTTGCATCCTCTCGTTCACTATTCAAGCTGAGCACTGCATCCTTACCACAAACTACTAGCGTCACGATGATTTACCTTTCTGCCAGTAGTTATGGCCTTTGCATCCATTTCCAGCTTACTAGGTGGACAGTTTTGCCTTCTGACATTTAGGAGAATAGTCCAGTGAACATAAGTTTCAGCGGAGGCAAAAACAAACATTAAAAAAAAATTCAAAAAAAAAAAAGTAAGGAGAGATTTTAAAAAGGGAGGGGAATCATCTGCATTTAATTTCTGCGTATGAGTTTTCAGAATTCACATTATGTAGTCTGTCCTCATGACTCTGAGGGCAAAGAATGCAGATTTTAAATTCAGTCCAACTAAATCCACATGATTTCAGAACTCACCTTAAAATGACAGTGCAAACCAAAACACCACTCTTTGTTCCTCAGCTTCATTTCCAAAGTCTGTAACAGCATTAGCAGTTATTTGTAGATGCCCGTAACTGTTTCATCACTTAGTAACTACAAAGAGCACAGCATAGTGTCTCCTGGGAGTACTAGTGAGGCACTGCAAACAGCACATAATCCTTTTTTTTGTGACAACCTCTAGCACTGAAGTCCTGAGAGAAGATGAACAACTGGTGAGTAACGTTCCCACAGCTAGCAAGTGTGATGAAAAAGTGGTCCAGGCATCTTAATGCCTGATTTTTCAGGGGACTGAGTAAACAGGAGAAGCAAAGTCCTTCCCAAAAGCCCTGGATGGTTGGAGATTTGGGAGAGATGCTGCCCCATCTGCTTGCTGCCAGCTCCCTGTAGTGAGGGCAGTGGTAGCAGCTGGGGCTGGGCCTGGGAGCTGGGATCAGCTCGCCCTGGAGCCCCTGGGAGCCTGGGTTGCACAGGCACGCAGCTGGTTGGCCCTGGGGGCAACAAAGCTGTGAAAATGTTGGACTTCAGAGACTATCCTTAGGGAGCGAGCATATCGATTGCTGTAGCATGCGAATGTGTAATTGCACTCTAGTGGCCTGTGGACAGCAATAGAGCCAGGACTGTGCAGATGTGATTACAAATACTGTCTACAGGGGCAGTTACATTTACTAACAAACTCTACCACGCTTTTGTATTGAATCCTTGTTTTAAGGTCACCAGAGCATATTAAACTTGAGTTCTGTCCTGCTGGAGTGTGGAGGCAGTGCTCTGGCTTCCTCATGTTCTGTGTGGGTCCTGTGTGCCGTAAGGACAGGAAAAAAGAGCCAAGTTTTGAGCTGGTGTATTCCTATTAATACTGATCCAAGAATCATAAAACCCCCAACCTATTCTAATGTCCCTTTGCACAGTCTTATAAATGATCAGAAACTCCTAGTTTGCTTTCAGAGGCTTTTCAGAGCTCTGTTGGACTTTTCTCTAGCTTTTTACTTTTCATTACAGCCTTGTTTTATTCATCCCCAGCTTTACTTTGGTCATCAAGTGTGTTTACTCTATGTACATTTTGAAAAAGTGAATCTTACCTGCTTTCAAAATCTTCTTCACATGGATAAACAAAAAGAAGCCTCTTACAGTCATGAAAAGCCACAGAGGGGACGAAGTAAACCAGGGAGTTTGCTTGCTCAGAGTGTTGTGTGCCACAGAATTTGTGCCCTGGCAATGATTTGGAAAGATACAATAGATACAATAAGCAAAGAACAAGCAATAGGAAGAAATGATGTTGTTTTTGTAGACATAGTCAGAAATAGTCTGCAGAATTAATTACTTTAAATGGTTAGGCAAGCTGAAACAATTTAACATCTGTGGATTTATTTTTTTTTGCCTGCATCTTAGGAGAGACAGCAGTGATTGGCCGGGCGTAGCACGGCCATGTGCATGTCAACTAAAAGCAGAGCAGTTGTTAGCTCCAGATATTTGCTGAGGATAGGCTTTCTGAGCCATAGAAAATGATGCTGACACAGATATAGTATGCATGAGAGAGAGATGTGTGTTCAAAGGATAGGACATCATGCCCACATGGGACTTGCCATAGACTTGTTTTTTAACTTGGCAACTTGAGGCACTGGTCTTTTGTTCCTTTTGGTAAAGAGCTTTGGGAACTCTGCTATCTACCCATGAAGTGTATTATTACGAAAGAGTTCCCTTGATTGCCCTTTCCACAGGCAGACTTTGGCCTTTTTCCAAAGGCATATTGTATTTGCATTGATCACACTGCTGACTGTATGACCTTGTCATTAGGAAAGCATGAAACATAAAATATGAGTTACTTGGACTCCTTCTTCTAGAATTATTCATTGTTTTAATTTTTGATCTCTGAAAGAGATTGCAGAGCCAGCAGGAGGTCTGTTTGAGACCCGCTGACACCATGGAATTTGTGGTACTTTAATTATCCAAATGATCTAAACAAAAGAAGTTAAACACTGGGTAGTGTATGACGGATTGTTAGCTGTAAACTGCAAAAATTAATTTGGCAGCTGGAATGGTTACATGAAACTCTGGAGGCTGCTCCTCCAACACCCCGACTAGGGCATCAGATTAAATGTGCTGGATGAAAATAAAGCTGGAAACATTCACAGAAAATTGTTTCTATACTCAAAAGCACTCTTTTTTCTCTGTTATATTTCTCTCAGTCATTATGGTGGGCATTCTCATTGTTCTTCAGGTCAGTTCACAGTCCCTGCATCCCTCTTCCCCTTATGTTCTTGAGTGTTTACAGTTTTGTATTCATTTAACATGCAGACTGATGCATCAAGCCCAGCAAGTCCGCATGTGCAAAAAGTACAGAGAACAGTGCTTTCTGCCATAGCACATTAGTCTGTGGCTGTGAGGTCTGTATGTCCTGGATGCTAAAAGAATGTCCACATAAAAAAAAAAGAAAGATAATATATAAAAAACCCCCAACCAAACAAAACCAAATTTCTTGGCTACATTTGTGGCAGAAAGGTCTGTCGAGGGTGGATTAGTGGATGTGAGTACAGCAAAGTTGAAGGAGCCCTTAAGCTGCAGCTTGCTAGAGAGTATTCTGGGAAGAATAACCCTGTGCTTGCCCTTTGCTAAGCATCCTTTAGTGGCAGTAAGACTGTGGCCTTTTCTGGCACCCTCACCTTCTTACGGTTTTGTCCTGAAGGTGGAAGGAAGGATTGGGTCACAAGGACACTTTTCCCCCTTTCACATCACTGCCAGCCTGCTCTTAGGAGAGAAGTCAGGGAGTGTTAGGAAACACCATAAACCCAAATGTAGCAATGTAGTTTGCAGCTTCTAGTAACGTGGTCTTCTTTTTTCCCTTGAAACTGTCTTAAAGAAAAGCCATGTAGAGCTAATTACCTGAATGCCTGCAGCAATTTTCCTCACACTCAGAACATGCAAAGCATCCTACCAAAAAATCACAGAAAACTGCCATAATGGAGCACTTACAACAATATTCTGTAGCAGGAGTTGATCTCAGTATATATTTGTGTATTTTTAGCATGTAAACATATCTTTGTCAAAGTCTGCAGTGCTGCCAGTACCTGTGACTTTTAATTCATCTCACAGTACCAAGTATTTTTGTTAGCCAGGATTGCTACAAATGACTTCTTAGGAGAATCTTCATCTTCTGAAAATAGAAACAAATGGGTGATCATTAAAACTGAATCAGAGGAGATGGGGAAGAGGAATCTGAAGCTGATGTGGCAAAGAGTAAGTATTAGGAGCAAGGAAGACAGAGCTTATAAGAAGTCAAGAGGCAGTGTTACCATGGTTTAGGAGAGGCAACTAAGAAACTGACTGGGATGACTAACAAAATTATACAAGCTTCCCTAGATGGGAAACTGGGCATTAGCCAAAACATGGGTGAAGCTGACAACAGGAGCACACTTAAATTCAGAGAGAAATTTGGGCAAGGAGAGGGAGAGGAGGAAGTATACAGACAATTTGGAAAGAAGGGGCAGAGGGGAAAAAATGGGTAAAGAATCTCTTTCTGTAAGCAGTCACCTTCCCCAAGAAAGCAAAAATTTCTGTACCTTCCCATTGCTCCACATCACAAGAGTGAGGGATTAACATCACAGTCAGTTATTTCCTTAGTCTAAGTAACAGAGGTCTGTGTAGGGGGACCCAAGTGTCACAGATGTGTAACAGCCTGATGCTACAACATGGAATTTCTACTTTTATAATCTGAATAACTGTGTACTGCACTCTCTCTGTCCTCACCTGCAAGATTTCAAAGTCAGCCCTTTAACAGTTGGAAATAGCAGGGTTAAGAATGCCTGTGTGTGTGTTAAAGGGCCACTGTTAATTCTATGGTCACACAGGACTCCACAGGGCCTTGCCGCGCCTGGTGTACAAGATGGATGATGCTCATTTAAGGAGCAGCTGCTCAGTACTTTTTTCTTCATTGTTCGGAGTGTGTCTCCATGCCTTTCTGACTGCATGCTATCAGCATGGAAGGCAATTACTTTCCTCATGAGTTTTTCTGTGCTGCTTATTGCTATAGTAACTGTGTGCCTCACAAATACTAACTCATCTGTTTTTCTTCTTCCCCTTGGAGATTGCAGGGCACTACCTGTGTTTCATGAATGCAGAGCTCTGTATTTCATGAATGTAGAGCTGAAGAATGGAGAGCAGAAGCTGAAGTCACTCAAGTGTCCAATATTAGAGTGCAACTGCATGTTCCACAGTGCTTGGTGACTAACAGCACTCTGCATGCTCTAGCTCCAGCTTGCTTTACCTTTAGTTCTTCACTACCTCCTGTAATCTCAAAGCCTCAGTTCAGGCACCTGGAAAATAATGAACTACTGACCATTACTCTGAAAAGTCTGAGTGACTTAAGCTAACGTCACATACAAAATCTGTGTCTCAGATTGGGACAGTATCTATTTGTGCAGCTTGATGTTCATCCACCTGTAACCATGACACCAGCCAGTCCCTCATCTCACTCATCATGTACCATATGTTTTAGGTACATTGCCATGGATTACAGAGGCAAGGAAAGCATCAGCTAATAAAGTAGTACAGTGAACTGAAAAAAGGTATTGCCAAATAAATGTTGCAAACATTACAGAACAAGCCAGTAAGATATGCATTAGCAGTACGATTGCTCTGTGTACTTGCACACTGTCCTTTTTCTCTTCTCTGTTATGTGTTTTAATTCTTTCTGTATTACACTCCCCAGGGTTGAGACTGTCATTTTCTGTATTTGCAAAGCACCCTGCATATGCTCAAAATTATTTGAACAGCCTGTGAGATAGGTAAATACCATCATTTTAGATGGGAAAAACTTAGAGGCCTAAAGTAAAAGTTAAAAAAGGAAGTGTTATAATGATTGCGTATTTCATATTTGTTCAAGAAAAGAAGCCATTTATGAGCTTACAACTCTACTCCCGTGGCAGGTTGAACAAACAGATGAACACAAGAATTAGGTTTTTGGGCAATAATGTGCAGAAGGTGTAAATAATTTATTGCATACCTATTTAGGAGGGTATAGATATATGTGAGTCACTCAAAGTAACACAGGAAGTCAGTCAATCTTGTTATCTAATCAGTATAACAAAGGAAAAATATGTTTTCCTAAAATAGCAAGCAAATAAGTCATGTGAGAGATAATACTTTAAATTTTGCTGAGATTCTGTAAGTTCCAATAAGCACCAATCTTTCTCACTTAATTAGCTTCCTTGGGGAGCTACATCACAGGTGTTTTTCATTATTTTCAGCAGAAGTTGGCAATTTCTCTTCACTTGTCTTTTCTCAGGACTAACCTTTGCTTTCCAGATGGGGATAGTTTTGTTTCTAAATTGTTTCTCTCTTTATCCCTGGAGAGGGATCCCGCCGCTGGAGAGAAAAGCACTTTCTCCTCCCTGATCATCCTCATGTACTTTCCTGAAGAAGAAGCAACAAATGTAGGCTGGGGAAACAGTGCTGCTGCCTGAAATCTCATCTGTTTGAATGCTAAGCACAAGTACAAATCAATGAAGGAAGTGGATCCTTTTTTCATTATTAGTAATAGCACACTCCTGGCCAGATGCAAGGGAAAATACGAGTTTCTCATTAGAAGGCTTGACCAACCCCCTGAAAGATTATATTAAGCTGTTTTCAAGGGCTTATGTCTTATTTTAGCGAGTCACGTACTCATCTGCCCAGCTGCCCCCCACTCACACAGCTCTGGGTTGGTCAGTTTATTTCACACAACAAAATGGGAGTGACCTCTTGGCTAGAGAAAATACTTGGAAATGTAGTTATGTGCAACAGTCAGTCACAAGCTTTCTATGGGGTGGTTCTTCAGTTCAGGGAGCATTCAAACTCCGAGGCTGGCTCTGGTTTTTGTGGTTACATCCTCTAGGGTGATTACACAGCCTTGAGGGTGGATCTCAGACCCATGTTGTGTGCATCCATTCCTTTCCTCTCAAGATGCTTGGGAGTCGAAAACTTAGAGCAACGTTTTCTGTAAGAAAGAGTTAAAGAAATTAATGCTTTCCATTGATGTAGGCTGGAAATTGGGTGCCTCTGAAATGCTACTCTGTGCTCTGTGTTTCTAGGCATGCTGAATAAGTGACTTCTAGACACGACAGGACTTGAAACTACAAACATATTAATGGTAAATTCAAAATACAAACATAATCCCAGCTCTGTAGCTCAGGAGTCTCTCTGAGATCCTTTGCAAGGCAAGTGAATCTCTAATGGGGGGCATGAAGGACTATGAAGGTGGTTAAGTGAGAAACGGAAGACATAACTGTAGTCTTAGAGTTAACAGAATTAGTTTTCCTTTCTGGCAAGGACAGTGGCAGAAGATCTGTTCAGTGAACTCCCCTGGGCTCTGTAGCAGGAGGTAGCTTGGAGTGGGGTTTAGCAGCTTTATCTGCAGGCACTCCTCAGTATTTTAACCTACTGACACTCTGTAAGGGAAGATTTGTTATGTTACCAGATGCCTAACTCAGGCCTTGGAGCAGGGCTTTGCATTTACAGTCCTTTCCTAGTGGGAAAACTCTCACAGCCTGTTGACTAATTAGGTTGTTTGAGTTTACAGAAACATTAAGCCCTGATTTTTAAATCTGCTGTTGAAATGCTGCCACTGAAATGTCCTTGCCTCCACCTCCAAGTTTGCTTCTGCCAGCGTTAGGCGTGACATAAATCAGTGGATCTCTGACTAGCTGTCTCTTAGCAGTTGCTTTAATATCTGCATGCAGTTCGGCGTGTGGGAGCGGGCAGGAGAAGACGTGTGCCTGGGATGTGTGAGCAGAAATCTGGCGTACCCTCTCTGTTTGTTCCCCGAGGTGGGCAGGTGCACAGCTCGCTCCTCTCGGCTGTCGGTGGCTGCCATCGCCCCGCACAGCCAGAGGGGCCCCAACCCTGCCGGGCACCTGTGTCCCCATCCCAGGAGGGCCACGTGGGCAGATAGCACCCTGCCACCATGCTCGGGTGTTTCCAGGGCACTCAAGGTCTGGGAATCTGGATGGAGCCCAGCTGAGCCAGCCTGTAAAACAGCCTCCTTTTTTACCATGTAATGCTGTATGCTGTAGCTCTCCTGTGGTGCTGTGCTGGTTGAGACTTGTCAAGGCCGGAAGGAAACACTGCAAGTTGATCACATCCACTTTTTTGAAATGGTGACATGCTTTCCTATCACAATGGAAAGAAATGGTGACTACAGCTTATTATGTACCCTTCCTTGCCTGCCCATGGAGACAATTTGCAGCCTCTACCCTAAAGGTAAAGATAACTCCCCTACCCTAAGAAGAAAGATGCATATCTAAAGATACAAGTTCAGCCCGTAAGTACTTGATAACTACTTTGTACAATGTGTGCACAAGCACCATGCAGAAGTAAGGAAGTGGAAATGCCCTGAGGCGTGGCATGAGCTTTTTGTTTGGTACAGCCATTCACAGGAGCTCATCCCAGCTCTGACCTGACCCAACAGTCTCTCCTCTCTTCCTTGAGAAGTCAGAGAATCCCTGATGAAATTCGAACAAAACTCTAATCTTAATTCCTTAGCTTTTCTGGTCTAAGTCTGAGCCTTAGTTCTGTCACTTACATTTTTGTTCAGACCATTACAATACATCTGATGCTAAAACCCCTTCTGGATATAACAAGACTCTTTAAAAGCAGGTAGGAAATGTTCAGGAAATTTCTGTATGGTGTTTTCTAGGTCATCTTATGGTGTTGGTAAGTACAGTGGGGAAATAAGCACTGGATCCCTCTTTGGCATTAAGTGCTCATTATACAAGTAATTGAAAGAATGTATACAATATAGGGAGCATATGTATGTTCCCATGTATATAAATTAAGATGTACACATGTTAAATATTAAGTTAATTAGTAACAAAGCAGCAACCTTTACTTCATTTTTCAAGATCTGTTTTATGGGATTTATTTAGGACTGTAGCAGCAGCCAGTCTACAGCAGTTAGCTTCCAGTCATTTCTAAATGAGTCATTTCCACCTACACTAACACATGTCAAAATGGTTCCTACTGTGTGTCTACCTATTGGAAATAAACAGAAAATAACTATGTTAGTCTGAACTTCTACAGCTTCTTTTATCGTAGGGTTTTAAAGAGATGTAGAAATGGAGACCTCCCAGCCCTGCTGTTGTGTTAAGGTGTTACAATTATACACATTGAGGCATTTTTTAAATGGGGAAACTGAGGCAAAAAAAATAGTTCATTTGCCTAATGTCACATAGCAACTCTGCAAATAGAGTAAAGCTAGACACAGCCTGCTCTCATAGCTTTGCTGCCTCCTCACTGGATGGTACTGTGATTAAATCCCAGAAATCTATTTTTTTTGCTTTATTTCCAGCTGGAAGTGATGAAGGTTTTTTCCTTTCTGTTGCTTAGCTACCCCCTGACCTTTGGATAGTCCTTCTCATTGGCTGGGTGAATGCATTTGCCTCCAGCTGCCTGGACACACACGTGTCTCAGACCTCCCCCTCCAGCAGGATTTCATCAGCTGCCCTGTCTCAACCATGTGTTTTTCTTCCCATCTTGCTGGAAGAAATTTTGTTATTTTGCCTCTAGCACTTATCAAGCGGTGCTAGAAAGAATGCAGGAAAAGCCTTTGTGACTGATGTCTATTTTATCGATTCATTGTATTGCTTAACAACATGCTGTTAATTAATGCTACCCCACTAAATTCTGTGATTCTGCTTCTCTGGACTTTTCCACGACCTACAGACCAGTGGGTGTAGTGGGTTGACCCTCGCTGGACACCAGGTGCCCACCTAACAGCTTATGTACATTCTTGTCTGGAAATATTTTGCCAATTATCACATTTGCTGGAAGTGGAAAAGCAGTGGTTGGAACAGAAGACACAAAAGAAAGAGAAGAAACATGCCTTGTCAGACCATTCTGTAACTTTTCTTGAATTATTTAATCATGGAGGATGGCATCAAATGGACTGCATAAAATGTAGAGCACTGTGTTAGGCATGAGCATCCTACACACAGCACAAGGGCAGAACTAGATTTTCTTTCTAATGGGACTCGAACAAATCATAGAGTGGAGCTTCTTATGTTCAGCCTTTGATGAACCAGCCAGGAGCCAGTCGGGAAATGCTGAGGATACATAAGCCTTAAATCCATTTCTTTGGGAGTCTTCCAGGAGGCATATTCATCTGTTTGGGATCCATTATGTATGGCTTTCCCTTTAAGAGTTGAGAGGAGGTCACCCTTTTCTTTTCCACACTGCCAGAAGGCAAGTTGGGAGCTCATTCTGCTGCAGAGCGAACCTTTGCAAGACACTGAGCTCCTGGGATCAGTTTTCACCCCAGTCAGAAGTGCTCAAAACTGTCTCTGACCTCTTGGGAAAGTGTCCTTGCTACCAGGGTATTTGGTATTTATCAGAAATAGTTCACATATGAGATACTGAGCTTAATTCACAGGAATCTGTACAAACAGTCGAGATCTTCAGATGGAAGGTACTGCAGAACTGCAAATTATTGTATTTAATCATAGAGCTCTTGAGACTCAGCCCTTTGGAGCCTGGAGGCTTTCATTAGCAACATCGTCATGTAATGCCAAGCTCTTAGTTGAACATAATGAAGATATCCTCAGGATGAGGGAAAAAAAGAAGCACTGCATTTCCTCTCATAGGAGGGAGCATGAGAAGTAGATATGCAATTCTAACAGATACGTTCCTTCAGGAGAGATGAATTTGTGTATTTCTTCCAGCACCAAAATGAATTTACCAGAAATTTTAAGACAACCTTTCCCCACTGCTGATTAGGCTCTCAGGTTGTTTTCCTCTTTGTAAGAAAGTGCATCCTGTCTCCCTAATAGACTATGCCGAAGTCCCATCTGCAAGCATCCCTAAACACCAGGAAAGTTTCAGTCAGATTTAAATTTAGGCTCCCATGCTAGCATCCATTCCCTGGAGGGAATGTGATGCTTTCTTCATGAGGATCTGCTTCTCAGCTTTGAAATGGGCTCGTTATTACACCAGAATCTTAGATCTGTGGTGCACCAGGAGATGATGAAGGGACCCAGAGGCACAGTTTGTGCTCTAACCTACTCAGGCCAGAAGCCAAGCAGATGGGCAGGGAGCTGGAAGCAATCAGCAGTGCAGAAGTGAGAACTATTCTCACTTTTTTTGTGTGTACAATTGAAAAATGTGGGTTTAAAGCCACTTTGCTGCAAAGAGCAAAGGGAATAAAGGAAGGTTATATACCTAGAGTGCCATTAGAAGTGCAGGCACAGGACAGGCAGACACAGCAAACCCTTGTAGCAGAGCAGCTGTAACAGCATGGCCTTCATTCTGCTGACATAAACCTGCAAGTTTTTTGTTTTTCCTTAATATTTGTCATCCATCCATTCATTTAAACAAAAGAAAAAGGCTGGAAAAGATTGTCAATTGCAGCATATTTGCAAATTCTTCTCTTATCAACTAACTTTACTTCTGCAAACAATTTCTGTGCATCATTAACTTTTAAAATATAGTGCACATGGAAAAATCATAACTAAAATGCACTAGTTAGGGAACTAGTCCCAAGGACACATAAATATCAATAACTCCTTTCAAGTTCAGCTGGATAAAAAATTACTGGACTGGCTATGAGCTTTCTCCTGGAAGGAAATCAGCTAGCAGTAGGACAACGAGGGAGGCTTTGTGAAATTTTTGACCTTGTAGGGGTTCTGGAAAGCAATGTATTTACTTAGGATTATTTGAGGGGCTTGGCAAATTGAACAGTCAGGGTCTTAGTCATCTTTGTGTGGGAATGGTGTATGCTCTCTGTGTAGCAGCCTTGAAATGCAAAGCCTGCCTGCCTGTCTGCCAAGCAATGGGGCTGTGAGCTGATTCAAGATGGAGGCATTGTTTATTCTGGGTCCAGATTTCTTTCTTACTTCTTTCTCCATTCTTTCATTTTTTGTTAACCTGCAATAAATCATCCATTCTGGAAGCATGTATTTTTCCCTTTGCATTTGGAAACTATTACTGTAGAGACCTCTGCTTTTAACACTGAGCCACATAAGCTGATGTGTGTGCAAGTGTCACAGATTATTAAAAGTTCAGGAGATTATTTATAGGGTTTGGGGATACCTGTAGGCACATGGTCTAAAAGGATAGGTGAAGTGGCAGTATTTCTACTTGATCTTTCTAGGCGGAGACTTAGTGAGTTGAGTGATGGCTGGCATCCCTGGGGCTGTAGGCAGTGTGCTGATGGCAGGCCTGCCAGCCCCCCATGCCCTGCTCTCCACAGTTCTTCCTCCACTGCAGTGCTTCTGACACCCTGCTTTAAATCTCAGGGATACATTGGTTTGACAACTGCAGAAAAATTATTTCCATGGCATTACAGTGCACATGCAACTGTGTGTCCAACTTAAACTAACTTGCCTGGCATTTTCTTTCATACCTCACTGCAAGTTGTTTTTTTCTGATTTAACAGCACGAAACTCATCTCTTTATTATTTTTTGTTCCTTAAATTGGAATGTGTTTGCTATATAATTAATAATATGGACAGGGCATGAGTATACTAACCTGACACATCTTGCTTTATATATCCCTGGCACCTGCTGGAATAAACCTTCCCAGAAGGCAAAGAAGAAAAGAGGTCTCTGCCTCCTCTGCCTCTCTTCACTGGCTGTTTTTCCTTATTTCCTTTTTTTATCTTTTTTTTTCTTTTTTTTTATTAAGTGGTAAAAGTAAAGTAATTGCTCCTGTGATGCCTCTGAGATGGGATGATTTATCAGCTTTGTGTAAGGATTAGCTGCATGGGTGGGTTTGGGTGTTATAAATGGGATGTGAAAGTCTGGATTCCCGGCAGTAAGCTTGGCAGGGTTAACCCGCTTGGCCCTTTGTTCTTGTTAGACAAATAAAATGAGTTTCCTCTGAGTGGGTGGTAGAAGGGTGTATTTTGGATGAAATCTCAAACATGAGGTTCTGTGTGGATGTTTAAATACTCTCTGGCATGTTGTGTGAGAGGAGGGATGGGCGAGGGGAGGAGCAGAGCTCTGTGGCTGCAGGAAGCAGTCTAGCTCAGCTGCTGGAAACAGCTTTGGAAGCACCCCACCAGGCAAATATTTGACTGCTGAGAAAGCCAGGCCAGTGTTATGCCCTTGTACAGTGAAAACAGTTTGGTCCTTCTGTGAGCTCCATCCTGCCTTTCTTTGTGTGAGCAGGGAGGTCAGGAAGAAGATGACTGAAATTTTCCGCTCTACAGCCCACTCAGAGCAAGGCCAACTGGGGCTGTGATTGAACACCCTGCGGTTGGAGAGGTTGTACCTGAGCCTTTTCCCTGGCTCTGGAGGGGTTATTCAGCTTCCTGCTCATCATGCTTTCCTCTTGGCATGCAGCAGCAGGGACTGGGGATTCTGTGTACTGCTCCTTCCTGAACCAAGGAAGGCGGCTGCATGTATTGCCCTCGGGGCCTCTAAACCACTCTGCACAGATGAGAGATTAAGAAAGTGTCTAGGAACCTCTGCTTCACCACCACAGCTCTACCCTCCTCATTGCTCTAGGTGATGGGAATGGGATTAGGGTAATGGGACCAGTGGTCTGGGAACAAGGACTGGAGCTTAGTCTGGTCAGCTTGTAAGAGAGTTTTTGCATGGCAAAAATTATTTTTAAAATGAGAACAAGGAGAAATGTGATAAAAATAATATTAACAATGTGAAAATCTTCCTGCAATGTAAGAAGAAAGGGAGGGGGAAGGGGAACACACCCACAGAAGGAAGAAAATATGATGGAGAACTGAAGAAGATGGACTGTAAAAGCAATGCAATCAATAGCTAATAATTAAGATCAAAGAGAAACAGAGTAATGATTAACTTATTTGCAGCATGTAATTGAAGCCTAATCTTTCAAGTGAAAGGAAGGCTGAGCAGAGTTCAGCCTCCTAAACTTCATATATATGGTAACTGGAGCCAGAAGTAAACCAATTTCTGAATTTTTCCCTAAGGGTTCACAGATTTTAAAAATCCCCAAACCCTCTGAAATCTTATTAAATGTTTTGTAAATACTGTGAGGCTCCTACAGCCATTGTAAAGCTTTCTTCTTGCTTTAGTTCCCAGGTGGTGCTGTATTTAAAGGAATGAGGAACCTCCGAAATCCTGCCAATAAAATGGAAACCTCCACACCCTACTCATGGTGAGCTGTATGGAAGAGGAATCATGGCAGAGTTAGGCCATTTCTGTGTGCTCAGAGGATACCAGTTTTGTTTCTGGCTCTCTTCTCTGACGAGAGGGGCTCAAGCCTTACTCAGAGATGGTGCTTGAGTCAAACCAACAGTATGATTTGTGTGAGTCCCTGCATTGCCAAGTGAGTTACAGTTGCAAATGATTTATCCCAATTACAAATGAAAGAGCACGAGTTGCTTCCATTGCTCTTCATCCTTAACAGCCTGCTACATTTTATTGCTGAGCATGTATGGGAAGAAAAGATGCACAAAACGAGCAGCTTAATGATTACAGCAAGTAAGGGAAGGTCAGACCTTCCAAACCTGTTATCAGATGCAGTGCTTCTCCACTTTGTACTGCTGAAGCTTCCTCTTGCAATGGCAACAAGCACATGAAGAGTCAGGCATTTCCTATGGCTTTTCTAAAAACTGCATCTGTATCTATTGAATCTTTGGAGTGTTAAAAAATTGATGCTAAGCCAACTGCCACACACTTTCCCAGCAACATCAAATTAAAGGAGGGCATGGTGCCATAATTTCCCATAGCTGTTTTAATCTGTTACAAATAGAAAGCCCACTCATTATTCATAACCAACCAAATTATAAAATATCTGAATCTCTCACACAATTTTTAACATGTAGATTACCTTTTTAAAGCAAGGCTGTAGTGTAAAATGAATGATGATCACTTCTCACTATACTAGCAATTACTTCACCAATTCCTCTCCAAATGTGTAATATACTAATATGTGAAGATCATATTCAACAGCAAGGTAGACTGAATGCTGCAAGGGAAGTAATTGCTTTTGAATATAATTTTGCAGACATAATGAAATCTCTTAAATTAATTTAGGAATGTTATCAGAGCTCATGTAAGCACATCTGTTATCAGCTTTGTCTAACTACATGCAAACTGCTTAGTGATACTGCTTATACCAACAAATATTTAAAATATCTACAATTTTACAAGATTAGTTTTGAGGAGGTACCAGCACAGTAATAAACTTTTCCAATGAAAGGCAAAACTTTAAACTACCTAATTTTTTATTGTCCCAATAACTATTGCTCTGTGTGGAAGACAGAAGAATAAAGGCAGTCATGCCTTAATAGAAAATGTCTGGCTAGAAGAGATATATTTGTAATTCTCTTGACTGGAAATCTAATTTTAATAAGCGATTTGGGTTTGGCTAAATTTCTTAGGAAAGATGGTATGCTAAGTTATTTTTTTCTCCAAAATTAAAAACAAACTGAGAGACTGTTGGTCTGTGGAAATAAAAGCTCTCTTACACAAGAGAGTCACGGAAACCTGTAATAAGTTAAGGTAAGAAAATTTTCATGGAATCATGGAGTATCCTGAGTTGGAAGGGACATACAAGGATCATTGAGTCCAGCTCCTGGCCCTGCACAGGACAGTCCAAGAGTCACACCCTGTGCTTGAGAGCATTGACCAAACACTTCTTGAACTCTGTCAGATTTAGTGCTGTGACCACTTCCCTGGGGAGCCTGTTCCAGGGCCCAACTACCCTCTCAGTGAAAAACCTTTTCTTATATCCAACCTAAGTCTCCCCCAACTCAGCTTCATGGTATAGTTATTCATAGACATATAAAAATGCTGGTGTCTACAGTTCAATTATTATGCTACAGAAATAATGAAAAATATTTGGTAACAACACAATGAAAATTTCATCCTTAGCAGTGTGAGTTGTCATCACCCCAAGCTTTAACAAACTAGGTAGGTTCTGGCATGGTGAGTGTTCTGCCTAAAAGAGAGATCCTTCAAAGAGTATAAATTAGTTGCTCAGGTGAGGTTCTGAGGGAGCTCCAGTGTGAGCAATGGGTGAAACCACTTCTCAGCTGATTACTCCAGGAAGAGGATTAAATAACGAGGTGTCTCTGAAACCTGTGTGTTGGGTTCTTCAAGTAGCCCCTTCCAGCCTGATATTCCTGATTCAGTTTTCCCTGCACTGCAATGCTTAACAAGGAAGGAGGTTTGTGGGGAGCCTATCCTTCCTTTGGTTTTATGAACGAAAGAGACAGTTTACATCCTCCTTATATTGTCCTGAACACTTCTGTCTGGGTCTCCTGAGAGCAAATTATGGCTCATGTTCGTGGAGGAGACTGCAAACCGAAGGAGAGGTTGCAACTGGTAAGCTTTTCCTATGCTAATCTGCAAAGATTAATATTTATTGCAACTAATAGCCATAGCACTTTGACCAAAACTGCAGCAACTCGTGCTTTTATTTCTGGGGTTGTGTAGACCAGCTGTTCTCTGTGTTGGCCAAATGTCCTTATATGTCTCCACTTTTTATAAGAAAGCAAGACTGTCATGTAAAGATGTTACCTGAGCACTCTAGATTTCTGCCAAGACATATTTGCCACATTAAATTTTGTGTTAGATGTTTTGGTAACTAATCCACGCTTGCTGTGTTTCCTCTGTGCAAACAAAATACATTGAAAATAGTAGAACTGTATTTTCTGGGGCTCCTGATATTCTTAGGGGCACTACTTTTTAAAGAAACACAGAAAAAAGGAAATCTTTAGCCAAGTAGCTGCTTAGGTGGTAGCTTTGTGCTGAAGTCCAAAAGACTTGAACTCAGACTTCATGAGTCATGTATAATTTGTTGCATGTTGAGGTATATCTTGCTTTTGGGCTTTGGGCTGAAATGTGAGCTTTCTAGTATAAATAAGCATGCAGGGATTGGCTTTATAACTCACAGGTCTTAGACTGTCACTGGCTTTGGATTACGTCCAAGTGTGACATACTGTCGGGAGCTGAATGCTTTTGATAGTTGATGTGTATACCAGCACCACAATACTAACAGGCTTCTAAATGCCCACAGTAGTAAATTTTAACAAAAACTAAGAGGATATTCTGTCAAAATATCTATAGCAACTGCCTTAGCTCCTCACTGCTTGGCTTCCTTTTGCTCTTGCTTTTACTCCACTTCCTCCCTCCATTCTACCCGTACAGCACTTGTGTGCTGGTACATCCATAATGTCCTCCTCCAGTAATGGAGAGAGAAGCAGGCAGACGAACTCCTGCATGTAGCAGGTCACCAAGGGTCTGTAGGCCCTTGAGGAGGGCTGTGCTGGGGAGGTAGATCCCATGAGGTGGGATAGTCTAGGAGGAGAGCCACCTCCTGCTGCAGCCTTCTCCAAGGAATCACATTCTCCCAAGCTTCAGACAGCTGGAAAGTTACCATTAGGGAGAGGAAAGGGAGAAATTCCCTCCCCACAAGATCCACCTGTGAAATGTTCACTTATTCCATCTGAAAGAGTTAATAGCTTTGAGACAGCTAGTGGTATTGTGATACTGTGTTTTGTGAATTGTTACTGGGAAAGATGTTACTGCCTGTCATTATTTCTCCGTCCCTGGCAAGCAACACTCAGCACATGACAGGAAAAAGACCAGTGATTCCAGCATGGAAACTCTCCAGGACCAATCTTTCCCATACAAGAAATAGAAATCCTAGCTTGAATGCCCGAGATTACAGTTTCAGACAAATATCTCTAGACATTACAAAAGTCAAGAGACTGACAGAAAACATTCTTCTGTGTGAGACATGCTGTTTTCCATGTGGTGATGAACAGCATCTCTTTCCTCATCAAACACCAGGACATTTTGAGGCATACCCATTGATGCTGTTCATGGCAAATCAAGCGATGCTAAAGCAACAGACTTGTGCATACATTCAGCACTGGAATTTTTTTTTGGGCTCTTGCAGCTGCTATGGTTACCAGTCACGCAGTTGGCCACCTTCTGTAGTGGAAGTACAGAGTGATTATACTGTACATTGTGTGAAGACGTCGGGTAGACCTTGGGGGTGTGAGGTGGATGTGAGTTTTGTACCCACTGCAGAAGGATCTGGAATCAAACTTCTCTGAAAGAAATACATTTCAATGCTAATACTGCTTAAGTGTTTGTAAAGCAACTGTCTTTGACTTTTATATTACTTCTAAGAGAAAGAAGATCAACTGCAGATTGGTCTTCAGGAAAGGAGCAAAGCACTTTTTCCTCAGACATCATAATTTAAATCACCATGCTAATGAAAGAGCTGTTCATTTTGCCTACCCAGGGATATTCTTCCTGACTTTAAGCTGGCAGTATGCCATAACTGACAGAAACTTGAATTTCTTCTTCTTGATGACATTGCAGCTGTTTACAAGATAGGCTATTTCCACGTAGTTCAACATCCTGCCTTTTGTTGCCATGAACAAATGGTGCTGACAACTTGTGCAGCTTTGACTGAGTTTTCACAAAAGCTGTCACTGTGGATGAGACCGCCTTTGACTTTTCCTTTGTTTGTCAGCGATGCCTGCTTGTGGTTTTGTCTCCAGCCTATACTATTTCTTTGGGCTTCAGTGGCCTCCACCCAAGATTTACACCTGCCATGACCTAAGTTCAACTGCTGGTGCTGGCTCCTGTGAGCTCATTGCTGACAACAAACCCTCCAAGCCTTCTCATGTTCTTTCCAATTCACTCTTCCATTTCCCACTCCTTTACTGGTACACTAACTGGGTTTATGTGCCGGAGCTCACAATCTTCTGATCCTTGAATTATGATTTCTCAGAGCAGAGCTCCAGCAACACACACCACACAGCAACCAGGAACATTCACCTTTGGCTCCTCCCAGGGCTTGATTCATAGGGCTTGTGCCCGCCCTGCAGCCACAGCTGTTTGTAGGAGGTTAATGAGTACTTTAGGTTGAGGTGGTCTCAATTAATAATTGGATCCTGGTGTGGATCCTGGTCTTGAGTGAGAGTTTGGCTAGTGCATACCAACAGGGTTTAAATACATTATACAACAGGTTTAAATGGTCATATTTTTTAGAATGTGTTACACATAAGATGGCTAGCAGCAATGGCTTGAAATCTTAATGTTTCCTGCTTTCTTACCCTACACAGAATTCTCTATGCAGGCACACCCACATGGGCATGATTTTACTTGCACTTCTATGGCTGCCTGATATTCAGGTCGGTCCATGGAAACTTAAGGTGTCCTTCTCACTGGTAAGTATGTTAAAGAGGCAATAGGGGTCCTATATATAGAAGTCCTATATATCCCTAAAGCAGATAAAGGAAAACATGTAGAGTTACGTCAATAACAATTTGCGAGGCAATAAAATAGCATATAAAATCTTGAGAGAGAAATGCTAATAAATCCAGAAGAGTTTTTTTTTTATTTGTGAAATATTCTCATGTATTTATTTTGTCCATTTTCCCTTCTCCATGAGGGTAAAAAAAGTCCTTCTTTTAAGAAATTTTATTCAGCAAGTTTATTTTCAAAAGGGCTACTGGCAGGTTGTCACAGATAGGGAAGATTATGATTAGCTGAAATGTCATCAGCCTGTTATTCTCCACAGAAGCCATATGAATGGGAATTAAGTAATGAACTTCTGCAAATGGATGATAGAGAAGCAGAGGTAACAGGCTGATTTCTCAGCTAGTGCAGGGCTTTGCTGAGTGAATGGAAACAGTGAGATTTTCCTTTTAACTTCTTACACCTCATCAACTCCTATTATCCAAAAAAGACAAAACTCTGTCTTGTCAAAAAAAAATCTCCAAGATCATATAGAAAGGAAAAAGTAAATTCCTCTTTATTTAACCAAAAGTCTTGTATTTCTAAGCTTTGGGTTTTCTATTAATATTGCTGTGGCATACATGTTGCTGATCCTTTTTCCAACATTGCAAGATTAAATCATTGCAATGGTAACTGATGCATTTTCCTTTACAGTGCTAGCAGAATGCTGATGATTTTATCCCATGGGAAGCTCATGCCTGATTCAGTCAGGCATTCTTTAACTTTTTCTAAATTGTTTTATCGAAGGAAAGACAGAGCAGTACATATTAGTCTATTAAGTTATACATTATAACTTAGGATGACTTCAAGCTATAGAATCTGCATATGAATTTCAAATACATCCAGAAAGGCCATGTCACTGTGGTGATATGGGTATATGGATGGTGTTTGAAGTGTTCAGGGGTTTAGAGGTGAAGTCTCCAGAACAGTCTGCCATTCTTTATTGGACGAGATACCAAACTTTGCCAATGCAGCAACAGAGGCAGTAATCCAACCATGTAATACACAATGGGGGAAAAGTCTCCTGTCAAATGGCGATAAAACTGCCTTCTGTCCAGAGGTTAACATATGTCTGCAAATCCTTGTTGACAAGTCAGTTTCTCTGTATGTGAGGGAGCAAGCTGTGTTCAACACCTTTTGGAATCTCTGTCCTGCCATGAGGGGGCCAAGGAGCTCTTTGCTGTGTGACAGTTGCAGGCCAGGGTCCCAACAGCCATCTGTTGGGCACGGAAGCTTTGCTGCACTGAAGGAGCCTTTAAACTGGCTGTGAGTTATGGTTGAAAACCACCTCAATGTGGCAATGAAGTGCTGGGCTGAAGAGAAAAGGCTGCAAGGCCAAGGGTCAGATTCCTCCTCACATTCCCATCCTTTAGGGACACAGGCAGGAGAAACCATCTGCGAGACCACTGACAGCATTCTCAGAATGTAGTGGAGAACTCATGCAGCCAATTCTTGTGACTGTCCTCATTTTCCTGCCCCTCCCAAGCAGGTGCTGAAGAAGTGGACTGCCAGCCACACACATCTAGCTCGACAGTGAGGAATCAGCTTCTCTTTGCCTAGAGATATTTAAAAGACATGTAGATGTGGCATTTAGGGAGATAGTGGTGAGTGGGCAGTGTTAGGTTAATGGTTGGGCTTGATAACCTGCAATGTCTTTTCAAACCTAAATGACTCTAAAATTCCTTTGCTCCTTTTCTTGGTTGTTCTGTGGGAAAAGCTTTTGCCCTGCTGTTAGCCTAATCAGTTGGGTTTCTGTGTTGCTTTTTGTAAGATCTCCTTACATTATATGGGAAGCAACCAGCTGAGTGGTCCATCATTGCCGTCTGCATTCCCCTGGAGACACACAGAACAGTCCACAGAGGCACAGGAGCCAGCTACAGCACAGAACAGGTAGCCCCAGCCTGCAGCATTGCTGGGTTACATCCAAGCTGCTCCAGGTAAGCTGGCAGTGGTGGAACTTTGTGAGGGGTTCCACATCTCCAGCATGTTGATGAAGTGACAAGATTAGTTGAATCATGCATTTCAAAACCTTCAGCACAAAGTCCAAGGACATGTTGCCATCTTGTAATAATAATGTAATATTTCTTCTCTCCAGCTGGAAGCACGTAATTTTCCAAGATCGCAAGGGGCCCTGTAGGTCAGAGGTAATTCTGTGGTGACATCCATTGACACAGCTAAGGGAACTTTGGTCTAATTATTTAATATAAAATGCTAATAATATTATTTTATATAATAAACTCTTAAAATAACACTCTCAAATGTTACTGGATTTAAGTGCCAAGATTCCATAAAAGATCACTTTTTCTCTGTCAATTGCTTTCTTTTCTTCTAAGCTGTGGTAATTAGAATCTAAAGAAGCTCTAAACTGAATAGGGGAATTGAAATCTTGCAATTTCTCACAATCACATATCTTAGTGCTTTGAATAAGGCAAATCAATTTTTGACAATGTTGTCTTTGTGATCTCTCCAAAATGTCTTCCCCCAACCCTAGTGTAACTCTCTTCAAATATTTGTCTTTTTTTTTTTTTTTTGTCTGATAAGTAATTTTACATTCATTGGCATTGCTTGCTTGTAATCAGAGAACCATTCCAGCAGCCAGCAGATGTTTAAAGACAGTGTCTGCTGTTTTTATTTAAACTGGGGAGGGTTTGATCCCAGGAGATGTCCTACCAAAGTCAGTGGGGCTGCCTGTCTGTTGTAAAAGAAATACTCAGTGGCAAGATAGGTAGAACTGAGCTGCAGAGCTTTCAAGGGAATTGAGCAGGTATTCAGAAATAATTGGTGCAAGCTGATTTTGCAATAGTCATTCCCTTGATGGTACTGATGCAGGAAAGCATTTCAGATGTGTTGTGGAATAAACTGAATGACCAGCAATATTCATTGCTGCCTTCTTCCTGTATGCTGCAATGGCAGCAAGACTGGTTTTGGACAAAGAGCTTCAGTTTCCTATTTCTACTGTGGTTCTTGTAATATGATGAAATAGAGTATACTGTAAAGTAGCCTACAGAAAGACCAGGTGCAGAGACGGTGGAAAACAGAGATAAGCAGATCTTTGTAGAAGAGTGTGGAGCTCAGATGCCACTTTTTTATCTTCGTGTGATGGTGGGCTCCCAGCTAGCTGACAGCCACATCACTTCATACCTGTGGCTGAAGTTTGTAATACATAGCACATTGCAAAGAGGTGCTTATGTACTTCATTTGTTGGTAAAATATATGACACAGCAGAAAATTTTAAAGATGTCCCACATAAATATCTAATGAGGGATTTTCAGTCGCAGTAGTTGTGACAATTAAACAGCAGAAGGAATGAAATGCTATCTGCTCTAGAGAACCTGCTGTGATATATTTAAAGCCTCTGCTAATACATTACACAGGGACCTGTTCCAATAGTTTATAAAAATCCCCTGTGGTCAATAGCACCACTCTTCAGGATTGTGATGCCCACAAGAGGCTTTCTTTAGGATGAACAGGATTTCTCTTAATCCAACTTAATATCACAAAAATATTATTTGCTTGTGGCGTAGTAGATGCCAAAGATGCCAAATGAATAATCACTGAGTAAATTTTACTATCACTAGGTTTTAATATACAGTTTCAATTCCCTGTTTATTCAGGCTTACTACTTTGATATTCACTTGTTGACAACTTGTACTGTGATAACCAATCACCTGCTAGTCTTGCTCTTCCTTCAAAGGTGTTTTATGTCCTGTTAGGTCTTACACAATTTTCAAATCTCACTGCTCCCTTTCCTGCTTTCCCATATTGATTTAAGACATGATATTAGATGCACATTATGCACATGACTCCTTGTAAACACTGAACTGCCCCTTTTACGGCACTCTCAGAATGTCACTTATTCCCACTTTTCAGGCTATCGAGAAGCAAAGGCATTTTTCTGTAAGTGACAACCAGGCCCCATGAATCTAAGTGTGAGATCCTCTTGGCTATAGCTGTGTTTTTTAGGAGTATGATAATGGAAATAACATTAAACAAAACGAGCAAATATTGGCTCATCTAGTGACACACCAGCAGTACTTTGGGTTGCCATGCAAAAAAAAAAAAAGCAGGATGTTGGGGAGACAGAGTTTCGGAGTGGTGGGAAGCCAGGCTCATCAGGGAAGACAAGTGATTTAACATGGCCCTTCACAGTAAGTGCCTGCAGCTAGCTGATTGCTAAAGCAGCATTGAGAGGATCTGTAGAGGAGATTAAACAACCAGGCCAGCCAGCGAAAAGGATGCTGTGATGGCAGTAGTTGTAGCAGTTTCCATTGGAAAGGAGGCTGATTCCTGCCAGTAGTGCTCTTAGCCCTCTGAAGATCAGCTAGAGTAAGCATTCCTTGGTTTAGTATGCATTGCTCAGTTTACCATGTTTGTAAGCTTTTTTAGTTTGCTTTCTGTTTGTCTGCCCTTAGAGGATTATATGAATTGTTGCTCCTTCAATTGTCTCTCAGCAATCCTTAAGCCTTTCTGTTTCAGGTGCACATAATGACTTGAACCCTAAGCATGTGAATTGTAGGACAAATACTAAATTTTGTGGGACTACTCATGCATAAAGTTAAGCCTGTGTTTGTTCTCTGGGAAAAGAGATGGGAGGGGATATCTCGTGACGAGAACCCATATTTGATCAACCAACAGAGATAGCTACAGAGTAGTTGCTCTTCAGGTAGCATTCCTAAAATCAAATAACCAAGACTGAATTTTGTGGTAGCTGTGCAGAATGCTAACTGCAGACCACGAAGCCAATCCATAAAAGTATAGTTAATGACAATATATGATTCTTAAAATAAGAATTTTCAAACCACCATCCATAAAATATAATGACAGTCATAAAGAATAGCAGATGGAGAGAGTCTTGTTCTCACCTGGTCCCAGAATTTGATGTTGGAGTGACTGGCAAACACTAAACCATAAAGGCTTGCACGCAGCTTACATGAAATACTCCGAAGGTGTCAAGATTGATTTCTGGGTAGGTTCATCAGCAAGGTTACTTGTGTCATAGAGCTTTACCATGTCATCTAGAAATCCTTCTACTGCCAATAAGAAATTACTCTATAAATAGTAAAGGTGTGCCAAGACCCATAAAGCACTGCACAAACCTGATCCTGTTCCTGCCAGGGCTCAGATGAGTAGTGACTCCCGCTGATCTGAGTTGCAATGTGCATTAAGCTGTGACAGTATGTGCATATTGACACAAAAAGGGTCTAGATCAATATAGCCACTTGCAAAATGAAAGGGATACTTTGATATGGAGCTAATATTAGGCAACATAAGAGAGGAAATTTGAGCCAAAGACATTAGAGAAAATACTGAAGACAGTCAGAAGTGTTATGGGAAGTTTAATATCTACACAGAACACAGCAGTACAGGGCTTAAGCTCTCATCTGGAAGATAACATCAGGAATATTTTACTCTATGTGCTTGCATTAATTGCATGTTTACAGTTTTAGAAGGGCATCAGGGACCTATCGAAAAGCAGACAGAAAAGAATTTTCCGTCGTGTCTTACTTCTAACCAAATGTGTTTCTCTGATGTTAGAGCAGGAATCTGATTTCTATTAAACCAGCATAAATCTCAACCCCCCCCCCCCATCAGTCTAATTTTATGTTGGTGATGAATTTCACTGAACAGCTTTTGTCTCCTCATTTCTTAGAAGTAATAAAGATAGATGAAAAAGAATGCTGGAGGATTTACAGCAGGAAAAACCTGCAAAATTATTGCCTGTACATTTTCAGTTATAATGATCCCATACAATCATAAACTATTTGGTTGCTTGCAAAAATGTGTAGTGTTATTTGTTCCTTACATAATTGTTGTACTTGTTTCATCAAGACTTAAAATTACTAATATAAGCAAATTTTCAAGCAGTGACAAGGTAGAAAAATAATGATTTTTTAATGCTATTTGTCAATAAATTATAATGAAGAGGTGATATAGACATGAAATAAAGAGTGGAAAGCAAATTAGAAAAAGGTACAAAAAGTATTTGTATACAAAACCCATCTCCTATAATTCTCAAAGTCCAATCTCAGTAAAGGCCATTTGAGTATTTAGGAAAGAAATACCAGCTAAGAAAAATGCACTGCTGCACTTACACCTATTGCCTTCAATTTGGAGAGTATTGCCAACAACGCTGCTTACAAGGAACTTGAGTCTGCTTAGATATAGATTTTCTAATGACTACCCCACGGCAGCTACCAGAGAGGATGGCCACATCTAGGATGTATGGACAACTAATGCTTGCCTATTTTTACAGTACACTTACATTTCTATTGAGCCTAGAGATAGTAGGAGGCCAGAACATAAAAGTTACTAATCCATTAATGTTCCCTGTTTGTTTCATGAGAGGGTTATGAATTGTTTCAGTGTTGAAATAGAGTGACCTCAGGGGTTATCAACAGATGTCTCAGATTAATGAGTCATAGTTACTGTAATTCAACTAGGTTGTGTTTTGGGGTTCTTTCCAGAGAAAAGAAATTAACTCCACCAGACAGTATCACAGAAAACAATCACTGCAAATTTAACAGAAATATCTGCCTGCCAGGGCAAGAATGGAAGTTCTGTGTGTATTCTTAGTACGCAAATAAAACACACAAAATTGAAATTGTGGGGGGAAAAAAAGCAGAAATCATAAAACTTGCAAAAACTCTGTCAAGACAGGAAGTCCTGAAATGTGCCTCATAAACAGATCATTTATGTGCCTCATAAATAGACCAGCAGACCCATCTGTGTCATTAGGTGACTTAGGGGATGCTGAACTGAAAGAACATATATTATTCTGCTAAATGGCATGTGAACCCCTGGGGGGGGTTTAATACAAAAGCTTGAAATTTGTAAAAGCAGAAATTTGTTGAAACTCAAAATACCTTTTAGTGCTGAAAATACTAGGTTTTCAGGCCATCCAGAGTGAGGGGAAATGTAAAGTAAGTCTGGAGACTCTGTGTGTGTGTGTGTGCACAATGATGTCTCTAGGATGCCTCATTAAGACAGACAGACTGATTCAGATTTTAATCTCAGGAAGGCTTTTAGAAAACTGAGAAAGAAACATAACGATTTATTCACCAGCAAGTGGGACAGGGAATTCTACAGTTATGACAACAGCCTGAAGTACAAGCATATCAGCTGCTCTAGATCAGAACTGATAAGAATGTCATGAACTCTTCCTCCAAGTTCTAATTGAGGGAAACATACACATACATGTAAAACCGTCCCATTAATTTCTGAATAGGTTTTGTACAGTATTATGTAGGGCTTTTATCTTTTCTTGAATGAAAATTGAAGATAATCTTTTATTCAGTTTAAAAAACTTTTGACTCTCAAAATCTGTTGTTTCTCAGTTTCGATAATGGATAAGACTGAAATACATTTCTTCCTTGCTTTCACCAGAATGAAATGCACATTTTGGCTTTGGCTGGCATTCTGAGATATAGTTCATCAGTCCCTTGGAAGCTGCAGAAGATTTTTTTCTTAAAACAGGGTCTCCAGGTCACTTTTTTTTCTTATCTCCCTCCCCTGAATAATTGCCCGAGGTCCCATTTTACAAGCTCCCATGTATTTTTTTTTTCTGGTGATTCTAATACCACTGGGATTTGATAGTCTTAAAACACTGACAGTACCTCAGGCTCTCAAAGCCCCAGCTTGGCATTCATGCTCAACAATGTCTGTAGCCACATCTATCTAAAGTTTATGCAAATACACTTGGGTTTGTTCCTGTAAATAATTTTTGTGGGATTATATAGGCTAATTTAAAAACCATTAAGCGCTGAATGAACATTTGTATCAACAAACCAGATTTCTGTGCTCTGAAACCACAATTTACAATTAAAAAATTATCTTATTGATTCTGCTTGTGAAACTGCTGTGAAACTTGAAGAAGGGCATATATGCAAGACTGCACATTAGACTCTTGAGAAGAAAATGTTTATCAAGTAGCAAGAGAATCTTCCCACAGAATATTGTTTTCAGGCCACAGGATACATTCAAGCTTTCAAGATTTAGCAGAGTAACTCTGGGCAGCTAGGCCAGACCCTTCTATTTTCTACCTTAGCAGCAAAAATAAATCTGTATTGGTGCACTCATATTACTGAAAAGTAATGCATCATATTCACATCCTCATTGATTTACTTTAAATAACTCCTTAGTTTCTGCAATTATACTGTGTATAGGTTGATATAGGTACTATTACAACATAACTAGTTAATAAGAAGCTTGCAACTTGTATTTGTAACTTTATGACATGTTGAAGAGTCATGGTAAAGAAATTCTATGGCCCAAGACAAGACTGCAGTTCTCCCTCTTTCATGTATTTAATATGAAATATAAACTGCAAAAATAAAAGGAAAAAATAACTGCGTATATACCTGGCACTTTTCCTTTACAGATCCCTGTACTCACCCTTTAAAGACTACTTCAGTTTCCTACTTGTTCTTAAGCTGAATTCCAGTTGCAGTTGTAAGTTGAATGGCAGTTGCAGTTCTAACATCCTCCTTTTTCAGTGCAGGCTTCTTTGGCAAAATATCTGGAAGATGACTTCAAAGCAGCTGAAACCTGATGTACACACAGCAACAGAAGAGGAAGGTGAACACAGAGCTTTGGATGGCATAAAGTGGTCTTATGAGGTCTTAACTTATCAGTCGCTTCTAAGTAACCTTCTAAATCCCACAACCAGATTTACAGACCCTGTGGAAGCAGAAAGGCCAATCAGAACCTACACACAAAAGGGTGGTGGCTGGAGCAATCACACTGTCCATGAAAACCCTATGGAATGGATACCAGAGGAGAGGAAATTCTGATTTCCACACCACTCCCTCCTATCCAAATCTTTCTTTTGAACTGAGTGGACACAAGATGAGAAGGACTATTCCCAGCAGAAATGCTAGAATTCAAGCCTGAGATCTACAAAAAAAATTTGTTGACCCATAGAGATCTAGGATGAACCATGAGGAACTGAAAAACCAGAACAGAAGTATATCTACTCAGCATAAACGGCTTCATTGAATTAATGTACTCTGTGAGTATAAATATACTTTCATAATAGGTATAGTAACTATAGGTGGCTCAGCTCTTTCAAAATAGCGTGGAAAATGATTTCATGTTTTAGCCATGCTCCAGAATATTTTTGTCAGGTTTTGGACTTCAAAAATCTCAAAGTGTTTTTTTCCCTCTTCGCTATATGAAATCCTCAGACAAACAACAGAGTGACTAACACACTTTGCTATGGAAAGAATGAAACTGAGTATTCAGAGAGTTGCCAAATGCAGAATAAACAAACTGATACAACCATTTCCCCTCTCTATCTAATACGGTGATCTCAGTTTGAGTTTCAACATCAGTACTGAAATCTTCAGACAGAACAGTCTTCCAAACAAATAATATCTCTTTGAATGTCATATTAGAAGAAGAAACTTACTCTTCTGAAAGGTGGAAGCTGCTGATACCACAATATTATCCTCTCATGGTAACAGTATCATCTCTTTTCATGCAAAGTAACGGTTTCTTCCATAATAATTTAAGCCGTGGAACCCTGCGACTGCAATTTGTGATTCTAAGAGAGTTCTCGGAATATATCCCAGCACTCTCAGTGATTGGCAGCTCTGTAAAAAGCAATGGCTAGCTCAACTATCCATCAAACAAATGAGTGGTAAGTAATTTGGAATTTCTCCCAATGCTACTCAGTTTTCTGTAGAATTTAATTCTGTTGTGTGTAGGAGAGGTTTCCCAAAAGTTAATAACTGTGTCACTCTATATTTTGCTCAGAAAACTGAGAGCTAAAAAACCATATTTCAGACTAATTGTGTACAAAATACTTTAAAAAATAGTCACCTTGAATTATGGAAACACAAAAGTGAAACGTATCTGAGGGCTTTTTATTTTATATTTTCTTCAGAATGAATCATTCAAGTTTGTTTAAGAATGCTGCTCAAACTTTCCAGAAATTTCTAAGGATACTGAGTTTTGTTTTCCTCCCCTTTTAAATGAGTCTACTGTTAACATCCAAGACAGGACTAGGAGATATCTGCATTCCTCAGCATTAACAGCTAGAACCCTTTGCTGAACAGAAATGCTTATTACAAGTAGAAATGAGAGGGCACTCTCATTTTGAGATGTTGCCAGCAGAAGGGGTGCTGCTCTTTTCTGCCTGGGCTAAACTTTCCTTGAATACAGAGCACTCAGGTTATTTTCTTGCTGGACCATATCAATCTCCAGCTACATGTTCCACTTCCCAGGCACATGCTATAAGCATGCTGTTGTGAGCTGTTCTTGGTGGGAATATTCTCCATGGCTGCTGCTGAAATTTTGCCATTTCCCAGAAAGGAAAGGAAGGATTTCTGGTGCCAGAGCATAGAAGTCAGTCCTGAGACAGTTTGGACTTTACATGAATGTCATCCAGAATGTGTTCTTCAAAAAACATAGAAACAACCCCTGGGCAAGAACCAAACCACATTTCCTCCTTCCAGCTTACTTGTCTTACATATTACACTCATTTGCAGAATAAAATGGACCTCCTTCTCTACAAAGTGCTCAGAAAAGCTACGAAGAGACGCCAATTTAAATATTGCATTTGAACTCAGTGTGTGAGCCCCATCAGTGAAGAACAGTCCCACTGTCCCACAGAGAAGGAAAACTGAAGGGAAACAGGCAGTCAAAAAAGGAAGAGTTCAGCAGTCTCATGGTAAAAGGGCAGCTGAACTGCAATTGTGTCCTTTCCACCACTACCACACTCTCTTGCAGTGGTGTCTTTTCCTTTTAAGTGTAGTCCTTGAACAAAACTGATGTGTTTACACCCCTAATTCTGAAGTTCAACAAACACTTTGATCCAGAGCAAGCTGACACTGCCGTTGAGCAAAGGAATCCTACCTACCTGCCCTCTCGGCTGTCTGTTTCTGTTCCTATATTTTGTCCTATCTTGTATCAAACATTTATGAGGCCATCCAGTATAAACTGGATCAGGAAACTGATCTGGCTGAACACTAGTGGTTATTTTTCCTGCTGGGTTAGTTTCTAGCTGGAGCAGGTCTCTGAGTTAGTTGGCTGTAGAGTCACATGAACATCTGTGCAGCACAAAGGTTGGGGCAGCACAGAGGCAGGAACAGGCAGCCGAGAGGAAGAAGGAGCAGAGTGTCGAGTATACAGATCTACTTCTTCCATTAGCAGTGCCTGTGTATGCCATCTTGTAGTGTTACTTACGCCTTACTCCGGGGAGCCTGGGGTTTGATTTGCAGAAGTATTCACAATTACAAGTGAATTCCTGGGGAGATGTGCTTCTGGAAAAGAAGAGCTATCCCTTCCTAACCACACTGGAAACTCAGGTGCTAGCTATTTGATCCATAAAACGGGGATAACAATATCACCTTACAGGAAAGGGGTAAAAAGGCATTTGTTGCTGTTTGTGAAACATTCTGTTCTGATGAACACTCCAGATCAACCTAGTTGGCAACACATCCACGTGTCTTCAGAGCTAGAGAACAACAGTTTGCAGAAAGGAAGGCGTGGAGCTGTGCTCTGATTTTCCATGTTTCAGAGAAACTGGGGAGAAAGTTACACAATCATGTAAATGCAGTTTATATTGTAGAGTGTCTATGCCCAAGAAATTTGAAATAAACGTATAAGCAGATGGTATTTGGGATTTATTACTTTTGAGTATTTGAATTTTCATCCCTAATCTTTTAATGCATGGGAAGGGAGTTTTCTATTAAATAAAGCAGTGAAATTCTGCTTATGTTGTTTTTAAATACTTGAATAGTATGATTTAATGGCTGACATTGTATCACATCACTTGCAAATTTGAAGCAAAAGAACACTCTCTCCAGAAACATCCCTTTTGCTTTACCTTCTTGTCAGGCAAGGACAATTTCTAATTTTCCTTCTCTTCTCTTGCACTTTCTCCTAAGCCTGTAGCACCATGACTACTTGACATATTATGCTGAATTAGTGTACATGGGTCTAACCAGCCATGTTCTTGCTCCAGGTACTAAATTAAAACCAAAAGGTAACATCAAAATAGTATTTTAAAGTATTCTGATGTGTATCCAAATAAAATGTGGGATTTTTTTACAAAAAACCTTTCAGCCAAGGTTATTAACTGTGCCTTTACTATTGAAAAGCCTTCTTGATTCATAAAGTTAATGGCTATGTACATGTCTCTGTAAATGCAGACTTGAGACATGTTCTGAATGTGTGTTTTGCAATTCTTTTCTGAGGAATCTATAGCTGTCTACGTACTAAGTGGCTGCCATTAGTACAGTTTCTGGGCTTTTTTCTCTATCCCTGTGGTTTGGCAGACCATCAAAATCCATAAGAATAACGCAGATCCTTGCAAATTGTGAGAAAGAGGCGACTGACTGCAAAGCAGGACAGACAGGCTTGGCAGGAGGAAGCTGCAATGTGGTTGGGTGCCTCTGTGAGCCCATGTACAGCTGAGAGGTCACCATTCTGGCCTGTCAGACTTGACACTGATCATTTCATTTTGTACTTGCCACTTGACAATCCCTTCGCACCAGCCTTCAGGTTCCCCTGCACACTTTGCTCCATGTGCTGCTTTGTTGCAAATGCTCCTGTATGCTTTCTTTTCAAATCCTTTTTGAGAAAAATACTTCAATATTTCTACTATGTTAAATACACCGAAGTCTGAAACATTTCCTTGCATTTATAAAAAAAGACATTTTTCCCACTTCTAGCTAATGTGTATTTCTCATACTGAGTTTTAATGACTCCAAATACTTTTATGCTCTATTAGTAATTACGCATGCCAATTAAATGGAACAGATTTACTTCAGGATGAATTCTTATAAACTGCAGAGAGCATTGCTTTAAAATGCCTCTGAAGTCCCTTAGAGAGTTCAAATAACTGTATGAGTTGCCTAGAATTATAACTGGTGAAGTCAGGGAACGTTTATATCTACTTGATGTCAGAAAAGGCCTGTTGGTGAGTGAAAAAAAAGAACAGAACACAGAAGTTATAATTCACAAGATTCTGCCTTTCCTGCCAAAGCTGGCTAAAGAACTTTCCTCTTGTCCCTATCCCCCATGCCCCAAAGCAAAACTGGCCTTTTCTTATGGCAGTATAACTGTTTATGTGCTATAAACTCAATCACTGAAATGATCCCTATGAAAGACGGTCCTCTAATCCCCAGATAATAATGCTAGAAAGCACTCCAAGAGCCTAAAGCCTTCCCCACATATAGAGACTTCCTAAGAACATGAATATCCTGGAATGCACTGATCTTGGGCTCTATCAAATCATTGCTATGTGAATTGCTTCATCTATTTTTCTGGGGAGTTATATATCCAAATTGTAATGCTTCTTGGAAGGGTGTGCTGGATGCAGACTTTCACATGTGCATTGTTCATCGATGAATAAATTACGCACTCAGTTTCAGGGTGGTTCAGGTTCTTAGTCAGATTTTCCCTGTGCTTCCAATAGCTCCAGCCAGCTCTACTCAGGAACGATCCTACTATTTATCCTTTCATGAAGCCACATCTTCAGAGAGCAACATAAATATTAATTAATTTACACTCACCTTGCTCTTCTGAGGTAAATAACTGTATCATTTTCCCTTTTTGTTTAGAGAACAATACTAAAACAGAAATTAAGTGACTTGCCTATGGTAACACAGCAAGTTAGTGGCAGAAGAAGAGTTGGCGTTCAAAATTATTGGAGTTTTTGAGGCTTGTCTCTACACAGGGAAACCAACTGTGCATCCTTCATTCTGTAACAGCTATGCAAGCAGAGACTGGTGTGTGAGTACTCTATAAAAGCGAAGAGAGTCCTTTTGTTCTGGAATTAGTTGTGCATTACTGAGGCAAGATAATTATTTTGGAGTAAAACCCCTGTTATCCCTCTTATTTTAGATCAGCTATTCTGATGACTTTCTTACACAGGCCAGGGGTAAACTCTAAATTCTCCTTCTTTCCCTGCCTCAAGCCTAATTAATAACTGCTTATTATAAAGACACAGAAAAGTTTGTACTTCCACAAAAAGAAAATAAATGAGTTCTGGATGTCCTGACACCTGTGAGAACATATATTGTTCTTGAGTGCTGCTGCCCCCCCCTAATCACAGCTCTAGACATCATGCACGGGGAGAACATGGTGAGAACAGCATCTCACACCAGCAGCCCTCACACTGGGACCCCTGCACTCCTAGATGTCAAGCTCTCAGGCCTGGGATTCAGGGAGAGACTGCAGGGGCCCAGGAGCAGGAGCCAGCTCCAGGCTGGACTGCAGGCGAGGGTGTGTGCTCCACGGTGGCCTCATTGCAGGTAGCACGTAGGCTGGGCTGCTGCTTGGTGTCAGAGCCTCTCCCTCCCTATGTGCCCCTTCTGAATGTCTTCCTCGTCTGAAGATCTGGCACAGCAGCAGTGTGTGAAGGAAGATCATACAAACGGTTTGAGAATGTGCTAGCCTCATTAACCTCATTAAAGAACTTGCAAGCCACAGCCTCGCTGTCTAAATTCCTCTGATGAAGGCAAATTCTGTAATTGCACACCACAGTTCCTAATGCTGCAGTCACATCCAGTGCTGTTGTGTGTATGAACTTGAGGCCTGGAAGCCTCTTTGGACTTCCTTTTATAGGACTGGTACTCCAGCTGCGAATAAAAAAGTTTTCATTTAAGTAAAAACAAAAAACCCCACATTTTTTGAAGTAAAAACTCACTTCAGGTGGGTGATATAAGATAAACATATTTAAATACTGAAACTGTCCTTGTTTTTTTCCTAGCTTGTCAATTCTACTTTTGGTTCCATGCCAGAACAGCACTGGGATCAGTTCTTCGTCCATCCATAATGTTTCTTCTTCTCAGGAAAATGAGATCAGGATTGTTTTTTCTGACCCCATAACATCTGCAGGAGTCATGACTTCAAGTTGGGAACCTGTAAGAGAGTGATTACTCTCTGGAAATCTGGGTATTTTTACAGTATCAAATACCGTGATATTTAAACATCCGTACTGAAGATCCATTAGGAACATCTTCAGAAGATGTCAAGCCACATGGATCCATATGCAAGTTTTGTTGGTCTTTGGTGTCTGGGCATTTCTGGAAAGTGAATGGGGTGTGAAGCGAGCATCTCTGCGGCAGAGCAGCTGCTCAGCAGAGCTCGGTCGCTGTAGCTATCACCATGCTGCACACTGCTGGAACGTTGCCAGTCCAAATCAGAGTGTCCTAATTTCAGGGAAAGCTTCACTTAAAGTGGTTTAACTGAGATTGTTAGCGTTCTGCCAAGCCAAGGACGGTAACAACCACCGGCAGAGTATCCAGAATGTGTTACCCACAGCTCGTTTTGTTCAAAATTCTGGCCATTTGAAAACAGAGCAGTGTTCCTACAGAACAAGAGGTGATGTTGACACATGCTACTTTTTTAGATGTGCCTTCCCACATCTTTAATTTGGTATCTGTGATGGATCTAAGGGAGAATCCATTTTAATTTGACTGGCAACAAAAGAGCTCGGGATATACTATCCGTACGGTAGGTTTTGACTTTGTGTTAGCAAGTACAGTGACCTTCTCCCTACAGGTCTCCAGGAGGCTGGAAAGTGATTTAAACATCAAAATGGTAAGAAGTCAATCCAAACGCCGGGAGCTCGGCGCGGGCCCGAGCCGCCCGCTGGGCCCGGCGCTTGCCTGTTGCCACGGGAACGCCGCCGGAGCGCGGGCGGGCTGCGGGGCGGCCCCTCTCGCGAGAGCGGCGGCGGGCGGAGCGCGGCGGGGCGGGCGCGGGGTGAGCTCATCCCGGGCTGCGTGGGCGGGGAGCGCCGCGCTCAGCCCAGCCCAGCCCAGCCGAGCGAGCGGAGCGGAGCGGAGCCGCCGGCAGCCGCCGCAGCAACTTTGTTGGGTGAGTTGCGAGCGGGAGCGCCGAGCCGGGGCGGGCTGCGCGCCGCGCCCCCTTCTTCCTGCCGCGGAGCCGACCGTGGGGAGCCGCCGTGCCGCTGGCCGAAGGGGGTGTGCGGGTGGGTGGCTGTGCGTGCGGGGGAAGGGTATCGGCCCCCCAGCCCCGGGGCTGCGCGGCCCCCTGCCCGACAGCCGCCGCCCCGGGCTTAACGGGGACGAGAGCAGCGGGCTGCGGGCGAAAGTGGCCTTCTGAGCTCCCTCCCGCCGCAGCGCCCGGAGCCGGGCGGGGGGCGCCCGCCGTGAGCGCTCCCGGGGCGGTGGGAGCCCGCCGTGCCGGCAGCCCTGGGGCGGGTCGGGCGTGGGTCCCCCCGCAGCGAGCCGTGCCGTGTGCTAGGTTCCGGATTTGTGTCTTTTTTCTCTGCAGGAAAGGCAGCCCCGAGCGGGAGCAGCGCGGCCGGAGGCGGCGGTGAGCGGCTGCGGCCCGGCCCGCTGCGCTCCGCGGCGGCGGCTCCCGCGCTGCCCGTCCGTGCGGAGGCGGCCGCGCCGAGGGCGCCCTGCGGCGGGAGACGCGCTCCCCCGCGGCCCGGAACGGCGCACGCCGCTCGCCTTCACGGCTCGCTAGATAACTTGTCTCTTGTTCGCCGCTGTAAGTTGCACTTAAGCCTTTTTTTTTTTTTTTTTTTACCCCTTCTTTACTTTTTATAGCCAGCGAGGGTGTAGTCGGACTGGTTTTGTTCCGAGCCGGTGCTGAGACCGCAGTAATGATAACAATTAGGTGATTTGGAGGCAGTGCCGGTGGGGATGTTCTGAATGCTCTGCTCACGAGGAGGGGGGTGGAGGAACAAATTGTTTGCGGATGGTTGATTTCTTCACTGGGAGCCTGGAAAAGTGGGAGAACAGGGAATGCCTTAAACTGAATCTTAGGGGGAGGAAGGAGGAGGTGAAGAAGCAAGGAAAGGTAGATGAGAAGGCGACCTTCCTAAGCCGAGTTCTTTGCTCTTCCCCCGTTTTATATTGCATAAGGTCCTGATGTTAACGTTCTCATGCTATATTTAAAAATAACTGTCTTATTTGTACTGGATAGCTGTGATGCAGCTTCAGTTCATTTAATGAGGAATGCACTCATTCATGTCTGGTAAAGCAGCGATACAAAATGGGAATTGCTCAACTTAATGAAGATCTCCTTGTATAACCTTGGCCACAGCATCTGTATGTTTTAGATTGAGGAGGCACGTTTTAACCCGTAGAATAAAACAGAAGCATTTTTTTGGATAATACTGCTTACCAAATCGTGTTTAAAATTTTTGCCTGCAAAATCGCTTTAAAAAATTTTAGTGCTGCTGCTTTAATGATTCCGTTACTGCATGCTGAATGAATGAAGTGCGTCTGTGAGCACGGAGCCCTAGTTGATAATACAATGCAAATTTGTCTTCAGAGTAAAGGTGTCGGATTTCATTAGGTTCCAGGTCTGTATGGATGAACCAAGATTGGTGTTTTCTTTAGAAAGCACCCCTTTCATGGTGGAATTTTGATTGATCGTTTTTTCTTCTTCTTCTGACTATGGGAATTAAGCACTTGTTTCCTTTAAATTAAGGCATAAACCAGTTTTGTAAAAGGGAAAAGAATTTTTGTTGCAGGTACTAACTGGCTAGCAAGTATCCGTGTTCTCTCAGGTGGAGAGTTTGGTTGTTATTTATTTGGAATGTATTGCTGGGCTAGGCTCCATTCCCCTTCAGCTGAAGTGGTGGGAGAGATGTGAAAGTATTAAGGTAGAAGTTTGTGGCAATTGTAATCGTGGAGAGAGATCTCTAACTTGTGTTTCAATGTCAAGGCTTTTATGCCTTAGGCCATCAGATGCCGTACCAGTTATTAATGTAGAAACAGTGTGGGAACTTCACAGTAATTTTTTCTTGGTTTCAAAAGAACAACCCCATAGGTTTTATTTAGGTAAAGCTAAAAAGAGAATTTTCATGATGGAATGTTTTGTATATATACTATGTCTCATTTTGGTGGTAGGAAGCTAGGGACAGAAGATTTTTTTCGCCATTTTAAGTGTTTATTTATGGCCAGTTGATTAAAGGATGTGCACTTAGTTGCTCAACATTGCATTAAGAAGGTATTACTGATGCTAATAAAATGCTTAGTTTCATCATTGCTATTTGGGATAGGCATACTTAGCTCTCAGTTGTGGTTCATGAAACCTCTTAGATCATGCAGTCAGAAGCAAAATGGGATGTCAGCTCTGACTATTGTAGGGCTGCAAAAATTTGCTTGATGAAAAAGGCTAGCAGGTGTAGAGGCAGGCACTGACACAGACCTGTGAAAGGGTGGAGCTGCAGCCATGAGTGAAGACTTAATATGGGGACATGTAATTAATAATCTATTTTTTCTATAATGAAAGCTATCTTTGTCATTTAAGTCGGGCATCATTGGCTCTATTTGAAGAGCTTCCGCCCCCCCCCCCCCCCCCCCAAGTTTATCTGAAATGTTATTTTAAGGTTTGGGATTAACTTTTGGATAGCTGTTGTTTTAAAAACCATGTCCAAATGTGGCCTGTTCTCCCTTCTGCAGGTTTTCAAGGAGTTCTTTTTTCTTTCATCATGCTTATAAGCATTCTTCTGGCACTTTGGGAGCATTTTGTTCTTGTGTAGCTCTTACTGTCTTCTCAGTTTTGTAAATCTGTCTCGAATATATCCTTTAAAATGTCTATTTCAAATCTATAAGTTTTGCTACAATGGAGGCATTTTTTATTTCTAAGGTAGGGGACCAAAACTTAAGAACATAAAATATTCCAGCTGGTTATTTTGAATTTCAGTAAGGTCATGAGGATAATTTTAGAAATACATTGGGAAAGTGTGAGGTAGGCTGGTAAGAGAAAGGGTTGAGGCCCAGTTGAATTTCTTTTCTATTCCTCTGTTTTGTCCTATAGCATGTCTATTGTAGAGAAGAAAAAGGAACAGTTTTCTCCATATCAGTAGTTTAATCCCTTCAGCAAGGGGGTTGCTGCAAGCTATTGAGTTCTTACTGCTACTGGTTAGAAATCCTGGATGCCCTACTGGGGTAGAGAAGCAGAGCTGCCTTCATCAAAATTTCAGTCACACAAGTTGATTCCCTAATGCTGACGTTTTCAGAAGTTGAAATTTATTCTCATTGACCCTAAGTGTTGGCTATTTGGCAAACAGTTTTGATCTGTTGTTTCCTTGGCTTGAGGCAGATTCCTTTTATTTCTCACCAGCTCTTTAATTTAAATATTTAAAAAGTCAATAAGGCATGATTATCTCAATTTTTTTTATATCTGTGCTCTGTTTACTTCTTTATCTGTATTTTAGATTTTTTTTTAGTTCGTTTATTCTGAAAGCCATTTGTTTAACTTGTTAATAAGTTATGAAACGAATACAGCAATAGTAAGTGCAGTTATTTCTTTTGTCAGTGTAAATACACAATTTTAAGGACTGCTAGGTGAGGGTTTTGTTGATTTGGCATGTAAAATTAATCATATGTTCAGTATCTTTCTGTAAGTGAAAGAAAGTGTTACATTGTTCTGTATTTTATGTTTCCAGGGAGATTTGACTTCAGTGACTCGATTTAAAGTATATCTCTCTAAATTGCAGCTTTTAAATAGTCTAAGCTTTATATTTCACAGAGTGCAGTGTAATGTTTGAATGAGGACTCTCAAGCTGGAGGTTTATGAAGTGGGATTTGATGGCTCTATGTGACTCGAGATATTCTCTAAGGAATGGCAATCAATGTTTTTTTGGGGGTGCAGCCTTACCAGCATTGATGAACTGAAGGCTCGATTGTAAACCTGCAGATTATGGCCGTTGGTGAGGCTGAATGACAATAATTTTGTGGCTTTGACTAATTTTGATTTTTAATTCTTATGCAGCTGGCAACACAGTCTGTAGCAGTTTTGGTGTTAGCTTTGATAGTAGTTTTGCACTCTGAACTTTGGGAAACCTGTTAGGAGTTGCGGAGACTAGAAATGTTTGGTTTTTTTCACTCTGTTTTTGAATATGAATCAGCAGATAAATGGTCTGGTTTTGCATATGTAAAGCTAAATTATGTCATTGTCTCAGTCTCTTTAATATTGCATTCTGTGGCACCAGTTTACTGGGTGAGTTATTTGATTTAGATTCTGCCACATGTCTTTTATGTTAAGTGAGGCTAAGTATTTAGGAGTCTTTGTTTTCTTTATGGAAGCATGTTTTAAAGAGCACTTCTTTTGAATGCAGAGACAGAACACTTTTCATAATCTTGATAACTTTTGAATTGTGTGATTGCTAACCAAGTATTTGTTATGGTTCTTTCAAGAGTCTGAGTCTGTAAGTAGAGTGTCCTGCAAAGCTGTGTCTTCATACTGCTTGAGCTCGTGCTGGATGCTGCAGTGCAGTAGTCATAGCTCTTGTTCCCTGCCTAGTGGATGGATGTCTCTTTTCAAGAGAGATCAAGTTCCTGAAAAATGCACGGCTGAGTAGAACAACTTTTCTAAATGTGTATAATAGAGAAGGAGGAGTTGTTACTGGGACTAGTGGTTCATGCCTAGGCCTGAGAGGCACTTTGAATTTTTTGTTGATGTTTTAATACTCTTTTACTTTTGGTCTTAGGCTCTGTAGAATGGGAAGAATGCTTTATTCAGATGGGTTGTAGTGATTAGTGGAGTGATTTTTGGAGACCAAGTTTTATTTTACAAGTTTTCAAAAGTTAAAGAAGCTACTGGCATGTGTCATATAGTTGGTTTAAAGTTGGATTGTTCTGCGTTAATCCATATGGTTTACCTTCGGTGCTCAAATAGCTTTTGGGGGTGTTTAAATTTTGTGTTGTTTATTTACCTTTTGAGGTAACAGGAGTTGTACCTCAAAATACTCAAATAAACCTCGGAGAGACTGGTTGTTACTTTATTACTGCAGCTGTGAGATGTGTTCACTTTGAACTTGTGCTCTAACATGGACTTTTAATATAGTGAAAGCTTCTTCAGTTAAGCCTAAAATATATCCTATTTTTCCTAATTGGTGATGTTATAGTGGATTAAAAACCCTCAACTAGCCGAAATCATCAGGAAACAAGTTCTTCTTCCAGGCTGCTAGGAGGTATGGGTCAGAAATTGAGCATAACTTTGAGAAAAGTTGTGTGTTGGGTCTGCCTGTGAGACTTAGTTATGTTTAATGTACTTGGCTGGATTGTTTTGTGGATTTTAAGGTTTACTTTTCTGGGTGGGGGAAATTGCCAAGCCTCTTCCTTTGCTCTGTAGCCTGCCTTGCTGCCTGTCTCTGTGCAGTGGATGGTGGAGTTCCAGGTGGTGCCAAGGGCTCCTTTTGCATCATGGCTCTGTTCTCTGAGTTTCTCGAGTCATGATGTGTTTTACAGCACCATCAGCTAAATCAGTTGTCTTTTGACTTTTGAATAAATAATGACAGGCTTATTGTATGCTGATGTGATGAGAAATAGGATTATTACAGAACTTTTTTTAAGAGTGGCAGATAATATCTGTAAAACGATTGCTGTGGTGGCAGAACTTTCTGTATGCCAGTTATTCACGTCAGCAGCTTTGATAGATATCTTGGATTTTCTTGTTGGTGGTCATAGACAGCTCTCTCTAGAGACCCAGAGACACTTTTAAGACATGCGTTTGTATATTTGACCAAAGGTGGTTGTTGTGGTTTAACCCCAGCCAGCAGCTAAGCACCACAGCTTAGCCCCAAGAACATTTTTACATTGTTCTTGGGACTTTTTCAAATGATGGCAATTTTATTTTTGTATTGTTTTTATTGTAAGCTACTGGTCTTACTTGCTCACTCAAAATGAATTCACAGTGTCATTGGAAGTATTTGGTGCAGATCTATGATGATTGGTGTTTATGGGAGAGGCTATTTCCTGGCATTTAACTTTTTTTCCCTTTTTGTTTCAAAGAGTACTTTCATTTGATTTCAAAATTGCTGTTTATATGCATGGTTTTGTCACTTGGTCTTAGTATAGCAAATAATTTGGCAGAGTAGACATGGGTCTCTGGCTGAACGTGGGGGCATCAAGTCTCCCAGATCAAAACTTTTTGTATTTGAGTAATTTTACTTCAGACAGAATTTAGTCTGGTCCCCTAAATTGGATGTTCACAACACAGATGTGGTTTGTTGGCTTGGACCTCTGACCATTTAGTTTTGGGCCACATTTGGTGAACTTCTGGGCACGGATTTTTAGCTTAGTTTCCTCTAGGAGCATTCTAGTTTATGCACACCAGAAAAACCTGTAGAAATTAACATAAATCATTCTGGGGGTGACAAAGCATTTAAGAGAGCACCCCAGAGAGACTGGTGAATGTCCATCATTGGAGATTTTTAAAGCTTGACAGGACAAAGCCATGAGCCACGGGGAGCAATGTGGCAGCCAGCCCTGCTCCAGCAGGAGCTTGGACTCCTGGGTTAAGCCTCTGTGGGCTCTGCAGGCTGCTAGCTGGTGATAGCTGGAGGGCTCCTCAGAGGGCACTGCTGTTGGAAATGCTATTGTAGGTACAGGTTAAACAACTTCAAAAGAGGAAAACCATCCTTTCAGCAAGCTTTTTTATTAAACCCATGTGAAACACTTTTCCTTTGGTGTCCAGCCCATTTTGTGTCTCTTGCAGGGGTAGCAGCACCCACCGCTGGTGACCCTCAGGTTGCAAACCTGCAACAGGAAGCCCTGTTTCCTTTATCTCTGGGCATGCAAGGAGGGCAGTGGGTTGTGTGTTTACTTATTTATTTATTTTCCCTCAGGAGACTCATGTAAGCAGAAACATACAACGGCTTGAACGTTTGCCTTTTGGCAGGGCCACAGCACAAATTTGCTCTTGCTGAAGAAACTGTGGCAAAGATCAGACTTTATTTTTTTCTTTTTTGCATTTCTGAAGTGTAACATAACTTTGTCTGCATGTTTAAAAATTAAAGAAGACAATGGGTGATGAAACTCAGACTGTGGGCTTAAATGTGTTAGTGCTATATAAAAGTCATTACAGTTCTTATCTGTGAACTGTTTAAAGATCTCTTTTGTTTTTGTGGACAAGGCTTCTCTCCTCGCTTTTGGAATTACCAATCTAATTTTTTAAAAAAATTTTTAAAAGCTAAAATGTTTGATACTATTTTTGGAATATTTTTGTATGTGTCAAATAGAAGACAATACTAAACCTCAACAAATAAATCCTAGAGGGCCTTCCCTTCTTCTGCTGGATGCAGTTGAGATTTCTAGAAGTATTTTTCTTTTCAAATTGGAAGGGCTGAAATAGGATTTTATGCTTTCAGTCCATGCAGAAGAACTGCATAATTGTGCAGAAGAAAGTTATGGTTTAGCATTTTCATGCCTTGAAAATAAACATATCTTCATGAATGACTTGGTACTGGCACTGATTATCTACTTTCCAAATGTATTTAACAGCTTGTTGTATGAATCAGAATAAAATAGTTCAATAGACTGCACTGTATTGATTATACAGCAGCTGGAGGAAAGAGTGAAACATGATGCTTTCCCACAGCTTTTGAGAAAGAAAACATTTAGAAGTGAGGAAAAAAGGAGATACTTATGTAAAAGCTATTAACATAGTTTATCCTTTCCTTGGATTTTTTTTTTTTTCCCTTGACCCTTCCCCTTCTTTTGCCTTTCTTTTGCAGTCTTTGAAGAAGGAAGTATTGACAGAAAGTCAGTTGTAGTTTTGTTTAACCCCGGTCCCCCGCCTGACTTACGCATTGTCTTGCAGGGTAGTCATTGACTTGTGCTTGATGTAGCTCTGGGAATTCCCATATCTAGCACTGTTTATTGCATTGCCATACAGAGATGGTAGGAGAATCTTTGCTAGGGTGCTTCTGTTAATATAAACAAAAGGAAAATGCTAATATCGTCTTAAAACATGCCATCAATTTCAAATTGAAAAGGCTTTTTTTTTTTTTAAATTAAGTTCTGTGGGTTTTTAGGGCTTGCCTGTACAGGGACATGAGTGGCTGTGGTAGTCTGGAGAAACACCTGCCGCAGACACTTCCGCTCTGCTCTTTGAACTGTGGGGTGTGCACTGTGGAATAATTTGAGAGCCTTAAGTTAATTCTTGCCTTACTATACAATTGCTTTCCTATCTAGGTAAAGCCGGAAGATCTGCAGAACGTCACAGGGTTTTTTATCATGTGCTAACATCATCAGGACTTTATTTTAATTCTGTACTATTGTACTTCTGTTTTCAGCTGGAAATTTTTTAAGGTTAATTAATGTGCTAGATAACATTTGAGAACAGGGAGGTACTATTCTGTGTCCAAACAACAGTATTGGAATTGGGTGTGAACATGCAACAGTGTACTGTGTATTCTAGATTTAATCACTTGTATATGTAGTGTTGATGCAGTAAAGACTTTCAAATTTGTTGGTAATTTAAAGTACATCTCCTGTAAAACAAAGGTGTGATAACAAGCAGTAATTAAATGTTGCAAAGGGTGCTCATCGTTGTTATTTTAACAGAAGTTAGTCATTGTCTACTGATTGTTGATGCCATTAAATATTATTTTTTAGTGTATAAGTTGGTACTTTACATACCTGAGCAACTGATTTGAGGTTTTCCGTTCTTGCATTGTTGAAGTATCTTTTTGTTTGTGCATGTTAAGTGTAATGACTTACCTCACACTGCCAACAACTTCATGACTGCCAAGGGAAAGAGGGCACATATTGTGAATGTGCTTTTTAGCTGTAGACATATCATGCATCGGTTCTGAAAATAGGGACGGAGGAAGCAGTCATTTTAATTCATTAATTGCAGCTGTGTAGAGCTGGCTACATGCAAAATAGTTATAGGCAAGGTAAGCACTGCCTCTTGTAGAAACACAGAGTGCCCAGAGATAGAAAATTTCTGAAGTGCTGGGTGAGGGAAGAGAGCTTAACTGTTCCTTATTTTTGTAAACCTGCACTTTGCTTAAAAAAACCCACAAAGCAATTGGTAGTAGTCATCAAATATTCCCAAGTATGGTACAGTCTAACTGTAGGTGACAGGTGTCTTTATGTTCTTGAAGTGGGGCTATAAGTGACTTAGGGCTGAATAGACAGACCTCATAAACTGATACAAGTACAAAAATTAAGGAGCAGTTGAAACAATTCTTAGATAAAATCCTCATTTAATCTTTCAGTTACGAGCGATAGGCAAAAGTAATTATAATTAACAAGGGTCAAACTTGAAGAAGTAATTGGTGAAACAGAGAGCTAGTGGACAGATTTAAAATCAAGTAATGCTTTGATCACTTAGTTGTTTGGAGCATATTGGAAGGTAGTGTTGTGAACAGCTGGAGAGGATAAAAGCAATCCAGAAACATCCAGAGTTAGCATGGCTAGTGCTTTTTGGTAGAGAATAGTACTGAAAAAGCAATTTTTAGACTTGTGTTTAAATACCCTAGCTAAAACTATATGAACAAGTGAATTAGATCATCTGTTTCTGCCTCTCCCTTCTTCTCTCCCTCTTTTCCCTAAGTGTTATAATTTACAAAAGAAGGGTCCAGAGATGTCTCATTTTCTAGATTTAAAAGTGAGAGAAGAGTTGAAAATCCATTTGAAGGGAGGTGGGAGAAGAATCAGCACAACTCGATAGAAATGAAGCTAAATGCTTAAAATTCTGACTAATTTCTTAAGTTTGGATCCTGCTTTCTTCAGGAATGCTTAGCTTTTTTTCCCAGGTATTGTCAGAAAACAGAACTAAATTAATGCTTTTTTGAAACTTAGCTACAAATTAGGACTTTATTCCTTGTAACAGAGAAGTTACATGAGGATTGTATAAACATTGTACCTGCTTGTGTGGTTTTTCATGTTCACATTTTTACATGGGGAAAGAGGACTTGTGAAACAGTGTTCTCTGTTTCAGTGGCATTTTACAAGTTGCAATAAAAACTTGGCTCTGCAGCAGTATGTGGCTGTTATGTGCTTGCAAGTAAAGTAATTTAATGTTAGTGTTTAATAGTACTTTTGAAAATGAAGTAATGGTATACATAGTGTAATGGAAAATACTCCTAAATAGTGGTTGGTTTCTGCAGTACAGTCTTTTCCTCTTGTTGATGAAGGAGGTACAAAAACCTGTTTGCGTCAGATGTTCAAAGCCATTTTGCCAGGTAGAAAAATTCTTCTGAAGGTGGTGTTTTTTTTTTTATTTTGAATCTAGTGTTAGGGCTGAGTGACTGTTCTGTTGGCTTGAAAACATTAACAGCAGTAGCTATCTTGTTACAGCCAGCAGTAGCTAGCTGTAACCCCTCTTTGTTATCACATTAGTACTTAGCTGAGATGCCAAAAGCTCTTGAAATACATTGCAGCTTCAAGCAGGTTAGGTGCTTGAATACTGGCACCGTGGGTTGCAAGTCAGTGTGTTTTATTATCCCTGTGCTCAAAATTTTGAACCAAAGACTTAGGATACTACTGAAGTGCCACTGCTGTTCAGTTTATAACGATGTTAATTAGTGCTGAACGTCATTAAGATGAACATATGCAGTGTTAATGAAACTACTTGTGAAATTGAGCTATTGTCATTATCTCACTGAGTGGTTGTACAAAAGTTGCTTGACTGCCCCACACGAAAGATAATTGAGAAGGGCTTACGGCATGTAGCTGTCCTTTGGAAATGGATCATCTCATCTCAGTCACCTCTTCTGAGACACTGGATGGTCAGAGACTTGGCTGCAAGGGGAAGGACTGTTTTAATAACAACATACAGCTTTGAGCATACTCTCTCCTCAGGGCCTTAGCTTGTCTTGTGAACACAAAGACTTGTCCCATCTCATGATTACATGTGAGGAGCAGGCTGTTGCTTCTGGTAAGATTAATATAATCTGACCTGCTCCTTTTTTGCATCTAGGAAAGAAGGTATTTGTGTTGGGAAGGATCTGTAAATGGTATCTACTAGTGGCAGAAACAATTACTTTTGGGATGAAGTTTGATTTCCTTATATCTCATTCCTCCTCCTCACTTAGTTTTAAACTAGTCTACCTGTCTTGATTTTAAAAAAAAGGGAAATTAATCAAGCAGGAGAATTACAGTATTGACATTAGATAAGTATTTTGTACTTGTGTCTATACTTTCATGGACGGGAAAGGGCCAAAGCCCTAATTGGGCATCTTGGGCAAAATACAAAATCATCTAGATAACTAATGTGGTGCAGCATAGTTGCATGATAGTTGTGCTGCTCTGCATTGCATGCACTCTATTTATTTATGGGTACTAATGAGATTGTATTTTGATGTGACATTACTGTATTTGTATTCATTCATTAGTTTACCTCATTGACTTTGTGAAGTAAGGAAGTGCAGGTGCCCTTGAGAAAGTTGTTTTAACACACACATGAGAAATCTGTAGTAGTGTGCAGAGCAGAAGCCGCCTCGGGCTTTAGATTTCATCCTACTGTGGACAAATTTATTTATAACTAGCTGTAAAGCTGTGCTGGAGACTCTTGAGCCAGCTCAGAGGAAGGCAGGGACTACATCTGCACTTGTCTGCAGCCTGCTTTTTGCTCCCAAGAGTTGCTCTGCTCAGCTCAGACTCCTGCTGTTTACTGCGAGCAGTCCCTGGCCTCATGGGATCTCACGTACATCAATGGCCCCTCAGTAAGCTTGAACAAAACCATGACAGCTACGGATTAGTGCTCAGACCTGTGCCCTGGACTTATTTTATTTATTATTATAGCTTTAGCTCTCAGTGCCTGCATGGCACAATGTAACGCTCTGCTGAGTTTGTAGTTGCATGTGTATAGCATTTAATAGCAGTGGCACAGCATTGCATGTGAGCTAACCAGCCTTCCTCTTCAAGCTTAGGGACAGTGTTGGGCTAATGTGGCTGTCACCTTTCTGGTTCTGGCATTAGTCCAGCAGTTTTAGCTCAAAGGTCAGAAGATCAATGGTACCAGCATAGTACCTGGCATGCTACAAATTAGAGTAATGCTGGAATAGATTGCCTTGGATTTTAATTGCCTGCTAGATAATCTCTGTTTTAGTGAGCTCTTGTGCATCTTGACCTGTAGCAATAGAGAATGAGAAGGTCTATAAAACTGCAAAAGGAATCAAACAGAATGCATGAAAATGCATAGAAATTGTCAAATCCAACGCCATTAAAATGTATTTTAAAGTATTCCTTTAAATCTGGATTAATATCTGGTGTAGGCTCTCGAGACATCTTCAGAAAGAATTGTGTTCAAAAGTTACATGTGAAGTGCTGCCTGGCTGTACTTCAGAGAATGTCTTTGCTGACACTACACCCTGTGAGTCAGCCAACATGCCTCGCATTGTCACTTGCAGTTTTTCCATTTTAGTCTTTGTCTAGTTCTAGCAAATGCGTGGATAGTGTTCTTCAGCTCAGCGCTAGCTCGGGTCTCTGTGCTGCATGGCAGTCACTGCTGAGATTGCAGTTGCTCTATCCTGCATTTCCAATAACAGCTTTGAGGCAAGGTTGCCCTCAAAGTTTTTGGTTTACTGTGGAAGCCAGCTGGGGTGGTTATGCTCTGTGTGTTCCTTCCAGTTTGCTTTTTTTCCTTAACACTTCTCTCTCCTCCCCAACTTAGTAAACATTTTGAATTTGCTGGGTTTTGGTTTAGCCCCTTGGATGTCTAAAAGTGTCCAACAGGTCTTGTAAAAGCAAACTAATGAGTGGGTGAGATTGAGTCCCAGCAGTGGTGAGAGCTGTAGCACACACAAGGATGTTGTAAGCTGCCAGAGAAGCTGTGTGATGAATACAATTTCATGGGAGGAACTTCAGCTGGAGTGTATGTATTTTTATATATCAAATCTGAGAGAGATTTGAAGGTACCAAGATGTTGTTGGTTCATGTAATTGCTTGTTCTGTATAGATTTCTGTCAAGTCTTCCTTCTGGAAAATGCGCAGAAGATAAAATGTAGTGGGAGCCTGTAGTGGTATCTATCTGTGTTTAGGTTGCTCAGTATTTTCTGTAGTTAAATGTCTTACGAGATCTTTTTCTTTCTTCCCCCCCAGTATGGTTAGCGCTACTGCTGTGTGAGCAGCTTTTGTGGTTTTTTTGGTAGAGGAAATCACTTTGTATCAGGGAAATGCCTTCTTCCCCCTGAGTATTTTGAAATACAACAACTCCCCCCCCTCCAGTGTTAGTGTTGAAAATTGAAATACTGGTTACCAAAAGCTTTTTCATGCTACCTTTCCTCAAGAAGAATATTTTCACTGTGCTGCCGAGATGTACGAGTGTTTTAAGGCTCACCCTGCAAAATTCTGCGAACATCAGAGGAGGACGAACACAAAGGGGACCCTGCCCTTCCACTGTCCTCCTGATTCACTCTCACCAGACACTTTCAGCTTCCTTCTGACTGCCTGTACTTACTGGCAAGTGTTGGGCTTGGTTGAAAAGAGGTGATGTGATGAGTGTGAAAGAAGGTTTTGTTCTTGCTTTTGCTTGTCTGACCGAAAGTTTAGCATTTTTTTCCTTCAATTTTTTTCTATTCTGTTTGAGAAGTTAAACAGGTTCATTTTGTACCTAGACAGGGGATGCAGAGGCTAATTGTTTTGGGTCTCACTGGTCAAGTGGTATGAGACAACATCCAAAAAGGGCATCCTGACTGAGAGAAGATTGACTGTTCTGTGCTTGTAATGCTTTTGATTGTTGGACAGTAAGACTGCAGGTAAAGCAGAATTTTTAATGACTTAGTTTTCAACTCAAGATTGACTAGAAGGTAGTTTTGCATGTGTACAACAGGAGGAACCTTACATTGCAACCTAAGTGTTTATATCCATCTCGGAAGGGGAGATCTTTGAATAAGCTGTGTACTGACTTTGGTTGTCTGGGACAGTGGCACCATGTGAAGCAGTAACGGGGCCAGACTCCTCTTGCTGCCTCTCATAGTCCAGCAGCTGCCCTATGATGTGCGGTCTGGGCTCAGTGAGCTCTTGCTTCCCTTCCATTCTGTTGCTCCTGAGCTTAGAGATCTTTGGTCCTTCTTTCCTTCAAGAGTTGAGGAGAATACTTGTTTCTTCACCTGCACTGACTATTTGCCTGGCCTAATACTAGATGATAGTGATTCACAGATCTTTTAGGATAACATCTTTTTGGGGCTGCCGTAACGGTTTTGCAGTTTAGGTGGCAGTGTCTGTCAGCCTGACCCTTTTTCAGCCATTCAGCATCAGTCAGCACTGTGCTGAAGAAGTGCTGCACCACACAATGCATTTAAGTTTCTTCTTAGTAAAAGGAGGAAAGAGCAATAGCACAGAGAGCCATGTAAGCTGGTGTGAAGAGTATGTAATAATATATATCCAAACTTAAGGTTACGAAGTTAGAGCACTGGTTCAGTGATGCTACAAGCAGGGCTTTAGGACTCTCAGTCCTGGGTCAAAAGTACAGTGGTCATATGTGAAGTGTCAATCATAAATTATTCTGTTGGCTTTAATTAAATCAAAATCAAAATACTTACCAGGTAGCAGCATGACTTATTTGCATTACACATTAATTATTCAGACCACTATGATTTTGTAGTGAATTAGATATAATGCACTTTCCTGCCACTGATACCAGGTTGGTATCATGTTCTGCCAGACTTGGTAGAATTTGAATGTGTGCCTGAATCTCATTTGGATCACATTTATCATGTTTGGGGATGTGATAGTGCAGAGATTTTCTGTAAATGCTTGTGAAACTGGTATTTCATCTCCTGTAACTTCCTGACAACTTTATCTCACAAATATTTGAGGAAGTGTACTTTTCAACTTTTTTTGTACCTAACAAATAGCTGATTTTATTCAGTGTTTGAATGGTTATAGAAGGGTTGGTCTTTGCATGCATTGTGCAACCACAGTTGTCTAAAGTTATGAATGGATGCTTTCAGACATGGTAAACTGATCTTCATTGTATTTGTCTTTTTGTTCATCACTGATTCTCAGTGTTATGCCAAACCCAAAGCCTATTTCTAATTTTGTAAAAGGGAAAAAATAATTCAGTCTTAGTGAAGCAGATTCGTTCTTGAATTCTCTTTAATCTTTTTGATAGATAATGAAACCACAAATCTTTTTATCTGAAGAATGCTAAAGAAGGGGCCATTAGAGGAAAAGATTTTAATGGGATCATAAATGTTCTATTTGGATCTGTCTTGCTAGACATTGCTTGGAAACTTAATCTCCTTCTGAAGACGTTTATATGTTCCAAGTTCTTGGTATTTGACCTGATTTTATTACGAGCTGCTATTTATGTTTCAAGACTTGAATTGCGCTCTTTTAAATTCTTTTGACCTTTCTTTTGCAAAAGGGAAAAACGTACTCTTCTAGCCTTGTGACTAAGCGTGTTTTTTAAAAACTAAAAAAAAATTCACATAGGATCTGGGGTCAATTTTCTACAGAATAGGAGATGCTGAGGTTCATAAGTAGTGTCATTGGTGCTACAGAATGTCTGAATCTATAATGTCCAGAAGTGCAGGGTGAAGAGGTTCAACTGTGATAATGTTGGGAGGTTTTTGACAAAATATTTGTTAAGGGCATGGCTTAAGGTGATTTATTTTTATTTTGAACTATGGCAGATTTAAAGAAATTCTAATTATTTTACTAGAGATTCCATTTAAATGTTTTTATTTTAAAAAAATTTTTTCCCCCAATAGTGGCATTTATCAATAATGTTTAGAAAGAGGAAGGGATATTTCTTTTTCTTTCAGTGTTTTACATGCCACTAACAGAAGTGTCTTCTGTTTACACCTCCTGCAGTCGAGGAGTCTTTCCTTGCCCTGATTATTGAGTTTCAGTAACTTACGGTACCATCACGTCTAGAGGCAGCAAACAAAACAGGTCAAGTACCAGTCAAGTATAGCTCAGATTGTGGAGATGGATGTTTCTGTTGAGACCCTCCTGTTTTTATGGAGGCTAACTTTCACTGACTCTGCAGATGCAGATACTTTAATGGTTCCGTGTTCTTAATGGGCAGCGATCTCTGGAGCTCCTCTGGTCCAACTCTGCTGCTCAAAGCAGGGTCAGCTGAAGCTGTTGCTGGGGATGTTGTCTCGTTAAATTTTGAACATGTCTGAAGATAGAAACTCTGTAGTTGCTGTGCGACTTGTTTTAGTGTTCAGTTGCCCTTAAAGAAAATTTTTTTGATGTTTACAGGATATTTCTGATCAACATGTTGCAGTGCCTGTCAGGAGTCAAGGGAAAAGATTTTCCTGGATACTGTTCAGCATTTGTTTCATTGTTTGATTTCTGCTCTTTGTTTGTGAGCTACATAGAAACTGTAAACTAGAGCTACTCACTGGGCCTCTCTGTTAGATGAGGAACAGCGTAAGAAATTCAGTTTTGGTCAGATACAACTCTTACCTGATGTCTTTGGCTTTCTGAAAAGCTTTCAAAGAACATTATCTATGTAATTGCTGTTTTGCTGGCTTGTAGAAGCAGGTGGCATAGTTCTTCTGCACATATGCACAGAATTCTCCAGTCCTTCTATGGAAGGTTGACACATGCTTTAGATGTGAAACTTGCAGTTAAAGGGTTAGTTTTGATTCATACCTGTAAGTCAGTCTGCTAGAGGTCTGTTTTTGTATATTCTGGGAATGCAGCATCTTTTTTTTGTATGAAAATGGGGAAAAATGTGTAGAAGACAGTTTAGTGCTTCATTTCTGTACCTCCAGAAAAGCTTGGTGTTATAGTCTGAACTATACTTCAGGGAAACTGCTATTTTGCATGTCTTGTTCATTCCTTTATTTGCCACACTTGTAGTGGTTGCTAAAAGCATAGCTTGGAATTACAGCAAAATTTACTACTTACTTTTAGGTGATGGTTGTTTTGTATCAAATATGATGCTGTGCAGGTGGTTTTGGAAACCTCACTTCCCCACAAAGCTGTTATTTTGTACATGTTTCTCTGTGTTGTACTGTAGTAAGTGATTAATTTGAATAATTGGAAAGCAGCCTCAAAAATTTGGATGAAAACTTTCATGTATAGTCTCAGATTTGTAGACTTATTTAGGCTGAAAGGAACCTCTGGAGGTCATCTACTCCAACCTGCACCACTGAAAGTTTGAACAGCATAAATTTTGGTGTACAGTGATAGTGACTTTAGCTTAGTCTTTGCTGTAATCTCCCCTTATGTCGGTGGAGAAAGCAAGATGATCCCCCAAGTCTTCTCCAGAGTAACAAGCACAGGTATCTCAGCCTGTCCTTGTTCCTCATGTACTGCAGCCTCCAAACTGCTTGGTGGTCTCTGCTGAGCTTTCTTTATTCCATCTTTGTTACACTGGGCAGGCTAAAACTACTCATGCTCATTTAGCTGAGATCTCACTGATGCTGAGCAAAGTCCATGTCACTTACTAGGTTTAGACAGAGCACCAACAAGCACTTCAAGACAGATATTTTTAACTTGCTCTTGTCTAGAGCTTGAGATTGTGCGTTTTCAGAAATGTCTATTTTTATTCCTAGATGCATGAGAAACCTTAGATTGAATAATTTTTTACTGTATTACTGTTTTCAGAAAGGGTTATTTGCATTGTTTAGCTTGAAATAGACTAATTTGTAGCCAACTTGTTTCATGCAGCTGCAGATTTAATCAATATATTTCTCTGCTCTTTGAAGCTTTTTTCTGTCTAAATTGAACTTGCACATCATTTTAGTTATCCTACTGATGCATTTTGCCTTGTGTGGCATGTTATGTTGCATTTCTTCAAGCTAGGCATCAAGCAAACTGTGGTGGTTGTCTGACTTGGAGTGAAAAAGTAGTTTTCTGCCCTCTGTATTCCTGGTGTCAGCTTCCAGTTTATAAATTACTGTTTGTGTGATCTGCATGCAGGGATGCACTTTGCATCGTATTTTAATGTGTCAAAGTCAGTAAAAGTCATGCCAGAATAAATGCTTATGGGAGAAAAATGAAAGTGGGCATTCTCAGAAACACTGAGTAGGGAAATGAAGTAGTGGCAGGGAACAGAGAAAAGACAGTAAAGATATTTTTGTCTGATGCAAATCAGTCTTTCACGTGGCCCAGTGAAAAAAGATGCTTTGCCCTTGCTACTTGTATCTTTTATCAGATTGCTTGTGATGTCTAACAGCCTGCATGATGATGCCAGAGCAGAAGCAAGCTGCCATAGAGCTCTCTTGGTGCAGAGTCCAGGTCATCCAGAAACTGGATTCTTGGTTTAGGTTCAGACCTCTCCTATGGTAATATTTTTAGTCATATAACTTTGATTTTTGCCAAAGACTAGCTAAAACTTGCTAGGACCTGCACAACATTATTTTCTGGCAGCTGCAGCTCTTGTGCCATGGGTTCTCAGCAGGTTGGATCACTTGCTTCATTTATAAGATAGCACATAGTGTTTCAAGACATAAGGACAAATCAGTTTGCAGCCTGTGCTTGTCACAGCTGTCTTGCCTTACACCTCATGGGAAAAGATTTATCAGGCATAATTATATCTAATTGAGACACTCTTGTTATCTTGCCAGTGTTACTCTTTTCTGTTAATTTGATCAGTGGACACAGATGAGATAAAAATGTAAACAGTGCCTATTTGAATGGGTTTGTTCTTCTTGGATTATTTAAATGATTCATTTAATCTGGCATGAAATTATGTGAGTTGTCACATGGAGATTCAACTAACTCGGGTTTTCTACCTCTTAGAGTTTATTTTATTTCCATGAGGTAGGTTTAATATTTTTAATCACTTGTACAGGATGAACTTATTTCATAATGCACCTGCAACTTGCTTTCTGTAGTCACAGACATGGACCTTTTTTAACTGCAGCTTGTTCTTTGTAGAACAGCTTTTAAGAAAATCCACAGTGTTCACGGTTATCAACATTTTCAACCTTACTGTTGAAATATTATTTGTAGTAGATGTAGCTCAGTTGAACCTTAATAGACTTGTAGGAGCTTACCTTTCAGTCTATATGTGTAATGCATGAATGCTTCAGGAGAAAGCAAGGCTGTATTTTAGGGTGGGGAGTCTCTGCCTTAACTTGAGTGAAATAATGGTGGCTTGTAGGGGGATTATTGTAGGGAAGCTGTAGAGACATTATTGTTTCTGGGTGAAAGTCTGTCTGATGTCCTGGAAATACAAATCTTGAAATAGAAATGCTGAGGAATTGGGAATGAAGAGGAAGGGAAATAAAGTTATTGTTACCTCAGACTTGAGTTGCCTTTATGTGTGAACTGTTCTGTATGTGGAATTACTTGTAGGATGGATAAGCTGAAGAAAATTGGGGTGTAGTAAACTTGAATTAATTTTTCTTTCTTTCTCGTAAAATACATTGTTAAGCTTTTATTCTCTCCATTAAAAAGTGTTTGTTTTCAGTGGCAGAAATATGGCTAGAAATATTTTTATTTTTAGCCTAAGGCACTCTTTAGTTGGAGAGGGAGGTTTGCCTGTGTGTAGGAATCATTCTAAAACTGCTTTCTGTTATTGTTTTAAGACAGTGGTCTATACCAGATAAACATTTAGAATACGTCTTGACTGGAATATGAGAGTTAATGGCTCATTTTTGCTTTTGCTAAGAAGGTTGACTGAATACCTTACTGGCTGTACTTGGCTTTCAGTATTTACCAAATGTGGGTTTAATTATGGAAACTGAACCGGCTTTAAAGCAGCTGTGGCCAAGGTGAATGCAGTCCTTTTAGTCCCTGTCTTTACTGGTGAAATCAAAGAAATGATCTAGTACATGTAAATTTATTTTAGTTTTTGATTTCCTTGCCTTTGAAAAATGTCTTACAAAACACCACCCTCTTTCCCAAAAAGCTGACAGAAAAAACAGAGAAATGCCTGACAAAATGCCTTTTCTATCTTAGCAGTCATACAGAGTGGTGGTGCTGCTCTTCCCATGCTGAAGTGCTTGTGGAAGATCCAGCATGCCTTGCTCTGACATCATGTGCAGTGCTCTGTGAGGGAGTGCCTGGAGAAGAAGGGCTCCCAGGTGGTTATACACCTTCACAAAAAGTACTGCACTCGTTTGGGTTGTACCGAATGCCTTCCCTCTGCATCATGCATGAAACTGTAAGGGATGCCTGTATTTCAGGTTTCCCACACTTGTTCATAAATTTGTGTTCTTGGTTGCTTGTGACTTCATCAGACTGATCTAAATTTACTTGAGCAAATAGAAGAATTTGTGTAGCATTGAGGAGTGGGCGCCACTGGTGGGGCATTAATACTTTTCTGCAAAGGCAGCTGAACACTGAGTGGGCAGGTAGTCAGCATTGCTGATTTTTAATTTTTTTTTTATTATTTATTAGTTTTCTCCCCCAGCTGATGCTTTTGAAAAGTTGTCTAAGAATTGCTTCAATTAATGAGCTTTATCTTTTTTGAGAAGCCTTTCCTTTTCACTGGTGGGAGAATTAATGATAGAGTACTTGCTTGATTAGTCTTTGTTTTCATGTGTTTCAGTAGATAAAATGAGGACTGTTCTTAAAAGCTAAACTCCACTTTGCATAATTGCAGCAACACTAAGTAGTAGATCAAACAGTAATTAGCTGAACAACTGGCTAATGACCACTGGAAGAGGAGAGAAAATGGGCAGGAAGGGTGTGCTGCTGTTGAACCTGTACCAGGTTGTATTCTGGCTGAGAGTCTTTACTAGGAAAAAATGATGCTTATTTGGCAGACTGCTTTTTAGTGTGACCCTACTGATCACCATGTCTCCTGAAAGGCAACCCTTAACTCCAGCCTGCAAAAAGAATTAAAAACTGATACTAGAATATGTATTCAAGGTATAATCAGATCTCAATATTTGTATATTGAGGCTTATAACAAATGTTATTAATGTTTTCATTTTTTGAACCGTATTGTCATAATAATGACTTTCATTGAAGGTGTATGTAAGAATCTTCTTGATGTATGCACTTGCTGGGACGTAAATATTTCATTTTTAGAGTTTACTGATTTGCAGCTCTGGCTGTGTGTAAAGTAAGAAGTAGATTGAGAACTGAGTTACAGAACTTGAAGTAGCTCTGTACATCCAAGGCTACTGCTCTACCCTGCTGAGAGGTGTTGATAAAGGTCACCTTAAGTATCAGAGGAAGGTTAATTAGGGAGAAAAATCACCACCAAGCAAAACCCCACTGGCTACGTCTTCTAATAAACATATGGATCTGGCAAATTCCCGAACCATCTTAGTGTACCTGCTCCTGTGGGAGAGCCGTGTAACTCCTGTGCTTGCTTAAGGTACTGTTGCTGCTGTGTGAAGTGAATGGGTGATGTTTTCAGCAGGGAAGTGTTCAAACTGTTGGTTCAGCTGAAGGGTGATCTTGCCAAAAGGGCTTTTTGTGTTTTGAACAAATTGCACAAATTGATTGTTTTTGTGTACCTAAAGCATGATGGAGGCATATGGTGCATCCATAATTGAACTTGCTGTGTAGTCTTACTCAGTTTATCAGTTTGCTCTGTGAATTGCTTATATAGCTGCAACTGTAACTAAAATTTTGCTTGGTAAGGTTTTTACAAAAGAAGATAATGAGTTTGGAATGCTTATTTTGGGGGAAAAAGGGATTTTTTGGTATGTATCTCTGTCATGATGCTGTTGCCATTAAATCAGATCTTCTACTTTTGATATATTTTAGATGACAACTATTCTTTGGACTTGAACAGATGTTGATTCTGACAGGAATAAAAATCTGAAGGTTTTTATGAACCCACAGCTATCTAAAGGAATTGATGGGCAGGGTAAGAATTCCCTTATCTTGCATGAACCCCTTGTGGGTATCTGGCTACTGTAATGCATAACATGCCACTTCCTCCTACATAAGTGGTAAAAACAGAGGAAGTTATGAAGGATAAAGACAGCAGTCAAATTCAGTCTGTCTCCCTTTCATTATAAGGCAAAATATCATCATTTGGAGTAGTTAAACCTGGAAAATGGCAGACATGAAGTGCTTTCCAGAATACAGATATATGGTGGCAGAACACTGTTGAAGGAAAGGAGGTAAATTTTTGGCACCTGTTTATTTTGAAATGTAACAAAAAAACCTGAAGTGCCATGTTGACAATGGAGCTTGGAGGAAGCAGATTTTAAATGAGATTTAATATAGTGAGGTCATTACTGTTACTCAGGGAGTTTGGTTTGAAATATTCTAAAATGTATTTAATTTGAATTTTAAAAACTTTTTTTCTTGTCATATTAAAGTTTTGCCTGATTTTTTTTGGCATGCAGTAGAAAGCTCACATTGTGAAGAAGATTGAACAGAAATGGGCTGAGAAAGAAACCTTCTGTTTCTTTTGAAGGTCTGTTACACTGTGTAGTTAAAACTATATCTGGATTTTTGTGTTAATTTCTCTTGACTTCTTTAGCTGCATAGCTATAGACTCTTCATTGTAACAGTTTCTGACCTTTTGTTCTAATTGTTAATGGAAGTAGAATGACTTGTTAAAAAATGTTGTAGGAATTTAGAGGGATTTTGATGGACAGAAAGAATCATCCTGTGGCAAAATTGACTTTGTACAGTGGCTTTATACTTTGAAGGTCTTGTATTTCTACCAAAGAAAATGTAATTTCTGCAGTGCAATGCTAACATAGATTTGTCTCAGTTTTTTCTTTTTAAATGTGAGGAGTGTCTGTGCTTGAGACAAGTGGAATAAGGGGAATTTACCAGTGTGCAGGTAGGTTTTTTTTTTTCCGTATTTCTTAAAGGCAGCTGAGGAAAGAGCAAAGGTGGTTTAAACATACTGTGGTGTTACAGATAAGCTAACAATAGTTGTGGTCCTGTTTGTTCCTTGCAGGTTAGAAAATTATTGAAGATGTTAGTAACTTTTTTTCATTAGTGTTATCTTTTTGAGGAGTACTTAGGCTCTTCAATGTAATGAGTTCAGTTATTTTTCCTGAGAATGGTTTAGACGTTGTCTTTAATTGCAGTTTGGACTGTTTTTGGAGGAAGGGTATTTTGTGAATTTTCAAAATTTCTTACATAATTGCTACCTAAGCTAAATTATACAGAGATAGCACTTGTTAACCTGTTGTGTGCCCAGTGGCCCTCTTTTCTGAATGTTCGTGAGCCATTCTTACGTGCCCAGGGGAGACCTGCATAGTTAAGACAGAATAGAGTGGGGAGCTTTTGTTTCACTGGTTTTGGTGTTTTTAAATTTTTAATTTGAAAGCTCTAAGCTTATAAAAGCACCGAAAACTGAAATGTGCTTAAGTGCAGGTTTTGGCAGGGCCAGGATTTCCTTCACTCTCCTTTGAAGTTCTGATATTGAGAGATGTCTCTAAAAATTTTGTTTTGACAGTCTAGGAAAGGGACTTTCAATATAACCTCATATACTTAATGATGAACTAGGGTGCCTTATGTGTCAGACTTACTCCTGGAACTGCATTATGACGGGCCTCTCTTACTGCTAGAGTTTGCTTGTGGGCCCCCCTCCCGTATAATGTCACTGCTGCACAGGTCGTGGGGTCATGTTGCTGTCTCAGTCCTCCTCTGCCTCATACATAGAATTGCAAAGACGTTAGAAGGGCAATAAGCTGCACCAAAAGATTAGCTCATGAAGTCTCATCCTGAAACTAGTGTGGTTACTTTAGGTGCTTCCGGGTGCTTATATGTTGCCTTCTCTGAAGGCCAGCAAAGATAGCAAATACATTTTTAAAGAGCTGGTGTAACTTTTTTCTGTTAACCAAGAAGAACACAGGTTGTAACAAATGCAACTTTGCAAGTATAGTGCAGCTGCTGTCTCATTCTGAGAGAATTCACAGCCACAACAATTCTTTTGTATTTCTTTTGATTTTATATCCTTCTGCAGTGAGGATGTTAATTGAGACTGTTGTGGGTTGTTTTGGACACTAGAAACTGGGGTGAGACAAAGTCTCTTTCTTTATGCAATACACAGCTGTTGGGTGAGAATAATCCAGTTATGTTTTAAACTGTATTTGAAATCTATAGGTGACAGTTCCCTTGGTTTCCTTTTTTCTCTCCCCCCCCCACCCCATTGGGAATGGGTCACTCCTTTCATTTCTCAGTGCAGTTCCCACCTATACAATGTCAGTGATCTGAGATATTTATGAATTTTCTGTGTGTTCCTGTTATGAAACATGCATTTTGTAAACTGGTTTTTTTCCCCTCTCCTCTTTCAGATCTATATTACAGGGTGTCACTGCCAGCTCTCTACATGGCAGATTGCTTCTGTGAATGTATTCCAACAGGTGTGTTATATTTGTTTTCCTGGCATTTGTTTTGCAATTTAGTATGAACGTACTTTACATCTGTATTTCAGTCTGGTTCAAACAAGTTTAGCTCAAGTAGTGGTTGAGTTGTGGTTTTGATGGAATGACTGTTTGGCAAGCATTGTCTGTAAATGCTTCGGTGCTTTCAGCACATAATATTTTGGGACTGCCATAATGCAATTGCATAATCTTAAATTACATGCTTACAAATAGGAGATGTTTTCAAGGATTGAATAGGAGCCTTGAATTGAAAATTTGGTGCATGAAAAAAATCTTAACTTTTGGTTATGACAGGCTTTATTTTAAAAACTTTTTTCCATTATGTGCAGGTTTCCACCTATTATGAGTCTTCTGATGATACAGGAGTGTGTGGGATTTGTTTCAGGTTTTATAGGGGCTCCTTAATGAAGCAGTTTGTTCAACTTTTCTAGTCTGTAGTTTCAGGTGACTCATTTGTGACCCTTGTGACATTCTCCCTTCTCCTCTGCTTCAAATGGTGTCTAGAAAACTTTGGGTTGATATGACATTCAGGAAATGCTGCATATATGTACTGAAAAATGAGAGAACAACAATTCTTTTCATCTTTTGAGAGTGACTTAGACACATACTAATCAACACTGTTTTACGTCTGTCGGTTTTGAGGACTTAGATTTTAGCCTTAAACACTGCAAAGAGTATATGTAACACGCCTCCCCTCCCCCCTCAATTGTTTCTAATAATATAAGAGGAAAATTGTAAGAAGTTATTACAAGCCATATACAAGATGCTACAAGCAGTTTTTACAGTGTTCTATTAGTTTAAGGACTGCCAGCATTGGAGATGACAGATTTAGGGTCTTATATTAAAAAATGCCTGATCTTTAGTGGATTCACTTCTTGAATTAAACTATAATTCTGATTTTGATGTTGTCCTGTGGCAACAATTATATATTGTGGGGAAGAAAATTGCTCTTAAATTCCTTGTTAAAGTCTGGCTATCTTACTGAGATTTCACCAATCCTTGTATACAATGGATAACTATTTCCTGCTTATGTTGCTGATTTTAGCTCTTTTTAATGCCTCCAAGGCCATAATTATCCATAATTTTTGTATGGAAGCCATGCTATATCTGTTTGTCACTTTTTCTCTAGTCCCTCTGTCTTTTTGAACAATGTGAGTGACAAACAGTAGTTAAGAAAAGAACTGTGGTAGGTTTTATGGGGCAATGATTTTTGTTTTATTTTTGCTTCTACACTATCTCAGTTGTTACCACTTGTGGTTATTTCTCCCTTCTATTGCAGTTATTGGCAATGGGTTTCATCTAACATTTATTTCACGATCAGCCAGTTGCTGTCCAAACCTTCTGTGGCTATCCACAGTGACTTTCAGACAAGATTATTCTGAATGGATATCAAACTTTTTATCTTTACGAAGTTTATGAAAATTTCTATAGCTGTCAGTTTATTCCATATTTTTAAGTATAGGTTAAAGCGTATATCCTTAGGGAAGGTTATCAGTGCATCATCCTCTTCCCTTCTTTTCTAATTACTGGATCACCATTTAAAAATGCTTGCTTCTTCTGCTTGTCTGCCACTTCATATTTGTTTATCAGTTGTAATTGGCAGTTAATTTGTTGCTCACATCCTATGAGGGTTTGGTTTCTTCAAGACCCTTCAATGAGAGATCTTAGTATTCTCCTAAACCTCTGTGTATGTTGCTGAACTTTCCAGATGTATTGCATCAAATAGTTTTTGTATGCTTATTGTCTCTTTAACAAATCCTAAATGTTTGGACTTCTCTTTATGGAAGTCAGAGTGCTTTACTACCTACTGTATTGTAAAGAAATGATGGATGTTGTTCTTTGAACAGGCAAGCAAAGTAAGATGAATAGTAAAGAGTACCTCCAGAAGAGCCAAAAGGCACACCTTGTAGTTGTGGCAATGGCATGAGATAACTCTGAATGCGTTTTAACCTGTTGCATTATGCTGCCTTAAACCCAGGCTGCTGTATGGTAGAACTGGAAATATTTGACAGACACACGTTCCCTGCCAGTTTCGAGGCAACCACACCCTGACTTGCTCGCTATGCTTACAAAGGTACATTTTTGATTTGTAAACAGTTCCTTGTTTTTGCTGTGTAATAAGAAGCTGATTTAATGACCTTTTTGAAAGGAACAAGAACGTAAATCTCAGCTTTTCTTAAAAGGTTCTTTTGTTTGAACACTTGAAGCTGATGAAAAAAATGCGTGACTTCAGTAAAGTTTTACCATGTCTGTAGTACTGAGATAGAGCTGGGGCAGCTCTTTGTGCCTGTTCCCTGCACTCAGGTGGTAGGGAAGTGTCCCAGGGTGGTGCTGCCTTGCCTGAACTTTCTTCCTTGCCCCCTTGCTAGCTGGGTAAATTGGTATGCTGCAAATACACAGGTGTATTTTAGACCTGTCAGTATTCCAGTGGCTGTCTAACAGTCAGAGATGTTCTATGTGGAGAGGTACTAGCAGGCAGGATTTGAGAGCCAGTATAGTAATGTGAAATAATCATTTGCACTAGATTTTGAGGTTATTTGAAAGGTACCATGTTACGTTTCAGATAGTAAGGGGGAGATGCTCAGAATATTTCTAGTCTGTTTGCCTTTAGAATTATTTCTCTGAGACTTCTAGACAATACATAAAAGTGAATTTCTGTTTGGGCTCTGGCATTGCAAAATGCCAAACACAAGACTTGTGAAGTATTACATGAACTAAAATGAGTTCTGTTACTGTTGCTTTCTGTAAAAAAATGGCTTTTCACTACTATTTAAAAAAAGATAACCCATAACCACAAAGATGATCTCAGAAAGTGTTATGACCTTTTAAGTCCACTTGATGCCACAGAATAATTTCATGCAAATATTGCATGCAAATATGCAGATATTTACACAAGAAAGTTTTGACTTGATGAGAGTTCTATGTGGATAATGAGCAGAAGGCTGGTTTTATGTGTAGCACAATTGTGGTGACCATGAACATATGCTTTGAGCTTTTATTTATTGCTCTAGTTTATAACTTTGCCTTCTCTTTGTGGGGAGCACACTCCTGTGTTTTGCGTGGTAATTTTTTTTACTTTGTAGTGTAGAGTAGGGGTAGAAGATCTTTTGGAGCCAAATAGTTTGATCCTGATTCAGTTAGCTTGCAGGTGCGTAAAAATCTGGTGTGAATTTAAAACATCAGAGCTCATTTAAGAAAGAGAATGTGCTGGGTTTTTTGGTTGTTGTTGTGTGGTTTTTTTTTTTTCCCAGTTTCTAGAAAAAAATGATAGGAATAGGAGCAAGAAATAATACAAAATAACATGAGAACTTGGTTCATGTGTTAAACATGATTCCAGTAAGACCAGCTTCTACATTATTGCCAGGTATATTATTATAAGTGTACATAACCATGTATTTTATATATGCATATATGCATATTTTGGTGTGCTTGTGGTCCTCATAGTCCAGAAGAGTTGCTGCACACAGTTCCTATAAAGGTTATTTTCTCTCACGGCTGGTTAATGAATCTGTTTGACCAAACAAGTCCATTAGTTCCTGAAAATACCTGCTCATAGAAATCTGAGCAGCAAAGTCCATCTAATAGCTTGAGCTATGTGTTAAACTTGCAGCTGTGTCCAAGTACTGGATTTCAGGGAATCAGCTTTTGAGGAACTTGGAAATAGAGGACGGTGCATCTCTTAATGCGTTTCATTGAATGTTTCCATACCCTGGTACTGAGTGTGTTACTCTGCAGAAGATGAGCTGAACTGAAAAACTTCTATTGCTTACTATGCATTTATAAGTGAAAACCATTAATGTAGAGACCTTCAGTGCTGTTCTTTTTATCCTTCATATGAACCAATTTTTCTGCTTGATATACAATTCCTCATCTGTTTCCAATGTCAAAGGACAGACAGAGGGCTTTGAAAGCAGTAATTACTTAAAGGCATGTGAGAGTAATGTCTTGCATTGGAGTCTTTAGGCTATCTTTGCTTGTGCTTTCCCCATGTGTGCTTTTTTAATTTTCTCTACTATTTAGTGGTTTTTTTCCAGTTTAAAATGAAATGTAGAGACGAACGCTATACTTTATTTGTTTCTTTTTAGTTACAAGGCCTTAAAGACTTTGTTATTCATCAAGAGAAATGAATTTTCAGAGTATGGATTCTGATGCTTGCATATATTTTATATTATAGACTTCAGTTTGGGCTAATATTTTACTGGCATCAACCTCTGTATAGCACAGAGATGCTCTGTGAGAAGCACTGACTTCTCTGTAGCCTGCCAAATGCTGTATGTGTGTTGGCAGCATGAATGCCATCCTTTGGATGAAATTTTTTTGATGCCAGGATTAAGCCACAGAAAGTAGAAGGAAAAAACAATATTGAGTCTGTTATCTGAAAAAAAAAATTAATAGGTTAGTCTTTCAGTATAGAAATGGTGAAAAATAAAAACCAACAGTTATGTGATGTTTCTTCACATTTGGATACTTAATACCTTTTCCAGAATGTTTTGAAATTTGTGGGTGATTTCTTTCTAAAAGAAAACAAGATTAACCATTTTGGTAGTGTTCTCAGTAAGCAGGAAATTTGGAAAGTTTTGGCTGCTGTATTTAAGAGGAATTTTAGAGGTTTTAGATGCTTTGCAATTCAGAGTTTGGCTTGATATCTCAAGAGGGAATAATATTAAAGTCATTGTGTTCTTAGTCCTGAAGTTTTGTGATAATTGTATGAGATAGTTACATTTTGTGAGCAGAAAAGACAGTGTGAAGGGCAAATAATTTTTTTTTCCTGAATGCAGTGGGATTTGGAATGTCTGAGAATATGATGTTTTCAGTAAATGCCCTGTTTCCTACTACATAGTTGTCTAATACAGATTCCCCTTGTGAGGGGAAGAGGAGAGGCAGACACTTCTTCTCTGTGGTGACCACCAGTGACAGGACTTGAAGGAATGGCCTGAGGCTGTGTCAGGGAAGGTTTAGGTTGGATATCAGGAAAAGGTTCTTCATCCAGAGGGTGGTTGGGCTCCCCAGGGAAGTGGTCACAGCACTAAATCTGACGGAGTTCGAGAAGTGTTTGGTCAATGCTCTCAGGCACAGGGTGTGACTCTCGGGGTGTCCTGTGCAGGGCCAGGAGTTGGACTTGATGATCCTTGTGAGTCCCTTCCAATGCAGCTTATTCTGTGATTTCCCTCATGGGAATGCATTTTTCTAGAACCATGAGCAAAAAAGTAATTCACCTAAAATTTGATGAAGAGTCCTAAAATTAAGTTTAAAACCTGTATTGAAAATGAAAATTAATCTTTGTGTAAGTTACAGAACTGACTGATTCCAGACGTTCTTTAAATGTGCATCTTGTTCAGAAGTCTACTCCCACAGTGCCCACAGTTGGAGAATGTCCTGTGTAGCTTTGGTTTCAGCCAGAGGTAAACCAGGGCTAAAATTGCGCTGCTGCTGCATAACTTCTTTCTGCTGAAGCATTCTACTTACCTTTCTTGCAATAGTATTAATAGATGGGCATAGTCAGTGAATCACAGAAGCTCATGGATCTGCACAGACTTTTGGGTTTTGACTTTTTGGATTATTTTTGCTTCTCAGCCAGAGCAGCAAAGTTATTCAGCTTGGTGTGGACGCAAGGGAAGATCGAGGTTGTGAGGCTGAGACACTGAATCTTCTGTCAGTCAGTGCTGTGTTGGATGATTCCAGTGGAGTAGTGAAATGTCAGTATTTTACTGTTAATGGTGTCATTGAAACTTGCTTTTGCATATCATCTTAATATAATAAAGTAATCTATCTATATAAAAATTTATCCTAATTGGTTTCTGCATTATGAAATCTTTTTAGAAAAGCTTCCCAATTTTGAATAGCTCTTTGCCTACCTGCCTTTCTTCCTTTTTATCCTTTATAAAAACAATCGGAACGATTTTCTGCAGTTTTGTTGCATCAACTTATTTTCTGTATCTGGTCACTATTTCCAAAAAGCAGAGAACTTGGATAAGTTGGTGTATTTTTTTGATACAGAAAAATTTGTAAGACAAGAAAATGCTCTTGGCTGACAAGGCCTATGCAATTGAAGTAAAAAAAAAAAAGTTCTTGATTTTAAAATAGTAATAAGACACTGTATAGCTGCATGAAAGCTCTCATATTTTATGCTGATTACAGTGTATTTTTGAAGGGATGTATTCAAGTAAAAGTAACATTAAAAAAGTATCAAAATTGTAATTGCTTTCAAAACAATGTTTTCTGCATCTTGAATTAATTATTTTCTTTATATTCCCGTTTGTTATTTTGTTTTGCTTCCTATACTCCATAAAAGATTAGTTGTATTGTGCCTTCTCTAAGTGTTGCTTTCTGTAAAATGCATTGTGTAACTTGTTTGTCCCTTGGCTTCCTTATGGATAGGATGTCCTGTAGTTGTTTACTCTTGTGGATTGCCATACTTTCCTGTCAATTTTGTGAATGGTATTGCATTTAATATTCTCATATATTCTTATGATAAAGAGATTTGATGATAGTGAGTTATTGGACTGTTCCTTATTACGGATGGTTTTAAATGCAAGCTAGACTGAAACTGGAAGTAAGTGCAGCTAGCAATACTTCTGAAATGCATGTTGGGGTGGGGGGGTTGTTCAGAATGGGCATTCATCGGCTGTGGGAAGTAAGGTGTAAAGAGGATAAAAGCAACAGCTTGTGCGTGTTCTTAAGGGAAGGAGTCCTTTTGTAGGGGCCCTGTGTGACTGGGACTAGGAGGTGCAACAGTGTTGTGGTATAACATTGAGTGCATATCTTCCTGCTTTCCTGTTTGTGCTTAAAAAAAAAGTTACTTGCCTATTCAGGAGAGCTGTTTTAGGAATGAAGTATGCTCATTTGGAAAGTAAGAGCAGCAGAATTTCTCTGAATTTGTGTTGGTTTCTCTGTCCCTTCATTCCAAGTGGGTGGTTATCAAGAAATCTTGCAATCTTGTGTCTGGTAGAGATAAGAATAAAAAGCACGAGTGCTGGGAAACAGTTTAAGTCACTTATGTGAAATTTAGCTTCAGATTCTGCTTTAGAAAAAATGGCCATATGCTGAAAAATGTCAACACATGTTCATAGAAATGAGTAATTATGAAGTGGAACTTGACTTAGTCTCCATTAGTACTCATACTCGTTTAAAAAACATAAAATTACTTCTTCTAAAGTAAATTGCTAACGTTTGTTTGTCCAGCTCCTTAGATAATAAAATCTTGTGGTTGATACTGAATAGTGAAATAGAAATAGTGTGATTTCTAAATGAATATCGTAAAAAAACCCCAACAATTTTCCAGAGTATGGACATGAGAGTTACTGTGAAGATGGTGCAGATGCTCAGGATTGGGTTATTGAATATGATGTATTCTTCTCCAATTAAAAAAAAATGCAATGAAATGTGCTCGGTCATTGGTGTTGAATGCACTGTTGCATTAGGAATTCAGTTTTCTCTCTCAGTTTAAGAAGATCCAGGGCTTTCTTTTGTCATGGGGCTAAAGAGACTAAAGTGACTTTTGGATGGTGTGGGACAGATAGGTGCTATATCCAGAGTTATCTGGCCTCTGTGTTGGTGTGGAAGGATGCCAGTAGCTTCTCCCCCCCAGATTATTCATAACAAACAGCTTGCTCTCAAAGCTACTGCCTGTTCTGGAACTGGAGGCAGGAGGTTTGCCTTGGTGTAGTACCTAACTCATAACTGAATGTTTGCATTTTCCACAGGTATTGTTAGACTCTGCCGTGAATAGATAAGGAACAGTGAGGAGTGACGTAAAGATTGGATGCTTAGGCTTTCTCTGAGTTGTCCGTGCTCATAAGCATTTCCTGTTTCCTGGGGTTTCTTAGGGCTTCTGTTTTAACTGCATTTTGATTTATTATGAAAGGTATTCCTTGGGTCTCTAGCTGCTATTTAGTAATAGCTTGGAATGCAGTGTAATGCATGTTGTAAATTTTTTTATGTGTTTTTTTAAGTTTTATTTGTTTTTTCACCTTCTTTGACAGGTCACCATAAAGAAAAGGGTGTTGCCTTTTAATTTTAAGTTTAATATCTGGTAAATTACGTCTGGGCATGTCAGTTTTTTAAAGTATAAAACATGATAGAACAGTGAAAAGGGGAGTTTGTCTGTAAAAAGCCTTATTAGCGACTACTTTCTGCCTGTCTTCAGAAAGCTTTATGAAGGTGGAAGGACGATAAGTGGTTCAAAGTGTTGGATACTTTCACTTGCATTACCCTACAATTCTTCATTTTATACCTTTGTGCAGGTGAGAGATGTCTACACCTGTTGGTTCATTCCATGGCAGTTTGACTTCTCGAATTCTCATAAAAACATCATATTGAGACAGACCAAAGGCACGTTTGAAAAAGGGCCTGTGCTTATCCCGCCGCCCAATAGCTCCCCCTCCCATCTTCCCTGTTTCAGCTGCAGGGATTGTGTGAGTGCTATCTGGGGCTGGCTTGGCTCTTGTCCCTGCCTGCCCTTATAAGTGAGACTGAGCTTACTAAGGGCAAGTCATTGCCTGAAAGCAAGTGGTTTGGGATATTAATATCTCCAGCTACGCTGACTGTGTACAAAGAAGTTTGTCTCGGACTTGGGTTTGCACAGTGATGTTTGGTTAGGTTTTTTTCCCCTCTCCTTTTCAGCCCTAAGTAGGTTCTTTTTCAAATGCCTGCTCTTTACGACACAATGTGTCAACCAAGGTCGCTTTGTTATATGCACGTCTGATAATAGCGTGTCTAAGGAAGAAAGCAAAGTGCTTTGTTTTCAAAATACAGCCTTTGGCTCCTACTGTTTTCCCATGCCAGGAGATGGATTTGATGTTCCTAGTTACTAGTTTTATGTAGTGTAAATTGATTAGTATTAGAATGGTTCAAATAATAGTCAGAAGTGACATTTAAAGGTCTCAAATATTAGTCAGAATATTGCTGAAATGGAGCTTGGGTTTATATTTGTTGTACGGGTATGTTTTCATTGTGTGTGCTTTTAAGGAACAGAAGGGGCTGAAATCTTAACTTTCTCTTCAAATGAACCTCATGTCCTTTGTGACATGTTTAGCTTCTGCATAGCTTAAGGTATGTTCCTGGGGTAAAGAGCTTGTTTTAGCAGCACTGTTGTTAGATGTAATTAGAATGCTTTGTGTAATATGCTTTGGTTGTAATACAAAGAAAACCCTCCAGCTCATTTGAACAACAGTTTTTCTGCAGTTAGGTTGGTCTGGTAAATAGTTTTAAAGCGTGTGTTTAAATGTGTATAGTAAATGTTTTGAGAGCTCTCAGAGGGAGACCCAAAAGGACATCCAGGTGGGTGCTGGGCAGTACAGCAGTGACAGCAGTGCAGAGTAGATGCACAGGTTCTGTTTGAGACACGGCATTGTCTTGGATCAGATCTGTAAGTCTTGTCTGGAAAGATGGAAATTACTGTTTCTTTTATAAGGCCTAACTAGATGTTTGTGAAAAGCTTTGAGAAGCTTTTGATTAATGACTGTATGTAATGTGATTATATCACACAGAATAATAAGAGGGTAGGAGGAGAAAGAACAAAGCCTTAAGTTTACACAAGAACTACATTGCCAGCCTTTTTCTTGTGCTGTCTTTACATTTAAATATCATTTCTTCTGCTGTTTTCCTCTTAGTTTTTACCTCTTCCAGATCAATGACAAAACATGAGAGAAACAGGTCTCTTTCTAAAACAGGAGGAAGAAAAAGTCTAAGGTAGGTAGTTTGGGCTAGTTGTGTTGGTTTGGTTTGTTGGTTTAAAAGAAAAAATTGAACTGTTTTTTCTGTATTTTGTTTTTACCAAATTTGCAGTTGGTGTTTGTCACGTCAATCCATGAAAAATTGCTGCTTTTTTAATCCTCTTTCCCCCTCCCCCCCCACCTCTTCCTTTTTTTAAAGACACTAGTAGCTGGTGAAATTGTTTGCAGGCTTTCAGTGTTGGTTACTTAACTTCATGCAACTGTAGAGCAATACTCTGCCCTTCTAAGTCTAAAAGTGAAGGGTTTTGAACTTCAGACACTTATATAGTCTCCCTCCTCCTGTTCTTTTCTGACCTTTGTATTATCCCAATAACCTCTTGGCTGCAGGTTTTTTTAGTTGCTCTTGCATTTAACATGCACCCAGCTCTTTCTGCAACAGAAAAGTGGTTTCTGAGCGGGTTGTCTGAGGAGATGTTTCTGGTGGCTGTGGATGACAGATTTGGAATTTGGTTGGGAACTTGTTGGAGGTGTGGTGGAAGGACTTGCTTAGGAGGACCAAGGACACTGCGCTCCAGAAGCTGGCCAGAGAAAAGCAGCAGACTTGGAAATGGCTGCTCTGTCATCCATTGCATCCTGCAGAGTGGTGCAGTTGATTAAAATGGGCCATCCCAAATGAGAACAGTAGGTGGAATTCTTCCAAAACTCGTTTCTAACTTCTTGTATTAAAAAAAAAAAAAAAAAAAAAAAAAAAGACGAAATCCAGTAGGTGCAAATAACATGGTGGAGGCATGAGCCAGTGGGGGAAGTTAGAAACTTCTGTACCAGGGTTCTGAACATGGAGTCCTTACCTTGGCAAGAGTCATGTTAGAGAAACATGGTTAGCTGAATGTGGATGGCTAGCAAGCATTTAGTCTAATGCTAGCAGTTTTTGTCAGTAGTAATGATGGAATATAATGAAAAATAGTAATAATGGAGAACCATCACTTTTTATGGGAGCTTGTGTGGGAAACTTGTGAGAAAAACGGGACTTTGCTCTTCAGAGGTATTATTAGTATATACTAATAAGTACTGATGAAATGAAGCAACAAGTATATGAATCTCTTGGAAAAAAGAAAACCCCCCAAAACCAAACTCTTCAGCTTCTTCCTTAGCACATTAGAATTGTGTGAGTGAAATGCATTTTGGTTTGGTGGTAAAATGTTCAGCTCCATTACAGTGGCACAGGTTCATAGACTTTCTCAAAGGGTGTTTGGGTAAAGGTTGAAATCCTGTAATCTAAACATGAACTGGAGATGAAGTAGAGGCGAGTAGGCAGTTATAGATTGTATTTTGGCGATGTTATTTAGTTAAGAAAAATCTAAATTACAAGGTTAGACTTATGTCTATGAAGATGTTTCACTGGCATTTGTTTTTTTCTGTACTCTTTCTTCAGAGCACTTAAATTGTTAAAAAAATAATTTAGCGTGAAAGAGACAACATTTAGCTGGAAGAGATACCATTATACTTTTTTTCTCCAAAGATAAGACTCCGTATTTTAGGTATCTGGATATACTTTTCCAGGCCTTTGTAGTATAAAATACACCTTTCTGCTTGTTTGGAATGTATGAATTGCAATACATAGAATGTGCAATGAACATTTCTCTTACCAAGGAAAAAAACAGTGAAACAAGAATTTTCAAGTAACTGCAAAAAATTAAATGGAAAATGCAACAAAAAGGAGAGTATGACGAAAGCAGAGGCAAACTAGACTGTAAAGGTATGGCTTGAACTGTAGTAAAGCCAGCTTTGTTTGGAATGTCTGTCTTTCAGGTTGTGACAAAAGGGCAACAGCAACAACAGGGTTATTTTTCTCTTTAATGAACTCCAAACCTTCCTTAAAACTTGTCCATTATATTAGTAATGGAGTGCTAAGACCTGCTTTTTCTTCTGTGTTATCGTTCTTATTGCCTGCATGGTTAAAGGGTTAAGATGGTATATTTCTTTCAGTTGGAGGTGAAATTCAAGGGTAGATTCACATTTTGATCCATTTAAAATTTATTCTGTGTTGCAGTAGGACATAGGACTAGTTTTTCTTGAAATGGTCTGTACATTCATCTGTGATGGACACAGCCTGTTCCTGCTGGAATTGAAATGCAGAGATTGCTTTGCTGTGAAAATACGCAGAGCTTCTCTAGTAAGGAAATCTTGTTCAGTGGCAGGACAATGTGTACAATAATTACAGAAAACAAAAGGTGTATTAATTTTTGATGAAAGATGTAGCTGATTATTTTGGAATTGTTTAATACAGAGACCAACAGCAATTACCAACTCACATTTCAAGTCACTGTACAGTTGTCAGTGCCAAAGTTCAGAGACTGGTGACCAAGAGACATCTGGAAGTTTATCACTTTGATTCATTGGATTAGCTCTCTCCTTTCTTCCTGACTCTTGCTAGTTTTTAAACTGTAACAGGAATAAATTATGTGAATTTAAAACACTGTAGCAGCCTGTTCATTTACATTGTAGTTCTTGGTTTTCTTGCTCCATGTTTTTTTCCTTTTCTGGGAAACAAACAAAGGAAAAAATCATATAAGCTTTGTTTAGTTAGCCAACAGAGATACAGTGCTGTAATTTCAGTGTTGAGTTTTGTCAGTTAACATATTCAAGATTGCTTAAGTCTAGCTGATGTTAGCATACCAAAGTGATTGTGTACCACACTGAAAACAAATGAGTTGCAGCTATTTTTGTATAGGCAAGTCCAGGTTAGGCAGAAGTAAGACAAAGGTCAGAAAATATAATATCATATGAAAATTATTGGCGGTCTTAGCAACTTGACAGTAAAATCTGTTTTGGAATATTTGCAATTTCTCTGCTTCATGAAGTTCAACATAAGCAACATATTTAATAAAAGGGTAGCAGAAAATGAACTTTGTTTTAGCTGCTTGAGCCATGACCATAAACTTCAGTTTGGGCAGTAGTGGTCAGGGCTATGTGGCCAGGGAACAAAAGCAATGAGATGCAACAGATGGTTTAACACTTCTTGTGTAATGATGAGAAATTGTTGGATTTTAAGTGGAATTCTTTGTACTGAGAGATGTGCTTCCTTGTAAACTTGAGTTGTTTTGTAGGCCAAAATTCATATCTACCAAAATCTACCAGATGGACTTTTAAAAAAATGAAATATTTGTTACATGTTAACAGGGAAAGATTAGATCATCCTCATGAGCAACACGTTTAATATTGATATAATTTTAATGTGTCAGTTTTCTTCTTCACTGTTAGAAACTTCTTGGAGCCCATTTGGAAAATTTGTTACTTCTTTTTATTTGGGCTTGTAGTCTTTTGCCACGTTTTGAAATGAGAAGGTGTTATTAATTTTATCTTCTTTTAAAATGCATGTCTCTCTTTATTAAACTCCAAGCTAGTCACCTGAAGCTACTATCAGAACAAAAGCCTGAGACTCAGACTCTGGAAAGCATTGTGTTTGTGACCCCCGAAAGTAACTTAGAAATGTTCTGATTTTAAAGATGACTTTAAAAAATAAAAAAACCAAAATAAAACAACTCTGAAAGTTGGACTTGTGCAGTTTTAGCTTTCTGCTTTGCAAACAATTGTTGCTTGTTTTTTGGTAAATACTTTTTTGAACCTCTGCATGTGTAAGCATTGTATATGTTGGTCCTCTTTTCCTTTATATGCTACGTGCTTTTTGGAGTCTGTCAGGTTTACTTGTTAGGTAGTATCTGAGAAGCCGGTATTTATCTATTTCATATCAAACAACGTTGTGAGGGAATTAGAAAACCCTGCCATGCCTACTACTCCTGTATCTCATCTTTCTCATGATGTTAGTCTGGGTCTGACTTAACTCTGTGCAGGTCAGCTGGGGCCAGTACAAAGATAACCCAAAAAGATGGGGTGGAGGGGAAATAAGTTGTCTGTCAGGTTATGGCTTGTGGCGATAGCCAACTGTTGGGTAATGTGGCTATGATTAATGTGACTTCATCTGTTTGGGGGCAGGTGTGTGTATTTAACTGATGATATGTCATTCAGATTGTTTTTTTAAAATGTGTTCTCCAAGAAGGGGTGGTAGAAAGGATTGCTGAAGCATTGAGAGGAGGGAATTTCAGCTCTGTCGCAACAGGTGCCTGAAAACTCAGGGGTCTGGTGTTATCATTATTTTTTTCAGTTGTTATGGTTAACAGCTGTCTAAGTATTGATAGATCTTGCTAGTATGTATATATATGTATATATGTAAAAGATATATCTAAAAATTATGCAGTAACTTTAAGGAAATGCCACCTACCTTCATGGTACTGGGGCCAGCAGAGTATTTTGCTTAACTGAGGTGCAGCAGTACAACCATGAAACTCTTCCACCAGGAAATTTCAGTGCTTATCACTTGGCCAAGTGACTGCCAGATGGGTGTGATTTTTGTGTGTCTTGTTTGCAGGCAGTAGTGCCTTAGAGAAGGGACTGTATGTGAGATGGCAACAGGTAGAGGGAAGTCTTTGTAGAGGTGAAATATAAATATGTGAAAGTTCAAAGGATGACTTTTTAAAAGTGTAGGCTAATCTGTTATTTTCCCAAACTGTAGCCTCTCTTTCTCTAGTTAAATGGAATTAGCCATCACTGTTTATGGAGATAAGCTCTAAATGTGAAAGTTTTATATCGTTATTTTTAAATGTTATTTTCTGATGCTTATCTTAAACTGTTAAAGCACACAGTCTTTTCATTTTTTTTTTTCATTTAAGTCTCCTCAAAATGCATTCTCCTATTCTGTCAAAGTTTGTGTGTAAGCAGTCCCAGTGTGTAATAAAAAGCCTGAAAGATAAATAGGCCAGCTGCTACTTACAGTAGAAGGAAGAAAATGTGCTTTATAATTCTTACATACGTTTAAACATTGGTTCACTGGGATTTTTCACTAATTAATCTTATAAAATAATTTGGCCCCTGGGATAATTTTAGGAGGTTGTAAATACTCAGAGTATTGGAATTTGAAAAGGGCATGTTTCATGTGTTTGTAGAACTAATTCATTAAATGTTCTTCTGACACCTAATTTTTCACATCGTAAATGGTGGTCATAATCAATATTTTGCCTTTCATGGGTACTCTGCTGGGCCCTTTTTGGGGAACCTCCCCCACACCTCAGTTGGAATAATAGAATTGAATTGAGAGTGTCTTGCTGAGAAATTGTGTACCAGTTGTTGGGAAGGAAGATTTCTTTTTTTTTTTTTTTGTCTTCTTAAGAAAAAAATAGAGTTCTGTTAATTGGCTGGATGATGAAAGAATCTCTCTTGTTTCTTGAAAAAAAAGCTCAATTTTTGAGTATTAGGACAGAGTTTGATTAGAAGATGTGTTGTAACTGATTAAAGGTAAGATATTTGCATATAAAAAAACCCCTTAGCAACATCTGTTTTGCTAGGAAGTTTGTTTACAAGGAGCCTGTGCCACTCCAGTGCAAGGCTTCCAAACAACAAAGCAGAAATCATCTGAATTTTTTCTGTATTTCTTGTTCTGTTCTTTTTCAAACTTCATATCTAGAAGTAGGCGCTGTCACTTCTGAGGGCTGTTGGATGTGTTGAATGTGTTGCAGTCCTGCTGCATCTTTTCAGGGGAGGCATTAGCTTTGAAGGAATCCATCTTCAGGTGGCGTAATGAGTTGTGTGGCATTTGGTCTCATGGTGGCCCTGGACTGAGCTGCTCTCCCTCCCTGTTCTCAGTTAAGGTTAGATGAAGTCTGGAGACATTAAGGACTTCAGTGTTCTGTCTGAATGTTAGCAGCAGTATTTATTGGTGTTTATCCAGGGGTCATCCTCAAATGGGACATGAGGTAAATGGCTGCTTCTGGTGTGGAAACTGGGCTGTGAGTTGGAGCTGCAATGATGCTTAACAGCCAGGGCAGAGGATTGCACTGTCCTGCAACATGGTCCATTTGGGCAGTGCTGCTTGAGGACTACCAGGTTACAGTGTGCTGAGGTAGCTCTCAGGGATGCCTTGAGTTAGTCCTGGGTGACTTCCTTGCTAACACGGCTCCTGGTGTCATGACAAAGTTGGTTTGGTTTGGTTTTTACCATTGCCAGGCAATGATGCCTACGGTATTTGGCTTAATATTGGTAAAAAGCACTTCTGAACATGATTGGATTGGACGGTCCTTAAAAGCCTGAGGCTGTGAATTTAGTCATTTGGAGCAGATTTCCTCTGCTGGTAGGTAAGATATTTTTAAAGTTGCTTCCAGAAATTGCTTTTGCTTGCCTGTGTTGCTGTGCCTGAATCTTTTCTGGATCAGGTGTGTGTTACTAGGGAGATGATTAACTCCTGGATTCTGACTGCGAGAGCTTAAACCAACTGAAACATGGAGATTTGCGTTCTGCATAATTAAATAACTTTATAGAATTCGTGCAGATCAGATAGAAACAAGTGATCCAAACAAGGATTGCACAATAGAAGATGAACTTGTACATCCTTAACTATATGGCATCTTTCCCTCTGGCAGAGAAAGCACAGTTTCAATATTAATTGCCCAATGCTTGCAGTGTGACAAGTAGTTAGGTAATTATCGCAGGAACTGGCTTTGTTTTTTCTGCACCCGGTACAGAGTAGGTCCTATCTTTATTTAATTTGCTATGCACTGTGGTAATAGGAGTATTTAATAGTGTTTAATTCTTACTATGTGTGCTTTAAAATCATGATAACAGAGAATTTTCATGTCCTTTGAGCAATGTTTTGATACTCTTGCTCCAGAAATCTAAGTGCCCTGTTTCACAAAAAGACTGAATACTTTTATGCTACAATCTATTTCATGTAGCTATTGGTCCTGAGCATGGTGTTCGCATTACTTAATTGCTCTGTGACTCTTCAGACGTAACCCTTGTGCGCTTTGCTGTCTAAATCATCTGGAGGGTGGTGGGTTTTTTTGTTGAAATCTGTATGGTATGCGATGTCAAAGCATTAATTTACCACGTGACTGGCTGAAGGCTGACTGCACTTTGACAGTCAGGCAGCATAACTTGTTACATGAGAATTTGTAGCTCACCAGAAGAAAGAATTGTGATGTGCTGTATTTATTCATACCCACATCCTTCTCCCTGTGTTAGCCAGCGTGACTACATAATGCATTTCTTGTATTTCATTGACACATTGAGGGGTAGTTAGGCACATCATTGCCAATGTGTGGATTTGAGTAATAGCCAAGCCTCTCTCGGGAAGGGACCTGCAAGTTAACCTGCTCAAAGCTGAAAGCAAATCTTCCCCCTCATTTCAGCTGACACCTGAAAGAAATAAGATTAACTGGCTCTTCAGCCCCCTTTTGTGGATTTTTAGAAATAGAATACATGAAGGAAATCCTTCATTGCACCAGAAGTCCCATAAAAAGATTCTTCTCAAGTAACATGTCATCCTTACTCTTTCTGTTCTGTGCTTTAATTGTCAAGGTGAAGGTAGAAATGCCAAGTGGAATGACCATTTAATGTATTTTGCTCTCATACCCATGGGAACAAGGGTTTATACAGTAAATTTAACTTTGTCAAATAAGAGGGTCTTTGGTTTTATTTATTCATTTGAGATTTGAAAATAACGGTATATATTTTTAAAAGGTGAACCAGTGGTGTTAATTTGGTGCTCGAAGAAGTGATTTGAAACTTTAAGACATAATATGAAACATTTTTCTCATGAGCCTTCAGCACAAGAGCCTTTTAAATACAAACATGCCCTATGTTCAGGCCATAAGTGGCTATGCCATGGAAAGGGAGAGAAGTAATAATTGATGCATGAAATGGAAGGTGAAATTCGGTGCTGCTCCTGATGGCTAAAAGCATCTACTTTACTATGAGTTTTGTTTAGGATGGCTATGCCATTCTCTGGATATATAGGAGACCCCTAGTAGATCATTTCTTATTTCTAGCATCTCTTCACAACAGGTAGATGTATAAAGATAAGCTAAATGTGCTGGGAATCACAGATGGGGCGAACACTTCCTTTTCAGACTGTTTTCAAAGTCTCCCATGTGCCTTTCCACTTCTGAAATTGTAATTATTTCTAAATCTTTATAATGTCTGTCCTGTCTCTCTTCTGGTCTTTTATTCCAGCTTGGAAAAAGAACACCATAGTTGTGTTCTTAGGATCCTCAGAATGGATACTCTTCAAAATCTCACATGGCTTTGCTTTCCTTTGTTTTCTTTTTAGAAGGCAAAATGCTTCTGCCTAGTGGCACAGCCCTCTCGGACTGCTTCCTGTTCTAGTGAGTAAAGCTTTGATTCTGGGGAGAGAAGGATATTTAGTTTTTTCTTTATTCTAGGAAATATATATATGTATATATGTATATGTATGTATATATACACACACACACTTCATTATGACACACAGACATATATCCGTATCTATCTCAGAAGGTAAAATAAAAAGCAACATAAATTAGATATCTTTCCATAAAGTATGCTTCTACCTACCTGGAAATGAGTTATGCTAGTACAGGTTTCATTAATGCAGTGATTTTTTAAAAGGCTAAGTCTTTTTTGGTTTATAAGCAGAATCACAGAATCATAGAATGGTTTGAGTTGAAAGGGACTTTAAAGATCATCTAGTTCCAGCCTCCCTGTGCTTGATTTTATGTGCAAAATTGCAAGATAATGATACAGTCTTTGTGTAACAGTGCTTGGTCCTTCTTAGTAGTACTAAAGTTTTATTGAGATTTTAACTGTTTGGAGAAAACTTACAAGCTGGAATAAACAGTTTCTTCCTGGTAATAGGAGTAGGGGGAAAAAAACCGGTCAGCTCTCTCATTCAGCTGCAAGACTTATTTCAGGTTTGAGAGCAACCACATTGATCGGATCTAAGAGGAAGTGCAAACACTGTCAAAACATCTTTTTTTTCTGGGATGGGCTGTTCCTATGAATTTGGAGTTTGAATGTAATTTTGTATGGCTTAGAGCTGAAGTGTATGGTCATAGTAAATGTGGCACATCAAGGCAAAGAAAGAGTTTTATTCATAGTTGCATCCAAAAATAGTATTGTGATTTGGCACTGGAGTAAGGTACCCATTTGACACAAAGCTTCGCTGCAGAAGTCATATTTCCAGAATTGTTTTGGTCTTGTTCTGTTTTGCATGTTACAGAATGTATGCTTCATTGGTAATGAAGAATTGTAATACAGTAAATGTGGAGAAAATTAATTAGGAATGGTTGCTTTTCTAATTAGTTACGATAGAAATCAGATGACTTGAGCCTGAAAGTAAGAAGTCTTGATTTTCTTTTTGTCTGTTCATGTCTTGATCAACACTTTATATTAATTAAATTGTGTCTAATGTTGGTCTTGCTTTTTGGGTGCATACTGGTGTTGTCTAATGAAGAAAGTATCTGTTAGTAAATGCAGTAACTTTAAGCTAGGAAAACCCATTGATGTAGTAAAACTTATAACTAATGACTGTAGCAATAAACTTAAGACAGTTTTGGTTGATGAAGTCCAATTTGCTTTTTTCCAAGTGTTGATAGAAGAAAATCAAATGGATTATTAAGTGTAATTACGTATGAGTTTACTCATAGTCCGGCTAGTATAAAGAAATATTTGGCTTGCTGAAAATATATTTCTATCATGTGGACATTCGAAATTGAGTATGTTCAAGATGCTAAAAGAATAGTGATTTAAAAGGCCCACTAATAGTCGTTTAGTCAGGTGCCAGGATGAAGTTAATCTGTATTGCTCAGGACTTTCTCCAGATGAGTATTGACTGTTTCCAGGAGTGGAGTTTCTACAGACTCTCTAGGCAGCTTGTAGCTGTATGTTTCATGTTCCTGTCCAGTTCAGGAAGCAAGTTGCTCTGTATTCGTTTTGGCATTTTGTTTCTGTGTGAGTAATGAAGACTTGTGGATTCTTGGGGTCTGTGAGAACTGAATAGCTCTGGACCTCTTGCAGTGTTGCTTGTTGGGATGCAGGTTTAGAAGACCTTTGGATCCATTGGAGTTGTGGAGAAGGCAGCTGGGACTGAACCTCAGAATTCATTGGTTTCAATTCATTCATGCTGGAAATGAAAGTCACACCAGATCCTTTTATGTACAAAACAGTGCACAGATGGAAAGACACAATGGAGAACTGAGTAATTGACTTTTGATTGCCTATGGAATGACTTGTCAAAATTAAGGATTCCTTGTGCTCTAGCACTCTCCACTTCACCTGAAACTCTCATTTAGTTCTTTACCTCATATTCTCCTTACTTCTGGTAAGTCAAGATGTATGTGATATTTATTATGAAAATATGTATTACTTATGATATATGAAAATGCAGGCAGATATATGAAAATTTTAGTCATAGTTGCCCAGTTTACTAGTCCTCATTCCCCTTTTACTTTGATACTTAACATCTGACTACATCTAGAAACTTTCCTGGATGCTTGTTTCTCTTCTAATGAAAAGAGATGGAGCAGCCAGTCAAAGTAAGACTGCATATGTCAAAAAGCATATGCCTAATTATTCGCTAAATGTTTCCTGAACTTCAGTCTAAGTATACTTATCTGGAAAGAGTCATTGTCCTGATACTGTGCTACTCCTTGGATGATTGCTCCCAACATTTGGTAATTTAGTAGTTGCAGGAAGGCAGGAATGCCTACTATTTAAAGAAATGAAAAGACAAAAGAAAATCTATTTGTCTTGCTTTAGTAGTAGTATGCTTCTCTTTACAAAACAGAAGGGGCCCTTGAGCAATATTAAGTTGCTAAGTTTGTGTTCTGGGTTGGTGGTCAGAGCATACTTGAACGCTGCTGGAGACTATGAATGTGGAAAACTGCGGCATTCCAGCTGTGAACTCTCAGTAATTGGCTTCCTTCTTGTGTCCCAGCGAAGTGCTCTATTGAGACCAATTTCAGTAGGCTGTGCTTCTTTCTTTGGATTGTACTTTGTTGAGGAATGACTAGACTGGTGGATGTTCCTGCCCAGCAGGGGTTGTCTGTTGGTTAGAAGAAAAGGGCTTGCAGTAAATTGAAGAATCATTCTGCTATTTGACATGTATCCTGTTTTTTGATTTTTATAATGCTCAAGCTGAAGATTGCCCCAACACAATGCCATTCCTAACCTTAGCCTAGTGCTAAAAGTCGCATGTGATTCTTCATGTTTGTTGCTATTCTTGTGTGTAAACTAGGCCCTTGCAACAGAGGAGAATAGTAAAGACTTTGTATCCTTTGCAACAGAGGAGAACAGTAAAGACTGTCTAGATTGCAGAGCTGTGTAAGTGTGACTGTGTCAATGGTAACAGCCAAGAAATATTCCAAGAGAAAGGAAGTTGTTGATCTGAGGAACAATATTTAATTTGGCAGTAAATTTAATGTTAGTAGTTCTAGGGAGCTATTAGCTAATGTTGTGGGGAAAAATTGTAGTCCAGGAAAACATGTGAGGCTCTGAAACTTTGAAACTTAAGTAATGAGAGAGAGCATATCTCCTCTGTGACCAGATGTGGGTGTCCAAGCCTGGATTCAGACCTTGATTGCGAGGTGAAAGAACCTGTCTGTCTATAACCAAGAAGGTTTAATCATACCTTTACTGCATTTCTAGAGCTTCTCTTTTACAAGTGACTGTGGCAAAGCTCTTAAGCACTGTCTTTAATTCAGTATCACAAAAGGTTTTACAGCCCACATTCTATAGATTTGTTAAGCTTATAATACTGGGCACTGCATTCCTATCTATTCGTGTATCTTTGGAAGCCGGAGATGTAGACTGTAAATTTAAAGAAACTTTGCTGGTAATTAAATCTGTAACTGTTAATTGATCATGTAGTAGGCAAAACTATTTGTTTGGTGTGATATATTTTTTCATAGAACCAGGGTGTCTGAAGTTTAAAATAGTCCTCAGTTTGATTTTTATCCCCATGCCCCCCCCTTTGTAAGAGTGGTTTAGTAGTTTTCCAAATGTCGCATTCTCAAAACTGTCAGTTCTTCCTTCTTTTCAGTGAGTTTCTTATTGTCAAGACTTCTTGCAGTCCTTCGTGTTAGTGTTGGATACACCACTGCAGAAGTAATGTGCAATTTAGTTTTAGTTAAGAAAACGTGTTCTAGAGTGTTCTAGTCAGTTTTTCTAGTCAGTTAGGATGCACGTTAAAATAAAGGTGTTGTGTTGGATTTCTCATTTTGGCAAAATTTCTTTCTAGAAAATATTCAAAAATCTTCTTGTACTGAAGTACAAATAAAAGCAATTGCATATCAAAATGTTAGATCTCTCGTGAAGGGCTGCCCTGTAATACGCTTGTTACAGAATTCCCATCTCTTGTGGAAACTTACCTGCATACACTTGCATTTCAAAATGTTTTGTTTTTGTTATGGATGGGCTGTGTGCTTGGTCTACAGACTACTTGTTTGTGGGCTGAATGCTCAAACATTTATATTTGTGCTGGGGTTGGGGGCTAGACTGGCCTGGTGGTTTACTGACAGTTTTGGGAAGTATCCAGTTCAAACAACTAAAGCCGTATGGTGTTAAGGTCTTCAAGACCAAACCACAGAAACTCCATCCCTTTTCTTTAGTATCTCCAAACCCAATTTGTCTTTATGCCTTAGTGTAGCTGATTGTAGATCTTTTTCTAAAAGAGTTCTGTAGTTTCTGAGCATTTTGTCATTCTTTTCAGTGAATGTTGTTTCCTCTGCAGTCTGTGTGTGCATTTTTTCTCCAGGTGTGTGTTCTCTCTTACTAATTGTTACAAGGGATAAAAGAATGCAATAGCACAGGCAGGAGTAAGTTTACTTACTGCTCTGTAAGGCCTCTTCAGAGGTACACAGAAATGGCCACAGGAGAAGGAAATCTACAATAGTACAGCAGAATGGTCATAGGGTTGTGACTGTGAGCAAAATAAGGTCACATGTAGGTTACTCCTAAGTGAAGAAAAGCATGATTTCTGAGAACTGGGAGCAAAAACATGAGTGATACTGGAGCTAAAATCATCCATAGTATGATAGCATGGAAAGAATATGAAGTTGAAGGCTTCAAACTAGTTAGCATTAACTTGCCTGCTTTTTTGGGTTTTCACAATCCAAATCTATTGGACTATTTGTGTTATCTGTGTTTTTGTAGTCTGATCACTATAATTCTCATGTATATACTGATTTAAGTATTTTGATGTAAAGGATGTTAGAAGGACCACAGCAGTTATCTTTTAATATGTATTTAAATATCTATTCTGAGAGAGATCGTTTTTAAAAGGAGAGTGAAATACAGGCACTTAATATTTAGCCATGGGTTTATTTTTGGCCAGAGTTATATTTATTCATCTCTTTGACTTGTTTGCTTTCTTCTCATGGACAGGAAGGGAGTTTGGAATGCACGATATCTCAGAGAATGTGATGATTTCAGTGACTCATCTGTTTACTCTAAAACATACTAAATAGGTTCCATGCTAAGTGGATGGGGTATGACTTCAATGAAATATTGGTTATTTGAGAATGAAGGTCTGAAAATACAAACCCAGTATTAGATCTGTCTGTGTCTTGCATGTTCCACTTCCGGAGTGCACCGGAGGGAACTTATTCTGGTGCAATTATTAGGAGCACTCACATGCCATATCCTATAGCTCTGTCTTGCTACAAAATCTTCTAAGGGTCACGTGAGAAAAATGAGTATGGCAGTTTCTATTTCTTCATTTCCATCCAACCACAACAGTTTTGCTCATGAATCTGAACTGCAACCATAGGGAGTGCCAGGTCTGATTGATGTGATGGACACACCCAGGGTGTATGCTGAGGGAGTATCTGGGGTTTGTAACTCCTACTCATGATGTTTCATTAGTTTATCTTAGAATAGAAGAATTATCTCCTAGCTCATCTGTTTGTACCCCTAGCTGCCTTGATCACAGGACTGAAAAGGAAACTGTAGTTATCTTCTACAAATGGAAAGTCTGGAATCAATTAGCAGGATAAAATATCCCAAAACAAAAAAGCAAACCCAAACTTTAGAATATTAACTACAGTGACATTTAGCTGAATCTTGTTTATACAGGGCTGGGTGTAGCTGCCAGCCAGGAGGGAAGAGGGAGAGGTGCAGCTGTGCATATGAGAGCCAGAGCAAATAACTGCCCTGGTGATCCCGGTGAGACCGTGTTAGCTGCACTAGCGCACCAGTACTTGTCTCTGAACATACACCTGGGATCAGTAGCAGTTTGGCATCACTGAAAATGGGCTGTTTATTGATAGATTTCATCTTATTTAAGAAGTTGTTTTCACACAAAAAAGAGCAGTGCTCATTTGGACTGGTATAACTGGTGGATTTCTAAGGTCAGCCAGGAGAGATTCGGATGGCAAAGGGATGTTCCTTTGTTTGTTGGTTAGCAGTTATAAAAGAACTCTTTTATTGTCAAAACAAGTTAGAAGGTTTTAGCTTCTCGTGCAAAACCCATCATAAGCTGTTTTTTAGACAGGGTGAGGTGATGTTTTCCCTGGACTGCACTGTAAATTTTTCATTCCCAATTTGTTTACTTACTAGTATTTTTTTGCCAAAACTTACGCTTATAAGGGGAAAACAAAACAGTATGCCTGAGATGTGGGTTTTTTGAACTGAGATTGGGACAGGGTTTTCCACCAATGCTTTAAATGAAGTAGCTGAAATCAGTGTATTGCATTTCTCATTTGAAAAAATTGAGAACAGATTATATTGAAAATACACCTTCAAGTCAAAGGAGACTTTGCATTCTTGCTCTAGGTTTAACAAAACAGCATAAAAAATTGAAAAGGTAGGTTTTATGCTCAAAGTGTCTTCTTACAGGTAGTATTTTCCCGTACAGCCACAGTTTTGAGAACATTCAGATTTCTGTAGACAACTTGTGCAATCTCTGCCTGCTTACAGAATTGGGACATCCTGCGAATATTTTTATATATTATACAGAGCTCATTAGTTCTGAGGGAATGGCTGATTATGTGTTCCTTCATGTTGGTAATGCAGTAAAAACATGGCAGTGCAGTTGCAGATAGATACCTTTCTTTTATTCCTTACACACCTGTTGATGCATTGCTCTTTACTTGAAATAGTTAATTTTGTGAATGTGACTTTCTTTGTCCTGCAAATACACTTTTGGCTACACCTCTGATACCACTTCTTGTCACGTGTGACTAAATACTGTTGTGTTAGTACAATATAAGTAAAGGTGGAGAAAAGAGGAAGAACTCATTTAGCTAAATTATCTGATTGATTTCTAGCTATAAAATGGCAGCCTTTTTCCTCAGGTAGTATTTTCTGAGTAGAGTATCTGGAAGTCATTCCAAATTCCTAATATTCGATAATACTGTAATTATTTAGGGCTGACCAAAAGCAAAGATGCTTTCATTTGGCCAAACAGGAAAAAGAATTAATCTGTTTTAAAAGTAAGTTCTGACTTGTAGCTTAGCAGAAATTTTAATTTTACCTTAAGAGTCAGCAGCAAAGTCTAGCTAGAATTACAAGCCAGGAATAACTAGTACACAGTGTATTAAGAACGAGTGAATGTGTTAAAGGTGTGCTCCAGACAACATCCGTGACCAGTTTTGCAAAATAAAACTTGGTGAGGGTTTTCTCAAGTTGGATATTCATATCGTTGCCTATTGTCTGTTGATTTGCAGGTATTTTTTGTGAGGGGGTTGGGATGTGTTTTACACAGTACATAATTACATGTTCAATCTCCAATATGATAATTTTGTGGTCACCTTTAATATTAGCTTATAATGAATGAGTCAACTTGTGCAAGACTGATGCATGAGCAGATGGGATATTGCAAGGATGTGTTCCATTTTGGATTTTTTTTTTCTTTTTTCCCCAACTGACTTGTTTTAAGATTATGAAGAAGTTACCAAAAGTAGTTTTTTTCCCCCTGTAAGTTACCTGCTGTGAGGATAGGGTTAGTTCCCACTTGTAACAACATGAGGGCACTTAATCTGTGAGCAGTCCAGTTAACTTCAGCAAGAGTATTCCTGTAAGTAAAATTATTCAAGCATTTGGGGGGACTGCTTTTTAAAGATTTTGGTTATATTATGTTTTAAAGTAGTAGTAGCACTGTTACCTAAAGTTTCAGCAATGAAAAATTACCTGAATATGTTCTGAGGATGCCAGCGTCAGACCTGTTAGAAGCTTGTGTTCTGCTCAGGTTTTGAGACATCATTGAGGCTGTGGAGAACAACTGGCAAGCCTCTTGTGGCACTGGCTTCCCTTGTTGCAAAGCAGGGAGGTTATGAGGTTATCTGTACCTGAGGCTTTTATTTCGTTTTAATCTTGTGTAAGCTGAGTGACCAGTTCTTCCAGCCACAAAAGCCAAAACCCTACAAGAACCTTTAATTTATGTTCAGATGTGAGTGCTGTGCAATTCTTGTTGTTGTTTGCTTGTATCAGAGGTTCAGTACAAAGCTTTTCATAGTGCATATCCTTTTCTCAAAAGACATGGAAACGTTGCCTTTTGTAAAGGTCTTTATAAAGTAGGTGTTGTTTCTTGGAGTGTACCTTTTATGAGCACTTTCTTAAAGCAGGAGAGCTTATCTATGATTTTGTTGTCTTTAGCCTTACATAGCAAGTGGCTCTCTGTGTACTGTTTCTCAGCTTCCTCCAGTTGAACCTCCTTTTTCCAGGCTTCTCGTCTTTTCTCTGAGCTCAGAGTACCTCTTAAGGTGACAGCATGTAGCAGGTTATGAGCTGGAGGCAAAGAAAGGTTGGACACTTGTTTCAAAGAAAGGTGTCTATGGAAACATTCCAGTGTACCAAAATACTTGATCTTTAAACTCCAGCAGCCCCCTTGAGACCGGATAAGATTTTCTTCCTTGAGCTTAGTTTGCAGAATTGTTTCTTTGCACTTCTTGTCCCTGTCTTATGTTAAGATATTCCTGCTTGGCTTACATTGCAATATTCACTTCAGTGGCTTGGTGGGTACTGGCAAGATCAGCATATGGTAGGTGGAAAGCTCCAGAGGTGCGGATATCAGTCTTATACAACTAGAAGTAATTTTGGTAAATGCACCCCTTGCCTTCCTGCAGATGTCTAAAACCGGGGAGAGTGACGTGCCTAGTTTACTTGTATTAGTCAACATAACTAGAGTTCCATGTTAAGTTGGTTGTAAGTTTACTTCTTGACTACCACTGTTTACCAAAGTCCCCAATCATCTCTGCTTAATTAGTAATAATAATTTTGTTCCTTTCTCTGTTCAACTCCCATGGACATTAATGTATTCATATGTTTTATGTTCATTTCCAGTCAGCTCTCGAGATCTGACATCAAGCTATGGTTGCTTGCAAAGTCCACTAAATCCAGTGTTTACTGCTATGATTTAGCATTCTAATGTAGTTCTAGGATTTTTCTGCTTAGCTTGTGGGAGGAAAGACCAAGATCACCAGCTCCTCTAATGGCTTTTTTGTTTTTGGAGTTTGGGGTTAGTAATATTATCTGTTTTATCTGCATGGCAGAAGGATGCATTTTGAATTAATATGATTTCTACATTTCTGATTAAAGATAAGAATGACACTATCAGCCTGATACCAAAATAATTTTGTGTGATTTAACTTTTTGCTGATATTTAGCCTTTCTCCCTGCTTTGACAGTAATGGCTGTATTAATGCACATATTTGCATTAACTGATTGGATTGCATGAGAATTCAAATAATTATTTCCCTTCTTTCACCTTCTCAAAAGGAAACTATAAATGAGCTGCAGTAGTGTCCTACAATGCCCTTCAGAAATCGGTCACTTTCTGAATGTTTCTATTTTGTTTTGTAGGTAAAAAGGAAGATGCATTGTGTGTTTTATTCATGTTTGAGGAAATCTGATAAAACTACATATGAGAATGGACTTAAGTCAACGTAGTGAATATTTGGTTATATGGAAAAAAAAACGGGGGGGGAGGGGAGTTGGAGAAAAGCTCCTTTATTTATAAATAATTTCTTTGGATCTCAGAAATAAAATAATGTAGGAAGAAACTTGGTTTTTTGGTGGTGAACTGGTAGTTGACCAACCTGTAGTTTGAAAGGTGGTGAGAATAGCTCGGTTGGTATAAATGGATTTGTGCAGCAGTGGCCATGTGGAATGGCCATGGGCACAAATGAGAGCTGTGAATGAAGTGTCTAGAGAATCTGAACTGGAAATAACCCACTATTCCTGGACCAACTTGTCAGCATCTTGTGTATAAATATTTTTATATGTGGGTTTACGAATGTAAACAAAAGGTAATCTGAATGAAACATCATTGTTCCAGAACAGTGAAGTAAGATCATGTTCTTCCTCCAAGATATACTGAGCGCTTCACTTCCAGCAGGAACTGAGACCACAGCTGAGCTGCAGCCTTTGTCTTGGCATGAAGGGCAAGCATTCTTCTTGCCAACAACAAGCAACCAGAACAGCATACATGGATCTCCTTGGCAATGTTTATCTTCGAGTTTACAGAGCTCATCTGGTATCTTCTTGTGCTTGGTACAGGCCCTTAACACTAACTCCCTGCATTTCTTGCCCTGAAACCAGAATAAAGCAAATGCTGTTTCATCAGCAAGCGCTGGATATGAAACATTTGGAAAAAGGTTAGAAGTATAAGGAATAAAATAGGAAAAACACAAAGGTTTGGGGATCAGTTTGTTTTGTATGTGCTATAGCCTTTGCATCTAAAAGAAACCTATTTTTTTTTCTTTGATTACTCTGGATTTGTAACTTCTATCACAGTGATGACATTTTGTATATCTTTTAATGCCCTGTTTCTTAGATTACTTCTTTAAAGTAGTTCTCATATTAGTGTGCCCCAGAGTGTCTCTTCTGTCTGAATGATGTACAATCCTTGCCTGTTTCTTGGAATCCACTCCTCTGTCCTGGCCAGTTGAGCTGGAATAAGATGCCGTGAACACCTAACGTTGGAGTAACATAATGCAGGAGTATATATTTTGATCCATGGAACATATTTCAGATTTCTGTATCTCTGATACAGTACATCTGCTGCCAAGGTGGCCTTCTGTGTCTGTGTTGCTGTTGTAGCTGTGCTCTCAATTCTTTATTTTACAAGGCTTAAAATGTACAGATATTTGGTTCCCTTTGTAAAACCAAGTCACTCTTTAAAAGATGTAACTTGCTGTCACTAACTTCAGAACTGATAATGTCTTCTTATAGTAGGGGGTTGACATGATGTGACCTGCATGGAAACTTTCTTTTAGGAGCTGTGTATCTTCCCAGGGGAGCCTGGAAGTAGTTTACCTGTTTCATCTGTCCTTTGCTGGTGAAACTGGTGATAGCATACTGTTCAGGAGCAAGTTGCAGTTCATTGACATAATGTGTATTCTTTTTCCACCTTCTTTCTCCCCCTATACAGTATCAAGTCACTGCATACCATTACGAATTTATGACCTCTTCAGGGCATAGTAGTCATTTGATAAGGTCTGCTTTGGTCTACAGGGAAATTACTGGTATTTCAATCAGTAAGAATGATACCCAGTGAGCTGTATGCTAGTTATCTTGTCTAGGTCACAGACAATTAAAAATCCTTAATAAGCTTTTGATTTCCTGTGTTTTAGAAACATGAATTTGTTCCCTAGAGCAAAATGTATTAGGTATTTGCAATTAGTGTGCTGTATATGTGTGACAGCTATACTTATAGTCCAATTTGAAAGTTGCTAAACATGTCACCTGTATCATTATTTGGTAGCTTTCTATAGGTGTTATTTTTATTTTAGAAGTAATATTAAGCTTAGAAGTTATTTAGAAGTTTCCTTTTAGATATATATTAATATAGTTATTACAAAAATGTCCAAAAATATTTAATTAATATTTGGGTGGTTTTAGGAGCTAAAATACAATTTAATGTCTATTTTAAAGGCGAAAGTCTTCAGTAGACAGTTTTGCGAGCAGTCATTTTGTGAGTGGTCAACTTAGTATGCAATGAGTCTTAGTTCATGTATTACAGTTCCTGGATCTGCTGATTGAAAGAAAAAGTACGGGGGGGTGGAGGGAATCAACTGCACTGTCTCAAATCTGAGAAATGCTTATTTACCCTTTATAACCAGTACTACCACCCCATTCCTGAATTCTGAACTAGCAGTGTCTGTATTGAGTGATGTGGATCACAGTCCTTTTGTTCTGCGTGAGAGGTGTTTTTATTAGGCTCTGCTTTAATGGTTGGATGTGCTCGATTAGGCCCTGGTGGTGTGATGGAAGAGGATCTTATTTGAAAACCAAATTCACTTTGGTGGTTTAGGTGGCACTGGACATAAGACAGTAAAGATGCTCAAGAGGAAGAGGAGCTTTGGAAAAAGACATAGAGAAATGTAGATGTTTAATATTGTGGTTCCCTGGCCAATTTTAATCCAGTCTGAATTTATGCAGAAAACTGAGGTCCTGTAATCCTCTGCAGTTTTCCATGTAGCCCCTTGCTAGTCTGGGAATTCTGAGAGGCATTCAGCAGACTTGAGTGGCAATTGCTTTTTGTGTCAGAGCTAACCTGCCAGAGCAGATGTGTCAGGTTCCAGTTGAGCTGGCTCTCAGTGATCTGGATCACCACATCATCAGCTGGCAATTGATGACAGAACATGAAAGGGCTCAGAGAGTGGGAAAAGCCAAGACTCCTGCCCTCTGCAGCTCTTGCTTCTTCCAGGAGCAGTATGGTACTGGGCTTTGGGTTGGCTGCCTTGAGGAGGCTCTGAGGGATGCCCAGTGAGTGCCTCTGACCTTCAGTTTGCCTCTCTGAAGTGGTGCCATTTTTGTTTCACAAAAGGGTGATAAGGAGGAATGTTTGAAGACTCCAGTAAGGAAGTTACAAGCCAGGACTAATCCATACTTAACATGTAAGGTTGAACAATGTCTTCTGTAATCCATGCAAATCCAGTATGCTAACATAGCTTTTGTGTTTCTGTGGTTAGCCTGGTAAATTTTATGCAAGCCTGACTTGTGACCTGGTTAATAAGTTGAAGACAAAGTGAAAGTTTGGTAAAAAGAAGAGGATGTTTAATGGAAATTGTAGTCTGAGAACAACCAGGAATCCTTAAATATTTCATTCTCAAACCTGTGAGTCGTTGGAAATTGTTTACTCCATAAGAGTTGTTAAAACTTGCTGTGAATTAAAGGAATGTTTAAATATGACAGAAGTTGAAAGAAGATTGTATTTTGGGGATTTAGACCTACAGAGGTATAGTACAAGAAAGCAGCTTTGCAGATGTGAATTCAGTGTCAGTATTTCCCAAGTATTTTTAAAATAGAATTATTTGAATGCATTTCAGTTGAGTAATTTGGTTGCTAAAAGGCATTGTTAAATGTTTTTATTAAGGCACCAGCTTCTCTAACCTATGAAAGTTGGTTAATAAACATCCTCTATTACTGTAAACATCCTCTTGACCATCTGCCAACTAAGGCCTGAAAGGAAAGAGGAGGAAGGTGGAACTTTTTACTTGAGCTTGTTTAAGGGCACATATCCCTTTATGTATGTATTTTACTGAGAAACAAATGGTTTATGAAATAAGCCTAACAAAAATACAGCTGCAAAAAAAAAATCGAATTCTGAGTCTTGCCATGTGGTATTTGTGCTTTGAATATAAGTATGCTTAACAAAATACTAACAACTGTAGTTAAAGGTAAATTGTTGGAAATCCTTAGGCTGTATTTCTCAGATATAAGGACGTATTTATAAACTTACTGAAGTCCACAAAAAATTCTGAAAAAAAGTGAGTAGGCTTTAGCCAGTAATTTCTTTAAGTAATGGATCTGGCATCTTGCTGTTCTCCCATTTTTTCCCCTTTCATTCCAGAACTCTGCACAATTTTTGGTAAATTAGTGAATGTGAACCAGAATTTGGCTTGATTGAAATTCAAATGTAAACACAGCACACACATGCTGGTAGACAATTTCTAGGAGGAGAGTTCCTGTAATGTTTTCTCAATAGCCAGAGTTTTGTGTTCATTACCATACAGCCCAGTTAATCTTCTATTAAGCTAAGCATGTTTTTTCTTGGTGTGAACTGACTTGGAATAGTTTGCCTTGGTTTTGCTTAGGGGGTAGGGTCCTCCAAAGGGCCCTCACAGTTGTCTCTGGAGTTTCTTCTCCCTGCCTACTTCAGGGAGGAAAGGTTTCAGGACTTGTATTGAGTGGTGAAATCATGAATCTGAAGGGTTTTTTGTTGTTGTAGGCTACTTTTATTTTCAAGGGCTATTTTCTTTTAGTCACATTGACATTATTTATGTCTGATGTTCATAAATTACAGATATATTTTTTTTCTCTGAAATGGTCCTTTTGTATGTGCTCTGATAGTTTTCCTCTTTCCATGCACAGTTAGTTAAGATTTGATTTGTAACATATTGGGATTTATTTTTATAACTTGTTTAACTCAAAATGTGACATGCTTGAGTGAGAAGAGTGAGTCTGCGCGTTCGCTATCCTGGTGGCACGCTTTGGCGAAGGTAGTTTTCCTTTGGGGCCTTGTACAGTGTTGATATTCCTGTCATCTCCTCAGCGAAACTGTCTGCAGTCTGCTGCCTGGTGCAGGGATTACAAGGAGCATTCTTTTGCCCAAAAGCAAACACTCCTATCTGGAGAAGTGCACTCAGGTAACCAGGTGGGTTTTCTTTTGAGGCTGGAGATAGGAGAGTTTTTCATGTGTTGAGTCTAGATATGAGGAAGGGCTCTTACTTTGGCTTTGTTAAAACCCAAATATTTCAGAAAGCCAGGGAAGTGTGAGGAATACTTGTGATCAAGGTATGTTGGTGTTGAAAGCAACCTGAGACTGTAAATTGAGACTCTATTGCACTGTAAGGAAAGAAGCGAGTGAGCAGCATGATAGGAGTCCCTTCTCCTCTAGAGTAAGCTTTGTGTTATTACTGACAGCTGTTCTCGAGTATCTTACCAGCTATTTTGAGTGTTCAGTGTGCAACCAATCTGTCTGCAGAGAATGTTTGTAAAATTCTTAAAAATGTGTTAAAAATGTGTGCATCTTAGAGTACTGTATGAACATGGTGATTGCAATCCTGTGCTGCATATGGGTTTGTTGTGTGGTGTCCCCCTGTGCAGTGGGGTTGTTTCCTTAGCACTTTGTCTTTACGTGGCTGTGGTGCTTGAGACTCTGGTGATGGTGAAGTCCTTTTAGGCCATCATCTTAACCAAGTATGTGGTGCCCTCTGAAACAGTGTAAAAATTCATGTCTTTAGTTTTGCAAACATTTCCTTCTCAAGTGTAACCTTTCTGTTTACTAAGCCCGAACTGGAACTGCTAATTATTCTGTACCCAGACACTGAAGTGAGATATGGGATGGTGGATCTCTTTATTTTGGAGCCCACACATCTTTTGGTTTAACATGTCAGTAGTGCTGTGGTCTCCAAATATTTGAAACTGAGTTGAAAATTGTTCATGTAATTGCTAGATTATAATTTCTGATCTTTCTTAAAGTTTAGTTCAGTTTTTTTTAATGTTGGAAATCAAGCAGACAATGCAGAAGGCTGGCTTGGCTGAGCATGGATCTTCTATTAGAGCTCAGGCAAAAAAAAGTGTATGCCCAGTGGAAGCAGAGTCTCCTGTCATGGGAGGAATACAGAGGTGCTGCTTGCCACTGTAGGGAGAAAATCTGTGTGGCCAAAGCTCAACTGGAGTTGAAACTGGGCAGTTCTGTGGGCGTCTATAAAAAGAGAAGGGTTATAGTAAATGGGGTAACATCAAGTTGGTGATCGGTCACTGGTGGGGTTCTGCAGGGCTCCGTTTTAGGCCTAGTTCTCTTCAGCATCTTCAAAAATGACTTGGGTGTAGGACTTGAAGGCATGCTGAGTAAGTTGGCTGATGATGCTGTCGATTCCTTGAAGTCAGGGAGGTCCTGCAGAGAGACCAGGACAAATCACAGGGCTGTGCAATCACCAGATGGATGAAGTTTTAACAAAGACAAGTGCTGGATTCTGCACCTGTGATGGGGCAACCCTGAATGTACAGAATGGGGAGCGGGAGGCTGGAGAGCAGCACTGCAGAGAGGGACCTGGGGCTCCTGGTCTTTGGCAAGTTGGATACGAGTCAGCAGTGCCCTGGCAGCCAGGAGGGCCAACCCTGTCCTGGGGTGCATCAGAACAGCCGGGCAAGGCAGGGGATTGTCCCGCTCTGCTCTGCACTGGGGCGGCCTCACCTCGAGTGCTGGGGGCAGTTTTGGGCACTGCAATATAAAAAACATACAAAGCTGTTAGAGAGCATCCAAAGAAGGGCTGCAAAGATGAAGAGTCTAGAAGGAAAGCCATATAAGAAGCAGCTGGAGTCAGTTGGCTTGTTAGGCCTGGAGAAGACTGAGGAGAGACCTCATTGCAGGCTATGACTTACTCAGGAGAGGTACTGAGCTCTTTGATGACCATTAACAGGATACAAGGGAATAGCATGAAGCTATGTTAGGGGAGATTTAGGTTGGATATTAGGAAAGAGTTCTTAACCCAGAGAGGGTGGTTGAGCACTGGAACAGGCTCAACTGGAACAGGGAAGTGGTCACAGCACCATCTTAACAGAGTTTAAGAAGTGTTTGGACAATGCTCTCAGGCACATGCTGTGACTCTTGGGGTTGCCTTGTGCAGGGCCAGGAGTTGGACTTCAGTGATCCTTGTATTTCCCTTCCAACTCAGGATACTCTATAACTCTATGATACTTATGAATGGTGGGATTTGCTTGCCACAGGTCAGGAGAAGGTCCATTAACAGAGTGCTCCAGTCTGGGCTTGATTTGTCTCCAGTCTATGGGACATAAGGGCTACAGAAGTGCATCTTCCATTCCCTTTACATCAGTCACCTGCTAAATTTTTTTCAAATCTCTTGGAATAAGAGTTAAAAGTGCATCCAAGCCTAATTTTGGAGTGTATTAACAGATTTTAAGTATGCTTGTACCTGATAAAATTGGTATTTCAGCTAAAGTCCAGGTTGTTTTTTTTTCCTCAAAGCGATGAATATTAGTGTGAGGTGACTAGTAAAGCCAATAGGATGAGATTTTTCATTAGTGTGTCTTGGAGCTCAGCCCTCTCTTGGCAATTGCTGTTTTAGTGATATTGGATGGGATCTATATTTTCCTAGCAAAATGGAGAACTTTTTGCCTGGGAAGTTCAGGATGTGGGGGGCATCTACACCAGCCTGGCAAAAGCCCATGTAGCCCCTGGAAGGGAGATGGTGCTTTTGTGCTCCCCCAGCCTGGCTGTTCCTTCCTACCTCCTGTACTCACAGATGTGTGCAGCTGCAGAGTGGGCTGCGTTGAGGGATCAATCCTGCCAAAAGCCAACACTCCCAAAGATGGGGGAAGAGAGCTCTGCCCCTCCCTTGCCAGCAGCATGTACGTGCTTTATGATGGGTTTGACTGGCCCTGTATGGCCTTAATAGGGTGTTTCTGGGATTGGCTGACACTTATGGTATGTCTGGGTTTTTTTATAAACAGGATTTGTTAAAACTGTGGTTGTGTCCCATGTTCTTGCTCTAGATTGTTTCGATTCCATGTAATGTATTACTAATGTTTTCTTTCTCATGCTTAGGTTCCTGAGTCCATCAGAAGCCAATCATTGTGCATTTGTAGTAATGATGCTGTCATATTATTGAGACTGCATAAAAATAATTTGAGACCTGCCATAGGCTCTTTTTAGACACCGTCAGTAGCATCATACAACCCTATGGATTTTCATAGTGGGTCTCCACGTGTGTAGGGGAAAAAAAAATGCTGTTAGGTAGTTCAAATTGCCACAGTGCATCTGAGGTGGTCTTTTCTACATTTTCCTACTTGTAAAACAGTTTGAACACAGTCTGTATGCTCTCTTGCAGTGGAAAAATTTTAAGTAAAGCTTGTTGGATTTTACTTCAGGCATCCAGGAAAGCTTTTTTCAGATAAGAATGATGTGGACAGTATTTCAGAATGATTACTTGACTTCTGGTTTGTTATTATTTAGTGTCAGAGAATAACTTTTTTTTTTTGCTGGAGACATTCCTTTATCTATGTATTTGAAGGAACATCATGTGGAGTCCATAACTTCTACCTAACAGCATTGATATCTAACTCTCCTGTTACTGTAGCTCACTGAGTTGTGCAACTTTTCAGTTGTTGAATATAAATGGACAAATACTTCTATGGAAAACTAAAGGAAAACGTGTTAATTTTTCCCCTCAAGATTTAGAGCCACTACGTATTTTCACATTCAACTGGTGGAGTATAAACCTTTGCTGGCATGCTTATTTGGGTGAACTGCTCAGACAGGCTCTTCTCAAAGCCTTTATTTAGAAGAGTGTTTATGTTCTGCACTAAAGGATATAGGGTGGCAGATGAAGAGTTGATATGTTCCTGTGGATTCTTGACTGTGGTGGATTATGACTCAAATGGACTAAAGCAGAAGATGCTATTTGGATTTTGAAATTACTGAAAAAGAAATGTTCATTTGCAGTATGTATGGGTTTTACGCTTGTCTTACTAATTCTCCTTTTACATTTGAAATTTTTAGCCTGGCATAAGATTAGAGTTTTCTCTTTAATGGAAATCTCTGACACACAGAGTGTATTGGGTAAAGAACTGGATGTGGATAGTGGGTGCTTCTGGCGGGGTGAGTCGGATTCTTCTGTGGCTGGGCTGCTGAAAACAACATGACTGTCTTCTGGAGGAGTGCAGCTGCTGGTGGAGGTGTTTGCACCTCCTCCTCCATGGTTCTGTGGCTCGGAAAAAAACACAGACTGCCTTATTGCCAGTGTTGTGTTCTTCACATGCCCTTTTTAGTTTTATGTTCTTTAACATCTGTAGCTTCTGCAACTTCTGTAATTTTTGGTCAATTACACTGGCCTGGTACTGGAGGTCTGCAGTTTATAACACTGGAGAACTTTTCCTGAAAGAGTATCTTTTTGTAAAGGAAAAATAAACTCTGTTTTCTATGTCTAAATAAACAAAACTTACATTGTCATTATATTAAGTCAAACATATGTTGTCATTATATTAAGTCACTCTTTCCCTCTTGTATTTCTAGGTTATGTTTTTCCCCAGCATGAATGAACAATTACTGAAGTGTAGAATCTCAGATTGTGGTCATGTGGAAGTGTTTCATGTATTTCATTAAGAATGGAAAGCCTTACTGTTCTGTTTCTTCATAATCTAATTTCTTATATAAATAATTTTCTTAGTTTGTTTCCTCAAATTGCAGTTGCATTAGAAACAAGGGTGTCTAGTATTCCTCTTATGATAAAATCATGAGTTGTTCAGCAGTGTATGCTTCTCTCTATCCTAGGGTTTTAGTTACAAACTGTTTTGACTGCTGCATTTGTAGATAAACAAATGTGCTATTTTAGGCCCCTTCCAGTCCACAAATACAGCAAAAGACCCCTGACTTCTTTGTATCTCCATCTCCTAACTTGGGTTCAATGTTGTGTCTTGTAATTATTCATTTGGCTTCAGACCGTGGTACTTTTAAAGGTTACGGATCTGGTGTCGGGTCAGTGTCCTTGTAGTCTACTGACACTGACTGGGTAATTTTTCTGGCCTTGAGTTGAACAGTTGAAACTGGGAATGAACTTTCATGGATCCGTAATAGTAAGCTGTAATAATAGTCTCTGGATTCACAGGGTACTTTCCTATATTTCTCTTTTGGTTTGGGTTTATTAAAAGTATTATGCTCAGAGTGTTCTGCAATTCTCTTCCCTTTCTTCCCATGGATAAATGAGCACTGAGTTCTCAGAATGTAACATCTCCTTTTATTAATGAAATGGCAGCAGCTTTGAAATGGACAAGAATCAAGGCAGATTCCAAAACTTGTCTCTTCAGATAAAAATCTGGCGTTGAAGAGTCTGCTGCTGTTCATGGCTGGGCATGCAGTTCGAGAGAAATTATATTAGCACTGAGTTTTCTTTTTTTATGTGCAATTTTACTAATATTCTGTAGCTGGTTCTGCTGCAATTCAAATATTTTCTCATTTGAAACTGAGTGTAAAATCTAATTTGTTTTTCCTTCACCCTTTTTCCTTGGAGATCTATCAAATTATCCTCTGCTTTAGATTCATGGAAATTAATCGTTCTGACCCCCTGTGAGGTAAATATTATTTTCATTAATAGGAAAATTGCAAAGCAGACAAGTAAAATTGCTTGTTTGAATTATGCAGAGCCCGAGACATGTGGTCAAATTGCTAGACTGCCTGTTTTCAATAAGTTCTTTACAAAACTTTTTTAGTGTAAGCTGTAATAATATTGATACTGTCTAAGCAGACAGAAGAATACTTTGGTTCCTGGAGTGTTGTGTGACCAAGAGGACAACTATGAAATATTGTATATCTTGAAATATGGATAAATGAGCTGTGTACTGAGAAGAGTACAAAACAGTTTGCAATTTTCCTGGGGAAACAAACAAAGAATCCTTTTAAATTTTTTCTTAATCTGGCAAAAAGCGTGAAGGTCCTTGAATGGGCAGAGAAACTTTCACTCTAATGGAAATGACCAGGTCTGCCAAGTGAGTCAAATGGGGATGGAGATGTAAGGTGCTTGTGTCTCGTAAAATAACAGATTATCAGTTTCTGTGAACTGCAGGAGAGAATATCTTGAATATCTTACTTTTGGCTTTTTCAGTAGGATGGAAATAATGAGTTCTGCTTTATCTCAAAGGCCCTGTAGATGAAATTTTTTTTTCCTTGAACGGATGCTTGTAGCATAGCAGAGCAGAAGTTTGGTTACATATGCAAAAAGCTTTCTAGCTAAAGAATTGCCTTGTTATTATAGTTGAATTTGCAATTAGGGATAGAAGATATAATTTATGGAGTGTGAAACTTAAACATTACTAGGATTTTCAGTTTGACACAGTTTCAAAGCTTTTGAAGACAATAGATTCTCCTTAACAGTGGAATTTTTCGTATTATCTTGAATATTTTGAAACTATAGTGTGTAGTTAATACCTCTTTCAGTGAATTTTGCAGGCAGTAAGCATCTATACAACTTTTTACTGTGAAGCTTCCTTCTGTAGCAGGTGTATGTTTCTGGTGTGCTGTGAAGGGGACTGGAGGCTTATAGAAGTGATGCTCACAGCACAAATGCATTTAACCAGAGTCTACATTTGGATATTCCTGGCTGAAATGCCTTTTGTAGTAAAGGGTTAAGTAGTGGAGCTTCTGCAATATTGGAGGATGTTGTGAAAGATGGGGAAAATGTGATTTCATCTGTTGTTTGGTGACACTTTTTCAGTAACGGCACTTCATGGCTTTTGCTTTCTTCACTGTTAGGCAGTTCTTTGCCTTCTTGTTTTGGACACCTAATTTGTGTGTTACCAGTTTATCAAAGTGTTGCTGAAAAGCCTTTATATAAAGAGAAGTCATTACTGGCTTTTGCCATGGGTGCTAGAATCTGAAAGACCAATATTTTTGATGAACATTTGGCTGCTGGATGACTCTGGCAACTCATTGTCCTTCTCTTGCCTTGATTTCCCTTTCTTTATATTTTATTTAGTGGTATATACCTTATTTGCTAGGCACTTTGAACACTTAGCAGCCTGTGAAAGCATCCTAACAGCAACATAATCTCTATGGTGGTGCCTCTGTTTTTATTGACAAACAGCTTTAAAATTCCAGAGTCAGTTACGACACCAGCTCAGTCTTTCTTTTAACGGCAGTCAAACGGATTAAAATTATGTGGGGGAAGGGTTGGGAAAGCAGAATGGAAAGCAGTGAGCTTTCAAACTGTGAATGTGCAAATTCTGTGTTGAATTTGCCCTTTCTAAATGTTTCTCCAGTATTTTCTGCTGCAGGCAGATTATTAGTTCTTTCTTTGGCAGCAGTAACTCATTCTACAGTGTAAAATCCTGTCCGTATCTCGTAGCATAGCTGTGACAGCTAGGCTGAAAAGTCATAGAATGACTTTTATGAAGAGAAAACCTAACTTTTAAAGAAGTAGTGTTAGTATGAAGAATGTACCTTACCTAATGTAAGGGGGGGAAAGTGGACTCTTGGTATTTGTTGATGGTTTTCTTCATTACAAACTGATGTATTTGCATTCCTTGCATTAAAGTGCTTACTGTTACCAGGAATAAGTCCAAAGTTCACATTTTCATGGTTATGCTCTGTAAACTCAATGTTTCACTTCAGTTAGTCCAAGTCTGGACGAAAGCATTAGTTCATAGACAAGGAGCTCTTTCAACTTGGCAGCATCCTCTTTGTGTAGGTATTGTGCTTGTAGAATGTGCAGTTAGTAAAGGTAAACATGAAGCCATTTGTATGCTATTACAGTCACATTGTAGGAAAACTAGAGGCTAGAAAAACTGGCCTCAGCATGGAAGTGTGTAAGCCATGGTGGCTGTGAATAATCAGGAAGAGTTATGACATAATTCAGGAGAATGGTGTTGTGAATGTCAGAAGAAGCCTTTTCCCGTTAAATTAATTTAAATGAAATTTTGTTTCATTACCACTTTTGAGAAAAATGTTAAGAATTCCAGTAATTGACTCCTGTTGACATGGCAGCAGAGTAGTTAATGAACTTAATGCAACGGTACTAATTTTGATTGATACTGTGTAATTATGATGTCAAAGGTATTTAACTTTGTATCAGGCTGTAAATCTGCATCAGACTGCTAGTCTACCCTTCAGAGAAAAAATACATAAAATAGGAAAACCCAGCCACTCCCCCTACTTGAGCTATTTTACAAAAGAGCATGAGAAAGTAAAAAGGTTTCACTAGTTCAGCCTACTTCTTTGTCAGCAGCGTATCTCTGAGAAACTCCTGAATGTCTTAGTGTCTGAAAAGCAAAAAGTAAATGTTCTCTGTGAATTTTGGTGTCAGCAGCAGCAGGGTGTCCTCTGACAGCCCTCTGTGCTCTTCTAGCTTTTTTTCTGTCCTAATATCTTTAGTCTGACTGGAGGTCTTAAAGCCTGAGGGTAGAAGACAGCCTTCCAAACTTCCTTGAGCTGCTCTGTTCTCACTAAGAAGAAATAAAACTTCATTTTTTACCTAAAAGCGAAATTTATCGAGAATACAGGAGATTGGATTATTCTGGCTGTGACTCTTGAAGCAAATGTTCTTTAGCTTGACAAGCCAAGCGTGAAGGGATACGCTTTCTTAGGATGTAAATTCTGTGTGTGATTCATTTGTTGTGTAATATTCTCATGTATTTTTGCTTTATTAGAATTACATGTTGATTAGTATTGAGAGAGGTTTTATTATTGTCAGAAATAGTACTTCACTATTCACCAGGGTCAAAGTCAAGATGGCTATGATTTCAAAGGTTTGTTGTAATCTATACACCTTATTTTATTATAAACTACTGCACCTTTTCTAGAATAAGAGATTTCAATTCTTAGAACTTTTTATAGACCATTACTTTTTGTACTTGTTTCTACATCACCCTATTTCTCTTCTTGTTTCTATGTTTTTTGCTATTTAATATTCATTGTTTCAGATCCTCCTTTTTCAGGAGGTTCTCCTGCTGGTGAATTTTGTAGCTCCCTAGCTGTCTTTCTGACTCAGAAGAATTTGTCATTCAATGAGCTTCAGGAGCATTTTATAAGTAAATTTTAAAATCTTAGTTGTGACTCTTCTGAACGTGCTGCTTTTGTTTGCCTTATAGTTTCGGGTAGGTCAGGCTTGGTGCTTTTCAAAATCCTGTCTTGCCTGTGTTTCTGTGTGTATGAGTAACAGCCATTAGTCCTTAACAATCATATAGTTGGAAAGTTGTAGAAGAATTGAGTTTACATTGTAGCACGTTACTTATCAATTTCTGTCATTCAGCATCTTCAGTGACAGCATGTTTGGTTGGAGATGAAACTTAGGACCCTGTGAAAGCTTCAGTTGCAGATGGCTTCTCAGAAGGGCTGTTCTCTGTTGTGGCAGTGTTCTGTGGGTGCAGGAATGCGGTCATCTGCTAGGCACAGGGCTTTGAAGTTACCAGCCCAAACACTCAGGGGAATTAGGTGCTGAAGTCCTGTCTCCTTGTGACTGGTGTTTGCAAAATAGGTTGTAGGCTGGTGTCCAATGCCATGGGAGAAGCAGCATCTTTTCCCTGCAATGAATCATCTCGTGTTTATTGAAGTTCACTGGTGAAACTTGTGCTGGCTGTCTTCATTCCCCTGGTAGTAATTGTGGTAATAATCAGCCAAAGCACATATGTCAAAAGCCTTTTGTTTTTATTCTGAAGGGAAAGACAGAGCTATTAAAAATATTTTCATAGGTTTATGATGGCACGAGAACACTTTATGTAGGCTTCTTATTTAGAAATTATAATGCATATAGGTGATGCCTTCCTAAGGTAAACAGAGAAGGATATTTTCCATTGATGCTTGTTCCTTGTTTCTTTTGAAAATCTGGGTTCGTTAAGAGGACATCCTGAAAGGCCTGCTTACTTCCCTTAGGAGATGAAGGGACTGAAGGGTATGTAGGGTAGGGAGGAAAATATTTTTTTGTAAGTCTCTATGAGAATGGTATGTCTGAACTTCTTGTGGTTATTTTTCCAGCAGTTTTGAATGCTGTTAGATTCCGCTGAGACTAAATGCTAGTTATTCTCAGTGTTTTCAGACAGCACTCTCTCTCCCTTATTTTTTTGAACAAGCTTTGTCTACAATTTCAGTACTTCCTATATGTTATTAATTATATAAGGCTTTCAAAGCTTTGAACTGCTGTTCTGCAGGTGACTTGCTCTTTTGTGAGAACAGCTTTTACAGGTTGTGGCAGAGAAGTGGGGGAAGTGAAGCATTCCTTGGGTAGGTGGCAGATTCTGAGATCAGAGGGATGAATCTTCAAGGATTCCTCATGTTGCTTGTAGTACTGCATATTGATAGCTGGAACATAGCAAATAACCTTTGAATTGTCTTCAGGTAACACGTTTTGGTTCTTTCAAGGATGATGTCAGAAAGTAGCCTTTTTCAGTAGAACCAAATTCTTTTTCCCTCCCTCCTTACATACGCCTACACTGATGTTTTTTCAGCTCTACAAGTGTGTGTTTTCTCACTCTCTCTGCTGTGTAGGCGGCCTTCCCAATCACAATTGAGCTTCACAGGCAATCTTAAAAAAAAAAAAAATCATCTCTACACAGCAGGTCTATAATTTAACACCAAAGGAAATGGAGAGTTCTGGGTTAGAATTGTGATGCATCTTAGTAATGCTTGAATTGGCAAAGAATTTCATCCTAAAAAAAAAAAGAAATTGTTTTCTTGACCAGAAGGCCACTACCTGTGGAAATTATCTTTTTACATTCTACCCAAATGATCTGCCAAAATGTCAGTAGCAATCACAAACAAATAGACTTTAAATCATATACTTGCTTCATTAGGCTAAGTTACAATTGAGCTTTTCTATCCCAGAATTAGAATGCGATTCTAATGGAAAGACAAAGTCAGTTTGTTGACAATATGGAAGTTAAAATGCAGTTTTTCTGGGAGTGTTCCCTTATTTTAAACATGATTTTAGTTCTCTCTGCCTTTTAGAAACCGCTTTTGCTGCACTGCATGATTATTTTTTGTGTACTGCAGCTCTTTTGCTGATGCTTCTCATTTTTCCAAGATCTTAATTTCACACAATATTTTGTAAATAAGCCTAAACTTAACTTGCAATAAAAAACCCCCTCAGCTGTATTTTTAATTCCTCAAAAGAAGATAGCAATAATTATTTTCTTGAGCTCTGTTGATAACACTATTTGGCATTTCTTAAAGAATTTTTGTTGATGCTAGTGTTCTAGCTACCAGGTAGGTATTCCATGTTTGTTCAACTCTGTAAAAAAATACTTTTGGGAGGGTAGCAATGGGCGACTTAAAATTTGCTTATAAACCTATCAAATTTCAGCAACAATTATTACAAATAGCACTTGTACCATGATTTTATGTGCAGTTCGTGCTGCCATTGCAGCTGAAAGGAACAAGCCATATCTGCTTATCTTGTCTGGTACCTTTTCTGCCTCATGTCAGCACAAGTGCTCATGTAGCTGTGCAGTGAACTGGATTGGGGAAAACCAGGCTGGAGAATAATCTAGGTCTTCTTCTTTAGTCTCCTTACTTAGAGCTGGATTTTAATCTCTCTTTGATATGATTCACTGTACATCTCCTCTAACACGTGAGCTTGGTGGGAGTAGAGTAGGACAAAAATTCATTGGCAGTATGTGCTCTGCCTCCAGCTTGTGCCTCTGCGGAGTTCTCGGGACTGCAGCATAAATCTCCATGGTTACATCTGTTTGCCCGGTCTAATTTTAGAGGACTCCTATCATCTAGAGATGCAAGCCTTTTGTAGCAATAGACAGAGGTCAGATGTTAAGGGTAATTCTGAAACAATACAGATTATATTACAGGACCTGGTAAATAGGAAGGACCAGCTTTGAAACCTTTTTTTTCCTGCTACACTCAGAGACTTCTTAGGGTACTGCAGCTGGTGACTTAGATAAAAACTCCTGCTCTCCCTTGTGTTTGACATGTGTTACAGACTTTATGTTGAGCAGTGAGGAAAAAAAGTGGGCCACAACACTGCTAAATGTCCCCTTTCTTTCAGGCGTTGCCAAATGTGTGTTTAATCTCCAAATGCCTGGCAGAATGCGTTCTGGAAGAAAATAACTTGATTCAGGGAAGGGGTGATAAAAGAAGGGTTGGGATTGTTGTAGTGAGAAACTTATTATACAGACTCTCAGATGTGAGTTATGTGCAAAAAACAATTGGTTCACAGTTTTATAAGCCTTCATTGTTGCTTCTGTCTTCTTACAAGCACAATTTTCAGAATACCCTTTGCCTTTTGAAAAGTATTTCATTTGATTATTTCCCATTCAAATTTTGTTCATGCCCATGATCTTTTTGCTTCTAGGTTTCACTGTGCTATGATTCATCAGAAGTTGGTTGTGACATCCACTGGGAGTTTTTGCTAAAGCTGCATGTGTCTGCTTTCTCAGGAATTTGGATAGGTAAGAGTGCATGTTCTTCTTTCTGTACCTTCTGACCTTTTAGAGTGCTGCTAGTTGTCACAAACTGAGTGTTGTGTTTGACCGCTGATAGCATGTAATGTTTCATGCAATGTGTAGGGGGTGGTCTCCAGCAAGATGGTTTACCCTGGTAGGCTGGCTGCCACAGAGTGCCAGACTGTATCCCAGTCTGTTGCTGAATGCTTCCTCTATTCATGAGTGTTTTTCCAGGAGGGAGATGCAAGGGAATGAGATGGCTATTCCCTCCCCCCCTTTCTACTAGGTATGTGTAGAAGTGTTCGTAAAAGCAGGTTGGACTCTGTTCAGGCTGTGACAGAATGCCTGCTTTTGTCACATTTTGTGAAACACAGCAGTTCTTGTAGGTGGTTTCTTTTAATCTACTTGTGAAACGAAAACTTATGTTGTAAGGAAGAAAGGGATTCTTCTGCATGTGCCTGATCCTTGCAAAAGACTGGCTTTTATTACATGATCTGTCCTTTGACAGAGTAATGTAGTGTATTGAAAGGTAAAATGGATGTGGCAAGTGTGAGATGCTGCGGTTTTGCCCATGCAGCCTTGCCCTCTGCCTTGTACCAGATGCGAGTCCTTTGCAGGTGTGTAATGACCTGGTTCACGATGGTATATGAAGAAGGCTGGAAAATTGCAGTGTGTGGGTTTGGGGGGTGGGAGGAGGAGAGATAGGGAGCAGTGGTGTTGGCTTTGCAAAGATGGGCAGGGTTGGATTTGTTTTCAGCTTCCTGAATTAACAGGTTGTGCAAGCAGTAGTGCTGCCTGAAGGGAGGTGACCAGAACTTGCTATGGACTGCAGGGAGAACAAAGCCAGAGATTTCGATTCAGATCAGTTGAAACAGATTTGCAACCAGGTAGTAAAAACATAACCCCTTCCACTGAACAGATTTTAATCATGTGTTTATTAACACATATTAAAACCTATAGGTATAGGATATGCAAAGGAAGTCCAGTCTGGAAATAACAGTGTAAAAAGCATTGCTGCCAAAGGAAAAACCCTCCCTTGTCACATTGGTTCGTCAGTCTGTTGGATGTCAAAAGAAACAAATAGGTTTCTTATATGAGAGAATCTGCCCTGTAGTTGTTGCAGTTGCCTTGAAGGATGTTGTTGTATCAAAAGTGTCAGTTTAAAACTTCTTCTGAAACACTGTCAGCAAAGCTGCATTGTGTTGGCAGAGATTTAGCTTCTGAGGTTTGACTTATGCTTGTGACAAAACCTTTCCTTCAGAGGCTGTATATACTGGAAACAAATATGTTTGTTCACAAATCTCGTGGAGCCCTTGGAAAAGGCTATTTTAATTATTTTGTCTTTCCCCTTGAGTCATTTTACCTTTTCATTTGGCATCATCTTTAGTGTTGATTTTTACACACAGTTGTCTTTGGGGTTTTCTTTGATATATAGCTTTCAAAGTTACTGGAAGAGGAGAAAATAGCGTCCATCTCTTTGGTTGGTGGTTTGTTTTTTTTTTTTAATGAAGTTTGTGGTCCTAAGAGGCTATTTCGAATCACAGTATTAGTAAACACTGTAGTGGGGCATGGACAGTGAAAAAGTTATCACTTGAGTGATGTAGTAAGAGCGCTCTTAGCTATTACTTTAGCTTACTGGTGGAAAGTAAATGAGCAGTTTTTCCCCCTACTATGTTTGAGTTCCACAGCCTAGGGTTTTTGTCACATATTTTCCATAAAGAATGATCAGGTAATTAAACTTCATTTTACCAGTGATGGTGTCATCATGTTACACCACCGAAACACTGAAAGTGGTAAATTCCTTTTTATTATACCCATGCAATTTTTGTTCACGAGTGGAAATTTTTTCTCAGTGGAATTTTAAAAGTTTTTCAATTCCAGCCTGTAGCAAATCCATTAATACAAAATTATACTTAAAACTTCATTTATTTCACCAGTAGCAGTTCTGGTTGCTGGCTGTTTACGAATGTGTAGGCTCATGGTCCTGTAGACCCAGTCTTGTTTACTGAAATTCTTGAGCAGGTTTTATAGTTGGGAGTTGAGCATAGCCATATTAACAGGCAGCTTTTTTTAGGAATAGTATCACACTCCAATAAAGCTGATATTTCTTTGTTTCAAATACAGAATCTTAATTGGATTTGTAAAGATATTTAGGTGCAAAACATTCAGCAGCATAAACTTAGTTTTGTTAATTCCCCACATTCTTCTGTAGATACTGACAGAGTAAAACTTGTAAAATTCTGCATGAAACTTACCCTCAGACTGCTTATTTCTCCTTGACCTGAACTGAAAATGAAGAGGAGGACTGTGGGGAGGGAAGAGGAAGAGACGGCCACTGTGTGCAAGTGGCTGATGTTGACCTTAAGTTATATATTGTTGGTTTTATCTGTACTATTCTTTTCCTGTTGACAGGTTGAAAGTCCCGTGGCTTCATTTGCTCACTAGTAATAAAGCTTTGTTAGGTGGGGGTGGGGTTGAGCTGAAAAAGGTTTTGCCTCATGGATTCTTGCTTTTTCTCAGGGATGTATTTAAGAGTACATAGTGGTGTGTTCCTAGCAAAGGAAAGCTGGAGCTATTTGGGTACTATTTCTTTGAATGGCCAGGAGGAGAGATGTACAGAGTTGTGTTCCTTCCTTACATTTTGCAGGCTTTAAATTTTTTTTTCCCAGAGATGTCCCTGAGGTTTAGTTGGTGATTATACAAAGGATTTCTGTTATTAGGACTGTGTAGGTTTGTAGTTCAACTTCCTTCCCTGAGGAGTCTGAAGAAAGTTAGGAAAAACCCATGCAATTAGTGCTTACAGTCTTGGCCTCTTTGTAAAGAAAGGAAGGGTGTTCCTTGAGGAGTGCATGTATATATTTCCAGTGCATGTACCTGTGCACACATACACCTGTGAGTCAAAGGATATGGATGTATTGGATGCACGTATGTTCCTAAGTTGGTGATTGTCTTGTGTAATGTTTTTGTACTGTGGTATTGCAATGATAACTGCAGTAATTATCTTCAAATGGAAAAGAAGTGGAAAGTCCTTAGTCTGTTTTTATGTTCTTTTATGTTTAAAAACAGTGTGGTGAATTCATAGAAGTTGGTATGTGATAGTTGACAGATTAGTTAATGTATTCGAGAATTGCAATAAGATTGTTCAGCAAAACTGGATAATATTCTTAGTAGCTAACTATGTCCATTATTATGGGAAATGGGTGTTCATGATAAAAGTCTCACCTCCATTTCATTGTGTATGAGACTGAAAGAACTGGATATTCAGAAGGTAAGTGTATTTGAGTGAGTGAAGAGAGGAAAGCCTGGATCCCATTAATTTTTGGCTATCTCTGAGCTGGCGGGGGCTTTATGCTTTGACACCTTTTTTCTTAGTCCAAAATGACTGATTATTTAGTGGTATGGATTGTAATGATCCACACTCTTTTCTGTTACAGGCACCTGTTGAATAGGCAGGCCAAGAATGAGGCATGCTATGTCTGCAAACTTCCTGATTTCAGAATGGTTAGGCACACCCAAGTTAGCATTAATCTGCCTAGCCTGGATTAAAAATGATTGCAATGATTTAACAGCATGGATTTTAGTATAGCCTGTTTGAGCCTGACTAGAAGTCTGGGTGCTTAATCACTGCAATCTTGTGCCCTGGAAATTAAGAGGGTTTTGTAAAACTGAGTTCTGTAGGTTGTATAAATGTGGAGAGATGTTGGTAGATTAAATACATAGGTTATTCTGTGTGTGAATTTTTCTTAGCTCTACCCTTAAAGTGGTAGTACTGTAACTTAGAACTAGTAACTATGTACTTAGTACTTTATATGATTACAAGTATATACTGATTAATAAACAAGATGTTTTCTATTTATTAAACAGAGAAGCAGTTGATTCTGCTATATTAACATTTTATGGGACTGGCTGGTGAAGAATGAGCAGTCCTCGTGTTTTGATTTTTATGCATTGTTTAGCTTGCACATTACTGAAGTACATTGTGCTGTGCTTCTTAAACTTGAATAGCAATGCAGTTTTGCAGTTAAATATTTTCACTGTTTCAGGTGAGTAATAAGAATCGGCAATTAAATAAATCTGAGACATTGAACAGAAGTGGAATCTGTGAAGCATAAAAAACCCCCTAGTAAGTTCATGTACTGCATAAAAAACCAAAACCCAACAAACAAAAAACCAAACTAAAACAAACCAACAAAAATAAACAGTCCCTCTCCCCAAATACTCCCCCCCCCCGAAAAAAAATTAACCTCACAACCAAAGAAGCAACAAACAAAAACCAGCAAACAGCAAACCCCTGACAGAAGAGAAATTAGAGTAGCAAAATTTGGACTACTAGTGTTATTTCCCTGCTTTGTTTTTTGCCTGTAGAGAGCAAAATACTTCGTTGCTTTTTAAAATGTTTTGAGAACACATGGAACTGCTACTACTACAACTGCACTGACCGTGAGGTTTCCTAAATTCGTACTTCAGAACAGATACATCAACTTGAAATACAGCATTTCTGTAGAAAGCTTCAAAGAAAATGTTTCTGGGAATTCAGGGATGAAGAATTCTTAAATGATTCCATATACCTAAAAGCAAAAAGTGTCCAGTCACTGGTAGTCCTTTTATAACTCCTTTATCAAATTCCTTCCTTCTCTTGGCCTCTCCCTTCTTAAATACATTTTAACTTTTTTCCTCCAGTTTTTCAGTACCCTTCTTGAACTGTAAAACCAAGTTTCTCTGTGCCAGACAAAGTAAAATAACTGCTTTGCTCTCTTAATTGGTATTCTCGCTTGTTTAAATATTAGTGGCTTGCATAAGATTAGCCACAGGTACGTGTTTTGAGTTTCCTATTGGGTACACAGATTCAAGGAAGCTGACTAGTAAATTGAAGTGATGCTCAGAGCTGTCACCTGTGAACATCAGAATTCACGCTTTCCACTTGACATCAGAGAAGATCAGCTTGCTTTTCAGCCTAATTGTATTCACTACTTATGCATAATGCAAACCCACAACTTAACTCTGCTCCATTTGATGAAAGATAAAGATCAGTGCCTACTAGACAGTGTGATGCTAGCTTCACAGATCCCATCAGCATCAGGCATTAGTCATGGTTTTTTATGTATAAAACATAGCATGCATGTCTGTACGCATCATAATGGGAATGTATAGTTTTAGCGTAGAATACCAGGTTGGAAGGGACCTCAAGGATTATCTGGGCCAATCTTTCTTGGCAAAAGCACAAGTCTAGACACAATGACCCAGCACTCTGTCCTTCCAAATCTTAAAAGTGTCTAATGTTGGGAAATCCACTACTTTAGGGAGATTATTCCAATGGCTGATTGTTCTCAGTGTGAAAAATTTCCCTCATGTCCAGTTGGAATCTCCCCAGGAGCAACTTGTGCCCATTACCCTTTGTCTTTTCCATGTGACTCCTTGTAAGAAGGGAGTCTCAGTCATCTTTGTAGCATTAATAGTAATGCAATTAATAAGTAGTGCTTCCTAATAATCTTACTGTGTGTAGATTTTATAGCATGTTGATCTCTTTAGTCTTATGCCCTATATATGTAGATGAATTTGTCATCAGTCACTAGTTCATTCTGTCAATTCCTTATGTAAAGACTTGGTACTAATATACAGCTCTTCAGTACCTCAAAGCTATGCTATTTATTATATTGACCTTTAATGCCATTAATATGTCATTTTTCTGAGTCTTTTTCAGCTTATAGAAAAAAAATTGTTTTTTAAGCAAAGGAAGCTTTCAATTTTCCCATTCATCAGAGTAGTTGAAAAATCAGCTTTGACTTTATGCATGGCATGTTTACAGAAGCTTTATGTGTTTGAGCTGCAGTCTCTCCGATGCCTGCTCATCTCCAATAGAAAATGAAAGGGGAAGAAGCAAGGTTTGTCATTAAATCTCATCAAGTTACAATTTTGCATCTATGTATGTATATTAGAAAACATACAAGAGGAGAATTTTCTCTAAACTGGCAAGTCTAGGGTGGCAAAGCCTTTTAAAGTTGAAGAATTGCTTGGATAGAATTAAACTGGGATGTGGCATGGTGGTTTTTTTGGGTGTATTGCTGTTGGTATTATGTGTGTGTGTGCACGCGAACCTTCTGAGATCGTGTGAGAATGGTCCTCTCCTTTAGCCACATCAGTGTCCTGTAGTTTGTGAGGCTCAGTGTTGGGATGTGTTACGTGGTCAAGGCTGCACCTAGAGCGTGCTGGCCTGGCCAGCCTTTAGTTCCTTCATTCCATCTGCACACAAAAGAAAGGCAGGAAAGCTGCTTCCTCATCTGGTTGTTGCACCAAGGTGTTTACTTTGTCCTGCATGCTTGGAACTGTTTAGATGCTTCTGGTTGCTGTGACACAAGAAATGCTGGAGACGACGGCATCTTTTTCCTTTTTTTATATTTTCCTTCTTTTGCTGTTTTTTTTTTACTAGCCTTGTCATTATTGGTGTAGCATTGCTCTTAAAGACCTTGATTTGTTTGTGTGATAGTGATACCTTAGGGAAGCAGCCACAGTTGTTCTTTCTTCCTCTTGTTGCTGTGGTCTTGGTAATGTGTTTGTAAAGCCTGTAGACCAGAGGTGCAGTAAACTTGTATGTATGTGTGGTAGTATAGGTATCATTTTTCAGATTGAGGAAGCACTGAACAATCATTGTTTGTTATAATCTTTTCCCTTGTGCTATTTCTTCTTCTATTTTCTTACTCTGCTGTTTTTTCCTTTATTTTCTCTACTGCCTTTTGGCATTTATTTTCTTCAGCACATCTTTCTTTTTTTTATTCCTCTTTTTCTCCCTTCTGATACTTGTGTTAGAGCTCTTTGCAGAAGTTTGCTGAGGAGAAAGGTTGAAGTTGAGAACCAGAGCACCCTTCCCTTCTCTGAGAAGGGAGAACTGCTGCTTTGGCCTCTCTTCTCTGAAATAAGTTGCTGTTGGGAGGAGGTTGTGTGGAAGAAAGATGAGCTGCAAAAGCCTGAGCACTTTCCTGGCTGGGATTAATTTAGAATCAGAAGTTTACAGCATTTTTTAAAATATGCTTAGATGTGAGGGAGTGTAAGGGGACAGACGTGTACCTTGGAGATCTTTGCTCCTTGTATCTGTTCTTGACTATAAAAGGGAAGCAGAGGTACATCTGGTTAGATTGAAAACTTGAGAGAGAGAAGAGCAGGTAAATGCAGTGGCTATTCACTATTTTTGCTGTGGGATTAAGTTGTGAGCCAAGTGCTCTTTCTTGGATTATTCTGCAAAGCAGTTGTCATCTTTTGTTAGTAAGGGTTAATCTGGGGATTTTGGCTTTGCTTTTATTAAAATGGCTTGGATATAAAAAGTAATTTTGAGGCTCCTGACCGTCTTCAGAGACACTACAAAGGTATTCAGAAGAGCTGGTTAAATATTTGGACAAGTTGGATACATTTTCTCATACATTGAATTTTAACTGTTGTCTTTCATCCAGAAGTCCAGTGTTACAGTTAGCTTACTCTGTTTGGTCAAATCAAAGTTCCCTCTCCACAGGGGTGTTGCTTCTGGCAGAGCACAGCAGCAGATGTAAATGGAGGAAGATAGGATGGATTTGTAGCTGTAGACTTAATGTCTTCTAGCTCACGACTTTCTGAATCAGGAAATCCAGTACCTTTATGCTCTTCGTTGCCTTTCTCTTACACTTCCTAATTCTGCAATAGTTTTTTTTAATTGGGACGTGCAGAACTGCTTTTGGTACTGATGGCAGAAATCTTACATGGTGATATGATAGAGATCCAGTGTTCTTTTCAGAACAATTCCTAATGCTGTCAATGCATGGGTGTTGGTTTTGTGTTGGGGATTTTTTTGTGAGTGTTGGGAGTATAATTTGATGGGTACAAATATCTTCATAGTCTTCAATATAAAGAATTCTACAAGGAATTGAGAAATGCCAGGTAGTATTTTAATGGGTTTGCTTTTCATATTTGATTACCTGTTTGGTACAGTCACCTAACAGTGGATGCTTCAGAGCTATGAGTCATTGCAGCATGTAAAATATTCCAGAGTTTGGTCTCCTGTTTTCATGGTTAGGGCTTAAACTTTCCTAAGCTTACCCCAGACCAATAATACCTCTACTGATATGTCCAGTGGAATGCCTAGTGCAGTTTTGTTACCCATTTCAACTGTTACTCTGTGTTTGCCATATGACTCTTCATTTTTTCTAGGATAGTTGTGCAGTTACATACCTTGAGTCCACAGGGGTATCCCAGAGAATAAACTAAATGGTCTTGATGCTCTGAGGACACTTCTGGAATTGTTCATTTACAGAGCAAAGAGGATTGTGGCTGACCCTCTTCTAATGTTTTTATATAATCAGGATTTAAGCTGTTTTCTAATTTTGCCTATTAAATGAAAGCGGAGATTTAGCCTTTCTCTTGGATGAGTAGATTCTGAAGCAAATCAATGTAGAAAACTTTTTGAGACCCTTAAAGCTTTACAGTGCATGTGGGAAATTGCAAGAGTGTATTAATACATACTTTGAAACTTTTGGTATGAAAGAGGTCAACAAACATGACCATTAGACAAAATGTGAGGGTGCTACAGAAGCTGCTTGCTCTTTTGTGACCAAAGGACTACAGTTACTGCTTTTGTTTTTCTCTGACAGACTTTTTTTTGCCCAGGATTCCATTATGGCAAAACTAGGAGACGTTTTCATGTCCTTTGGTAGGCTGTCGAGAACTGATACCTTTCTCTTCCCTTTTTCAAATGAAGCCAATCCTTGCGGCTAAGGCTTGGGTTCGGTGCTCCAGCTGTGAGCCTTACAGAGACTGCTGCATGTTCTGTCATCTCAGCTGAAAATGCAATTTATCTATAAAACAGTTTTATTCTGTGCTAATACCTGTGCAGGGCTTATGCTTCAGTTCTATATTGACCAGTGAGGCATTGAAACAGTACATCTTGCTCGGCATTTGGAATGTTGGTGCAGCTCAGGATCATTCTAATCATGGCTGATATGAATTTAAAAATATCCTTCTTTAATGACTAGACAAATCAGCTGAAATAAAAACAGTTTTCATATTTTTCTTACTTAATCTGTATTTGATTGCTTTTTTACAGTTAACTTTGTGGCTTACAGTACTAGTTTGGTTTAGCACAAATGTACCAGGCCTGCCATTTTCATTTACTGTTTGAAAAATAGTGTTTGTACAGTAACTACTTCTGACAAGGAATTACAGAACTATATTGAAATGTTTTTAGTAGTAAGTAGTATAAAAAATGAGAAACAGCTATGTCAAAATGTGTTTGTACTTTGTGGTAGAGGAGCATACATGAGTACATGGGGTTTCTTTTCAGTTTCATAGGACCAAAATGTAAAATGTATTAAAGCACAGAGAGCACAGAGATATTACTTTTTATCTTGTGTAAAATACTGTATTTTATATTATAATGGATGGTGGTCATTTGGAGAAATCTTTTTCCTGGCTTGAGCAGCTGATAAGCTCCTTTATATCTCTAATGTTTAATGTATTTTTTTATCATCAATTAGATTTAATAATTATTTTCTGAGCTCCCTTTTGTTAGTCTGAGGGGTTTTGCAGTGTGTGTTTTAATGAGTGATTTATATTGATAAGTGTATACAGGCTAATGATAGATCTGGCGAGATCAGGCAAGAACAGGAGTAACCTCAGAATCACTTGCCTTTGTAACGGTACAATCAATATAAAATATAACACATAGACCAATATTTTTTGCTTTTCATATAGACCAGATGGAGCTTTCTTGTATTTGGATAGGTACCCACTTAAAAATCCAGTAATGAACTAACTTTTTTTGTCATAAAGGGTCTAATGTAAAATTATCTTTATTCTAACATAATACTTTCAAAAAGAAGCTTGACTAAAAAAAGCAAACCTGAGTACTAGGGAGTTTTATTTCTGGCACTCTGAGGCCACTGGCTAATCTTTTCAAGACTGAAAACCCTCACAATGATGTAGGATTTATTTTCTGGACTTCAGTAGATGTTTGGACAGCTGTTTATTCTCTAATACAACACTTTTCTGTTTTCTATGTGTTTTGTGGTTAAGAGAGAGGATTCTTAAAGATTTAGCTCATATGTAGAAAACCTGTAGTCTGAAAATGGAAGTGTTGGACCAAGAGCCATGAGCTTTAAATTTGCTCTTTTAATCACTGGGGTCTCTGCATAAAGTACTTCTTTGCCTTTTGGAAGCATAGGGGCTTCACAAATTTCTTTATCATACCTGGGAGTTGGTTGTGAAGACTTGTTGGTCAGTAAGATCAGTGTTGCTATGATTAAGAGCTCACCACTGTTTGTTCTGTCTCCCAAGTTCCCAAACATTAACAAAACATAGGACACAAATACTTTTGAGAATTGTTTCCTGATGGAAAATACAATGTCAGGAGAGAGGTCAGCCTTCTGTAGGCCAATGGTTAAAACATCACTGTTCCCTATTTTCAATAGCATTCTCCCTTTTGTTGTAATGGTGCTGCCCTGTTCAGGTGGATATGATAATCTGTGGAGCTAATTTGTCTTACTTTTGTCGTGTCGCTTTGTTTTTCTCCAGTTTTTTTGCCAGATTCCTTATGTTTTCTCTGTGAATGCAAATGTGAGGTTTGCTTTTAAAGCTTTACAAAGTCTGCATACATGCAGATAGGTAATTGGAGTGGTTTGGGTTCTGTTTCTGAAAATGGGAACTAGTGCATCTGAAAACACTGCATTCTGTCCATAGCATCAGAGAAATAGCACTTTCTTTGTACATAGGCCAGTGCTTACCTTCTTTCCTCTTGCAGTACTGCAGGCACTCTTTCTGTAAGTGGAGGAGTTTTGCATTCCTTATCATGCGTGACTGTTGGACCCAGGCCTCACCGTCTGGTTTCACAGATGATTTGGAACAGCCCTGGAGATGTAATCAAAGTCTTGTTCTGTCCTTCAGCAAATATTTTCACATGATACGTAAGGAGTCTTGGGTTTTCAGACAGCTTTTTTATGTTATTCTGGCTTTTAGATCTCTGAACTAGTAGATATGCATACATATTTTTAAAGGAAAAGGGGAATGCTGCCTGTTTGTGGCTTTCTGGCTGCTGTGTTTTCTACTAAGTTTCAATACATGGGTTCATAGAAACGAACGTGTATATGTGAATAACGTACTATTCTTAAATTTCTGGCAGAAAAGAATATTACTGAAGGCATTGGCATGGTGGTCGTCTAGAATCTAAACAAGAGTTTCTGAAAGTCTGAATTTCTGAAAAGGCTGAAACATAGTGTCATATTTTGGTATGTGCTGTTGACACTCCACCTCCGATAATTGCTCAGTCTGATGTAAATATGTACTGGATTTTGGTCAAGTATGAGTTAGAATATTACTGCTGTTTCACAGGACAGCTGAAAAATAAAATCAAAGCTAAAATATACACATGACAGAGCCAAAATAAGTGTGTGCATACGCAACTGTTGGTAAAGTCTAAATTGTTTTACATTAATGGTGTAAACACAGTGTATGATACCAGCTGGAGTCAGAATCTAACTGCTGTCTAGAAGGAAAAAATCCTCACATTGAACCTTGTTTTAAAATTTTAACTGCATTAAAAATGAATTGCGAAGTGTGAATTGCCAAGTAGAATTAGTACAAATATCAGTAGTACTGTCGAGTATGAAATTAATTCTATTTTAAAAATTCCATGTTAATTTTACAAGAAGACCAAGAAAAGAGGAAACTGAAATTGGAAGGAATTTTTCTATTTGTGGAGGGAAGGTGAAGGGGAGGAGAAATCTATTTATGTGCACTGTCACCTAAAATAAATCATAAAAACGAGTTCATACATAAAGACTGCTTTTTTTCTCATTTACTGTAGACAAGACACCCCTTGGAAAGTCAAATAACTGTATTAAGAAGATGAGGATTTTCTCTTCCAGTTGTTATCAATCTCTTTTTAGTAATTTTAGAACTAGATTTTTAGGATTTGTTCCTTAGAATACACAAGAATGATGTGGTATTTCAAAGCTAGGGCAATGGTGTTGACTAGACTTGAAACAGCTTAGCCTCATGTGCTCAGTAGTCTTAACACCTTCCCAAATTATATTCGGCTTTCAAGATGAATACCAGGTTTGTGACTCTTTAGTCTGTGATCCTGTACAGCTTCTCTTTTCTTAATATACTCTTAATATGACTGTTTCTGCATGTGTATGGGTTTTAATTTGTCTTTTTCAGAGTTGTGGTATTTTGTTTTGCTTTCATCTGCATGGATTTTATCAAGTGTGTTTTACAATCCCTGATTTCCTAAGCTCTCTTGGAATCAGGATCATCTCCTTCATATTCGTTGCAACTTCTGCCCCCTGTCCCCCTCTCCACCGTCCCCCTAGTTTGGTGTCATTTGCAGATTCTTCAAGGGGGCCTGTGTTTGGTCGCCAAAATTAATAAACTAAACAAAATCTGCTGCAGGTCAAGTTCTAGCTGGACCAACCCAAAATTCTTTCTGGTTTTGTTTTAATTTTTTGTACTGAACCATTGCTTTGGTTTTCTGAAAGTGAATTTTCCAGTAGTTGCCCTTATCTACACTAATTATTTTAGATTTATAGTCTCCAAATTATGTTGAACAGTGTCAGAAGCATCACTTACATAAGCTGCACCTGCTGCTTCAATAAGACCTTTACCCAAGAGAGAACATTACATTGTTTTGTGGCTTCCTGACTATCATTTATCTTTCTCCCCTAACTTAAATCCCTCTTCTTTTCCCCCAGCAATATATCCAAATCTTTCTAAGCATCAGAATTACATTGTCTGTCTTGCTATTTAAGTAATTTCCCACTTCCCTACTATTGTTATTAGATATATACTCTGTTTCATATTGCTCTGGGATCCCTGTCTTTTACTGGTCCTCAAAGCAAATCAGTAATACCTTAGAAATCATTTAGACTAGTTCTTTTATATAGTGTAGTGTGCATTACTGTAAGTAGCTGGATTAAACTATGCATTAATTATTCTAATTCAAACATTCGTTTGGGTTTTTTTAAGGAGAATTTATTTTGGATGTTACCTTTTTGACTTTCTGGCCTCTTCCTTGTGGAGCCCTAGAGTATTGGGGTCCCTCATTATCTAGACCAGATTCTAAAACTGGCTGGCAATGGTATGTGCCACCACAATTTTAGTTATCTCTGGAGGCTTTGACAGCCTGGGTAAGATCCAGAATCGATGTGTAGGCTGTCCAAGCCAGCCTGCTATTGAAAAGCTGCCATTAAGTAACTAATTCTTAATGAACTGGAGAGCAGTGTTGGTATTTCTCAGAATTAGAGATAATGCTTGTCCTTTGTTGATGTATTGTGAGTGTGATTTGTAGCCCACCGCCCCCAGGGACACCTTGCAGAGCTCTGCTGGACTGGTATTTCACTCAGGAAGACTTGGAGGGAATAACTAATTCTCTGTTGGTATTGCTAACCACCTACTTGTGTGTATGGTGTTTTTCTGCAGTTCCTATCTGGGCAAGACTAGGACTGACTTAAAGGTCTTCTTGCCTTAGTCAGAACAGTATAAAAGAGCACAGAGAAGGAGGTTCTTGGCTTGCAGAGATATAAGGCACTGTACAAACGAATGGCTTTTATGACTATTTTTGTTGTACTATATCTGTCATTTGAGCAGACTTGCTGTAGCTTCAGGAACAAAGAGTGTTGCTAGGTTTCTTATAAATGTACCCGGTAACATAGACCTTGGGACTGCCTTGCTCATAGGTTCCAGCCCTGTTCCTGGCTGGCATCACTTAGTGAAGGACCGTGCTTGAAAATGCCTGTTCAAATAACCATAAGGCAGCTACACGTGCTGAGAGGTGATGCAGAAATCTCTAATGACTCTTTTTCTAAATGGTTGCTGTTTGACAAATTTCTTAGTGAATTACTGAACCAGCATTGAACATCCTTTGCTGGTGCTGCCAATTATGCGGCTCCAACAGAACACTCAAAACCTCAGCCCTAAAGTACGATACTGTATCTCTTCCTTTACTTAGTTCTATGAAATAGACTATATGAGTAAATTTAAGACATTAAAGAGGAATGGAAGACAAACAGATGCAAATTCAATCTGGTTTAGTGCTTTTTTTCCCATGTAGGTTTTCTGATAACTTCTGCTTGACACATGGGCTTCTGTTTAATCTGTCATGTCTGGGAAGGCATTTTAAGTGAAAAACAACTAGAAAATAATTCCAAATGGCTGGAGGACTGAAAATGTAGTTCTGCATCAGAGTTTTACATTAATTTGCCTGTTTTAATTGGAAAGAAAGTTTAAGGGTATTTGCTAAAAATAACAATTGCAAGACCTAAATGAACTGAATTATGTTACTGATCTTAGGAAAAAGTTGCACTTTTCAGTGAAGGTTGCTTTTTCTTTTCTATTTATGTTTTTTCCCCATTGTTAATGGATTAATCTCACTTATGAACAGCTGTTGAAATAATTAACTGTGCTACTCAAATTGTAGTTGTAGTTGTTCTGTTTCCTTGAAAGTCCCAAGCAGATTTAAAATTAAAAACCAAAACCCAAAGGAGGGTACAGTAGGCAGCTTGCACAATAGAAGTTGCAAATGGGGGAAAAAAAAATCTTGAGCTTAGCCTACATGTTAATTCACTGAATTCTTTTAAACTGATGTCCTTTTGGAAGGGGTGGTCCTGACTCTCCCCATCTGCTGATTTGATGGTTGTTTCAGGGTCTTTCACCTGGGAATAGTGGGAGAGGATGGGTGCATGAAGTCTGAACTGCAGTGCACAGCACGTGCACTTGTATTGCCTTGTAAAAGACAGAAGGCATCTCTTAGATGTCTTTCTTACTTCAGATAATCAAATACTTCATGGTGGCTTGTGTTGCAGTACAGGTTCTGATGCATTTGGACAAACTGTCCTACGGTTTAGCTTTTGAAGCTGTTGGGATTTGGTAGAGATGTTTTACTACCTAAAATTTGTGCTTTTTCTAAGTGACTCTGCCTCATGAATGGAGGCAGCATATTTTGTGTTGGCTGCCTACAGCCATGTGCCCTGCTGAACCAAAGGCAGAGTTGCTTATCAGTTAGTCCTTAGTTTTCAGAGGTTTGTAGCTTAGTGTTGCAAGTCAATTCTGCACAGGGTGATGGTTTGTCGTAATTTCCATTCTGGAAATGTTAGTCTCAAAATCTTGACTCATCAGTCAGCTTTGGGATTTGCAGTGCGGGAAAAATACCCAGTGTTTTATTTAGCTTACTCTGCAGTTTAGATGAATAGCTCTAGCAGTCCCATCACCTGGAAGTTAGAGAGGGGCTGTCGTACTGTGAAGGAGCTGTCCCAATTCAAGCTTTTGTTGTCAAAGATTTTTAGCTTGGACAGATTATACACGCTCATTCTATGTTTACTGTTCTGGTAGCTAATTTTGCTGAAGGACCTTTGTTTTGCCTTGCTCAGAGTTTATAACACTGGTGAGACTTTGCAGGGTCTGATGAGGCACCTGAGCTTCCCCCAGCGCCTGAGCACGTGTTCCCCCATTGCTTCCCTCTGCAGGATCAGCCTCCGCTCACCGTGGTGCTCCGAGATGGGAGTGCAGGGACAATCTGTTCGGTACTCACAGTACCGCCTGTGCTGGCATCCAGTGCAGAGCCGAGGGAGGAAGCGGCTGTGATTCAAATAGCAGCGGGCTGAAGAACGGAAAGGAAGGAGAAGGTGCTAGGCTGGGAGACAGAGGGCAGGCTCTCAGAGGAGAGGAACAAAGACTGTAAAAGCCAGAGATGGTTTAAGAGAAAAAGGGGCTATGCAGGGAGCAGGACAAGTAGGGGTGAGGGGAGTTGATTTATAAGCAGCAATGAGTAACAAAGGGAGGTTCTGAGGATAGGAAAAATGCAAATTATTACTTATTCGGGTTTGAAAAGTTCTGGATGGCCTGGACCATTCTTCTAGAAAAGTACTGCAGTTTGATACTGCTGAGATTTTGTGGCAGGTGCTCTCAATGGAAGATTCTTTTTTTTCAGGAATATCATTCTCCAACTCATTGGCTATTTAGGTCTTGAATTAGTTAACTCCGAACAAGAGTATTTTATCTGTATATTTTGTTTAATTTTGTTCTGTTTTACTAGCTGCTGCTTCTTTGAAGAGAGATTACCTGTGTCCTTCAAATGCCTGTGGTATTTTCAAGAGGAGCCATTTTTCTGTAAGTGAAGGTCTTTTCCATGGACATAAAATTCAAAACATGAATTAGTAGAATGCATTAATAGGAATGTGGTCTGCAGCGAAGTCTGAAATGTTTAAAAACTGGATGTTTTTTGAACATAGTATGGTTTTCATGGTTCGTAATTGAGAATAATGATCGATGCTCAGGGGAAGCTACTTTCTTTTTGGCTTTGGTCATTTGAAATGAATAGTATACTTCTATTATAAGCTTAGACAGTGATGATAAAAGCAGTACTTGTCTCTGTCAACATTTGTGAAAAACAAGTCTCTGGAGATTTCTGAATGCTTTATTTAATGATGAGAATAGTAAATCTGTCCTGTATAGTGTCTGGATGAGCTGTCTTATATCAAAATATTATTAATTGATTTTTATACTTTACAGCTGTGTTTTGGGAATAAGTACTGGAATGAAAGCCAAAAGCTCCACTCTGGATTTTAAGAACCATACTGGAAGAGAGTTAAAGGATTGGTTTAGTGTTCTGGTTTAGAAATTTTGAAGAGGAGGAAAAAGGAGGGACTTCAGCTGCCTATTAACTTTGTTTGCCAGCAGTCTTGAACTTGTTTGATCATCACAGGAGTATGGCTATCCATTTCTGTGCAAATATTTAGCTTTATGAAGATTGGCATCCAGCGGGGCCTTTATTTTCACTTAAATCCATTATTAACATAAAATTGTGGAAGTAGGGATTTACTGGGATTGCTGAACTGTAGATTTGCTTCTTCAGATGTGAATACTGTGAAGGCCAGTTGTCAGCTTTTCTAGAAATACTGTATTTTACATTCTGGACACATCCTGTACATTAATCAGTTCCTTAAACATTGTGTTTTGTCTTTATTCTGAAACTCATAGTGTAATATCAGATGGTACAGTACAGATAAAGGACTCTGTGTTTGTAACAAGGCTTGCTTCAGCGTGAGTAAGAGAAATTGTGAGAGTTTTCTCCCCAGTTTAGAAACACATTTTCAGGGAAATAAACAACTTCACAAATAGCTATGCAACAGGAATTGGTGGGGTAGGTTGACCCTTATATGTATTTTGCCCTCACAAGGGGACATTCCTTTGAAGGTTCTAATGCAGGCTAATTTCAGTTTAGTTGAGCTGTGAGTTTTCTATATGCTTGTGTTATATTTGCTTTTTCTCCTCCTTCTTGGAAGGCATACACGCATTCTTAAAATCTTTAGGATATAGTAAAGTTTGTTCTATTGGTTTGGAAGCTGAGTTGCTTGTAATGTGAGGAGATGACTGTCGGCCAGAAATAGAGAAGATGGGAATGGAGATGGGAGGGTTCAGTCTCCCTGTTCCTGGCAGTGGCCAGCTGCCAACTGGGCTGAAGCTGTAATGTTAAACTGCAGTTCTGGGCTCAGTGTGGGCCCCCAGCACAAGTTCTGTGGCCACAGAGATGTCAATGTCTGTTTTGTCCCTGACACAGATTGGATAGATCAATGGGGAGGCATTTAGGTGGCTTGAGAGTAGAGACACATACACAATGCTGTTTTGCAGTGCAGAAATATATGGAAGTCTAGGAGAACACAGCTGTTTATTCTGCTGCTGTAAAATAATGCTCAGAAATCCTGTGGTGCTACACATTTTAGGGGACTATTCAGATGAAGTAATGAATTCTCTGGATTTGAGGCTGTTAAAAGTGAGAGCTGTGTCTAGTACCATAATTATTTCCTTTTGCATGCCTGTTTTGTGATGTACGTATCTCCTGTTTCCCCAGTTGCTATATGCTCATGAGGAATCTTCCTGCTAGGACCCCTCTGTGGTCTCTTGAAAATAATATCATTTATCTGAAAAAGCAGCAGTTCCTTTGTGAGGGGATGGGCCTGCTGAGGACATGCAGCATGCACTGGAGAAGGGTTTTTCCCTTTCCAGGTTATAGCTTTTTTCTTTCTGAAAGCTGGAAAAGTGACGCTGAGACAAGGGGAGCAGGTAACAAGAAGGGCCAAAGTTTGGAGTTGGGTTAGACACAGAGCTGCTTCAGCTGGCATTACAGGAATTGGGGTGGGGGAGAAAAAGGGGTGCGGAAGGCTGTTGTCCCGTTAAATTGGGAGGGATTATGGGTCTGGGGGTCACAAGTCAGTAACAGCCACTTCCACTGGGGCCGTGACAAGGAAGACAAGTCTGAATGTGAAGTTGTTGGGAACTGCAGTGGTCATGGATTGATGTGATGCTGCTTCTTACTTGGATTGAAATATCTGTGGTTGTGTAGTTTTTATTCCTACCTTTCAGTAATGACTTGTACCCAATTGTGTTTTTGTACATGTGCTAATCTTTGGAAAGAATTGTGTGAATGAGTTCTTCTTTTAATGAATAGTGGGTATTCTTTCCATGAAGTTTCATGTAGAAAGAGTGGAGAAATGTTTGTCTTGTACTAAAAACAGGGCCTAGTCTGCTGATAGGAAGGATTTCCATCTACTATAATGTAACTATATGAAAAAAGAAACTGAACAGTTTGTGCAGCACCTATAGTTAAAAACTGCATCTAGGTGGCCCAGACAATAGTTAAGGACTTGCCTCTCTAAAAATTAGAATCATTTGCAGACTACTCAAAACAGGAAAAAAATGGATTATCTGTACTAACAGTCCTTTGAGAGGGTTATGAAAGTAGGTGTAAGAATTTTGTAGTCATAGCTGTGGTACCATAAAAAGGTCAGTCATAACCTTTATTGCTTTCTATATAATTCAAATTTTAAAATTCTCATCAGGCTTTTTTGTATATAGAATGAATGACAAATACAGATTGCATAAAGCTTCAATGGTGAAACCTACAAATAATAGAAGCCCCCAACACAAATCCTTTGACGTTTTGCCCCATCTGAAAAAAACTAACCCACCCGTGCCATGAGTGACAAAAAAGTTGAAGACTTAATTATTGGCTTAATTGCCAATTTTTATAAAGGGACTTCACAGTATTTCAAGTGATCTGGTTTTCAGATGTACAGCTATAGGGACTAATTTATGTGAAGGATTTTGAACTAGGAGATGATTTTAAAAAAGACTTTTTTTAAAGTGCATTCAGCAAAAACTGAGAGCTTCTTTTTTCTTCCACCTCCTTTATGTAAACATCTGTACTTACTTGTACCAAAGCTATTTTGTTTTCCCAGTTACAATTCTTACCTGCAGTTTCATCTAATCATCCAGTGTTACAGTTAGTTTATTAAAAAAATGATGTAGGAATTTGAAGGTTTTTTGTAACAAATAATATATAAATATCCATCTGAAACAACAGCCAGTAAAAATTGCTACTGTAAAGTTTATTTTGGTAAGATTTTTTTTCCCAATGAGCTTCCTATGAAGTTTTGAAACTTTTCAGAGACTATGGAGTGAATCTGCTTTGCCTGTCATTAAGTTTTCAGTACTTACAGCTGTGTTTAATACTTGCAGAGGTTGAGTATGGTAGGTTTATATCAAACACTCAAAGCAGGGGTCAGTAAGAACACATTTGTACCTCATGTGCCTCCTTGATGCTTAGCAGCAGCATTTTAAATTGTTACAGAAAATTAAAGCAACTTCATCGTTGCGTTACGACAGTCGGGTTTGCAGTGATTCTAAGTAGGTGTTGCCAAATATTCCAGTTGTTGGGATATTTTCATGTATTTTCACTTTAAAATAATTTCTTCTCTTATATATGAAGGACTACTGGCTGTCAGTATCTTTCAGGTGCCTGTCAACATATCACCATAGCTCTTTTCATGTGTACACATTAAAAATTACCATATCCATAGGGAAAATATTTTAATTGGAGAACTTCTTTTAAATTTTTTATGAGTCAAAATGTAGCCATAAAAGGCTTTGTCCTTTAAAATTGCAAATGTGATAAGATGTAGGCTCAATCAGAAATGTAGACTTAATTCACCTGAGCAATCTTTCTATTTAACTGTGATATAAAACATATATAAAATTTACCCTTTGAGACTAGTGCAGATTTGAGACACAATAAGAATTTTCAAATACAAGTTGACACAACTTGTGTCAGCATAACAGTGTGTTTTAACTGAGAATGCATTTGGTCTGTGCGAGCGGAAAACCTCAGAAAGCCTTAAAAACAACAGGGCAGGACACAATCCCATTAACATACAGTGATCTGTATACTAAATGGAAGATTTATAAATGAGGGTGGTGTTGCTTTTTATTAGTTTGTTGTTGCCTTATGGATTTTTGTTTTAATTTTAATAGTCTTAAGCATTGCCTGAAAGAATGTGCTGCATACTTCGTGTTTTTCTCCCTTTTGCAGATGTTTATTTTCCTTGGTTACATCTAGAGGGCTTCCTTGTGTCCTAGGTAACTTAAGAACTGTGGTAGTCAGTGTCAGTTTGAAAACTTTTTATGGGGGAAGAATGTAGTCTGCTATCAGAAAGGTGCTTGGGTTCAAAGGAGAGTCTGTGATGGCTGCAGATATTTTTATTTTCTTATAACTACACTGAACTCTTGAAATCTGCAATTTTTTACAGCTTTTACTTTTTCACAGTAGTTCCCTTTTTATGAATTCCAGTAAAATTTTCTGGTTTGAATGCTTTAAATTTGTTTACTTTACATTTAAGCTCACTTGTAATTCTTTTCATAATTTCAGAAATGTGGCATTATCAGGTCTGTTTTTCTAATATTATCCAGTAATTCAATATTTTAATGCAGGTATATTTAGATTAATACAGAAATCTGTAGGCAACCAGTTGGTCTGAACCAATTATTTTCTTCAGCTTGCATACGTGCAGAGTTGTGTGTCCATGCTGTGAAATGTCAAATCATAAATCCACTGTAGAAAATACTTAAGAATGTCTAGTGTCTTTATTCTTACAATTTAGAAAATGAGATCAGTCCTGAATTAAAAATATTCCTGGTAAATAACAAGATAAATTGAAAAGTGGCTTCACCTTATGTAAGAGTATTCATGTGCAGGGGTGACAGTAGTTTAACTAAGTCAGTGCAGCGTGATTTCATGTATTCAATTGCTGTCATTTGTGTGTATTGAACTCACTTTCCCCCAAGGTACTTTGAGATAATATTTCGATTAGTTTTTTCTATCAATTTTTCCATGTTTAAGAGTATCTTTGAATATTTTTCAATTAATGAAATTAAGTAATGGATTCAAGCCAAGTGTTATTATCTTTGTTCTGTTCCTCCCCCTGCATGTGCGCCCCGTCACACGTGCACAAAGGAGATGCTTAGCTTCATACAGTGGGATGGATTTTTGTTATATTTGTTTTAGTTTACGTATGCAGTAGTAAAGTTATTCTTCAGTGGTAAATGATTCTGTGAATTGTATTTTTTAACTGGCACCCTAATGGGTTACCATCCTCAATGCAGAATCTGTAGCTCTCCTAAGTGTGTCAGGTAACCAAATGATGGGGAGGTTGACTTAAATCAGCCACATCTAGTGGTTTTTCATGAGTTGAGAGTACACTTTAGAGTGACAGACATACAAAAGTTAAGCATTTCACAGCTTACTAGTTGTGTTAGAAGTAGGTTTTAAAATATTAGGAGAATAATGGTTAACAGAGTAAATGACTGGTACATTGGACTGAAAAGGAAGATGGCAGTGGGGGAGGAAAATAACTTTCATTATTGTATTTTCAGGCTCTATTAATATATCATCTAGAAACCATGTATCTATAAATCATTTCCAAGATTGTGGTGAAAATTACTTTTTTTTAAAAAAGGCAGAGAAATGGGATTAAGCACTGTGAATGGCTTGAGCCCACCTTCCCCTCTCAAGTGCTGAAATTTTTATGAACTAACAAATGCAAAAAGTTGTGAGCAGTTTTTCTGTGATGCAGGTTAATGATGTTCATGTTTCCAGAGGGAAGGGGTAATGGGTATGAGAGGAGCTGTCCTTTCTCCTTTGGAAATCTGCAACATAAGAATGTATTTGAGACTTAAGCTTTCCTTTTTAGGAATTTTCTGGCATTTTTTTCATTAAATTCTCCATGTACAAGAAATCAGCACCTCTGTCTTGTTAATTTAGAGAAAGTTAAGATTCGTATAAAATGCTCAAAGTACTTTACTTTCCTTGGCAATGGTCTAGAGCTGGATGGGCTGTGGAGGAGGTGCTTTGCTGGCATGGACTGGGAGGAGGCCTCTTGTTTTGACTAGCTGCTGTTACCAAAGTAATCCTGCTTTCGAGTTAGGCCGAGGAACATCTTTCCTGTCTTCACAGAGAATGCCCTAGTAACCAGCTTCCTTGTTCCTTTGGTCTCCAGCAGGTGACTCAATGTAAGAATGGGTATTAGCTCGTTCCCTGTCACTGTTTCTAAGTGGAAAGGGAAATTTTCATTTATGTTGGTTCAATAATAGTATTTCCTGGCAACATAATGAGCTTGATCATGCACATTTGCAGAATGTAGGCTCATCAGAAGTTCCCATGACTCATGAATATAGAACTTTCCATCCAGTTAAATTTTTTTCCAACAGAGTATTAAAAAAAATACCAATACAGGCATATGCTACTGGAAGTTCCCTTTTTTACCACTTAAGCTAGAAAGATTTTTTTAAAAAATGTAGAAGGAGGGATGTTACTCACTTAAGGAAGTGTACTTTCTTTCATCTGTTACTCCTGCCTTATTGGTCAGTATCAGTCTCACTCACATCCTCTTCTTGTGCAGATTAATTATTTCAAGCTGTCTTCTCCATCTGTTACCAGATTCGGGAATGCAGCTTTCCACAGTTCACCTGCATGTTTTTAACCCATACTTAAAACATATAGGCAAAAAATCCTTAACCCTTCTTAGGCTTTTTATTTCCTTTATCTGTGTTGTTTTCTTTGTTTATTTTCCTGGTGTGTGCAATGATCTTATCAGAAAGTTATACTGAAAATGACCTCTAACTTTTATGTGAATGTGCTGACTTCTTTCACTTAATAAATTTCACTGTACAGCTGGAATAGCTGTGCTTCGCTAGTTTAACATGAAAAAGGACTCATTTATTATCTTGGTAATCTCTGCATTTCTGGAATTAAGTCATATTTGCATCTGGTGGAGTTTGTGGAAGCCAGTTTTTCTCAGTACAGAGACTATGGAAAATGCATTGTATGAAATCTTCAAGAGTATTTTTTTCAGTAAGTGCCATATACCAGATGGCTTTGAGACCTATTTAGCTATCTGTTTTTGTTAATCTTGCTTTGCTGCTTCAGACCTCAAAACTTAATTTCCCCACCTGCTGATAAATATAGGGTCATAGGAATTGCCTTATTGGGTCAGACCATCTGTTCTTTAATTAGGAGTAGTAACAGATGCTTGGGATGATGATGCAAAAAAAAATCTTCAATAGGCATTTATGACAGTAATATACTCTAGGGTGTATTCTGGGATCCTGTTAGTTTGACTTGTGTCAAAAGACTTAAAGACTTTGGTATCTGTTCTAGCTCTTTGTTATTAAAATATTTTTTGTTACAATGTAATTTTATCTTCTGTTCTTCCCTTTAATGCTGCTAAACTTTTGGCTTGCAGTCCCATATCCCTTAACAGTATGTTCCCTAGGTAGAGGTATGAAGAAGTAGCCCTTTTTGTTGGTGGTAAACTTGTCAGCTTTCATTTGGCTGAATATTATCTCTTGTTCTTATGGTATTCTGGGGAGGAAATGCCTCTCTGCTTTTTGTGTGTAGTTTTCTATCTTGGCAGGGCAGGGGAAATCTTAGTCTTCCTGATTTTCCCCTTCATATTGATATTTCCATGCTGCTTGTTATTCTTGGGATGTCTCTCTGTGTGGCTTTTAACTAAATGGCAGAAACTGGATGATTCCAATTTCTCACCTTGTTTCAATTGAGAAAACACTGTTGGTTCCTGGGAAAGAGAACTTTTATGCCTTTGAAAATGTATAATTCTTAGGAAACACCTTCAGAATTTTAGCTTTTAATTGAGTTGTAATGCTGAAGATGGCTTTGCAAGGGGAGTGTTGGCTAAACCTGAAACATTACTGCAGGCTGGGGCAGAGCCCCTTTTGGGGGCGCTTAAGAGGATGTCTGCGCTTCCCTGGGTAGTCCTCCATCCAAAATGAGAAGCAGCACTCTTCTTTTTCTTGAACTGAGGTGGTCAAATGTTGGGTTTTGGTAGTAGCAGCAGCCTTACTATCTAAACAGCAATTCCCAAGCCCGGGATTGTGGCAGCTACAGTGGGGCATGGAACACAAAAGAAATTCATTGTTGTTTTTTGATGTCTTGTGCTGATCAAGAGCACTTGGTATAGAAACCAACTGAGGTAGATCAAGGTTATAAATACTGCTGCAAAAGGGGCTTTAGTTTACTTCATTCTCACCAGTTTTGCAGGGAGAGGCTTACTTCTTAGTGGAGTGCTTTTTGGGTATTGCCAGCCTCCTTAAATTGCTTGCAATATTCTGTATAGATGCTTAGAAAACTCATTAAACCTCAAGGTGAGTGCAAGTTAGTAGTGAAGAAGTGGATAGGATTTGAGTGAGTGGCTGAGAAGGCAAGTAGGAAATTTAATGGTGCGGAGAGAGACAGCTTCTTGTGAGATACATTAGTAAAGAGAAATGAAGTGTTGAACCCTATCCTAACTAGCAAGGGAATGCAGTTGTTTTTCTAACCTGCTTCTAAGCATTAGAGCCAGCCGTCTTTGTTGTGCTGTGTTCAGGTTTCCAAGGAGATGTGAGATATTTTTATGAAACTGAGAAATTGAGAAATCATGGGAAGTGGAATTTTAAATACATGTCAAACCTGAAAATACGGTGGCAGGAAGGACCTGCGTAATGTGCAATATTTTAAGGATACAACTGAAATGCCATATGACTGAAATTCTTTTTCACCAATGGTGATGACTTTAGTGTTTAACTGAGAGCTATTTTAGGATGATAAACAACATTCCTTTCATTTTTAACTGCTTGGAGGGGAGACCAAGTGCCTTGTAATAGATACTGTTTATTCCAAAGTCTGCAAGAATTCTTTTTTCAAGATCAGAAACCCTAAAATGTTAGTGAGAATTTCTTTCTTTAAAGAATCCTCCATCTCTAATTCTTGAGCAAGCTATTTGGGTTGAGAGTGTTCAGTTAATAGATTCTGCATGTTGAGCAACTCGGGAACGTTCTGTGCCTAGAATGTTGAGAGCAATGTAAGATTGTATGAAATGCTCAAGTCAGCTTTGTGAGGAGATTAGGGATCTCCAGTTGACAACAGCTTGTGTGTGGTATATTATTGTTTTGCATGTAAAAGGTACTCAGATAAAGACTTACTCTTAGGAGTTCTTCGTAGTTGCAGGGAGTCCCTCGGAGCTGCTGGATGAGTGGGCTAATTTTGCTAATTGTGAAGACGTGCCTGTGTTTTGTGAAAGACCTCCTGAATTAGTAATCAAGAGATGGACTTCTGTATTGGTGGTGGCATCACAGTGTTTGTTACAGAATGTTTTAAGGCAGCATTGTTAAAATTAGATAAATGGGGTTGTGCAGACTTAGAAACCGAAGGGGAGACTGATTATCATTTGTGCTTTACTGCAAATTATTTACTTGCTGCTGTATGGCGTGTTTGAACTTAAGATTTATTCTAGTCATACATTGCTGTAGATTTATTGTGGTTCTGGCTGATTTTCTATTTCTTCTGTTTATTTTAACCCTTTTGTGATGTCACTTTTATGCCCGTGCTGTCACTAAATGTGCTGATCTCTATTGTTGTGGTTACAGCAACACTATTTGTGTGCCTTTGGTAGGACTGGCAGGTTGAATGGGGCATGTAGGGCACGTAACAGGAAATCATGGGGAATTTCACTATTAATCTCTGAAAATTCAGGAGAAGGATAAACAGAAACTAAAAATACTACCATGTGGATTAGCATCTGAGGTGGAAGCCTTGGGGGGACTGTAGTTCAGGCTCTAGGTAATATTGGGGGAGGAACAGATTTAATGAACATAGGTAAAAAACATTGGCTCCAACTTTGGGATAACTAATGGTAAATCAATCAACAATGAACTATATGTCCATTGGAAATCAGTCTGCCCCAGACCTACTTGTTTAGGGAAGCCAGCAACCCAGAGCATTGTTGGATCCCCAGCTGTGAATAGTTCTTGTTCTTTATTCCATAAGTCAATGAGGATGTTATTTACAAGCAGGCAGTAATGGGACTTTTAAAGATACACGGAACACCTCATTTAGTTTAAAAAAGCCCAACCAAGTATGATTTTTTTTAGAATTTCACTAGAAAAAAAACCAAAAAACCCCCAAAATGCGAAGCACTGTCTTAAACTTTTTGGTAGAAGAGTCCTCCCTTTTTATATGTTAAAAATCTCCTTTCTAAAAGGCTTTTAGTTGTAATATCTCTTTATGATGGTTTCATGCTGGTTTTTACTTTTAAGACACTAGGTTTTGTTTTATTGAATACTCTAGGAAGAAGGATTCACCTACATTTACTTAGTAACGTGTCAAACCTTAATTTCATCCTGTCACCAATGAAGATATTTGAACATTGATGTAAACAAGTGAGCTGAAAACTTTGTGTTAATGAAAATATTTGTAATAAATTTGAAAATACTGTTGTTCTTGAGAAGTCCCGGAACACAATGAATTGCAGAACTTTTGAAGAGTATGAAACTGTTAAGAGACTTTTATTGATGCAGAAAACCAGATGTCTTTACAAGCTATCACCAGTTGTGGTTTTCAGTTAAACAGGCTGATTTCTTAAAGTAGGAGGCCTCTGAAACTGCTCTGGTGACTTGAGTTCTGTCTTTGCTTGAATAACATATGCTTGAGATCAAGATAATAGAAAAAGCTTGAGTAACTTCAAAAATTGACTGAAAATGCAAAAGTTTTGGGTTATAGTAACATTACTGAAGGTTACATTATCTGGTGTATAGGAGCAATTAAGTTGTTTCTCATGAATGTGATGGCTTCAGACTTAAGGCTAGGTTTATTTTATGTATTAGGAGGAGATTCTGTACTGTGAGGGTAGTGAGGTGCTGGAACAGGTTGCCCAGAGACTTTGTGGGTGTTCCATTCTGGGAAGTGTTCAAGGCCAGGCTGGATGGGGCTTTGAGCAAACTGATCTTATGGAAGGTGTCTCTACCCATGACAGTGGAGTTGGACTAGGCCATCTTTAAGGTTCCTTCCAACCCAGACCATTCAATGACTTTGGCTTTATATGTGTAGAAGAGGTGAAAGTGTGAGGGGTGAATTACACAGGGGTCATCTGATGAGAAGAATATAGGGGTTTTTAGTGTTGGCATCTGAGTGCAGAGAGTGCCTCAGTGAGCACTTCAAGTTCTGCAGACATACTTTCCCAACTTTACTGTAGAGAGCAAAGTGATGATATTTTTTGCAGCGAAACCTCAAAGCTAAGAGGAATTTCAAAATGACAATAAAACGATCATCTGTCAGGAGAGATTTACTAGTTGCTATTCAGTACTGAAAACTGAGCAAAATGCTTGTGGCCAGCTAAATCAATACGAATGTGTTACATTTTTATTTTTTTTTCCTTTTATGCATAACAAAACATGTCTAAATAATTTTGATTTAGGCATGATTGCAGTTGGTTAATGTCCACTTGTATTTAAAACTTTTCTGAAAGAAAATTATGCTTTTCTGAGAATCAGTTTTATTTTAAAGAATGATAAACACAATTTTTTACATAGATGACATGAGTTCTGTCTCTTCAGTTCTCTCATACAAAACTGACACCAAGTTTCATTAAAGGCATGGTTTGCTGCTGTGAACATTTAACTTGTTAAACCTTGTGCAGACAGCCCTTCCTACATGTAGTTCTTTAATAATTTTATCCTTGAGGATACTGCATAGGGAATCTAAAATTGCATGCATCTTGCCTAAGGGAGGGTCTTAGTTGTGGTCTGTATTTTATTGTAAAGTCAGAAGAACTAGTGTCTGTGGTAGGTTTAGTAATCAAAGTAGTAGAATTCTAGCTACAGCAAAGTGCTGTGGTCCCCTCAAAGGGTGTGTGTCAAGCAAATCTTCTGACTTTTTTTCCCTGATATGAGAGAGATCTCTGCTCTTGCCTGCATGTAAGCATCATATGGCTGATCAAATTTGGTACTCTGAATAATGGTCGCTACTTGTGTAGTAACACATCAGCAGCCCCAAAATGGGCCTGTGCCCTCTGAGGTGCTGTGTCCTGTCTCTGTGTGTTTGCAGGCAGACTCACCTGCCCTCTGGTGTCAGAGCTGCATGCAAGGAATGCAGCAGCATTCCCGAGGAAGTGTTTAATCTCTGAAGTTAGGAAGGTGGTTATGCACCCCCCACGAAACAGGGTAGAAAGGAGGTCTCTGTAAGTGGTATGTTTAACATGCATGGTAGCTGTGACAGTACAGGCCTAATGCTTTTCCCTTATGTCTTTTGTAAAAAACTGTACACCTTTGCACAAGCTTTCATCGCCTGTTTTCATCTGAGAGCAGAGGGAAGGCAGCATGCTTTCCACCTAATTATGTTTTATACTTTACATGGGGACTTTTGTTTCCCATCCAGGAGCATTTCAGAGTCATGCTGTGGCTGATGACTTCTCACCTCCAGCACTGTCGTCTTCTCTGAAATGCTGCCAGTGGATATAGATTCATAGAATCGCTTAAGTCGGAAAAGACTGCTAAGATAATTGGGTCCAACTCTTAACCTAATACTGCCAAGTCCATCAGTAAGCCATGTCCCCAAATGCCTCATCTACACATCTTTTAAATACCTCCATGGATGGTGACTCCACCACTTCCCTGGGCAGCCTGTTCCAATGCTTGTCAACCCTTTCAGGGAAGAAACTTTTCCTAATATCCAGTCTAAGCAACTGGTAAAACTTGAAGCCACTTCCTCTTGCCCTGTTGCTTGTTACTGTGGCAAAGAGACCAGCCCTCACTTTGCTACAACCTCCTTTGAAGTAGTTTTAGGTATTCAAGGAAATGCAGTGTTTCAATGCTATAAAAAATGCCAGTGAAACAACGTTGTTAAGTAACAGGACAAAATCTCCTCATGGTCTTGAATTTGGCCCTGACTGTGAGGGCACAGCATCTACATCTACTTTTTTCCTTGAGACTTCTATTACTGTGCAGTGAAGAAACCACCTTTATGGCACTCCATGTGTAAGGTTACCTGTGCTGTTTGCATTATTCAGTTTGTAAAATGAGTGGATGTCTTTGCTGCTAATTAAATATCATCCTCCCTGGAACCAATTATCCATAAGTAGAAACAGCAGACGCATGATACTGTGTTGCATCCCAGAGAGGATGAAACATTTCCCTATCCAATGCTTCTGCCTTAGCTAACAAGTCATATTCATTTTATCAGTTGCGTTTACATGTGAGAGCTCTAAGCAGAAACCTCAGGGCATAGTAGTGCTTAATGTATAATAAATACTATTTGCTTTTTTTAATGGCTAAATGTAAATGCATTTTAAGCTTTTATCAAGAATCTTTGTAAACATTTTATTAAACTTTAAAACTAATCTTAAATGTATTTCTTAAGAGGTCTGGCTAAAAATTTTCTTAGTAATGTTGTCACTCATCTAAAGGGGGAAAAATGGCTGCACCTGAAAGCTGTTTACCAGTTTCTTAATGGAATGGTTCTAAGAAGGAAACAAGAGTGTTCTAGTAGTACAGACCTTTGGCAGTTTGCAGAATTAAGTTAATCAGTGATGCCAAATCCAGAAGGTGACTATATGCAGGTCAAGACTGAGGCATACTGATGGGTCTCAAAACCTTGTAGTATCTGTGCACTGGTTCCAGGAGTCTGTTTCCCATTAAGTTAATCAGATGCTTGTAACTTTTTACAGCTGTTTAACCTGCAAAGAGCTATTTTAACTGCATTGTGATGTACAAGAGGCATGTCACATGTTGCTCTCATTAGTTCTCATCTTTGCAACAAAATTAGGGAACTATTTGTTTCTTCTTAAAGTCTTTGAAATAAGTATTTTAATAAAATGTTGAATAAAAAGCCCTAAAAGCTATCCCTTGGCTATTTAGCATTCAACCATATATTTTTTCCATCAGACCTTCATTTGATACGATGTCTCTCAGCTGCTAATATTAATAGACAGTGGAGAAAATATATTCTCTGATCTGCGTCTGTTCCTTTCTTTACCTGTAAAGAAGTGTTAAGATCTATATCTGTGTTTAATGAAATTTAAAAAAAATGAATGAGACAGTTGTTTCTCTGTGGGGAAGTGGCCTTTTCATTTTCTGCTTTTAGCCCAGTGGCATGCTGCTATTATGATTGCTCACTGTTAGCCCCGCAGGCTGCACTGGTGAAAGTGTGTTTGCAGAACTTTTTTGTGCAGCTTAAAGAAGCTGCTGGAGAGCATAGTTCAGGTTTGAGGTTTTTTTAGTTCCCCCCGCTGAAGATACCACATGCCTCATAAGTGGGGGTTTTCAGCATTTGAAACAGTAGATTCTAGCAAACAAATTGCATTACTTCTGTAAAGTGAATAATCTCTCTAATGGATGGCATGTGTTATGTCACGGTGTTAAGGAAATCAATTCCACCAGATGCGCAGCTGTCTCCCAGCCTCCAGCTGCTGCTTCCCTTATGCTTCACACCCAAATAGCTTGGAAAGTATTTATGGTAACAGGGAAGGTGGATTCTGGTGTATTTTAGGCATCTTGAACTAAAAAAAGTATTTGATGTTTAGTGGATTTTTTTGCTTCAGAAATTTTGATCTGAGTCCATTTTTAAATTGGACCAGCAACATTAGACTACAACCAGTAGCAACAGTCAAAAAGATTTTTTTTTTAATCTAGTAATGCATTTCTCTGACACATAGGATAATCCTTTTATTAATATGGTTCCTCTGTATTCTGTAAAAACTCTACAAAAGTTGTCATTGTCTTCAGAGTTTTGTATATGCAGTTTCCCTGTGGAGCTTAAAGCATTCAACAAACTTTTCTGCAAAATAATTTTTTTTGCTTTCATTTAAAACAGTTAAAGCTTCTTATTGACATTGAAGTTCTCTTGTGAAATATCATTTGCCTTTTTTATCTACATCCAATGAGCTGTTATTTTAATACGGTGATGTCTTTAAAAAATACCAACCAAAATTGATGTCCTGATTCTCTCTTACTGTCATTCTCAATAGTGCTTGTGAGGAGTGGTGCAGTAAATACTTTAATTCCTGAAGACATGTGCTTTAGTAATAAATTAAATGATGGCTTTAATGATAATACTGCATAGGCAATTTTTTTGCAAGGAAATTCAGTGCAGTAGTAGTGGTGTTATAACTTCGGTCTTTTCGTGCAGTTATTTTGCACAGTAAAATTCACAGCACGGTGGAAGAATGAAAAGTGACAGTTGCTTGTTCCAATTTAAATGGCATAATAAAAATTACGATCCGTGCGAGAACTTTAATTGATCTTTTTATACACAAGTATTATCCTGACAAACTGCCAAAATGAAGTTGCATATGAATGAAATTACCAAGTTTTCTAGTTAATTACATGGATTTATTTCTCAGACCCTTCTCCTTGAAACAACACTTCTGTAGAAGGCTGAATTTTAAAGATGCTTACCAGATTTGGGGGATTCTATTTTTACTTAAATATTTACAGTAATTTTACAGTAGTTTTATGTATGTATTTATTAGAGAGATTCTTAAATTGGCTTTGTACATTAGATTTTATGCATGGTAAAATGTGCCACCTTTTTCCCTTTTCATAATATAGTCTTCATTACTTTCTTTGGAGTCTTTGCCAATACTGTACTGAAATTGTTGTAGAATGGTTGCTGTATGGTGATGTTTAAGCCCTTCCTCCTGGTGGAAATGTTCTTCTAGTTGTCCAGTGAGTTATGTAGGATATCTTCCTGCATGTAGATAATTGATCTAGCAGCTATAAGGATATACCTACATAGATATATCTGTGCAGAAATATAATTGTAGATATTATGTCTCCAATAGTTATAAATAGCTTTTTTTCTGAAGGTTCTAAAATTGACATCTTCAATTATTAGATTTGTCACCTGCCTAGTCTAGGAGTTGCAACAAATGTCAGTATCTGGTGTGCAGGAAAGTGGGATGTGACAAGAATAATGTATAGAGAATATTTTTTTAATTGCTATTACTGTGACATGTTCCTTTAATGAACAAAAATTTATAAGCATGTCTGCTCAGATTGGAAGTTATAGTCAACTAAATTGAGGTTCTGTAGTAGAAGTTTTTGATGGTCTTCATGATAGATGGTGTTAGTATCCCAGCTTTTAATGCTGATGATGTATTCTTCAGAAGACCCTTCATGATGAGCTGTCCATAAAATCTTTGGTTAAAGTATTCATGTGTTTGGCAGTTCACAAAGCTAGATGAGTGTGCCAACGTTTCACACCTTGGACTTTAAGCTGGAGGAATCTTAGTTTTAAAGAGAAGAGTGTATTTGAAGTTTTGGTTACTTCACAGTTAATTCTTGTTTTCATGGTTTTGAGATGCAGATGCTGAAAATAACTGTAATGCATTTAACCCCATTTCTCTTCTGCTATACTAGTCACTCATGGAACTTCACAGCTAACCTGAATGTGTCTCAGTTTCCTATGGACACTGTTTTCTGATGCATATGGATTGTTTTCGTGTAGCTCATGTTGCATGGAAAAGTCTTGGAAGGCAGCTAGAGACAGGGTGAAGTATGTCACGTTGGCACGGAACTAATGCTGTATGTGCTAAATAAATAGCACCCAGCTCATTTATCATCTGCTGCTGTTTGATAGCTCTGTCAGTTAAAACAGAGGAAGTATCCCTGGTTAAGTCTGCTGCTTTGGATACACTTCTGCCCTGTTCTTTGTGTGTTACAGCATTAGTCTTGTGTGCCCTTTACCATGGCTCTCTGCTCTGAAACACTCTGCTTGTTTCTCTGCTTTTTGTGCTTTATCTCCTGCTGCTGCTCAGGACTTTTGCATGGTGTAGAGTTACATGCCCTGATATTTGCTCACTGTTTGAATGGATTCAGCTGCCCACTTGGAACATCAGCTGTCTGAGCTGATCTGTGATGACTTTTCTCAAAAGGATTGTCCTGTGTGGTGCTTGTGTCTGTGCACGTTTTGAAAAATCAGTAAACTAGTGAATGGTATGCTGTGTTATATTTCAAGTGGCGGTCATTTCATTTTTGTTTTGTGTTCAGATTCTTTTTTATAATTCTTAATGTAAACTGTTGGTAATTTGGCATCAGTTAAAAGAAACATTTGTGCTGATGGATTTGAAAGCAGTTTCTATTCCTGCCTTGCTGTGCTAAACATCATAATTGTTCTGAAAATATGGATTCTTTTCTTTTTTTACATTAGCAGTACTGTAGTTCTGTCTGTGTAACTGCTTATTGATAGAGAGGATTTTGGTTTCAGAATCCTTGCACTGTATTTTGATCTTCAAACTGTGGCTTGTACTTGGTACCTTTTGTGGTCCTGTCTGGAACCTGGAGTTCTGTATCCATCTGGAAAGAGGTGGCCTAACGTGGGTAGATGGACCTGCACTTGGACTTTAGATACCTAAGGCATGTAAGAGTGCACTGTCAGGACAGAGGAGGGGAAAGAAGACTCCAGCCACCTGTGATTCTTCTCCTAGAGTGTGCAGTTACTCTCAGCATGATCACTTTGTGCTGCTGCTGTGATTAACAGAACTGTGGGCTGCGCAAACACACAACTGCATGCACCCGATACACATGGCAGGGTTTTCGTCAGGACCGTAGTACATCTAGTGAAATGCTCAAAGCTTGAAAATGAGCTTTGGTATACACCATTTTTCTTTCCTGGGTGTCCCTGCACATCATTTAACATCTGGGAAAAAAGACCACTAGAATATATAGAAATGTCTCTACCAAATGTCAGGAGGCTCAGGAGGAGAAAGCTCAGACATTTCACATGCTCTAACTTTATTACTCAGGCCTTTTCTTGGGGAGAATTTCTGAATTTTTTATGGGTTTCTCAACAGTTCAGTTGGCTGGTGTCTGTTGTGATTTTCTTCCACTGTCAGTGAATCTGCTTTTTCCTGTTCAAGACTGTATCAGATGAAAATATTCACAAATCTGCCAATGTGATGCAGGAATTCAGTGTGATCTGGGTTGACAGATCTTTGCAATGAGCAAAAGGGTGTAGAGCAGAGTCACAACTTGAGTTTTCTAAACAGGGTTGTTACTACTCTTGATGTCTTAGGAAGAGACCTATTATGGGTATTCTTATATGCCTCAGATCAGCCCTTTTTTGTCCCTCTCATACTTCAGCATCCTTTGAGTTGGTGGTTTGTTGAAGTTTCTGATTTTGATCTGGTATTCCAGTAGATAAGAGTCTCGGAAATTTCATGGGAATCCCTGCAGCTCCCCTCACCCTCCAGGCTGATGGGAGGTGTTTGCCCTGTCACCTCCTCTCCTCAAGACTTTAGTTTTGTATAGTAGGAGCTGTCACAATTTCTCTGATACCTCTCAGGATGACAGTGTTACACAATGCTGGCTGACACATCCAGCTAACTCTGGTTCCTTTCGAGTCAGTCTGAAAGCTTTACATTAGAACTGCTGGATTAATGAAACTGGTTTTAATTCAGAAGGATGACTTCGAGTTTATGGGGGCCTCAGTGATTCTTGTTTTGTCATTTGAAGAAATGCCTTTTGCTTCAAGTGAATCACAGGAATTTCCACCTTCTTTCTATTTCCCAAGGATTTCTCTCATCTCTTTGATATGCTCTAAGCATACTTGAATCCTACATTTCTGCCCTGGTGTAGACAAGCCAGTTATGCAACTATTGCTTTATTAATACAGCTTTAGAAAAATCTGTTGTTTAATCTCCTTAGACATTAAAGTTCTTGGAAGCATATCTTTCTATGATCATCATAGGTAATAACCCTTCCAGTATTTCGTGAACAGAAATTAAATGACATGCCTAAATAAGATGTGTCTGCCCCAGGAAATCTGTTTTGTCATTTAGCAGACATTTAAGTCTCCATTTCAAATATTTGGCGTGTCTTGCAGAAGACCCTCCTGATCTATTCTGCCAGCAAAGTAAATCAGCCAGGCTGTTTAATATGTGTGTATTAAAATAACATACTGGGGTTTTTTTCTGATCACTAGGGAAACCTCTAGAGTCAATAAAAATTTATGAGTTGTTCCAGCTTTTGCATTTTTAACAGAAGAACAAAACAATTTTTGCTGATTTTTATTCAGCAAATTCAATGCCAGTATTTGACTAACAAGTGTGGCTGAACTTAATGACTTTTCCCAGCTTCTGCTGCATTAGGCTATGGACAGTTCTCTTCACATTTGTATGAAGGTATTCTAGCAAATTAGGAAAATTCAGGGGTCACCTGGGAATTTTTGCTGAAATGTCTCTCTTAATCTGATACAGGAATCCTTAGGACTTCTACTAAATCGTATTTTCCCTTGACAAGGATCTGTTTATGCCCTTGAGTGGTATACTCTGTTAGTCATTTTAATGATCTTTTTAGAGTTGTCTTGGTTTCTTGGTCACTTAATAGCATAAAGTAAGATTCACTGAGGATAGCAGTGGATAATCCAGCTCCAGTGGTTTGGGACAAGCTGTATGGGCCAGTTCAGTGTTTAAATGGCTTAACCTCTTTTGCCAATGGTTGTTTGTATTAAGAAGTAGGTAATAATGGTGAACCCCACCACTTTTGGTGTTTACTGTAAATGTTTCCCTAAAGAAAAAACAGTTAAACGGTCAGAGTAAAGAGCTCATATTTGATGTGATTAAATGAAAAAGTCAATCTCTTTCCAAGTGATAGGGAGGTAAGATATCTGTGTGTGATCGGGAACATGTTGTCTGTAAGTGGACAGACAGGATGGTGTCTTCCATGATTCAGTGATGAGCAGAAACTGTTTTGTTGCTTGGCATCATTTCTTGGTACACTGATTTCTGAGAGCTTTGAGAGCCACCTTAGTTCTTTGAAAATGACTGCTTTGTAAGGTGGTGCCTTTGGGAATTTTGGGTCACTAGTAGTAATTTAAAAGAATGTTAAAGTTACTGAGTAGCAGTTTAATAGAATGAGTGACATCCTTAATAATTTATGGGCTTCACGTAATTTATCTGATGTGATTTCATGTGTGTGTAATTGCTTGGGCCACCAAACTGGTGTCAAGTTAAACACTAGCTTCACTCCACCCTTCACTTATTTGTAATCTAGCTGTGCTACCAAAGAACCTCAGAATGCTAGCTTTTAAAAGGTGTAGAAGGTACTGTCTGGCAGATCTAGAAGGGTGTCCAGGTCTCTGCCTAATTAATGGTTTTTAACAAAATTTGAGATAAGTGTTATAAATAGATATCTGTCAATGGTTAAAGATTGTCTGGATTAACAGCTGAGACAGTGTTTGTAATCTTGTAAACCCCAGAGGTGGAGAATGTCTGATGCTTTCTGTTCTTCAGTTCTGGATCCAGTAACGACATCTTGGCCAAAAGATTGAAAAATTGAAAAATATTTAGAAATGTAATAATAAACCTTGCTCTCAGTACCACTGCTCTTAGTCACACCTGAGTCACTAGCCTTTTCCTCAGTATCTCCTTGAAAGAGAATTAGGTTCATAGCGAATGTAAATTGTGAGCATGTTTGTGATCTCAGAGTTTTGCAAAGTGGCTCTCAGAATTTATACATTTTGCTTAGGATTAGGGTTGTGTGTTGTTTTGCCACAATGACACTGGGTTTGTTTTCACTGAGGTCTCCAAGAAGACAGGAAGAAAAGGAAAAGTACTGTAGTAGTTTCATCAGGAACAAAAGCAAATTCTCTTTGGTCATGTCACATTGTCCTTAAGTGCTGCTTTCAAAGGCCTGAAGAATAAACTCTTCTAGAGACAAAATGCTTTAAAAATTCTGAGAATTTTTCATGCTTATTGTCAGCTGAGATAGAGCTCTCAAGTATGTTGTTGATGTTAGTGAACTTTGATTTTTACTGCCATTTTCTGTATTATGTAAAGCAAGACTGTAGGTTAGCCTTCTATTAATAGTTGTCTCTTACTGTCATATTTCAAGGCTGGATTTGTTATTAGCATTTTTCTGTCTGAGCTACACTTTCTGAAGTGTCTTCAAGGGTCACAATTACAGATGCTGTCTTTCCTTTTCCATTATTTAAAAATGTTGTATTTTATCTACAGTGTGCAACATTATGCTAATGTGTTTTGAAGAAGTTGGCTGAAGCTGTACCTGAAGCGATGGGGCAGCGTGAATTGCCTAAGCTGCAGATATGTTGTAACCTTTCTAAAATCCTGGGTGGGTTGGAAGATGATACAGGTGGAAATGCTTTTTTTCCCCCCCTTCACTGATGAATTATATTACAAAGTTCGCAGAGCACAGGCCAGGCACTAGGTTAAGCAGTTAAAAAACTTTGCACAAGTGATTTACTAATCAAATATTTTTCTTTTCATTTTTACTGTGTAAATTTGGAAAAAAAGGGTATGTACTGTTCTTTGAACCTAGACTCTAAGTGCTTAAAACCTCATGTAGGAACTTATCATTTGGAAGATGCTGTTAGGGATGGGACTTTTTTTCACTTAGGCAGATTTTTCCAGAAAAGTGATCTTAATAAGTCTCAAAAACCAGTTTGCATTTACACGAAGGGTCTCTCAAAAGTTGAAAAGTACATCAGCAGATACAATCTGTATATTCTCTGTTTCCTGCTATTGTCCTTGCTATTAACCTGATCTCCGTTATGCAGGAAAATTGAGCAAGTTTTGTCATACATAGTCATGCAGAAGCATTTACTAATAATTCTCTGGTGAAAATTTTTCTGATACTTGCTTTAGAGATACTGAAATGAAACCAGAAGACATCTATTTCCAGAGGAGGTCTACCCTCCTACCCCCCCACAATATTATTTATTGGCTAAAAGTCAGTAGTTGTCACTTAAAACCATAAATTCCTGTCCCCATCGGTGAACTGATAAATACAGATATAGTCAAATAAATCTCCTTGACACTTTATCTCAAATTTTGCAAAACATACTCTTGATTTGTATTGCGTTAATTAAGTTTTTGGTTTTCATGGATGTCAGTTAAATTGGGATATCTTTACCAAAACTTCTTAGAGCAGGGACACAGAAGGTGGAAAGCGAGGTCTTGGCTTGTCCCTCTTTCTTTTCTGTAGAATCCTGCAAGAGAATAGTTTTGTCCTCTTTTAGCTGTTCCAGGGGTTTGACATTTTTCCAGTGGTGGGTTCCAGAGAAATTTCACAAGGAGTTTGCTTGGGACAGCAAGCAAATATGTCCTCTTTAAAGACAGATTTGGGAATTGAATGGTCTCATGGAACAGTTGATTTGGGCAACCATCCACCTTATAGAAGAATCCAATTTTGCTTCAGCTTCCTGCTTCAGGATCTCCAATAACATTTTAAAATGTTTACCTACATTTTGGGGAGGAGGGGTGAGGGAAGGGAGGGAGAGAGAAGGATGTGATGCTTGGAGCAATACTGCACCACATTCATTTGAATCTGCAATGGAGAAAAAAATAAATACCTCCAGAACTTTGAGGAGGATTTGCTGTGGGATTCCCCCCCCGCCCCCCCTTGTTCTTGGTTCTTCATAGATATTTAGTTTCCATAACAACACAAGGTAATTGTTAAATGCATGCTGGGGGCTGGGTTTGTTTTGGGTTTTTTTTTCTTTTGCTACTTACGTTTGAAGTGCATTACATGTAGAGTAAAACCTCAGGAGCAATATTCTGTTAATGGCTTTTGTTCTGAAACTAAAATATTAAACTGATAAACATGGCGTAATATTTGGGAATGGCATCTTGTTTTTATTACTTTGAAGCTAACTTGTTACGTAGTGTTTGTAAATGTGCAAATCTGGATTGAGGCTGAAGGAGAACATACAAAATATCATGTCTATTATCAGTCTTTAAAAAAAGTCAAGTCTTAAACCATCCAGGATGTTGCTAAGGCTTACACAAAGGTAGCATTGTGATACACTGCAGCTTGAATACTTACCTCAGTTGCAACTTGAATGCTTACCTGACTGCCTTCCAGCCAATACTGAAAATTGCTGGTCTGAAATGCCTACCCAAAAACCAGGGATGAAATGGACTCTAAATTATTCTGGTTTCCGGTGCATACTGTCTGCTTTTTTTAGTCTGTTAGAGTAGAAACTGCAAATAAATGCCTTTAAGGACAGTGAGCATATTGTTGCTGATGAGAAGCTCTGGTGTTAGTTAATATGCTGAACTGGCTTGTGAGGGTGAGGGAGCACAACTGGTTACAGCCCTTAACAGGAGTCGGAGCAATCCACCGTGTAGCTGAACAGAGCGAGATGTGACGGTGGGAAATACATCTGTTCTTCCTTGTGTGGCTTTCTGGTGGGCAGAGTGGTGCATTGGCTTTACTTCAAACTTGCAGAAAGGACAGAGCTATTGAGAATCTAAGCCAAAATGCTAAGTTATAAAAGAAAGTAAACGTTGTGCTTCAATTTCTGCTGTGTGCTGAAGCTGAGGAGCTGACATTTCAGCAGCAGAACGATGTCTTCATAGAGATGATGAGTACAGGCTGAGTCATGTAATTTTCAGCTTCAAAAATTAAAATTAATCTGCTGTACATAAAGTTTTTCATGGCTGCCAGCTCACTCTGAAAACTTAGTTATGCCATATTGCCAGTGTAATTGCAACCATTTTGTCTGCCTTTTCTGTTTTTGTTTGGGTTTTGTTTTTCTTTTTTAAAACAGAGAAATGTATGTAGGATTTTCAGCAAACTGCCATTAGTTTGCATCTAAACAGCCACAATGTCACCTTCTCTGCATTACTATGCTTGTCTTTTATGAACTTGAGGCTTTTCCTCGTAGCAAGTTTGATTGATTGTCAAAGTCCAAATATAGGTTTTCTCTTTGTAGGTCAGTTACAGTCACTTAGAGGTTAAACAGCAATGTGGATTTTCTTTTTTCATTATGGGATTTTAATTTTTAGTATTTTAAGCAAATGGGCAGTAATATAAAGTTTTAGGGTGTTTTGATCTTTGCCTGAAATAGGGTACACCCATGGCTTTAATGACTGGATAATCACTTCGGAAAGGGGTAAATATGTTTCTTTGAGCCATATTCTAGGAGGTGTAACACTTGTTGATCTGCTGTTTCTGAAGTGGATTATGTAGTGTCTTTGTACCAGTATTATCAGGGTCTGTTAGAGGAACAGTTAGGGCACGATGTGGAACTGTGTGGAATACCCTTGAAATCTGGGTGGTAGAGGGAAATAAGGGAAGATAATTCAGTGGTTTGAGATTGAGAATGTCCAGTGTAGGAAGTTGCTTGTTGTGTTTCCATCATAGTTTTTATGAACAAAAGAAATTATGGAAAAAAAGTTGGGAGGAATTTCTAGCCATAAGAATCAATAATATGCAAGGTTGTTCTTAAATTCTTTTGGATCTGTCAGCATTTTGGCTTATTTCTTATTCCACTTACTAAAGTGATTCTGTTTTCATCTCAAGTTATTTAGATGTCTTAAATTGCTCCTGGTTCCATGTAGGGGTGGTATATGAATTTCTTGATACTGCCTTTGTGCCTGGATGATGATTCCAAATTCTTCCTTGTGAGTGTCTGCCTGCTTCTGCTTCCTGTATAGAGTTTTATTTTGCCATGGACTCAATCAGGACTTTACTATTTAACCAAAGGTGTCTCTGTTTCCCATAGCATCTTTTCCAAAGTCCAGATTTGTGTGCTGTACTACTCTTCTTTGTCATTTCCCTCAGGTTCTTGAGCACCTCTCTTTCTGGTCACTGTAGCCAAGGCTGCCATGGCCATGCTCAGCCAGGCCATCCCGGTTTGTGAAGAGCGGACCTAGCTGTGCATCAGCCTTGATTGGCCCATGCAGTACCTGTGTCAAAAGCTTCTCTGTGTCACTCTGCAGTACTGCAGTCAAGTTTGAAATAAAAGCATGTCTTCCACTATGTTAAATACTAAAATGAGTCCCATTTGGTTAAAAGAAAATGTGATATTGCATATAAACTGGTATATTTAGTAGCCGTTTGCTTTTCTGTGTAAAACAGGAATTGGAAACACTTTTTGAATGATAGTGAAATACAATAAAGGGAATTTCTTTGCACATATCATCAGTATTTTGTGAGACAAAAGCAGATTATCTGCATCAATACAAGCTTTAGAATCAACAAATTATTTTTCACATGTGCCACATAATCATGTGGGAGGCCTTCATTGTGAACAAGCTGGTGATATTTTTCTTCACACAATTCTGAAAAGAAATTTCTGTGGTAACAGTGACATTTGCCAATTTGGTCTTAGTTATTTCTTTCTCTCTGGTAAAATGTAATTTTCCCTAATAGGAATTAGTGTGTACAGGTCCTTTTTAAAGGGATGCATGTTCACTTTGCAGACCATTTAACTAATTGTTTTCTGATGTTCTGGTGGTTTCCTTATTTTATCTCTGTCAGTGGAAAGTATTTCAAGAGGAAAATCATGAAATGTAAAAGCTAGCCTTAAAACTTGATTATTTTACTGCTTCAGTTTGCCACCTGATTTACACAAGAATTGTGTGTAATTTGTGCTTTACTGTTTCAACTGCAGCTTCCGTGTGATGTCTTAATGGAGGCTGAAGAGATCAATGAAAAGCTTGCTGCCGAGAAGCATTCGTATCATACTACTGCAGTTTATTTGGTGGGTCTTGCCCAAGTGTAAATGCTGAGGCATAAACAAAATAACCTAATGGTTTTTGTGGGACTGAAACCTTTACGTCCTTTTTTGAAAACTTTACATCCATGTCATGTGATACCTTCATCTTCCAGCTGAAGCTTGCACGTAATGAAAGATCCCCTCTTTATATGCATTAATGTTAAATTTTATTTATCGTGCTTCTGGTGATTTTGAACTGTTTTCTATTTAATAAATATTTATATTGGAGATAGTTAAAAATATTTGGTAGCTATGAGACCAAATAAAAGGCACTAGAGAAAATGTGACTTGAAAGTGATGGATAGTGTTCCTAAGTAATGATTGTTAAATCGAGATGTTGGTCATTACATCTCAAGGCTGAAGGGAAGGAACTTTTGGGCTGCAGTTCTCTTGCCTCTTAGCCATGAACCTTTCTCTTTTTATGGAGTTGGCTGTATATTCTTCAGGTGTTCTGTCTCATCTCACCTTCTGACACCTCCACCTATGATCTGGTGGTATCTTACTTGTACTTGTTGTACTTGTTGCAAGTGGTCTCATCCATGATGCCTCCTTTGCTTGTAAATTGTAAGTTTTACACACAACTGAAAAACAAATGGAGTTTTGGCTATATTTATCCTCCTAGGCAGACAGAAATTTCTTTTTTATTTTTGAGGGGGAAGTCCAGACCTGTAGTTCTTGATGTCTTTTCTTAATCTAACCCACTTGACCAGGTAAGACAGTAATCATTTCATATGATGGCTACTTTCTTTTGAGAGCAACTGTAATTAATGTAAAGTGTTTCTTCTGTGTGATGCGAGTATCTTGTAGATTTGAAGGATGGAATTCATTTGGCTTGCTTCCATGAAACAAGGTCAAGGTTGTTTGTGGGGCTTTTTTTTGCATACAGTATCTTCTTCATCACATGGAGCCCTTTTTTTTCCTTCTGTATTTGACAAAAGGTTAAATTTTTCTCACTGTAAATGTAGATTGTTTTCTTAGTATTTAACATAAGACAAAACTTAATCTGTATAATTTTTTTTGTCGTAGAGTTAGATGTTTTCTTCCAAAACTAAATAAGTATGTGGTTCTAAAAAATGCTTTCTCTTATATATTGGCTGCCTTATGGTCTGATAGTTCCTGTATTTTAAAACAGATAAGAGCAATTCTTTTGGAAGACTGATGTGGTCTTTGTTACTTGCGTCCTACATACAAGCTATTGATTGATGGTTTTGACAACCATATTATAGATCATATTCAGAAAAATTTTAAAATATATTTTCTGCTCTTTTTCCCATCCTTCCCTGCCATTGCGACTTGCTAAGTCTTGGTCTGCTTGCTAAAGATTCGCATACTAGTGAAAATGTCACTAATTGCTGGTACAACTGGGGGGGGTTGTGTTCTGCTTTGTCATCTTAGGTTTCTTGGCAACTTAAGCTTTTAGCAGCTGCTGTACACAAATTGAGGTTGGTACTGATTATTCCCCACTGCATAAGTACGAACATTATTACTGTGTGCTAAGATACAGGCTGTAGAAAATAATAAAAGGAACAAAAAGTAGTATTGCATCCTGCCATTTTAGCCAGGCATCCAAATCTTTAGATACAGGATGAAATCTTTTGAAGTCTGGACATCAGCTCACCACAAGGGTGATGAATATCGCCTTCTGTCAAGTAGCGGCTATCTCGGGCGGCTCGCTGTAGATGCTAATCTCCGTTTTATTTTTAGCAAACCATTAGTCTCTCACAGGGGAGTGTGGGAGTAATTGTCAAAGCTACTGAAGGACTGCTATTAAAGCGAATTGCTGTAGCAGGTGTTGGGTGGGATCTCCTCCATTCTTACCAATTAGCAGCTACTGGCTTCACGTTTAAAGACATGTGAAAAGCAGCCCTGTCATGTGAAGATTTCCTAGCCTTCCTTGTGCACTGTGAGACTGGGTCTCTTGACAAGTACTTCTTTTGAAGCTTCTGTTCTTTGTCAACATACAAGAATTTTCACTATGTAAATCCTTGCCCTGGTCTGTCAGTTCAGCGTTCAAGGGGATCTCTTGTAGGGGTACTGCATTTAGTCTGCTTGCTAAGGAAGTGAGGCTTTTGTGACTAGATTTGCCTATCCATCAATCCCTTTTTTGAACTCCTCCTTCCTCACTCCAAAAGGGAAAAAAACCCCACCCACCAACATTTTGAATATTAACTGGCAGCTGAGTTCCATCGATGAGAGGTGTAAAGTTCTTGGTATGGAGTAAATTGTTGTGAAATTGGTGCTTTGGTGAGGAGTAGTCTAGACATTCACTGAGAAACAGCTGGGTCAAATCTAGGCCTTAGCAATCTTGGGTGGCTACACGTGCTGCTGCCCCTTGCTCTGCCAGGCAATGTGCATCTGCAGCCTTGGTTCTAGCTCTAGTGTTTCACGTACAGAAAGGATATATGGATACTTCTACTGGGGAGAGGAGAGCACTAGGGCTGTACAAATAAATGGCACCTGTTGGTCTCAGCAGCCATTGGTAATGTGAGTCGGGGCTGCAGGGTGGGAGGTGATGGTTTAGTTTCTTTCCATCCTTTGTATTCTCTTCTTACCAATGTTTGTTTTGTCCATCTTTTTTAGCCGAGTTTGTTCCACCAGTGGTGTTTCAGGAGTTTGTTCTTTCAGTTACCCTGAAAGTTGGAGCCTATGGCTTGGTTTCATAGAACTCCTCAGTTACCTTGAATTTATCAATGTTGGAGTGCAGTTAAAAAAAGAAGCCAAACAAACCAAAACCATAAAACCCATCGAATTAAAGAAAGACAAGAAAAGAGAGGAAAATATTGTACAAAGCAGAACACGGGTTCCTTATTTGGCGTGCTCCTAATCCTACCCAAACTGTTCCTCCTTTTGTGAGTACTATGACCAGTACCAATTATTTGACAGGAGACTTCTGTAGTATTACTGATTCCTTTATTCCAGCCTTCTCTTAGAAGTGCGTTACAGAGATGTGGATATTCAGGAACCTCATGGCAGCACAAAACAAGAACTCAAAATAAACAGAATTCCCAACAGGGGAACTCCTAAGCACTAAGTTGAGAAATCTTCAGGAGAGTGATGATCCAGCTCTTTTTGGTGATGCGATCGAAGCTAATTAGGATTAATGCTGTCCTCCAGTTCATAACTGCCTTAACTTCTGTAAATAAAAAGCAGTTGTTAAAGCACATTAGCACTGGTTAAATAGTTGGTCTGAGGAGCCAGCTCCAGGACCATGCAAGTTATGAAACTGTGAGTTTTCAGTTTGTAAGGAATCACAGAAACAGCATTTTGTTTGAAAAAAAATGAAAGTGCAGGTGGTGTTAGTGCATTCTATTTATTTTTTCTCTCTGGTTGTTAGAGCTATGGGGTATCAGATAAGAGCTGTTGCTGTGTTGTAACCTTCAACATTAATTGGATGGCCAGCACAAGTTCTTCGGTTACTGGGATTTCACACGTGAATGTGCTCAGTAGGGTTTTAATGGTGCACAGGACTTGTGCTTCAGTCTCCTGAATCTCTGTAGCAAATTCTCTGTCCCTTACTACACCAGGCCAAAGAATAACCTTTTGCAAAAGGCAGAGAAAAGGTTGTTTTATGCTGTTCTCCTGTTTCAACCGGATTTTTCCTTCTTGCTGCAGGTTTTTCGTTGACACAGCCATAACTACTTGAAATATCACTGTCTTTTGATGACTCTCTTATCTCCTGCCACTGACATAGTAGATAGAACTAGTGATGAAAATGTAGTACAGGAATACTGAAAATTGAACCTAAAAATGAACATGGCATGATGTGTAGGATGATTAATGCCCCAAATCTCATACATTCTAGCACCTTATACAGCAGAATAAAGACATTAATCTCATAATTTGAAAGTAGTAGAGGAGAAGGCTACATTTGTGACTCGTTGCTCCATTTTTTAAAAACTTGATTCTTATGTTTGTATTTTCAGTTTTTACTTTGTAAGTGAATAGGAGTCATTCTGTTGTCTGTTGTGAAAATCTTTGATACATTTCAGCCTGCATCCTTAGGATGGAAGGGAAACCAGTTGCTGTGCAAGCTGATAGAGCCAGTGACTAAAGTTTCTGTCTCTATTTTACAGGATACCCTGTGGTGTTCTTGATTTATTAATGTATGCACACTTGTGTACATCAAGGATATAGAAATCAACTTTGGCCCCTGATTTTGGAGAAAAAGGAAATAACACTCAGATTTTTGAGGTAATGGGAAAACAATTGGAAATGAATGTATGTAATTACATTGAATATACCTGCATGTTTTCTTCTTAAATGGAAGGTGAACTTGGGGATTGTTTTGCATGGATTTTTCTCAGTCTTCCATTACTGGCTGACAGCGCCATACTTTCTTCCTATATATATAAAGTAAAAAGATACAGAAGGGACCCCTATCTTGAAGAGAGATCCATACTGCTAAGATGTCTATTTTTACTTTGGCTAGTGACTTCATCAGAGAAGCAGTGCATACCACACTGCATACCCCACTAATGTGTTCTCTGGCCAAAACTGTAGCTTGTTGATAATGGAAGCTCCTTAGTGATGAACATTTTTTTTCCATTTGCTTAAAGAATCTGCAGTGGAGATTACTACTTCACTATTGCACATCTTGTGTGGCACAGCCTGTTGTACTGCTTGGTTTGGTTGTGTACAAAGTGGTTATTTCAAGTAATTATTTGACTTAAAAGTCATCTTTGTTATATTAGCTAAAAAACCCCACTTAAAATGTGATCTTCATCCTATCCCTGCATTTATTTTATAGGTTTAACAAGAGGATTAATTATATTAATTTGTTCTACCGATAAGGGGTTTTTATGCAGAATAGTAGAGGGAGTATTGGTTGAAAACAAATAATTTTTTTTAATCTGGGTGCTTATGAGCCTGAAGTTTGATTTGTAGTTCTTAACCTGTTAGTTGGATACTTGACATGATGATCTGCTCTCAAAAGAAGACATTGAGTTGTTGGCAGTGTGTGACAAACGAGTTTGATTAAAAGGATCACCAAGTCATAATGAAGGTCTGAGTATACCCAGAAAGAACAGAGTCTTTGTATTTTTCTTTTCTTACCCAAATCAAGGCTTTTAAAGCCACTTGTAGGAACTCTGCATTTTTGTTGAGTCCCTCAGCTTGGCAGTTACAAATCTTTTACTTGACAGCATAGAAGTGATTGAAAAAGACTTAAAAAATTCTCATAGCATCTAAGAATGCAGAAGAGTAGTTTTTAAGTTTCCGCTATATGTGAAATGACTTTAACTGTGAAAAATAGTAGTACAGTACTGTCTGCTTACTTATGTTCTGCTTTGAATAGTGATTTGGATAATAAATTACTTCTATTGCCAGTTCATGCATAAAAGTGCTGTTTCTTACTAAAGGGTTGTTTTCTTCCCGTTCTCTTTACCAATGTGTTTGACTTTGCGCAAGTATTTCAAGGTATCTGGTGATTCTCTGTATGCACCAATGGCTTCTCTCTGCTCATTTTCTCCTCTGCTGATTAACTATTGATCATTAGCCACAGGAATTATGTGCTAATACAGCCTCTCTGCTGGCAGTTGGGTTGTTGATTTAAAATAATATTTGTAAGGATCAATACCCTAGAAATACAGCACTTTCCTGCTGCCACTTCTCATTATCAGTCAGCATCTGTTCAGACTGCTCACCAGATTGTTACAGCACTACATATTACCAGCAAGTCAAAAACAGTACAGTAATTTGTTACCTGCTGAGTCATTTCCCAGAAATGCAGGTCTAATTTTTTTGGCCTATTCTGTATAGAAATTCCTGTGTATCAATGATAATAAAGGTGTGGTTTTGCAGTATTTTAAGTACATACTACTAGCTGCTGTGCTGATATGTAACTCAGTTAAGAAGTAATTTTCTTAGTAGTATTTTAAATAGTTTTCTATTTATGAACTTTGTATTGTAGTTTTTAAAACTGCAAGATAATCTTTCTGAGTGTACTTGCACTACCTTCACACGTAGTTCTCATGACTGTTTCTGTTTCTCCAACTTTTACTTAATCTCTGCACTGAGCATTACCTTCTGTCTTTATGAAGTTCAATTTTAAGTCTGTTGTTGATACTTTTGTTTTCTGCTGTGGACATACCTTAAGGGAGCTCTGACCATTTGTTTAAGGGGATGTGAGCTAGGGAGGAATGTGTTACTCTCGATGTGAGTTGAGTTCTGCTGGTATATCACTAGAGCTGTGGGTTAATGTACTGCAGCAGGAAGTGTATCGAAATAAAAATAGTGTTCATACAATGGAAATAAATGAAACATTTGAATTACTGTTGTCGTGATTTAACCCCAGCCAGCAGCCAAGCCCCAGGCAGCTGCTCGCTCACTCCCCCACGAGTGGATCGGGGAGAGAATTGGAAGGGTAAAAAGTAGAAAACTCGTGGGAGTTATATTGAGATAAAGACAGTTTAATAGGGAAGGCAGAAGCTGTTCACACAAGCAGAGCAAAACAGGGAATTAACTCAGTGCTTCCCATGGGCAGGCAGGTGTTCAGCCATCTCCAGGAGAGCAGAGCCCCATCACACACAACGGTGACTTGGGAAGACAAACACCATCACTCGTCATGTCCCCCCTTCTTCCCCCAACTTTGTATACTGAACATGATGCCATATGGTCTGGAATGTCCCTTTGGTCAGTTGGGGTCACCTGCCCTGCCTATGACCTCCCACCTTCCCTTGCACCCCAAGCTCCCTCACCAGCATGGCTGTACAAAAAGCAGAAAAGGCCTTGGCTCTTTTTATTGCAAGCCCTGCTCAGCAATAACAAAAACATCTCTATATCATCAACCCTGTGTTCAGCACAAATCCAAAACACATCCCCATACCAGCCACTATGAAGAAAATTAACCCAGCCAAACCCAGGACACTGTACTTCAAAATAAACATTCCCTTTATAATTTAATTTATTTCCGTTTTTGAAATGCTTTAGTAAGATAGGACTGCATTACTTTGGGTATGTAATTTAGATGAGAACACAGTGCTATGTAAGAACTGCAGAATTAAAACACTCTTCTCTTCCTCAAAATTTTTTTTCTTAATCTGTACTTGGAAAGTGAATAGTTTTCACAAAGATTTCAGATGTAACCAGGATTGCTGAAACTTGCTTCCCACAGCAGCAATAGTCATCATATTCAGTCCATGAGGTGTAATGAACTCAAGGATTTTAGCATCATGTAACTGAGATTATTACATGTATTCAAAGGGATGTTATTCCATGATTCCCAGATGCTTTAATCTCTTAAGTGATTGTTTGCAGGAGCAGTGGAAGGAGATCCATTGATTTAATTTTCGTATGTATTAGCACTAATGTAGCATCATTCCAGTTTCTTTGCATGTGACTTTCATGCAGCTTTACATTCTGCTTTTTTTCTCTCACTGCACTTTCCTATTTTGTTCACATTCCACATATACTCACAACTAAAATATTTTCTCTTGGCATACTTTGAACTGATGACTTTTCTCCTTGAAGATAAGTGAAATAGAGTTAGTGGGAGTTGATGCAATGACTTTATATGAGTGGGAAGTTATGATACTGACTCTAAAACAACATGGTTTGAAAGATGGTGATACTGGTCTGTTCCCGGTGCCTTCTTTGCACAGTTCACTTAGAATATGTCAGTATCACAACCTGATTTTTAAAAAATTATCAGTTATACAGTACTGTTCCATAGTAGCAGTGCACAGCTCTGTAACATCTCCCAGTATGCAGATTTTTCAGTTTAAGGTAGGTACTGTTGATGGTATATAATGTACTTTTCACCTTGAAATCAAAACTTTCTCTTGTTTTAGAAAGCACGCTTTGTAGTAGTTTCACTATTAGCTATGGTGAATGAATGGATAAATAACATTAAGGAAAAGAAGGTATTAGGTTTCTTGTCTTTCCAGGCACATCCTTTTCCTGCATTGTTTATTTTCTTATTATTCAGATCCTCTGACTGCTAAAATAATCTTGTGCCTCTCCACTCTTCTGTTTTTGATTTCCATTGTCCTGTTATCTCCCATGGCTTTGTCAAAAGGTTTTCTTTCTGTGATCTGTGGGGGGAGAGTGCCACTCTAGCTATTAATGGTAGTCTAGAGAGTGTGGTTTTGTAGACTTGATCTATAATCATTGAGGGCAGACCCAAAAGTCTCCTTTAAGGGGCAATTCAGAGAAGACTTAAATGCTCGTGTTTCAGGTTCAGTAAAGACAGGGCTTTCAAGGAAAGAGTTTTTTGTTACAGCAATTGCTGTGATAGGAGAAGTCCACAAGCACACTTTTAAAATAACCTGTTAGATGGTAGTCCTCATTCTCTGATTGCATGTACTTGTAAATTGCCAGAACATGAAAATGCTTATTTTTTGTAATTTGACAGACAGCCTTGTGAATAGCTGATGTCTGAGCCATAGGTCTTAAATAAGGATTTTGAAGTCAATTACTACTTTTGAAGTCAGTTACTACTTTTGACAGTAATTTATTTTCCAGAAGCTGCATTAGGCTATACTAACACTCCCTAGACATTTTCTATTATGTTCCTTGCCTGTTTGTTTGTTTTAGTTTATTGGCTGTTCTGACCTAATTATCCTTTTTAAAAGCCATTCCAGTAGAGTAGCACGTGGATTTTGGGAGACAGATTTGCAATACAGAAGTAATAGCCAAGATTTTAGCTGAAACTTCGGGCCAGTGTCAGTGTTAAGTCTTCAAGGGCTTTGCTCCTGCTTTTCATCTGAGATGGCAACACAAAAATGTCTATTCCCTTAAGCTAAATTCTGTTACTAATAAAACTTGATACTTTCACCTTAACGTAAGAACATAGCCAAGAGCAGTTCTGACTCCGGCAAGTGTTGTATCTGTTTGTATGGAAGAGAAAGGTAGGAGCAAACAAACAGTTGCATATCTCATACTGTGTTTTCCTAGTTTCTAGAATCCTGACTAAAGAAATTCACCAACTTCATGTTGAGCTATTTGCACTTGAAACCTCGATGACATTTTTTGTAGATGAACTTACCTGACCACTTTTTTGGCTAAGGTTTGGCATCCATAAATCATGACTATGATTTATAATTAAGTATGCATGTTTGTTGGTTGCTTTATAGAGCTTTTCTGTTTTTATGGTAAGAGAACAGTGTAATGTTTCAGTGGACACACCGTGACTTTCTAGCACATAACTTGCCCCCACCCACCCCTTTCAGAACTTTAAAAACAGTCTAAAGATTCAAAAAGCTGGTTTGTTTCACTGTAGATTTCTTCCAGTAATTGTGGTTTTTTTCTAATAAGAGAGAAAAGATTCACCAAAAATTTCGTCGTCTGAAGTGAACCACTCAAGACTACCAGAACCTCTCAGAAATTTTATGTGTTTCATTTCAGAGAGATTTTCAACTAGAATGAGTGCTCATTCTCAGTGGAGATTCTGGCAAGTCTGTATTAATGTACAGGTGAGCAGAAACTGATCCAAGTACTTTACTTGGAAGGAAACCAAGTATTTTCATTATAAAAGTTAGTATTTTGAAGCACTTCTGTGATCTTAGGAAACTGTGCTCATCAGGCAGTTTTAAAACTGTGATCTTATTTTGAGCCGTGTCTCACTACTTCAAAAACTGACTCACTGCATTTGGTAAATGATGACTGTATGGTTAGCATGAAGTACAAAGCAGTGAAAAAAAGGAGTATCTGTAGATGCAGCCATACAGTGTTTTTAGGTGTAACATCTTTTTTTGTGTGTGACCAACTCCAAATAGATTTGTCTGGTCTAATCTCATTGCTGTGCTCATGGTAGGCTTGAAGAATACAGTTGGTTTCCTGAGGGTTACGATGCAAGTTGAGCCAATGGGGTCTGATTTTTTTTCATTTTTTTTCCTTTCCCCACAACCCTCTTCCAAACACATATGTGCACATAAGACAACTTAATGATACTGGCATCTTTCTGTAAACTTCTGGAGACTGAAACTCGTGTAATTATTGAAGAGGATTTCTTTTGTGGGAGGATAAAGTTTTGCGTTATGATGAAAACTGAGTAGTGCTAGCATCAGACTGTTCACTGAATCAGCTACTGAAACTGGCCTAAAAATCAACTGTTTTTCTGAAAGCTTTTCTCTAGGATAAAACTCCATGTTTCAGTATAGAAAGATGAATTGCTTTTAGCAGTGATGGTATCACTGAGCAAAGTTTCTTAATGGAAGGAGGTACAAAATCATCTAGTCTTTACAGGGTGAAATCAAGACCAAATTTATCTTGAAATGTAACAAGCAGATTGTGGAGCACAGGTACAATCCCTTTCTTGTCAGAAATCCAACTGAGAAGTATTGCTGTGTTTCACAATTGCTGATATTTTCAAGTAGTTTTCAGATATTGATCTGGCTAACAGATAATACGTGATATTGATAAAATCCGCATTTCGGAGTAAAAGAAGAGTAGACACAAAACCAGAAAAGAAATGCTTAAGAAAATGCAGCCCTGTGAATCAAAAAAGGCATATTTGGCTTCAAAGTAGTGTTTGTATTCCTAAACACTCCTCAGAACTCCAAGCAGGGTCTTCAGCTTGTGAGCAGGAGATATGTGGCTCCAGCTGATGCAATTGGAATCTTTTTGACTCTGTGCGTGCAGGGGGGTGCATTAGCCTTCAAACTGTGCTTTTTGGGGAGGATCTGCAAGGACCTGGGGGTTGCAGGGGCAAGTGGAGCTGAGGAGGAGTCTGCAGGAGTCTCCATACTCAGTATAGGGAGGAGCCACAGCCTTTTCACTGATGGAGAGTTCAAGCCGATTCCTGTGATTTTACGGTTGGCTGTCATGGCTTTTACTAGGTCAGGGGTGGCTGGAGAAAGTCCCCCCCCCCCCCCAGACATCAAGGGTGAAAACTGGTGCAAGAATATTTCCTTTTTTCAGAAAGGGTTAAGAAACATTCTTGCTGAACTGTTATCAACGTGATTTTATATAATGAACCATAATCAGAAATAGTATGCAAGCCTGATTAAGGCTGTTGATGCAGTGAAACAGGAATACACCCACACATGTACTTTCTGTAGGTAATTTACTTTTGAAGATTTAGTATTGGAATTTAAATGATTTCAAATCTGTTTTCATTTTAGAAAACGTTTTTCATGCATGTGAACCAGGAACAGATGTAGATATTTCCTTTTACTTGACCATGACTGGGGGGAAAAAAAATCACATAAGGCGAAAAGATTTTTCCATCATACTTCCTTAGTTTTTAATGAAAAAGCATCAAATAGACATGCTGGACTATGTTTGGGATGTTTGGCTGGAGGCTTATTTTTGTGGTATATGTGAGTTATTGTAGCCCAACTTACAGAAAAGTGAATAAATCTTATAAAGAGTAATTTGGGTCTTGGGCTGGAAAGGCAGTTGCTAAAATACCTGCCTGGACAGGTGGGCAGGTCAAACACACAAAAATTTGCTTACACTTTGAGACAACTGGTAGTATCCAACCATCCACCTAAATTTGCTTCTTAGGTTTAAAGATATCTGGAGGAAGTGCCAGTACTGCTGGCATATGTGTGCTTGTAATAGACTGATTCTTATTTAAATTGCAAAGCGTGTTTTTAGATGTCGCTGCCACCTTGCTTGCTCTTCTCAGTTTGTATCCTGGTTTGCCAGCTTGACTGTCTGAATTCATGACTTGAATTGCTTATTTGCTTCTCCCTGCTATTGCAATTTGGTGTTGGTTGCTTCACACAATGAGTTGTGCACAGACTTTCACAACCACTCCTGAAGTGTTGATATATCTGGCCAGGTGGGTGTTATTTTCCCTTTGTAGTTGCTGGAGATAACTCTCTGCCCTCAGTGGGTGACTTGTATTGCTGTCTTTAAAATTTGAATACTGTCTACTTGGATGCTTTCAGTTGCTTTGACTATACAGTCTATGGTAGGACTATAGAACATAATGTACTGACATCATCAAACCTGAGGGTGTCATCTACCTGTTGTTCCCTGCTGAGATATCCACACAAGAGAGAATTTCTGAGTAACCTTTTTTGGTTTTCTGCATATGAAGAGTTCTTCTTCTGTTTAAGTCTTGTGAAATCCAGCCCGAACACCCACTCGTAGCACAGCACTCACAAGAAATGAATCAACTGAGATATTTTTATCTAGCTTTATTATTTTCCAAACCATGAATGTTGCAATCATGCAGGATGCAGATTTCTGCTGAGTAACTGCAAGTTTTGGCAGGTAGGTTTTTGTCCTTTTCTACATTGTTTTATTCACCATTATTAGTACTTGAAGCATTTTAGATGAAGAGTAATAGTTTATGTATGACCAGTCTGCTTTTGCCTCATGTTTTTGTGTACATTCTCATATGGAAAAGGAGAGTGCCGTTGGAATATTTGTTCATGTAGCAGAGTACAAGGTTTCTGTAGCTCTTCTCTGTTCCCTGTTAGGTTTTTGGAGACGTTTGCAGGTTTGTATGTCATCCTTTTGCATTTCACATTGTAAGCTTCAGACATCCTTTTCAGTTTTTGAGGTGGTATCATTAATGGATGTAACACACTCATCTTTGTCACGTGGTGATAGAACACCTAGTGCTCATAAATTCCTGTCAGCTGTTTACAGGTCCCATCCATATTTTTCTGATATATTTTCATACCCCAAAACCTGGTGAAGTCTTACTTAAAACTGTTTCTTTTAATCTTAATTTAAAATGACATTTTAAAGGAAAATTAACAAAAAAGCTACATACAATCCTATGTGGAGGTTGAACTTTTTATTCCTTTATATCCATGAATATGGTATTTTGGAAAATACATGTGTAATGCATATATTTGGAAAATAAATGTGGTTGTCAAGGACAAAAAGCTTGTTATATGTGTTTTGTCAAAAACAGGAAAGTGAATTATCCCCAGGGATCTCTGATGTCATGCCTGCTTATGTTATATAAGAGTTAGAGAAGCCTAAAAGCTTTTTTTTTATTCTGGTGGATTTATGGTTCCTCATAAGGTTAGATTTACACAGCATGTGTGTCAAATGGTAATTTAAGATGGTTTTCTTTTTCAGTCTGTGGGATGACCCTGTCTTTAACTCTGAATGAAACCGAAGTAGTAAATAAACATCTTCCTTGGACAAAGACCACAGCCTTTTTAGTGTAGGAGTATCTGTTACATTGGAGCACTGGGAGGGGTTGCCATAAGCACTGCTCTAAGAGTATGTGATTCACTGAAGCTGTTGCCATGCCTTCTATGTGAACAGTTTAATTGTCTGAGGAAAAACGTTATTTCATCTGGTTGTCATTTTTGTTTGCTTCTATGGATAAAGTAGGCTTCAGAAAACACCAAATATGATGCCAGAAAGAAGACTGCACCCAGTATTCAGTTCCCCACTTTGGGGTAGAGTATATTGGAGAAATGCAGCATGCAGTAATCCATCAATATCACTCTCATAGTGGTCTAGGCGTTTGCTAGTGGCAGTCATTTTAGAATCCTTTGCAAATTGATACGTAACTGATTTTGAAGCCTATTTCAGTGTTCCCCTGAAAGGACACCAGAGTTTGGCTCGTAGATGGAATTGCATGTTTGTGAGTTAAATGATTGCAGGCAAAGTATGAAGCTGATGGTCTAAGAGAAAAATGAGAAGAATGGAAAAAACATTCAAAAGTGAAGAGTTGCTGAAAATTATTCTTGCTTTCTTATAAAATCTCTTTCTTACTAATTTTTTGTTTTGTCTTCTAAGATCAGTATCTTTTAAACAGTTCACTTTTTTTAAAAACCCTTTATTTTAACCTAGTTTTATTAGGGGAAGTTTATTTATTTTTACTTTCTGTTTATCTGCACTTTTAGATCAAATTCTTTACACTGATATGCCAATATGTTTTCAAGAGCTTAGCAATATAGTAATACAGAACTTGCAATTGAAAGAAGATAAACTGGCATATCGATGAAATGAATATTACTGAATTTTTAGGTTTTTTCCCAAAAGGATTTTTAGTGGAAGGCTGTGGAGGGTTCAACTGAGTGCATTTCAGTTTGAATGTTGCAGTTGTTCACAATCATAGCATTAAAAAAAAAAATATTCAAGTTCTTGCTACAAATTAGTATCTTCCTTTCAGGTTTTTAATTGACTTCTTTCTTGGTGTTACACACAGTCATTTGAAATGGAAGCTGCTGTACTTCCTGCAAAGATTGTTTCAGAATTACATGCTTCCTTACGTGTACAAACATGTGAACTGTTAAAAGAATCTTTCTTGCTCTCTGTAGCCCTTGTATGACTTTATAGTCTGGACTCTAATTATCAATATAATTATTCTTATGCTGTCTTTACTTGGCTAAAGTTTGAATCATCTGAATACATAAAAGGTCTGTGCTGCAGAGCCTATTCCAGGTTATTAGAGTCAAAATTTCCTGTAGAAACGTGCAATGAACAGTTGATGGGTTTAGGTTTAATTTTGTTTTCTTCATATAGCAGTAGTGAATGCAGATTCATTGAACTCATTTACTAGTGTAAAACACTAGTAATTGTGGGAAGTCTTTAAGTGACATGAGGGTTAATTACCCTGTTTGCTTATGTTATGTTTAAGTACTTCTGTCTAGAGAAGCTTTGGAAAGGTAACATTAACATCTTGTGTGTAAATATATGTAGATGTATGTATACAAAAATACACATGGTGTATATCCCTACACACAAAAGCAAAACATGTATTTTAGGGGGAAAATATTTTAACTTTGTGTTAAAGTCTTTGTCATAAAAGTATACTATTTAGATAGTTCAATTGACATTTTTAATAGGTTATTTGGGGGAGGAAAACTCTTTTTTGGATGTGTACTTTTAAATGTTATATTTCAGTAGTAGCTTAAAGTTGTTTATTTCAGTAGTAGCTTAAAGTTGTTTTTCACTTTGCAGACGTAGTGTTTGATTTTATCCGTGGAACTTCCAGTTGCCTTCTTTTTTTTTTTTTTTAAGATACAGGAACTGTAGTAGGTTCAGGTAATGATCTACTTGGTATTTTCACTTTAGCAGATAAGGAAGCAAATTCATTGATCCCCTATTAGTTATTTGGAAGCTTGAAGAAACAATATTTTGTTTGATGAGATGCTCAGCTGTCTTTTGAGTGGCTTTTGTTGAGGGAGCAAATGGAGGCCTGAAATTCCAACCTGACTGAGTTTGTTCTATCCAACTGGGGGCCGTGGCCAAAGAGGCTGCATGGCAGAAGGGTCCCAGGGTTGAGAAGGAAGGATTGTGGAGGATGATTGCTGACCGTGCCAGCAGTGCGGCGTAGACTGATAGGAGTCAGTGTGTGACTGGCTGCTGAAGCGGCCTGGGATGTAAGCAAAGGAGTGTTGGTGAGGCAGGAATCGATGAACACCTCTGGTGTGGATGTCTGGAAATAATCCCTCTGTTCGTAATTCTCCTGTCCAGCACTGCAGCAGTGCCTTTAAAGCCAGAGCAATAGTTGCAAGAGCATCTTCAGGAATGTGTGTGAATGTGAGAGGCTCTCTGGATGATTAATATCAGGGTTGTGGAAACAAAGCCTATTCGTTTTAGGTGAATTTTAACTTTTGCTCCTGAAAAGCTGCTTTTGTTTCTCCCTTAAACACATGACTTCATGATCAGCCAACCTATGGAGAAATAGTGCTCTGTGGAGGTTTGAGAGCTGGATGACTTTCATGAAGGCAGCAGTACAGCTCCTTGCAATTCTTTTACCAAATCATTAATTTAGGGAGAAGCAATTGCAGTGATAAAGGAATATTAATGGTGTTGAGGAAAAGATCTTAAATGCTAGCAAAATTACAGTCTTACTTTTTTTTAATAATCCTTTTATCAAATTAGTGACACAGTCCAACACCTGTTACAAGAAAAATGAGTTTTGAGTAGTACTCCAGACTACTTAGAAGCAACTGGAAGTTTAGAGGTAGTAGGTTAAATATCCTCTTTCCCTCTCTTCCAAGCTGAGGCCTCTCAGTCAACTCTGATGTTTGTGGCATGTCATGAGATGTGGTGATGACTGTGTACTAGTTTGCCAAGTATGGCCAGCATGAACGGAGCCAGTGGAAGCAGCTCAGAAACCACAGGCTAAGTTCTGTCTCTGTATTGGTACCAAAGTTATGCTGGTAAGAAATCATGGCCACGCTGGAGGAGAAAGGACATGTATGGGCCTTTGTGCTGTGCAAGTATGAGCAAGGATACAAACCTCAGGAAGGGGCATCCTTGGTACTTACTGGAATTTGCAGCTCCTAACACTGAACTGTACCTAGGCCAGGGGTTTTGTTTTGGTTTGTGGCTCTTCATAGATCAGGTTGTCGCAGCATCAGATATTAGTCATTGATTAACTTGGACACTTGTCAGTAAAGCAACTTTTTGTAAGGGTCCACACAGCAGGAAGAACAGTCTGTTTCTGGAACCATTACCTGGGAATGCAATATAGCAACAGCTAGAAACAAAGGAAGAAACATCTCTTTAAAATAAGAAAAAGGGAGGGATATAAATCAAACTGTTTTGTAGTTGGTAAAGATTTCCTTTCTGGAGAGATGATGTCTGTGAGCTAGAATAATTTGCTCTCATGTGTTGCCACTGGTGTAGACTTGTTTCCTAGAGAGCAAGCGCTCCTTTCAACAGTGAATTGTTATTAACAATTTTGTTCCAGGAATAGAATACAGTATAGCATACAGTTAGACTTCTCATCATCTCTCTTTTCGATCCTGTGAATTAGCTTCCAGGAAAGGGATTCTACACTTAACTAGATGAGTGACATTGGTACCAAAATGGAACGTGAATGTTGAAGTAAGAATGACCGTGTGCAGTCCTTTTCTCACTCTTCTATCTCAGTTAAAAGGAGTTTTAAAGTATTTGATTCAGCAACAGTTACTTGGACACGTGAGAATAGTGATGCCCATGTCTTGATTAATGCGTACAAAATGGATGTGAAAACAGAGGATGCAGTTCTGGCTTTGAGATGTTGTTGTGTTTGCATGGTGAATAATGAGTAGGAAATCATAATGGAGCAAAATGTGCTAAAGTGCACAGGTGGGGGATTAGTGTCCCCTGTGTTGCTATATCTGTCTCAGTTTGATAGCTTTTATTATGCTTCATTTACCATCCTTTTATGTCACAAGCATTTACCACTGACTGCAGGAGATTATGATTATTGAGTGTGACTTCATGGTCTTCTGCACAGGGAGGCCAGATGGTTCACGGTGCTCTGAGCCAGCTGATGGTTTGCAACCAAGGTTAGCAGGGCTCAAAACCTGGGGGAGCAAATTCTGCCGAGTGCCACAGTGGATGCACTCACCTCAGCACCCTTTTCTAGTGACTGCACATCCTCTGGTTGCTCCACCATTGAAGCAGAGCGAGCTTAGCTTTGTCTGTATAGAGACATACTGCAAGAGTGCAGAAGCTGATGGTAGTTATTCACAGTAATTACCATTACATCCTAAAATCAGTGTAACCTCGCCTAAGTTCACGTGTATTTGCATCAGCTACTTCAGCAGAGAATGAAGCTAAGAATAAAGCACTGTTAAATCCTAGCAGATCAGTGCAGGTGATATTGTGTGTATGGCAACAGATGGCACTCGGTGTCCTCAGAGCAAAGGTTTTCTTCTGATGGTTAGGGTGCAAGGAAACATTCAGAGAAAAAGGCAGAAACGCAGCCCTGCTGACATGTGAATCAGTAGCACATTTTATAGACACATAAATTGGCGGAGAGAGATGGAAGGGAGGTTGAAGGAATATCTGTCCATGCAGAGCTGGCAGTTACCACAAAGTTAGGTAACACAAAGCCAGCAATTACCCTAAGTTTGAAAAAACCACGGTAAATTAGTAAAATACCAAACACTCTTCTTCAAATAGATTTTCAGTTGGTAAAAACTTCCTCAGAAAGATGAACCTTTCAGCTTTCCTGCAATTATAATGATGAAAGTAATCCTGGGAAGAAAAGGATGAAGTTAATAATAGGTAACCAGATAAAGTATTTCAAAAGGCTAAATTGAATTTTTCTCCTCTGAGGAATTAATTTTATGCAATTAGACATTATTTTGTACATATAATAACTTAATTGGCTGATAAATTAATATTCCCTCTTGGGGTCTGATCTGTTATAATTCAGGTAAGAGTTTGTGACACAAATAGATAAGCTTTCATATATAAAATATTTTTCCTTGTTCTCATTTATTTTTCTAGTTTCAGAGGAGATGCTGGTTTTCAGGGGCTTATACTGATGCCATTTCTTTTACGAGTAAAAGTAACCAAGGGTTGCTGCCAGTAATGTATGTGTTGTTGCACTGCATTTCCTAAATTGATTGTATTTTAGTAAACCCCATGGAACAGAGATCTCAGTTACGTTTTTAACAACTGCTTGCTGTAAAATGTTATTCTAATCTCCTTATCCTACAATTTTGATGATTTTAAAGTATCCCTGCTTGCTGTAAAATGTTATTCTAATCTCCTTATCCTACAATTTTGGTGATTTTAAAGTATCCCTGGCAATATGTTGCATTTACCACCCTCTACTATATTTTACTGTTTGGAGTGGAGCGGGTGTGTGGTATGGAAGCTTGGCGAAAATGAGACTTCTCTGAAAGTTGAAACTGATTCACTCGTTTCCAAATTTTTAATTTTAAAATGCCACTTTTTAATGAGGGCTGATGGTGAAGTATGAAGTCTTTCCTTTGGAAATGAATCATGAATAATTTGGTGCCCCCAAATCTATCTCTGTCAACATCAGACTATTAGGATCATTAGCATCTGTGATTCCAGAATCTGGAGTCTCATCATGTTCCCAGCAGATAAGAGTAATTGCTAAATCTCATCAAGTAAGACTCAATTGTGGGTAAAGTCACTACTTTGCAAGGAAAAAGAGCATGATTCCACATAAACTAAAGCTAGGAAAAACTAATATGTCTCTGAATTGATGTGTCAGGCATGAGCTCCTTTTCTCCATTCACCTTAACTAGTTGTTGAATTATCTTTTGTCTAACTGGATCCAAGATAGAAACTGATTACTGTGCAGTAGTTGAGGTTTTTTTACTATCTTGAACTGATTTGAGTGAGACGTTTCTTCTTGATCAACTGCTTGTATTTGCTGCTTTGTATTTCAAAGGTCTCTAGATGAAATCTTGACTGGTAGGTCTTTGTTTTTCTGGGTGGCTGACTTCAGGCATGACAAATAAGAAATCAAGATCCTTGACTTCCCTGCCTTTTAAGAATGATGGAGTCTGCAAAACTGTCTTGCAGTTCATCTACAGGGACGTTTTAAGTTTTATAAGAGTGGTTCTTTGTCCTACACCTGAAACTTTGGCTTTGGAGGAGAGAGCAAAGTGATTTAAAAAGATATAAATAGAAAGCATAAGAATGAAGATAGGTTTGTGCTCATTTTGAGTTGAGATTAGATACATAGTCATCTGGTACTGGTAAAAACCTAAGAATAAAATTTGTCCTAAGGATCTGAGACCCATTTTGAACAGATCCTTGGACTGCTTTACTAATTGTTGTATGCAATCTGATAAGCAGATAATTGGTTTTCTGATTATTCTCTTAACTCTCTATTCAGGTTTTTAATTGATATAATCAGTACTAAATTTTCATATACCCTTTCAGTAGTTTTTGCATGTGGTTTTCATTTACAGCTTTTTATATGTAGCGGTTCATCTCATTATTTCGTTGGCCTCCTCAGTAAGTTGAGGTGAATTGGAAAAGTGTACATTTTCATGGTTATGCCAGTTTGTCCTTGCTGTATTGTGTGCATAGATATTCATAGCTCTACCTTATTCCTATATTGAAATAGTAACAAATTAGGAATTGTTACTCTTCACAAAGGCTGCTCTTGGCTTTAGAAGTAGGTACCATACTGCCTATCTTGTAATTGTAACTAATTTTAATAGATTACATATTCTGTGTTAGCCATTTTGCTGCTTAATATTTAACTTCTGGCAGGTTTTTCAGTTCAAAGTAACAGCTGTTACTGGTAACTGATGGTCACTTGAATCAAGTGTGATTTGCCCTGTCTCTGCTGTCATGTTTTGCAAATAATGAATACGAGAAAAGGTTAAAGTACAGATTGCTGTTATTGTTTATTTTCATTAAAGCTGACAGCCAGTGTACCCAGGACCTGTGCTTTAGGAGTTTTTAATGTTATCAAATGTAGTGTTTTCACTTTATTTTGATTGGAGCTAATCAAACCTTTTACACCAGACTGTTAGCTCTCAAATTAGACACCAGGGTGGGAAGGTCTAGGGAAATAAAAACGGACAGGTGGTTGCAGTCTCCAAAAAATTTGACTTAATAATGATTTAATTCATATAGACACAGTCAAGGGTGGAGTTCATTTCTTCAGAGTATGATATTAACTATTACCATAATAATTTATGGCCTGTATTCCAGCTGCTACAGCAGATGAAGGAGGACAGCTGCAAAAACCTGCAGAACATGAAACAGCTGGTCCCCAGAGTGAAACATCTGTAAAGCTCAGTCAGGAACAGAGAATTTCCTTTGGAAAATACACTGTGTGGTCACGTAACTAATGACAAAACCATGTACACAACAGGTCAAGAATAAGTTACATAGACCACTTAGTAGTATTCTTTCATATATGATTGCATATATGTTTGTGTATCTATATCCTTCCTTAGGATTGTTGTCCTGGAAATTTTTAAGGGAAAAAATATAATTTGGAGGGGTAGGGAAAACTGGTGGTGTTTGGATGCTTATATGGTCTACACCAAGCTTGGGAATTTTTAGAATTGCTGTGTGAACTTGTGCCCTTAAGTTAATGAGAAACCTGTGCTACTAGGTTATCCGTTTCTCTAGAACAGCATTTGTGGGGGAGGAGGTGTACACTTTGCTTTCAGAGATACTGATGGTGGAAGGGGAAGGGAGAGGGACAGATCTCGGCTTTCACTGCAGGCTGTGGGGAGGAGCTTGTGGTAGTACATGTTTGTACTTCTGCATGTTTTATGTTCAGCTCTCAGCTTGACTTTTCCTTTATGATCCCTTTTAGCCTGTTCTCCTGCCCTAAATCCTTATCAGTTTTCATTCTGTTTTCCTTCTGTTCTGCCTGTAAAAACAAGCCTGTATAGATCTTTAGGAAGTGCTATGTAGCGTTGCCATTTCATGGAGGTTAATAATGCTTAAACACTCTTTGATATGCAGTGTTGAAAAGCATGGGCAAAACATTTAGGTTATGTCATGGCACACCGTGTTTGCATTTTCCCTTCCTTGATCTGATGGTGCACAAAGTTGTTTCACCAGCCTGATTAGTTCTTAGGCTGGACAGTGTTTGAAAATCGTGAAAAGTTATAGCTCAATATTCAGTAGTTTTGCAACAGCAGCATGGGTAGACTGCCTTTCTGAAGTTATTCTAATTATTTAGCTAGAAAAAAAGCCTAATTTTTCAGCAGTATTATTGACAACACAAAGTTGAGTGCTGCAGTTGACATAACAGAAGGAAGGGATGCTATCTAGGAGGACATTGACAAGCTGAAGGAGTGGGTCTGTGAGAACCTAATGAGGTTCAACAGGCCCAAGTGCAAGGTGCTGCAGCTAGGTCAGGGCAGTCCTAGACATGAGTACAGACTGGGAGGTGAACTTGTTGAAAGCAGCCCTGTGGAGAAGGACTGGGAGGGTGCTGGTGGACAAAAAGTTGTGCAGAAGTCAACAATGCTGCAAGTGCAACCCAGCAAGCCAACCATATCCTGGGCTGCATCAAACGCAGCAGGGCCTGAGAGGTTGGTCTCCCCTTTATTCTGTCCTTGTGAGACCCCACCTGGAGTAGTGTGTCCAGGTCTGGATTCCTCAGAACAAGAAACATGTGGAACTGTTAGAGCACGTCCAGAGAAAGGCCATGAAGACAATAAGAGGGCTTGAGCAACTCTTCTATGAAGACAGATTGAGAGAGCTGGGATTGTTTAGCCTGGAGAAGAGAAGGCTGTGAGGAGACTTCATTGCAGCCTTCCAGTACTTAAAGAGGGCTTTGAAAAAGATGGAGAGAGACTTTTTACCTGAGCAAATAGTGATAGCACAAGGGGGAACAGTTTTAAACTAAAAAAATTAAAGATTTAGATTAAATGGTAAAAAGAAGTTCTTTTCTGTGAGGGTGGTGAGGCACTGGAACAGGCTGCCCTGAGAAGAAGTTGTGGATGGCCCATCCCTGGAGGTGTTCAAAACCTGATCTAGTGGGTGGCATCCCTGCCTGTGGCAGGGGAGTTGGAAATGGATGATCTTTAAGGTCCCTTCTAACTCAAACCGTTCCATGATTCTAAGATTGTAGCAGCATTACGAGGAAAAGAGCTGCGTTTATGTAAATGGCTGTGCAAATACAGTAGTACCCTGTGTGACTCGCACCGTTCTTGTCATGTGTGATGCAGTCAGCTTGCATTTTAAGTATTCCTTGTGTGTTGAGATTTATATTAAGAGCAGCTATTTTAGAGGTGCTGTATATGGCAAGTGAAGTTTAAACATGCTGCCTTTGGAGGCAGAAAGTGGCCTGACTTGGTATTTAATTAGTGTGGTGCAAAGTACTGTAGTTCTGAGACTGCAGAAAGTGCTGGTTTCCCTGGAAGCATCAGAAAGCCTTGATTTCAGACAATGCTGTATTGTCAATGCAGTGCTGGTTCAGCAGCATCTCTGCACACATTTGGCAAATATTTAAAGGACACATTTTGTGTAATTGGTTCAGCCTTTGAAAATTATTAACTTCTTTGTGTTAAAGGATGTACACAGCAATGCAAGATTTTATCTTGACAATCCCATGCTTTTGTCTTCTACCAGCAAGGATGTATTTGTGGATTACTTTTTTTTAGCTCCTCTAATGGCAATGTACTAAAGGCTTTGTAATCACTTCTGTACTGATGAGGTATGGGAAAGCATTTAATTTCTGTGACTTTGTGAAGCTGGATAATACAGGAGCTGTGGTAGACAAAATTTTGTTAGCCAGGGAAATAAATGAAACTTTTCATATCAAGTTACTTAAAAGTATGTGTTTCTATTTAGCTTTAACCGTCTTATATGTTGTAAACTCTGGACAGAAGTAATACATGCTTTCTGGACTATGCAACTGATCTGCAAATAAGGCTGTGCAAAGCACAAAATGAATGTTCTTGACAGCCATCCTCTCTTAAATTTTTTACACTTTTTGCTAATTGGTTTCCCTTTTTTTTTTAGTTAACATACCAGATATTTACGTTAATGGGAAAATTGAATAGGTAGTGTTAATACCTAGTAGCAACCAAGGCTGTATGACTTGTAAATGGTAAATTCTTTAAAGTGTTTATAAATAAAAATTGGAGTCCTGATCTGCCTCTTACATAATTTCTCTGGGAAACATATGCTGTATGTGTCCTTAGCTGAGGAACTCCCTACTTGTGCTTTGTAACACTGTTCACTAACCCAACTAAAAAGTACCACAAATCAATTCAGGAGGAAAAATTTGTATTTGTGTGGAATCAGAATCCAGAAGTATTTTTTCGGAGGGCAACCCAACAATATCGAGAAAACTCCTCACCAGCATGTAACACAGCGCTGCATTTTTGAGATGATCAATGTGATTTAAAACATGTTTGTTAAAAATATTAATTATGTGTAATAATTACCTTGATCATGTCCGTTATCAAAAAAGTTATATATTAAAGAATTAATGATTTTATCTCTTTTTTTTCTGTTCTAGGCTTAAAAGAAGCATAAGCGATTCAATTACAACTCTGACATTTTGGAGCACAAGTTGAAGCAATTTGAATGTATTGGAGCATGGCTGCTTCTTAAAATGCAGAAGTTAAAGGAAATTACTGCTTATCAAAACCTACTGAATATCTGAATTTTCTAGACATCCTGCATTTAACTGTGTCCTTAAATGTCCATGATTAAGATCTCATGCAACCATTGTGTATTTTGGAGACCATTCTCCAAAAGAGAACTGTGCATTTAAAAAGCAGAAATGACTGTGTTTTTTCTTGGAACTTACTAAGGTTGAACATACTGAAAGACCATGACCAGCTTGAAGCGGTCCCAGACCGAAAGGGCTGTTGCCACTGGGGTATCAGTCGGAACAGATGGCACCTCAAAAGTCCACTCGGACGACTTCTACATGAGGCGCTTTAGGTCACAGAATGGCAGCTTAGGATCTGCAGTCATGGCGCCAGTTGGACCCCCTCGCAATGAGAGTTCCCATCACGTTACCTCTACCCCTGGAGTCCCTAAAATGGGGGTCAGGGCAAGGATTGCTGATTGGCCCCCAAGGAAGGAGAACATCAAGGAGACAAGCAGATCTAGTCAGGATATTGAAACATCAAGTTGCCTTGACAGCATGTCTTCTAAAAGCAGTCCCGGGAGTCAGGGAAGCTCTGTTAACCTGAATGCTAGTGATTCTGTCATGTTAAAGAGCATCCAGAGCACACTTAAAAACAAGACCAGACAATCTGAGAATCTAGACTCCAGGTTTCTTACACCCGATGGCTATCCCAGTTCCCCAAGGAAAGCTCTTCGCAGAATACGGCAGCGCAGCAACAGCGACATTACCATAAGTGAGCTTGATGTGGATAGTTTTGATGAATGTATTTCACCTACATTTAAATCTGGACCATCTCTGCACAGAGAGTATGGCAGCACATCTTCCATAGATAAGCAGGGAACTTCAGGGGAAAGTTTTTTTGACTTATTGAAGGGCTATAAAGATGAAAAGTCTGATCAGAGAAGCCCAGGCACAACAAAACTCGGTGAGCTCCTGATTGCCAGTGGAAGCAAGGGTTCAGGATTCTCTCTAGATGTGATAGATGGACCTATTACTCAAAGAGAAAACCTGAGACTCTTTAAGGAAAGGGAGAAGCCACTCAAGAGACGCTCAAAATCAGAGACAGGAGATTCATCTATTTTTCGTAAGCTGCGCAATGCCAAAGGTGAAGGGGAACTTGGGAAGTCTTCAGATCTTGAAGATAACAGGTCAGAAGATAGCATTAAGCCTTGGACTTGTCCGAAGTGTTTTGCTCATTATGATGTACAGAGTATTTTATTTGATTTAAATGAAGCAGCAATCAACAGGCATAATGTTATTAAAAGAAGGAACACGACGACAGGTGCATCTGCTGCTGCTGTAGCATCACTTGTCTCTGGACCTTTGTCCCATTCTGCAAGTTTCAATTCTCCAATGGGCAGCACTGAAGACCTGAATTCAAAAGGAAGTCTCAATATGGACCAGGGGGATGATAAAAGCAATGAACTAGTGATGAGTTGTCCTTATTTTCGTAATGAGATTGGTGGGGAAGGGGAAAGGAAGATCAGCCTTTCCAAATCTAATTCAGGTTCCTTCAGTGGGTGTGAAAGTGCCTCATTTGAGTCGACTCTGAGTTCTCATTGCACAAATGCTGGAGTTGCAGTTCTGGAAGTTCCCAAGGAGAACCTGATTTTACACCTAGACAGAGTGAAAAGATACATCGTTGAACATGTAGACCTTGGTGCATATTATTATCGAAAATTCTTCTACCAGAAAGGTAGGTAAATTTTATTTCTCCTGGAGTTTTAAGAATGATTCTTTGTTTTCCAAACATGCAAAATTCAGTTGATATTTAATAGTATTGCAAGAATTATGTGTTTCTTTTGTGGTGTGTTTTACTGATGGTATGTGCTATATCTAAGAGTCTGAATCAGAGTGTTGGAGTATAAGAATATTGAGGATTTTATTGCTGATAGATGTGGTAGAAATGGCTGCAAATATAAATGTCTTGAAACACAGCTTTGGGTATCCATGGAAGTGGGCAGGGGTTGACAGTTGAAAGATTAAAACAAGAAAATCCTAAAATATGAGAACTTTTTTCCCACTGTGCCAAGACTTGATGCACTGAGGATTTAATTGAATGTGCATCTTGGACAGTTAGCATTTACAATAATCTGTGGGCATACTAATAACTTAATAATCCATTTCTAAATTTTTCAAAGTAGATAATACATAAATGAAGATAAAATTGTCTTCCTCGCTCACTGTTTTCATTATAGCTGTCAATCTAGAAAGAAAAATTCTAATTTGTCAGATTTTGCAGACACAAACTAACACTATATAGATATAACTATATACAAACTCACAAATACCTGTGTTTCAATGACAACAGTGTATCTGAAAAAACAAGAGTGCAGTTATCTTATCACCTGTTTCTGCCCTGAAACCAAGAATGATAATTTCCATTGGATGTATATGGGAGGGAGAAAAAAAGCCCAAAGCAAAAGATCAAAGCCTTTTGACCTATAGAAAAGAGCAAGCCGCAAAGATTACCCAGAGACTCTCCCTCTTTGTCCCCCCTGTCAGAATAATACTGGCACTGTGAGATGGAGATCTCTCTGTGTTCTTCTTGGTTCTAAAAATGTTTAAAAAGGATTGCAGAAAAAAGTCCTTTAAAAGAGTTCTGTCTGCAGAATGATGTTGTATTTCCTGATGGACAGAGCTGGTCTGGTGACCGATCTCGAGAGTGCTTGTTTCTTACCTTCCAGTGATTAGGACTGAGTTTCTTCTCTAGTGAATGCAGATCAAAAGAGCTTGTTTCTTACAGGTAAAAGCAACAGGGATGCCTGGTTAGAATTAAGTTGATGGTCTGTTAAAAGAAAAAACTTCAGCTTCTTAACTGTATGTTATTGCTAATAATCTCATTTCCCATTTTTCTCTTGCCTTCAAAATATGTCCAGCTCCCACCTCTTCTTCCCTGCACTGTCCATTGGTTGGATAGCTCTTGTTACTCTTTCCATAGTCTCCTCTTTCTGCATTCTTTCTAGGGCTGAGAGGTAGCCTTTGGTCCATGTTTTTTGAGAATGCTGGCTCCTATCCTTCGAAGACAGAGGAGTTAGGGAAAATAATGGTTTCCTGGGGAAAGTAAGCTAGATGTGTGATATAGGATAAGGTATGTTTTGAGGGGAGAGCCTGAGGTTTGTGACCTTTGTTTGCCATTATCTTCTTCTCAGTCTCCTCTGGAACAATTTGATTCCTTATCAGTCTAGTGAGTTTTGCAATCAACAGCTAAAGTTTCATGTTACAGCTGACCTGATTTACAGCATTTAAGCACTAAGAGGGGAAGACTTAATTCCTCCCTCTTCCTTGTACCAATTCTCTTGTTTTCAGAAAACTTGCTAAGCCAGTTGAGTTTGCTAAACAAGCAAGCAGAAGTCTTGCCATCACGATAAATTTGGGGTTTACTGCTTGGTTGTTTCTCTCCAGTTATGGTGAGGGATATTATCTTTCCTTGCAGTCATAGTGCCAAAGTCCTACTGCCAGGTAAGGAATGAGAGTGAATAGCAGAAGAGGAAGGAAGTGTAAGTGGAATTTTAGCCCTTAAGCAACAATTTATTGGTTTGATTTCTCCTTAAGGGAAACCACACCCTCATGCTACTGCTGATCCAGTCACCATTACATTTCCATTTTTTTGTAGATGTAATTAAGATGAATTGATAAAATCGACATAATCTAGTGCTAAGGGTACTGGTGAGGGGCAGCCAGATATAAAATGTGTGTTATGGAGTAGGATTGGATGGGGAGAAGAAGCTGGGTTTTTTTTTTTTTTTTCCTTAAGCAATAAAACTGGGTTTTAAATTCAGTTTTCTTGTGTTCAGTCCAGCAGAGTCCAAACCAGGGTCTTTGTTTCTACCAGAGATTTTTATCTAAAAAGCTGTACTTTAGAAGCCTCATTAGATATCCCAAACCCCAATTTTCTACAAGTACAAAACACATTTTGTTGACCACCCAGAGTATCATCATTCCCTGAGCAAACTTTAGACTAAGCTGATGAGGTGGGATAGTGATAAAACTTAAAGCAGCATAATAGGGGGAAAAAAATCTAGGAAGTCAGTTGTAACTGAATTTTTTATGTAACATGAAGCAAGTAATGATGCAGGAATTTTTTTGCTGGAAGAGGATGTTGGATTTTTATGATGTTACGATTGGAACAGACAGTGCCAAAAGACAGTTTCAGTGGGATCAGCTCATCAAGTCAGTAGGCTTTGGATAATTTTATAGTCTTAGAAGTATTCTTAGAAGAATTCTGATTCAACAACAATACCTTTTAAAGATCTCAAACCAGGAAAATTTCACAGACTTGGAGAACCCCTAGTTATCCTAGAGCTTGCAAAGAATAAAAAGCAATGTTCCAGAGAAGTGTAAGCCTGAGTTTTCGTTCCAACTGGAAATAACAAAGAAGGTAATTTGGGACTATATCAATGAAGAACTGCCAGTTAAAAATCATCAATGATGCCAGTCAGCATGATTTCATGAAAAATAGGTCTTGTCACATAAAAGAAAAAAAAAGAATAGTTAATCTTGTGTCCTTAAAAAAAAAATAAAAGGATGAAAGCCATTGCATTCATGTAGTCCCTTTTAATTTCTTCAAGGTAATGTGGTGAAATGCTGATGGTGACTTGTCTGAAGTCTTCAATTATATGTAATCAATAGCTCATTTTTTACAGGTACTGTTACTTAGATGATGGATCCGTCTCAAATTTTAGCAGTGTATGGAGGAAGTATAAGTGAGCTTGCATATTACTAACATGGTCCAAATTAATTAAAATATTTTAATCTAGTTAGTGTAAAATATTTGCATGTGACATTTATGGATGAGTCTTGTATAAGTTCAATGAATGCAAATGAATGAGTTTTTGTATGTGAAGGAAATTGGTCCCTCTACAGAGCAGTGGCATTGATAAATTGTATTCTGGCCTGGTGTCCAGACTTCTAAATGTGAAAATACTGGTGAAGACAGTTAAGTGGAGGTCAGAAAAATGATACTTACAAAAAGATACTGGGAAAAGAACTTTATAATGGTACTTCCCAAGGCTGAATTCGGCTTCTCTACTTTATATCTGAACTAATTGTGCAGACCCCCTTTGTACTCAGTGGAGAGAAATTAACCTTGCAGGATCATATGAATTGCAGTTTTTTCTCTCAATTCACTAACAGAAGCTCATGCACAACAAACTCACATGGAAATGTTTATTCTTATAAGAAATGAATGCTACTCTTATGATGCACAAGATGTATTTACAAGGTGATTAAATAACGGTTTGTTTTAAATGGTGTATTTGATAGAAGGACATAACTAAAAGTTTGAAGTCTAGACATTTGTAAGTTAAGCTAGTGCATAAAAAAAGAAGGGAAGAGGACGAAGCCAGCGCAAGAACCAATTTGTGAAAGCTGCACAGAGATATGTTTACTAAAGACTTATTTATAATCAATATTAAAATCACAGGGAGAGAAAAATTTGTTTCCATCAGCTTGTCCGAGTGCAGTTCAGGAAAGAGAGCACATCACTCCAGAGGAGCAGTCTGTTTTCTCTGTGCCCATAATTGCGTCTGGGAATTACAGTTCTCATGGAAAGAACCAAGAGCATCTGTTTTGCTTCCATCCTCCTCACGCAGTAGTTGCTAATGTTACCATTTAGGACAAATATTAGTTACTGGCTTAGAATGAAAGACTTGACTGAGAAGTAAATAGTTTCCTGAACTGGTTTTATAACAAATGAGCTGTTGGTCAGCTTTCCTTTAACTGTTGGCAGCCAGTAAAAATACCCTTTGCTCTAATGCTTTAAATTGCTGCATATTCTGTCCAAGAGTTGGTGCCTTTCAAGTATGTGGCTAGACTTGCAGAGCTCTCAAAATGCTGCCTGCCCTTTTGTCTCCAGAGAACTACTGGGCAGAGTTTTCCAGTGCTGTAAATGCTGAGCTAGGATTAGAGGAAAATGCTTGATGCTGAGTTTCATTCAGAAGAGAAATGTTTGGGATTTTTATTTCTAGTCCAATTACACAAAATATCAGTTGAACATGATATCTAAAGAGAAACACGATAAAAGCACAAAAGAACCTTTTCAGTCAAAATCAAGTGCATTTACTTGGATTTCCTTTGCAAAGGAAACTCATAAATGTATCTGCCAGGGAAATAAGTATTTTAATTTTGGTTCTTTCACTGGAAGTATCTTTTGAGTTGCATGGTAAATATTTAACTATTTTAAGAAGTGCATATAGTTTGTTTTAATGATCAGGTACAATCAAGTTATTATTTCTTTTGGGTATGGATTTATAAATTGATTTGTGGCTGTTGCTAGTTATCCTGATTGTTAATTAAATGATTTATCAACAGTAGTTTAAATTAAATGTCAAGCTTGAGAAATGTTGCTTCCAATGAGCTTCTGTGTGGTGTGGAGAAATAAGCTGTCTTCTATGGTATTCATGTTTGATACAAAGTTCTTGAATTATGATTGTGACATAGGCCTTGTTTTCCCAATAAAATTCCTAATTAGCTCCCTTTAGATTGGATATTAAGCTTTTTTCACTTTAATTCTGCTACTTCTTTTCCTGCACTGGAAAGAGAAAATTGTTGGATGTAAGGAGATTCAGGATGTAGGAGAAAATCAGGTGAAGGTACAAGAAAGTGTACCAGAAGGAAAAGTAGTCAGATACAGGGGTATATACTGTAGCTTGCAGAATGAATACAGAGATGGGGTATAGGGGAGGAAAAAGAATGAAGATAAAGGTAAAGAGTGAACAACCTGGTAGTAAATGTGAGTAGAGGAGAGGACTAAGGATGTGCATAGGAGAGCAAGAAAGACACTGCCCAGTGCAGGCTGAAGGAAAAGAGAATAAAAGACATTTCCTCTTAGCAGAGAAGTGTAAAGTTCCACACTACTTCATGTATTTTTCCAAAGCAATAGAAGCTAATTAAGAATCTTAATCAAATGATTCAGAATTGTGTGTGTATTTTGTGTGTGTGCAGCTTCAAACATTCCTCTTGCCACTCTTCTTAAATGTGTTTTCAAGATGTAGAGTAATTTCTCCTGAGAAAATTCTCTATCTGAATTGCAGGCTAGAGTTGTTGCAGGGTAGACAAATTTTACCATCTGTGTGGCTGTCAATACAGAAAACTAATGTAATGTTTGGACCCTTCTAGTATACATGACCTCCATACCTTTTTTCTTTAAGTTTTTCTATTATAAGAGCAAATCCACATCACTGTTTTTAAGTCACTAAGCAGTTTAGTGTGGAGATGGCCAAGTTATCTCAGGTTTTGGAAGCTAATAGGCTGATTAAAAAATTAATCTTTCTCAAAGACTGTGCTGCTTCTGCATTGACCTTGTCCACCATAAACTGTTTGGTGAGCTGTAAGCATCCTGAAAAAAAAGCAAGCTACTTAATGCAGGAAGAAGAAAAGCTAGAGTGCTAGTAAGATAGTTTGAAATTTTAAACAACAGAACATCTCTGGCATTTACAGGGCTCATATCTGTGGACTAGTATAAAAGTGTAAGTAGGCTTATATGGATGATCTAATTTATTTGTAATTTGCCCACTCATAGTTCAGTCACCCAAAATTTAATGACAATATTTACCGAATATTCCACAAGATATTAGAAGAATTTTGAATTTTAATTACCTTTATGTACAGTATTGTCTCTTCATGACTTGCAGAGGGATTTGGTAGAAAGCAAGTCTTCTAATGCTGCAAGCATGTTTCTTTTATGTCGTGCATGCTCTGAAATCTTTAAACAGAAAACACTGGGTGAGGGATAATAGAATACCAGACACTGGGGACTTGAATAGAGCCCCCAAGGGCTTAAGGTGCTGGACAACTGTGTGAAAGCACTTAGTATGTTGGAGGGAGGTTTTGCAAGAACTAGTAAGTGTAAGTTTTAAAAGAATTACATTAAAAAAATGAGGCTCTCAAATTTTTAACAATATTATTAATTGGAAAAATGATTGCCATTCACTTTAGATGGAGTGTATTTCAGTATGTATTTTTATTATCTTTAAAGCTGCAGTTCTTGATGATGATGTTAAAATATTTTACATTTTATCTCTATAGTAGAATAGCTCATATTAGACTGCTCCCAAAGTTCTTATTTAAAATTCTGATTGTTTTAAGAATAACAAGTAATCTGTATGTAGTAAAGACAATGTGATTACATTTCCTGTCAGGGTAGTTATGTCTCTTCTTCATTCCATCGAATTTCACATCTTTGAATTGTTGAATTTTCAGGTGGTTCTAACTTTCTATTTTTGTGCATGTATAAATTCATTCATATATGCAGCTTATGGAAAATGATTACATGGGACTTATTTTTCTTGTACAATGCTTGACTCCTATTTTTTGACTTTTCTCTTAAATTTTCTTTTAGGGAATGTATGTTTAAATTCAGCAGTCACTTAAGATATGTGCAGCTTTGTTTATATGTTGCTGCATTAATGGTGATATACCTCTGTCATCAGTCAAGATAGTTTGTAATGCTCAAAAGGTTCAACAGAAGAGCCTTCAACACCAATCTTTAAAATCGTTGAGCTTTGATTTTTGTAAATGTGCTTTTCTAACTTTTTTTCATGTAAAGCTTGGCTTTACATATCTATAGTTAGACAAGTATAAAAATGTGTTTCAAAGAATCTGCTGTTCAGCTAGTGAGTGATTTCACCAATCCTGTATTTTCCTCTCTGCTGCCTTCCCCACTAGACTGGTTTTCAACTCAACTCTTAGCACTTTAAATCCACTTTCAGGGTTGTTGAACACTTCACTGTTAAATATGTATGCTAGTCATTTTATTCTTGTGCTTTATTTTTCTGTGGTACTATGATTTGATACTTTTACTGTGAACAAGCCTTTAACTTCTTTTTCAGCTTCATCAGTTTTTCCCATTTTAGAAATGAGTAATGTGTATGGAAAAAGCAAAAAACAGTCAAACAAAAATTAAATAATTTACATCCTTTGCTAAGTACAGTTGTTTGACATTTCTATTTTAACATAGGTTGTTGAGTTTCCCACTTTGGTGCATTTGGCTTCCTTCTTTTTATTTTTAAGGGGGGAAATTGGTTGTACTTATTTAGCTCAATGTGAATGAAACAGATGGCAATATAAAAGCTGATGTAAGAGGTGTATCCTGTTTTAGGCCTATTTAAGCAGAGATGCCATGTTGAATTTCAGCCTTTTTGCATAAATGGAGCTCACAAGAGAACTGAAGCACGAGAATGACATCCTGGTACCACTTGAAGACATACTCTTATTGACTCCATGGAGCTGGCAGTTTATTTCCAGTGTAACAATCAAGCATGAAAATATAGTTGAAGTATAAGAAATAAGACAGTCTTTTTTTTTTTTTCCCCTCACATACAAGAACACTGGAACTATTTTGGGGCAGATGAGAACCTGGGTCCTGTAGCTGTGAGTATAAGAAGAGAGAAGCCAGAGGAAATCAAAGAAAATGGACCTCAGTACAACTACCGGATCATATTCAGAACCAGTGAGGTAAGCAGTGCAGGGGTGATAGTAAAAGAAACTAGGAGTGAGCAGGCAAAACCAGGTGCCATGTGTGGGGTTTATGTGCTTTGCAGCATTGATAATAGATTTCTGTATAATCCAGGAGCCTCTTGACAGAATTGTGCCACATATTTATCTGGCACAGAATATATGTGAGTTATTCAGTAACATCCAATACAGAGGAAACTCTGGAGGTTGTTTTGTTTAAATCTTGAGAAACTTACAGGAGCTATATTAGCTAGAAGCATGCAAAGAGGAGGGAAATTGCTTCCTTCACTTTTATATGTGGCAGTGGGTAGACCTGAGAACTTTTACTTTTAAATGCTCTGCTAGAAATGCTATACTAATACTAATTTTTCCAGGTAGTAGTTTCCTGTAAAACTTTAATCTGATGAATCATTTGAAATAGTCTGATTACTATTAGCTGTCACTGAGTGACATTTTGTGTATCAGTGTTGGTCTTATGCTAACAGAAATTCCTTAATGTCCTTGATCTTTGTTGAGAATTGGAAAAATATTATGTTTAGTTCCACTCCTATTGCTAGTCAGTCTCAGTGCATAATTCAATATATGTGCTGTTTTTCTTTTGTGTGCACAGCTCATGACATTAAGAGGCTCCGTGCTGGAAGATGCTATCCCTTCTACTGCAAAGCATTGCACAGCCAGGGGACTTCCCCTAAAAGAAGTGCTGGAGTACGTGGTTCCAGAGCTGAATATCCATTGCCTAAGGCTGGCCTTCAACACTCCAAAAGTCACAGAACAGCTTATGAAGCTTGATGAGCAAGGGGTAAGTGCAGAGTTACAGAATTAAACAAATGATCTTAGTCTGTCAGATTATTGCCATGAGTTGCAAAATTATCTTTTAGCTCTATATGATTAGAATCAATCTGTTGAAATGCCTCATTTAAACTAAAAGTTGTCGTCTCTAGGGAGAGTTATGTTGCATTTATTTCCCCCAAGTTTTGCAGAATATTTGGTATGTATGAAATCAAGTTCATTTCTCTAGGTAGCCTAAAGTTTTAGATTGATGTTATGGCAGTTGTTCATTTTAATTGACTTTAAAAGAGACTACATTATTATTTTTCAAAGACTGTGGGAAGGAGGGAGTTCTGTTCTGTTTTTCTTACTGCTGTTACACTAAAAAGAGAAGTCTCCCATGTTACTAAATGTTTCGTTGTAATACTGTATTGGCTAAACCATGATGAGGGTGCTGCTTGTCTTTTTGTTTTGTTGGTGTTCTTTTTTTCTTTCCCCTGGAACAAACTACATGGCAAAATATTCTAAGCCTTTCTTTACACAAATAATTTTCAATTCGGTGATAGCCTCCTGGCCTTTTAAAGATGGAACTGAGGCTCATCAGCAATACAGCTTAGACTTAGCAAAATGAAAGTCCTTGACAGAAGTGAATTTTATGGTTATAAACTTCAGTAGTGACATTTTATAGCTGTGTGCATACCTCAGTCTTCGCTGCCAGCCTGTCTTTCCATGCCTCTTGAGTGGATGGACCCAGGATGGGGACTGGGTCCCTCCCACTCTAAGAGAAGATCAGGTTCACAACCACCTGATGAACCTGAATGTACATAAGTCTATGGGACACAATGAGATGCATCCCAGAGTCCCAAGGGAATTGGCTGAATGTGGCCAAGCCACTCTCTGTGGCATATGAGAAGTGACAGCAGTCAGGGGAAATCCCAGGAGACTGGAAGAGGGGAAACATGTACCCGTGTTTAAAAAGCGTGGAAAGGAAGACCCTGGGAACTACCGCCCTGTCAGCCTCACCTCTGTACCTGGGAACGTCATGGAACAGATCCTCCTGGAAGTTGTGCTAGGGCACATGGAGGACAGGGAGGTGGATTATGAGACAGCCAGCACGGCTTCAACAAGGGCAAATCCTGCCTGACCAACCCAGTGGCCGCCTGTGATGGAGTAGCTACATCAGTGGACAAGGGAGGGGTTACAGACACTTTTTCTGGACCTCTGTAAAGCCTTGGGCATGGTCCCCCACAACATCCTTCTCTCTGAATTGGAGAGAGATGGATTTGATGGGTGGACTGTTAGATGGATAAAGAATTTGTTGGATTGTTGCATCCCAAGGGTAATGGTCCATGGCTCAGAATCACGATGGACATTAGGGACAAGTGGTGTCCGTCAGGGGTCCATATTGGGACTTAGTATCTTCATTAACGATACAGATGAAGGGATTGAGTGCACCCTCAGCAAATTCACAAGCTGAGTGGTGCAGTTGCCATGCCTGAATGATGGGATGCCATCCAGAGGGACCTGGACAAACTCAAGAACTGGTCCCATGGAAATCTCATGAGGTTTAAGATGACCAACGGGCAAAGTGCTGCATTTCTGGTATAGGCACAGGCTGGGGATGAACAGATTGAGAGCAGCCCTGCCCAGAAGGACTTGGGAGTGCCAGTGGGTGAGAGGCTGGACATGACCCAGCCACGGGCACTCCCAGCCCAGAGAGCCAAGTGTGTCCTGGGCTGCATCCAAAGCAGCGTGGGCAGCAGGGAGAGGGAGGGGATTCTGCCCCTCTGCTCTGCTCTGATGGGACCCCACCTGCAGTGCTGCATCCAGCTCTGGGGTCCCAGCAAAGGAAGGACATGGACCTGCTGGAGTGAGCCCAGGGGAGGGCCACCAAGATGATTAGAGGGATAAAGCACCTCTGCTGTGAGGAAAGGCTGAGAGAATTGGGATTGCTCGTCCTGGAAAAGAGAAGGCTTGGGATGACCTAATTGTGGCCTTCCAGTACCTGAAGGGAGCCTACAAGAAAGATGAGAGGGACTTTTTACAAGAGCACAGAGTGACAGGACAAGGAAGAGTAACTTCTGACTGAGAGAGTAGGTTTAGATTAGGTATGAGGAAAAAATTCTTTACTGTGAGGGTGGTGAGGCACTGGGACAGGTTGCCCAGAGAAGCTGTGGATGCCCCATCCCTGGAAGTTCAAGGCCCAGTTGGATGGGGGTTCTGAGCAGTCTGGTCTAGTGGAAGGTGTCCCTGCCTATGGCTGGGGGGTTGAAACGAGATGATCTTTAAGGTCCCCTTCCAACCCAAACCATTCTATGATATCTAACAAAACAGTGAGGTTGAATTATCCTTAGTTCATATCCTATATAACTCCCATCGTATGGTTTTCTAATACTTAAATTTTGGAAAATCATTAAGGATGAGTGATAGTTAAATTTTTATTATCTGCATCAAAGTATTTTCTGTTTTTGTGGTAATGAAACAGTTTGACACTTCTAGCAGAAAAAGATAAGCACACTCTGTGCTAATTAGAAGCTGCATTTTTTCAATTCTAAGCTAACAAAAATTGGGTAACAGCTGCTCTACTAATTAGGTACACAGAATGTTGATCACTTCTTCTTGCTGAGTGTCACACTGTTTCATTACAGCATGAACAGGTGCCTGTTTGATATAGCAGATAAAATGTTTTGTAAATTTAAGAGTTAAGATTATAAAGTCACCTTAGCCTGACTTAGCCATTAAATTTCACCCAGGAATCCCTTCACTGAGCCAAATTTGTATGCGTCAGTTTTCATTAGAATAAGATGTCTTTTCTACATTTGAGTGAGGTCTTAAAGCAGTTGGTTGTTTTCATATTTAACAATTTCCACTTCTTTATTTAAATTTATCTGCCTTCAGCTTTAAGAGTTCTGATATTTTTCTCTGCTGCATCTTAAAAGTCATTTTGGTGTGAGATTTTTTTTTTCCAGCAAAGGTTTTTGTATGCAGTGATTAAATCATCTGTTGGTCTTGTTTATGATAAACTAAACAGATTGCACTTTTCAAGTCTTTCACTGCAACATATTTTCTCTGAATTTCATATTGCTCTTATGGCTGAGCTCTGTCTTCTACTCTTTCAATATCTGCATATGTCATTCAGTGTCAGAATGGGAATATTTTACTTGCCCTAGTTTTGTACTGGTGGTGTATGCTCATTCCTTACTTCCTCTGAGATTGCTAGAGTGGTAACATCTGCTGTTCTGTACATATGGTCCACATTGCTTGTCACCTAGCTGTTCTTTTATTGGATTTATTAAAATGCATTCATTTGAATGGTTCTGTGTTAGACAGCAATCCAGTCATTTCCTAGGGCTGCACTAGTTTCTGTGCTAATTACCATCTACTAATCTTTGTCTTGAATGCAGAGCTCATGGTAAGTTACTGTAAGTTTACTTCCAAATATGATTTAAAAATTTGAATATTAGGGCAATTACTGATTTATTTCAGTAGAAGCTAATCTTTGTGGCAATTCCTCATTCACAGAAATACTGCGAAATGTCATTTGGTTCTTAGTATAATTCCTGGTTCATAATATAAACTTGCTGACTGGTTAAATCCAAGCTGTACTTTCTGCTGTCTTGACTGGGTGCTAGATAAATCCTTGAAGTGCACTTGTCGCACATATATGAATACGTAAATGCTTTCAGATTATTAAAATGAAGATGCTGCTTTAGTAGTGTTACCACAACAGAATTAATGCTTCAACTTCTTTTTTAGCTTTTGCTTGTAGTTAATACATTTCTAAGGACCATAGATTTATCAGAAGGAGGTCTAATAATGGGGGCTACATGCCTTTCTCCAGATCTGCTCTTTTTGATTCAGAAATGCCAACTTGTGTTGTCCTTAAGGAAACTTTTTTTTCAAAAGTTAGCAAATCTCAGAACACAGCTAGAAGGCATATCCTGCTCTTTGCATAGTCCTTGTTTAGTTTCTTAGGCTGACATTTTCAAAGCAGTAAAGCACGGTTGTTTGCTTGCTCATTGGTGCTGCAGATCCCATTTATGTTTATGCCCTTGAAAAATACTTCCTTCACCTAAAGTTGAAGCTTAAATTGTGCAAGTGTGCTTCATGAGAATAATTTTCTTTGTCCTAACTTGTTTAAGTGAAATTACGAGAAGCTATTGTAATTAGCAGTACAGCTAAGGTGTTGTGGTTCCATGAAGCACTTGAATCCATCCTGTTTCTGTGGGATGGAGAAAGCACATCTGAGCAGCAGATGCCTGAATGGTCTGAGACAGGACCTGTTACTGATGGTATGGAAGTGCTGGCAGTTGTTCCAGCAGGAACAGCAGCAGTGCCGCCTCTCACCACCCTTCCTCGCTCCCCTCCTCTCTCCTCCTGTACCATGTGTCTGCAGGAGGCACTGGAACACGTTGCCAAACTGGGCATGTCCCATCCCTGAAAGTGTTAAAAGTCAGGTTGGATGTGGATTTGAGCAGCCTGGTCCAGTAGAACGTGTCCCTGCTGCCCATGTCAGGACTTTAGGAACTAGATGATCCTTAAGGTCCCTTCCAACCCAAACCATTTTATGATTTTTATGCTGTACGTGAGTTTTGTCATAAGAAATTTGGACATGTTTAGAAGACGCAAGTCATGTAGTGTGTCAGATGATAAAATCAGGGATATTCTGTAGAGGGAAAAGAAGCAGCAGCCTAGAACTGTGACTTTATATATATGCATATGACTTCTTCAGCAGAAGTAAACAAGCCAGGTTATCTTTACCCTTCTTTTTCCCTCCTTGTTTTCCTGCTGCTAATACTTTATCCCCATCATCTTTGGTAGTAAAGGAAGAATATGGTAAAGTTGCAATTTCCAGGGTTTTTAAATTTTAAAATTTACTTTCTTTAGAGACAGAATAAGACCACTTCTGAGGGTCTTAAAATTATCCCATCATAAATATAATAGGTTAAAATTAATGAATTTCTGTTTAATTATGTGTCCACATCATTCTAGCAAGTTCAAAATCCTTTGCCTCATGGCTTGGGATAGAATCTTCTGAGAGCAAATCACAGTATATTCAGATAACTTTGCTTCCAGTGCCCTTGCAAATAACTCTTTTCACTTCCCACTAACCTGTAGCCTAAACTTGTAAATCTCATGCCAGCTTTGATAGATTTTCTTATGGCTTCATTCTGGCATATGTGGTTGGTGTTTATTTGAAATAGAGCCTTTGCAAAAATTCATGTGTGGGAGGAAAGATTATTTACTGGGCAATAAGGATGCATTTCTACTGGATGAATTACATGCATAAACTCCAAGGCTCTCCCCTGTGCTCTTTCAATTAGAGTTCCTGCCTGTGAAATTTGTTTTGGAGACAGCAGTAAATGGCTGTGGATGCTGCCTTCTTCCCTTCTGTAACTTGTCTTTCTGTAGTCCAGATGTAAATGATGCCAGTGTACTCCTTTTGTGTGTGTGTGTGTCAGTTTGGAATTGGTAGAAAGAGTTTGCTTTGAAGAATCGCAATTATGGTTGGGTAAAAAATTACTTTATTCAGATCTTCAGCTTCTGCTGCATTAGGAAACATCAACTATCAAATTAGAGGGAAAATGGAAATAAAAAGCACAAATGTATTTGAAGAGCTATGCTAGTAAACAGTATCTTCAAGGAATTCCCAGCATTTCTCAATTTAGCTGTTTTCTTTGTTACTATCATCATATTTAAGTCAGGGAAGACCAACTGAATGTCACAGATTCTTTCAACGTTGCTAACAGGTGAATGTGCTAGTAGGTGAAAAATGTCTATCTTCTCTTCGAAATGAGAGCGTGTTAATTTTGTCACTTGTTTTAGAAGTGAACTCATGATGTGCCCTTCCCTTCTGCATGGAAGGCTTAGCATAGGATGGCAGCCATGGTACCAGCCTAAGTGAGAGTCAAGGTCCTGGCATTACTCAGCCAGCACTTCCCATGTGGCTCAGTGTTAGACATTCACTTGCAAGCTGCGGTGTTGTCCTCCTGGAAATAAGTAACATTCATGTTTGTTTCACTTCAGAAAGCGTTTTGACATCTTCAGATTAAATCTGCCGTCATCGAGGCAGTTACAATAGAAAACAATAAGAGTATTTGGAACTAGACTAACTTTTGAAATTAGACTGATAATCAGGTATTGTTTCATTTGGAAATTATGGGTTTATTAAAGTGTGGAAGTGAATTCAGTGCATAAGTTGCTTCATCACTTGGTATACACATAAAATTTTAATCTTTTTCCTTTTGCAGTTAAGTTACCAACTTAAGGTGGGTATCATGTACTGCAAAGCTGGGCAAAGCACAGAAGAGGAAATGTATAATAATGAATCAGCAGGTCCAGCCTTTGAGGAGTTTCTTCAGCTCCTGGGAGAGCGAGTTCGACTCAAGGGATTTGACAAGTACCGTGCTCAGCTGGATACAAAAAGTAAGACTTTGTCAGTATTTTTTCCCCCCTTACATGAACAAAATGCATGATATGGTTGCTAACTGCCTTTCTGAAGAGAGTTCTTAAAAATAAGGTCTTTGCTGTAGGAAGGCAGTTGCTTAATCTAAGTGAAAGCAGAGCACCTGTGTAATTTAACTGTACTCATACGGTCTCTCAACTCGGATAATAATTAGATTTTTGTACTGATTTGGTATGAAATTATCACTAAAGCTACAACAAGAAACCAGTATTTATGGAACAATTATTGGTATTGCAAATCCATCATCAGTGCGTTGTCTTAAGGCTAATCAATACAGCTGGGATGTTATTTTTTTTTAATGATACGCTTACAGACAGTCTCCAAAATGCTTCAAGAACCCACCTATATCACTTCGCCTTGAAAAGTTGATCTACTGCTTTTCTGATGTCTGTTGCATGCAGTTTTTCTTCTAGGCAGATTTGTCTTAGTCATCCTGTCAAATGTATTCCTCCCTCTGTGCTTTTTCTTTTTTGAGTTATGGAAATTAAACTGGATTTGGCAGCTATGTTATCAGCTTTAACTGTTAAACATATTGCAACAAAATGCAGTGGTAAGATGATCTTGGGTGACCGTAACTATAAATGAAACTCCCTGCATTTGGAATCAGTCATGTGAAATACCTGGTTATCAGCTAGCACATGCTGTATTCAATTTGTAGATCTGTTTAAATTACTCGGGGAAATTTTGTCTTGTATTCCTTGTCTTTGAGTACTGGAGCTATCCAGTTCCTATGGAGATCTTTTGCTGTTTTGCTCACTTTTAGCATAGGAAATGAAATAAGGAGTTTGATTCATGAAAGCTGAAAAGCATTCATCAGCTTTAGTGCAGCAGAAGCTGTGGTCTTGTCAGGGGTCTCCTGGCACAAATAGAGTACCTTGCTGTGCTTTAATGCTCCATCATTCTATATACTGCCCTTAGTTCCTACAGCAATTGCGTTGCCGTCTCCTCAGGCTGTTCTTGACCCGTTTGATCATCAATCCTCAGACGGTTATAAAACCTCCTTTGGTTTTAAACCTAAATTAACACATATTTTGCACATATTTAACATTGAGCCTGCTTTTTTTTTACTTGCAATACTTGTATTCCCTCTGTTGTAGTTCCTCCCTTGAGTGCATTTCATAGAAATATAGAATGGTTTGGGTTGGAAGGGATCTGAAAGATCATCTCGTTTCAACCCCCAGCCATGGGCAGGGACACTTTCCACTAGACCAGGTTGCTGAAAGACCCATCCATCTGGGCCTTGAACTTCCAGGGATGGGGCATCCACTGCTTCTCTGGGTGACCAGTTCCAGTGCCTCACCACCCTCACAGTAAAGAATTTCTTCCCAATAGCTAATATAAACCTGCCCTTCTTCAGTTTAAAATCATTCCCCCTTGTCCTATCACTACAAGTCCTTGGGAAACATCCCTTGCTAGCTCTCTTGTAGGAAATACATATAATTCTCAAGGTGAGTCTTCCTTTTGCACAGCTCTGAGCTGTTATTTTATTGGTTATAAAGAATAAGCTGGGTCAAAAATGAAATGTGTATGGAAAACGGAGAAAACGTTTATTTAGCTTCTGGTTTTATATCGTGACCTTGTTACTTCGAGTAGTTAAAGCAAAATCCCCTCTTCCCTTTCTTCTGGGTTAGTTAAGATGTGAAAAAAAGGGAAATAACCCATATTGTGGTGTCAGTCCACACACACTGGTTTCTAGTATGTGTAAATGCTGTATGATTGAGTTGATTCATCTGCTCAGATATGCCCAAGAAAACTGTAACTGTCTTTTAAGTACTCATTTTGCATTTTCTTCTGAACAGCAGAATTTTCCAGAGGTGTTTCGAATTCCTTGTTGTTGCTTCTGACTCAAGGAAAGTTTTGTCAAGCTTTGAGTTTATGTACTACAATCTAACACCTACTGAATGGAACCTTTAAGTTGACTGAATCTCTCCTGGTTTTGAGAGTCATCTTCTTGTAATGAAGGGTTCTCCTCCATGTTGAGAGCTGGCACATCTTTTTCACATTGCCCAGTAGACCCACTCAGCTCCATTCTGTATCTAAAAATACAAAAAGTCTTTTTGGGAACACTTCAGTATGATCATAGAGGACAGGAAATCCTATAAGTGGAAACTGCTGCTTTCATGAAGGATTTCCTACATTTTCTCAGTCAAGGTTTACAGGCTCACATATGTGGAACCTCATCAGCCAGAACTGCTTAGGAACTCTTAAGCTGTCTGAAATCTTTCAGGTTAGAGTGCCTGCAGGATTACTGGGAAGACACATGACTACATGTGAGCATGCACGAGTTGTTAATGAGTAGGTTTAGACAGCAGCAAATGCGAACAATGGCAGCAAACATTTCTAATTGATCTTGATGGTGGTGTGTTCTCCTTTCTGCCAGTGTGCAAAACACAGACTGGAAATGCTGAAAGAGAAGGTGCTTTGGGGGCACAACACTCAGCTCTTTGGATAGCTGCATTTGGGAACACTTAAAGCATATTCTACACAGGAAATGGGGAAAAAAGCCACTTTGTGGTAGGGGAAATGCTGATGGACAGAGATGGTCGCAAGAGCTGCATCTCAGGTGTGGGGAATGTGTGAACAGCAGAATACAGCCAGGCAGTACATTTCCCATAGCTACCCTAAGTAACCAGTCGGTCCTTTTACCTTGGCCTTAACACAGACACCTGCAAAGGAGGGGGTTGTGGTTTTTTACTGTGACGTAGGTTTATAGGTTTTGTTGAAACAGCTAGGAAGTGAGCTTCTCCATCTTCCGGCTCTGTGCTCTTCTGTTGCTAGAGAGCCCTGTCTTGAAATAGTTCTTGCAGTCTCACTACTCAGGAAATTTTCATGTGTAAGAATTCTATTCAGTGGCAGCATGGCTGATTGCAAAGATGTGCTTAAAAACAAGTGTCTGTTCATTGACTTGTCAGAAAAGTCAGATCTATGTAGACGACTATGCTAGTTTCTGTACCTTTGACAGTTCTTTGCAAGCTGTGGAAAGCAGTTGCATGATGTAAGACGTGGAAAGATTTTTCTGTGCGTGGAGATGAGCTGATTTGTATCTGTACTCTGGAAATATTCACAGTATTTTTAATTTATGCAGATTTAGAAAAGTAAACTTGCTCTAGCAAAAGGCAGTTTCAGAACAGTTATTCTTAGAAATTTTTGGCGTTAGGGCCCTAATTGGTAAGTATCCATGACAGAGCCAATTCATTAAAAGGAGGAATCTCATGCATCCTATTAACTGACAGCCTATTTAAGTGTATTGGTTCTCAAGGGCTTTAGTTTTGGATCTCTGCCAGTACCACTGTGAAAAAGAGATGCTACTTTTCAAGTTTTGTTTGTTTATTTCTAGAATTACCAGAGGGGAAACAGTCTATCTCCTGGCAGCCTGCAGACTTTGGATAGGAAATAGAGCTTGAAAATGCCACCTATCCCAGAGTGACTAGGAAGCTTATGGGCATCACTTTAAAGTAATAAACATCACAGTGATCCTTCAAATTATCACTTCAGTCACTTTATTTTCTAGTTTTAATGCATGCTTTATTTCCCTCCCCCTCACTTAGTCATGCATCTCAGTATTTTAAATTGGTAAATGGGATCAGCTTGATAATGCTAGTCCTGGTAATATGGCATGTGTGTCCAACAGAGTGGTGGTGTGGTTGATGCAGGAAATAAGGGAAGTTTATTAATGTGAGTTGGGAATTCTATGATTTATCAATTTCATAAGATTATAAACTAAGCTAATAATGGTAAGTTTCTGTGCTAGATGTTTATATACTGCATGTTTTTCTGATTAAGACATAAGAAGAATATAAAGCAGAAGCTATTAAGTAGATTAAAAAATCTAGAGAATGAATGGACTTCGAATTGACATTTCATTTAGGGGTTGTCAAGAACCCCGATGTTTATAATGAAATAACACAGATAGATTACCTTCTTAACTTTTACTATATAACATCTTTCCAGCCTTGTGGAAATAATGATAGACTTACTCCTGGATCTGCAGCTTTTGTTGGGAGACCAAAAATTTTAAGATGTTAAGTTGCTTAAGAAGCAGAAATAGGGATGAAGGGAAGTCCATCTGCATTTCTCTGCGTTTGTATTTCACATATACTGTTGTATGTTACAAAATAAAAGATTCTGTCCTCATTTCTGTCTGAAAACAACTTTGGTATTACAGAAGTTGATCATGAATGCTTGGTGTAATCCTTGTATATGATAGAAAGAAGAGCAGTGTTGACAGCTGCTGACAAAGCAAAGGTAGAGGGGAGCAACATTAAGCTCTGAAAATACTGGTTCTCATGCTTTTTATTGTGAGCCTTATTGCAGTTTGTAGTAATGGTTGTCCTGCCTTATCAGTGTAACTTATTTTTTGTTCTCCTACAATTCCTTGCAATGTTTTTCTTTGAAACCAGGGGGTCAGATTTTCTACTCGTAATGGTTTTTATGCAGTTTTCCAGCATGGAAGTTAAGCTGCTGACAGAAGAAGCAGGCTGACAAAGTCCTGTGGATTCAGTGAGGTGAATTTGTCAGCACTGTGCTGGTGGTATCAGCCACAGTTTTGAGCACTATTGGTTTTAGAAAAAAAAACTTCAAATGTGAGTCTGTTAATCCTTGTGTGAATATAGCTGAGAATCATTGGAAGGACAGAAGACTAAGGTGGATTTTTAGAGATGATTAATGATGGAAGGAAAATAGGATCAGGTAACACCTCAGCTAAGTAGCCAGATCCAGTAATGGAGCAAGGCTGGGAAAGCATCGTTAATAGCAATGCCATAAACTGGTGGCCAGAGGGGATGTCTTCAGTGTAAAAAGGTGCTAATGAATTTGTAGGTCCCTCAGGCCTCTGTTAAATAGAAGGAAATTGAAGTAGATTGCAGTGCTGGCTTGCAGTTCTGACCCTGAAATGGTGGATATTATTCCAGTGCACAGTCTTGGATTTTATTGCAATAGCTGTGATTTGATTTAGAGCAAACACCTGCAATTATGGTGGTGTACTTCAGGAACAGTATTCTGGACTTTTAAAAATCTGAATGGTGAGAGAGATGCACAGTCTGTAGCGGATATGGACTTCTATTGGTAGTTGGATTTGAATAGGAGAGATCTAAACTGTAAAGTGCTTGGAAATAATTGGAATTATTAAATGTGTCATTTGGTTTGTAGCCTGATTATTTAGTTTGCAGAATCAGTGCTGTTCTCAGAAAACTTTTTTCTGCCTAAAATTAAACCCTGCCAGCAAAGTTGGAAGTTTGGCTTAAATATGTAGGTGTTCTAGCATATTTTTTGCCAGAATTGCTTTGTTCTATTCCCCCAATACCTTTTGAGCCCCTTCCCCTCTTTTGGGGCCTGCCTTCTCCTGGCTCACTTCCCTATCTCTTTGCACCTGCTCCTTCCCCTTTCCAGTTATTTGTAATATTTTTGTATGCTCTATTTCTAAAAAATGATGTACAAATCAGTGTATTTACAGTTCAACAGATGAAGCTGTTATGAAGTTATGTTGATGTTTAGGTGACTTTTGGGTGCATCTGCCTCCTCGGGTGTGCACTGCAATGATCAGGCAGAGGACACAGGCTGCTGTGAACACAGTGCAAGTTGAAATGATCCCCTTTCAGCTGTCCTGCTCTTCTAATTAGCATTAAAAAGAAAATACTTAGCAGTTAGCTGGTTATCCTACTGGCAATGTTGAGTCCTGGAAAAGAGAGCCCAGTCTCCTTGAAACATTAACTGAGAATTACAATTTTTTTTTTTTAAGATTGTAGGAATCTTTTATTTCAAATTCCCTTTTTATTCTAGATAGGTGATTTGGGAGTGCAGAATCTCTATGTGGCTATAATATAGAAAACTTTCCATCTCATTTTGCAGATCATTTTGTGTTTCATTTACAGTAAAGCTACCTCTATTTTATTATTCTGAATCTGACAGGAAACAAACTTCTCAAAGTTTATACTCAAAATCTGGGTAAATAAGCTGTATATTTAAGTTACTGTAAATGCATCACAAATCTCAGATCTGTTGTCTTAGTAACATGATCTCTCTGCTAATAAAAATGCCAAGGTATAGTTTTTAACAGCTTTTTAAAATACATTGTTATAAATAGCTGGGATTATATAATTTAGTAGCATGTTTATATAACTTCAAATAGCCAGGATGCTTTTTTCTATATATAAAGCTAGTTATTTTTCAAATTGTGTTTGAAAGCAGGCTTTTTGCACTGTGGACAGAAGTTGTATTTAATAGACTATACTCACTATTTTATCTTTAAATGTGTTACCGCTTAAATTAATGGAACATTTTTCAAGGTCACTTTTTTTTAGAGTGAAAGAAATTGAAAACAATTTCACAATTTCTCTGTAATCAAGTGTTGTTTTCAACCAACACTTTGTAAACTGAGTAATATCCCCCTCTTTTTTTCTTTCTAAACGTCATAATCCTAGTTTTTACCATTTTCTCTCCACATGGAAGTCTCTCCATCCACATGTAATTATTTCTGTGGCCTGTTTCTGGATCCCTTCTCTTTCTTCTGTAACTTTTAAAACAGGGTGGCCAGAACTCAAAACAGGTGAGCTTACCTTAGATTAATGTACCAGCATCATAATGTCATTTTTGTGGGCTTTTTCCATCATCAGTTATAAGCATGCTGGCATCTTATTTGGGGGTTTGACTGTACCTGTCCATAAAGCAGCTTTCTAGTGAAGGTGTTACCTGATTTCATTATGGTTAATTTCAAGTCCTGGTATTTATGCTTAAGAGAACTCATCCTGTTCTTATTGTGGGTTATAGGTCTTTTGCTGTTTAATTATGCATGAGATCATGGTACTCATTTTCAGTATCTGTCTGCCTTCTTCTCTGAAGTCCTTTTCACATTCCTTACAGTTCAGTTTCATTCCTAGATACTGGGTGGTGCTTGAAAATTCTCTCAGACTTTGTTGTCACTTTTCACACTTAGGTAGGCTTTCTTCAGGATCTTCTGGTATAAATTCCCTATTCCTAAGAAGTTTTTGTTTGGGAAAAGTATTCAAAAGTGCACATGCTGTCTTTATGCGACATTTTCTTTGGCAGGTGAATGAACTCTCAGCAAATTCTTACTTGCTGATATTTCAGCTAGGATTGAGGATGAATAAGAGTTCTTGTCTTGGATGAGTGTTTTTTAATAATAATGAAAATTTATTATTAAACTTTTTTTTAAATAATGCTTTTATTTTGTCTTCTTTAACTGCAGCTGATTCAACAGGTACTCACTCTCTATACACAACATACAAGGACTATGAAATCATGTTCCACGTTTCTACTATGTTGCCATATACTCCAAACAACAAACAGCAGGTAAGATGGGCTATGCCTATTGGGAATTTTTTCCTCCTCCTCAGAAGTAGATGAGCTATTGAGTATTTATGACAACTTTTATTTGTTGCTAGCAAAAAACACTTAAGGAATCAAAAGTGGCCATCTCTGTGTCAGGGAGATGAGCAAAGTAGATGATTGTAGGTACATCATAGATTTTTCTCCATTGGACTATTTATTGGTTTTCTATTCAGTTATGCATTACTTTGATGTAAATAGTATGCAATGATGTCAGTAGCACATGTCAGAAGGACCACAGTGTACCTGATGATTTTCAATTATTTTAAACCTTCTACAGCTAAGTCAATTGCCCTTTGCATTCAGCAAATTGTAATATGCACAGAGATAATGAGTGGATGGGCCAGCGCACTACACAAGAATACATGAGTCAAAATCCTTCTGTCAAGATCCTTTATTTCCCCCCCTTTTTTTTTTTTAAACTATGTTATACTATTTAGGCTGAACTGCTTTGTCACACTGAAGTACCTGATGTTGTTCAACTCTAAGCCATATTGTTTTGTGTGATGGATATGCGTTTTATTCTAGAAATGATGCTTTGTACTTCTGCAAATAAAATAGAGATTTTCGTTTTACAATAAAAGTTAACATAGGATTCTTTTTAGTTTGCTTTTGTACACTAAATGTTCTACTGTTTTGTAGCTTACCTCCTCTTGTACTGTAGTCTTGTATTTACTGAAAGAAGCCTACCGGGAAATTATTTGTAGTGTGTCTTAAGGACAATGACAGCTATTTTCAACCTGAAATAGAACCTACCACTGGCTTGTAAAAATGTGTGAAATGGGGGATGTTTTCGTGCTTCCATGTATCACTGATTACTCTTGATACTAACAGGATTTGTTGTTTTTCCCCTTTGTTTAGCTTAAAATTTTCCCTCCTAAGTTCACCCTCTATGCTACATATAAAAATGAAATTATTATGAAAACAACCATGCCTGAAATTTATTAGGTGAATAACTAATTCTGGTACTTGTTATATAAATCCTCAATTGTTCAGTTTTCAGCTTGAAGTATCACTTGGGGAAAGAAATTGAGCCATAGTAATTTATAATAATGAGAAATAAATAATTGGAAATTTGTGTAAAGTCTGTGTTTTGACCTATGCTTTTTTTTTTTCCCTTTAAAGCTTCTGAGAAAACGACATATTGGAAATGATATTGTGACAATAGTTTTCCAGGAGCCTGGAGCGCAACCATTCAGCCCAAAGAACATTCGATCCCACTTCCAGCACGTCTTTGTCATCGTGAGAGTGCACGGTCCCTGCACTGACAGTGTTTGCTACAGGTAACTGTTGCTGGATTCACTGAAAACATGGAATTGGAGTGCAAAGGCAGCTGGCATTCTTCTCTAAGTTCTCAGTAGGGAAACGTAGTGAAAAATGAGGGGCAAGGAGGTTTTGAGTCATGTGAATTTCGAACACTTTTAAAAAGTAAATAGGCACATATGGATATGTAAATGAAACATGCCCAGTGAGGAGACTGCTGCTGTCAGGTGTGAGCACACACACACCTGCAGGTACACGTGCGTATCAAGCACTTGGAAATTATTTTAAAATTGCCTTCTCACTTCCTTTTCTTCCCTTAGTTAAGAATATGCTAGAAGAATATTTTTGCATTGAGAGAAATAGAACAAAGGAAAAAAACACTCCACTTCTTGCTCAATCAATTTGGTTATCTGAGCTTATGCTCCATTTTTGTAATTAAGACAGTTAAAAAGCGTGACTTAGCCTTTCAGGAAGAAGCTAAGCTCTCTGAAATACCTTCATGTCTTATTTCAGTGCAACAAAGAAAATGACAGAGAATTATGCAGCAAAAAATCAAGTCTTAATGTGACTTTAAAGCCAGTATGATTAAAATAGAAAATGGTAATTGATAGTAACATATAGTAAAGAGTTGCAAGATGAGATTCTTATTAGTATAATTTTTAAACTAAATTGCAAGCATATAGAAATAATGTTTTTGAGTTACATTTCTTTTTCCTATCAGTGAAAGTTCTTACCTTTGTTATATACTGAACTCTTAAGGTATTTTCATTTTTAAATGTTGACTGATCTCAGAAAACTTCTATAAAGCCTTTTCATTTAAAATATGAAATGTCAGAACAATGGATTTAGAGCATGTCTCTTGAAATGAGGTAGCCTTAGAATTAACTTGTTTTTACTGAAATACAAATATTTACTTAAGTGTTTTATTAAGGCAAGCGCTTATTTAGAGGAAAATCTAAGACTGCAGTGTCTGAGTTGGTGTATTCGTTGTTTTTCAAGTACATATAGAAGGTTTAAAGGCTTTTCTCTCCTCAAAAGTTTTTGGTGCAGTTCACAGAGCATTTCTGAAATTGATGCTGAACTTTGTACATGTATTAACTCTCCTGGACTAGGAATGTTCCTGTTGATACTCATTTTCAGGCAGCTTATTGAAATATTCAACTGTTGCATAATTTATGTGAACACAGCTTGTTCTTAAACTCTTAGACGTATGTTTCAGCCCTTATCCCCAAAAATGATTTTGAAGCAAAGGGAAGGTAGGAAATGCATCCACAAGGGCTGCAGATGCATTTTACACTTGGATTGCGTATTAAAACATAGATCTGCTTTTGTCTGTTACTTTAAGTAATATGACTGCATGTATTTCTTCCTTTTAAAAGGCATGGGAAAGATTTATACTTGCTAAACTGTAATAAATTTAAGTATCTGAGTGTTCTATTTTTGACCTTCAGACTCCTGAATCACCTCATTTTTCAAGTGTTTACAACTACAAGGGCTAGAACCTCACTGGTTACTTAATAGAAATTTTGGCTTTAATGATGGTACAGGCTCAAATTTTAAGGGGAGGGGAAACAAGTAGGAAGAATAGTTGGGAGAATGTCAGTGTTCATTTTGATGCACAAGACCACCAGAACATCGTATGTTCTCTGTACTGTCTTTAAGATTGAAACACTTTCTTTTTCTGTCCTCTCAGTGCAAACACTTGTTTTAAATTTGTAGAATTCTATTATGAAAAGTTTTTCTGGGAAACTTTTCAAAAAAAGTTTGACCTCTTTTTCACTGAATTATTTGGAACAGTTTCATGGATTCATAATTCTAGACAAAACAGGAAACCATATAGCATAAAAATGTACTGGAATTTATGTTTAAAAACTACATAAAAGGAATAAAATCAAGCACTGTCTTGGCCAGTGATTCTCCCTCCCAGCTAAGATAAACAATATTTCAAAAGTCTGGCATCTCTGAGCGTTGCTCACTTTTTGAAAACTTCTCTAGCATGTGTTAAAGATTGAATTCTTATCCCTGTGATCCATGACATTGAAAACTGAACCAAACAAAATCTTGCTGGTAGTTTCTGGTAGGTTTTCATTGCATCCAATAATTGTGTTTAACACTTAGGCTTCCATTTCTTAGTAACAGACCCTTCAGGACCACTAAAGATGAGTCAGATAGTTGCTTCATGAGCACCCCCTGTTGCATACTTTGAGATGTACTGGCATGTATTTGGAAGAAATATGACAGTAATGACATCTTTCAATATCAGTTGCCAGAATATATAATCATTAAAAAAACAAACAAACAAAAAAAAATGCCCCAAGCAACTCAGAACAGCAAAACAAACAAACAAAAGACCCTACCACTCAAAACCAGAAGATATGGTTAAAGATTGAGTGACTTAATTTTTATTTTTGATGTTCCTATAAGCCCCCTCAAAAGATTTACTCTGAAATTTTAGTTACTGATTTTTTGGGGGAATTTCTGTGATTATGTTTAAGAATTCAGATAAAATCAAAATGTGTAAATAATACCAGCCAGTGTTCTAAGTGAAACACCACATACTTTTCTTGTGTGATCAAGTTTTATCCTATGCTTCTTTATTTCCATTACTGTGGTATTTTGGCCAAAGTTAGTTAATGCTTTCTCAGATCTAGTTACAGATATGTGGTAAATTCTATTTGAACTGTTGCAACGTTTCTTGTCACAAAACTATCGAAGTAGAGTTGTCAGTCTCTTAGGACAGATTGCCAAGTGAATGACACTGCATTGGAATGTCAAATCTTCAGTGGTTCCAAACAACTCTCATCTGATTTATATTAAAAGAGAATTGGCAATTGAGAATAGCTAAGCTGGCCCCTGTTGCCTAAGGCAGTCTTATTGTTGGTCCATCACTTGGTACAAAAACTAAAAGGAAGCGATGAAAAAGAAAGTATCTGTTTCTGCTGTGTATCTGAACTTTTCAGGAGTTTATTTCTGATATTTTTGGAGTTGTGTTCTATCACTGGTATGAATATCAGCTAGTGAGGTTTTCAGTTCAGAAACATAAAACTTAAACAGTAGTGGGATGTATATACGCATTCAGACACCAGATGATTTTTACAGTGGAACTGGCCTTGTGAGATGACTTCATTGCCTTTATCTTTTGAATGTGTTCATTTAATCTATATTTCTAATGTTGGTCATACACTTGGCATTACTTTCAGCTGAGCCTTTCAGCATTAAGTAGCTAAATTCTAAGATAGCCTTTTTAATAGTGTGAGTTAGACAGTTTCTTTTTATACCAAAACCAAACAAAATTCAGAACTGCCATACATGAGGGATTACTTTATAAAAAAAAAAAACCCTACAGTTTTGTACTTGAAGCTCTTTTTAAGCTGTGGTACTGGGAATGACTCAAAAATGCCTATATGCAAAAAAGTGGCCTTCTGTTTCTACAGCAAGGGGGGCATAATCTCCACACTGGCAACATTAATATGTAAATTTAGGCATATTGTTGAGAAAAAAAGAGAAAATTTGAGGGAACTTACTGTCTGGAAACAAAACCTGCTGAATTTGCCTAGAGGGAAACACTGTGTTTCTTCCTTATTCTTTTATTTCATTTAGTGTTGCTGTGACAAGATCCAGAGATGTACCATCCTTTGGCCCACCTATTCCAAAAGGTGTGACGTTTCCTAAATCAAATGTGTTCAGGGACTTCTTACTAGCCAAGGTCATTAATGCAGAGAATGCTGCTCATAAATCAGAAAAGTTCCGTGCAATGGCCACCAGGACCCGGCAAGAGTACTTGAAAGACTTGGCAGAGAAGAATGTCACCAACACACCCATTGACCCTTCCGGCAAGTTCCCCTTCATCTCGCTTGCTTCAAAAAAGAAGGAAAAATCCAAACCTTATCCGGGAGCAGAGATCTATAGTTCTGGTGCTATTGTCTGGAGTGTCCATGCAAAAGACTACAGCAAGGGTATGGAAATAGACTGTCTCCTAGGCATCTCTAATGAGTTTGTAGTCCTCATTGAACAGGACACAAAAAGCGTGGTGTTCAATTGCTCCTGTCGAGATGTGATAGGGTGGACTTCAACGGACACAAATATCAAAATATTCTATGAGAGAGGTGAATGTGTTTCTTTGGAGAGCTTCATCAGCAACATTGATGACATCAAAGAGATCGTCAAGAGGCTGGAGGTTAGAATGTGTTCTCTTGTTTGGTTCCCCTTCTTTGCTTTCTCCTCTCATCCCTCGGCCAAGTAAAGCTTCAATTTAAATAATGCCTGGGATTCCTAAAACTGTTTCAATTGTTTATCATGTAATTTATAAGGACTTCCCTGCTTTTATTTCTTGAAATTCAATATTGCTTTCACTTTTATCAGATATCAGCCAGCCTCAGCTGGTTGTGTGTGTGTGAAAAATGTATTAATATATTAAAAAGACCAGGTCCTTCAGATGCATAAGTTGCTCCCACACAACAAATACAGAAGTGTCACATTATTTCTTCTTGTTTTCCTTCCCTTTCTCTGTTTTATCGGCTTGCTGTATCTTGTTTCGAAAGAATGTGCAATATCTGTGAGACTAACTTATTATGTTGCCAGCGGGGTGCAGTCCCAATCCCCCCTGCAACCTTCAGATATTCTCTGAGTGCATGCGATAAACTAAAAATGCAGTGAATCATGGTATCTCCCTATAAAACATCTGTCTATGCTCATTTTATATCCAATTAAGTTATGAAAGAATGAGCTACGTTTCACTGTTTTTCCTGTAATTTCACCACTGTAGTTGTGAAACAACCAGAGAAAAAGGAAATCTAGGCCCTATTAAATTGCTCTTGATGGTATTCATGCTCATGGTACATGGAAGAGTTGGCCAGTTTACTGTGCTTAGTAGATGCATGCTACCGCGTTCTGACTGAAAAGGAATTTTGCAGTTTCCTGAAACGGCCAGAAATGGAGAATGGTTTTTGGTTACTAAAAAAGACAGAGATGCTTGTGTAACTCCATGTGTTTTTCTGTTGTGTGCTGCCATGTATCTTCAAAAATTCCTGTGGTTGCAGTAAAAATTCCAAGGCAGAACTTGAGTAACCAGATTCTGCTGAAAATATTGGTTTGAGCAACAAGACCTATTTCAGCTGATTATGTACCTAGGACTGCAGTATATATCCCTTGATCATGTCCCACCATTATCCTTGGGAGTTGGTTGATTGTTCAAAAATGGAGCCCCTAAACCTCTATTAGCCCCGGAGGTGTCTCAGTACATTAAATTCTGTCTTCATTTCAATTCCCAGCTTGTGACCAAGGGCTGTGAAACAGTGGAGATGACTCTGCGCAGGAATGGCCTGGGCCAGCTGGGTTTCCACGTGAACTACGAGGGCATTGTGGCAGACGTGGAGCCCTACGGCTACGCGTGGCAGGCGGGGCTGCGCCAGGGCAGCCGCCTGGTGGAGATCTGCAAGGTGGCCGTGGCCACCCTGAGCCACGAGCAAATGATTGATCTGCTCAGGACATCGGTCACAGTGAAGGTTGTCATTGTCCCTCCGTATGAGGACTGCACACCGCGCAGGTATTGTGCAGTAGCTGGATTTGCTCTGAAATTGTATCTTGTTTTGTGGAAAGAACCACCACAGAGTGTTAGCCTCCAAAAAAACATGGTATAATTGTGATACAGCATCCAATATTTTCAGGTTGGAAGAGGAGAGCAGGAAAAACTGCCCATATTCAATCTCCATGCCCTCCAACTATTCTTTGAATACCAAAATGTAATACAATGTGTGAAGAAATTGCTGCATATGGTAATTGTTCTTTACTCCAGAGATCTTGTTGCATCTCTCTCACTTCCCCTCTGTATTAAGTCTGAAGCTTGTGTCAATTATATTGCTGCTTTTATAGTTTAAAAATGTTGCTTGATCAGAAATAAGCAGTAATGTGTGCTTTTATCTTAAACTGGACATTAAATCCCTCCATCTTTCCTGAATTCACACTAAAGCTTTTATAATGTTTATGAACTCTCAGCATTGTCTGTAGCCTTCAGCCACATCACTAAGTCTAATCCCCATATTCCTGACATCCTGTATTCATATCCTACAAATGCTGCTATATGATTAAAATGGAATGATGTTTGATAGAACAAATTTGCCTGCAGGCTAGCTGAAGGCTTCTGATAGGTTTGCCAAGAAGCAAGTACAGTTACCAAAGTTCAAAGGGTTCCTTGGAATGAGAAACCGAGAGAGCGTTTTGCACTGCTGGTTTTTAATCAGTCAATACCTTTGTAGGGGTATATGCTAAATCTTTGTATGCTTAAGACTGGAGCTGAACTTTAACAAATAATTATTATATTGATATGAAATCATGTTTCTGAGAAAAGACCTGGTACTTGTATAAGAGAAAAATCTGTGTTTGTTTTTACTGTAAGCAACGTGAACTCCTTTTGTAAATGCTAGCAAAAGAGGAGCAGAGAGAAAAGGAGTTTTATTTGTCCTTTAGTTGTCAGTGGAAAATTGAATACATGTCAGGGATTAAAATGAGCAGTGGCATAAGGTCACTCATGAGATATTTGGAAAGCTTTTGTGCAGTATTTAGCAGCCCGAGCAAATGGAAAGTTCAGCTGCAATCACTGTGAGAGGATTAGAGCAGAAAAATCAGTGTGGAAAGCACAGATCCTATTATTTCTGAACTAAATTAAGTACAGCCAAAACCAGGCTTACTTTTAGCGTATCCAACCCCATAACCATAAGAGAAATGACTGCACTTTTTGAAATACTGTACTCAGTATCAGAGTTTTGTTGTTGCCTTGTAGTGAGCAAATGTTCATGGTGGGTTATTGCTAGTTATAAAATTCCATAAAGCAACTCTTGATCCCCCCATTTACTCCATCCAGAATCATAAAGGTTCAAGAACTGTGTCTTGAATTTGTGGCTATCCTACATGTATTACTAGAGACTACAGTTACATATTTGCACAAAGCAGTTTCTCTTTTGGCAATCAGTTTTCTGCTATTGGAGCCCTTTTGTTGTGTCCTCTGGAGGTCACTGAGTATTTCTACTACAGTAACTTCTGCAGGCCATAATTAAAATGAAGATCTGTTCTGCTTGGAATACTACATTCCTATGAGAAGCAGTCCGTATCCTAATAAATTGATTGGCATGAAGTTGGAGGAAGATCAGGGTGCAGTTAGATAAGCTGACTTGGCAACAGGCACATGTACAAGGTCAGTAGGAGATGCAAAAATATACCCAAAGGCCCCAATTCACGTTCTCGTGCCCTACGTAGAGGAAGGCCTTGTTATGGTTAAATCTCTACTAAACCATGGCTATTAAAACATTGCCACTGAACTCATTTAGTGGACTGATTGCTGACCTTGAAGCTGAGGACACAGCATCAAGAGGAAATTGTGCATTCCTGCTTGTTAAACTGTAATTACGTTGGGGATAAAAAAAGAGAAACCCAAACTAAGTACATAAACACTAGAGAAAGAACAGCAGAGAATAAAATATGAAGAGAAAAGAAAAATTGAAGGATATCAATATTATAGTTCGGTCTTGAGTGGCCTTATCTCCTGATCCTCTCTGCCTACCGTGCAGTGGATCACATCAGAGTGGCCTGGGAGACTTTCAGATGAAGCTGAACTACATGTGCTTCAGAAGCTCACCTTATGCCTTCCAACCTATGATTTAATTTAGACATCAAGTAAAACCACAAAATGAGTGTATTGTGGGCAGCAAGACCTCAGCACTGACTGTTTCACTTTGTCTGTTCCTATTAGACTCCACAACTTGCTTATGTCAGCACGGGCAGATAACAAGTTCTGTCTTGTCGTTTGTTTTTGCAAGGAAGAGATACTAATATTTCTCACCCCAATGGTGTAATTGCTTAGAGGAAGAGCTTTGGGTTCAAAATTTTGCACTGATTTTTTATTTTTCTTTGCTTTAGAGAGTGATGTATGTAGATGAAGTAATCATGATTAAAAATATTCACTTAGCATTCAGTCAGAGATATATACATTTGTCAAGAGAAATACCAAAATTATCCTTTCTGAAGCGGAAGATCACGTCTTTTTTCCAAATACCTCATTTGAAATGTATGCAGAAGTTTGCCCTGCTTCTTATGTAGACTGCATTAGCTTATGTCCTGTTCTAGTCCAGTTTTTATGCTGTGCTATTCCTCAGGAAGCAATGGGCAGCTTTTGGGTTTGGCAACTACAGTTGCTAGCAAGTCTTTTCATAATATGCAGATTTATCAGCTGAGGTACTCCAAAGCCAAAGATGTTTGAAAGTTATGTATAGTGCCTTATTTCATGTGACTCTTGTCTTTTAATGTCTGTGCATCAGAAAGGTGTGTCTCAAAAAGAACAAACATTTCAGGTCTTATTTGTCTTAATTTAAAGAAAGATGACTTTTTTTGAATTAAGAATGGGAGATACCCTTCTAAGATATCTTTTTAGCTTTTATAGCCCAGTAATCAGATGAAGAGTATCAACTTGACCAGCTGGAATGCTCCAATGGATGGCTATAAAATCTTCTGAAGGGATAGACAAGGAGAGGCGTTGGGTTAAGAAGTGTTTGACTGTCTAGGGCTTAATGATGGTGACAACAGGGTTGTTAGAGGGTAAGAATCAGGGGCAAGGCCAACAAGGCAGATTCCATGGTAGTCTGTTGTGGATCGCTCTCCAGGACGAAGAGGCGGACTCTCACCATCACCAGTCTTTTTTCTTGTGTGGGCCTTCTAAAATTTGTTAAATATATGTTTCTAAAAAGCAAAATCTCATACTTTCATAGAATTGATTCAGCTTCTGTCTTCAGATTTCTCTTCTTGTGAACAGGATACTTTTTAAAAATTTTTTTATAGCTGCATATTGAATTTCTTCATTTCCAGGAGTTCTTCAGAAAACTACCGTATGCCAGTGATGGAGTACAAAGTGAATGAAGGGATGTCATATGAATTCAAATTTCCCTTCAGAAATAATAATAAATGGCAGCGAAATGCAAGCAAAGGACAGGGACCTCATGTGGCTCAGGTACCATCTCAAATCCAAAGTCCAGTACCATCTAGGATTAGCTCTGGAAAAGGAGAAGGAAAAATGCCACCCACAGAACGAGCCAACATTCCCCGAAGCATCTCTAGTGATGGGCGCCCACTGGAGAGCCGGAGGTACGTGTCTTCTTCACAAATGGCTTTTCATTGCTGCTCTGAATGTCGCCTGGAAAAATGCACAGGAGTTTTATCTAGGTATCTGAAGACTGCTTTTAATCCTGGTTTTCATTAGGTAAAAGAGAGCATGACTATGAGTGAAACAATAGCCAAAAGGAAATACCTTTCCTGGCATGATTAACCACAGAATGAAGTATTCTGGGATGTTGTTTCCCTGTGTTGGATGGTATCCTGAAACTGCTGTATTGTTATTTAAGTTTTAAATGAGTTATAGTCAAAGTTTTAGAGCTAAGTGTTCATGAACAACTGCATTTTGAAAAAGTAAATCAAAAATTTATCTGTTCATAGGCTTGGTGGAATCGCCTAAAGCACCCAAGGCAGAAATAGTATCTGTCAGGGTTTTTAGCAGAATTCTGACTAGTACAGAAAGCAAATTTATCTGACTGGGGACATTTTAGGCTAGAGGAGAAATTGTTCTAAGTTTGGATTTCTCCAGAGTGGTTTGACGTTTTTTTGTTAGTTTGAGTTCTTTAAACAAGAAAGTGATTATTAAGATAAAGGTATCAGGTCCATCACATCACAGTATTTTCATTCTTTCTTAGAAAAATATGTATTTGATAGCATTTGAATGAACACTCATTGTTTTGATTATTTATACAAATCTGTCTCTGCATCTGCAATGAGATCTGTGGAGGGGAACAAGTTAATAGCTTGTATTTCTTATTTTGGGCAATTCCTTAGGGGAAAAAAGCTTTAGATAGGTTCTGATCATCTTTATGTGGATGAAAAATATGAAGCAGTGGTAATAAGATGCATATTGTAGAAAATGTAAAAGAGAGTTCTAATGAAACAACTTAATCTTTTTCACGTCCTGAAGAACTGGGGATGAAAAAGCATGTTCAAAGATGGTACAGCCAAGACCAAGAATCCACCAAGGTGAAATTGAAACTCCTGTGTTGGATACCTTGTTAAAAAATTACAATGGTTGCTAAGGACTTAATTTTCTTACTTTCTTTTTCTTAAATATATACTTAAAAAGCTCCCATCTGTGGGAGTTGGAAAAAAAATTTGCAACACTGAAGGCACTGAGAATTTCACAGACAACCTGACTAGATTATCTGTTAAAACAAGTTGCAGAAGCCAGTGAAATGCTGGACTTGGCTCTCTAATGATATATTTGAGCCGACATAAAAATTGCAACAGGCCGTATCTGCCTGTTACAACTGAAGACAGGCAGGTGCTGAAATGGAAGGAATAGCACCTGAGCTCGTGGGGTTTTCTGCTCTCTCCAGTGCTGTACAATCTTTTTATGTCATTCAGAAGGCATAGTAATACCTGGGAAAAGCTTAAGGCAGTGACAGATTATCAGATTCTGTTGAGTTGCTGGTTTTTCCAGACACTTCCATCTCATCATGGTATTAACCAGAGAGCTTGGGTGGAGTCTCAAGTTGGCTGGTGTGGAAGAGAGCCTTTGGCTGTCTGGAGAGAGGGATGTTAACAACTATGTGTTCCTTGTGCATAAAGTGGTATGCAGGCAACATCACACACCTAAGGCATTCAAGATTTATCCAGTCTCTCGAGGCTAGAGGGGGGTTATGGCCTGATAAATGTTTACAAAGTGAAAATTACATATTCTTAGTCAGTATTTGTTTTCAAAAAGTGAAACTTTGACTTTTCATTTCCTTCATTTTCAGGGCATGCGGCTGTTTTTTTTTCTTCTCTAGGCATTCTTTTAGTGTTCTTTTTATTATTATTCAAAAAGGGTTCTATTGGATCTTTCATCCTTAAAAGTATAATATCAAAGTAGCTTTTAAATTTCACTGGGAATTTTTCCAGATGCCTGAAAAATGTCTTCTCTCATCTCTCTGGTCTACTAAACATGTTAGTCCTGGGTGAATCAAGTTTAAATATATCATCAGTTGCATAAGGTTAATGTCTTTCCAGTTAAAGTGAAGAAATACATTTTTGTCATTTTAAAGAAATACTGGAGGGGGAAAAACCCCAACAATAAGCTCATTTGTCTTTTCTCTACATGATAAAAGAAAGCTTTGCTTTTCAGGAAACTCAGATACTTATTGTGTAAAGTCTTAAAATCAACAAAGGTGGGATTTTCATGGCCCTCTTAACTACTGTCTCAGTTTTTCACCACTAGCTTTCATATTTACCCTAAAGAACACTGAGGGGGAGGTGCTGGAATCTGTGCATGTTTCTGGTGCAGGCAGCAGTGATGGTGCTCCGCTGTGCTTTGCTCCCTTTAGCCCATTTGAATATGTTAGAAATAAATAAAATCTGCATTACCGGTCTTGAGAACAGGAGGATTTTGCTTCATATTCATCAAAACATTGTCTCCCCATGGAGACTGCTATTGTAGGCAGGAGAGTAGGTTGCTTGACAATCCCTCATTCTGAGAAGGCAGACAAATGCCCAGTCCTGTGTCTAACCAGCAGAATACTTAAATTTTCTTTATTTGGATTGCCTTTATATATCCAACTTCCTAGCTTATTTTCCCTGATCTTCACAGTATCTTGGATTCTTGAATGTAGCCATTATTGATGTGGGTGGGTATTTGTAGGCAGGAAAAATAACCCAAAACTTTATAAATCTTAAAATAAATCTCTAATGTTACTGCAATATTAAGACTGAAAAATATAATAATATAAATTCAATAAATCCCAAGTTACATCTTATTTCACAATATTAATTAATCCACACAGGATACTATATAGCCTATAACCCAGAATGAATAACAGAAGGATATGTTAACAAAAAACCAATAAACCACATACGTGTGAAGTAAACCAGAGCTAATGTTATTGGAGAACATGTAATTATAGAGCTTGATTTTTTTATTTATTCCTCCCCTCCCCCAGTTTTCAGTTTTTATTTTGTACACTTGCTTTCCACGCTCTATTAAGAAATAATGTGCCAGGGGAGGAGATAATGGTAGATAATAATCTGTTCTTCATTAATTTGTCATAAACTGGAACCAGTTTTAACTAAAGCTTGATTTGACAGACATTTGAAAAAGTGTGGAAATTAGTGATCAAAGCATGTTGCTGAACTTGAGCACTTCAGTCTGCAGTTGAGTACTGTTGGATAAAAGCTCGCGGCTCTTAACTAGAAAATTTCTGAGCACAGTCAATATTTTAAACCAAATAGAAAAGTGAATTACGGCATGACTGTGGTCACACACTGGCAGTAAAATTCCACAGTATGGAAGTGTTAGAACAATATCATTGACTGGTTTTATGCCATATTGAGGACTTTGAAGCACAGTCTATAAGACTCCATACTTATTTGAATGATGCCCATGTAGTCAGTGATAGTAATTGTGCCAGTAGTAGTTTATAGGTTAATTCCTGCAGATGGATTCTAGTGTAAACTGTTTCCATATTACCTAAAAATCCTAATCTGCTGCAGTTTATCTCAGATCAGTGATATTTTTCTGAATATAAACAAACAGGTGTCTGTGCTCATCTTGCCGCCCGTCAAGTCAGCATTGTAGTACATGCATTGCCTACCTCACGGGGTTTGAGTATTTGTTATTTAAATGTTCTCATGACATTCTTCAAATTAAAACATGTACTAACATGAGATTATATACCACACACTTCCTATCGGCTCTGGGACCCGGAGCTGGATGTAGCAGTGGAAAAATCTAAGGTTTGTTGGTATGCATGGCCGTGTGGCCAAACTCTTGTGATGTAAAAACAGCTGAGAAGAGCCATGCTGTGTCACGTCAAGAGTTGGTCTTTCTTGTTTGACAAGGGCCAGCAGCAGGGACCAGGGAAAAGCAGAAGAAATGCTTACAAGTGTAAGGGATGACTCTCTGCCAGGTCTGACAGTCCCCTGGCTGTAAGACTGCCTGGAGCTGGGTGCACCTGTACTGCTGGGGCTGGTATCTCTTCATCCAGGTTCCTGCTAATTGGTCTCTTGGTGTTTCTAGATGTCCTACTTGTTCTTTTGTCATAAGAGATAGTGAGTAATCATTGTTTGCTTGGTCCAGTGTGATTCATGTTTGGATGGATAGAAGCAGAGAGGGATAAGTTTCTCTATAATCTCTGGAACCATAGAATAGCCTGTTCACTGTGTCTTCATACATAAACTGTTCTGGTGTCCCATTGCCTGCCTCTATATCTTTTCTTGTTACAATATGTGTTTTATGAAAGGCGATGATCAAATTGAAAAAAAAATTTGAGAAGGTACAGCATGACAGCATAATTGCGTTTTCCGTTTCATTCAGTATCCCCTTCCTCAAAATGGCTGGGTTTTTTTTTCCCTTTTTGAATGGAATGGATTGGTTTCCTTTAAAGATGAGAGCATTTGAGACAGTGTTTGCAGGGAATTGTCGTGGCTTGCAGTATTATTAGGATTGTAAAACTCAAACACATGAAAGGTAAGCATGCCAGAATTAAGATTTGCTGTGCTGTTTTTTTCAGAACTCTTATGTAACTGTATATTCAGATGCTTCTTTTGATTAAATTACAAGAATTTCTTTTAACAGAGGACATCTGCCTCATTCAGTTCACACAGTGGATGCAGCTCATTAAAGAAGAGCTATTTAATACTTTATTTTCGTCTTCATTACTCTGTCCCTTATTTACTGGATGACATTCAAATCCTGTTGTAAAGATGCCATTACTAATTCCCCTCTAAGCTTTACAGTGATGCCCATTACTATAGTTTCTGAATGCTTCATGGGTATTAATTAAACTTACTTTTCAAAATTCTTGTGAGAGAAGTGATGTCTTTGGCCCTCTTCAGATTAAGAACAAAGATAGAGATAAATTATGTTCTAATCATTTGTTGTGCTTGTTTTGGCCATCTCATACTTGGAAGTAACAATGCCCAGCATTGTTAATATTTTATATATTCAAATGATAGCCTCAGTTGACTGCAGCTGCTTTAGGAAGATTTCAGCTCAGAGATATAGTTGGGCCTTGGAATCAAGTAAGGCCTTTGAAAAGTTAAAATTAGCAGCAACAAATGAAAAATTGTCATTAACAAATATGTCAGTGGTCATACTGGAGTGCTCCAGCAAGTGCAAAGTAAGAATTCAGTTTGCCAAGTCAGCACTGATTGTAAGGCCATTTTTCCTCTTCTGCCAGCCTGAGCCTCCTTTGCTTCTGAGCTCTGCAGCTCTTGCAGGAGAAGTTGTAGCACAGTGTAGGAGCTGTGCCTGTACAGTTCTACAGGAAAAGGCACCTGTGTATGATCTTGTAATTAGACTGCCTTAGGCCATAGGCACAAAGTGAACTAGACTGACATTTTTCTTATGATGTGTGTACTGCATACCTATGCATGCTGAATACGTGGGGAAAATTACAGCTGATGACATGGAAATTAATTTATTAAGAGCAAGATGGATGCTTTCAGTGTCTGTGTTGTCATATTAAACAAAATAAATGTATGCCCATTCTACTCACTGCCTTCACAAAAGATGATGTCCTTCCCACACTTGGCAAGACTCAACCAGTTCTTTCAGGATGAGCTAGATCTGTTAGAACTAAATCATGCATGGTATAATCCCAGTTCAATTGACTGCAATGTAATTGTATCTGTTTAATGTAATGGACGCTTGGCCTATTTTTAAATTCAATTGTGGGACTCATGCACTTAACCATTTTGGCATTTCTTCTTAAAACTCTCTCTTGAAATAGATAAGAGCTTGCTTTACTATGGTTTTTAATTATAAATAAAAGACAGTCTCAGATTATCTTAACTGTAGGGGCATACTGCTAACACAACACAATACACCTTATCTTGGGAAGTGCCTTTCATCAAAAGATTTCAAAGCAGCTCAAAAAGTCAATTTGAACTAATTTGCTCCAAAGTTCTTTTCTCTTATGTGTTTCACACAATATGAAATGTCTTAAACTATTAGTGCATTTTAGTGCAATTGTGAACTGTACTAACAAAAGTATTTCTGCTTTAAAGAAAAGCATGTCCTACCTGACTGGTTGTTCATTTCTATTGTTCAGACCACATGTATAATGCAATTTTGTTTGCCCTCAAGGTCTTTCATCTTTCTAAATGAGTTATAACTCTATGATATAGTTCTGAAATCTTGATGTTACTTCTGAACAGTGCTGTCACTTTTTGGTAAGGTATAGGGAGTAAAGAAAAGGCATAGCTGACTCTGAAATGAAAATGTAAGCATTTTTCAACAGAAAATCATTTTACAGAAATTATTTGAGAAGTAATTGGTTTCCTTGCCATCAATTCTAATTTAGTATTGGGGAAAAAAGGTCATGCTTTTAAACTATGTATCGCTCTGCAAGCATAACTGAGTTTAAATGTGTGTGCCTTTATAGGTGAGCGAATGCTAATGAAAGTGCATTTTTGTGTGGCCAAACTATTTCTTTTTGTAGGCGTGCTTCTGGGAAAATAAACTGCTTGTTTATGGGTCCCCAAGTTTTCAAGTCTTGAACCATGTTCTTTGCAATGAAATATTTCAGAATCACTGCTTGATAAATGCGGGAAAAGTTAAAATATGTTTGGTAGACTAGAAGGGCATTACTGGATTTGGTATAGTACTTACCATGGTCAGGCCTTAGATAATTCCTTTTTTGTCTCAGAAAAAGAGTTACTATTAGTTATATGCACTTCATGAAATTCCAGATGATCAAGATGTTTGATCCAGTCCTACTGCTCTTTCCATATTAGGGTTTTGTTAGTTTACTGCTTTTTTGCAAAGTACTTGGGAGGACAAATGCACTTTTGATATAAATGTAAATACAAATATATATACACACACTGTTTCAATATATACACATACATAAGGAATATTAATCAGTTCAATGGTGTTTTTTTAATTTTCAAAAGATTTTTTTAACTTTTCAAGTTTTTACAGTGTTCTGGTGAGAGCTAATTTAAAGTCTGCCATCCTTTAGAGATACAGATTAAATGGCTAGGCTAAGATCTTCTAAATCCCTAGACCTGAGTTTGGTGCTGAGCAACTTATCTGTATGTTTCACTGAAGTCATTATCTATTTTTCAAATATTAAATTATTTAAGTTGTGCAAATTATAGTGTTTTTCCTAGATAAAATGAATAAAGGTTTTTGCTCACAGTAGGAGTTTGATGTTTGTGAATGGCACAACTCAAACTCCACTTAAATCACTGCAAAAGTTTTAAATGGGTTCAGTCACGACTGAGTAGAACAAAGAACCAGCTAACAGCAGTGAATTCTTCTGGGGTTTGGGAAACAAAATGCACAAAGCTGACAGTTATCTAAAAAAGCCTTTGACTACAGAACAGGATATAAGTTGGGCAGCATAAGCCTGCTGCTTCCAGCCATTCTGCCCAGCTGCGTGTGTTCTAGACTATTTATTTGCTGTGTGGTTATTCTGACAGGTGGAGGCTTCATATGACTCAGGTCTGTGTTTTCAAAGAGAGTTCTCAATATGTTGAGATAATTTTATATTAGAATGTTAAGTTTTTAGGGAGAATTTTAAGGTGGTATGTATAGATAGCATTGCATTTTTTTAGTTCTTGTGTTTTAATGTGGACAAGTTTGGTGGCATAGAGACAAGCTTGAAACTCTTCAAAGAGTTTGCATAGGCAGCTCACTAGTTAGTTTAAATTCCAGGCAAGAGTTTGCTATGAGAATTAGGAGTATTTTCTTCTGTTTGGTATTAGGATGAGGAATGTCATGTTTCATTATTCCTTACAATCAATCTGTAACAACAGACTTCAGAAACCAGAATGTTTTCCTAGTGTGTGCCAGTATTTTCTTTGCACACTGGCCTTTCATTATTTCCTCCCATGCATCCAGGTTTTTAGAGTTGATTTGTCGTGGTTTCCAGTAGATAAATGAGGGGGAAATGTCTGATTCTTCAACTGATAGGATTTCTGCCGTCTCCATGATGCCATTCCTTGCAGCTGTGGCAGTTTGCAGGGTGTTGTTGAGCGTGCCTTGCAGTGTGATCCTGCTGACGTGATCCTTCCCTTGCTCTGAACAGGCTGTCTCCTGGCTCCGATGTCTACGTCACCGTTTCATCCATCGCCTTAGCAAGATCGCAGCAGTGCCGTAACTCTCCAAGCAACTTATCCTCCTCGAGTGAGACTGGCTCTACTGGAGGCACGTACAGACAAAAATCTATGCCAGAAGGGTAGGCACCAGACTTCTTACATATTCTGTTTTGGCAGTTTTTTTGTTCTCTCTTCCATTTGTTGTAATGTGTACTCAAGGAGTGCTTGCACAGGCTCCCATCAGCTGTTGTTTACATGCATTAAACCATGTCTGTTTTCAAATATCACTGTCATGCTTCTTGAAAAAGCCAGTTTTAAAAAATCCCTTGCTTCCACTTTTACCTTGCAGCCTAACCGCTCTCTCTGATCCTAGTCTACAGCTGCTCAGGTTACTACACAGAGGAACCTTTATGTATTTGAAAACCTTCATTAAAGGTGCTGGTTTCATGTGGCAAATTGCTTCCTTTTACAGGTTTAGATTCTAAAATAAAAGAAGTAATAGCTTTGGGACTTTGCAGTCAGTTAATAGTTGAAGCAAAGTAGTATTGAGTGCAACTAAGACTTAGATGTGTAGGCACAAAAGTGCTAATTAATCCACAGCTAGCTTCTTTTTCACATATTCACAGTCATTCTGTCTTCAGGCTTCCAACTTTCCAGAAATCTTAAAACTCTCTGAAGTATCAATGTAAGGGGCAACTTGCAGAGGAAGAAATTAAATCTGTATCGTTTTCAGAGAGCACCGAAAGGAGCTCTAGATCTAGATCTAAATCTAAGATCTCCAAGTAGAGAAAAAGATAATTGGCAGCAGAAGAGCTGTCTACTACTTTCCAGATTACTTCCTATAAAGAAGATAAAGGGGCAAAACTGCTGATAGTTCACACTGCAAAGCTTCTCTCTGAAGTGTTCTTGAGTACTTTGCAGGTCATTGTGTGTGTAATTCGTTTTGGCTTGGGTCTTTTATAAAGTAGAAATATCTTTTTCTCTGTTTTAAAAAAATACATTATTAGTAAGATTAAATGCTGTTGTCAGGAGCTGCTTAGTACAAGGCACTGTCTTTTGCCTCTAGGTGCTCTGTGTCAGTCCAGAGAGCACTGTTCTGAGCGTGTGTTTGAAAAAGTACTGCTTCTTGCTCCGTAGCACTGAAGATTTGTCTTCCCTGTCCTTCCTGCAGCTCAGTTTGAGGTGTTTTGAAGAGTCAGTCTCTTCTGTGCCACACACCTTCATGAAGGCTTTGATTCATGACGTTACCAGGCCTGTTCTGGTCATTGTTTAAGTTTGAGCTTAAGTCTTACTGACATTAGGAGATTTGCTCTTAAACTTGTTAAACTTTGCTCTAAGGAAACACTAGATACCGATGTGTCCAGGGCTCTGCAGCTGGAAAAAGGCACTTAACCTCTTTGTCCTCTGTAGACTTTCTGGCTCATTCACATCATGCCAGCAGCATTTCTGTGTTACCTTGAATTCTGATGAGCAGCTTGTGCTCCCAGTATTGTCTGCTCTTTTCCAGCTAGGTCATTTGCACTACAAAAAAGGCATTGCTGCCATATGTCCTTAGACCGTCACAACCGTAACTGCTTGAGTAAGAAAGGATTTTCAGACACACTTGAAGGTTTGTTTTGAATTGGCCTTAGAGCACACCAGCACCCATCCCCAACCCTTTTCCATCTTTTAAGTTAATTATACACATATGTTCACTACAGCGTTCTTCAAGCATTTTGCAATTTCAGCAAAGAGAAGTGTCCTAGAAACCTTGACTATACAGTCATTTTGGGGTTGAAGTTTTAATTCAGTGCAAGGAAACACAGTTTAAATGGAATAATGAAAGAAATAATTAATACGTGAACTTCACATGTTCTTTATTGGATGCTCTTCAAAAAACGCCCAATTGCTTAACTCCATTTATTTTACTATTATGTTCTATTCCTATAAGAAAAGCAGTTTGCCTCTCCTGCTGTCCTTGTACACATGAATCAAATTTACTCAGGACTTCCCAAACATCTTCTACCAGGCTAAATGGAAAGCATGAAAAAGGCAATTGTGAAGGAATGTTTTCCTTGCCTCAATAAACAATTTAATGTCTGTCCCTTTACTAAAAACCAATGCAGTTCCATGTGCATCTTCTGCTGGGATTGGTCTGAAAGAGCAGGTTCAGGGCAGCTAAGCAGCGATGTTTAGTGTCCCAGGCAGGGCTGGTCAGCATTACCCTGGGTGTGTTGTTAAAATAGGGGAGACAGATTGTAACATTCAGCTGCTAAGATGTTAGAATGATGGGCTGGAGTAAGGGCCAAGGGGGAGCCATGTCCTGAAGGTAATCTTCCAGAGGTGAAGTTCCAGTGTGCTCTAGGTATGCCAGTCCCTGAGGTTTCCCAGTGCAGGAAATCTCAACCTCACCATTTGTGTAGATGTTTATTTCTTGTTACACAGTGTGACAGATTTGTAAAGTTTGTGAAATCTAACTGGCCAGAAGAATGGGTGAGTCCAGCCCCTGTCAGACATTGGTGCAAGCACTAATTGCTGCCTCTAGATTATTGATCCATATCCTAAGATGGGTGTAGGCAAAACCTTCAAGAATATCCAGATTGATCTTGGTGGGTATATGTGTGTTCCATATACTTATGCTGTGTTTGCGTGTTCGCTATTGCATCTACAATAAATGATTGTAGAATGTAAAATTTAATCCAAAACCACCAAAATAGTAAGTTTCTTCTTATGACAGATAAAAACATATATTTAAAAAATTTCACTGTTCATTTAATCCAAGTTGATTTCTCCTTCCTTTTTTTTGGGGTTCTTTCCTTCATACCCTAATGGGCTATATATTTAAGCAGTGTAGAATATAGCACCAGTTGCATTTATTATTTCTGCTTTTAAATAGATCACTTCATGAAAAAAAAAATCTAAACACATTTCTTGCAGCTGAATTAGTAGAGCAGTGCTTTTAATAAAATAAAATTAGAAACATGGTGATTTTGTATACTTCTAACCTCAAAAAAAAAGATCCTGCATCATAAAATATGCCAGATGGAAGATTGACACCTTATATACATACGAACATTATGGAGGTTAGGTAAGAGGACATCACAAGAGAAAGAAAAATATTGATGTAGTGCAATTGCAATTTCATTGCACCAAGATTTGTTTGGGGCTTGGCTTTTTCTTTTAGATGCCAGCTTCTAGTTATTTTATCATGAAAATACGTTCTTCCCATAAGAGTTTACAAATCTTAAAAGTTAGACCATAGATCAGTGCTTAAGAAATCAATCACCTTTGAAATGCTGTGTTTAGACTTTTTATACATGTCCTGAATTGGTATTGAATTCATCATGTTTAATTTAGGTACTTGGTTAGGCGAAATCCTACTTTGTGTGAATAGAAAAGGAAAAACACTACTCTCTTTGCATAATTTCAGTGTAAATTGTTTATAATCATAAGGCAGATATATACAGGTTTTACTCACTTTTTTTAATTCCTCAAAATGTATGCTGGCCATATCAGGGAGCAGTCAACAAAAGGGAAATATGGTCATGTTAGGGTGAATTTTTAGAAGGCCAAAATTTCAATATGTGCTGCCTGTTACAGGTGTGTTCCAGCTTGTCTTTGAGGATGGGAGTGGGATTTTGTTGTTCTGAGTCATATAATACTGCTGTGGTGGGTTCATTTGAGTTAACAAGTGTGTGAACTTCAAGTGGGATAGCCTCACTGAGCTTGTTCTGACAGCTGGGAAGGTGTTGGAGGTCACGTGGGGCAGTCTGTAGCTAGCAGAGTGAGTAGACAGCACAGTTGGGGTATTTTATTTTCTGTCATTTTATTAGACATTACAGCTAGAGAAACTCATTAATGTATAGATGGTATATCAATTTGTAATTATTTTGTGTGTTACTCTGTGCATGTAGAGTTTGAGGATTTTCTTTTTCCTTCAGGGTATGTCTGATTTTAAAAAAAAAAATCTCAGAAATGCATTATTCTTGGTGAATTCTTAATCATTGATCTGCTATTTCTGAACCCAGCTGTAATTCTTACAGACTTATAAGTGATTTATATGTAATTCAGAACTGTAGATTTAAAGTTTTACAGGCTTTTAGGCATATGAGGCATGTAGACTTCCGTGTGGCACAGAGACATTGTGTGTCTCCTTTGTCATTAGCTTCTTCTCCTTGAGTTTACTGTGTCTCTATTGATCTTTCTGAAATCCATCTGACTAATCTGGCAGGGTTTACAAAGTCCATTGAACAGAGTTTTCATTTTGCTCTGCATGCTTTCTTTTGCAGCAATTGATGTATGTCTCACTACTTTCTTACAGCTATATTTAGTTTGCACTAATCCCCTCAAATTATTTTATGATCAAAGAACTTAATAATTTACGGAATTTATAACCCCCCAGGATTTGGGAATCCATAATCAATAGTCAACTTTATGGAGGCTTATTTAAAATATTTGGCAGTGTTAATATTGTCCCAAACAAATCCATGTTGTTGGCATATATGTCTGCATCACCCAGAGGTATGACCTTACTACTCTCTTGGTTAGAACCCAGGGAAGCGGCTGAGATCCATGGGATTGTCCTAACAAACTTTCTGATGCTTTCTTTGACAAGTTTGAGGTAGTGCTTTGAGGTAGTTGAAAGGATCCAATCTTTTCCCGATAAACATGCCCCATTTCCCTGTGTGGTTTTTATCCAGCCCTTTACATTTTACTCACTGTGGTGAATTTTCTATAGCCATGTAACAGTCTGGTTGCCTTTTCATGTAAACATCTGTGTAAATAAAAACTCATAATTTTATTTCTTGATGTTTTGGTCTAGTTTTTTTCGATTGTATCATTGTAACCAGGTGTGCTTGATCAAAGATGCTCAATAAATTAATGTATATTGTAATCTGATGCATTAAAGCTGATAAATGGGTCTGCAGACCTGCCACAAAAATGAAATGGTAAAGCATTATAAATAGCTCAAGCATTTGTGCTATGCATTGGTCTGCCCTGTTGTTTGACACTGGCTTCTTAAAAGTGCTTTTTTTTTTTTTTGCCTTATGTGAGATTTATGTATATTTAACATTATTATCTGCTTTGTGTTTTGGGGAGAACAGGTTTGGAATTAGCCGTAGATCCCCTGCTTCCATTGACAGGCAGAACACGCAGTCAGACACAGGCGGCAGCGGCAAATCCACGCCCAGCTGGCAGAGGAGCGAGGACAGCATCGCTGACCAGATGGGTACGTACGGAGCTCTGCACGGGGAGCGAGCGCTGCTCGCCACAAGGTGACTTTGGCAATACCTCTCCTGGCAGACAGAGAACCCTCTTAAGTGCAGTGTTTTCAGCGGCTTTGAAAGTTAACCTTGTTCATCAGGATGAATAATTAGGTCTGGAGCATGCACTGAAGCTTCTGCAGTCTGCTTCCTTGAGACCTATGAGTATCACCTGAGGAAGAACTGATTTCATTTCCCTATTTGATTGTGGGATTAAATCTGCCTTAATGCTCTTACCCTGAAACACTCTGTGCTTTTAGAAGCGGTTGGGCAGACACACTTATTAATTTGTCTTGCTGTTGAGGATTTGTTTGACCTTACCTACTCTCCCGAGTGGCTTGGCTTAGTTTAATTTTTTGCTTAGTTTGTCTAAAGTGCTTGCGATGCTCCCTTTCAAATGGTACTATATAAATGCAAATTGATTGTTTTATCATTGAAGCTATAAAAATACCATGTATAAAATGGAAAAAATGCAATTAAAGTTTAAATAGTGAAGTAAATCTGTAGGTAGGTAATCACCTTCCACAAATGTATACATTTTCATTGCATGTGGCAATTAAGCTGTCAGCTGAGGGAACATATTATAACTACATAAAACAGCTAGGTACTGAGAATTTATATTGTTAGGCCTTCATTTGAAATTCTTGCACATAGACTTTTTGCTACAGCTGTGGCTTGACTTGAAAGGATTACCAGTAAGACTGACACCAGTGACAATGTCTTATCTACAAACAACATTTATCCAACATGATGACCCTGGCCAAGGTTGCTAGATTGTGTTTTTCTAACTTTTTTTACCCTAGATTAAACAATTCCATACTTTTTATTGCATCACTTTACTGCATCACTGTACAAATGTTCAAGATAGAATATCAGTGAGGTAAAGAATTTAAGGCATATGCCACCAGCCTCTGGTTCTGAAGATGTTCTTGGTTCACACACCTTCACGACTTCAGTAAGCTGTGCCTTGTTATCAAAGCCATCTGTCAGTCCCTCCCTCATAACTTCCCCCATACTTCTCAATAAAAAACTGATTTTACTGATCTGCAGAACAATTTTAATCGCATACGTTTTGAAACTGTGTGATGGTAACGACACAGGCAAAAATGATCTTTTGCTCAGCATTACTTTTGCAGACCAACAGTTGGGTGTTGGTGCTGCCACTGAGTGGAGCTGCCAACAAGTTCTGTTCTACAGTGTCAGGTGTCAACATATTAGCAAAATAAATAAGGCCAGAAAGAACAGGAAAAATTGCATGGTAGGAGAGATGGCCTCCAGCATTTGGCAAAGGATGAGAAACACACACAGACATAAAATCCCTCTTGTTTTATCTCTTGTGTATTGTCCTTCATTCGTAGAGTTGGAAGCTGCATCTCTAATTGGAGACTTTATTGCCAATCTGGTGAATCTAGGTGAAAGTTTGGTTTGATGACAAATAAATACATTTCCACTTGGGATAATCTGTCTCAAGGTAAATAAGGGTTTAGGTGTAGTGAATCCACGCGCTGACACCTTCCTGGTGTGTCCTTCACCACAGAACACCTTTCTTCTTTGTTCACCAACACTGCTTGCTACCACTTGCCAGGGGAAATCAAGTTTGATGATGATATTACTGGTATTATCATTATTATTCTTTAAAAAACTCACAACTTTTGTTTTTTTTTAAAAAAGCTCGTAATGCTGCAGATCAAGATGAATGAACTGTAGCTGTGTTGGAGAAAACACTGCTATTTACCGTGGATATTGTTAAGTACTTGATGTTTGTAAGCACATATTCTACTTAAAAGGAGCATTTTTTGGAGTACAGAATATATGTAGAAGTATGTGTAAAAACTCAAAATAGAGAGATTCTTTTAAAATACTGACCTTGGACTCTGAGAAGGCAATTACCTACCTAACAGGCTGTGTCTGAACACCCTCTAGACCTCCACAGTTACCTCCTGGGAAAATAGTAAGTTTTATTGGCAAAGTGCACTCCTCTGAGTGCCCGTGTAAAATGAGTGATTTGAATTCCATTCACTTTTGTCAGGTTTAGTTTAATAAGTATTCTTCTTGTACATCTATACAGTTTCCACATTCACAGCCAGCAATGTTTAAGAGAATATCATGTCAAGAGATTTTTTTTGCTATCTCTTCAATTAGAAAACATTGATTTCACTCAACTTTGATAAGAAATACGTGTAGTAGTTGTACTGGGGAAAACAGGTTCATTTAAGTGATCACTGTAGACTTTTGCTATTGTCCAGCCTTGCATAGAATGCCATTTAAGGAAATGTGGGTCTTCAGTCTTTTAAATTTCTTGTCAGCAGGTATCATGCATTTAGAGATCCACTGTCAATACCCTGTGGAAATGAACAGTCTGCTGTTTCAATGCTCTGATGTAGCACTGTTTGGCAGTGGGGACATAATACCGTTCAGGTTGTTCTAACAAAAGTCAGGATGGTGGCAGCTGGTTTTTGACGAAGCCTTAATGATTTATGCCAGGCAGGAATGGGCCCCCACTTCCTCACCTGTGTTTTGTCACAATATGTCCATTTTTGGCTAACGGTAGTGTTGGAAAAATTGCAGTGTAAAATCAGGTTACATGTTTTCTTAGCTTATAGCACTGCTCCCTTCAGTCCATGGTTGTGTGCTGTGTTGCAGAGCCAACGTGCCATCTCCCAGCAGTCTCAAAAGTATTGCCGTCCTTCAGAGAGAGCCCCAGTGGAAGACTGATGAGACAGGATCCCGTGGTACACTTGTCTCCAAATAAGCAGGGTCATGTAAGTTATCCTAAAAAAGGAATTATTTAATGTCTTGCTTTTTCTCCACAAGCTCTTGATATCAAAAGTGTTGTTCAAAGTTATATTTAGAGTGTCAGAAAAAAAAAGGAAGGAAAAAACATTCCGTTCCCTACGAGAACATGGAGGAAGCAGTAGAGCAGGCCTGTTATTGCCTAAATCCTACAGCACAGCGTATTGAAATATTTATTAGTTAATAAAGATTTGCTGCCAGTTGAACAGCAACCTCTTGTCTGTTATCTTGTGAGAAGTAAAGGATTTGTGGAAATTTGCAAAGCTGTTCCTAGACCTCACATGTAAGACTTAGAGTTTAACTAATACATCTTCTAATGCAATGCCCAGAAAGCTGCTGCTCTGAGACAGAATAGTGATTTTGGTTTGGTATTTTTTCCATTTTCATAACATACCTTGAACACTATTGGAAGTCTGTCTGAAAGGTCTCCTGAAATCCTGCTGAAAAAACCTACTTGTTTTATTTGTTTTGAAATTCTAAATGGTAAATTCTGTCTTTCTGTCTCTGCAGAGTTAACTATTCATGCTTTTGTGGAGACTGTCACTTCCCGATTTACATACAGAGAGATAGATAAATGCAGTAATGTTCATAAATTCAAAATGTCTTGAACATTATTGAAGTCACTGTAAAAAAAGAAGCACCCTTTAAGCTTTAAATTACTCAATAAGCTGTATCACTTGTTTTTTATTTTTGTACAACAAGCTAAAATATAGAGTTGTGTTGCATGATGTTACTGAAAGTATTACTTGCATTTACTGAGATGTGAGAAAGCCTTTAATTGATTCCAAGTCTTTAATTTGCTCCTGCTTGCCAGCATTATTCTTTCAATGCAATTGGCAGTGTTGCTTCTAGATTATTAATTCATAACAACACATAGTTATTATTTTTAAAAGAAAACACCAAAGAAACCCGAACAGTAACACACCTGTCTTCATATTCTTAGAAGCACAGACTAGATTTTAAATTTAGATTGACCTATTTTTCATGAGATGTATTTGACTGGATAGTGATGTAATACGTAACTCATTAGCTTGAGTGCAAAGTGCAACACTGGAGTTATTAATGCTTGCATTATTCTGGTTTAGTCATTGTTAAAGTAAATCTTTATTATGTGGACAGATGGATGGGGGAGTGATGAAGTTCTTAATGAAGAAAAGTAACTTTAATTGGAGATAACTAGGAGTCCAGATCAACTTCATATTCCCTCATTTTCCTGTCAATTCTTGCTTTAGTATATTAAAAAACATGGATGCTGATGATTTCTTGTTCTCAGTATGCATCTGTTCTCTATTTCCTTTTAAAAACAGAAGCTGTGTCTGTTTTTTTTATATTTGTCTGTTCAAACTCCAGGAGTAGACAAATAGGAAACTTTTAAGTCTCCTTTCCATCAATTGCCTTTTTCCCAGGCCATGTGGTCATCCAACAGATCTGTTCCCTACTGCTTCAGTTCTGATTCTGTAGATGATCAGAACTTAAGATAAATTCCATAGAATTCAATTGGCTATAAATACTTGAAAGGTAGATGAGTTACTAAGCAATAAGTGTATGACAAGAAATTATTCTTGAAATGGGATGTTCCACCACTATGAAATTGAGGACATTCAGTTTCTTTGTAATAGTGGGCTGTAACCAAGGACAGGACGTACAAACCAGCCAGGTACTGGCATGCCCTAATGGGATAATTTAAAAGCATTACATTAAAACTTCTTTTCATGCGATTCTGCTTTTTGGAAAACAATTTCACATTAGTTAAATGGTGTTTCACTGGTCATTTGCAAAGGACACTCCTGCTGAGGGAGAAAGGCACCCTACTGGCAAGGGGAGGAGGAGCAGTGGTTATGCTCTTCTTTGACTTTTTGATAGGCAATTGCATTACCAAAATAACATGCACTTTCTGTGGATTGGTTATGTTTCATGCTCTAAAATATTGCAGTCTTAAAATTAGAGTATTTTTAATTATCATAGTTATAAACCAAGTCAAAGTCTCCATAGCTCAGCCAATTTCATTGGACCGGGCTGAGCAGAACTGTGCTTGAAAGGAACTGCCACAAGGTATTTTTGGACAAAATACAAATAACTCAGGCTTTTCCTGGCTTCCAAATCCATACAAAAAGGTTTTTTATGTGCACTCAGAACAGAGGATGTGCATTGTGTTGGAATTAAATTTTTAGAGCTTATTTGTCTCCTCAGTGTACCTATCCAATACCTCCAGGTAGGAGAGCTCCTATTATGTAGTGGTGGCTTTTGTAACCTTTATTTCCTCCCCTCCATTGCCATAATTTTGTTGTTCTGTAGTCTGACAGCCACTATTCCAGCCATTCCAGCAGCAATACACTCTCCAGCAATGCCTCCAGTGCTCACAGCGATGAGAAATGGTATGATAGCGGAGAGCGCACGGAATCGGAGCTGAACAGCTACAACTACCTTCAAGGGACTTCAGCTGATAGCGGCATAGACACCACTTCCTACGGACCCAGCCATGGCAGCACCGCCTCCCTGGGAGCGGCGACATCTCCCCGGACAGGGCTGACCAAGGAGAAGGTGGCGCCGCTGTGGCACAGCTCCAGCGAAGTGGTCTCCATTGCAGACAGGACATTAGAAAAGGACAGCCACATGGACCGGAAAGCTGAATCTTCACTCAGCCTGGATATTCACAGCAAGAGTCAGCCAGCCTCCAACCCTCTCACAAGGGAGAACAGTGCTTACAGTCTAAGTGATGCTGTCTCACATACAAGGTAATTTTCACCTCTTGTATGATTGGCCCCCCCACACTCATTTTCCCATTCTCACTCTCTAACCTATCAAAAGTGAGAAGTGAATGTTGAAGAGAGGGTGTTCTACTTACATTAATCAATGTTTTGAAAAATTTCACTGTGCAGAATGCTTGAAAATTAAGACCACCTTTAGTCTTCGCATCCGCTACTGCTTATAGTATTAGAAGTCTTTAAGAGCATGTTCTGTACTAAACTGCTGCTCCTAAACTATCCGTAAGACAGACATGTGTGATGTGTTCATGGGGCATATCTTGCAACAACTGCAGTTCATGTGTGGATCAGAAAGGAGATCAGTCCATGTTATTAATGAACAGTTTAATATGGGGTTCGTTTTTAGTCTTGCAAATACCCATTTCAGATGTTTTGCATTTTTGCCCCGGTCTTTGTTTAGAAATCTGCTCGCAGTTGGTACGATCAATACTGAGAGCAAGTTGCTTGGGAGTGCTAGCATGTAGATCTTAATCTCATTCTGCTGCAAGCTTGTGGGTATGACACGTTACAGTCACCTTCCTTCTCTCCCTCAGTTTTGCCACCTGTAAAATTGGCAATATCAAGTACATGTGTAATGTGCTTGAACACCTCAAACGAAAGATATCCACTTCACAAGTTAATCAGTGCTGCTAGAAGCGGAAAATATTTTAGACCATTTTCCTAACCCATTTTCCAAGAAGTATTCAGTGTGCTTTTGAAAAATATTCCTACTCTGTCATACTAGCAACAAGAAAAAAAACATAGGTCTTTCAGGGAAGATGTGGGATCATCATAGTTTGTTGGCCTTGTGGAGCCTGACTGTTGCATTTTTATTCTTAAGGGATGTCTGTTTTGAGAGTGTAGCTAAAATACCTGCAGACTGAAAGTCCAAAGCAATTTCTGGTAATTGTCTTGAACAAAGCTACTGTGCAGGACTAGATGTTTATGAGAACAGTTCACTAACTCCTCATACAGTAGCTGCAAATAAGGGGTTGTCATAGAGACTGCAGTGGTCTCCGTGTACTTCGTTATGGTAATTCTGAGTTAAGTAATCCACTAATGGTGGTCCCACTCTGGTTTACTGCCTCTCTTCGTTGGCCATTTTTGGCACCAAAGCTCACACTCGGTTGATAGAAATCCCCCCCAGGTGTTTGAGACTGGTGTGTTTCCAGTAGCTGTGCATGCATGAAGGACTTGAGCAAGTCTGGAGAAAACATTCTGCAGAGGGACTTACTTAGTTTCCTGGCATGTTAGCGTTTGCCCCTTTCTTGAAGACAAAAAGTCTGTGTAATTGTTGTCTACAGTGTTACACCTTTTATTTTAAGATGAGTATGTTTATGTGCACTTTTTAACATTGAGTAGAATTTACCATGTGTCCTGCAGTACTTGTCTGAATGTAACTGGCAGTGACATTAAATGTTGAGATTCTTATACAAAATGCTGATTGCAATAAAGTCAGCAGCGTTTTCATCTGGAAGGATTTTTTCTGAAGTGACTTAAAGAATCCTGGAAAATTTATGTAACTCGTGGAAGCTTTATCGTGAAGCCGAATGGAATGGCATCTTTGTACATCTGAGGTTCTGGTTTCTCCTTTGAGCACCAAATAGGGTTAGTTCACTAGAAAAACTGAGAAAATTTTATAGAAAGCAACACTTAGCAGGGCAGGCACACCCTGACAGCTCTCATCTTCCATGGATATACTTTGCAACTTGACTGCAAACTGAAGTCTAGGTTGTTGTCTCATGATTTATTATATTATAACATTGTGTCTCCAAACACGGTGTTTTCTCCAGTTGGCTTGGATTAATTGGCACAATGTTTCTCTGATGGTTTGAAATTATTGTCTCCTTGTAATTTTGGGGCTGTCACTGAAATTTCCAGATAAAGGTTTCCTGGGCTTTATTCTGGAGAAAACAGTTGAGGTTTCTTTTTGCCAAATTTCATTTAAAACTCAGATGTTAATAATGCAACTCTTCACAACGAGGAGTAGTAGCAGTTTGTAGAACACGTGGGGCACAATACTTGAGAAATGCAGCAATACTTGCACATACATCATTTCTTGTGGCGGATTAAAACCAGATAGACTCATGTTCCTTCTTTATTATTTCTTATTTTTGAAGACTAGAACATGTGTTTGATGCCTCACAATAAAACAAAGGTACAGTCTGGGATGAAATGCTTTGGTTTTGTTTCTTGTGGCATCCTCAGTTGGTGGTTGCACACTGAACAGCAGTAGAACCCTAGGTCATCCAGCTGTTTGCTCCCAACTCTTTCATTGCTTCCTCTATGGAGGCACAACAGCTTGGAGCTGGAAGCTGGTTAAACTGGCACTTCCGAAAGACAAGCACAGATTATGGAGATTATTATGAAGGTGCCTGCTTCAAGGAGGTGAAAGAGGGGAGATGAAAGAAAGGTTCTGAATAGGCTACTTTTCATGAGAAATGAACAGCTTAATTGGTGTGTTTCTCTATCAGTTTCTAAATTGCTATCCTTTGTTGCTTCTCACTTTTTTATCTTTTGCCTGTAGATGCCGTAATGTCTGTAATGTCTTTAAAGTTGGGTTTCTGAGCAAGAAGAAAAGGAATGTGGCCCTAAAAAGATCTCTGTGACAAAAGAAAAGAAAATAACTACAAATTAGAGTGTTTGTGTCTGTAGAAGACAAGAGTGATAATTACTGCTCAGATCATTTAATGGTGCATAAAAGAACTTGTACCTGAGAGCTGGTGGCAAAATGTAAATTATAGTGATTAACTTTTACAGCAGAGCTTCTGGCTGGGTTTTATTTTTCTTTTCCACCCCCATTCCCTAAGTCCTTCCTGATGATTGTGCAGATTTCTCATAGCATCCCAGGAGAACTGCATTATGTAGGCCAGTAATTATACAGAATCATTATAGCTGAATGTCATTAAATGAAGCAGTATGTGCTGATGGCATGAATTCCTTACAAAAAAATTAAATCAAACTTTCGTTTCTACCTAAGCTATAGTTTCTTATCGTCTTCTTACCAAAATTAAAAGGGTAATTTTGACTATTTGTAATCAAGTACATTTTTCATTACTTCTGATAATTTTAAGATACTTAAAATATTGTAGAGTGCTTTTATGAATGGCTCATCTGTAATTTTTGCAGACAGTCTTGTAGTATTTGAATGTTTTCATAATTCAGTCCTTGATGTCTCAATAATTGAGGTGGGAGATAGGGGACCAATAGTGAGCAGCATCTCTGTGTCCTGAGAAAGAGGACTGAATCTCTTCCAGATAAAACTAAGCTGGTCTAGGTATCTGTTACAGTATGATGAATTCTCTGCATGTTTCCTGGTGTCAAATATTCTAATCACATCCCATCACTACCATAGTGCTCCAGCTCTGATTTAGTTTTCCTAGAGTTTATCCAAAGCTTTTTGCTCTCCAAATATGCTCTCAGTTAACGAGTGTGTCTCTTTGCCTGTCAGTATCCAGTTGGCCTGCCTGTGTGCACTGGTAGGGTGAAAAGCTTCAGTCGTATTCACAGTTCTGTGTGTAGTCCCAAAGCGGAATATCCTCCCAAAAATACTCTGTTGTAAAAACCGCAGCTCAAAAAAGGCAATGTACCTTAAAGAAAAACTTATTTAAAACTGTATGCTAATTTTACTTACATTTACCAGGCCACTCTTGGCATCTATTATATGATGCATATTATAATAAATATTCAAGTAATAATACTTAAAATGCACAACATGTATTTATAGTATGTTATATAATAAATATTATACATACATATGCATCTTATATAAATTTTATGTCAAGCATAATTACCATCAGTTTTTACTCTTTCCCCAGTAACATTAAAGATCAACACCATTAGCCTATCTAGGAGCTGTTACTGGTTTTAATTAACAAACTCTTTTCTCACAACTAGCACTTCCTTGAGAAATACCTAATGGGTTAAAGAATTCTAAAATGTGGACAGAGATTCCTTTCTCCTTTTTCCCTACACTGAAGCAAAAAGACTTTTCTACTTCTTGAGTGTATTTAGAAGGGGTAAAAATGGCAGTTTATGCTGTGGTAGTGATACCTCACAGATGGGCTGGTTTACTCAGCATGTGTAGGAGATTTTTTTCCATATTGGAAGAGACAAAGGGGGAATGAAGAAAAATTTGCTGCATATTCCCCTAGTTCTTAATTTTCTCTGCTTTCTTGCTATAAATTATGCTTACTTGTATCTGTTACAAATACGAAGGTTGTGCTGTGCAGCACCAAATATATGGGATTGGTGGACGGGAAAATTATCTTCCTATATTTTCTCAATCTGCTGTCTTTTGTATAGGCCTTTCAAATGTACAGATGGAGGGAAGGAAGAAATATAATTCTGTAATACAAAATCTGTGTTACTGTAATTGGATTTGTATGCATGTGGAGAGTTGCATCTTGCCCCTGATGTGATGCCCCTGGGCTTGCAGCAGACAGTAGAAGGCTACAGTCCACCCAGGCTCTTCATCAGACTCACAGCACTTCACTGCTGGGAATTGTGGTGTTTAAATTGAGCCACATGAAAATGAAACATATTTCAGGGTGATTCTTTAGACTCCCATCTGTTGTCAATGAAGAGAGAGAAGAAACTCCAAAGCGTTAATTCTCCCTGCATATCTGAGATACCTAATTTAAGACAAGCAGAATTACCTCCTTAGGATATATCTTCATTGACTACAGCAGGAGCCAGACAAGTGGCATAGATTAGATAACTGACTGCTTGAGACTAAATGTAGGTGGTATTGTTTTCCCAGGTGGCAACATAAATTTAACCTTAAATTCTTTGTTCTCTTTCAGTAAGAGGGATAAATGTGAAAATGCATTGTTTTATTAAGTTACAAAAAGATTGGTGAAGAATTTTCTGCTAAGCTAAGGGAGAAAAGATTATTCAGTGACTTTATTTAGCCTTCCAGCTAATTTTTATTTCTCAGTCAGAAACCTTTCTTTATCATGGGGCCATCTGTTTCAAGTTCCTTCACTGCAGTGTTGGATACAGGGATGAAAATGTGGATAAGTTGTGTAGAGAGCTGGTAGAAAACTTGTCTCCAGATATATAATGCTATTTTAGCATTAAAGCTAGACATAACGTTTTCCTGTTATTGTGCTTATAAATGACTGACCTTTTAAGGTTGTTATAGTAAATATTGTCTAAGGCCTAGCACTCCTGATAGGAAGCAAGTTCCATCAGATTTGAATGTCAGCATAACTAAAGAGTATCTTCCATCCGAAGCCCCTCTCCTTCTCCCAATAAGCTGCAGTTGGTTATCCCAGCTCCATTTTCTGTCTTGACAAATGGTGATATCTGTTAGACACCTGCTCTAACTTCTCAATTTAAGTTTTTAGTTTTTTTCCTTACAAATGCTAAATAACTGCTTTTCAGGTGAAATTCAAGAAGCCCTGTTTTGAAAGCTGTATGGGTTTCTTCTTTAGTTTGTTGTGGGGTCTTAAAGAGATGTTTCTTGTTGCTTAAGTTCCTTCAAAATATGTTTTCTTTTGAAGGCAGGAATTCCAGTAAGAATTTGGACTTTGGTTCTTTTTTGCTAATTCAACTAAAATCTCATGTATTACTTTTAAGCTGCCTAATGACAATGGACCCTAGATTTCCCATTTTGTGAAGGGTGGTTATATCGTATCCTTAGAGGTTGCTTGCAAAATTTTTCTGTTACTATGTGAGATATTTTTAATGAAACATTGGTGGAAGGCCCTTAAAAACAGCAGACTGGTTTTGCTACTCTATCTGCTGTTGATAAGAATAACGTCTTGTGCCTAGAGTTCTGCTTAAAAATCAGTTAAACAAGACCCATATATACACATTTGAGGCAATTTTTGTCTTTCTTATGTTCTTCTCCTAGTACCATGAGCTCACGACACTCTGCCAGCCCTGTTGTTTTCACCAGTGCCAGAAGCTCACCTAAAGAAGAGCTTCATTCTGCCACTTCTCCCCAGCTCGCACCTTCTTTCTCCTCCTCCTCTTCCTCCTCATCTGGTCCTCGGACTTTCTACCCTCGCCAGGGTGCTACTAGCAAGTATCTGATTGGATGGAAAAAGCCAGAAGGGACAATAAACTCAGTGGGGTTTATGGATTCAAGAAAGTAAGACTCTTTTTTTGTTCTCTTGTTTAATCATTTGCTGTAATTGTAAAAGAAGCATTTTGATCTCTGACAATTCTCTGTAGAGAAGAGCTCAAGACTATTTAATACAATGCTTCATCTTCTGTAGAACTTAATCTCCAATCTAGTCTTCTGGAGTAGGGTTTAAATATTTGATAGTTGGCTAATCTCATTCCCTGTTAACTTGTAAAAGTTGGGGGTTTTAGCATTTCTAGAAAGCTCTATGGATTTCAGTCCTATTAAAGCTTATCTTTTCTTGGGACTTCTTAAAGGTGGCTCAAAATGCTATTTGAGCAAATATTAAAAATCCTCTTATTGTAGAGCCTGAGTTTTACTTAAACCTCTCATCCATGTAGTTGTACCATGCATGCTGTGTGTTAACTCGGGCATTCCACGTTGCCTTGTTAAGATTGCTGCCAGTATCCAGTCTTAACTGCCTTAAAGCTTAAAGCAAGGCAAGATAGCTCAGCATTACAATATGCAAGCGTCTCTTTTGGAAGAGAAATTGAGAAAACAACTTACTAGGGAAAATATTGTTAATATGACTCAAAAAGCAAGTAGTTCAGAAAGCCTATTTCAAAGTAATTTATTCAAACCTTCTTGACTGTTACTGAGTCAGGCACAGTATCCCTAGATGATACCAATAACTGGCTGTCAGAAGGAAATGGTGAAACTTTGTGATAACTACATTATAAAAAGCCAGTTGAAATATTAAAGAAACTTGGTGATACGCTGCTTTTGGGATTTCCGAAGACACATTTTTTTAGCTTTGTACAGAATGCACGTTATTTTAATGGATTCAGTCCATTATTGGGAAAATGTATTACATTAACCTTTGAATTATTTTATTGTATTGCTAGTTGATGTTTTTAAACAAGCTTAGTGCTTCCACAGGTATCCACTAAGGTGAGTCTCTGCTGTAGTAGTGAAACTTCTCCCATCCTCTGTGCCCTCTACTTAGTTTTTTTCTTTTAAAAACTTGAGGGTGCTATAATTCTTGTTTCATTCATGCCTCCTGCCCCAGGGCTTTGAGACCTGAATGTGTCTGTTCCATTTCATTTAAGACGTCACCAGAGTGATGGCAATGAAATGGCCCACCCTCGGCTGCGGGCGTCGGCAAGAGACCTGCGAGCATCCCCAAAACGAGCATCCAAGTCCACTGTCGAAGAAGAGCTGAAGAAATTAATAGATCTTGATAGCCCAACACCTGAATCCCAGAAGAATTTTAAGGTATGTTAGAGAGAGAGAGAGATAGGATCTTTTCTATTCTCACACATAACAGGAAAATATAATGCGAAGCATTCCCTGAATTCTCTTCATGGACAGAAAATAATCTGTTTGTAACTGATTGCTGGATTGGTGAGAAGTTTCCTTATTACAGTCTCTGCAATATTATTACAACTTTGTGTGCAGATTTAAAGAGACTAATATGCCAAATTGCAAAGAACATTTAGTACTGCTGGGTTATGGAAAATCCTGTAGTGCTGTCTTACATATTTTAACGGTTCTTCTCTGATTGCATCACTAGACAGTGACATTCTGACAGTACTGAAACTCCTTGCAAAAAGCACACTTTTATACCTCATTAATCCTGTTATCAAAAATGATCCCTAAACTTAAGCATATCTTTTTGCAGAATAGTTAGAAACATTTCCTGATGTGTTTCAAAATACATTGAATAACATGTAAGTGCATATATTAATTTTTAGAATCCATAATTTGGAAGTGAATGTCTTGATTTCTAGTTTCCATGTACAGCCAGTGCTCGTCTTCCAGAGCCCAAACTGTTTCCACAGCAACCATGCAGAAGAGAGAGCTGTAACTTCTTTTTTTGCTGGTAAAAACCTGAAGTGGCTTATTAAAGCTTGTAAGTGTGGGTTCCATACACAGATTATTTAAGGTGTTGCTTTGAAGGCCAGAGATAAAAAAACCTTGTCATTGGCAAGATACCTTTTTCTTAGGTTTGTGGTAGTTCTGCAGGGGATTGGGACATGGGTGATGCGAACACATCCTGTTGGTTGTTTTGAGGAAGAGAATTGTTCTCATTCCAAGATATCTTCCTAAGTTTGCTGTTTTTCTACTTTGGGGTTAATGAATCAGTTCTTACCCTGATCTTTATTTCCTGGTTGCACTTTTGATAAATTTCAGCAAGTTAACAATGTTCTGTCACACCAATAAATTGCATCTTTTCCATTTTAAAAGTAACTTAATTCTGCCCACTGTATGACTTAGACTTCATCTTACAGAAAAAGTCTTACAGCACAAAATTTTTTGACACTTTAAAAGGGAAAAAAAAAGAAAAATATTATAATGGCTTGCATTAGTTCACTGCACCAAAAATCCTCCTCCTTTCTGTCTGTTGGCTGACAAAGGCTTTGTTTGCCAGTAGAATTTGTTCTAGGCTATGATTTTGTGTGTCTTGTGCATCTTTATCTTTGTATTATCTCCCCAGCCTTCCTTGTCTCCTTACCTACTATTTGGGCATTGCATCTTCTCAGACAAGTAACTTTTTCTTTTTCTCTTTCCCCTGCTCTGGTACCAGAACTTTTCATTAGCAAAAAAAAGAAAAAAGGCAGTTCAGTCTTCCATATGCCTTAGTAACAACTGTGTACCGGAAGTTGTAATTTCTGTAGTGTTAATGGTATATGCAGGTTCATACTGTGATGGGCAAGTCCTGAAGGAGGCAACACAGAGGAGAGGATTTGATAATAGAAAATTGGCATGAGAAATAGAAAGTTGGCTTCTTTATTTCCTTATCTTCTGATGATAGCAGGGTTTTGGAAGTAATCTTAATAATTCTGATTCTTAATCATAAAACAAACATGTCCAGCAATGTTCTCATATTAAAATTTGTAAGAGGTGAGGGGATTGGCAGGTTGTCTTCCTGGGTACAGTACCAACAGTCACTCTTCCATGCTGTATGCTCTTCTCCCACCTTGTAGTGTGGGATTTTGATCACAGGAATAGAATATTGTCTGTTTAAACGTGTTTTTTCCTCTCTCTGAGAAGAGAGGGCTATTTTTATGTGAAAATATGCAACTCTGTTTTTAATTGCTCCTTTTGGAAAACCCATTTTTTGCTTTTTTTTGGTTTAAACTCTCTTATAGAGCAAATGAGGTTCTGTAAAAATTTCTCCATTAAAGCCTTTGGACCAAATTTCAACCAAACTGTAAAGAAATGTTATGCCTTAAAGATAGCTATGTTGCTACAGGTTTCATGAAAATCAGAGTCTCTACTGGTGGGAATGGTCATGATAGCAGCTCTCTGGTACTAGCCTGGAGTGTAACTCCAGGCTACACCAGCATTGCCTTCTCCTTTGTGGAGCATGGAGGAAGCTGGGATGATTGTGGGGGTAGGACACAAGTTCTCCTATTCATGAGACCAGTTACTTACTTTTGATTCAAATACTTGTGAAGACCCACAGCAGTAGTGGGTGTTCCTAGTTGTTCAGTAATAGGAGACTTCTAATTAGTTGGCATTTGCTGGTGCTCTGCCTGCAAGAAGGCAGCCTCCCCCAGGCAGTGGGAGAACTCTGGTTTGTGCAGCATTCAGGCTCTTTCTGTATCCATTTCTCTGCTGCACGTCAGCTCTGCAGTCAGCAAGGGCTGCCTGGGATTTCCACTTCAGGAGAAGTTTGAAGGGTGTTTAAAAGTTAGAATGTGAGATAGGCGAAAAAAGAGCTGTATGTATGTTACCTAGTTACAATCTTCTTAAAAGCCAATTCCTTTACTTCTTTCTCCTGCCCACTCTGAAAAAATGCTGTGTTAATACTTGGTTTCTTATTTTAAAAAAAGTTTTAAAAATTATTTCAAATTATTTTCTTTATTGATGACTTTTTTCTTGTTTCTTTTTATTTGTGTTTATGAATGTATAGTCACACACTCTGTCCTGTCAGTCTCCCTTTCCCAGCACTCCTACCACAAGGCGTGCCTTGCAAAGGACTTTGTCAGATGAGAGTATTTACAGTGGTCAAAGGGACCACTTCTTCACCTCACGGGCCTCACTCTTGGACCAAGCCATGCCAAATGATGTACTATTCACCAGCACCTACCCTTCTCTCCCAAAGTCACTGCCGTTACGGAGACCATCCTATACTTTGGGAATGAAATCACTACATGGTAATGTATTTCCCATTTTTTGACTTTCAGAGGAATCCTTTGTGAATCATCTTGGGGGAAAATGTTTGTCACAGCAACTAGTAGTTCCTTCTTGGTTTTGCTCAAATGAGAGTCCAGTCACATGACTGAAAATACAAAATTTGTATTTTTTTTTCCTCACTTCAGTGAGTGCAAAATGTCATGATTGGTCATGCATTTGCCTTGTGGAGGGAGCACAGAAATTTGCCTCATTGGCTGCAAGTTTCTGCCGTTTCTTCCAAGAGTCACCTAGATCAGTTGGACCAATGGACAAATAATATATGCCTGGTTGTCCACCGGAGAGAACTTCAGGTGTCAGTTCCTTTAGTGTGGGATTATGGGAACAAAATGCGATTAGGAAAATACTGATACAAAAGTGGATAAATGCTAGTGGACATTGGATACACAGCTACACCAGATACAGCTTTTATTGCGCCAGATGTTTTTAGATTCATTTCCTTACCCTATCTATTTTACAGCACTTGAATTAGTTTTTTTCAGTCTCACAGCTAACCAGAAAAAGTTATTTGTAAAGTCCTGTCAAGAAGACACTCAGCCTTCCCCCATTAGTTTACTGAAAAGTCTTGGTATGGTTATTTGATGGGTTGTGTGTTGCTGCATGTCTCAGTTAGTGAGAAAGGGAATTTTCACAGGTTCCCACTGTACTTTCTAACTGAGTTTGTTTTCCAGAGATAGATCTCAGGGTAGGATTGTTCAATGTTTTCTGAAGAAGTACATGTCTGCTCTGATTTATTCATGTTTTAGTATGTTTCAAGAGGAAAATGCAAGGCTATCAATAGATTCAACTCACTATAGTGGGCCCTAAGCACAGTCTGTATTTAGCTACACAGGATACATTTGACAGTGAAGGCTTATCAAGAAATCTATTTTAAATTCTTTTCATCTGACTGTGATCACCAGGCATCAGTTTTCAGTGTTGAACCTGACATTTTCATGAGCTGTTGTGTCTGTATAAAGTGTTTCTTGCATAAGAGTTAGGAAACGGAGCTCTCTTCATTTCTCTTTTTTTATATGCACTAAAATAACTTTGCAGACTTGGTTGTGCTTGTAACTGGATGGAGGATTTGGCTTCCGAGGGCTTGGGGTCAGAAGATTAATGATGCCATCTGAGTACAAGTGGAAAGCAGCACTTGGTCTCTTTTCATTTAAATGCCTGTATTTTCCAAAAAGAAAACTACAAAAACCTTCTTTTGGTGTCATGTTCTCTTCCACACCAAACTGGTAACTCCTTCTAGCACATAACTTTTCCACCTTTGTCAACAAAACAAGATTTTCCATTTTCTTTAAAGTGTAGGGCCTGCATGATAAAAGGACCAGCTATTTGCGTGGCGCACAAATTGTCTTCCCACATACACTTTGCTGAGAAAAGGATTAAGTAAGCTAGATATTTAGTACCACAAGTATTTGTTGGCTTCCAGTTATTCAAAATTCTTTAAATTCAAAGATTCCAGAGCACATCCATTTTTTTAAAGAGGGAAAATAGTGAGATAAAAATGCTCGTATTTACTCATCTGCTTTAACAGTCCAACTCACATTTTTAAAACAGGTAGCTTTTCAAATAGTTAAGTTTTAATCTAATTCTGTGTATCTTTTCACTAATTGGAAATATTTTCATGTTAACAACTTGCAAAATAACCCTTTCGAGAGCTAAGACACAAATCCTCAGTGTTAATATTGAGCTGAAATTACATTTACAAAAAGTAAATACACACACAGACACAAAAAAAAAAAAAAAAATCAAGATTTCTGAGCAAAGAAGTGAATGCAGTGTAGCTTTTCTGGTCACTGTTCCCCAGGCAGCAATATGGTTTAGCTGAAGTTCTTACAAAGATATTTTAGTTATTGAAGTCATATAGTTTAACTAGACTATCAAAAAAAAAAAAAAGAGGGGAGGGGAAATAAACAACACAACTCCATGGCATTTTGGGATTGTATCCTGCCTGTCACACTGTCTTTCTGTTCTCTCTGATCCAAGCAGATTCTTCACTATAATCTTCTCAGCAGCCTCCTCCCCAGTGCCCAGTCTTTCTTCTCACCCCTACATCTCTGTGTTCTAATACTACCTACAAGGTTTTCAAAACTTTTTGTTACATCCTGACAGAGGGCATGAGAAAGGAAGTTGTTGCTGCTTCTGAGCTCATACATGTGACCAGGCGTTGCACGTTTTTTGATTGTCCAGCCAGTAAACTGAAATAAAGTAGATAATTCTTGGTTGACAGTTTGATCTTGCCCTAATTAGTGATGAAAATCTTAGTGTTTCACTTTTGTTGTTTTAATCTGCACAAAAATGACAGGGGTTTTGTATCCTTCTTTCAAGCTTGCCAATGTTTTTTTTCCATAGTGAGCCATGTACCAGTTTACAGGTGGGTGTGGCTATTTTTTAGTAAAGATCTGAAGGTTTCACTAAACTGCTGAGAGATGTGCAATGCTCTGAAAGTAATATTAAGGGTTTTCTTGTTCTGATTTGTGTTGGTAGATTTAAGTCGGCTCCCATTGGTTTACAGGGTTGTAAAGAGGAAGGCAAAAAACACCACAGTTTTGTTGCTTTGTTTTGGGGTTTTTTTGCAGAAGCAAATAGGTTCCAGGGCTTGTAGAAGCCCCAGCAAGAGGCAGAGCCCTCTAAAGTATCTTCAGCTTGTGCAGAGGGAGGAATTGTTGGGTAGAAGAGTATTGCCCCCAGCTCCAGTGCTGGGGAGTCAGAGCTTGACTTTTGAAGTGCTCAGCTGCAAAGATTCAGGCAGGTTAGAAAGGAGCCGAATGTCCTGGTTTTAGAACACTGCTTTGTAAAGGGCTGTATCTGGTCAACTGCAGTTGATCAAACATTCTTCTGAATTTTGGTTCTAAAAGTGCTATGCCAGAAAAGTTAAGAATAGGGTATGCAATAGTATTGAGAAAGGAATTTTGGGGTGTTTTTATGGAGTTTGTAATCTATTCTGCATTGCTCCAGGAGAGTTCTCTGCTTCAGACAGCTCCCTCACAGATATCCAGGAGCAAAGACGGCAGCCCATGCCAGACCCTGGTCTTATGCCATTGCCTGATTCTGCCTCTGATCTGGACTGGTCAAATTTGGTAGATGCTGCCAAAGCTTTTGAAGGTAAGTTTTCAGAATATAACACTTAGGAAGCTGGTCTTTGTGCATGTTTCACTAAGGACTGTGAGGTTTGTGGTGGTTTGGGTTTATTTTAATCCTGATTTTTGTTTTTGTTGTTCTTAATTCTCTACTTAGTCTGAATCTTAAGCTCATTTAAAATACCAAGTCAAGTGTTAAGAGCCTGAAACTTTGTATGTAATACTCAGATACCGTTTCTTCATACTGGAATTCCTTAGTGCTATGGTTTGGCCAAATCTTTGTGAAACCAGTTACTTCTCATTTCATGTAAAGCAGTTGAAGATAGCACAGCTGGTGTAGGAAACGCATCCAGCACAGAAGTGCAAAAATAAAGTTATATAGTAATATAACTAATGATTGCTTGCTTACTGCACTAGCAAGAAGTATGTGTAGTGCAGCTGAAGTTTGCTACCAAGATAATTTGGGAAGTATGCCTTGTTGGTATATACTTTTTCATTGCCTTCTTGCCTCTGCATACCCCAAAGACATAGATTTGCATGTAAGTGTTGTTTCATCCTATGGTATTTTCCATCTCCATGACACTTAGTACACTGAAGAGAACTGTAAGCTGCCTAGATACATTTGAACTTAAAATTAAATGCAGTTTAGACAAAAGAGAATTTATGTTACTAGAATCCAATGGAAGAGTCTTCTAAGTGTGTTAAAGAGAAGTACCTATTCCTAATATCTGCGTAAATGCTGTCATGGAAGTGTTTTTTCACTGATCCTGAATCTTTTAGACCTTATTCAGCATGGTTGGAGAAGGCTGTGAAGTAACTTGATTTCTTGGCTGTTCTCTGGTAGTAGCCTTACATATCATTAAGACAGTGCATGTCACTGTGGGTGTTCAAGAGGTACTCGTGTCCTCTGCTCTGTTGCCACAGGAGTTGTAGGAGCAGCTTGGCTCATATCTCTGCTCTGCAGTCTTGGGGAAGAGTATTCCAAGTCAGCCATGGTCCTCAAGAGGAGATGAATTCGTAGTGATGGTTTTTTCATCACCACATATGGGTGAAACTCAGGTTTTAACACGTTTCCCTGTGGTTGGCAGTTTCTCTTTAAAGGATCCCCTGGTTTTTGGTGAGATTTATTTGACTGTCCTCATTAACCTGAATCCCTTACTTCGTAGGCCCCAGATTTACTTGTGTTTCTCTTTAGAAGTGTGAACACAGTCACTGTGGTCAAGATAACAAACTGACAGCTCAGATGAAGAAAAGCTGGAGTAATGTGTTAGCTGGCAGCTTCATCTCACTGCTATAAAAATACATTCAAATTTGACTTGGAGAAGGATCTCAATATAATTCCATTGGTCTTTGGTTGTCTGGTCTCAGTATAATCCCAGTCTCTAGTCTCTGACAGGTGCCAGTAGGGATTGACACATACCAAGGAGCCTAAATTCTGATTTGTGATCCTGAACACCTCTTCTGTACCATTGATTGGTGTCCTCAGCACAAGCCCCTCAAGTTAAAAATAGCGGTATCTGTACCAGCTGAAAGAAAAACTGCCTGGATCCCTGAGCTATACCAACCTCTAGTATAAAAATTTGCCACACAGAAAAAGACAATACTCTTCTGTTTCCAGTGAGAGCCCAGCAGCTGCTAAGGTTAATTTATTAAGCTAAAAGTCTTTATATTTCTGTTTGTGCTAGGAGATTCCAGAGGTAGGAGCAGTCAGTAGTTTACAGTCACACCACATGTGACAGTGATTTAGAGATGCGTAAGAACATTTGAACAGTTACAGGACAAGAAATACACACACAAGGCAGGAAAGAGGTGTCATGTTTCAATCTGGAAATGTTTTATAAGGCATAAGGAGAAAATTTAAGATTCTGAAACATGACGTTGGTCAAATTGTGCACAGTGAGCTTTTCTTTCCTCGAGATAAAGGCATTCTTTACAGAGTGAAGGAAACTAAATATAGTTGCTAAGTTATTGGGTGGTATCATGCAGTCATACCCAGGAAGATCTGCTTGTGCCAGAGCCAGTAATTCTTGAATCCAGTACAGTGGAAAACCTGGTGCAAAGACTTGCACTGGTAGTTTGCATCTGTCAAGGGGACATTGGTGTGTCATATAATCACTTTATCTTGCTTGAAACAGATTGAAATTGCTGAGATCCTGCAGCATAGCTGTTGTGCTGTGCATGAACAAATAATCATTACTGCTGCCATTGTTTTTCTCTGTATGTTTGCCTTCTCAGTTCAGCGAGCTTCATTCTTTGCTGCTGCTGATGAAAATCACAGACCTGTGAGCGCTGCTTCCAGTAGTGATCAGGCTGAGGACCAGCTTACTGCACAGATAAAGCCTTATACAGGGTAAGTAAATACACCAGATGTGCAGGCTTTCCCAGCTACAAACCAAAGCAAAGAGTAGGGATATCTTTATCTGGAAGCCATCTCCAGGCTTCATGCAAGAGCTCTTCACAAGATCTCATGAAGAAGGAATTAGGAGGTGAAAAGAAAAGAATTTTAAGTCCAGTTGAATCTTTTTGCAGGTTTTTCTTGTCTGAGATGTTCATGAACCTGTCTAAAGCAACAGTAATTCAAGGCACATACAATAAGTTCCAAGTAGAAAGACGTCAAGTGATGGGATGACCCCAATTAATCATGACTTAAATTTGTTCTTTTGTTTAATGTGCTGCACGTGTTCCGTGTACTCTTTATTATGTTCACTTTGTGAATTCTTGGTGTACCCAAATGCATACCTTCATAAAGCCACTTGGTATTGACAAAGCTGTTAGCTACCCCATGTGAAGACAGTAAATGGTATCAATACCTGTTCTTGTTTCCTGCTTTCAACAGTAAAGAATCTCCTCCAACTCTCGCCTCTAAAGTGGACCAACTGGAAGGTTTGCTGAAGATGCTGCAAGAAGATTTAAGGAAGGTAAGCATTTCATCTACAGAAGGATTTGTAAGATGTGTATTTAGTGCTTGGTGGTGCTAATAACTCTGTAATCGTGCTTTGCCATGCCTGAGCCTGTGACAGTCTCATCCTTGTATGAGGAAGAGACATTTCTTTGCTACTTTTCTCAGGCTTCTAATTATGCACGGCTGGGATGGGGTGTCTGAATTTGTAGGCGTTTGATTCCTCTGCTCTAAATTAGGAGGGTGATTCACAGTACCTCCACTCCTAATTCAGGTGACACTGCAAAAGGCTTGAAGTTAGTCCATATAAATGTATCCCGCTGATGAAAAGTTGACAGTGTTATCTAAACATGTAATTGCTGCTGTGGAAACTTCCTGTATTGTTTTAATGCCTACTTGGTCCAGGAAGGATCTACTGTAGTGAGATGAAGTCTCTTAGCTGGGAAAGTGTTTGCAGGAAGATTCCCTGCCTTTTACTTAGTTAACCATCAGCACTTGTACATTCAGAACAGGTCATGCCTACTTTTATTGGACCACCCGGGTAGCCAGCTTCTGTATTAGAATCTAATACAGAGAAATCCTGTTCATGCAAGCAAAACGTGAGGAAGGAGACATCACTAATGTCCCTTGGATATAAACCCACGTGTTACTGCACATAAAATCCTTAAAAAGAATGAGACTTATGCTCTCAAGAGATTCTTGCTGCTCTAGATAGATAGGAAGCATGACCTAAAATGTCCACTAAGATCTGTATTTTTCCTTATGCCTAAGGAAAAAGAGGACAAGGCCAGCCTTCAGGCTGAAGTGCAACATTTGCGGGAAGACAACTTGAGGTTACAGGAGGAATCCCAGAATGCAACCGAAAAGCTGAAGAAATTCACCGAATGGGTTTTCAACACAATTGATATGAACTGAGAACGGTGTATGGGGAAGGAAACTATCTGTTATGAATATTATTACTGGGACTTAAGCTTTAATGCCACCTTAATTATGACATGTGAAAGTATAGTCAGAGCAATTCCCTGTTCTTCATCCTCCAATAACCCTTTTTTGCATCTCTGCGCGCACTCAGAACAATTGCAGATCAACAATCAATGTCTGCCTTTTGTAGAAAAAACAAAGTAAATAATTTTAAAAAGGTAAAATAAAAGTTTAACTGCTAAAATGTGAATGTCTATTTTTTGCACATTGTCTCTTTATCTGTTATGTACAAAATGATTTGGAGGCCAGGATCAGGCTTGCTGTTCCATCTGCCTCCCTTTCCATTAACTCCTTTCTCTCTGTTTCAGGTAATCTGCTTTTCCTTGCAGCTTTGGCAAATATTATGACATCTAGAAAATTAGAAAGAAATGTTTACTTTACTGCTCTTCTAACATTGTTTTCTGAAGTATGCCACAGACAAGGGGATGTAATGCAATGTTTTAGGTGTCTCCTTAGCAATTTGCGCTTGATTACTAGTGCTACCTTCCCATACATTGTAGAGAGCGCGTGTCCATAGTGTATGGTACAGTACAACCAGCACCACAGCTTAGAGAGAGACTAGAGAGGTGAGCCATGGGTGAGGCATATTATCACACATCTATTGCATTAGCATTTCTGGTGGCCTTTGTTTCCTGTGGAAACAATGGCTACAAGTACCTTTACAAACAGCAAAACTAGGCATGCTGCAGTTCATACCACATCAGGCAGGCTGAGACATAAGCGATCCAGCAACAGTGCTCAGTTAAGTACAGCCCCCTTCCCTTCCAGGGGAGTCTGTTGCTTGCAAATGACTTAAGCTGAAGTTGTAAAGAGATTAAGATTTTTTTTTTCCCCTGAAATGTCTCCATGAAAAGCCACAAACCATCACTGTGTACCTGCCCTCCCATTCTGTTTCTCTGGTTTTCTCAAATCACAGCAGATTTGAGAAAAGTTTATTCAAGTTGTGTTTTATTGCATGAGAGATCTTATAAATCCTTTACTATGGAAGATAGAGGAATATGTAAAGGGGAATTAGAGAAGTGTATTTTTCAAAGCACTGGGACAGGATTGGAGCTCTGAAATCCCCAGTCCCCAGTGAAACTGTCTAGCATGAGATTTCCCAAACTGCTTCATGCCAGCAAAGTTAATTTCTTGTTCTTTGAAGGAACAGCTAACTTGCCACAACGTGTTACCTCTACAGAAAATACCTTTTAGGTGTCAAAATACAACTTTTAAGCACTGCAGCCTGCTCAGTCGTTGAACTGTGCGGTGTGCTGAGATATCTTTTCTACTCCCTTCTGAGGATATAGTTACTACTTTAGTAAATATTGCCTTCCATAAAGTGCAGTGTATTTGGGGGTTAATTTCGAGAGCATTCTCTCACTCCCCTTTATCACAATTTCAAATACACAGATTAAAATCACTGGCACAGTCTTGTCACAGACTTCCATGCTCTCTTCAAATCCCTTTTTCACGCTCTTTAATCTTGCTGCACACAAGTACACACTACACTTCAACCTCAAACTTCATTTGTGATGCTAATCCCCATGGAGTTCTTCTCTAATGTTTTGTCATGGAAATGGATCTCTTTGGAACTATTTCTGGAGTGCTTTTGTAAAGGTTTAGAATGTCTTGGGTTTTTTAATGACTTGTATGAAGGAGATTTATATAATGCCTGATATTATTTGTAAATGGGAAATATTGCTAACATCTCTGAGCATCCCGAAGTCTTGCTTTTATTCTCTTTTATTTTTAAGTTTGGTTTTATTTTATTTCAAAAAATATTTTGGGACTTGGGGCAGACTATTTATTAGAGTTTTGCAACAGAGTTCTTCTTGTATGATGCCACTGAAGGCTACTTGTAAAATTCTGACAATAAAACTCATTTTAAAGGTTCTTCTAAACCATTTTCTGATTTTGTTGGATTTGTTAAGACTTTCCAGAGTGTACATGTCTTCCTGCTTTCTTCTTGTACCACTTTTCTCAGTGCTTATTGATACATGAGTTCCATTCTCTGTTAGATTCCTAATCTTTATCCCTTCGAAGGCCATTACTTGGTATGTAAAAAATCCCTTGACTTTCTACTTGTATTATTGCACAAATGTATCTTCTTCCCCCATTTACATTGGGTTTGCTGCCTTTAACAGTTACTCTGGTCTTCACCAGAGTGATGTAAAGGAGAGGCAGTGGTTTTTTATAATTTATCAGTGTTTTAGAACTTACTTGGACAAAGCTAATTTAGGTGAAAACCAAACTGTCCTGGCTCATCTGCCCAAGGACACACAGAGCTTTCAGCGTCCCAGAGCCAAACCTGTGAGCATGCAACATCAGGTTTTAGGTTTGGGAGGGTGGGGCAGATAATCCATTTGTTTTGTTTTCCAGATCTCCATCTTTCACTTGGGAGATGACCTTGGAAGTGTTTTGAACAGATGTTTTTTTGGCCCACTGGATCAGCATTCTGCACAGCTTAAAAATGTGGAACTAGGTCAGTCTGCAGGAAAGTGTCTTCCAGTTCACTGAATAAATCCCTACAAGGCATGTGGGGAAAGAAAATTCATCTCTTTCTAGCAGTGAAGTTACCAGACCAAGAGAGCTCTGAAGCAGCAAGAGCAAATAGAAGCATCTGATGAAAAATTGAGGTTGAATCTTGGAAAGAAAACTAGATCCTGTCTTACTGTTTGTAATTGGATCCTGGTAATTGAGTTGAAGGAGACAGCTTCCTTCAGGTCGAGGAGTTGCCCTGTCCGCATTCATAATGTATTCATGCTAGAGGTTCCCATGCTCCACCACACACAGCGCTAGGTCAGCCTAGACCAGGGCAGGATCCAACTTGCAGGCATCTCCTTGCAGCCGGAGCAGTGACTGGCCTCAGCAGAGGGTGGGTGGCTGTGGGAGCAGTGTGGGTAATAGGGGCCACCTTCCTGTTTCACCCATTTCTCCCACAGAGTAATGTTTTATGTTCCTGGAAACAATTTTGTATTCCTTGTCTACATTCCAGTGCAAAGGTGCTGTTTCCCTGTGGCAGTTTTTTGGAGAACTGGATGTGGCTGGTACAGCAGCAGCAATCTGCCTTCTCTCAAAATTCCCCAATCAGGGTATGGGGGTATCACCACAGAGGGGCTGCAGCTTGCATGATGGATAATGCTCTTCTCAGAAGTGGTGCTGGGCATGGGTAACAGGTCAGAGGGTGGTAACTGGGTGTGGTAAGGGGTGAGCAGTGAGGCACGTGGGAGCAGGGATTGTGGGGAGAGGCTGGTGGGAAGGGGACTGGGGGAGTTGTTATGGTGCTAAGGGAGAGGAGATGGGATGAAATGCAACACATTCAGGTTTTACTCACCTGAAAGCATGATTACTGTATGATAGCCTATTGTTTCTGTGGGAGGTTGTGTTCCAATTCAGTGAACAAGTATTGTGAGAGCTTTTTCCCTAGCTTTTCCTATTGAGGGAAAGGTCCCCATAAACCAGGCGCAGCCTGGGAGGATTGACTGGTCTGCTTTTAAAACCTTTATGTAATTCTTATCTCTTAGTGCCTTCCTTTGGGCTGACAGCTAACAAATCCTCTTTTAAAGCAGTCGGTTCTCTCCTGGCAGACAGTTCAGCATGGTGTTAGTCCTGTATGTGAGCAACTTGCTTTGCTGCAAGACAGCAGGGGAACAGAGGAGGTTGCAGTTTATCTGCTGGTATGGCATCCAAAGCTGGATTCTCTGGAGGAGAGATGGTACTGTCCCTTCTCCACTGCTGCAGCTGTAGCAGAGACATGGTGCTGAGGTGGTTACTAATGGATGGGAGCTGAGCAATGAGATGATGAGGCTTGTACAGATGCCTTCACCTCTTCCTGATAATGGAGGAAATCCTTGCTGGGCTTTTTAAGGCAATGCTATGGAGAAAAGAAGCTCATAGAAATATTCAGAGCTCTGCAGTGAGATCCCCTTCCCCAGCAGCTTTGGGGCTGGGAGTTTGTGTGAGTTGGACTTGCTGGAGCCCCAGGGCAGGCTGTGGCTGATGGCAGCCACTTACGCCTCTTTTCTGTAAGGAAGACCAGGTGCAGCCACTGTCTGGGAAAGGCAGATCCTCTCCCACTTTGTACAGCAGCAGCCTGAGGAGTCACAGTCAGCTTTGGAGAGACAGAGCTGCTGGGCACCTTGTGGAATTTTTCCCCACTCAGTAAGCAAGGTCTCGGGAAGCAAGTCCCTCTCTCCAGCTTCTGTGCTTGCATGGATGTATCTGTCTCCCTTCAGAAGGTAATTTCAGTGTATCACAACCAGCTTGTGTTTTTCCCAGATGTTTTATGTCAGTGATTTAAAGCGGGCTGGGCTGTTCGTGGCACAGCAAGTGTGGACAACTGGAGAACTATGGGAAGTAAAACCAGGGTGTGGAAGTAATCTGCACACCTTTACCAAACTGCAGGGCTTGGGGATGCAGAATTTATGGTCTATCACAAGATAACTCAGGTTGGAAGGATCTTCACGAAGTCTCTTGTCCAGCCAGTTGCTCTGGAGTTTATCCAGCTGGGTCTTTACAAAAAACCTCTGAGCATGGAGATGCACGGTCTCTCTGGGCAATGCATTACTTTCATCATCATGAAAAGGTTTCTATTAGGGTTATTAGTAGAAAGGTGTAACCTCAGCAGCAGTTGCAGGCTGTGTTTTGCCTACATTCCACCAAAAGCTCATGACACAGGAGTCTGTACCCTCCTTGAAAGCCCACAACATGTCCTCTGCTTGGGGCCAGCAGCAGAGCACCCACATTTGCCGTTTTCCCTTTGGTGAGCCTGGCAGAAAGAACACTGCAACTTGGTGGATGCTGAGCATTGTTTGCTCCACTCCACTAATCAACTTCCTGCAGTCCAGTTGTGATTTGTTTCTAGGGATTTCTCTTTTCTGTACTCGATACTGCTTATTCAAGCTTTAATCAGGGCCTAGATTGAGCCCCCTGGTTGTCCTTCACTCTGTGCTGCCTGCAAGAAGGCCACATGTGCTGGAGAGCCACAGCTGCAGCTGAAGAAGCCCATCAACTATTGACATGCAAAGGAAGTCAGAGACTAGGATGTATTCAAGGACTAGGACTAAACGTAGTTTCCTAACCTCATGTTGTAATAGTGACAAATGCCACCAACTAGTAACTAAAAACATTCACACCACAGGGGCAAAAAAACAGGGACTTGTCCTAGTGCTGTTTCAAAGTTCATTTCTGTTCTTTCATCTTGCTTCCTCCCACCTCTCCTGCACTTTTCCAGCAGTTTGTTCACTTTGGTGGCTGCTGACCGCTGTTCTGCCTCCCGGGATCTGATGCAGCAAGAGGGGCTGCTCCAATGGTCCTGGCAGTGAAGCTGTGTCTGCCTGTGGCCGAGCTGAAAGGCAAGACTGAGTCGAGTAATTGAAGCACTTGGCTGAATTGAAGAGCTTGACTGCTCACTTATTTTGTGAAAGGAGCTGAGGCACATTTGCATCTCTTTGTATCTCACACCCAAAGGGAGTTTGCTTAGCTGGAGCTGGGAGGCTCAGTGATAACTTCCCTTGTGTGGAAGGAACAAGCTATGTCATGCTCAGATTGCAGTGTGGCAGAGATAACGCCTGGGATGTGTCTGCCCACACACAGCAGAAACAACCACTGTGTTCTTGCCTGGCCCTTCCTCCTTCGAGGCTTCTGGCTCAGTCTGGCTCTGCCCAGAGGAGCAGCCCAGAGCTCTGCAGTGCCAGCTTCTGCTACTGGCATAGCAGGGATGGGAGACTGAGAACACTTCACTCTCGTTTCCTCCCTGATCCATCAGATTTGATCCTAATAGTGGCATAATATTTATCTATTTGCTTTTAACATTCTTTGCAGCACCTTTATTTTTTTAGAAAAGGTTAGGTGCTTTCAAGCTGTGCACAAGCATTTGACGAATGCCATTCTTCCATGTGATGCTTCACATTGGTAGACTGGTCAGTCACCACAACCTGCAAGTCCTAATAGCATTACTGACTAGCAGATTGTTTTGTGACCTCCTTTGCTTTATATTCTTCCTCAGGTCAGGCTCAACACACAGCCTGGGGAAAAAGAAGGGGCAGAAAGGAGTACATAGAACAGGCGACTTGCCTACTGAGTATTTGCCTCATCTTGCTTGCTTGTGTTCTGCCATAGTTAGGGCTGTTGAAACTGAAGATTTTTGCATGTATGAAGTTTTCTAGCTGATCTAGTCAGCTAGAAAGTCCCTCATGGAGGCCAAATATCTGAGAGCTGCACCATATTCTGCTAACTGTTCGAGCACCAAACAAGAAATTGCCTCCTTGATGAAAGCTTGGTGAGGTTACGCCTGTAACATGGAAATGTGAATCTCCTTCTGTGGTTTTTCTTTGAGTGCTTCCCTGGCCTAGAAGCAACAGGCAAACCAGCATTAGTTCCACAGCTCTGATTTGTTTGGTCTGACTTTGCAGTTAGAGCTCAGTTCCCCACTAAAACCCTGTAGTTTTTAGTCATATTTGTTTTTTAAGTGAGCCATCTTTATTACAGTCAAAATATGAGTCATAGCTTACATAGGGGAGAGTCATAGGAATCACAGCATGTAGTGTGGGTCTCTGGTCTGCTGTAAGATGTCCTCCCCAAGTTCTGCAGTCTCAGGCATGCTACCTGCATCCTGTTGTCTTTGTGGCTGGAGTGGGCAGAAATGATGGGAAGTGCCTCAGAGAAAGGTGCTGGCAGGCAAAGACATCCCAATCTGAGTTCAAGAAAAGGCAGACAGGTTCTTCACACAACAGTCACTGGAGGAGCTGCAGCAGTCCTGGACAAGAGCCCTTGAGGTGTCTTCCCAGCAATCCAGGGGCCAGCAGAACAGGAAAAACCAGGGCTGCTTGGTGTGAGATGCCAACCATTTCACGATGAGAAAAGGGAGAGACAGAACGAAACTGCATGTAAGTGCACACCAGTCTCTCTCTCACTGAAGTTTCTCAAGTAGGAAGTGGCAGAGTAGTCTTGGAGCATGCCTGTGGGAAAACAGAAAATTTTTCTTAAACTTCATGAGGTATTGGGGTTTTCTGGTGGGGGAGGGAGGTTAAGGGATACTCTCAGTCTAGTCTGTTTTAAAATTTTTAGTGCTTATTTTTAGTGCTTTTATACAGGGCAGATTTGAAAAGATCAAGTAGCAGTGTCTAAATACACAGATAAAGGCTGGATCAGTTTCACAAGGCGCTGAAGTGAGTTACATGCTGAATTTTTGCTGGCTTCTGTACTTCACTTCTATCCTCACGTGAGGGGGGAAAACCAGCAAGGTTTCCCCTTACATAGCTTTGTGCTTATGGGCTTTTAACCACAATCAGTTCTAATCAGGAGATCTGAAGGGAAGAGGCCATGCTTTTTAAAGTGCATCTCTTTGGGATGGGAAAGAAAACCGAAGAATTCAAGTCCTTTGGGACCTGAGAAAAGGCTGCAAAACAAGAAAACGGGCCTAGATTTTTCAAAGCCACCACAGAGCTGGCTATGGAGGGCTGGCAGAGATCTCCCCAAGGGCCTGGAGCTTGTGGGGTGCCCAGATGGCAGCAAACCTGGCAGGCCTGCCAGGAGTACAGGGCAGCTCTGTGCTCCAGTGGTCCTGGGTCAAGGCTCCAGACTGATCTCAGGAAAGGCTGGCTGACCTGCTTTTTGTCCCATTGCATCAGGTGCTGTGGCTGTTCAGTAGTTCTGCACACCCAGTCTTCAAGGCACCAGTGTTCATCGTGTAACTGCTACTGTGTACTCAGAGACATCCTTGTATGTAAGCCTTGTATGGAAGGCATGACCAAAAATTTCTTCCTGCAATGACTTCACAGATCAAGGCATTCAAAATTAGTAGCAACTTTTGAGGACACCTTAATCTTAGTGCCATCCACTTTCCTCCAAGTTCTCTATGGTCCTGGTCTGGAAACACATACCTGAAGCCGACAGGCAAATTGTGGGCTGTACAGCAATCCACTGTTTGTCCATACAAGGCCTTGGTAATCAAAGTATTCAGTGCCTTGTAAAGGTATTTATCAGCCAGTCATGCAGATACCTCTTAAATCCTAATACCGTGTTTGCACTCCTGCTATGGAAAAATGTTCTAATGGATTTGTTTTCACATTTTCAGGGAATGATGTCACATCACAGACAGAATCAGGATGCTTCTAAAATAATTTTTTTTTAAGAAATCAAAATATAGAGACATGAGATGTTATGCTTCTGGCCTGTCTGTAGCCATCTGTATATTTAACACTTTGTCTGATGGCAGCTGAAAGTTTCTGCTGCCACCATATCTATGCTGTGAGACAGTTCTGGTTTAATTTCTGAGACCAGATATATCAATAAATTAATTCTTATTTAACTGAAAAATCTTTGTTATCTGGACATGAATAAATCCAATAAAATAATTTTGTTTATTTGATCTAGTACTCTAGTTGATCTGAAGCAGTACTCCCCATCTGGGGCGCATCTGAGCTCAGGGTTTGGTAGTACTGGATGAGGTGGAAGCCTGGTTCAGTGCTCAGCACTGGTCATCTAAGTACAGATCCAAGAACAGGGCAGGCAGACAGGGTTGTTCCCCTAGAATACACCTGCAACAATTTGGTTTAGGGACTTCTTGACCAGAGGAGTCAGAATTGCATATAAAAACCTTCAGTTGTCTCTTTTCCAATCCTAATCTGGCCTTAATCTTACTTTTTGTACGGAAGCATGTTTTTTAAAAAATCTTTCCCACTGCTCTTCTCTGAGCCCCGTACTTTCTGCTAAGGCCTCCTGCAAATGGCAGGACCAGAAGTGCACAGTCTTTGGGATGCAGATGCACTGCTGTGCTATCCTCACATTCTCCATTGTGTTCACTACCCCTTGCCAAAGTATCCCTAACACATAATTTTCTAACTGCTATGGAACATCAACTAAGTTGACATTATTTTTAAGAACAGGCCCGAGAGCCCATCTTGATATAATGAGGTCAGCACTGTTTTTCCCATGTCCTTTATTTTGAAATTCTAGGTTGCAGTTTTCCTGCTGTCTTCTCACCTTGTCATTTGGTAGCATATGGTTGTTTTGCAGTTCTTCACAGATAACCCTTCCATCTTACTCAGTACATCCTCATGCCACCAGGAGGTTTGTCACATTTATTACTCACTCATTTGCCAGGTAATTTACTAAGTTCACCAAACATCACAGCCTTCAACACTCATCCCTCTGATACTGCCCTGGTGAACTCACTTTATCATGAAGGTTTGCTCCTTATTTCCACCTTTTAATTCCTGTCCTTTAATCATTCATCTGCTCATTCTCCTATGAGTTTATATTCTTAGGGAACCTTTGGGGAAGCAGCTTGCTTCGTGACCCTTCAGTAGGATAAGCAGGTGCTTGTATGCACTGAGCCTTTTTTGTCCATGCACTTCATGGCCACTTCAAAGGCTTCTGATAGAGTTTCCAGCAAGAAGGCAATATGGGAGGTGGAAAGTGAGAGAGGCAAGGAATGTGCCAGTATTACTGAAGCAGTACTCTCTTCTACAGACACCCCAGTGGGTACAGAGTTCATCCAGGATGCTGGAAGACTCTGCTTCATTGCCTCCTCTCTTCAAGGGGATTTGATGTTGCAACTTCCAGGGAAGCATCCCAACTACCAGACTATTAGCTTAGCTTCTATTTTCTCCCAGCTTTTCTTGATAGATATACTTCATTTGGCTTAAAATATGCATTGACTCAGGAATGGGAATTTATAGCCTGGTGACTGTCCTTCAGGTTCTATTTTATCCACTGCTGTTTCAGTGAGTATTGGGTTTCTCCAGTTGAAAGTGGAACCAATGGCAATGAAAATGACTGACAGAATTGCATGCAGCCCACACATGAGGATGATTGAGAGTGAGAGATGTAGAACTGAAAAGGCTTCTTTCAACTACCTCCTTCAAAGTGAAGTCCCAGTCTCCATCATCCACTGGCTCCTTTTCCTCCCAGAGAACACCTAAACTATTGAACAGTCTTGCAGTGTCTTCAGACACTTTGATGCACATGGGAAAAAGGTTGGAGAGAGAACCACTGGAAGTGGGACAATGCAGATATGTGCATGCCCAGAACTCCTACTATGGTGAAAGGGATGGGCACCTAACATCTAGCAGGTAAGTTGAAAGGAGAGACACAAGAAACAGGATTACCAAATCCTGTGCTGCACTTGGAGAAGTTGAAAAATCCAATTTAAAAAAACAGCACGGAGAAAAGGCAAGTTTGAGGCACACACAGTTGTCTTGGGTGCAGGACCTGCAACTAATCCTTGAAATCAAGAACAGGACAGCAGGCAGAAAAATAGGTGAGGAGGTGCTGAGAGGCATGAAGAGCTCCCAGCCAGTGTGATGTCCTGGGAGCCCCCTGTTAACCCCTCACCATATCTGAGAGCCCACAGTGCTCTGACAAGCTGCAAGCCAGTTTCAGCTCCACTTTTTTGGCCAGTGCCCGGGCTAGATCTTCAAACCATTTCCCTTTCTTTTGGATGTCACTGCTCTGATGAGCATGTGTCTTGTGGATATTCAGGACCCTCTGCAGAGGAAGGGAAAGCAGGGATGAACACTACCAGGTGGTGGGGAGGACAAGGATGTGGCTGAAACCAGGTAGGTACAGGAGGGTTACAATGAAGTCAAATGACAGCTGATCAGCAAGGAACTGTTTTACCTTTAGGTTTACAGTAATGGTGTAAAGCTCTGGACAGAGGCCACTTACCCAGCTGAGCCCTTTGGCACTTCTGTCCTTAGAACCTTGCAGATGCAAATCACAGCGCTCTCTTGCCCGGGCAAAACAAAGCACTTGCACTTATTCCTGAGAGACTAATCCTGCTGTGTTCCCTGAGGATGAGCTAGGCACAATGAGACTTTTTTTGTAACTATTGTCTGTGATAAAACCAGAAACCCTTCGTAGGTTATTAGCAGATACAATGATACTCTAATGCATTTTGTAATTCACTTTTTATTCATGAGGCCCGACAGCTATTTTCACAATGTGCTTCAGGACTGCGTGGTCTCCATGGAGAGGTTTCTTCTTGCTGTGTCAGGTACTTTGGATATTGAGAGATGATTAAAAAATGTTTGTGCGTGGCAGCTTTCCCCCATGTTTTTTAAAAAGGTAGAAGAAAGCAGTAAAATATTGCCAAGGCAGAGCCAGGAACTTGGCTTCAGGACTCTTTTTTATTCTCTTTGTCCTCATAATAATTTGGACCTAGCTGCTTCTCCCATCACTACTATGATTTCTTCAGATGTACTCAAAGCTCTTGGAAATTGCCAGGTCCAAGTAGCTTTTGGAGTGCCACAAGGTTGATTCTGTTGCACATTCCAGTCACTGCACTTACCAAGCATCCAGTTCTAGGAACAGCCTTGCAATGGCTGGGAGCTGCTCAGATGGTGGCAAAAGCCCCTTGACTTGGAGGATTGTCAGCAGTGGAGAGGATATCTGATCCATGCCGGATGAAGTTAATAGGAAGATCTGCACTGAATTCAGGATATGCTGGCTCACATCGGGTAGGATTTTGGCAGCTTGCATGGCTGTCAGATTGCAATGTTATATGCCTTCAATGGCAGACAGGAACTGGGAGAAGAGCAGATTGTGGCCTGCCAGGCAGCTGGGAAGTAGCCTGATGCAGTAGGAGGGATCACACATGGCTGAGAACACCAACTGGTGTAATGATGAATGGGAGGTGAGTAGGAGCCATGAAATACTAGCCTTGTCTTTAGCATGTTGTTCTGACCATGTCGCCCTGAGATTTGCAGTCTTTTGATGTTTTTATTTTTGTGATGGAGTTTTTCACGCACTTTTTGTAAACATAGTTATGTTTGGCTAACCGTTTTTTTTTTGTTTTCATTCTTTCTCCTGAGGCGGAGAAGTTTGATGGACTTTTCATCTGACCGGTGTGGTTGGAGAGGTGGTAACCTCATCCTCCAATCCAAGGTCATTCCTAGGAACATATATGTATATGAAGTAAAATAAACAGCCTGGGGCTTTTCCTGGCTTCTTTCTGTCCTGAACTAAGCTGGGTCTGCATGGTTCTTTCGTGTCCAAGTACGACATGACCATGATCTGAAAAGGAAAATAAAATAACAGACCACTGGAAAGATAAAGAATGTAACACCTGAGAAATGCTTGGCAACCTTTGCAAAGCAATGTTTACATACAGGGTCAAAGAGGTGTTAGAAGTATTTTTTCTATGGCAGCTTGGTTAGGACTTCTTCTAGCTGAACACTGGTCCAGTGAACACAGCAAGATCTTTAACCTTGACCACAAGAAATCAGGCCATATTCTGTGTAAGTGCATGTCACAGAATGTGACCAGAACGTGTTTTCAGTGTGTCTCACAGCTGCTGTATTTTAGTGGGACTGGTGCTCTGTACCAGGCTACTTCCAGTTGCTGCTGATTCAACCGCCCTCAAGGTTTCAGGCACCCCTGAAGGCTTTTCTAGCTGGCCCTGCAGGGCACTCTGTCCACTCTCTGCCGCCGGTAGCTGAAAGTACATGTGGATGCAGGCGTGGAAACTTCTCAGTGAGACATGCAGCACTGGACTGGGCAGCAGGCTCCCGGTGGGATCAGGTGAGCAGTCCTTCCCTCGCTGTGCTTCGTTGCCCTGTGGTAGCACGTGCAGGGCTCCTCTCGCTGTGGGTCGCAGAGTGTCTCAGGGAGCAGCGTGGAGAAGGCTGGCAGGGAAGATGTGCAGAGCTTCTTGGCGGCAGGGAACAGAGACTCTGGTAAGCCACGTGGAGGACTATTTTCCTTTCCCACGAAGTAAAAGGAAAGAAAAGGAAAAGGAGGCTCCTTCAACCTCCCCTGCGCTGGGAAGGGCCGTGAGGGCTGGGAAGGGGCGGAGCGCCCTCTGCTGGCGCCTGTCGCCAGCGGCAGCGGGGGCTGCCCGGCCCGGCCTGTGCCGTCACTTTGAGGGCGACAATCTTGGACAAGCCAAGTTTCACGTCTCTCCATCAGATTCCCGGTGAGCGCAGTGGGCACAAGAGCTCGGCTTTGTGAAGTGTTTTGAAACCTGCTTGTAAAAGATGTCGTGTAGGAACAGTGCTCTCTGCTAATAAAAACCGCTGTGCAGGAGCATGTTACTGCTGTAATGGTGAAATGAGGTGGTGCAGCCACACTTGAGGACTGCGTTGAAGCCCAGGTGCAATAAATCGCTCTCCGTTGCGGACCTAAATCCTGTCTGCTGGGAAAAAGATCCCAAAGCCTACAATTATCATTTTTAATCTGTGTGTCCACACGTTACTTCCAAAATAAATGTTGCATTTTCTTTAAGAAACCAGGGCTGATTTATCTTTGTTTTTCAGCTGTGTTTCCCAGCAAGTAAATGCTATTGATATTACATAGCTGTCATGAGAAAGAAGACAACATGCTGGTAGTTTGGCAGCAGTTCCCTGGTAAAAGAAAGCATGTAATGATCTTATTGCATGATTTCCGTATTTTCCTCTTGTTCCATATCTTCCACAGATGCAGACTGGATATTAAAAGAATTGCACATCCTGGTTTTCTAGCAAAACTCACTTTCCTCAAGAATGTTCCTTTAATTTTCTGTAAGTGGCAGCTCTGCTCAATCCCTGTTTCTCCTCCTACCTTTTTAAGGTTGTAAGGAGTTTTAGATGTACAGTGTGATTGTCATAGGCCATTTTCCTCCTGCTGTGCTGAATCAAGGCTGTAGACAGCAGAGTTTCTTCTCAGCGGGTAGAATCAGCTGTCAAGCGATAAGAAATGTGCAGTTTCTGCTTTTTACATCCACTGTTGTGGACTAATGGATGTGTTCGCTAATCTTAAAGCAGCAGCAGAAGCAGAACATACCCCAGCTGCACTTTAGTGTTTCTTGGGATGAAGTTTTCAGTTGTTCAGCTGGGTGTAAAGTGGAGGTGGGGTCACTTTAACCAATAAGCGTCGTCTGTAAAATTGCTGCTGCAAATGTTCATCAGCTAAAAGAAAATTGCTGACTGTTTTTTGAGGCTTTCAGTTATGTAAGTAAGGTAAGCGTAAAAATAATGCTGGAATGCTTTATCTGGTTTGCTTGCAGGGTTTACGAAATAGAGCTTTTGCCTGATTAGGAGGTTCTTTCCTAGGGGCAGTTGGCAGCTCACTGAACCCAAGGAGCAGCTGGGTGCTGTGTGTGGCTGCCACTGCTGCCTGGGACCACAAATTGGGAGCCACACCAAGTACATTGGTCAAAAAGAAAGGGCAACAGGAGTAGGTGTATCCTCTGTAGGCCTGTGCCCCAACAATGTCCTGAAGGCCAGCCTGTCTACGTCTATTGCTATCACCATCAAATTCTTTCAGCCCTTTTTCTATGTAGGCTCAGAGCTGAAGCACTCAGCTGTATTCTGTTGAGCAAGCTGAAAAAGAACAAGCAGTTTGATGAGTGGTGAAAAATTTGTCCTTACAGATTTGGCTGAGGAGCATTCTATCTCTGCGGTCCCCCCCAGAGATAGAATGCCCCCCTCCAGGGCAAGAGGAGTAAAGGCAAGACAAACAATTTAGTAATGAAGTTGTATGTAGTGAGCCCTAGCCTTCCTGGCAACAACCAGCAAGAATGGAAGACAAAACTTAATTCACCCGCTGCTGGAAGCTCATTCTTCTGCACCTATCTCATTTCTGCTAAAAGTAAATGTGGCTCAGCAAAACTGGAAGTATTCCCAAAACCTGACTTCTTTCCTGCCTTCAAAAAGGAGGTGAAAGAATGCCAACAGGTAACCTGCCAAGCTACTATCCTTCTCTGATGGATTTGCTTCTTCCATCCTCATTATCCTTCTGCTCGTAAGAAATGTTTTGAGAATCTAATTCTTGGACTCTATGAGAGCAAGTGCAATTCCCTGATGTCCTGCTAATGCTGTTGTGGAGAAGAGACTATATAGTACCAGTGGCAACTCGTGCAGAGACCTGCCTGTCCTCCTGGAAGCCGCAGCACTTCACACCCTCACTACTGCCACAATGACATGAGGTTGTTCCTTATCCTATATAGTATTTGCAAGTGCTGCAGCCCAGCAAGGAGGATGCAGGGTATTTAAACACAGAGGTGTTTCTCTCTGCTCAGCAAATGCAAGATATTTCAGGTCCTCTAGCTGTTCTTCTTGGGCAGACCATGAGGAACCAAAGGGCCTGTCAGGAGGCCAAAGGCTATGCAGTCAGTAAGGCTGGTCCAGAAATCACATTGTCATTCACGACAACACATCATCTCGTTTTCCTGCTGGGCTCATCCTTCAGTTCAAAATGACCTCTTTAGCCACCTCTGATGGGTCATGTTCCTCTGCTCCATGGAATTCTCAGCATTTGAAACCAGGTTGAAAAGGCTCATCAGTCCTACAAGTACTTGGCAGTCAGAGCATAGCCAGCACTGTGCAGTGTTACAGAGCAGAGAACAAATATGTTTGTCATTGCAATTGGGAATCTTTACACCTTCCTACAGCCATTTGTTCATTGGACCACCACCTGTGGAGCAGTTTCATAAAACTTAACACCATAGGTCTGAAATAAACATGTTTTTCGTACATCCACATTGCCAAGGTGAGTAGATTATAAATTATGCAAAAACACAGTGAGTTGAGTGAGTGGTCCATGACAGGCCAACTAGCCTAAGTCGGAAGAACTGTTAAAGCCTATGCGAATTTGGAGAGAAGGAGTGGAGAGAGGCTGCTCCTGCCTAAAACCTTACTTTAATGATGTAGTCGCAGCATGCTTGGAATGGGTTCCCCTGACTACTTACCCTTCTCCTGTAGCCCAGGTCCTTTCAGGGGTAAGAAGCCTTTTGTCTGGGAAACTCTAACCCTGAAGTGATCCCAGGCTCCAGCACTCCCCCAGATCTCTGCCATGGTGTGTTCAACATCTTTTCAGAAGCTCGGGAGAGCAGAGAAGTTGCCTGGTATTGACAGACCATCTATGCACTATGAGAGAGCAAGGCATCAAAGAGCTCCAGTCTCAGTTTCTGGTTAGAGAACAATGCTTGCCGTGCTTTGTTATGCGCCAAACTGAACCACCTGGTGTAAGGCATTGGGGATGCTTCAAGGAGGCACCATCAATTATAAATCTGTGCAGCACCTTATATAATTCAGATGAACTTTCCTGATGCTCTCACAGCCATTGCAGTATAAAGCTATCAAATAAAAATAGTAACAATACTCTCCTTTAACACAGCAAACAGAATAGTGTTGTGCACTCTTGGCTAAAAGTACAAGGATTAGATCATGAACTAAGAGCTGTTTTGGCAGAGGGTGGCCTGGAGTCTTTCTAGTCTCCTGCAAAGTATATTTGAGGGTCAAGCCTTAATTGGCTGTTTTACATGAGGAACACAGAAGTCTTCTCTTTACATCCGGGGCTGCATGTGAAACAACACACTTTTTAAAAAGACCTCCCTTAGGTTTATCCAGTTGCAGAAAGGGGTAGGCAAAAATCCAACTAATTCTCAGTAGCCTCTATTGTTCAGTGGTTTATTGCTCAGGCTTACTTCCTCCCAAAATAGTGCTGTACTTAGTTACAACCTTAAAGTATTTTTATAAACCGCATATGCTCTGACCTTGTCCCTCCTTTGAGTTACTGTCCTCCCCCCAAGGGACTCAGCAATTAACGTTTCAGAGCTGATGCTCATGAGACTGGCCTGGACTGCCTGCTGGGGTGAGTCAGCAGAGCAGGAGTGCTTCTGCCCCAGCTTCACATCATCTGTTTGCAGAGCCCCTGGTATTGACTGATACAAAAGCCTGCCTGGCTGTGCCTGGTGCCAAGCACATGAAAGGGAAGGACCAGGGCATGGACAGAAGCAGATTTTCCTGGCCCTCATCTATCAGTATATTGTGGTGATGCTTTATGGGAATGTGCGTTCAACACACAAGCTTTGATATGCTGTACTACTCAAAGTAAGGACTTCTTTTATTCATAGCCTGGTTTCATGCAGTCAGACTAGCTCAAATATATTTGCACTGTGCTACTTTTGGTGTAACAAGCCCTACCTGCCCCCAGCTGTGGCAGCCCCATCATTGCACCATGTCCTCTCAGCTGGGTTGGCTGACTGGGGCTCCAGACCCACTGGTATCAGCCTGGGCACCCTCGGGTGTCCAGGACAGGGACTGTGCAACTGTTCAGCCTTTGTAGACAGGCCCAAGGCAAGAAGCCAGCATTCAGCATTATGAGTAACACTGTACGGGGTGCAGCTCTTGTGTGGGTTCAGACCTGATTTCCGAACTGCATCGTGTCACTTGGAGTTGGAGCAGCTGAAGACGGGACGTGATGGGATGTGATCTCCCCCAGGGACAGGGGTATGCATCCTTTGCTCAAACACCTCCACGCTAGGTTTCCAACGCATTTCTGCTAAGGAAGTGTATAGTGCCTGCTGCTTGCCCCCACTGGGTGGAGCAGCTCCCTGCTTAATGTCTGCTGCCTGCGCATCCCAGTCCTGAAAGGGTGAGTTCCAAAAAATGACGGAGAAAGCAGAGGCAGACAAGGGGCAAGGCAACACTGAATGAAGAACTGCTTCTGGCCAGCTAGAGCAAAGCTGAATTTTACCAGAAAAAAAGGCTAGCATATAATATAAAAACAAGGTAGGGAAAAGTCTCCATGAGCAGCTATTGATTGATCAAGAGCCAGTACAGGGCTCTAAAGCCCCTTTAAATCTGTCTTTAAGAACAAGCAAGCAAACATAAAAGCTGAAGCCCTCACAAATGTTACTATTGTAAACCCCGTGACCACATTAACTAAGTGCTGTAGCACTTAAGGAAGGGCATCAGCCACTAAGGGCTCCATGGCTATGAAAAGAACTAGTCAAGATGGCTTAATCAAAATAATTCTCTGTAAAATTTGGATATTAAGGTGAATATTTAGGAAAGTTTTAAGTTTTTATTTTAGCAACAAAAGTAAACAAAGCAATGAAAATTGAAGCAATTTGAGAGGTAATTTTAAAAATCTGAATGTAGGGAGGTTGCTTTATTTATTTGCCTAATAAACCCCTGATTCCTCCATTTATTCTCCTCTTCAGGTAAAAGATTGCAGGGAATTTTTTAAAATGTTGGCTACCTAAAAATGTCAACTTCGATAAATTTTCTTCATCTTTATTATGATTACCACAAAAGGAATTAACAAATTTAAAACATATTTCTCCTTTCCACAGTAGGGTCAGGAAGACATCCCCACATGCTTCCTGTCACAGACAGAAGCATTTAAAGAACACGCAGGAGCTTTTACAATCTCTTCTCTTTCATTTCCCCTGAAGTTGCATGAAGCATCTAGAGAAAAACTCCACAAGAGTGAATGATGCTGCAGCTACCAACAGCTCCATCCCATGGAGAAGGTGTCCAGAGAAACAAGACCCAGGATACTCAGGGCTTGCTAAGCACTCTAGGATCTGTGGTAAGGACGTTCACCTTCGGTGTTGATAAAGAAATTACTCTCCCCTTACTCCTTTTTCTGGGTAGCAGCTCTGCATCTCATATCTATAGATCTGTTGAACCAGTTGTCTCTTCTTCTAGACCTTTCTGTTGAAGCAGATGTAGCTTAACTCCACCCTAGCCAAACCCAACACAATATGATAAAGCTGTTCTGATGGGACCCCATGAACTCGGCCCAGCTAAAAAATATCTTCATGTCTCATTAAAAAGGTATAGATATCAAAGTCTTCGAGGTGCTGTGAGTCTTCATTAACAACAGTGAACATTCTGGGTCCAGAGTAACTACTGTTTTCCCGTTATTCCCATGGCAGAAGGACCATTAAAGATGAGAGAACAGCTGTAACTAGAACATTAGCATCAGGAGTGCTGCTGCTGCATTTTTCTGGCCCAGCAGTAGAAACAACAGAGAATCATATTCTCTTTCTTCACCACTGCATTTTTTTCCAGTGCCCAGTGCAAGCCAGAGAGCTGTCAGTTCCTTTCTCAGTTAAACTTCCAGCTTTAAAACTGGACTGACCTGTTTGCTATCTTTTATGCTGTAGGAATTTCTAGTAACATGGGAGGAGGAAATCTAACCCACTTACAGTTCTGATTTAAGCCGTTTCCGAGCAGGAAAAAAGCTAAAAGCATTTCTTTAGCTGCGGTGATCAATGTGGAGACCATGGCAAAGGTCCATTCTGTGTTTTGAGAAAAATACTTCTTGTAACTTAATTGCACGCTTTTGTACTGTAACACATTTTAACTTCTGGAAGTAAATTTTCCTGATGTGGGAAGTAGGAGGTAGACATAACTCATGAATGGTCTTTACAGGAGTGAATGGAGTTAACCCCAGAGTAGGATGTCATACCCATGAGCAGAGAGCAGCTTCTATTAGCATATAGTTGAAGGAGGCAGAATATGCAGAAAGCAAAGGAAATGGCATATCAGGGTGCTGTGTAGGAGCTTGACTACCTGGGACAGGGAGGGAGATGGGATTCTGGGTATTGGGCAGTAGAGAGGTAATTAGGACATGTACTTCAGGGGCAAGCTTCCTTTATGGACCCAGGGCAGCCACTGTGTCCAGTGCAGGGAGTAAGCAGAGACCCTCTACATGACACTGAATGATCTTCTGGCAGTTTAGAAATGCATTTCTATTGTCACAGAACGCCTGCGTATCAACACCTTCATCACTCATTCAAGTAATTTGGTTTCTCATCGAATCCTCCTTGAAGTGTGTGGTGCAGGCAAGGGAGGACAGCATGTTAAAATTCTTTTGCTGCTTAATTTCCTTCAGTGGATCCTTCCCTGAAGAGCTTCTAATGAGACTGACCTTTATTAGCTAATTAGGCTCATTGAAATGGCACAATCACATTTAGGTTTTTTTCCTTCTGTGCATATTCCAGATTAAGTTCTCATCATTAGGCAGGTTGGAAGGGGACTTGTAACCATGTGTGAAGGTCAGCAGTGCATGGTCCACCTCATCTCCTTGCCACAGCTACTAAAATTGGCAGGGAAGCTGTGCCACATGGTGCCAAATAATGGGTTTAACTACACAAGTGATAGTGTTAACTTAATTTTGTAACTATTTTTAGTGTGTTCTATGCTTATGTATGTGCAAAACAGTTGCTATATGGCAGAGACCAACCCAGTTTTTACAAACAAATTCAGCATTAACACTGTGGTACAGAAAAATCACCCTGTTACAAGATCAGTCCAGTCCATCAGGCTGTGCTCTACTGTCCTGCTTGAACAATGAAGTTCTGAAGGTTTAACAAGTATTGGAGTCCCTTCAAGTTGTTCTCAGTCCAGCTGCCCCATGGGCAGGCTCCAGGTTGGTCATGGTGGGCACTGCTTCCAATCTTTGATAGCTCTTCCTGAAGATTCCTTCTTGATTTCATCCATCTTTTCCCATATCCAGAGATGGAAGTGGCACACACAGCAGTGTGGCATGTAGTACTCACCAGCTGGAAAAGCCATGTAACCATGAGATGATACTTGATTCCCGCATCACCCTCTTCTGATCTGGGAGCATCAGTGTACCATGTACTGTACCATGCTTTACCACTTTACAGGGAGCAAGAAAATCACAGTACCTATCAGATGAAACCAGTTCCACATATATCTGCTGTTTTAGAAAAGAATTCTTACAGGATTGCCCCATGCTGAGGAAAAAAGGAAAGAAAAGGTAAAATTTCCTTTTGATCATCACTGCTAACTGAAATCTTCTGATGCTGCTGTTGTTGGTTTCTTAAAGACTTGATGATTTCCTGAGGGTCTAAGCATGAATCAGTTTTATGATCCAACCTTGGCACCTCTTGCTGTTGAGAAGTTTGAACTGTGCTGTAGACACTGGCACAGGACCCCATGGCTGATTTCCCCTTAAGGATGAATGGGAAATTTTCCTGTGCTAAGGCTCAGACCCAGTAAATTGGGGAACACTTCAGCCATCCACGCAAGCACTTTAAGCATGCATTTAACTTAGGGGCATTGTAGTCCTCTTGCCTTGCACACTTGGCTATCTTTTTTCCTTCATGAGGACAACTTATAACAATCATCTGTAATAGGAGAGTTTTCCAATAGCAAAGCCACTAAAAAGAGGGAATTACAGCAGTGTAAGAAAAACTTAGTAAATACCTTGTGCTTAATAGTATGTGCCTCGGCTGCGACATACGCATTAAGTCAATCTTCAGGGAATTAATTCTCCAAGGTCTCAATTTTTTCTCTTTTGTGCAAAAGCAAACTGTGTTTCATTAACCTTTTTGTACGTATAGGATTTCCATACTGCTCAATCCCTTCTTTTTATCTTGTGTACTGTGGGCTATACATGGTGTTGCTTCATCAGCCTACCTTCCCCTGTGCTCATCTTGAGCTGCAGGACTCGCAGCGTCCTTTTTGAAGGGCCAACACCAGTTTGCAGCTAGTGCATTCTACCCACATGTGGCTCCAGAACATCTTCCCTGCTCTCTCCTTTTTAGGGGGTTTGATGTGTTTCAGCAGTGTTTGCCTGCTGACAGTAAGTCAGATTTATATTTATATGCATTAGTGTAGCAGAGAAATGAATAAATGTAGCTCCCAATCTGCTTTCTCTAGGACATTTGCATTGTTAATGTCATTCCCTTCCTGCTGTGTCTGCTCCTCACCTCTGGAGCAGCATGGCAAGTGGGGTAAGGATAGAACGTCTGAACCTCGTGTCAGCTAATGACTGAGGAGCAAGACAGGTGGCAAAAAACCCAGGGTGTTATGGTGAGGTGACTTACAGCATGGTTGAATTACTGTGAGTAACCCTGGTAATGTGCAGTTAGTGCAACAAAGTTACTTAGAAAGATTCTGTTAAATTTCTCTATTAGACTGATTGCTATGATTTGCTGGGGACTAGATGTACTTATGGAAGCTTTCCCAGCAATTTCCTTGCTTAGCAGCCCTACTTTTTGGAAAGGCAACAGAAAGCTGTGTGTTCAAGGAGAGGGCTGAAAGCATTACAAGGCTGACAATAAATGCAGGCCTTTTCATGACAAAATCCACTAACTGTAGAAAGCACAAAGATTTCCAAAAAACCCTGGCTGAGTTATCCCTCCATGAGGTGGGGGAACTACAGTGTCTGCCAGAGCCAGTGGCTAATGCAGGTTCCTGGCAGGGCTGAGCAGCTTAAGAACATTTTACTTGCTGCTGGCTAAACCAGAGAATCATTTCACATTTGCATGTGTCCGCTGGGAACAGAGAGGGATGGATTAGGGCACAGACATAATACCATTTCAAGCACATTCCCATTCTGGGAGTGATGTTATTTGCTCTGAATTAAACCAACTTGGAGGCATCGTGCTGGCTCTCCCTAACAGAGCCAGGAGAGCCGGGCACTGTCACACACAGATGTCCCAATGCGCACACCTTCAGGACCAGCAGCTGCCTCAGCTCCATCATGGGGACTCCTAGGGGCGTGGCACCAGCTCATTCCTGACTGATGTGACATCACCTGCAAACCCCCGGAAATGTTTACAACATAGGTTGTTTTTATTCTCCTTTCAGAGTTGGTATAAAATTCCTTTATACAAGCATTTGAACTCTGATCTGCACTCTTAATTTACTGCCCTTCTTTATACTTATCAGAGACGTGGAACACATTTTCTTATTTAATGTGTGACCTGAAAGATATTCCTGTTTCGCCAAGAAAGTTTATGGAAATGGTGCTTCCTAAAAACACAGGGACAATGGCATAGACTGTCTATAATTTATACTCTGCACTCATTCGAACTCACACTAACCACTGCAGCAAAAGAACTCATTTGCCATAAAAAAAGATTAGATATCAGTTTGTTTTCATGTTCTCTTGGTAACACTCTATTGTGACTATAATAGAAGTTTGTTATGATCTACAGTTTAAATTATTACCCGTTCCACAGCTCATCTTGCTGCTTATTTGTGTCACCAAAATCTTGGAGCTATTTCCTGAATGTCATCCATTGGTGAACCTTCTCAGTAAAAATACCAGAAGACAGTTAGAGATGACATTCACCAGAGTTCAGGGGTGCAATATGTATTTTTATTACCAGGGAGTACCCTGTTTACACTGAATTTTCCTGACCGTTGTTGGCAATGATGGTCATAGCTGATTTCTTAAATGTAAGTTAGGTCATCCACAGTGGCATCCCATTGGCTTTGTTGCTTCAGTGGAGCTCCCTGTAGGAACAAGAGATGACTCCCCTATGAAACTATGCTCTCTCAGTGAGTGTTTCTCCAGTATGGAAAATTTTCTGCATGGATCTTCTGAGATCCACAACTACCAGATTATTGCTAAATATTGCCTGGGTAAGGAGGAGGTGAAGCAAAGAATCAGGCTAAGGGACACTTGTAAGAAGAACTGACAGGATTTGTGTTGGGGTTTGTATTGCTCATGTTGTTACTGCAGTAACTCCCACTTGAATGTATGTAGATTTTGGAGGTGATAGCCTTTATCTTGCTCCCTTCCTCAGTGCTCCTTCACAAAATCTGTTTGCACCGAGCCCCAAAATAAATATAGCTGGTGACTGCAGGTTGACAGCAGGATTTTGTTTCTCTTTGTAGACAGACCAAGATGTGCACATGGCTCTATCTGAACATAGAACCTGGGACACAATGCAAACTGAGCTCTGCAGAGGTCTTAAACTTCACACTTCACAGCATCCCTCTTTCCATCCTTTCTGTTTTACTCTCACCACTTTTGTATGATTATTTCTTTGCTTTTTCATCTGGTTTATTTTGTATGAGTGCTAATGTTTTTGTTGCGGTCTGAAATATCTGAAAGTTAGTACTTCAGCTTAGTATATTTGCTATATTTTATATTTACAGCACTTCTGGATCCATTCTGAAAACCGTGTTTCAAGGATATGTGTTGAACGGGTGGTGGAGGGTGAATACCAGAGATTCTGCATCAAACAATTGCAGTCTTTGCCCACTGTTTAGACAAAAGCTGTAGAAAGCCCAGAGATTTGTTCTGAGAATTGTGAGCAGCCATTTCCAAGACATATAGTCTTATGGGTTTGACCTGCCTGAAATTTTTTTGAAACTGGTTTTGAGGTCAAACTATAAATAAGTCACTCAATAGTTCAGTAATGTGTTGGAAAAGCACTTTAGCAGTCTGAGGTAAAATACAGAGCTTTGAGCTAATCAAACCTATGATGCCTTTGGCTTTTGTCACTGGAGTAACAATGCAAGCTCTCTGTACAAGCAGGTCTGGGCTACTTTGGGGGTCAACATCTAGGTCTTAGATTTTGTTCTCACCTAGAGGAAAACCTGAAATTCTCCATCCTGAGATATCATGTTAGCATCAGGCATGTAGTTTCTGAGGTCTGATGTTGTTTGAATAGGATGATTTAGTATTTGCTCCCTACCTGTAGTATTTGGCTACAGCACCAGTTGCACTTTCCTTCGTGTAAGAAAATGATTTGGCTCCCAGGGCAGAGAGTGCAGGTGGTGACTGTCTGGTGCACAGCATCACCATGGGCCCGTCCTTTTGCTGCAGGGTGACTGGGCCACCACAGTCCTTTTTCACAACAGCTCAGGGAGCAATGCCAGCCCTGGGCCAACCGTGCAGCAACTCAGTGCCAGTGGGACGGAGCTGCCTGCCAGCATGTGGCTGAGGGGGTAGAAGTTCTCTTTGTCCTTTGCCATGTTTTCCACCCTAGAAAGGAAATCTGGCCCTAAAAGTCAAGGATATTTGATGTGCCAGTGGTGGCAGCAGAACTGAAAGCTGGACAGGATTCTTGGGATAGAACAGATAAGCTGTCTCTTGTCAGGAACATAAAGAGGCACTATAATCCCTCCTTCATCCTGTTTTCCACCACCGGCTGGGATAACACAGAAACAAAACAAAACAAAAAAGGAACTGTGAATCATTTTAACTAGGGCACTAATGCTTAATAAAATGTAATGCAGAATAAATTATCTTTAGGTCACCTCTTAGAAGAGCACACACGTGATCCCTGAACTGGAAAAGGATGGCTGGACTCTTTTTTCCCTCCATACAGTGCTTAGCCCTGCAGTCCTAAAGGGCAGTTATCTTCTCCCAGCTCTCTGGGAGCAGGCTCTGTCCTCTTTCCAACACTGGCAATAGCAGTGGCAGCTCTTAAATGTCATGAACAAATTCAGCAGGGGAATGCAGGGAAGCAGTTTTAGGGCAGCATGTGCCTGCTCTGCCTGTCTCTGCCCTATTATTTCATCCTGTGTGTTGCCTTGCTCTCAGATCATATGCCTCCTATATCTGCAGCAAACTTGCTTCAGAGTGGATCCCACCAGCTTCATCCCTCTGGCCAGCACTTCTGCTTTATGGAGCTCTTCTATGGTGGTTTTGCTATTCAGATAATTCTCTGAAGGGAGATCCATCACTTTCCAAATTCACCTGTCTCCCCTCTCTTCTTTTTACACTGTGTATGTATGTGTGTGTATATAAATGAATACACACACGCATGTATACATATGCATATATGTGTATTTGCCCTCTTCAAATATACACATATACCCTCACCAAGGGTAGAAGCAGAAGTTTGCTGGTGTTTCAGCTGGAGCTTGCTTCAGGCCAGTAAGTCCTGGCTGTATTTTCTCCTTGTGTTGAGGAAGAATCACAGGATTCACTGGCTGAGGATGAAGTTTATAACACACTGATTTAAGCAAGGGTGAAAAAAAATAAACAACAAATACCCACAACATTTTTCTAATCTTCACCAATCAGGACTAATGTACTCTGGTGAAATGATGGGGGAAGCTGGAATGCTAAGGAATACTAAAGAACACTAAATTCACCAATAAATATTTAAAAGTGGATGTGAAATGTCATTTTTCTCAGAAGAAAAACAAATCTTTGCAGCAGTGGGTAGAGTGGGAGAGAGGGAAGGAGGAAGAAAAAATGCATTTGTGTTCTGTAAAATTTTGAGCCTTTAAAGAAGGAGAATATTTCCTTTTGTGATGGATAGGACACTGGCAGATAACTACCTCAGTGCTTTAGTTAATTGTGCTGAAAGTCCCTTCCATTATTTAGATCTTGGGTTGTATATGCATTTTTTGGTCTCTGCTTTAATGCCCAAAGGGAAATGCCAGACTCTGCATGATCAGTTTGCTGAATGGCGTTATCTCATTCCACAGTTATGACTGTAAGGACGTGTTTTAGGTAAATAAAGAGCCAATTTTGTACTCTTCATAAATCCCCTCTGTTCCAGTGTCTTGACCAAAGGTATTTTAGTTAAGGTGATGCAGATAATTTATCTGTCCTGGCTTTACAGGATACATATGAGCAAAAAGTGACAGGAGCATGTTTTAAGCAGTAGCATACCATTTTACTTGGAATACACAGCCCTAGAAAGTTTGTTGACTATAAATATGACATGTTTTTTCCCAGTTAGCATGTGCGTGTGCAGAGTGGCACTTTGATCTTTTTCGTTCTTGGGTTGGTGTCACTCACTTGAACTCCAAACATAAAAGTTGACTCTTTTTTGTCAAGTAATCTTTGTATTTGTTTATACTTACGGAAAATAGGTTTTGAGCGCATACATACCTATTCAGTGTTTTCCACTCACTGCAGATGGAGGTGTGTTATGTGCTCATTTTGAAATCTCTTTGGCAAGAAAAATGTCAGCCAAACTCTAAAGATGGTGGAGAATCAGATAGTAAAGCATTTTTGCATTAAACAGCTTCTGTCAAGACACTTTATTACTCTGTCACCCGTACACAACACACCCCACAGCTGAAGCGTGTGATCTGCTTGCTGTCCTTAGTATGATTTCCACTACATGTTTTAGATCCATAAATCAGTCAATCCTTACCATCAGCACCTCACTTTGTGAGACCTACCTATGCTTTGTGACAGACACACCATTGTTACCAAAACTATTGGTCTTTCTTCCAGATCACCAAGCATGCTTTTATATGTACACACTCCAAACCTGCAAATGGCTGACTTTGATCATTTTGGCACAGAGGGTTGTGACCTGCCCAAGAATTTCCCTTCTGTGGTGTCAATACTGTAAAAATTCAAAATTTTGTTACTTCACTTTTCTTTTCAAATAAAACCTCAAGCTGACAGTAGCATTGTTTTTTCATGAGGGTATGGTCTACTTTTTCATTCCCAAGTGCAATTACACATCCCTCTTTGAATATATTTTTGTGTCATCTGAACACGTTTCTTCAGTAATTTGTATTGGATCTTTAAACTTGATGGTATCTGATGAAGGCAAATGACAGGATAACTGCCAAATTTCCACTATTGGCTATTTTCTGAGTTTCTAAGTATAAAATTACAGGCAGGAGGAAGGTGTGCTCGGAGGACACAGGATGCATTTGGAGACCTCCAAGGCTATTAAGGAATTAGAACGTGGCATGGTGTCAAAGAAAATGAAAACACCTTCAGGCCTCCAGAAAGGAGAAGGATGTGGGAGGTGAGTGACTGTTTTGAAACAGGGTGGCAGTGCTGGCTGTTCTGGGAGAGACCACAGAGGACCAGCAGGGTTTGACAGCAAACCGGGCAAAACTGCAATGGAGAGTGTTCTGCCTCAGCAAGTGTTTGTACCCAGAAGCAAATAGAGATGTTTCCCCACAAATTCAGACTAATCCAAGCTTCCCTTTCTGAGCCTGTGCTAGTCACACACAGATCATGTCCAGTACTTCCTAGCACCACACAATGCCCTTGGGAAACACTTCTGGTTTGCCTCCCTCATTCAGTTCAACTTAAAAAATTTGGTAAGTGAATAGATGGCTGGAGCCCTGATATTGCTGAGTATTATGTTGCCAGGCTAGGTGCAGGAAGAGGTTTGTATCCTGGAACAACTTGGTGGATGAGGAGTAATATTTCCCTGCATATTTGTATTTCCTTTTGCAGAGCAGCACAGGATTAGCAGAGCAGACATGAGCCCTGGGGTGTTTCAGCTTAAGACCACAAATACCCAGTGCATGCCCCTGTTCTGCAGACAGCTGGAGGTAGCAGTCAGGTAATTTGAAGCTCTTAGTGAGCATACAGTAAGGAGATGCACGTCCTTCTGCAGCTCTTTAGCTTTCGTAGAAGAGGATGTCTTGCAGAGGGATGACTATCTGATAGTATCCCTTCATGAGAAGGGAGTGACAGAGAGAACTGTGATCTGTAAGGTGAGAGTTGTGGCTGTTAATTACCACAGCAGGTGAGATGATAATCTTGTAGCCTCATTGCACCTGGTGTCCTCTTATCCGGTCTGTCTTCCTATAGCTGCTAGGGGTATTTCTTCAGCTTGCTTTCAAGTAAGTACACTGGGCAATGTGACTGAGACAGTGCAACTACTCCCATTACTAGTGTATATGCCTAATTAAATCCAGAGAGCTAATTTGCTGCTTTGCAAGCTTTTTATTACCCAAGGGGAAAAATGGGATTCCCAGGCAAAGCTCACTTGCAAAGTAGAGGCTGAGTGATGCAGAAAACTCAATTTTAGTGCTGCAGTGCTTAGCTCTTAGGTGCCCTGATGCCCAGTGAAATGAAAAGCCTGGCTAAGTGGATATTTAGGTGCCTAATTAGAGCTACAAAGCTACCACACAGTCAGAGACTCTCTGAGAGGGTCAGCAACATGCCAAGAAAGGCCCAGTAGCCACATGTATAATTTTGAATGATGGGGGCACTTCCTTTCATGCATGCTGCTTATGCCAAGCATCGATTACCTAGGCAGCTGGCCCAGCTGTTACCCATCATATTCACTGGTTAAGTGAAATCCTGCAAAAAAATCCATACCAGGATTTGCTGGTACATTCAGGAGTGACAGAAACATACCACAATCAGGTCTTTGGAAATCCTTTGCCCCTCTTTCTTCCCCCATCTTCCTTGTTGTAGCAGTGGTAGTTTATAACACCCCACCACCCCCTTCCTGCAGCTGCTAGCTCTGGGTTGTTGAAATTCCTGTGGGATCCCAGTTAGCAGATACAGCTGCTAGAAAGGGAATGCCTTAACTGTGAATCCCTATAGGACTGAAATATTGAGTTATTCAGTGCCATCAGAACTTGAGTATATTTGGGCAGGCTCAGAAGCAGAAATTTAAGCAACCAGAGAGCTTTGCTGATGAAATCTTAACTGTCATGGGGATACAGCCAGTGCCAAAGTCAGGTGAAAGCTGAAGAAGGGACTCTGAGGACTTGCATTTTGAATGAAGGAAAAATCTCTCTGTAGATTTACACTGCGTAACTGTGCAGGATGGGAGGCAATGGGGAGGCAGCATTGTATTATATTAATTGTCTGAGCAAAGTGAAGACTATACTTCCCCTCAGTGCTCTTCTGTCTGTCAGGCTTCTTGTTTGAAAGTTGAAGACTGTTTAATCTAGAAATGCATGTGACAAAGCCCTCCAAGATGCACTGTGGGTAGCATTCCTTCCCTGGACCTCAGAGAACTGACTGATGGAAATGAACAGGACTTCCCATCATGACCCTCCATGACTCTGGGTCGAGATACGAGATAAGCACTACAAGTAGTTGAAATAAATAAATCTGTTGCAAATTGATTCCACTTCACAGAAACTTAGTTGCTTTCCTTTATTCCTGTGTCTTTCATTGTAATTGCATTATTGAACTGGGAGCATTTCTGGCACCAAAAGACTTTAAAGGCTAATATAAAGATGGAATATTAAAGTCTAGATTCCTGCAGGAGATAACTCTGGACTATAATGCTATATTGGGAACAGTGCAGTGGTGGGAAAAGCAATCAATGGTCCTTGGAGGATGGCAAAAAAATGGGTCTGTGAAAGACTCATTTTTATGATGCATTTGGAGGACCACCAGTTGGCTGAGGTAAAAAAATGGAGATTTTTAGTAATTTTTTTATGAAATGAGGATTAAAACAGATGAAATACCTGTTAGTTCCCATTAGAGATATCCACGAGCGGGGCTGGCTCAAGGTCAGTGACTTGTACAAGGCTTGGCTTTGCTGTCATAGAGGAATAACTTATTCTGCTGATTTATCTGGCAAAGATGGGCAGAGCAGAATGAGCAGCTGCGGAGGTTGCGGTAGCTTGTTTGGTTCTGGTGGCCCTCTGCCTGGGAAGCCACTGGACCAGCACCCTCTGGGTGAGCCTTGAGGATGTCTCCCTTGTGGATGTATGCTGCCCTGGCAAAATACCTGACTTGACCTTTTCTTAAGAAGTCTTTGGGACACCCTGCCACTTGTTGTCCAGCTGAGCTGTTTCACACAGTAGATTTTTGGAGAGACACTGCTTCTGTTAATCAGGTCTTGCCTAGGTACTGATGTTTGGAACCTAAAAAGAGAAGGGCCCACCTTCACATTTAAGACAAAATATTTCTTTATCACATTTCCTAGCAGGGATAAGGAAGCCAGCAATAGCGGGAACTGAGCCAGCAGGTTTCACTGCCCACACCGACAGCAGTGCAGCAATAGACTGATACTAACAGGGATCAGCAACCCTCTTCGACACAAACGAGTGCACAGTTTCCATTTCAGTCCTTAAAGATGAGATCTCTGTGAGTGAGGATTTTCACCTTGTCATTCTTGTGCTTGGTACCATACACATTTGTATTTAGGATCTGCTGTTCTTCCATGTTGCTTTTCTTGCAGTTATGAAGTGTCAGAGGTCACTGGGCCCAGTGGCTCTTTCAAACTAAGAAAACTAGGACAATGGCCCTCTGGCATACGGAGAATAACGATAATTACATTTTTTCTGATGGATTACTCAAAATTCTCCGAATAGCGTTTTCATCTGGCATATATTATCCTCATCTGAAAGTGGCTGGGTTGGTGAAGCAGAGACCATAATCTATGTATCCAAGATACATAGGTTTGTTGCTGGAAGCATGTCACAGCTGATGGTCAGTGCTGTGCTCCTTTGCTATCAAACACCAGAAGAGGGGCCCTGTATTTACCAGAAATAATGGGAAGTAATGGCTGAAGATTATCAGAGCAGGTGGAAGCAACGTAAGTAGATCAGGAAAAGCCTGGAGGCTGAGGAAAGATGGGAAACTGAATATACTGAAATCTTTTGATTAAAATCTTTTACCTGAAAGATTTATGGAGTTTAACACTCTTTCATGGATTAAGCCAAAACTAATGCCCAGAAGCAGCATGGAACCAAACCCAAAATCTGGGGTTTGCTTTTTGAGGTTAATATAATAATTACTATATCTTTCCATCTACATCAATCATTAGTTAGATTTTTCTCATAAACAGTGTTATTACTCTGCATATTCAAGAAATTTTATTGAAAAACCTGAAGGATAAAGAAATGGAAAATACTGTGTGCTGTCTACTTGGCTTCAGGTACAGTATCTGCTTTAATTAATAATGATGTATCTCTGCAGATCAAGAATAAAAATACCATCCCCACTATCAATCCTTACATTAAATTTTCAAATCATCAATATTAACTAAATATAGCTCCAGTAAAATAGAGAAGAAGCATTTGTTTGTTTATACAGGACATTATTCTGTGTGTTGCATCAAAGATTTCCTTTCAAATTCACCTGATTTGAAAGGCAGAGTTTCTCCTGACTATGCAAGTTAGCAGAGAAAGTGGCTGTATTTTATCAAATTCAGCTGCACCTTTCTTGCTGAAGCATGTTTAAAAGCCAATGGATCTATTTTTGTGATTCATTGCAGTCCATTCTGCTGCTGCTCAGTTGAAGGAAGCTATTTTTGTAATTTTGCTATTTTGTAGCAAATTTACCAATTTAGTTAGTAGTGAAAAAGTTCCAGATATCTGTGGTGAAGGTTGATAAATCCAGAAGAAATCTGTTCCTCTACTAAAGGGAGTGAGCTGGCCTGGGAGACACTTACACAGTGTCTCCTTGCGCAGGGTTCTGAACTAGCATCGCGAAAAACAAAAGCTCTGCTTTGAAGCAACAGAAGGATAAAGACTGTCTTTTGCATATGCTGAGGCATTTGCCTGTAAGTTATTTGGTATTGTATTAATCAACCTGTGTTTATTATGAGACAGATCTTGAAATGGGTCTCAAAATATTAGTCTGTGGGTTTTATCAAGGTCAAAGAAAAAAAAACAGGGCCGCACTGAAAAATGTCTGAGAGTATCCCTTCTGGCTGCTTGAGGGACGTGAAACTTTTTATTTAAAAAGAAATAGAAAATCTGCCTCTCATCAAATTTAACTATGGTGACCATTAGAGCAAAACCTAACCAGCACCCTCATGGCTGTTATTCTGTCTTCCTTGTGGGCTGAACAACCACGTCCCCCTTCCCAGAAGAAGGATGCACCAGTTACATCACAGTTCTCAAGCCCAAGAGCAAGCAACTTGTTATCATTATATTTGTCAAATAAGAAACCTTTCTTCTAGAATGGTTAAAAGACTGGAGAACAGGGGTGAAAATATGTGGATGGGTTCACCTTTTGAGATGATGTGATCTACAGTGCTTCAGAGGTCCCAGTGACTGAGGATAGTTGTGCCCTCCAATTCTCTCTGCACCCAGTAGGTTAGAGTCATGCCTGGACTTCCGCAGGTAAGGGAATACAGCTTGGAAGATTGCCCTAAGGATGGTGATAACTGGGCCCTGCTGAGATGGTGGCCTTGCTCTTGGATGGGCTAGCTCAGGATGCAGAGATGGGGCTGCAGCCTGGGGCACACCAGTAGCACTGGATGGCAGTGTTACACAAGTTCAACCAGCTTCTTTTAGGTTTAGGAATAAAGACAAAAAGCATGCCATGCCTGTGACTGGAAATGTCTGGGGTTTGGAGGGGGCATCTGTAAGTCCTATTGGGATGTACTTGACCAGATTCTCTTCACTTCCTTCTCCTATCCTGTCTCTATTCTTTGGGGACTAGTTTCCCATGCTTTCTTTTCTCCCAGTTCTCTTTCTCTTTTTCTTAGTGGGTATTGAAGTGTTTCCCATGCCTCTTCTGAGCTGGCCGGGTACTGAAAAGGTCAGAGATAAACAGCAAAGCTTTGCTAATGCAAAAGCAATATATTAAACCCAACTATCATAAACCCAACAAAAAACAATGTCTTTTCCTCCTTCCAGTTCTTTATCTTTAGGAAGAAATGACCAGGAGGGACAGAGTGCCTTGACACTAGCCCAGTAAATGTGCATTTAACATTAAGCCTGATAAAACCAAATATACTGCAGGGAAAAAACAGAAATTGTGCAGCTGACAGTTTACTCCTATTATGGACTTTGCCTGTCACTGCTAATAGCTCAGGGTAGCGATTCCAGGGATGATACCAAGCCAGAGCAGTGTGCATATTATCCCAGTACTGATACATGCACCAGCGCTGTCCCTCCAGAGATGTGTGGAACACTCCTCTGGCAGGGAGATGGTAAGGCAGTAAAAGCTGCTGAATAGGTATCATTGCAGCTTTGTTCCACCCGCTTGGATCCTGAGCTGGGATTTTTCTTCTGCTTTTCATCTCATTTATCAGTGTAATACCTGGGCCACCTTTTCATACAGCAAATATAATTACAGTGCAGTTACACTGTGTGACTCTGTTTCATGATACCTATAATTACTGTTCATTCATGTAGCTAGGAGGTTAGTTAATTCAGTGAACATATTACTTATCAGTCTGCTTTGAGTTACCATCTCACATTTTAATTGCAATTGTACTTTTTGTACATACATCCGAGGGTTCACTGTGTGACAGTCATTTGTATGAGGTTAAACTTCTGATTGAGTTCAGCCTGTTTACAGCTACATGGGGTTTTTTTTGTGTGGCAGTAGTATGTCAGGTCAAAAAAAAAAAAAGTTGAATCAATATCCAGACTGGTAAGGCACACTTATCAGTCCTACCTGAAATTCATGCCCAGCTGAAACATGAATGGTATGAAGAGCTTAAGAAGGGCAGTGGGGTTGACTCTTAGTTTTATAAGCCTCCCTGTTTTATGTGCACTTCTTTAGAGGTGATCCAGATCTGCCTACATTTCAAATGGTTGGTAAGGATCGTGACACATGGCAAATCCTTGGGATTGGGAGAAAAGCCATGAAGAACATTGCTGTTCCTCTTCCTGCCCATTCCATACAGCTCAGGTATTCTTCTGAGTATTCTGCTGGATTCAGTGGGGCTTGGCTTCCACTCATGGATTATGGCTTTGCATTTGCAGTGGTGAGATTAGTTTGACAGTAATTTTTTGTTGTTGTTTTAAACGAAAAAGGTTGGCCCACTTTAGTAGCTTATGAGATCAATCACACTTCAAAGGCTTCCCAGGCTGGAGTCTTGCAGCCATTTGATGTTAGAAGGTGGCAGGAGGCAGCTCCCTGCATCCTTCCTTCCCCTCTTCTCCGGATTTTGTTCTTTATCCTCAGATAAAGTTGCTGGCAGAACCAGCAGCAGCATCTCAGACAGCAGAGACTATCTACCATACATTGATACAGAGCTTCCTCAGCCAGCTTGGAGCCACTGCAGCATGGCCATGCCAATGAGCCTCTTCTTCTATGCTTTTCATCTGCTTCACTACCTCCCCCCAGGCCAGGACTTCTTCCCAAAGGACCTCACTCTCCCCTTCTTTTGCTACTCTGTCTTCTTTCCTCTTACCCCCGCCCCTCTCTGCTTCCCTCAGTTCTCTGAGCTGGGTGTCCAGCAGAGATTAGAGGGTAGGGGTGGCTGTGCAAATCTCCTGCACAGCTGGCATGGGAGCCATCAGAAGATGGTTGCATCTATTCTGTCTCAGACCCCTCAATTCCATTTCTCTTGGATGCCTATAGATTTTTCAGGCTAAGAAAAAGTATTTTTGTCCTAGGGAATTAGATTTCAAACCCAGAGACAAACTGACTCTGCACAATGTAGGAAATTGTCGATCAGTTTTTATATCTTTTGCGTCTGTGACTGCAGGATTTTCAGAGGAGCAGTCTCGGAGCATAGAGGCACTCACATCTTTTTAAAAGCATTGGGAAGTCATCCCCTAAATCTCTCAGGACTCCAGGACCCTGTCTGAAACTTTGTGATGGCAGGTGCTGTGAAAGGACAGGGGGATCACGAACCACTCCAGCTTGTCATGCCAAAAGGCTTGGTCTTAAGTCTTGCCTTTCCACTTCATGAGTACCAGCTGCTTTCTGGGAAGTTGCCCTGGGGTGGAGGGAGGAGGAAGGGGCCAGTGATGGGAGCTGTGCTTTAGCTAGTTTGTAAATTGTCTTTGTACATGCATGAAAATTAAGATAATTATATCTCTTATAAAAAGAGGCTGTTTGTGTGCTCTTGCTGTTTATATGTATGTAGAAGGAAATTGCAGGCTACTGCCTGCCAAGTATATCCCTAGAAATATTTTTGTAACTGTCATCCATAGGCATTGGATACCAGAGGCTGTTTAATCTCTTTCCCACTTTCTTTCTCTCTCCAAGCCCTCATCTCTCACTTTCTGGCCCAGTTTTTGAGCAAAAGGAGTTTGGCTGTTTATTGCGGTGTAAAGACTTAGTATATCACTATACTTGTCCCATTTCATGTCACCACTAATCCAGCTGACCTATGGATCTCCAGCATTGTAAGACAGATGGCTTTTTGTAATGCCTATGCTTATTCTATTGCCATCATTTGACCTTATTAATGATTTGCATTCAAAAGACATGGGGAAAAGAAACACAGAAAGAAACCTAGAGAGGAAGGTGTAAGGCAACTGAGTCAGTACCAACCCCTTACATCCAAGTCCTGCAGCTTGTAGAGCCTCTGTTCATTATTACCAAGAACAGAAAACTTGAGGTCACCCAGACCTCCTGATATTCACCACAGTGAAAACAACTGGAAACTACAACACTGAACTGTCAAGCTATACTATGGAGAAAAGTAAAGGTGATACCTTGGAAAGCAAACACAACCCTCTTCAATAAGCACAGATCAGTCACTTCCTTAAAAACACAACTTAGAGCATATTACTTATATTTGAAGGTAATGAAAGCATGAAGTGGGATTCTAAACTGGAAGCAGGCATAGATCAATTCATTGCAAAGGTAGAATATGGAAACAGAGATCTGGCCTGCAGTGTTGGTATTGTGATGTGCTACCAGGAAATCTCAACAGAGAAAGAAATATTAGCAGAAGTAGAGCTTTTCATGACATCAGACATTGTGCATTGTGACTTCAGTTTAAGAAAAAAAGTGAAAGGCGGCCCTATGCACGTTCTTCCTTGCACATTTCCACCTCTTATTTGAGACAGATAATCCAACATCTATTGCATTTTTTCCTATTTTTCTGTGATTCAGTGCTTCACTTGTTACTATTAGTAACTTGAATTCCTGGAGACAACAGAATCCCCAAACATAGAGCAAGAACTGCTACGCCTTATGCTGTCTATGATGTACAGATTATGCAATGTACAGTTAAAAGCACAATCCATCTGTACTTTGGAATAAAGGGGAATTTTCAAAGGAATAAATTGGATATACCAAGTCAGTCTGAATGGGGTGAAAACTATTTAAAGAAGAGAGAGACTTAGACATTCCTACTTCTAATTGTGCTATTTTAATACTTAATCAAAATTTATTTCTTATTCCATCTGAATTAATTTGTCCATCCTTTGTTCTTTATTAAATTGCAATTCATATATTGGCAACTTCTGAATTTCTAGGTGAAGCTAATAGCTGTGAATCTTGGATTCATAATTGGGTACAATGCACAGAGGCAAAAAACTTAATGGTCTTTCTGAGGAACTGATTAATTTGCTCTCAAGAGTGGATATATAAACATTAATTATGTTCTGAAGGGCTTTAGCTATTAAAACCAAGTTAGGAGAAAATACATAACTGTTTAAATTACCAGTTCTGCTTTTAACAGAGATGGCCAAAAACACTGGTGACCCCAGTGTTCCACACAGTGCTGTTTGGCACCAAGCTCACGTTGCATAAGTTTGACATTTAAACAGTTGCTCAGGGCATCCTCCATAAAAAACTCTATCACCAGGCTACGGGGATTTTGGTCAATGACACTTATCTACCTTTTTGTCTACAGTTCCAGTTTTGGAGAGATATTATCTTCAATATAGTTGTTCAATGCTGTGCCTGTTAGAGCAGTTTTTATCACTATTATTAAGTATTTATTGAGTGCTTGCATCATGACTGTTGCAGGCCTTGAATAGGACAAGAGAGTAGACAGAGTGTGCACCTGCATATATCTGCATTGCAGGGACTGGGTTTGGAGAGGTGTGGCACTCGGTCTACCTGCTGTGCCTGGGAAGGGCCCAGTTTCACAGGGCCAAGGCACTGTGAGCACGATGAGACCCTGCAGCTCTGACCAGTAGCAACAGCTGAGGGCAAAGGCTTTTCCCTGGAGCATGGATATTTACATCTTTGCAAAAATCAAAATTAGTAGTTACCAGCCATGACAATTGCCCATACTTGTGTCTTCCTTTCCTGAATGAAAATCAAACAAACCCAGTCCTCAAGCCACTCCTCTGGTGCATACATTTTGAGTAAATTAAAAAAACTTCAGTTATTTCTTGTTGGGGTTAATGAGCATTTCATTTAGGCAAAGTGGTACGTATCAGGACAGTCATCAGCTTGTACTTCCTTGCCCAGCTTGTATTTCCCAGTCCACGCTGCTTCAGCTGAATGCCACAGTGGAATCTCACCTGCTGCTGTTGCTGGTGCATTTCATTTGGGCCATGAGTCTGTTCTCTCCTCGGACCAGAGCCGGGTTAAGATGCTCCTTTTGTAATCAGGTCATCTTACAGTATTCCTGGTTGCCTATGTTCTTTCCTCTTGCTCTGTTTTAAAGTGCATTCTTGCACTTCAAGAATATGGAGATATACTCCAGATGAATGATATCTGTGAGATAAGAATACAGCCATTTCTCACCCTTAGTTTACTATGACAACACACTGTTGATACATCTTCTTCAGAAAGCAGAAAAGCAATTTTAGTTTCTTTCAGCTCAACGTTTTGCAAAATGTCAAAGCAGCATTGAATCAGAGCAAGAGTAAGGCTGACGGCAGGTTCTCAGCCTGCCTTCTGGATGGGTGTTTGGTGAGACAGGTTTTGCAAGCTCCTGTAAGAACTGGAACCTTAAGAAATGATTCTCTGATCTTTTAGGTTCTACTGCTCTCCCTGAGAACCTGTTTTTTGATATGTTGTCCAAGAATGATCAGAACAGAATACATATGTATTCCAGTTTTTAGCTTCTCTAGAAGAGTGGTAAGAAAGAGACATAATGTGTAATACATGCTATGTTTAATTAACCCCAAATAAATTCAAGGAAAAGATAACTGGTCTGTCCCTATAAGTAATAAAGCATGTTAGAAAAGAAATCTTTATTTCTGATGGTTTTATACTTACCCTTTTTGGATGGGATTCGGGAGCCATGAAGGGAAAAGAGGGACAGGGGTTTTTTCTCCCCAGCTACTTGAAGTACTAAAGAAATATTCCCACTCATCATGGAAGAAAAGCATGAAAAGTTCTTTTGAAAATTTATTTCTTCACAAATCTAGCACAGTATGGGACACTGAATTTTTATTCTAAGATATGTCTTTCTGTGACATTACAAATTAGAATGCTCACCTAATCATATCAAAGAGAGAAAACGTATTTTCCTGTTGATATATAAAGAAGGGAAATAGTTTCAGAAATAGTTAATTGCAGCTTTTCTGGGAGTGGTTGCATTTATTCATCCCCAAAATGGTTAATGGGGAGGATGACAATGTGTTTCCCTTAGCAATCATTTAACCCCTTTCTCCTTAGACACAAAGAGTCTCATGCTGGTTTGCAATACTCAGGCCACAGAGATTCGGTTCCAGTAGTGGAGGGCTCACACCAACAGCCAAACACTTGCATGTTGCTTTTTGGCAGGTGGATCTGCTGATGTTCTCAACTAGGTCGGGAAATGTGTGGGGTTTGCCAGTCTCTGCAAGGTAAGTGCAATTTTGGCCAATGTCCCAGGGCTGTGGCATCTCTGGAGGAGCTGCAGCACAGCAAGGAGGGGATGTGGCACTGCTGCTCCTGGCTCTGAAGTCCCTTTTTCTTGTGGCCCCATCTTAGCTGCTCCCAGGCTTCTCCCCATATCTGGTAGAGAAAACTTCCTCTGGGGCTGGGAAGCCAGGGATTGGGAACCAAAAAGAAAATCACGTTCTGAAAGGGTTTTGGAATATTAACTAGCAGAAAACACAGCCACTGCCCTGGGAGGGTGAAGAATACAGCTGCCACCGGAAAAATACCTCACCTTCTCCCAGGATGCAGCCGTCAGTTCAGGCTACCCATCAAAATATATTCGTGAAACATAGAATGCCTTCAAAACAGGTAATAAAAACAATTTGAAGAATGGCAATATTTCTCTATGATAATAGATAGAGAAGGTGAAGTCTGTGTATTTTACTGAGGAGATGAGTTACAGTGTATATTGTCTGCACTATGCCAAATAATAGAGAGGAAGTTCCCGTGAATGAGTCCTGTGCAAGCTTCTTGAGTGCAGTAACAGGGGAGTGCTGAAAGAATAGGGAGGACGACAAGTGTAAAAATCAGAGAGAAGGGGATACTTTCATCTATATCGTAAGTAACCTATCTTCAGGAGGTTTGTGGAGTTCAAGACCAGCAATCACTGACACAGTTCCAGTTGATTTCCTTGGGGCATTTAAATAACTGCATGACCACAATTGATGTTGTGACCAGCAAGGTTGTATCAGGATCCATCCTCTTTGAAAGCCCTGGAAATTATTATTAAACAGTGTGTTGGGTGATTCGGAGTCTGCGTAAAAAATTTCCTTTCTCTTGCTGTTCACAGGAAGCCATGAGTTTGAGAGGCTTCAGGTCCCAATTCCAACTTAGCTGTGAAAACACATAGGAGGTTTGGGGTATTTATAATTATTGATTACTCGCTTTTAGGGTGTGCTTTAGTGAGCAACACTCTGCTGACATGAGAGGAGGATCAGCTTGGCAGATGCTGCCTGTGGTTCTACTCACCCTTCTATAGAGGCTGAGACTGATGCTCTACAGGGGAGGATCTTTATCTATAGCACTTTATCATCTTGAGATGTCCCAGTGACTGTCCCCTTGGAGTCCAAAGCCCAAAAAATCAGTCCATCCCAGAAGCAGTCTTTTGATAACTGGTGAGAGCTGAGGCTACGTGCTGACGGTATTTATTCCTGCCAGTGAAATGCCTTGAACAAGAAGCAGCTCTGAAATGAACCAAAATGGAATGACCGGACTCTATGTCAGTATTCTACAGAATTTCAGGTACTTTTTACTGAGTTGTTCTTTGTGCTATAAAACATAAAATTCACCATTGTTCACAGAGAGCCCTCCTGCATCATGGTGCTTGGAGTCCTCTCTCCACATCATTTCTCAATTTATCCAGTAGATGGAAGGGCAGAGGATGAGAAAAGGGTCATGTGAGTATTTTGCTACCCTTCTTTTTCTGTTCTTATTACAGAAAAGTATTCTTTGATATTTTCTTTGGCTGAATTCTTTAATAATCCTTGTTTGTAACAACATGTCATCTCTCAGATTACAATCCAGATATTTTTCTGTCAAAAGCAAGGAGAGAAGAAGAGTTGGTGGTAGGAGAGAACATGTTGCCTTGCTTCTATTGTTAAAAGGAGTATATGCCGTAAGGGTTTAGTTTATGCTCTGGAAAAACAAGACCTTTAGATTTATCTCTGTATGTTATGGTCTTGCCCATGCTGTACTCTTTGTAGCCAGACCATCAAAAACTTCAAAGACTGAGTTACCACACTTGTCCGAAGGTAAGGTATCCATCTCCGCTGCTTGAGGCAGAAAAGGCAGATATGCCAAGTATGCTTGGGCTTGTGTGCCTGGGAGAGTGGGAGAGCCTGTCCTATGACAGGCTGTAAGCAATGTGGAGTGAGAATTGTATGCCTTTGTTCAAAAAGGCTTGTTAATAAAAGTCCCCACTCCCAGTCAGTCACAAATTCACAACTAGTGCAATTTACCAAAACTACAGGTCTGTTCGAGTTCAAGAAGAACTTGTACAATCCAGATACTGGAATAGTACAGTTTATTGAAGCAATAACAAAGAAGGTTCAGGCTTGCTGAATGCACTAACTAGAGGGTATTAATATATACAGTAAATGCACTAACTAGAGGGTATTAATACATACAGTAAATGCACTAACTATGGGACGTTGATATATATACAGTGTCTGTCAACAGGCCCCACAAACACAGCTCTGTGCATGAGGCTCTCTTTCAATGGCCACAGATCAGCAGTTGTTTGAGCCGATGTAGCAGGTCAATGTACTCCTGCCTGGCCTTCATGTGGGCATCCGGATTGCTCGCCAGGTGCTGAAAGAGGTTGAGTGGTTCAGCCACCCGGAAGTCTGAGGGCAAACTGATCTCCATAGGAAACCTCTCATTGCCTATGATGAAGTGGTTAAGTCGTTTTGTCTCCAGTGAGCAGCGAAGGTACTTCAAGATATCCACCAGGCGCTGCCAGAAATCCCTCCTGCGCCACCGTGTCAGGGGTACGGTGTTCAGGAGGTGCATCACCACAGTCTTCAAGGTATAGCTGGAAAAACCTACACCCATCAGGATGCGGGTGAGGAGCTGCAGACATTTGCAGTGCCAGGTGTCGTGGGGGGCCTGCCTGGAAATGTGCCTGAAGAATTTTGCTTCTGCCACCGCGTAAGTCTCAAGCCATGTTGTGCTTGGGATGCCTACTTCTGTAGGCTGGCTGCCCACAAAGATATCTGAGTCTCCTTGCCTCACTCCAAAGATCATCTCAACCATGAAGCTTTCCTTGTCTTTGCTTAGCTGAAATTTACAGGAGCGGCCGGAGGGCTGCACCATTAAACGCCAGTGGCAAGACTGAGGCAGAAGCAACCAGGCTACTCTCACGAATCGATAGAACCAGTGGACAGTTTTCTCCACATCTAGATAGGAGCCAGTGCAGAGGGTGTGCAGGAGGCTGGGGTCCTGTTTCCTTCTCAGCTCCTCCTCAGGGTGGTGGAGGAAACATAGCATGTTCTCCCCCATCTGCTCCCTCGTGCAGGTGCACAGCAGCTCCACATGGACACGGAAGTTCCTCCGGGGCATCCCTGCAGTGTCCAGCTCCAGGTGGAAGGCATGTCCTGGAGGGGGACTCAGGGGTACAAGCACACGGTACACAACATCTTTTGCATGGGGACTCCAGCCTTCAAAGGCACTGCCCACTCCAATGGCTTGTTGTGGCACCGGGTAGAAACTGTTTGACAAGCCTTGTCCAAAGATGTGTGTGAGTTTGTCCATCAGGTCAGTTACCATTGAGCAACCTTTGTCCAGGTCCAGAACAGGCAACTGTATGAACTCCTCTAAAAGGCTTCCAAGGTTACTTTTAACATTGTGGTCATCGTCTTCTTCATTTGCATCGTGTCTGTCTTCTTCATTTCCAACAGCATTGACTTCCTCCACCTTCTCATCATTGTTTACTTCTTCATTTGCATCATCATAGCCTTCTTTTTCTTCATTTCCAACATTGCTTTCTTCCTTTGCATCAACATTGCTGCCTTCTTCATTTCCATCATTATTGTCTTCTTCCACATTTGCATCATTGCTTTCTATTTCTTTCTTTGCAACAACATCGTCTCCTTCTTCCTCCTCCAAGTTGCTGCTGGACCTCTCCTTCTGACCACTGTTGTCTGGATCACATCTAATTTTCTTGAGTCCAAACCACAGCGCCAAGAGAAGGATGAGGATTCCAAGAACAGCCCAGAACTGCCACACAAGCAGGGCTTCCCAGGCCCCACCACTCTCCTCTGGGGTGTTCTGCTCCAGCTCCTGAATCCGCTGAGTCATCTCCTGGTTCAGATACTCAGCACGCTGCTTCATGCACTCCCGTGTGGTCTCATCCAGCCTATCCCCAGCCTCCCGTGGGTACTGGATGAGGCCTTGCACAAGCAAGAGAAGGAATGTAACGGTAACCATGGCCTAAGGAGATGAGAAGGGGTTGAGTGGGGATGGGAGGGAGGTGCTGATAGGGGAAGTGGGGACAGGAGCCCCAGGGATCTGAAGGCAGGAAAGAGGGGGCCAGGCAGCTGGCAGGCTGCGAGGCCTGTGCCACTGCCCCAGCAGCAGCACCTACCAAAGGCACTTCTGCAAGGGACTGGGCTCTGGATGCCCGGTGAGAACCGGCTCCCCAGGTACTTGCATTTCTGCCCCGGCCCTCATTCAGTGTTCAGCACAGCATCCTGTCCGTGTGCACGCTCGCCACTTGCCGAGGCTGTACTGGGGCAGTGTTACCTGCTGGTTCTGTTTCTAGCTGCCCCCATTGTGACACTTGTCCTGTGATGTCACATGTGCCAGAGTGCATCACAGCCAGACCAGCCCCACCCTCCATCTCTACCTTAGCTCAGTGACTCATAATGGCCGTGGGCAACCAAAGACCTGACACATACGAAGTGCAGATCCACGGGTCATAATCGACCCCCAGGGATTCCCTTGACAAAACAGGCAGAAGCCCCCTCAACCCTTTTCAAATATGAAATTGGGTGACATGACCCATGAATGCTTTGTTTGTGTAAATCTCCTGCTGTGAGATGGAACTGGTTCCCTTGGTGCTGACCTCTGTGCTTGTGGGGGTGCTCTTGGGACCTAAGTGACACCCCCGGGTGCACAGTGGTGAATATCCTGGTGATGGCATGGATGGCACCATGGCAGGATCTCTGTTCCTGCTGTGCCACTGCGAGAGGACCTTGACTCCAAAGAAACATTTCCCAGGGGTGATGAGCAGGTGTGGGGGGTGATTTCCAGTGGGCAACTCCCACTGCCGACAGAGCACGGTGTTCTGCATGTTCAACAAGTTCATTTCCGTGGTGCCAAGGTCCTGGAGAGTGTCTGGGATGAGCAGAATCTTCATTGTCTCCCCAATGAACACAAGGACGCACAGCAGTGGTGCCTCTTGCTTGGTCCCTGCCCAGCCAGAGCTGCCAGGGAGTTTCAGAGCCCATGTGAAATGGCCAGCATGGCCTGAGAGTGCAAAGGGAACACGGTGCAAAAACCATCTTTGTAGCCACCATGATCTTCATTGGCTGCTGCACCAGGGAGACCATTGAGAGGAGGACTCTGCTGCACAAGGATTTCCCTTTCCTTGCTGAGTCCCACATCCTCCCCTCTTTTTGCCTGTAGTATGAGGTCAGGCGAACGCCATCTGCTCCCAACAGCTGCTCGAAGGTACATCTGTATTCACGGAAGGCAAAGCCTTGAGTACCACCTATGCAGCCAGGCATTTTCTGTTCAGTTCATCTCCTCTTTCCCCACCCCCTTACCCCTTTGACTTGGAGGTTAGGGGAAAACTTGGCCTGTACTTATCATGTCTTCATGGGCCCTACAGTCTCTGATATTTCTAAGTTGCCTTACCACAGTATCATCAGACCCTGAATTGCAGAATAGGAGTGGATGATAGGGTTTAGCAAGCTTCATATCCTCTCAGTGATGTCATGTGTGTGAGCTCCTGCTGGGCAGCAAACTAACTTGGAGAAATCTCTTGGATGGCAAACAGGTGCTGTGGCATCTCTCATTAAAGAATCTCCAATTGCTAACTCCTGAGGTGCTTTCCTGGTGGCACGGGTTCTAAGGTGGGTGGTGGGGGTGGGTGTGGCTCAGCTTTAACTACTTGGCTTTTCCTGGATCAGGTCTGTTTCTCAGGTCCTTTGAATTCCCCAATCCCAGATTATAATGTCACTGCTGGTGCTCTTCTTCTGACTGCTGCTGACATGCTGACAACTCCATTTCTTGAGGCAACAGCAGAGCCCTAAGAGCAGGACGTAGAATAGAAAAAGAGCCCATACCTGCCGCTGCTTCAAGACATTTCTGAGCACGGATCCCCAGGCCACACATATCTCATCCAGGGTTGTCTGCACCATGTGCTGTACAGGACAATTAATCTGTTGTGCACAGCTCTAAGGGATGACAAATTTTCCCAACTGCCCCAGGGCAGGAGGAGCACGGATACGTGGGAGAGTCTTATTTACAGCATCAGAGAAGCCAGAGCCCACCAGAGCATCAGTTCTGCTGCAAAATGCAGTTCTGCTGCAGCACCCTCTGCCCGCTATTCTCAACAAAGTGATACACAAACACTCACAGACACAGCGTTTGTTCTAGCACAACATTTATTGGCAACTTTGTACCGAGGGAAGCTCCCAGGGAGGGCAGCAGCAACTCCCTGAGGGAACAGACTCTCTCAAATATGGAGGGCATTCAGTGTCCAGGTGGTAACGTGAATCTTTGGTTCCAGGGTCCTTGCCACAGCCTCTTCGGGATTGTCCTGTACAAATGAGCGTTGCAGACAGAACATAGTAATTTGGTGAGGGGGAACAGAAACTATGAATTTTGTGGTTTTTATGAACTGTATTTCTGTATGATGTGTTTACTGCACTTATTTACTCTGTATTTATGAGCCATAGTTCATATATGAACTATGTATTCTGAATTCAGAGTATGAATTCTGCAAACCTAGACCCAAATCTGTGTTTAGGAATGTTGTTACAATTTCTGGACTGTAAAGATAATCAATGTGTAAGCTTTTCTAGTGCGAGACTTGAGACACGTGCTATTTTCTGCCACATCAGCAGCAGAGTTAGCACTTTTCTTGCAAATGTGATGTACATCTTCCCATTTCTTTTCAGAGAAATGCATCATTCCATGCTAACTTTATGAAAGAAATAACTTACTGGATATAGGTGCCACAGTTGTGGCAAGTATGAGAATATGACGGTTGAAAATCTGAGCACTTCACACAGCAAACAAAAGTATTCAGGGGTTCTCCTTTTATCTGAACTTTCCCACATTTATTATGGTGTCTGATGAACAGAAAGCAAAGGGTGGTGCTGTGCCACCATCCTGTGGTCTGTCTGAAGTCCTGACATGATGTATAGAAGTGTCAGGAATGGCAGTCCATGCCTTTATCCAGGTATGAAGGGTCAGAGCCAACCCTCGGTGATGGGGAGTGGGGATGGGAGCACACATGAACAGGGTAATATCTGAGGAGAGCAGGTGTATCATGGCAATAGAGAATGAATGAATAAATGAATGAATGAATGAATGAATGAATGAAAGGTGTCATTCAGACTGAGCTTCAATTAAGAGACTTAATTAAGAACAGAACTACCTGTTTTTGAAAAATAAAAGACAGGAAAAAATTACGGCAAACAGCATTGCATTTGCTTCCCAAAGAAAGATAGAATGAGAACACAAAAGTTAGAAAGATAGAATGACGGAACACAAAATTAGTTGTGGTCTTTATTTCTGGAGATTTTTAATTGCAGTAAACAGCAGCCTACATGCAATGTCCCGGATCTGTGAAAGAACAGGTTTAAGTAGGGATGCTAATTTCTTACAAAAGAGACACTGCAATTTTCTTCTTAAGAATGAAATTGTGCAAAATGGAAGATGCTGATAGCCTGCATAAATATATATTTCTGGAATCTGTAGTACCTGTTAAAACTAAGGCAGAAGCACTGAAGGAAGAAGAGACTGAGTAAAGGCTGTGATACTCCAGGAAGTTTTTCTAAAAGAGTGGTATTTACATGTATTGCAACAACCAGATGGCATAACACTTCTCAAAAGAGTATTTTACTCTCCATTCTTTTTCACTGGCTCTGGATATTTTTCAGCAGTTGCTGTAGAAGCATTCTCTGCATAAATTTGTGGGCTAGAGAACGGGTGGTTTAAGATCACAGAACATTCCCATGGCCTCTACATCCCCCCATGGTATCTTTCCCTGCCTAAGGCTGTTTAAAACCTTAATCTGGCTTGGACCAAAAATGCTTTCAGTGTGGAGATGCGTCTAGATGCTATATTAAAACCAGATAATTTCCAACTATTTGAAACTCACTGATAAAGCAGGCTGCTAAAACATTGCCAAAAATTTTCTTCTTAAACTGCAATAGCTAAAACTTCAAGACCTGCATACGAATATTTTTAAATGTTGGTCTTATACAGGGTTTAGACACTACAGTGATGAAAAAACTACTTTTCAGGTGAACACTAGGTAGATATCTCTCTACAATGAATTACATTCTAACCATGAAAGGATGGCCTAAGGCAGCAAGTGAATGGGTCAGGAAGATGGAAACTGAAGTTTTATTAGTCTCTCTCAGTTGTGTTTTCATCTCTCATGTTTTCTTTGTGGCTATCAGTTTTACTTTTTTGGAAGCTCCTTCTACAGTCCAGTGGTTGTAACTGGCAATGCAGCGTACAGGCACTGAAAACTCTCATCTGCAGGGTCGGTCACAGAGAAAAATTGTTTGATATCACTGGCAGACTAAGCCTGCAGCCAATGCTGTGTGCAAAAAGTATCTCTGAAGCTGGTCCTAATTTTTCCCACTAGGAAAAATGTACTTCATGTACTTCATGTTGCTGTGTATATCATGCATTAAACTGCTGGCCTCATGGTCTTATTTTAGTGGTGACTGCAAAGCTAGAAACCTTGGATTTCTTGAGATCTCCTATATGACATCTATAAGGATGTTGCAATATTGGGATATTTTTGCATTTTCCTTCATAATTTTTACAATTTTCTTTTAAAAACGTGTAACACGAGAGGTCATCAAATGTCAAAAAAGAAGGTTTAATCCCCCAAGAACTAGGTGTGCATGGTTCAGCCCAGTCTTTTTATGCTTGGTATTGTCTCATGTTTAGGAAACAATTCTAAAGGGTTGTGGTTTGTGCAAAACTTCAATGAGAGTTCAGAATGCTTTGCAGGCACAAGTCTCTCAGTTTCTTTGTGGCTTTGTCAAGGTGGACGTAAGAGCACACACTTGTCGTAATCCAAAGTCGAGAGGGATAGAAAGCTGTCAGCCTCATCATTTCTTTTTCCATCATCTGAGTTTCTTCTCTCCCAGCTCCCATTCTTTAACAGCTGGTCTGAGCTGGTTGTCCACACTCTCACCAAAAGAAGGAAGAGATAGTGTCAGCTCCAGAGGGCAACACATCCTGTCATCAAATCTAGATCTAAAATAGGTGAATTACTTGTCCCCAGGTGACTATAGAGGAAGTCTGGGAAATTGTCTTAGAGGAGGACATTATGCCCATCAGAGGTCATGAGGTGAATCAGTCACTTCATGTAGGAGAGAAGTCCTACTAGCTGGGTCTGTGCACCATCCCCATCATATAATACAGTCATTCAAGGCTGAGCTGGAGAATGAGAAGAGTATTTTTACCTTTGTTTGAAATTAATTTCAGATAATGTAAATTCCTGTGAAATTGACTGTTAGATTAACATACACACTGGTCTAGCAAAGACCAAACAAGTGCCTCTGTTTTCAAAAGATGCATTGCCAGGGATGACAGAGTAGAACCAAGGCTGGGTTTTGTCATGCAGCATAGGATTTTAAACTGTAGATGAAAAATGAAAACTGCTGAAAATAATTTTAAAAAGATGACTTAAAACATGTGGGCAGGGGTTTATGCATGGAGGCTAGAGGGGGCAGGAAGGAGATAAATATGTAGAGAGAAAGCAGAGGTAGACGTGTGAGTTGCATCTAAATGAGCTAAAACCTTGTAGCCAGTTTCAAATGCAGTCTTGGCCCCCTGTTCCAGCTGCAGTCATCTTAATTTGTTACCTTTGTTTTCTATTGGATCTGCCAGCCAAATGGACCTGTCCTGTAGCTGCATGGCCACTAGATCATCTGATGGAAGTGCAGGGAATGTGTATGGCCAGGCCTTGGGTGAAGAGAGCATTTTGGTAGCAGATGCCTGTGTTAGATAAGGTGTACACTGAACTTGTGCTCCTCACCTTGGTGGACTGGTGAGTTGGACTGATTGTTGGAGGCTACATCCACAGGGGTAGTACTGGGTGAACACACAGCTCCTTGTAGATGTAGGCAGGATGGTAAAATTTCATCGTCATTGAGAGCTTTCAGAGTTACAAAGCAAAAAAAAAGCATGAGATCTAATAAAGAACAGAAGCTTGGCTGTCATTTCAAGGTGACAAGTGAGCTCCCAGCTAGGCTGTATCTCCAAAGGTAGTTGCTAGACTTTTTATTTGTGGTACTGTGCTTGAACTATGCAGTTTGGAAAGTCTATGTGTCAAACATGCAGGAGCAATAAAGACTTAGCCTGCTCAAGAGGTAGAGACACTAGAAATACTTCTGGGTTTTCCTGATTATTCCAAAAACTGAATGGTTGAGCATCTAGGAGAGAGATTTTCTTTTATATTCTGAAAGGATGAAGAGGACCAGATGAGTATAACAGGGTGAATAGAGCTGGTTTTTTAGCTTGTGTGGGTAAAGTGTAGCTCACAACCACATGAGCTGATCTGTGAGCCTTTTCTAAATATGTTCTACCTGTCATGAAGGGTATTATTCGTTTGGACATGTGATTCAAAGGAGCAAAACTTAGCATAAGATCTCTAAGTCACTGCAAATACAAAGATTTTACTCAGAGCAAGACGGCTCAATGGAGTACTAAGGACTTTCTTTCTCCATATTTCAATACTTAGGCTTTCCCATATGTTATTGCCATCAGCTGCTGAGGTAAATCTGAACAAGGCTTTTGGGAGGGAGGGCAGTGAGAGACAGGCAGTATCTAACAGAGTGAGCATCTTCTGTGAATACTAATAAAAGTGCACCTCAGGATATTTCCCACAATTATGCATTTGAATGAAACATGAAATTTGTTTTACCTCTGCTCAATCTCCTTCAAAGTCTGAGTTCTGTTAGTATTTTAATAAAAGAATTTCCTGGAAAAAAAGATTTTAAAAAGAAGAAGAAGAAAGACTGAGTTTTAAACAACTATTTTGCAGAAGGTGAATTGTGAACTTGTAAATATTTGTACTGAAAATATGTGCTGAGTTGCATTAGCAGACCATGCTCAAACAGCTACAAATACTTCATTGTCAAAATGTAAGGATGTATTCCATGAAGGTCCACAGAGGATTGCTATAGGTCTGGTATTAATGAGTTGGGTGATGACACAAAAAGAATTATTATTAAATTTGCAGATAATTTCAAGCAGCAAGAGACTGCAAGTATTGTAGAGGAGATGATTAAAATACAGTGATCTTGATAAATTGCAGGTATGATCTGAAAAGTGTGGGTAGCATTCAGGATGAATACGAGCTACATTCAGACAGGAACAAGAAACTGCAGAAACACAGGACAGCAAGGAACTCTTCTCAAAGCAATTCTGTGGACAAATACTTAGCAGGCTTATTAGAACACAAATTCAACAGAACAAAATAATGCTGGGCTAGTGCAAAACAGGAGGATGCTGCCCTGGGCTGTCTTTGCAGGTGCAGAGTGCTCTGCTCAGCACTGGTGAGGCATCAGCAAAAGTGGTGTGTACTCTTGCGGACACAACAAAAATGTGAAGCAGCTGGAGGTGGTCCAGAGGAGGGCAATCAGAATGGTGAGGCATTGGAAAAACAAGCTGTAAGGAAAAAAAAGTGATAGTATCCAATCTGACATGGAAAAATGGCTAAAACACTTAAAAAATGTGAAATTCTACTCCAAAGAGAACAGTGGTAATCTGCTTTCTACATCTATGATGGAGGACAAGAAATAATGGGCTCCTGTTTTAACATGAGATTCATCTTCAATATTAGGATGAAACCTTGTACAGATAATATTTTACTAAATAGTAGAATAAATTTCCTGGAGTGTCTATGGCATCTCCAGCACTGAATGTCTGCAAGGACTTGTAAACTTAGGCATAGTTGAACCTACCCTGAGCAATGAGACAGACTCAGTGATTTTCAGTCCCCTCCTAGGCTACAAATTGATAAGAAGCAGACCCCCACCTTCTACTGAATAATTTACACATTTAGTTAAAATTAACTATACTATTCTGAATGTGCATCACTGCAATCAGCTTCTGAGGAATTTAGCCTTCAGTCTCTAAGAATGTAAGCAGTAACAAGTTGAAAATTTCAGAATTTGTAACTTGTCAAAATTTGGGCAGATTTTCACAGAATAGCATATCGTTGTCACCAAGGCCCATCTCCCTGATACATTTTTAACAATAGTCTCAAACATGGGCATATTCAGTTATAAAAATATATTTAACATGGGCAAAATCTGCTTGAAGCCAGTTAAACTGATTTTGCTGAAACATTAAAAATAAAAGAAAAAAGAAAATAAGAATCCAGCCTTTTGCTGATCCATAAAGTGAAACATTGCAGCCCAAGCAGTTGAAGATGGAAGATTGTCAACCATGCCTGCCATAGTTATTTACATGAAAGTAGATTTGAGGATTCACTGTTTCATTATCATTTATAAGGCACTTTGAGATACTGATATGATGTATATTACATCTTTTAAAGCTTTGTGGAGTCGTGAATGGCAATGCAGATTTAAAGCAGTTTCTTGGACAACTACGGAAAAAAATAATTAAACTCATGGTTTTTTAAATAAGCCCTATGCATGATTTTGAATTATGCATTGTGCAAGTGTTTTGTTCTCACATTCCAGTTTAACAGAGCAGACCAGTTTGAAATGTGTTTTAATTGAACTGGGCTGTATCAGTCTCTTTACTGTCACAGCTTAACAGGCTGAGCATGGAAGTAAGGACTGCGTTTCAAGGAGAGAGCTGCTGGTGGAGTTGTTCTGGCTGGAGAGAAGGAAGACGAGACCAGAACTGAGCTCTGGGATCCATCTCATATTTTATACTGCTGAGATCTGCAAAACTGGCATCCGGATTCCTGGCTTTGTAGGGAAGGGAGATTCACAAACCTAGGAAAGAATGACAGCACTCCAGTGAGACAAACCCTCTTATGGACTTCTTGTGCCCAGCAGAGAAAGATTCTTCTTGTCACAGCTATGAGCATCTGAGGTTACACTCCAGCTTTGAATCTCCAGGTGTCTTTTCCCACTGTCCCTACTTGTGAGCCTAGAAAAATCAGGTTTCCTAGGCTAATACCTGTTTTTTGAGTCCTTCTGCTTCCCACTCATTTTAGTGAATGCTGTACAACGGACCCCGACTCAGTCAGATCTCTTCCCTGTGCAGTACTTTCTCAGCAGCAGACAAGCTGGAACAATAATTGAAAATGATTATAAATATAATAAATAAATGTTAATTGTCACTTGAATTTGAAGGCGAGTTTAAGGACTTTTCTTATGCAGAAATGTAGAAATATTTGACTGTGTACAGGTTTAACTGCTGTTTATAGGAAAAAAACCCCAACAAAATGAAGTAACTAAATATTCACCAAAACCATGTCAAATGTTAAACTTCCCTACCAAAACCAGAACATGCACTGTGATGTTTAGCTACATAAATTAGCCAAAGAGGGAGAAGCGGTACCATCTGATTTAGATAAATCATCAACATCCAGCACGTTTTTTGTAACTATTAGAGAAAGATTTTATATTTAAAAATGTATGTGTACATAAAGTGAACATATAAAGATAGATAGAGAAACACAGAGACACGCATTTCCATACTTGAACTGTGTTGGTGGGTACTATAAATCATCCAAGTACAGAAAAGAAACATGGTTCATGGTGATGTTTGCAGTTTCTTCCATATGGTAAATGCTTTTTCAAAACCATGAGATGATATTGTTTCTGTTGTGAAAAATGCATAGTTTAATAAGACACAGATAAATACTGGTGAGAGAGGGATACAGCATACGAAGAGTATGATCAGGGCTATGAAAGGCACATACTGCCTCTTTCTGGATTTAAGGGTTTTTTTTAAACATATTTCATGCCTTCCTCCACATTTCAGGTTCTTCATTCCCGCTGTGCAGCAGTTCCCATCACAGCTTATGTAATTAATCATCATAAAGCCTATTTCAAACAGAAAAAAAAATCCATAGGAAACTTTTGCAATATCACAGAAGAAGAAAGTCAAGAATGTTATGATTTATTCAAACAAGTACTACTTCTGCAGATTTTCCAGACCAGCAGGTAAAGCCCAGCTGGAGAAAACTTGAATTCTATGGGCATTCACACATTTCTGCCACTTAGTGCCATGAGTTTTCATAACATTTGGCTACCTGACATGGCAGAAGTTGAGGCTCTGCTGTGTTCAGGAAGACTTTACAAGTTCATATCAGATGGATGGAGTGCAGGCAGAAGGCTGTTCTTGACTAAAGGACAGAAAAGAATAAACATTGATAGATATCAAAAACCTGATCTCCTGAGGAACTAAAAGAACATGTGGAGAGATCTTAGCAATTGATAGATGTTATAGAAGAACTTAAAGTCCCCTCTACAGTCCTCTCTTTAACACAGGAAAGTATGAGACTATGCTAATTTCCTCACTCGGCCAGTGCTCTGACTTGTTCAGATGTGAGATTGCCAAGGCAGAAGAGAAAAGGATGCCTCTGCTGTGTTTGAGCAAGAACCTGGATACTGAAGGAATGGATTCCCTCCTCTGTTGTACTGCTCTTTGTCCATTTTGGGACTCCAGGTAAGACAACAGAAAGCAAAGCTTCTTACACAAATCTCTTTTCAATACTTTCAGCAAACAGGGTCTTCCAGACTTTCCTAGGAGGATTTACAAAGACTGTGAATTTTACTTTCCCACAGTGTTATTTATTGATAAAAATGAACAGAAGAACTGCTACTAATGCTCTTCTGATGCCTTTAGCTTTATAAAAAAAAATTCTCAATACTTTCGTTTTTATGATTTTCCTAGATTCAGGACACAAGTTCTTCCATGCCTGAAATTCACCACCATGGCTTTTTTCCCTGATGATAACAAGTCACCGAGAAGTTTGTTGTAGGTCACGCAAAACTTAAAAAGCATTAGAGTTGGCACAAATTTCATGTTTGCAAAGGTAGCTGAAATCCCTTTGCACAAAGGGAGGAATTAAGTGAAGCTCAACAAGGCCAGTACACACTGGCTCTGAATGGTTCCTATTAAGTTGTCTTTGTTCTTTTAGCTTGCATGATCCTTGTAGGTGTAGAAGTATACATTGGGCTTGACACTGTTTAAGTCACTGCTCAGAAACCGCTAGTGTATATTACTTGCATTTTTCAGTCTGACATGTTCAATTTCTGCAAAACACGTTAACATGGATCAATGGAAACCTCTGTGGGCTGAGATCCCCACAGGAAAATTCTCCCTGTAGAGAAAGCACTCACACTCATATAAACCTGGCAGATGTAGCATCATCTCCTACGCTGTGTTTCCTTCCTTAAAGGGTATGCATGAAGGACTCAGCCACAGCAAGGCTCCTCATACTTGACTCTTGAAGGATAAAATTTCCTGAGAATCTCTGAGATGGAGGTGGAAGGAAGAGCCATCTTTCTGCAGACCTGGTGTGTTTCGGTGCCGCATGGCTGAAATATCATTTTTCTAATTGCTCCCTTTTTCTGCTGAATCCATATGGAACACAGCACACCCAATAGATATTTAGGAGTTTTTCAAGAACACTTCCATGAAGACAAGCTAGGAATCACAGAGGGGTACCACAAAACAGTATCTGAGAGCACCGTATGTAGGACACAGTGAAAAAGAGAGCAAGCATCACTTGACCTGCTGTTTATTGGTCACAATGACAAGATGCACAATAACATTTTTTTTCTGGTGAGTGAAGTAAGGTAAGTAAAATTAATGGCACCCCACAACTTGCTCCTGCTGAAAGCTGGCATGAGTCTGTACTGACTGTAAATGTCCAAATTTGCTAGTCAAGCTAGCCACCAATTTCATGCAGTTAATTGAATGTTTACAAAACAAAGGATCCTTCTGTAAAAAGGCTGAGGAATTCAAGAGTGCCTCTGCAGTCTGATACTCAAAAATGTACCATGAAGTAAGCAAAGGGCTTTGAGCTGACATTTAAAAAAAAAATCTATAATAGGTGCCATAAAACATGTGCTAAAACCTCTTTAAAACTACAAAGAAACTGTAACATAACGACTGCCTGAAACAAAATAGGAGAGAAGAATTAATCCACCCAGTAGGGCCTTATTTAGTTTGCTTTAACGAAATCTGTAAAGCCTATTGCTCTGCTATTCTAATGATGTAGGCTAAGACACGGGAGATAAGAAAAGCCAAGACACTGAAAGCTGTTGTAAAACTAGGTCACTGTTAAATTAAACATTTTATGAAAAACAGAACCTGCCTTGAACAACTCTGAAAACCTCTTTGCTTTTTTCATGCCCTCTGACAGAGACACTTACTCTGCCTTATTGCCTTCACAAGAAAAAGCACCGCTTTAGTGACGTCTCAGCACCCACCTCGAGCCAGCAGCTCAATTTTTTCTTGTAATTAACAGCTATTGAATATTTATGAAGTAAGTGCTACGGGGTAACACTCATTCGATCAACAACGCTGTTGGTTTGCAGACTGAAAGGAAAACACTGGTCCTATCTCAGAGCACCGCAACCACTGCAGCTGCAGCAGCTTCTGCTTTTCCGAGCTTTTCAAGCACCAGGAGAGGAGGATGCTACTGGCAGAAAGTTAGCGATATCTACTCCTCCTTTCTTCAGATGATCACAGGGGAACATGCTGTGCTGTGACTCTTCACCATGTAAAGAAGCTGTTGGAATACCCTGGGGACTCCCACTGTTGAGCTGTGAGTAAGAGTTAGCACAAGCCCTGTGAGCATGTGTGACTCTAGTGTCAGCCACGACATGCAGGGGCTGAAAGTTGTACATTTTGAAGCTGATAAAATGACCTCTTTACAGCAATGAGGATAATACAACTTTGGGAGAGCATTACTAGGCATCAGGGAAGTTTTCTACCACTGCAGTCTTCAACAGAAGATATGATAATTTTATAAAAGGTGTGTTTTTGTCATTGAAATCAGTCTCTGGGACAAAGAAAAGCTGACCAAATATTTTCAATAGGACATGCTAGTGAAAATGAAAATCTGGCTCAGGTTCTTCAGTTTTAATGATGTATCATTAAGGACAGGTTATGTTCCATACCTGGTGTGGAGCATGGTGGTCTGTTCTGGCTTTTAGATCTCATCATATAATACAGTGGAAAGGGAACAATAAAACTCTGCCCTCCTGGCCAGAAAGATGCATGGCAATCCCTTCCCATGCATTCTTCCCCAGTGCTTACTGAGCAAAGCAGCGTTTCAGATGTACGGTCTTTTTCTGCAAACACTGCTGTATGTGCATAGTTCTACATCAACTTGAGATATCCCACTGATCTAAACAGAACTGTTTCTGCATCTCTAATCATACTCATCAAACTGCTGGACTCTCCCGCTGGGAAAGAGGCTAAACTGAGAAACAATCGCTGTGATGGACCAAGTCTGACTACATTGTTTTCAGCATGAGGATCAATGCAAATACAAAACTAGCTTGGTTTTATCTGGTTTTAATTATGTATCATTTGTTTTAGTAGTTAATGCATGAAAGTAAAAAATGTTGCTATGCCATTTTTCTTCATACCATTTATTACTTCAAGGGACCAAAGAATTTTTGTTACTTGAGAGAAGCCACTAGGCAAAGATTCATTTAATTATAGTATAAAACAGAGAAATAAGGCATGAAATATTATCCAAACCTAAAATACCATATAAATTGTATTTATTTATCATTTGCCTTTCCTTTTATTTGTACTTTTTGGTTACAATTTCTTCTGCCGAGCATGATTGAAATAAGCATGGAGGTCACTTTTGCTTTAATGTCTCCATTCAGCTTCCTTTCTCAGCATCTTGTGCTGCCATAGTATGGTAATACTCAGGCTGGATATATTTCCAGGAAACATATTGGTAATTTCTTTGAATTGTAGTGTTAATACACATGTGAAATATTTTCTGTCTATCTTGTACTTTGAAAACAGCATTTCTACAGAACTTGCATTTTAGTCTGAGTTAACCTGATATAGTTAAGCACTTAGATTTGTTGACTACTGCATGCACACTCCTTTGAGGGAGCTGTGAGAACAAAGACCGTGTAGTCTTGAAATAGTTTTTCCTGAACAGACCTGATATAAGACACTGAAATATTTCATCGTTGATATTACACGTAGTCATACTGCAGCATAACTCCATATAACTACTGGTTTAAAATGCTTTGCTGAGAAAATCTCTGTAAAAAAAGAGAAATCTTTATTTCATAGGTTGCCATTCTCTCTTTCTTCCCTTTGCCAGACAACTTTGTGCAGCAAATAATATATAACATACTTGGGTTAATCCAAAGGGAATGAAAGTTAATTTAAATTCAAACTTGATATAAAGGGAAATATTTTTTAGATTAATTTTATTTCAAAAAAAAGTATCCCAAAAATATCCCGTGGTGTCTGAGAGGTGCATTCTCTTTGAACAAAACAACCAGGGAAGGTTCACCAAGATCAAAATGTACTAACCTGCCACAGAAGTATTTAAACGCCCACAGCTGAAATCTGAACCAAATCAATTGAATCAACACCCTGTAAAGTCTAATAAGGGTCAATGAGCTCATGTGAGGCATAACTGCAGAATTTTGTCACTAAGATTAAATTTTGAGTGTGACAGGGAAATAAATGTATAGTCTGTGTTGATGAAGGATGTTTTCGAAGAAGCATGTGCAAAATATGCAGGCTAGAAACTGGCACTTGCAAGACTAAGGAAGGAGTAGCTGCTAACAGTAAAGAGGGAGATACGGATCCATTAGAAATGGAAGTGATGCACAGTTGAACCACAAATAATTTTTCTTATGAGTTTAACATTTGAATTACTGCAGCAGTTCAGCGTACCAGATGTCACCAGAAATTGTGCTGGGCAGACTACAGCCATAAAATAACAGGACATCCCTGAACGTGATAGCTTTTGGTGTCAATCAGCAGGCTTACGAAATAAAAACCTAGTTTATATAAGATCCAGATGTTAGGAAATGGAGGGAACAGAGACACCACACTAGGGCCTTTAAGGCAGGCTACACAGGTAGGTAAAGGAGCCTTTCCTCTGTGCAGCTGACAGCCTCATCGTGAAGAGTTTCAACTGCCATAATGAGTCTGATGTGTGGGAACCAAACCTTGGAAATTCACAAACTTTGGCAGAGTGGGTGGGTGTGGGTGCCTCCTATCAATGGTCTGTCCTAGTGCATCCCAGCACAGGGCTCTCAGACCTGAGGGTCAGTTTTGGGCAAGGTGAGCTTAACTTGCCTTCTGGAGAAAAAGGAATAAAAATCTCATCCAATAGAGAAATTGGTGGATAATACCCCAAGGAAGTGTGCAAGCTCCTTTGCTCACCTAGTTAATTTGTGGAAACTAATCCTAGCCAACAGCAATGTCTTTTGCCCATGGGACAGGTCTGTGTAAAAGAACTGGGCCTCCAAGCTGTTTTGTTGGAGTCGTGGTGCCTGTTAAGATTGATGATGGTGTGCAAAGCCCAGGTGTTAGTTAGGGAATCCTGCCTGTTGGAGGAACGTGACCAAGAGATGAGACTTTCCTGGTTTCAGATGGAGGACTTTTGCCAAACACTTTAATTGTGCGACTCAACACATAAACAAGATTGCAAGAGATATAAGGCCTGCCTTCGGCTCCATGCCTTCCTTCGGGGCTGCGCCGAGTGCCCCAGCAGCGGCCGGGGCGGCGGGACACGGGGGCTGAAGTTCCCACGCGTCACCGCCAAAGGGCGGCCGGCTCGGCACCGGGGGGAAGCGGCGAGCGACGGGGCCGGGCGGGGGCGGCGCGCCCGGGCTGCCCGCAGCGGGCGCTGCTGCAGCGGGGCCGGGGCCGGGGCCAGGGCCATCCCCGGCCCCGCCCGCCCGGCACGGGCTCGGCAGAGGGTCGGGGGGCGGCAGCGAGGGGCCGGGCCGGGCGGGGCGCGGTGTGCCCGCGGCGCTCTGGTCGCGGCAGCTTCGCCCCGGCCGCCGTCCCCGCCGCAGCCTGAGGGGCGCTGAGGAGAACGGGAGGTTTTTGGAAGAGGCGCGTAGAGGAGCCCCGGGCTGGCCGGCGGCCCCGCCCGCAGGCTCACGCCATGCTGCGGGCGCTTCCCCGTCCCTGAGGAGAGGCGAAGGGGCGGCAGGGGACGGCGGCGGCGCGGTTGCTAAGGTAATGGGAGTGGGCTGCTCTCCTCGCCGTCTTTTTCCTGCGTATCCGCATCTGTGTGGCGAGCGGTTGTCACTCGGCTCTGCCCTGGCAGCGGGATCCCGGTGCTAGTCCCGCCGCGGAGAGCGGAGCCCCGAGCCCCCGGGGTAGGAGTTCGCTCCCCGTCGGTGGTAGCGGACAGGTGCAAGGCGTGTGTCCTGCGTGTGTGTTACGTGTGTGTGTCCGTGTATGTGGTGCCCGGCCGGGGGGAGGCCGTGCCCTGCTCGGGCCGTGCGGACCCCCGAGAGCACCGCGGCTGCGGTTTGCCCTCCCGCGGGGTCTCGAGGAAGGGTCCCGGCGCAGGGCACAGGAGGTGCCCGGGCGCTGTCCGGGCGGTGCGGGGGTGCCCACGCCCCGCGGGGCGCGGCTCAGGGGACGCGGTGTCCCGGCAGGTGTGCGGGCAGCGCACGGGAGCCGGAGCTCGGTGGGGACACAGGACAAGTTGTGGTGCCCAGAAACCGCAGGTCTTTGCGGGGAAGGCCTCGGAGAAGGACGAGGGGGAACAAGCGCTGGGGTACAGCTTGAAGGGGGAGCTGGTGCCCTGTGGGAAAACTTGGAAACTGTTTCGCTTCGGTAGCGTATTGCAATGATACACTTCCATCCGCCGACAAAGTGCGTTTGCATGAAGACAGATCGGTATGTGAGAGTAAAGCTGCCAGGCGCTCTCACCCCAGAATCTTAATCTCCTGTGACACTGAAAGCCTCTTCTTAGTCACTAGCAGTGATGGCATAAGTAGAGGAGTGTGTTGCAGGGCCAGTAAGAAGCTTCAAGTGTTTTTTTCCTGAGGAAGGTGCTGATTTTTGTATAAATAACGGCACGCTGCCGCTTCTACGCTGCACACATAATAGCAGCCAGGGCTGCCGCTCCGAGGAGCTGACTACGCCTGTGGCTCTGAGCTTGGCGTCCCGTCTGCACCGGCGCTGCCCTCGCTGGGACGGCCTAGGTAAGTCTGGGCTTCCTTCGGCTGACCTGCAAGGGACTTGCCAGAACTGCATCCCAGTTGTAGCTTGTGTGCTACATGATGCTTCCCTGAAATTAAAGATACGCATAATTTGCTCGTGATTGCATTTTATTTACTGACTGCCGGTGTGTAGGGATTGGAAAGCAGGAAAATTTGTCTTGGATAAATAAAGTCATACTGTAAAACTCACCTTTGTGTTGGTGTGTTGCAGTAGATACTGGTGGTTTCCCACCCCAAAGAAAGCTACTTTTCCTTTGTGTTTCTGGAGGAAGTGCTTTGTGAGCTGTTAGTGTGAAAAGTGCTTCGTAAAGGTGTAGTGGTTTTTGGAATTGCTTGCTGGAGAACATAGTTAAAAAGGTTAACTGTAGTTCAAAGCTTTGGGGATTTTAAGATATTTAGCTTAGGGGATTTAAGACATTTGATATCGTCCTGAATATTCTCCACGTCCAAGTGGGATTTAGTGTATTTTTGAGTAGAAGTATATTTGATATAATAATTTTCCTTTTTTTTCTTTTTTAATTTTTTTTTGTAATGCCAGATTTATTCTAATCTTGCAGATCAGAAGAACTAGGAATTGTTTACTGTGAGGTTATGATCCATACTACTTTCTCACCAGCTGATTTGGAACACTTTCACTATACTTGCTTGTAAATCTGCTTTAAAAAGAGGTCAGATGTTGAAGAGCAGTTATTGACTTGGGGGCATATTGTTACAAGCACAGAATAATAGTGTTCATTGCTTGAATGTGTGGGTGAAATGCTGAAGAAACTATTTAGACTCAGCCAATATTGACTTTATTTTTAGATGAGCTGTTCCTTTTTCTAATGATCTGACTGACAGAACAATTGATGACAAACATTCCAATTTCCTTCCTAACTGGCTACAAGTGTGATGGATTAGATAGCCCTTCTTTATTCCATTCTGAACTATATTAGAGGGAAAAATTGGTAATAGAAGATTGCTGTTCACCTGATTTTTCTGGTTTTTTTCCTTGCTACCCTTCCCTTCTAAGAAAAGTTGCGGTAGGTTGCTGCATAGAGTAATTGTCAATGCTGCTTACCTTAGTTTCTCCCTGACAGTTCCTGTGATGCAGGTGGTAAAGATACCTGTTTTAATCAATGATGCCCACGGATAAGAGGAAAAGGTGTGTCCTCTTAAAGCAGCAGTTACCTCCTTGCTGACCATTTACAAGGTGTTTCAGTGTCTAGCATGTAATTCTGGTGAGCACACTGGTACAGCAGAGGTGAGCAGAGCACTTTTCATTCGTGGCAGTAACTCTGCTTTTGTTAATGCTTCTGAGGCAGCGGAGGAAAGCTGAATGGATGGACAGGAAACGCTAGGCTTTGTTGTCGTCCATTCGAGCAGGCAAGAAGGGGAGAAAAGGAGAGGGCAGTCCTGTCCCAGCAGACTGCAGCAAACTAACAGATGGCAGGGAAAGAGAAGAAGCTAATATATATGGAGTAGCAGGAAGAGAAAATAGCTGCAGTGTGTCATTTTAACGTGGTACGTTGGGATGCTATGTTAGTCTATGGTGGAACTTCAGGATCTTGCAGTGCCGTGGCTCAGGCTTCCTAACAGAAATACAAGGGTGTTGTGGGATGATGATTTTTTTTTCATTCCTTGATAATGATATGAGTCCTCAGCTTTTCAAGAATGAGGGATAATTAACCCGGGGGCTTTGGCTGGGTGTACCTTTGGTATCTGAATCAAGCACTGCAGTTGTATAGTGGTAGCAGAACAAGAGCGAGCTGCTCTTCCCATGCCCAATGTTACAAGAGTACAGTTTTGCTCTTATGATGGGTTATTGTGTTGTTTGGGCTCGTTACCTGGAGCTTCAGTTTCTGGAAGCTGGAAACAGCTTCAGTTTCTGGAAGCACACCTTGGCTCTCTAGAGGGGAGATTGTAGGGACAAACAGGTCCACTTCACTGAGCAGCCCTGGGCTGTTTCAGGTAACAAATACTGCACTTAGTTGTCAGAACTGAAGTGCTCCTGGTTCCTCCTGGGACTCTTATCAACATCTTCATGGCTGCATTATTACCATCTATGTCAATTCACACCTCAGCATTGTAATTACAAAGAAAACCTGGGTAAAATAAGAAAATTATGTTGATGATTTGGAAGGATGTTTCTTCATGTCCGATTTTGAACTGCTGTCCCCAATGTGGTGTAAGATAGCACTCTGCCATGTGAAGTATCAAGCAGCATGGGGGCCCTGTGCTGTTACTGAAGCTGTAGTGGTATTTTTAACCCTGTTCACCTGCAGCTCGGTCTGCATGAGGCAAGCTGACCAGAGCTGTGCTTGCCAAGCACATTTCAGAAACTTCTGGGTGGCTGTAGGTGGTGATGGTGGTTTTTTTCAGAAGCATCTGGTCAGTCACTTTGTTCCTGTGGAGTTACACATTTGACTTCCTCAGGCTACAAAATTTCGTCTTTGCTCCTTTGAGCACTTACATATAGTTGAACATCTGTCTTCGTATTCTGAACTGAATTATTATGTTCCTACATCTCTAAATCTATATTTTTTCTGCAATTTCTGCCTCCATTCTTCATCTTTTAACTTTCTGTCTGGTGACTGTGGGAGCAATGCTTGCATTTTGGTGGTGGTGGATTTATGGGGGTTTAGAGGTGGCTAGAGTACTTTGAAAAATTTGGTGTGTCTTTTTATCTTTGAAAAGATAATAATAGATGTATCATGGAGAGTTCTAAACTGTTTGATTACAACTTTCCTTTAATAATATAGTGGCTTTTAAAGTTTATAAAGGATGATATTAGTGTTCCTGTATCCACAGTGTTTTCTTAATCTATATACATTTTACCATGAAAAGACATTTCCATGATTTCAGTTAGTGTTTCCAGCTGGAGTAATAGCATATTGTGGTGACTGAGGAATGAGCTAATTTCTGTTGTTGTGCTCTATCTATGAAGAGGAGCAAGAAAGAGGAGCTAATTTGTGTTTTTCTTGTTGGTTGTCAAGCTCTAGAAAGATTGTGGAGTCAAGAGAGACTGCTGCTACCCACTTGTGTTGCATCAGATCTCATACTATTTTTTAACATCTCTGTAGCGGGTGGCAAAGAATGTGGAGAGAAGGAAAGAGAAGAAGATTAAAATTTCAGTGAGCAATGAGGTTCTGATACTCTGACATCCCAGGAGCTTTGCATTGTCATGCTGGAAACAGCTGTTTGTTCCTAGACTCAGCAGCACAGGTACTGCCCTTTGCCTGCACAGGGGTGGTGCACATGAGATAGTGAGGAGAAATTAGTGCTGCACTTTTGCAGGAATCTTCAGTTATACACTATAAACACTGTGCTTACAGAACCTGGCATCAGCAGTGAAAGGTTCAGGGGGTAGTTAAAGATCCTCACACTCATTAGTGCAAGCCTGCTATGCTATGGGGATGTGTGTTGAGCAAATGATAAGTAATGGCTTGAAAGTCAGTGTTTAGGTGTCCAATTTATTGCTCTGTCATTTGTTGTGTCAATGTGGGAAGTCACTTAATTTCTCTGCAATTTAGTTTATAATTTTGTAAAAGAAAATACTATTTGCTTGTGTCACAGATGAGCAACTAGTTTTGGATTATGTGTTCATCAGTGTAAGAGCAATCTGGCAGAGACGTGCATTAGCTCAACTAAACCAACTGTCTTTATAGGAATATTATAGTATAACAGCAGCAGCAGTCAAGTATATTGGTATTTATAATGTATGTAGCCTATATTGGTATTCGTAGCAGTCCAGTTATGGCATTGTGAAGTTCAGGTTAAATGAACCACAGTACTGGAATTTGTAGGCTTTGCTGAACTGTGTGGATGTGTGATGTGTGGACTTGAGCTAGCTAATTCAGGAGTGGCTTAAGTGTTTTTTACATTGCAATTACCGAAGTGATTTGTATGTAATTTGCGCCTGAAAAGGCTGTGTGCTGTTGTGATAAACAGCAGGGCAGTGAAATCATAGTATATTGCATCATGTCCTTGAAGTAGGTGGCATGCAACCAGTTGTGTTCACTGGCACCAAGGGCATGGTGCCACATCTTCAAGGACACCTGTGCTTTAGGGTAGCAAATTTCCCATTTTATTTGATTGCAGGGTACTTGCAATTTTCCATCCTCTTGAGAGTGAACAACCAGCAAGAACTCTCAGCACTTTGGGGCATTTTAAATGAGATTATGCAGTCGCTGATCAATGCGGGGCTGGATTGGTTCTATCAACTTGCATAGGATTGCTTGAAGGGAGCTTCATTTGAGCAAGCTCTGTTGGGAACAGGGAGTTTAGGTAGAGTAAATCTGAATCTGGAATCTAACAAGCACTGAGGCCTATGTTTTGTTTGTTCGGGGTTTTTTTAAAATTTTAATATTTTCTTGTCAGTCTGTATTAGAGCGTCCATGACTTGTGCATCTTCTCATTCAGGTTTATATTTGAATCAATTTTCTTCAGTTGTTTTCAGCTTACTGGATACAATGTAAAATACAAAGTGCAGCCCATCCCCCAGAAGTAGCTTACTGTAGTTGCAATTAATATTTTCTATGGTACATAAAGACAAGGCACTTTCGGAGATGGTGTATTTGATGGACCAGCTTCAAAGAACAGGATGCTCTTAGCACACCTTAACTGATCCAGTGGAACATTTATATTGGAGAATGGATTAGAAGTCTACCCTCAAGCTCTGAATTATCAGTACAGTTACCCATTTTCCACAGGGAATGATTCTGGCCAATAAGTTGGCATTGTTGCAAAGCAACAAAACAGAGCTTCAGCTTTGTAACTGCTGCTCCTTGCAGGCTGATAGTGCTGAATAAATACTGCTGTAGTTTGGGATCACCAATTCACATGAAGTTCAAAGTTGAGTTATAGCTATCTCTGTGCATTTCTAAATGTGTATAGCACTGACACTTGTTTTAGTTAAATATTCAGCATATACTTGCTATCACATTCTTTGTAGCTATCCTTGGTAACAGCATGTTGGCTCCGAGCCTTTGCAAGAGGCCTTGTGCTCACAGCACTATTATTTTATTGGAAGGGAGATTGATTACCAGTGAATGCTGCATTTTTTTTTTCTGAATTCTTTGGAAGAAGGGTGGGTGTATTGGAGGCAGTTTCTTCCTGGTATAACATCGTTCTGGTCCATTAAAAGTAAATTTAGTATGCAAGTGCCCATTTTAACAATCGATTTCATAAAGGGAAAAAATTGGCTAGTTAACCAGCAATTCATATGTCAATATTCACTACCATCGATCTCCATTCGATTTTTCCTTCTGGTTATCTTGGGAAGTCAGAACCTGGTCAAAGTTAGATGCCAAAAGTTACTTTATATTGGCTTTCACCCCTAGGTTTCCTGGATGTAACATCCAGATCCAGACAGTATTTTCAGCATTCTAGAATAGTTAAGAATATCTGCAGATTTAGAAATATATAAAATCAAAATGGAGTGTGTGGCAACCTGGGGAAAGGGGAGGAAAGTAATCCATTTATATGGTTTATCAAGAAGCAGTCTGATCACCTGCCAGGTGACTGGGGCAGATCGCCAGTGGCTCACACGAATGGAACAACCGGAACTGTCCATCCTGAGTGTTCGATAGTTATGTGACAGTGTGAGCACTACCACAGGTGTCACAGACGGAGAGAAAATTGCTCAAGACCATGGAGAGCACCCTTTTTGTAGGTGGTGTGAAGCCTTGGTGATCCCTGGTTAGCAATATTCTATTTAGACCACTGCACCATGACTATTTATTCTTTTTATCAACCAAAATACATAATTGAGAACAGCAAGTGATTGGTGAGAAGTACCTACAGACACCTACACATTCGGTTACTCAGGGGCTGAGTTTAAACTTGTGTCTATTTGCAGGAAGCCAGGTAACTTGGATTGACTCATGTCTGAGAGCTAGTTTGGTCTAAAGATGGCTGTATCCATCCACTGCATATCCTTGGCCAGAGGAGTCTCAGACCTCTGGCCCTCAGCTGGTATCTTTGTGGCTTGAAGATACAGTGATTGTTGTGGATGGTTTTTTTCAAGCGCAGTGTTTAAAAAAAAGTGAGATTGTCCTGCAGCCCTCCAGAAGGATGAGGTTATGCATTGTAGGACTTGGGACATATTGAGAAGCTGTGTGGTGTTGCAGAACCTTTTGGGAGACTGATGCAGGCATGGATAAGAAGTAGGAAGCCAAACCCTGTTTAAGATCATCCATGCTGACTCTTGAGAGCAAGTGCTGATGGTAGAGAACTGTGTTCCCAAACCTGTGTCCGCTTAGGTTTGGAGCTCTACAAAAGAGAACCTGGGAGCAAACTAGCAATTAAGCACTGTGGGTGATCAAGAGCCCAGAGCTTGCTCCTTACCCTAGTACTGTGTGGAAATGTAGACATACCTGTAGGATGTTTTGAGGCAAGTTTTCCACAGGAGAAGCACTTAGTTATGGAAGGGCACTGCACCTTTAGGAAATGTCTGTAAGAGTAGAAGAAATTGGAAACCCCAGCCTTCATGAGGATCCCACTCTCCCTAAAAAGAAGAAAAAGGGAGTGTCCTGGAACTGGGTCCTTTCTTCCTGCTCTGTCAGAATGACGCAAAAGAGTCTTGGCTTGTTCCCTGGCCTAGATGTGTGCCCATCCTTCATCCTGCAGCACAAGGCACCCTGTGAGCTGGTACCTCAGAAAGAGGAGGAATGAGGTCCTTTAGAGCCCTTGAATTCTCCCAGTGTGAACAAAACTGCTTTCCCACAAACAAAGAGGAATTTGTTTGGCAAAAATTTGAACATTAAGTGCAGCTGCTGGAAGTGTTTATACTTTGTTCCTTAAAAAAGGCAACAGACTGAGTGTTGTTGATAGTACTGCAATGCTCAGCTCTTGCAAGGAGGGGCCGAAGGTCTGGGATTATCTTCTACTAGGAAACTATTTTCAGAGTAACTTCAGTTATAATTTGATGTCCAAAATGGTCGTTTGAAGGATTTTTAGATGCTCTGGGATCTGTAGTTCACTGATTGAAAGCAGACTTCCTTCTCTACTGCTCCATGCAGGGGAGCAGTGCCCTGGTATCCAGGGTGGGGCCAGACCTTCTCTCTGTCTCTGCTGCCTGTGGTGCGGCTCACTGCGTAGGGATGCCCCGCCCCTGCTTCAGTAGCCCTTATGTCTTCCTCATCTGGCTCAGGGGAGGACATGCTTGCCGAGTCTTGGCCCGCTGGGCATGGCGGTGATGTGCCATGTGTAGTACCAGTGTTTCCCCCTCCTCACCAGAAAGGGAGCTGGTGGAGGTGGTGGAGTTTTGATCTCAGCTCCAGTCTTCTGGCTTTTGTCTGTTCAGATGGATGTTGTATCAGTTCCTCTTTGGAAAGTTATTTCGCTAATTATGCAGGTTTACTTCTGAAGGAGGAGTAGAGGTGAATTGTGCAGTGCTTAGACTGAGCTACAGCTGTCAAAAGCGGGGTATGTCCCAGGTAGGACCTGGGGATCCTCTGGTTGGTGTATTAGCCTTGGTCAACAGGATCAACTTAATGATAGGCTGTATATTGCCTGCCGGTATACACAACTTGCTTGGCATGCCCAAGTCCTGGTTTGATGAAGTAATAATTAACCAGAAAAAGGACATGAAGACAAGTTTCTTCCCAGTGCAGTTTTAGAGAGATTTATGTAATAGATGTGAAATATCAACTTAATATTAATGGGGATTAATTGAATTCAGAGTAAGTGATTTTTCCTTCCATCTCTTCCCTCCTGTCACCTTAATAATGACCTATTTGATCTAAATATTCTAGCAGATCAGGTAGAGATTTTTTCTATTAGGTGATTACCAGTTCAGCAAGGAGTGTGGTTATATGATTTCTCAGGCATGTGAAGTCATGTAGTCTAGTTGTATTTCACTAATTAGAAAAAAATTAACTAGGTATTAATGACATGAAATTGTAATTTACGATTGTGTGCTAAAGCACTAAATCTCTCGTGATTTGATATTAACACTACATGTCAATTATAAGCTGCCCTTGAAATATATTAATTATATAGCATAAAGGTAATTTTCATTTATTGTCACCCAAAATTATATTTCAGCTGAGCAGTCCTGATAGATATCTCCATGGGAATTCATTTAGCAAATTCTGTTTTTTGGGATTCAGTTTCTCCCTGTTTTAACAAACTATTTTATCTCAGATGTGCAAGAAATATTTTGCACTGCAAATTTTGCACATTAAATTGACAGTTCATTTATTACGATGCAGAGTAGGAGCTGAAATATGACCGTGTATTAGTTTGTTAAATCCAGATGATCTTTTCAGAAATAGTTTGTTTTTCAAGATTTCTTCTAATGTACTTCTTTCTTTCTCTATTGTATGTAAACCCCAGGACTATAAGGACTCCTAGATGTGCTAATTTCTGTGAAACACATGGGGTTTTGTGTCTGTAAGAGGTTTCTTACAACAGTCTTGTTTCCAATGGTCTTTTCTGACAGCAGTCAAGATATTTGAGAGCACTAAGGCGAATCTCTTAATTTACTGCTCAGATGTTTTCATTGAATTTACACACACACAGAGATTAAATGCTGACAGTATTTATGGATTAAAATGTAAAGGTGGTTGTATTTGAAATTTTCTAATTACAGTTCTGTATCAGAAACTCTAAAAGGTAAACTGGAAAAAAATTTCTTGATTTTCAGAACACATTTTTAACTGGTTATTCCACCTTAAAGTTCACTGATCCTTTTGTGACATATGGGAGCCTTATCTCTTTGCAGCTTCTGGTTTTTGGGAGAGTGAGGAGCCTGATCAGATAAGAGAGAGACAGAGAACTCTTACTGTGATTTGGTGCATTTTGTCAGCGGCTGCCTGTCTAATCCAGTGTGCTTATGTTTCTTGGGGGAAAAGCAGAAGTGTTCTATAATAAAGAATAAAACATAAAAAGGAAAAAATCAGTGAGAGGCAAATGTACCCTCTCTTTTTAGCGTATTTTTGGGAATATTTTTCAAAGGCTTAATAGGCCATCTTATCCATAAACAAGAACTTGAAGACTGCTGATTTTCTCCTTGTGTGTGGCAGAGTGAGAGAATGGCTGGCACAAATGGTTTTCAATTTTTATCACTTTTGCTGCTGAGGAGTCCAGATTACTGCAAGCATGGCTATTGTCAGAAAAACAGCTGTGGGAAAACAGCATCTTTGAACATGAAAGTTGAAATCTAGAGACCATTTATTTTTTTGAAGATGTGCATTTGGATTTAGATTGCTGGTGTGTGGCTGCAGGCTGGGGTGAGTTAGCCCCTGATAATACACCAAACTGGCCATAGGAGGGAGGAGCTGACAGTACTCTTCAGATAGTCATTGGTGAGGTTCTTAGCTGGAGGCTGTCTTAATTAAGCTGGAGGCTTAATTTTATAAAAAACTACATAAAATCTTTGTTTTCTCTTCTCAGCTAAGTGTAGCTGAAATTTTTTTATAAGACCAAGTTGGATTCATTTCTGGCTGATACATCACAAATGCGTGCTTAGAGAAAGATTCAGAAGACAGATTCTGTTTTCAGTCTGTGTAGTGTTGTAGGGTTGACTTCCTGCTTGCATCTGGAGTAGACTGGGCTGACAGCGAGGAGAAAACTGTGTAGGTTTTTTTGGTTTGTTTTTTAACGGAGAACTGTGCAAATCAGATGTGGACTTTCACATACAATTATATTAATTAAAGGATTGCAAATGCAGCATATTAACGTAGTATTAGGGTAAAAAAAAGCTGTACTTTGACCGTGGGCAGTCTCATTTGTGTTTGCAGCAGGTAGCCTGCATCACTGGAGTCCTAACTCTGGTGTCCCTGCCTGTCTCCCTGGTGGTCCTTTACCTGGCAGAGTTGGAGAGGTGCTCCCTTGGGGCTATACCAAAGTTGCTTCTGGGTCAGAAGTGTTATTGCCATGTAGCCAGCGGTTTGTTTGTGCTCATTGAGTGTTAATCAGTGCCACCATCCCCAGGCTATTGGGACTGTCCCATCAGAGAACTGGCTGGAGACCAGGCTTTAGCATGGTAGTAGTACAGGGAAACAATCCGAGAGGTTCTTGGAAAGCCTTGACTCTAACTGTCTGACACAGCTGGGGAAGAACCAATGAGGAAAGGTGTGCTATTGGACCTTATACTAACTAACAAGGAAGGTCTTCTTGGAAATGCGAAAATTTGGGGCAACCTTGGCTTCAGTGACCACAAGATTGTGGAGTTCAGTATCCTGCTAGAGGAAGCAGGGCAATGAGTAAGATCGCGACTCTGGTCTTCAGGAAAGCTAAGTTTGGCCTCTTCAAGAACCTTCTTGGAAGGATCCCACTGGAATGTGCCAATGGGAAGGGGTGTCCCAAGAGAGCTGGTCAATATTCAAAGATAATTTTCCTCCATACTCAAGACTGGTGCAGCCCCAGGGAGAAAGTCTGGAGGAAGGAAGACTTTCCTTGGTTGAGGAGGGTTGTGTTAGAGACCATTTAGTCCAACTTGACATCCCAGTCCATGGGGCCTGATGGGCCTTGTTAGCACACATGAGTGTTGAGAAAACTGGTGGACATCATTGCTAGGCTATTCTCAATCATCTTTGAAATGTTATTTCAGTCAGGAGAGGTATTTGAGGACTGGGAGAAAGCAAATGTCTGTCCAGTTTTCAAAAAGGGCAAGAAGGAGGACCCAGGGAGCTACAGACCAGTCGCCCTCGTCTCAGTCCCCAGAAAGGTGATAAAATGGCTTACGTTGGAGGCCATTTCTAAGCATGTGGAAGACAAGAAGGTCATCTGGAGTAGTTAGCATGAATTCACCGAGGGGAAATCATGCTTAAGCAACATGATTGCCTTCTGTGGTGGGATAACTGTCTGGATAGGTGAGGGGAGAATATTGGATGTGTCCACCTGGATGTTAGCCAGGCTTTTGACGCTCTCTCTCATGATATCCTCACAGGAAAGCTCAGGGAGTGCAGACTGGGCCTGTGGACAGGGAGGTGGTTTGAGAGCTGTGTGAATGGCAGGTCTCAGGGGATTGGGATCTGTGGCACAGGGCGTGGTTGGAGGCCTGTCGCTAGTGGTGTCCCCCAAGGTTCAATATTGCCTCCATTATCATTTAACTTGTTCATCAGTGACTTGGATGAAGGGACAGAGGCCTCTTCAGCAAGTGTGCTGATGACACAAAGCTGGGAGGAGCAGCCCCAGAGCTCTGTGCAGCTCTTCAGAAAAATCTTGACAGGTTGGAGATTGGAAAGCAGCTATCTGGAGAAGGACCTGGGGATCCTGGTAGACAACAAGCTGTCCATGAGCCAGCAGCCCTTGTGGCCAAGAAGGTCAATGGTGTCCTCAGGTGCATTAGGAAGAGCGTTGCTAGCAGTTTGAGACAGGTGATCCTGCCCCTCCCCTCAGCCCTGGTGAGGCCACATCTGGGGTGCCGTGTCCAGTTCTGGGCTCCTCAGTACCAGAGAGACATGGAGATTATGGAGCAAGTCCAGCAAAGGGCTACGAAGATGAAGAGGGGACTGGAGTGTCTCTTTTGTGAGGAAGGACTGAGGGAGCTGGGCCTGTTCAGCCTGAAGAAGAGACAGCTAAGGGGGGACCTCATCAATGTCTATCAGTATCTGAAGGGAAGGTGTCAGAGGATGGAGCCAGGCTCTTCTCTGGGGTGCCAAAGCAATAGGACAAGAGGCAATGGGCAGAAACTGATGCACTGGAAGCTTCACCTGAGCATGAGGAAGAACTTCTTTACTTTGCAAGTGAGTGTACACTGGAACAGTTGCCCACAGAGGTTGTGAGGTCTCTGTCACTGGAGATACTCAAAAGCTGTCTGTACTCAATCCTGAGTAACATGCTCTAGCGGACCCTGCACGAGCAGGGAGGTTGGATCAGATGACCCCCAGTGGTCTCTTGCAATACCATCTATTCTATGGTTCTGTGAAGCAGTCCTGCATCACTGGATGCTGAGTTCCACTCAACTCCCATATGTTAAAAAGCACAGGTATAATGGAATCCATGGGATCCAGCATTGCTGTGCTTTCACCTTGAAGACCCGAGAACATGCCCATGTCATATCACTGTCCTGTTTTATCTGTAGTCTTTTTTTTTTCCTTGTAGAATACCAATGAGAAAGAATTCCGTGTTTTTACAAAGGGTATAAAAGAAAGAGAAAAAACTTGGACAACGGTCAGAGTCCTCACAATTCCTCAAGGGCCCTGGCTTGGCCTGCTAAGGTTCATCCCAGCAGCAGCAGTGCCTTGACTGTGTGGAGGGGATGCCCACACTTGTCTCTGCTTCAGGGTGCACCTCAGTCCTACCTTGTCTCCAACCTTGTTCTCTGAGATGTCCCTCCTGCTGTCACTCCTGCAAGGTGGCCCTGCTCCTGCTGCTCCTGACTGAAATCCAGCAGGAGATGCTGGGCACTAGTGGGAGTCACTTTTGCAAATTTCTGACTTCCAACAACAGATTGGTTCACTTGTATTGATTACTGTATGCAGATGTTATGTAGATCTACATGTTAGGCTTATGTAGACCTTCAAAGTTAATGGCTCCCTCAGTGTCACCATGAACAGCATGCCAGCTACTGCTGCATATTGTACATGATGTTATTGTCTTGTTGCACTGGAATAAACGAAAAGCTTCAAGAAGTGCTATGGGGGAAGATCTGGAAGTACCAGAAAAGATCAAGTGAGCTGACAGTATAACAAGATCAACAGAATTTGTAAATGTGGACGTTCAAGGTCAATAATGCAATGGGTGAAGCACAGCTAAGTAATGTTGCAGAGCACTTTTCGGTTAGAAATTGTGATTTTGTTCTTTTAAGAGCATTTCTCAAATGAAAGTTAGTTGCAATTGTTTTCTTTTAAAGCATGCATGTAAAATCTCGCATAATGTAAGTGGTGAATGTGGTCTTTATATACTGTAGGTGAAGCTGAAACTTGTATGACTTGACATGTGCTTTCAACTCTGCTTTGTAACTGCCTTCAGAAAGTTAGATAAAATCTCAACCCAGTTCCTGCTCCATTTAATTGAGTGATGATAACCTGGAGCCTAATTCTTCAGTGCCTTGAAATCATGATCAAGAAGTATTGTGAAAATGCACATTTGTGTAAATAATTTGAAGTCCTATAATTCAAAAATGCTTTACCCTGTATCATTTCTGCTGTTTAATTGTTTCTGCATCTAATAATTTTGCTTAGAGAATTTATTCCATTTCCTTTTTAGCTCACAACCTGGCGCATCAGTGTACAGTCTGGGCTTCTAGGAAGGCACAAGGTTTAATAGGGGTTAAAATAAATTTATGTCCTTTAAATATAAAATAGTGTCTAAATTGGTCTGAACATGCCTTTAAAGAGTGATCTGTATATATATTTTTTAACTTGATCTTGAACTGTATGTATTACTGAGTTTCAAAATTGGTAGATGCATGTACAAATGCATTTGTGCCCACTTGTGTGTGTGTGTGCATTCATGGCTTATAAAAGAAAGAAATGAATGACTCTGGATTGACGTAGGTTATTTAACCTTGGTCTCCTTTATGTCTTCTTAAAGGGGGTATCTCAGCTGCTTCTGGCTCTAGTGAATGGTGCCATGTTACAGCAGTAGCCTTTTCACTGCTGAGAATGGATGGAGCTGGGAGATGGTCTGAGTGTGTCCGATTCTAGGTTCTTGACTTGTCCTTGTGAGCTGATAACTGACAGCTAGAATGGCTCAGGGCTGTATTATACATACATATGCTATGTATGTGTATTATATGCTGGGGCACTTTGTTGCCTGTGTGGCAATGTGAAAGTGGGTGAAAGAATAGGAAAGCATCTAGTTCCTTAAATAAGGGAGACAGTTTAGTGGTGAACTGTGTTTTAGAAATTAATGCATAGGTTATGCTTGTGTGAACATAGATTTTTCTTTTGTTCTCAGTTTTTACTGAAATACGTTGAGATGAGATGTTTTAGTACTTTCAATGTTAAAAAAATTGAACTTGTCAGACAGTTTTAACGCCAGTATCTGTACGAGGCAATGTTACTTCTTAGGTTAGGAAAGGTCACCACATGGCTCCACAGCAGCCTCTAATTTAAATGTAACTTGTCAAATGTGCTGGTGGAAGAAAAATTTAAAATACAGCATTTGACTTAGAACTTAAAGTGTCTTCCCTGCACCAGGCTCCTTTTTTTTTTTTTTTTTTTTTTTTTTTTTTTTTTTTAATAATGCTGTTGCCTCGAGCCTGGCATGACCTGGAGGAGATGAGGCAGCAGTTCTGTGCTTCTAGAAGATAAGGAGTATTATGTGTGGTTGTCTGTCTGTGTCCTGCTGCCTCTTCTGGCTGTGTCATGAGAAGAGGTGAGGGGAAACTGTTTACTCTGAGCAAGCAGCTATGCCTCCCTGGTTCTTGGCTGCTGCTTTGGGGTTGTGGAGAGCTAGAAGCGGCTTGTAGTGTCTGCAGGTGACAGCCATCAGTGTTCCTGACAGTCTGCTGCACCCGCCGATTACAGTGGGGTTTCCCTCCGCCTCACAGCAAGCCTTCTTGGCTTTCTGTTTGCAGGTACCTCAAAGCTTCTAGAAAAGTCTAAGCTGTTTGTGCTATACAGCAAGGAAAGGAAGTGTGTGAAGTATTAATTGGATATTCTTCTATCGAAGGAGGGCTTATGGTAAAAAGTTCAGAACTGCGGGCGAAATGTGTGTATGTGATGACCCAAACCACAGCTGTGTGCGACTTGGTGGTCCTTGTTCTTGGGGTGTTATCCTGTAAACCAGTCAGTTCTGACACGGCGTGATAAAATCCTGCATGGGGTGAAGTCCGGACTGTGATTCCCTCTGTACCATCCTTGTCTGTCTGCCTGGGAGGCAGTTGCGTGTCCTTGCCACGCTCCACTGCAGCCTGGAGTGATGCTGACTTTTGCTCCTGTCCTTGCAGGCTGAGCGACGAGAGGCAAACATGGCCCAAGCACCCACTGATCCGAGTAGTGCAGAAACTGCTGACCCAGAGGAGAGTTCTCCAAATATGATAGTCTACAGAAAGGTAAGGATTTGGAGCTGTGTGCAAAAATCCCTTTTCTATGTGGTTGTCTCATGAAAGGATCCTATGCCCCTTTTGAAGTCAGAGGTATGTTTCAGTCTGCTTGGATGCATAGCTGAAAGAGTTTTCAGGAAAGTAGGTGTTTAAAACTATAGCATTTGAGAGCTTGGAAGTTGAGTTCTGTTCAGTGGACGCACGTGAGCTTGTTAGTATGAAATATTTGATTGCAATCTTGAAAATTGTAACTTTTTTGTCATGTGACTTTAGGTAATCGTTCAAGTTTACCACAGCTACCTAAAATAAGTGTACATATCTTCCAAGTTTTATCATACTAAGCACAAAGCAGCTGCCATGCAGCAGTTTTTGGTACTTCTTTTCTATATTCATATTGTGTTTCTTGTTGCATAATTAGCAGTTTGATTCTTTGTAGGTCCTTGTTCTTTCTTCCCATTACCTTGCTTAAATTAAAAAAAAGAGTATTCTCTCAAGTGCTAGGGAAAAATAAGTTAGACAAAGGTAAAATACCAGCAATGTGTGATGTTACAGAGCATTCTTTCACCATGATAAAATGTCTTATTCTGAAGTACTTTGGAAGAAGCATAGAAGATGAAGGAAAGCTGTCTATTGACACATTTGCTAAGGCATTGCTTTGTTCTGGGGTAGGTGTATCCTTTATCTTTGAAATTTAGTATTTTTGTAGTTTAATGAAATAACGTAAATATATTTTATTTAGCCTGCAAAATATTTCTTGTGTAGTATGCGGAAGTGTTGTATGGTTCTGACAGAAATTTCTTGCATAGCTTAAACAAGCTACCATTCTGTTAACTTAAGAGCTACAGTGCTAGCTCACATCAAGTTTCCTTGATCCTGGGTAAAATTACTGGAATGTGTTGGGGGTACATGGTTATGTTTTCTGCTTGCATGACTGCAATCTTGATGACTTTCATATGCTGAGAAAATAATTTCAATTTCGTACGGAGCATGAGTTGTTTAAAGTGTTACTTTTCGATATCCATAATTTTGGTTTAGTTGTTGTGTATTTGGTTTGGAATCTGGAATTGTTAACATGGGGAAAATCTCTGGGTAATGTGTAGGCTTGTTTGTTTTGAATGTGTTATGAAAACACTTTGGCTCCTAATTTGGAAGTAGCACTAGTCGGTTAGTCAGATTATTTTTTTCCAACCTGTTTGCTGAGAGGTCCAACACCCCAGTAGGCTGAAGTAGATATGGGGTATGAAAGAAGTGCCTGGTTGTGTGATCTAGAATTAGGGCATTAAATCTGTGACTCTGCAGAGAATCCACTTACCTGTTCTTGAAAACATTGTTTGATTTGTGTGCCTCACTTTCTATTCATCTTATGGCATTTCTGCTTTATGATTTCTCCACTTCTTTGCCTTTCAGTGTTTCATTATTGTCACGTAGGATAGGGCTTGTGAGTTCTGTGGTATCAATGGGGAATATGCTCGTACTATTTGATTCATCTCCCCTTACTGGTTTTCCTCTGATGTCAGTATTATCAGCCCTTCATAAGACAGTCACCTGTCAAAATACATAGTTGTGTTTTAAAATACCATGCCCCATGCATTGTGCAGTAATAGTTTATTCTGTATTGTCAATGCTATATTGTCAACACATCTGTCAGGTTTTTTTGCTGTTTCTGTTGCTTTATGAATAAAAAGCATTGATATTACCTATTTTTCAGAGTAAATTTTCATTGGTGATTGACTTTCTAAATGTAATTTACATTATTTTAGATATTAGTTTTAATATTAGCATTTGATATTAGTTAGATGTATTACACATCAATTTTGTCTTCCTTAGTGTTGAAAAATCATATGCAAAATCTGAGACAGGACTATTATTCTTTTGATTAGCTCTCCTCTCTCCAAATGAATGTTTAGCTCTTCATCTCTCATTTCCTTTCAAATGGCTTGATTACCAGTAATGAATGAGAAAAACACTGCACTGGACTCCCTGAAATATTGAACACAATCTGCCAGAATACCCTACAGTTCAGGGTTGGTATTGTGTCACAGCAGAAGGAAAGGTTTGCTTCTCACAGCAGGGATCCTGGGATGCAACTGTTGATCCCCCTTAGGAAGAATAAGTAAGGGTGGGCTTCAATAGTGGGACCACAGTAAATCTTGCTGTGTGAACTATTTTGTTGCTTATCGTAACTGTCATGTTTGTGGGTTTTGAGGGAGGAAAGCCCTGCAAGTAGAACCCCAAATTGTTAATACTTTCTTTACTGAGAGTCTCTGAGGTCTTTTTGAAGTTCCTGTGCCAACAGCTTGGTTGTAGCCTGGTTTTCTTTTAGTCACTAGTGAGAGACTCATTTAGAGGACAAACCAGATCTTAGGTGGTATCGAGTGTCTGTTTGGAGCAACCTCTCTCTGTTTAGTTTGTGGAGAAAAGCCTGGAACAGGCTGTGCTCTTTATTTAGGTAGGTAAAACTGAGTGGGATGGGTTTTGGCCATGCAGAACAAAATAAACTAATTTATTTTGACTCAAATTACTTCATGGTATTCTCTATGGACTCCTGCAAGCAAATGGATTCTAACTGCTTTGATTGCTACAGCAGATGGTCTCAATGAGACAAGTCTTATTTTCTTTTACCTTCAGTGTTAACCTTTCAGGGGTTGATATTTATGAATTTGAGACGTGTTATTTTTTAAATCCAAAATACTCAATGTTGATCCACTGTTTTGGATGACACCTATGTGTAAATTAAGTAGTGCAGATGTGTTTGTTACGGTAAGCAGTGTTTAGGGTTTGCTTTGCCTCACCATACCCTTGTTAGAATGAATTGTACCCTAAACTACATGAGCTGTGTTGAGCAGGTCTCCAGTGACAATCATGGGTACCTAGCTGTAAGGTACCTATGTCATAGGATAGACGTTTATAATTAAGCAAGCTGTGTTCCAGTCCTTGGGCTTGTGCGCCCTCTCATCTCTGTGTGTCTCAGTGCTGAGCCCCGGGCTCTCACAGGGCTACAGGTGGTGCTGCAGTAAGGGTGTGCTGTCATTTACCTGTGTGGCACAGTGGTACCCAATGGAAGTGTAAGGGTGCTGTGGATACTGCATTACCATTTAAGTGCTCCATGGGTACAGTCAGTCTGGCCACATCTGGAGAAGATGCTGATGTGTTGATGGGCTTACTACTGGAAGAGTGGTGCACAGTGCTTAAGACAACTGTTTGAAATGCACTACCCTACTTTTCATGGGTGCAGGGAGTGACATTTCCATCCTCACTTCAGTCTGTGAGCATCACGTGGGTGCTGCAGCATGGAAGGAAAAAATGCAATAAAAGCCGGTGAGAGGAGAAAAAACACTGCTAGCAAACAGTAACAAAAAATATAAATTGATTTTAAATGCCGGTCACATTCCCTTGAAATCCAGCCGTCCTTGATTAGTCTGTCTTGCAAGTGCTGGTGACTGTGTCTCAGGGGCCCTTTGGCTCATTGTTACAATAATCCATGTCTGAAAATTCCTGTTTTGCAGACAATATCAAAAGACAAATGGTTCGCGGACACCTCCTGACATCAGACCTATTAGGTGACCTATTATCAAAATAATTTGGTAAATCAAATTTTCTTACCAAAAGGATGGTGGAAAATTGTCATATCATTGTAAGAAAAATCAAAATATTTAGGGCTTGACTAAATAAGAACTGAAAATACCAATAAGGAGGAGTACCTGGGGAATATAACAAGAAGGATGAAACCACAGAAATTAAAATCTAAATTGGATGGCAAGGTGTACTTGTTCCTGAGAGAGATCTCTTGTGACAGGGAAGAGTTTGCAAACTGTGCTGTTTTGAGATTTTTAGAACCACTGGAGCATATATGTTCTGAGGGATATCAAAATATATTGTCAGAGAAATGATCTGCATTATCTGATGGTAGATTTCCATTTCTGCTTAATTTTTGCCCCACACATCTTCTATATCTGCTTGCTAGCATCGGCACTTAGAGAGTTAAATTTTGAATTTTTATGGTTACTCATGGTAAGTCTTTTGAACAAGCAAGAAAATCTAATTTCCAAAGGCAATTGCTGCTCTAAGTAATGTATAACAAACTTGCAGCTGCCGCAAGATGCTTTCAGAAAAATCTGAGTTGTTTGCTACCTTCAGTACTTGGCAGCCTTAGTGTCTTTTTAAATGCTGATTTAAGATCTGAATTGGAATAATTAAAAAAAAAAAAAAAGGCAGCCTTACATTTGAAGGTTTTCTCCAGGCAAATTCCAGTGTCCCAGTCATGTCAAGTAGCAGGAGTGTTGCTGTCAGACCTGGCCAAATGTGCTGATTGGGCAGGAAAGGAGAGAACAAGCAGTTGTGAAGAACAAGCAGGTGTATGCATGCAAAAATGCATGGACCATGAAGCAGAAAGATGGGGGAGGAGCCTGTTGTTAAATTAACTCTTCACACTAAAAAATATAATACTGGCATTTTGAGCTAGTCAGAAAACCAAGGCTGCAATTTGATTGCTCTTAAGTTGTGCTGTGAAAAACCATCTCAACAGGACACTGTCTAGGCAACCAAAAGCAGATGAAACTCAGAAGGGTATAGTCCTAAGGATGACTTTTTGTAAAGAAAGAGAAAACTGAAGTGTTTTAGAGTGAGATGAATTTCACGCATATAATTTTTTTTTTTATGAAAAGAAAGTCTGGATAATTTTTTGAGGCTTCCTAACCCCTTCAAGGTTTCATGCTGTTTTTATGAGAGGCAGCAGAACCTAAAATGTATTTAAACTGTTGAATACTTTGGCCATTCTTTTTATTTGAGTCTCTTGAGTTATATTTTAGGATTCTGCTGCATGTGAAAGCCTTCTGAACCTTATTTTTGTACATGAAATCTGAGTTTTTCACACAGTTGCTTCTGTTTTGTAACTCGTTCTTTAACATAAAACTGTAAATTGATGATGATAATGCATGAGTTAATAACACTGCAGATGTCCAGAGTGCAATTTTTACCCAAGGATAATGTACTGTCATTAGAGATTACCTTATAGCATTTTAAGTCATCTTACTCTTAACATTTCCTGATTTAGTCATTTATTTTTTAAACTCTGCTTCCAACTAAAAGCAGTAAGCCAAGATTAAACTAGGACTGAATTCAAGAGTATGTATTCGTACTTCAGGAACTGAAATACGCACAATTTTGCATAAATAACCTCCAAACTAGCGTTGTTACTGTTGGAAAATAAATTTAAACCCAGTCTTGTTACCAAAATGTATTGACACACGGGTTAGGCAGGAGGGGAACTTTAACTGCACTTCTGCATTGCACATTGTCACAGAAGTTTCAGTTAATTTATCACTGCAAATACTCATGTGCCTTGCTTGTAAACAGAAGCTGGCCACTTCTTGAAACCTTGCTAATTTCTCTATTCAACTGATTTGCTGTGTCAACAACTTTGACTGTGTAGGATGTTGCATAGAGAGGGGGAAACGCTTGTGTGCAAGATGGGCTACTTGTTAAATTGTGGCTGTAATTATGACAGAGCTCATTGGTTTTTATCTAGGGGATTCCCTCTTGGCATTTCCTATAATAACAGGGGTAGCATTCACTTATTCTCTTTTCCATACCTCATACAGTAAAATCCTGGGGATAGTAATCACAGTAGGGGCATTAAATTTGTTTTAGAGAGAGAGAGAGAGGCTATGCGGTGGGGGACAGAGGTGGGAATGACTGTGTACAACAAGCCTGTCAGGTAGGAGCAGCAGAGAAGAGAGTCTGGAGTACAGTGACAAATCATAGGGAAGTCATAGTCCAGTATTGAGCAATGGCAATGAAAATCACAAATATAATCCCAGAGTGTCTTGGAGAAATATTTCCAGGGTAGGGACAGGTGTCAGCAGTATTATGCAAAGGGCCAGTGTTATGGCCTCTTCTGGGTTATGGTGTAATCTTCTCTTTTGTCATCTCCTGTCTTCAGAAAACGTGTCCTGGTTGCACAGCATGGACTAGAAACAAGTGGTGTATTTAGCTGAGCAAAAGCTAGTACTGGTGTGCACACAAATTTCGATAAATTTGTGATGGGTATAAGCAGTCTTGGAGTTAGGGGGTGGTTCCTAATTCTTAGAAAAGTGGACTTCTGGAGCAGTCACTGCAGGGAGTAGTGAGGCCCAGAAAGCCATGTGGTTTTAGGATAGCTGTAGGCATGTTTTTGAAGAGGCCTGTATGACATGGTATTTTGCAAAAGTAGAGGAGACACAGTGAGCCAGGAAGTCTCTCTAGATTTATGTATACCTTCTTCAGATTACCCTGAATAGGTAATAATACCTAAAATACCTCCTCCTTTTTTGTGTATGTATATATGAAATACCTTCAAACACCCTTTATTCATGCAATAGCAAACAATTTGTACTGCTGAAGTTTGACACGTGTCAGTGTCCTTGAACAAAGCTAATGCTGCTGACCTTGACTGTAGCTGTCAGGGAAGCCTTGTGGTGAAGCTGGGGTCTGTGGGTTTGATTTCTGCATCAGTTAGATGATATGAATGATTAATGATCAAAGGCATTAGTGTAAAATTGCAAGCAGTTAGTTCCTGGAGGACTTCAGAAGCTGACTTGCATTGTTGCGTAGATGCAAATGAGGCTGTCAAAGGAGTGGCAAAAAGGTGTTTTTAGAGTCAGGTGGAGGTCATCCACCTGGAGGAAGGACTTTTGGATACTTTATGGTTTGTTGTTTCTTTCCATTGTTTGTCTTGCAGTAACAGTTAAGATTTTCTTGAGGTTAAAGATTCAGATTAGTAGGCAGTGTGCAAAGTTACAAATACGGAAATACGTGTAATGTGGTATGTAAAGCCTCAAATAACTATTTTCATGTTTGTCTTTTTAGGTATGTAAAAGCATGCATATTTGGACACCCACATGTACTTACATGCTTTAAAGTAATGAGAAAGAACAAATAACCCTTGTTTTATCCTGGTGATATGGTGTAGACTAATATGCACAATATAGGAGATTTTTTTAAAACCTTATACATAGATGTATGTATGATGCCCTTTCTTATATCTCTTATGCACCTTAAATCTTTCTATTCAGATAACGCATACATGGATTCACTGGTTTGAGCTCTTGTGTATTGTATACCTCTTTGTAGTTAGAGGTTTTGGTGATAAGCATACAGCTTTTTTTTTTTTTCTCTTCATATTCCCCTAGCAGTTGCCTTATTTAAACTTCTTTAATTTTCTTGCCTCTCTGGCTCATAATTTCTTCGTTCCTGTTTGTGACTGAAACAAACTGTCTCTTTCACCTGTAGAAGTCTAATTACAGTGATCTATTACTTTAACTGTTCTCAGAGGCAGAAAAAAGATGAGCCAGGACCAATAGCTATGACAAACTTCAAAGTATATTTTTAGCAAAGCAACTAGTGCAAATTTAGAATACAGAGATAAAAACGGAAGGTTCAGCTAGAGGGTAAGATTGTGCTATTCTAGCTGTAGCACTTAGTGCTTTGCATTTTTAGAAATGGTTCTCTTTTATTCCCCTAGATTTTTCTCATGCCATTTGCTTTGTATTTGTTGTCAGCATTTTAAGTGATGGTCTTGAAGTATTTGCAGTGTATTTGTTGATTTACTTTTGCATGTTGTTTTGGGCAAAAAATGCTGAATATGAGCATTTTCTTTCTGCCTAAAACTTTATTTTAGCCATGGGGTTGTTTCGTTTATTAGAAACAAACCAAAACGAAGTAGTGAAGCAGTATGGAGCTGCCAGCCTGACTTATTCCAGGAGACAGCTTCTGGCTATTTCAGATGCAATCTTGAACCTTAATATTAAGACAAAATAGTTTGGATGGAATTGGATGAAATGTGCATGACTGTGTTTTTTTGTTTCGTAATAGAACTTCAACTAAACCCTTATTTTATCCTGATTAATAAAATATCACTTCAGGGGATTCTGAACTTATTTCAAAAGGCTCTGCAATAAGTTTGAGTGGGAGGATTCAGTTCCATAAATAGAATTACATGTGCAGGACCACGAAAATATGCAAATGAAGTTCCATTAAAAAACTCATGTTTTGCATCCTAAGACGTTTTGAAGCAGGTTTCTCTTTTTTCATGAGAAACTGTTATACCATGTTCAAGGGGCAGCGATTACTTTTTTTCTTTTTGCTTTATCACTGCTGCTGTTTCATTGTATCTTATTTTTCCTTGTCTCTCCAAAGTTGACTGAACTGAAGAAAGTGGAAAGTAACCAGTTAACCAGACACTGAAGTGCACAGATCTGCTTGACAAAGAATTGTATTCTAATTCTTGAGGATATTCAATATTTTAGTTCAAAGGCTACATGTCTTTTGGGGTGAGGAGGAGGGGCAAAAGTGTTACTTTTAATTATATGTCACCTCTCTGTACTTGCATTAAAGTGTTTGGAAATTATGCTTTGGACCAATAATTAAGGGCCTCTGAAGGTAAAGTGTAATGTTCCTGTGGCATATACAAGAAGAAATGGCAAGATATTGTATGAATTTTTTTGATGGTTTAATTGAGAGTAGAATAAGTGGAATAGGTAGGAAGAGAATTTAATCGAGGAGCACATTAATGAACTAATCAAATCTATTTCTTGTTTGAGAGAGGAAGCACATCAACTGCAATTTCATTCATACTTCAGTGTTGTGAAAATGTGGTTCTGTGAGATAGAAGTCAAGTAAATGTTTCTGTTGTGATGTTTTTAAGCTCTAGGTGGAAATAGTTTTGTGTACTAGAGTCTTTTCAGAGTTTAGTGCTGGAGATGTCATTTCTGTTCTCTACCATGTCATCATTTGATGAAAATAGGTGTGGTGGCCATTTCATATTAAGAATTTTCCATGTCGGTTCTCTTACCATTTCACATTTCTTCCTTATGTCTTGCATTAGTTGGAAGTTTTAGCGAGGAGACCAGAACTGGAGGGCTGTGAAGACTGTTTAACAACCTCTATTTTCGGGCACAATTCTCCTCTCCTTGTTGGCATGACTGGTGGCAGGGGCTGTTTTGGTGTGATGCCCCAAGTAAAGGGAATATTTCATTCACTGGTGCTATAATTAGATGCCTTTCCCCATCAGTAAATCCACCAATTTTGTTAAACATTGCTTGTAGCTACGTATTAATTAGTTCGTTCGGTAACTTGTGCAAAATGTCACAAAACCATGGCAGCACTGGGTTCTTGTCGCTTTCACTGTACCCCCTTGGCTCTTAATAGTAAAATTAACTGGCGCTCTGTGAATTATATTTTTTCTATGTGTAGAAAAACAGAGCTACAATAATGGCACTACTGTTTCTGCTTGTATGCTGAAGATAGTCCAACCACTGGCTTGTATCTGGAAAGTTATGTGTGGAAAAACAGTGATTAAACACACATTTTTTACTAACAGGAAAGCATCTGTTTGGAAACAGGGAGCCCGAGTGTTTTTTAACTTGGTCCTCTTACCAGGAAAGGTGATGTACTTTGGTAGTGATTTTTTTAAAAGTATTTTTTACTGGAAAGCACTTCAGACTTATTGAGCTATAACAAGTTTTTCTTTCTGCATGCAAGAATGAAACCTCCATTTTCAACAATGAAAATGATGTTTAAGTCATTCATAGTGTATTTAGCATCAATGGTGCTCTCTTCCCACTCAACAGGTGTCTGAGGGTTTCAGGGAGCATAGGGAAGACCTTGACCCAGACCTGTGTAAAATTGTGACAGACTAAAAGTTTTGTGGGATTGCTTATGCTCTGGTTTTGTCTTTGCTAAACTGTTGTTTTTCTGTGTTACACACATTTGTGAGTGATAGTATTTGAAGGAAAAAACAGAGGATTGAAGGATAATGCACCAAAAGTAGGCAGAAAGGATAAGTCAGCTGGAAGGGTGAAACGATTTGGAGAGTGTTAAAACTCAATATTGCTTTTAAAAAAGCAGTATTTGCTGACTTAGAATTGCAAGAGATATTTACAGAATCATCAAGGTTGAAAGAAATATTCAAGATCATCTAGTCCAGCTGTCAACCTAACACCACCATAATCACCCCTAAGCAACCTCCCCAAGTGCCCTATGCAGACCCCTCTTGAATACTTTCAGAGACAGTGACTGTACCACCTCCCTGGGCAGTTTATTCCAATGCCTAACCACTATTGCAGTGAAAATGTTTTTCAAATGTCTAATCTGAACCTCCTCTGGCACAACTTGAGGCCGTTTCCTCTTGTCCTGTCACTTGAGACTTGGCAGAAGAGACTGACTCCCATCTGGCTGCAGCCTCGTACTTGTAGAGAGCAATGAGGTCCGTCCCCCGCCCTGAGCCTCCTCTTCTCCAGACTAAACAATCCCGGTTCTTAAATCAGTTTTTCAGCAGTCTTGGAAGTATTTGAGTCCACTGTGGGCTTTGTGCAAGCATTAAAGTTGTCTGTAAATGACGTTAATTGTCTTTAATTGAATAAACTTGATTTGTTTGAGAAACATTTGGCCGTAGAATGAGGCCCTGAGTCACCTCTGAGGTTTGGGTGAGGGCGCACAGAAGCTACATGCTCCTACTCCATTTTGCAGTTCCCTGCCTTTTTTTTTCTCCCTTAACTCTTTCATATCACAATCTGGCCATTCTCACAGTGCAGCTATTTTAAGTTGGTGAAAATTAACCGAAGGCTGAGTGCACTTTAGGCCACTGTTGTCTCAATAGCACCGAGTTCATGTGCCAGGCTAAGGGCGAGCAATGAAAGGGTGACATGGTCATATATTGGGGCATATACCCCATGGTAGGCAATGCTTTAAACCCCTGATTCTGATGCATTCAGATGAAGTACTAAGAAATAGAGTCAGTGACCAGAGAAACCATTTAAATATGTCAAGCTGCAGAAAGCTTCCTGGGGCATTCAAGGACAAGCAGCTCAGATGCTTCTTTCTAAATGAATTACAAAACCATGCAGGAATGGAAACACTGGCTTCATTACTTTAATTATTTTCTCCATAGTGTCTTAATTTTTTTCATATTTATTATGGCAGTTGAGCAATTTTCTCTGTGACAGCTGTGCCACTTCAAGAATATTTTGAATAGGGCAAGTAAAATCCTTGGGATGGGAAACTGGTTAATAGATGGAGATTGTAATGAGAGAGGAGGTGATGTTTTTAGCTTCTGGGCTTACACCTCACAGCCAGATGTGATCCAAAGAGCAAGAAAACAATTATATTTTGCTACCTTTTGCTGGGTCTATTGGAAATCAATTCATTCTGGTTGATTTTGTAGCAGACAGATACCCCTTGCTTGCAAAAGGAATTATCCTGGAGACCCTGATGAATTGAGATGTCCGGACAGTACCAGTCTGTCTGTCTTGGCTCTGATGGTTTTGGGTTCTGTATTCACAGGAACTGACAGTTTGATTCTATGGGAAATCGGTGGCTTAGAAGGGAAGACAGCCCCTTCAGCACAAAGAAACCCCTCTGGCTCCCGAGACACCTCACCACGGTTAACTTCTGAAGAGGCTTCTTAGATGTTCTGTTTGGCCCCCTTGTGCTCAGCAGTTTGGATAAAAATCATACCCGTATCTAAAGTTATCTTGCAATTTCACTTCGGGCAATTTTAATGAGAGCTCTTGAAAGGGTAAACCCCAACCCTAGATTGAAACAGGAGATTGTGAGGTGCACAGGGAGCCCCTTGTTGTCTGTGTTGTTGACGTCCAGGAAGCCAAAACTTCAATAAGCTGCCTTTGATGTTAAAAAACCAAACCAAAAAGACACAAAAAACCTCCAAAATGACAAAACAAAACCTGGAGAAAAACACCTCCATCAACTGAATAGAATGGGCGAGTACGGTGGTAAATGCCTAACAAAGTGATGTGGGATTGCCGGAAAAAGATTGTTCCACTGCCAGTTTGTAACTGTTATGAGCAAGAAGGTGACAGGCAATGTGTCTGCTTTTACCTGGAGCACTGAATGTTTTATCTGTTTTATGATATTCCGTCTTTGGTAATCCAGTGCCCTCACTGTCCGTGTCCATGTGCATTTGCTAGGTTTGGAGTTTGTTGCTTTGGTTTTTTCCTTGGAGCATTGCTGCCTTAGATTGTAAGCATTCATTGCAAGTGCTGAACTCTGATCCAAGAAATGTCTTTTTACGTCTGTGGAATGCTTAGTGTACAAAACTTGAATTACTGCTGACAAAATGTTTACCTGATGGAAATCAGTATTATCTTCCTGGATTCCTAAGGATGAGACCTTTGAGGGAAACATCTGAAATGTTTAATAAGAATTGTTGTTCATTGTTAGCCCAGTAAGTTTGCAAGCAGCTGAACAAATAGTTGAATTATTATAAAATGCCTCTATAATTTACAGGGGAACGAAATGCTGAAAGGTACATTTGTTTGGGGATGTGAATTTTTTGTTTTTAATTTAAATAAACTGTTTAGGAAATCTTATGAACAAGATACCAGTAAGGATTTTTATTGGGTTTCTGGTGGTGTGTTTATCAAATCCAGAAATGGAGACCAAGACTAGCTTAAGTATTGCAATGCTCCCACCCAACATTTAGATTTAGATTTATTTAGATTCTTTTGCCTCCTCAGTGAGGGCAGGTATTTCAACCCATTCCTGTGGCATGAGGTACATAGCTCGACTCCTGACTTCTCTTGACATTTTCCCTTCCTACCATGACTTTTTTTTTTCTTTTTAACAAATACCTTTTATGTTTTGTGAAATGAAAGAGGAGAGGTATAGGAACTTAATTTTTATCTCATTTCCAGTAACATCAAGAGACTGGGGAATCTCAATGTGTTTTTAATTCATATTCCAGTTAAATGACTTCTTGATCTTGGAAGTTTTTCCAGAATCATCACAAGAAACAGATTTTCTTCTCTGTGGCTTCCTGGCTAAAAGTGGAAATGTGTAGCAAACCATTTAGGCTCATGTCCGAAGCTGTCCTCTGGATCTTGCCAAACACAGCAGGTCATGGATCTAATTCAGGCTATTACTAATTGTTTGCTCGAGACTACGGAAAAGAGCTTGGAACAAGGCAAGTGGCCTCGCATTTGGAAGAACAATATGGCCAGAAGAGATGGGTTAAAATTGTGTAGGAAGAGTCTCAGGCAAAATCAGTGCTCAGGAAGGAGAGGAGAGGTGGAGGAACATGCTTTTTCCCATCAGATTGTGTTGACTCTGGCTCAGAGTAACTTTTGATGTATTGTTCCCATCAGAGTTGGACATTTCCATTTGGTGTGGCTAATGCTTTTGTGCTTTGTTTAACCTACCTCAGACTTCAGAACAATAAAAGCACGTCTGTGCTGAAGCAGATAAAGCTTTCAGGATCGTTCACCCCCCTCTTCTCGTCCTAATTAAAGCCAGAGTGCTCTTTTTCTCTTAGGTTCACACAGAAAGAAAAAAATTTCCACAGAGTTCTGTAGTGGAAATACAGCTCTCATATAGTGCTGTGGAAATTAGGTTAAGTAAAAGCAGGGGCTCTTGGCCTCTTTTATACATGTTTCTTAATTGTGACTCTTCTGTTTCTTCTATTACTTTGGGTCAGAGCATGAGTAGCCAGGCAGTGGGTATGGAATTAGAAATTTATTTTTTACACATTGCTGAAATAAAAGCTTCTCCTTGCTGAAAAATTAATTACTGAGTGTTCCAGCACCTTATAAGATATTTATATGTTCTCCTGAGTCCTGTCTCTTCCTGTTATCAAAGTGCTGTCTTGAGAGCAGTTCAGGCGAGAGAGCTGCTCAGCTACGCTCCGTAGTCTTCCTCTCTGCCAAGGAGTCTCAAGACGGCACTCGAAAACAAAGAGACATACTCTAGGGAAAGTATGAATATTAGATCACTCTGGTTTAATCACTTGGGATACAGTGGCCTCAATTTGCGCATCTGACTTTTTGGGGGTTTTGTTGTCGTGGTTTCTACAATGTGTCTCAAAATTGTCAAATTGTTAAATCAAGGGTTCTTAGAGGCATTGCAAATCCCAGATGGGTAATGCTCTTGTGATACTGTTGTCCAAGGTCTGTGTCCAATTTATAAAGAATTTGAGGAAAAAGCCAGTTATCTCTTACTTTAATGGCTTTTTGTAACCTTTTCATTGTGTTTTTCCCCCCTTGTCTTTAAAACAGAGATAAAAGAATAATTTGTTGGATTTGCTTCATTTGGGAATGCACAGGATAGATGATGTCCTGATTAAACTGCATCCTAGAGTTGCTCATTCTTAAAGGGGAAATACTTGCTGGCATCAAATCTATTACTTAAACGTAATGGTTACTCTGTTGCTGCAGCAAGGGCTCTCCCAGGACAGACAGCTGAAGGAAATGTGCGTGAAGCCCAGCTAGAGCCTGTGCTGGTGTTCCCAGCTGCGCCTTCAAAGTTACTGTCTTGAAACCTCATGTACAAGTGGAGGGAAACTGAGGTCAGTCACTTTTCCTGCTTTCAGATGGTGTAGGGAATGTCAGCTTAGGACATGCACATTTTGTCTCTGCTTCCTCTGGCTTGTCTGTGCAAGAGGATCTTTATAAATAATTGTGGCATAAGAATAGGAGGATCCAGGAGGCTGCATGTTTGTTGCTGGCCTCAGTGTCCATCTGTGCCTGGTTTGGTTCCTGGGTGGTATGTGGGGAAGCTGGGGACCCATTTTAAAGCTCACAGGTCTTTCAGCTTTTACAGAAGTTTGCTCTGTGCCTGTATTGCAGTGAAAATGTTTGAAGTCCTTGGGAAGAAAAAGCTAGTACTATTTATTTGTATGCAAGACAGCTGAAGTATCAGTAATACTAACAGCATCAGTAGTGCTGATAATGAAACTGTCAACAGAGCCTTTCAGAGCAAAGCTTCAAATAAAAATAAATGCAAAAAGCTTGTGTTGCAGTCTCTGAGTAGTGAATGTGCTGAAGGGCAGTTGAGGCATTTGACATCATGGTGATGCTGGAGACAAAGGGTGGATTTTTAATATTGGGAACAGTGTAGAAGGTTTGATGTTTTGATCAGGGTAAATAAACTGTCTTCTGCCTTCTATACCACTTGTGCTTTTTCTCCCTCTTAGTCACACTGCTATCTCTATTCTGTCACCTGCATTTTAAGTTACTATGTTTTTATTTATGATTTGGGTTGTTTGTTCAAAAACCACATTTGGGTGCCTTGTTGTGGCTGATTGAACGAATATTTTTGACATCAAATTTGCAATACGAAGCTACAGAGGAAATTAGGGATGTGGTGTTCCGGCTTATTCTTTGTTTCCTCTCCTTTTGTTTTTTTTATTGTAATGATTTTGGGAGTGCTGAACTAATTAAAGTGGCCAGTCTTTCAGTATGTAGTTTAGTCTCAGACAAAATTAATATCATGCTTCCACCCACTCTAATTTCAGAGAAAAGTGATTTAGTAGTAGTAATGTTAAAAAAGTCAAAGCTAAGTTTGCTGAATTGGATGTATCTCTATAGAATAGGGCTTCTTTCTTACTCATGGGTTCAAATTAAAATGAAATAAATACCCATAATATTTCTAGAGATTTTACTGTAAATAAAAATTTCACAGACTACTGAAATTCAGCCACTCTTGCTTGAGTAAGTATAGAGCTCAGAGCTGGAAGCTGCTTAATATTAAAAGCTGAAAAAGTGTTCTCTGTCTGAAGATGCTGTAGAAAGATTCAGCTGGATCAGAATGTAGTAACTCAAATTGGAATTTGTCCCAGATGCTGGGACTGATACCTTTACTATCATTAAAAAAAGTAAGTATTCAATCAGTAGCTGACATTAAAGTCTGAGAGATGCCTCAGTACTGTACTGAGCAAGGGATTTGTTCTTACCCAGTGTATTAACAGCACAGCTTCTGAGGCACACCATACCTGCTTTGGAGTTCTCCCATCTACTAATTGGACTTGTCGTTGCAAAAATGTTAATTCAGATTGAGCTGTCTTTAGGATTGCTAATGTCTCTACCCAAAACCTGTGAGTCATTGGCTATACTCTCCTTGCCTCCAGCAAGCTTTTGATCAGAACTTGTGCTGCTATAAATGAAAAGAGTCACTGGATTTTGCCTGAAATATTTTTTTTAATGAAGAAAAGCATGTGTGTGTGTATGTTTGTGTATGTGTGTTTTGATGTTTGCTAAGCTATTTATTTTTGAGTGGCAGCTGTAAATGAAAAGAACAGGTGAAAAAGTCAAAGTCTGTTTTTACCGAGAGGCCACATTGGGTATGGTGGGAACTGGGATATTCTTGGGTGTTTTTTAAAGTTAGGGCAATATGAATATTAAAACTTGAGATCTGCCACCACAAGGAAGGTAAAGCTGGTTCAGTGGAGAGCTTCATGCCTGAAAGCACAGGCTACCAAGATGATCAGGAGCCTAAAGCATATGTCCCATGAAGGCACGTTGTGGGAGCTAGGCTGTTGAGCAAGAGGAAATTGAACAGCAGCCTGCAGAGGATTGAGGAGGAATTACAGAGCTGAAGGAGCCAAACACTTCTCGGTAAAGCCAGATGATGTAACAAAAGAACATGGGCTGGGAATTACAGTTTAGGAAGCTAGGATTGAATGCTAGGGAGAGAAAATTTCGCTAGAAGGGCAGTGCTCCACTGACTGTTACCAGAGGGGCAGGATGTGATATCTGAGGAGGTTTTGTGACCATGGCAGCCTGTTCTGGAGGGGACTGCAGGTTAAAGGCCCTCCTGTCCTCCCTTCTGGCCAGCCTGGTTCTCTAGGTACACTTCTGAAAATGGGCAGAAATGGTTTGAGAAAATAAAGGCTGTAGCACCTTCTACTACCTCTTGCCTATTCTGTCTCACCTTGTGGGAAGGGGTTGGCAGCTGCTGGTGTCGTTCAATGACATAATTCTAATTTTTTTTATATAATAAAATTATTTTCTCTTTGATTGTTCAATCCTTCTAGATATGTGCAGCAGTGGTATAAATTCTTTCCATAATTTTGCAGCAGAAGACTGGGAGAATTTTTTTTTCAATTATATAAGCCCAGGTCCTCTATATGCAATTTCTGAATATTAATATGGTAGAAAGTTAACCAGGAAAAGGAAATTTAAGAGTAGTAACCATTGAACTGTAAGATATAAGCAGTATAGAAAATGTCCTCTATTAGTAAATGCTGTATACATATGGGCAATATTCATTTTTCGCATGTAAAACATAAAAGTGTGTGCATATATATGTGTATAGCATGCATTTTATATGCATAGGGTTTTGCATAAGCACAGGATATGAATATATATGTAGGATTTATCATATTTGAAAAGAGAGGGAGAAATATCCTGTGATGTAGGTAGCAGAGAGAAATTTCACAGATCTGGGATTCTGTTTTTCTTTCTTGCTTCAGTTCAGTTGACTTCACTCTGCCTCAGTCCGTTCAATGAAAACTATTAAAAGTACTGCTTTTCCTGTATCATTCCCATCCTCTCTCAGTCACGACGTCTTGCTAGTACAGTTTGCCAGAAGATAACTCATGTTTTGTTTTTGAGAAGGCTTTGGCATTTATTTCTGTTCTGATGCCAGGGAAAACCAAGACACTATAAAAATATAAAAAATGAAATGAAGATGCTCCTCTAGAGCCATCATCCTGGAATTAAAATAAAGTCATAATTATATTGCATGAAAGCATTTCTGCACTTATGTGGTATAATCTTATAAACTTAAAGTAATAATAACATTGGTGTAAGTTTTGAAGAATCAGGTAACTGACTCTGTGAACACCCCACCCTAACTGAAGCTTGCCCCAAGTGCCAGGTCTGGTTTCCACTGGCCCTGCAGGCAGGCACTTGGGTGGAGCCCCAGGTCAGCACAGCAGGAGAAGCTCTGTCCCCTGGCACAGCCCCCTCATTGTTTTTAATGACCAGTATAAATCTGTATTAATAAATTGAAGGCATCGCTCCCTGTATTTGTACCTTTTTGTGTCTAAGCAGGCTAAGTCTAGCCCTTAACCTGGTGGTTTGCTCTGTCAAAGCTAAGCTACTCAGTTCCCGCTGCATGTATTTTTCTGCTTCTACAGCTTCTCGTCCGCAGCCACTTCCCTTCATTCTTTTCCATCTGATACTTCTTTTTTCCCTGTATTACTTAGGCTGAAAGCCTTAACTTCTAAGGGATTAAGAAAACCCACAAAACAAAAAAGACTAAATTGAAAACAGCTCTGCAAAAGTCTGTTAGCATTACTACATCCCCTCTGGCATATTTTCTGCCTGTTCTTTAGAAGAGGAATGTCCTTTCTGCCTGTGCCTGCACAGCACTTACCCTAATGGCCTCTGACTTGAACTCAGTTCTGGTTCTGAACTGGGGAGAAGGCACCCCATCCCAAGGGGAGACACTTGCAATACTTCAATTACAACTGTCTTGTAAAATGAGAGTAGCATTTGCCTGCTGATGGATCGTAATGTTTTTTATTACTTGAGATATGCATATGGTTTATCATGTAGATGTAATTTTTAAAGCAAAACAAAGTGTTGTTGTATTCCTAGAGAACTGGAAATCAAATGAAAGATGAACTGAAATCCTGATTTAAAAAATAGTTTATATTCTTTCTTCTACACAAATTTAAAGCATAGCTAATTTGACCATCTGTCTCCTGTGTAGTGGTAACAGAAATCTGAAAATTTAATTACCTTTGTGTTTCGAATAACTATGGTTTGTGGAACTGCAGTTTAAAGCCAGTGGAGCAAACAGCTGTGGCTTACTGGGATTGATTGACTCTGTTTCTGAACCAGTCTTTTGGCTTGTGGAGCTGCCCTCTACCAGCTATCTCCTCTTCGTCATCCCTAGTGCTTGGCAGCCAGCCGGTGTATGTACTCCACTAGGTCTTAAATATTCCTGAATGTTCTGCTGAGTCCTTGCTCTTCAGTGGCAAATAGTATGAAATTATATACTACATATATATATATTTTATAATTCTAAATGAGAACTTGTGCTCTAGAAGAAACTAATAAATGTTTCTCCTACAGTTTGAACTGGGCCTGAACTGCCTTGAGGTGTGCAAACAGAAAGAGGAGACAATGCCAAGTTCCAACACCTGATTTCTGGTTTTTTTTCTTTCCTTCTTCTTCAAAGTATTAAAATATTGGTGGAAGTTTCTACTGTGCCAGTGTTTGAGTTCAAAGTCCTCTGATCAAACATCTGTGAGTTTTCCTTCTGTTAAGGTTTGCCTTCATGTTTGTTTGTATTTTACAATAGATGGTTAGTTTCCATTTCCTACCAGTCCATCACTCTCCTCTGAGACTGACAGATACAGTGATTCACATGGTAACTCAGGTGTTGCAGCGTTGGTGTTACACTGCCTCCGATTTACACAATGGCAACCCCACCAAATGAGGACATTCTGATTAGCACTTGCTTAATGAAATGGAAATATGTTTTTTTCTTACTTACCTTTTCGGTGCCAGACTCCAAGCAATTATAGGGAGATTGAAAGCTATATATATATAAATGTGTTGAATTGTTTATTTTTACTAGTGTGATCTCTTCCTGTCCAGACCAGCTATCTTCATTTTTGCTCCATTTGAGGAGAAAGGAACAGTGTCAACTAAATCCGAGGAGAAAACCCACAACCTGATAAAGTGTTATTTTCAGGCTTCTAGAGTGGTGTTTATAATTCTGTGTAAAGTGGAGTCATTTGAAAGATAAGACCGTCAGTTTTCATGATTTAGATGGCTATCAGTTCTGCTGTTTTCTTGGACTATGGTTAAGTAGCTAAAACTGGCCCCCTCCCACCATGCTTGATCCGAGTAATGAAACAGCACTGACGTTGCTTTGTTACAGACTTGCAAGTCAGGGAACGCAAGCACTTCCCTGTCTTGGTCATTACTCTTTAAGAAAATGTTTCCATTATCGAGGAGATCAGTATTTTGTTTTAATATTTATAGAAATGCATCAAGAAATCACTTGAGAACAAAAAATGGAGAGACTTTTAAGAGAGTTATGGATAGATCCCTTTTCCAACTTTAACAGAGTTTACTAAAGACTCCTGTTTTATAGTCCACATTTCATATGATCATTATTTTTAAAATCATGACATCTTTGTCTCTATTGCCCTAATTTATCTGAAATCTTAGCATAGTGTATCTGTAGGAGACTTATTAACAACATCTTAAAGAAAACAATGAGCTGCAGGCAATTTTAAAAAAATTTTCTCTTTTCTAATGAGTCTGAATTTACCTCAGAAGAATTGGTGCAGGCAAATTACCTTCCCAGCAATGCCTCTCATCTTGCTTCAGTTGTCCTGAAAGGAGAGAGCTTGGCAATTGAACTGCAGAGCTTATTCTAAACTCTTTGGGTGTCACCTTAAAGCAGCAGTAGAGCAAAAGAGATGAAGATTTATCCTGTAGCCAGAATTTTAAAACAGCACTCTGAAAAACTCAGCCCCCAAGTTTTTATTTAGATATCCAGGTATTGTAAAGGAGTGATGCCTTGGAGATCTAACTGAGTTTAGAAAGGAGACTCTTGAGTGTTGTTTTTGAAAATCAGAACTCTTAAGGTCCTGAATAATTAAGATCTCAATGTCTAAATAAATGCTTTAAAACTGGTAAATGCAAATAAAGACAGTATTTATAATAATTGAGTTGCATAACACAAATAAAATACACAGAATAAAAAAGTGGTGCAAGGGAAAACATTTCTTTAGAGTCAGAGAGAGATGTCAGCATGCAAAATCAAATGGTGAATACTGTAGGACTTGGCTCAGGTGTATGACATCTAATGACATTTTACAATTATATTGATTATTCTATTGCTTCTGCCAAGGACCAACAATGTTCTTGCCTGGTTTCTAGCTGAGCAAGCAGACTCAGTCTGAAATGTACTTTCCCCCCTTTTATTTCATCCCTTTGCTTTTGTTACATGTCCTTTGCTCTTATCTTCTGTGTGGACTCAACAAAATAAATGCATCAGGACCTCAAACTTGTTAAACAGGGAGAGGAAAACCAGAAATTTTAACAAGTTTTGAGATCTTTAAGTAAAAGAATGATATTTTTACCATGTTCCAAGGTTTCCATCATCAGATCAAACGCAGTCTAGTTCGTTCTCCTCTGCTCATGTCTGAGCACTGCCTAATCTCAGCCCCACCAAGGCCATGAGAGCACTGCCAGTTGTTGCTCTAGTCAGTTATTGCTTGTGTCAGTGTGGGAACTGTGTCGTTGCAATTTTTTGTCTTGCACTTTCTTCCAGATCTACATGGATGGGTACTGAAGAGACCTAGAAATGGCACTGCCCTGGTTTAAGTCTTGACTTTGTCCTCGTTGTTCCCATTCAGAGGCCTGGGTATAATTTGAGAAGTTGCTGGGGTACTCTGCCAGGGTCTGCGAGAGGAAAGGATTCATTTGTCTTGTATGCTCTTAAGTTCCTTGTGCTCCCAACCTGGTCTTTCATGGTGAGGAAAATGGCATTTTCATCTGCCATTGGCAGTCTCTAAAATTAGAAAGGTCTATTCTGCAAGCAAAATTTCTTAAATTTCTTTTGCTTATATTTCTTTTGGTGGTCCTTCTTTTAGGATTTTGAGATTGAAAATGGACAAAGCAAAGAGAGCATGAAAATAAAAAAAGTTCTTGTGGATCCACATCCTGCTTTATCTTAGATGGAAACAACTTGAGAGGAATGAATCATGATGTAAAAAATCCCTTCCACCAGAAAGGTGATAAGCTGTAGCAGAAAACACATCTGCATGTATTTGACCCTGGTTTCTTACAGCAACAAGTCTTTTATAGAATTCTCATTGTGGAACTGAGGATCATAATCCTTCCTACATCAAACAATGAACAAATCTCTGTTCAAATACAGTCTGTCACCTTCAAAAGTACTGCCTCTAAATAGTTTATACTGTGCTGGATGTGCCATGAAGAGTGGGGGGAGATGGGGGGAAGAGGATGGAGGGAGATTAGCCTTTGTCTGCTGTCTGAAGAAAAGAACAAAGTCCTACACTGCATGTTAAGGGAAAGAATTTGGATTGTGTAAAATAGGTCAGAGATGTATTTAATTTTAAAAGGCTTGGGTTGAGAAAGGAGAGAGTATAAAATTTTCCATAATGGCAATCAGGTAACCCTGAAATGTAGTGGTTATGAAATAATTACACCCCAGAGGGATTAGAGGCATCCGCCATTGCCTGTTGCGTTGTAATGCCTCGGGGATGTGATTAACTTATGATAATTAAAGCTCTTACAGTGGAAATACAGTATGAACACACAGAGCCTGAAGAAGTTTCAGGATTGTGGCTCAGTACAACATCTGATGTTCATGTTAACCTGTGCTGTAAACATCCACTTTCTTTATACGTGTTTCCTTGTTACTTTACCCTTCGTGGGTGGCTTGAGTGTGTTTCCTGGGACCTGAATGATTGTTGAGTGCCTTGGATTGCATTAGCATGGTGCTGCTGCCAGAGTGATTATCTGAAATGCAGATACCCTTGATAAGGACTCCGATAGCTTCCCTGCTTGCTGGTTTTAAACAGCATGGAGGTGGGTATCATACTCACTGTGGTCTTCAGAACAGTAAAGCTGTGGAAGGCATGTATACTGCTTAGGAAGGACAAGGTCTGTATGGCTCTAACTTTTGTAAAGGTTAGTTGGTACTGAGTCAGAAATGTCCCCATTCTCATTTACTTTGATCCAATGTGGGCGCATGCGTAAGTGGAGGTCTGTCACTCTCCGTGTATAGACCTCTGGAACATGTTGCAGTCTACTCCATTTAACAGAAGTGCTCCCATCAGTTTTCTTTCAACTCTGAGAAGATGATTCCAAAGAAAATAGTTTAATTTTTCAAAGTATTAAGAATGCCAAAAGAAGGGCACCTTGTCTTCACAATACGGATGTGGATATTAAGAAAGCCAAGCGTTGAGAATTTATTTTAGGATTAGTCCCAACCTAAATATTATGCTCTCTTTTTGTAATTTTGTATAATACATTTGAAAATTGGATAAACTCCTCTTAGACGAAAAAGTTAGCATGGAACAAGAGTGTCAATATGAAAACGATCAGCATTTAAAAATCGATTTTTTGGATTTTTTGGATTTTTTTTCATAGGTAATTCTTAGACTCTTCTCAAACGTTCCTTTCTACTTCATACAAACAGTATGTCTGAAATATGAAAAGAGAAATGCAGTTGTCTCAAAGTACAAATTTTCCATGCATGAAATTCTGTGAAATGCTTTTTTTGTTTTTACGTTTGCATCACACCAAAGAATCTAAACCCAACCATCAGCACAGCAGAAGTGCAATGGGCATTGGCAGTGGCTTTTTTCATATGGTGGTGTCAGAAAACTCTTCTGAAGAGGTATCTTAGTTACTTTTACAAAGAGAAAAGTGATGTATTACAGACTAGGTAGTGGTGCAAGACATGTCTTACCTATGTGTTTTAGTTCCCTCAGGTGTGTACTAGTGGTTTAGGTTTTTTGTGACTTAAATGCAGTGGATATTGTTTGTAGTGTTGTGGGCAATAGCAGGTTTACCAGAAGCAAGTATTGCTCAAGAGGATAGTGTGGGGATGGGCTGCTCCCTCAAAGGCTGTGAGTAGGGTGACCATGAACATTCGATGTTCTCTATCAGATGTAGCAGTTGGCTTCATTGGCACTATGTCAAGTGCTGGGCTCTGCCTGCTGGTCAAACCTTGCAGGTGACTTCTTTGGTGACAGATGTCTGTTGTGAAGCTGTCGTCTACTCGGAGAGAAATAACTGATGATTTTCTTGTAAGGCTGAAGATACACTGCTGGTGTCTGCTGACCTCTGCATAACCTGCTGAGGATGGGGTAGTCATGCTTAGTAAGTTACAAGATTTACTTATTACTTATGCTTCAAATGTGAGCTAATTTCCCTGTGAAATCTGTGTAAGCAAGATTGAGGTTTAGATGCTTTTGACTACTGCAAAGTTAACACTACTTAGTTTATTCAGAAATGTTTTTGTGTTTCAGTTGTTAGTGGATTTATCAAGAATGTGTATCTTACCAAAGGTGACACCTGACTATCTTATGTTACATTTCCTTTTCCCTTGATCTAATTCAGTACTCTGACATGTGTATGTCATTCAGTACAACTAGGCTTATGCATGTCTATGCAAAACAACATGGCTCTATGCTTATTTGTGTTTATTGACTACAACATGAGAAATCCATTGGTTTTGAACAGACGTTTGTATCCATAGTTTATCTTTGGCATGGCAGCAATTCCTTATTTGTGGGTTGGTTGGGTACATAATAAACCTTTCTCTCCTTGAATTTTGAGGAAGAAGGGTATAGAGGCATGACTTCCTACACAGTCAAAGTGCACTAGTTGTTACCAAGACTTAAAGGAGCTTGACTTGTCAAATCATTATTATCTCATTTTCTTTCACTTAGTTACTTAGTGCTCACTGCTAGTCCTGGAGATATGTTGAAATCACTATGAAGAACATTTGGAGGGCTTTTTCTACTTAAAATAGTATGAAGATATTGTTCCCCTAGAGTGGAGACCACCAGAATATCTGAAACTTAATACCTATGGAGTATCATGTTTATACCTTTTCATACCTCTTCCTACCCTGGAGCTGAATTAGATGGAATGGAAGCACAAGGGGCTGTTTCTGGTCTGTAGCAATTGTGTCCAGCTGATCAGTACAAACAGGTTCTTATGATGGCCCTCACAGGAGTGACTCTACCATGCAAATAAGCTTTCAGAATAAAAGTTACTGCATTTTAATATAAGAATTTCTTTCCTGTGTTCTGTGGTGCTGGTCGATCTTGGTGCTTTGTGCTTTTCTGCCCAGGTAAGGTAGTGCCAGTGTGGTGGGGTAAGGTGTGAGCTCACAGAGCCTTAGCTGCCTTTCCAGGAGCAGTGCAGGAAGACCCTTTGCAAACAAGCTTATTTACTTCACTTTGAAAGCATCTATGAGTATGCTTGGGAATTGGTGAAGAAGAGGTAGTGAGCTGTAAAGTTGCTCATCAGCTTGCCATTCACTAGCTTAATGTGTCTTCAGGCCCCACCACATGTGCACGAGCTGTTTAGAAAGAGTGTGGCATCTGAGGCCCTGGGATGTCTTCCAAGTCAAACCACCAGTCCTTATTCAATGTCTTAATTTGTTTATTAAGTAGGACAACTTGATGTTTGAAGGCACTTCTTTCTCCCTTTCTCTCTCTTGCCTCTCTCTCCCCTACTCCGCCTCTCTCGCCCTTTCTTCTGCTTAATAATTTTTAAACATGTTTTATTTCTGTTGAGCAGAGGGTAGCTCTCTTAAGCAGTATTGAGTGCAGTGCTTTCCCACAGGGCAGAGGTTAGTCAGCAGTTTCACTCAGCTGATCTGTAGTTCTTCCTACTCTTCTAGGTATGAAGATCTGAAAACTCAGATTTGTGTAATATACTGGACAAAGTTTTTTTACAGTAACCTTTTGATAAGGGTACTAGACCATTGTCTACCTAAGCTGCTCATGTATTTTAATTAGTTGAAGGTTTTGGTGGTTTGGGGTTTTTTGTCCCATTGTTTGAGTGAGGCTGAGGCCAAGAAATCTCTTTCAGAACTGTCTACAAAAATGAGCTGTGTTTTTTGGGAATGGATCAGTTATACTATTCAAATTTTGTTGATGAAATTGTTGGTGTTCACTAGGTGCACAAATACTTTTATGAATTCTAATTGCCACCCAGTGCAGTTTCTTAAGTCTGAGGATCTTTAAAAGAAAAATTCAGCAACTACAAATTGACTCAATCACCTTCGAGCCTTTCGATCAAGATAACTCTGTTCTCATAGTGTTCATGCCATGTTTAACTTACTCTGGATTAAAAAAAAATGCACATTGACCTCCAGGCAGACAGGAAAGTTTTGTCAGAAATACCATCACTGAAAGCTCATCTTACCAGTTACTTGCATGAGGCCTGCAAAGATTTGAGCTATTTTGAACAGTAGAAATCTTACAACTTATAGTCTTAGAGTATTTTATCAGATATTTATGGTTATCTTTATTTCCTGAACATTGTAGTAAAAACTTGAAGAGCAGCTTTTTTTTTTCCTGGATGGTATCTCTCTTTTTCTCTGTGGAGAGACCTGACGGTGGCCAGGCTTCCCATGAAGGCTGTAGAACTGACAATTCTACTTCACATGAAAAAAAAAAGAGGTTTGGAAACATATTTTCTTTCACATTGGTTCTCCAGAAAATTTAGTTTAAATGTGGCATGATATATCCTTTTAACAAGACTAGCTTACTTAATTTCAAATTTTATGCATGTTGAAATCTGTAATGGAAGGAGTAACAAGATGATTAGTCAGGAGAAACTCACCTGTGCTGCTAAGTGCAAAACTCTGTTAAATATAGTTTTTGCATGCTCTTGTTTCTTGTTCATGTGCAATTTATTGTGTTTACAATGTATGTCTTTCTCAAAGGAAAAATGGATTTTTCTGGAGGACATTCAAGGGAGTGTTGCTTCTGTCCTGGGAAATACATCTAGGAGCCACTTGGTCTGAGATGATGTCCAGGTGTCACAATGTGTCTTGCTCCGTGGTCCCCAAAGCAGTGGTGAAGGGCTCTAGGCTTCAGTGCTTTGTCAGGAAGGATTGCATCATTCACAGTTACCGAAGGCCTGTCTTCAGATTGCTGCTAAGCCAGACACTGCTACAAACTTTCAGGCACAGTTTATGTTTCTTAAGTCAGCAATGAATGCAGAAAAAAATATTTCATAATTCAGTTTTATATATGATAACCTAATCTTGTTACAAAAGCAGCTCTGATTTTATGCCCTTGTCCCTTCCCATCATTGCCTACCTAGGATTTGACTATATATATAAATATATATATATAGATATGTATATCTATCTATAGATATAAACACTATATATATAAATATATATATAGATATGTATATCTATCTATATATAAACACTATATATAAAAATATATATATAGGTATGTATATCTATATCTATCTCAGTAGATTGTTAATGTTATAACAATGCTACGCCTTTTCCTCTTTTTCTGAGACAGTGCTAGGGTTCATAAATGCAACTGCAAACATAATAAGATCTTCTTTCAAGTCATGGTAGATCTACATGGAAGTGCTCTGAAAAACAGAAACTGGAGCTGAATGGGTGGTTGAAAGGGCTAAGATTTTGTCACAGTGCCAACAGAAAGTTCAAATTTTATCTGTTGTTATTACTTTTAAAAATTAGATGCAAACCCAAGAGGTATGTTAAAGGAAATAGAATGGTGCCAATGGCAAAATGCTTCCCCTCAATGCTGGTGAAAATTCCACTGATGCACTTCATCAGTTCCTGATGAAGATCTGAACAAATGATATGTGGTTTAGTCCTATCCATATTTATGGAAGAATTGGAAGGATAGGCATGAGACTGAATTTGGCAATTTGCCTGCCTACCATAACTAAGTAAACAAAACAGCTTTTGCATACCACAGCTGGCTGTAAAAAATGCATGTAAACATTTTGCTATGTTAACCATCTTTCATATTTGAGTTCCAAACTTTTGGATAAAATTTCCTGATTTTCTTGTTCTTGTCCAGGAAATGGAATGCTTTTGCAATGATCGTGTTACCCTGAACTGCAAAATATTTATGCAGGCACAGTCTTTGTCCTCCCTCATAATGTCTTAGGAGTACTTGAGTTCAAAAAAGGATGTAGTAATCCCAAATTTTAAGTCAAGGCTTTAAATATGGCCTGGTAGTCACACTTTTGTAATGAAATGTTGAAGATAGTGTCTATGATGTTGCAAGACCTGCTGACCTACATCTAAATTTGTCTTTCCTCTGCTTGTCTACTAGCAATGCTGAACTTGTCTACTAGCAATGCTGAACTTTTATGGGGAGCTGATCAGCATCTGCTTATTGTCCTCTTAAATCCTTTTAACTGGACTATTGCTTGTAACCAGGATAGCTAAATCAGGAAACTGCAGCAGGGCCTGTTTACATCTTGGAGGTGGCCCTTGATGTAATGAGCTGAGGTTTGGACCTCATATTGTCAGTGAGAGAAGTGACAACTGCTATACACATTCACTTTACTCTTGACTTACTGTTGTCCTTTGACTTGAGACTTTCAAGTTGGTTTGGTTTATGTTGGCTGTGGAAAGAGGCATTAAGAAGAGAGAGCTCCCATTAGTGCTTATTATGGTCACTTGAATGCTGAAAGAAGAGGCAGCAGGCTTAAATTTCTGTTGTTGCCACTTCTACCACTGACCAGCTCCAACATCTTCAGGAAGTGATTTCACTTGTTTTCTTTCTGTTGTCTTAGCTCTTTTCTTAGAATAAGTGTAAATTGTTGTGAGTTATTAACTATTGGGAACTGTTCTTATGTAATACTAGTCTTATCATTTGCTCTTTTACTGAATCACCACAAGATTCAGCATTGTGAGAGCCAAGTCCTTAGAAGGGAATGTTTTGGTATGAATAGGAATAAGCATGAACAGCAACTTATAGTTACTTTGCAGAGCTGACCCATTGTATTCAGAAACATATTTGAGCACAAAAATACGAAGCAAGTGTAGAAGTGGGTTTATATTGCAAGTAACATAGTTATGTTCTTAGGAAACAACACAAAACTGCATTTTTGACAGCCCAGCTGGATACTTCTGTATCAGATATAAATTAAAGTTTTCTGGCATTTGATACCATGCTCAGAAGTGTGCTGTACTCAGAGTAAATGGTACTGTTACTCTTTGGACTGCAGCAGTTAGCATTTCTAAATCTTTAGTAAGGTATGCCCCTAATGACAGAGCAGTCAGTGCTGGCTAAGCTTGGCAGGTTTTCTGCTTGATGGAAAACTGGGTTGCCCAGAGCTCTCTAAATATTTGCTAGCCAGGGATCAGCGAGCAGCACACGGTGATAACACGTTCACTGATGGAAATGTACTCTACCATACTGACTCGATCTGTGCGGGAGGATGTGAGATTGAGCACCCAGCTGTGAGGGGCTGGTGAAGCCCAGTAACATTGTTTCCAGTCTATCATGAGCCACAAATGAAGCCTGGTTGTAATTTTGGTTACTTTTTTGTCTGATTTTTTGCTTCCCATGAATGTAGATGCCAGTAACCTACCCTGCTGAGATGTCCATAAAATCAGAGTATTCTGAGTTGGAAAGGACCCACAAGGATTATCAAAGTCCAACTGCTGGCTCTGCACAGGACAGTCCTGAGAATCCTACCATGCACCAGGGAGCTTTTTCCAAAGGTTTCTTGAACTCTGTCCTGGTCTCTCTTCAGGACGTCTCTGATTTCAAAGTAGCCAACAGCTCCTCCCAATTTAGTATCATCAGCAAACTTACTCAGTATGCCTTAAGTCCTGCATCCAAGCTGTTTATGAAGGTGCTGAAGAGAACTGACCCTAAAATGGAGCCCTGCAGAGCCCCACTAGTGACGGGTCACCAGCCTGATGTCGCCCCATTCACTATAACCCTTTGCGCCCAGCCCGTGAGCCAGCTGCTCACCCACTGAATGACATGTTTATCCCGCTGTGTGATGGACATTTTGTCCAGAGGGATGCCGGGAGAGACAGTATCAAAAGCTTTTCTGAAATCCATACAGATTGCATCAACTGGCTTCCCTTGACCTCATTTCAGCATTTCAAGTTGAAATTAATGTGTTCAGGGACCTGAAGAGCTTGTTCAGCTTCATGTTGGTGTTGAATACTTAAAAATGGGGTTTGTAAGAGAGCAGACCAGAATGCATAGACTAAAATGTGGTATGGAGAGCGTCATGCAAGTATTTAGCTGCTTTGCTAGTAGTTTGCTTTTCAGAATTTGTTTAATGTTTATTTAAAAAGTTGCACTAAATGAGCACACATGCTCCATTACCGTTATTTTTACACTGGCTCTGTGCAGTGTTTTGTATTTTTGTTATTTTAATTTTTGATACAAACCCTGTAGTGAACAGGGCTTGGAAAGTGCAGCTCTTAGTACAGAGCTAACAGAACCTAAAGAAGGTTGCTCCAAGTGCCCAGTGCACATTACCTTCCTCTTACTGCTTGTTTTCTAGTTGTAACAGTTTCACCTTAAATTACAGCAAATAAAAATAAAACTGCTCTGGAAAGTTCTGAGACTTTGTCAGAGAGCTCCATATTCATATACCCTGGGCTTCTGGGAATCTGCTGTTTGTCTGCCCCAGAGTTCTTGATTTTTTATATCAGTGCTTGGGCTTGAAAGAGGGGCAGGAAGAGCTCCCTGAAGGCATGTATTTGTGAGAAAAAAGATAGGAAAGACTTCAGGAGTTCCTGTTGCTTGAGAAATCTATCTTATTTTTCCAAAGGGCTTGTAAAATAAAATTGTAGATGCTTCCTCTCTCTGAAATTTAATGCGATCAGTAGAAAGGGTACAAAAAAAGGAGATCCTTATTGAGATCCTTAATCATGTCATTATTGAGAGTTCCTTGGCTTTCCTGCTGGGAGGTGGTAAAAGGGGCATTTTGCTTTTGTTGCTGTATTTTTTTCTCATTATCTGATTCCATGTCCATATAAATTATTTTTGCTTTCCACTAATTTATAGAAAATTTCATTTTCTTTAACCAGATTTTGTCTGGAATAGGAAAGCAGTCCAGAAATAGTTTTAGTATCTTCTGCAGAGAACCGCAAATTCATATGCATGATTGTTTCATCTTGGTGCAAATGTGTTGCTACAGTACTTGTAAAAGAAAATGCTGCAGTAGTCAGATACAGAACAGCACAAGGGAGAAAAGCTGTGCCACGCTATTGCTGGTTTCCAAGCATCATCCAGGGCTTGCAGTGTCAGCCAGCTCCATACAGAGTCTGGGGTAACTCTCTTCAACTCTTCAGAAGCTCTACAAGGCCTTGGTCTTCTCTGGGGATAGTGAAGGAGCAGTTTCCTTCTGCAGACTGGCTCCACACCTGCCACTGCTGTGCATCCCCACCCCAGGGCATGTTATTGTATTTGTTAGGAGGAGTAAGCTGCTTTGGGCATTCTTCTAGAGATGGAATTGTCCATTGTCTTTTTATTTTGTTTGTTTGTTTGTTTGTTTTAACTAAAGGTGATAGGTTTGGGTTTTATGGTTGTGTGGAGGGCTTTTTCCCCAGCTTCCATAAATATTAGCTATCAAACAGCTCTGAAACTTTGAATGTTAAAACAGTCGTGATCAGGCTGGACAAAGTAGACAGAGATTCAGGTGGTTTGGTCAAGGGAATGTGCTTAATGCAGATTGTATTGCAGAAACAAAAATATGTAACATAAGGATGTCCTCTATCACTTGTGGGTTGAGTGTTTCAAAAAATATTCTTAATTATGGATTGAGGGCAAACTGATGGAATAAATGAGAGGTGCCATGAAGCATACTAAATGGTTGGTTCTGAGAGCTTTTGTTCCCTGTGAAAATCGATTTTTAAGATAAAGGACTTTATTATTTCCATGCAAGTGAAAAATATCACTTGGTGGACATGCTGCATACCCTCTTTGGTACTTCAAAAGCATCCAAGCACTTTTTAAGCACTTCATGAGCTGGCCAGGAACAGAAATTCCAGTTTCATATGAAAGCTGTTTTCTAAACCTTACTTTTGTGTCTAACCTAAGACCCTTCAGATTTATTTGTTTGTTTATGTATTCATTCATTTATTTTATTGGGAAATGAAATTTTTGCCCTGATTCTTGTGATACCCACATGAACCGGGGAGACACAGGTCTGTAGCCTTGCAATGTTCTGGTTAAATGTCCTCGCATTAGGCTGAGAGAGTCTGTTTTAATCTTTCCTGCTGGAACTGCTGCAATTGGTATACATAATTAAACAGTCCTTAAGCAAGAGAAAGGCTTAGGTCCTGGTGCGTGAACAGGTTAACCCTTGGTGAGTTGAGCTGTCCTGATTTTATAAATCTGTCTGCAGCCGTTACAAACCCGTCAGATATAAATAAGGGTTTTACTTCATCTTTCAGATAGCCGTTTAATTTTATGCCAGTGGGTTGATAGAGAAGCCATGTTACATGATGCTGTAATAGTCTTGATTGCTCTGTTACAATAATGAGTGAAAATAAACCAACTGCTGTAAGGTTTGTAAGCTGCTAAATGGGCATTTAATTTTATGCGAGACTGTCTAGAGAGATGTTGAACTAATATGGCTTATGAATTGAGCAGTGGTGCTGTTTAAAGGTGTCTGCAGAAATAAAAGGAAATAAAGATGTTTATAGCAAATGTCTGTCTGACTGACAGCTTGCATGTTGGTGGCAGGAATTGCTATTAACTCTGACAAAGAGGAGAGTCGTAGCCTTGTAAATGGAGGCTTTCCTCAGCCATAAATGAGTTACCTCAGAAAAATGGAGGATATGCAAGAACTTCAGAAACCATTTGAATGAATCAAAAATATCCTATTAAGGCTGCAACTATTCTTTAAAAGAGCAATTAAATCTTAAAGTGAATGAATGTTACATTTCAGATTTTCTTTGTCTTTATTGATTAATGTAGATGCCTGAGTCTCACCATGGTCTCATCTGAGTGATCAGCAGCAGTGATCTTTGAGCACTGTGGGTAACATTCTGACATGTAAGGAGAGGTTACGGTTCTTGCTGTACTCTGAACAGTCTTTTTGCTTACATCAGATATGAATTTGGCCTTCTGCCTCTCATCCTATTGCAGGTCTTCTGTCCTGAACTATCAGTGAGTAATTACAGCAAGAGTGCTGTTCTATTGATTTTAAACCCTTCATGAAAGAAGCTTTTTTGAAAGGTTTTGGTGCAGACTAATTTAAAATCCTGTTTTTCTTGGTTTTTTTTGTTTGTGCTGAGCCTGCTGTTACTGGTCTGGTCGTTACATGCTGGTCCCCAACAACCAAATCTATCTGCTGAGCTCTTCACCAAGAGCAGAGGCTTCAGAGCTTTCTCTCACCTTATGAAGCAACAAGTAGGCTGAGAAGACAAACACAAGGCAGGGGGTAAGAAAGATCCCAAAACGTCTCAGTTTTGTATGAGCTGGGACAGACTTGGTGTGGCACAGACTTTGCCTCTGGCTAGCTCATAAGTTTCAGACATGGTCTCTCATGTTCGTGGCTGCTGTCACGCTGCCATGGGTGCCTTTCTGGAGGTAGACCGGGATTTATGGGTTTCTCTTCCCCGCCATGCTTCACATGGTCGAATGGATGTCACCATTTAGTACTTAGAGAGTGGGGAGCAGCTGTGCAGCCTTGCTGGATGCAGACATTTGATTTCTGTTGAGAGTGCAGGGGGCCAGGGCTCTGTGTGTGTTGCTGGCTCACAGTCATTGCGCTGTAACCCAGCGTAAAGCTCACCTAGTGCAAGGACACGCTTTCCCCATCTTTCCTTGCAACGTGTCCTCATGCCTAGGATGCAACAGGCAGGATTTTACCACTGAACCACAACTCTGTGTGTGAACATCCTCTGTCAGCCAGTGTCAAGTTGCCAGTTCTTCTGTACCTGTCTTCCTTGTTCATTCCATGAAAGTGAGGCACATGTAATACTATGTAAGCAGTGAAATTACTAGGAGAAAATTTCTTATCAGTTGATTGGGGTCTTTCTGTTCTGCTTGTAAACTATTCTTTTACTCTGGAAAGATCACAAATCACCTCACTGTTCAGCTTGAATCCATCCCTTGTGGGTCCTTTGCTTCACTGGAACTCCCTTTGCATGCAGGAAACAGTGATGAAGAAATCAACAGGAACTAATGGTTGCAATATTTACACAGGCCTGAGCCTCTATGACTTCATTTTAAACAAATCTGAAATGTACAACCTAAATAATAGCTAGTGCACATTAACAAAGTGCTTTCCATTTAGCCATAGTGTAGAAGAGATGTGTGGTAAGTGTGGGGTAATAAATGGCAAGTGTTCATTCTTCTTGGCAACATCCGCCAAGTGCAACACAGGTTGCAATGTGTTTCATTACCTTGGGTTTTCTCACCTTTCGAAAGGTATTTTCTTCAGCTGTCCTGGTGTGGATTAAAGTACCCACTTACCAGAAGCTCATTAATGATATAATTTTACATCTATTTTTCTGGTTTGAAATAAGTATTGATTTGTAAGAATATGCATGCTAATAATAATTCTGTGCAACTGTTTAATTTTTTGTATCTAGAATGCTATATTTAGAATTTATAATGGCTTTATCTGTTGCTGTCCTGAAGGGCAGTTTCACAAAGGCTTCAGTGTACTGTTGATTGCTGTGCTAAATGCAGAAAGGGTGAGAGGAAACCTGGGGTGAGAATGAGTTTTTTCTTTTATTTTGGTTTTTTTTTTCAGTGTAAACCAATGATTGTTGCTTTTTTTTTTTTTTTTTAAGGTGGAGAAAATTTACAGTAACAAAGTGTTGATGTTTTGAATGAAGCTGTTCAGCTGAATATTTAGGTATTATCTAGAAATGGTCTCATCCACTGTGTCATCATTAGCAGTGAATTAATGTGCTGAGAATGAGCTGTCAGTAACTCAGATGTGGAGTTAGTGAAAGAAGTAATTCCATCCCCATCAAAACATAAAACATATTGAAATACAATTTCAAGCTCATATTTAAATGTCTTTTTTTGCTGTGTCCCCTTAAACACAGAAATAAAACAGTTATCATAAAAAGTAAAGGTTGAAGGCAAAAGAGAAAAATAAATATTTAATTTAAACTTAACTTCAGCAGTCTTGTAAGTTTTTTCCTAATGTTTATATCTGCTTTTGGACATGATACAAGGTAGTCTACTTCTGGAAGTACTGCAGTTTAAAATCAATTTATACCGAAAGATGTTTTGCCAGGATATACCAGTTCTATAATGATATATAGCAAAAAAACCCCCATCATTCTCTCCTTTCCCTTCCTTTTTGGGGGATGGGAGCCTTGGATGACTACATAAAGCATTACAAGCTATTAATTTTTTAAATTTTGAAATGCAAAATGTGACTCAGGTATGTTTTCACTCCTTATCATGCAGTGAAGCATTTGGGGTCAGATCCTTCGGTACTTTGAGTTGACAGAGCAGTTCTGGAGTTGATCAGTGCTTGTGCTGAGGTGTTCATAGACAATTTGGATTAATTTATATTTTTTGGTTCATGTTTTGCCAAGGAGATGAGTAGGCATTTATCCTAAGAGTAGACGACTATAAATTGGTGATATAATTTCTGTGGAACATAGAGTGGGTTGAACCCCTCCACCTTTTCTCTGAAGTTAAAAAGTATTTTACGGAAGACCCATTCAATGGATTTGCAGAAGATTGGCAGTCCTTCCCTTAAAGCAATTAAACAATGAAATTAAAATAGAATTATAGAAAATCATGATGAATGACATCAAAATATATCCACAAATCACTTTGGTGTGGATTCTCTTGCTGTTTCAAAACATACTCTTCCTGTTTCTAAAAAACTTAGAAAATTAGGTCATTCTCTATTAGTCTGAGTTTAAAGAATTAAATAACTATATTAAAGGAGACTGTAGGATAGGTTTTCTGAGAGGCACAAATTCCAAGATCTGTGCTACTCTGATAATAGTCTCATGTTTGTGTTATATTTGAGAATTTTCCAGCTTATTTCAAATTACTCTAAGCAGCAGGGCTCTGTACTATTACTCTAGCAGACTGCTAAAATATTAGTGTTAGCAAACATTTCAACTTGCTCAGCTGTCCTCCAGCTCATCTCCTTAACTTCAGCAAAGAGTTTCTTTCCCTTTATTGGTATGATTCTAACAAGCCTGTGATTTCCATTGGGAAGAAAGATAAATGGATTGTGATTCATGCTGTGCATGGAAGTCTGGTACTGTTAGGAGAAGCTGTAGAACAAGGATGGGGAACCTGTGACAGGAACCTGTCTGCCCTTGGCCACCTGAACATCCTTGCTTCCTTTTCTGTACTCTCTGGTTGCTCCATGACATTAACCATGGATACTACACAGGTGGCCACTGGACACATGGGTACACAAATAATTTTGAGCTGCACCAGACTCTGTGTGAAAGGGGATATTGAGGCAACCATGCTATTCTGTCCTTGTCCCTCGGGGTACAGCAGGGGTGTCGTCCTCTTTTCCCTATCCCACAGGAGAAGAGAGGCCTTTGCAAGCCCACCCAAAGATGACTGGGAAAGAGGAAGGAAGGTGTAGGTCTTGCTTTTACCGCCAAACACTTGAGATTCATCCCTCCTCAATTGGAAGTGAAAATATGAGGCCTTCTGACTTATCCCCAGCAACTGGATTACAGAAGGGGAATATCCTGGGAAGCGTAAAGTTTTGGGGAGAGTGAGAGTGAGTTGTGTGTTAGTCTGTGCTGACCTGAATGCGTGCTGCTTGTGAGCTGCCACTGAGCCAACTTGGGTCTGGAAGCTGTAGATCAGCACCTCTGTAGACACATGATAATTGTGCACCCACCGAAAATGTTTGAAAATCCAGTTTGGGCTTTGTGAAAGCCATGCCTCGCCTAGGGATACTGAGGTTGCACAAGACATCTGAGATTAGAAAGGAAGTTGCAGTGATGAATGGGCTGCATCAGGCATGTGTCTTCTAGTCAAAGGTGGTAGGTTTTTTACCATCACCTGTAGATTGCCAGCATTACAGTTTTATTGCATTGTGACAAATGGGTTTTGGAATGGAAGCTAGATGGAAAGGAAAAAAATTACTGATATTATTTATAAAACCTACTTGCAAGATTTACATTCTCTGTCCTATTTCTGCCAGTGATATTAGTGTTGATGAATTCTTATTTAGAGAAACACAGATCTTATTACATCAAGGGGTAAATATGCAGTGTGATACATGGGGATTAGCTGTGCAAGTCATTATCTTTGACATGCTGTCTTTACCGCTGTTAGTCCTTCTCAGCAAAGGATCTTTTCTATATTTAAGTAATTCTAGCTGAAGAAAAAATGAGATGATTACCATACCCTCAAACCTCTTCTAATGATTTTTGCTAAAGTCAGAATAGACCTGGTCGTATGAAGGAGCTGTTTGCTAATTTTGAGCATATATTGTACATCCGTAAAACAGCAACTGTGATGGTATTAGTTCATCTCGTTTCTCTGGTGTGGTGACAAAACTAATAAAAGGCTAAATCAGATAATGATTTTTATACAGTAAATGTCTGCTGCTGAACAGCTCGCTGACAAAATGACATGGTCTTTTAAAGCCTTTTAGCACATGTAAAGCCTCCAGGATTTAACTGATTTGCACGAAACTGAATCTTTCCCAGAAGTTTCCCCTTACGACCACGCTTCATTTCCAGAAGGTAATTAAACCCTTGGAGACAAGCTGAGTAGTAGGAGCTTTGTGCCACAGAAAATCCTGGAGGTGGGACTACCTGTCGCACGATGATAGCTACTCCCCTTAATGAGCTTCTTACTGCCAGCGTTGGTGTGTCCTTGGTAAATTGTATTTGTAATGTTCCTTGCACCCAACGATGCTCTGGAGGGGACTTGCTAACAAGAAGGTATTCAGTTCTGCCACTGCAATGACAGAAAGACTAGGGTGATTTTCCTCTTCTTGCTGGAGTTCAGCTTTGCTGACTAAAGTTAAATCACTCTGCCAAGGATGAATCATTGGTATCTCATAAAAATAATTTCTCCAGAGAAAATTTTTGGCTTCTGAAATAGGCAAAGCTGAGGCCGGATTTCCCTGAGGGGAGGCAGTCTTTTCCAAGCACAGGGCTTTACCTTACTTCCAATTATCCAAGCTTGAGTGCTTTTACTTTGCCTGTGTATCTAACAAGTTTCAGAGTAAAAATGTTCCTAGTAAAATGCCAAAAAATTGAAAGCATTCTTCATCACTCTGTCACTGTCTGTTGGGATCTAGCCTAACCCACAAAGAAGTGGTCTTCCTGGACTTTCGTTTTTCCCCTCTGCAAGCACTGCTGTGTCCTTGTCCTCTGTCAGGAAACTACATTAGGGTTGGGGTGTAGTGTTCATGGAGACCCCTGTTTTGGTGTTTGGGCTGCAATTTTTTTCTGACTTCAAGAGCAAAGGTTTTTGTAAATGTCTAAAAACTTCCACAATATTTGACCCCTGCATTTTGTTAATTTGATTTTCCTTTTAAATTACTTTTAACAACAATCCATGAAATTCAGCCCTTCTGGCTCCTAAGAAGCGAGTGCAGTGTGATACAAAAGCAGAATGAATGCTTGGTCTAATGTTTGTTTACCTTTTCATAAAAATTTGTGAAGCACAATGCTTGTTATTTTCAAGGTGTTTGGATTTGGTTATGTGAAATCTTACCTTATGCCTGGCTGAAAAAAGCACCAAGATGAAATTGTGAGGAAAAGTAAGGGTGTGTATCAGACAGATGAAAGACAGTGATGCACCTGAGGATGCTCTGGGAATCATTTTTAGACTGCAATTAAACTTCAGAAGCCTGTGACTTCCAGTCCTACACTAAAAAAAATTTGCTTTCCTGAATTAGATTTGCAAAGATGCTACTGTTGTCAGTGGCAGCAGCTCCTGGCTCTGTGCCTAGCTGGGCTTGAGCTCAGGAAGAGATGTTAGGCTCTTGAAGCAGTGTTTGGGTACCACTTTGAGGTAGATTGTGGTACAACTGTTTGGGAACCTCCTATAGCTATACTGGATCTGTCACATCTTTGGCATTTTATCAAAGAGGAGCGGGAAATATAAAGGTTGTGTTTCTGAAACCCACGAAATGTACTGGCCTGGAGAAAAAAGTAATTTTTTTCTTTCTTTGAATTTGATGACTTCTGTTGCAATGTGAATGAAACAATTATACTACTGGTACAATGGTAGCACAAATGCACACAACTCTGAAACCTTGCTGAGAATTTCTGTTGAAGCTTTATTTCTTCCTTAAAAGCACCTATACCTTCTGCTGATAGAATGCATCTTCAGAGGAAGGGAGATAATCTGCTGACTTGCCAAGATTTGACAGTTTGAGTTAGCCACAAACTGAAATTTGCACTGTACTGGAAATCACAATGTTTCAGGTTTTTCCATTCAGAATTGGAAAGAAAAGCTGTTATCTGTTTCTGTCCTAACACACAAACTTGTTTTAACTGTCATGACATGAAATAATAATTGAATAAGAAGGGTGACAGTAATAATGAATCCAACTGTTTGACTGTCAACATATTTAGTTTCATTATATTATTTTATGATTAATTTGGATGCCACTTCATTAAATGTTTGCTGAAATCAATGTGTATTCATTAGACTTTTGCATGCCATCCCATTTTTACTCTCGAATAAACCACACGGAGACTTCTAACCCCACAAATGTAGAAAGGTCACCGTCTCTATGGCACTAATACTGGCTTGGGCAGCATTCATTGCTGTGGGGCCTGGTGCTGCCCTACATGTGGTGGAAGGATGGCTAAGGGAACTGGTAAGGATGTATCATTTTTAGCTTGCTCAGGATTGAGTAGAGGACCATAATGCGGGAACCACGCTTGGCTTTGAAATGCACTTGAGATTCATGTATTTTGGCTGCTGGGACTGCTAGATTTACTGCAGCCCCTTTGAAGAAGGATTGGGTGATGTCCGGCTATTAGGTCTCACGGTCTGGTGCTGGAAAAGTGATGCGTGTTCTGAGTAACTACTAAAATACTTCTTCTCTTGATAATTGGAAATGCACGTCTCCCACTGTGTCCCAGCTAGGGATTCACAATGAGCAGGGGACAAGCCTTTAGTGTCAATGTGAATGGGGCGTTTTGACAAACAACGGACCAACACTTGTCCCTCTGTTGTTTTTGCAGACCTGATCATCGAGTCTTGAAATGAGACCAGGGCAGCCAAAACTGTGTCACTGTCTCATGCAGCAGAAACTGGAGAACTCACTGCTGCTTAATCTTTAATTTTTACCCCGTTATTAGAAGACATGGTAGCAGCAGTGCCTAATATGGATCACAAGCGGTAGCACTGTTTATCACAGATGGAAACAAACTCATTTCATGTTCAGTAGACTATGAAATGAGTCACAGCTGTTCTTCCTCTGTTGCACAGTGGCACACTGTTCTCGTTAGAGAGCATCCATGCAATGGCTCTTCAGCCACTTCAGCAGCCCTTGCTTGGCACACGTTCCTGAGCAGCTCTCTGAAGAGTCAGAGGCAGTGGGTCAGCTCCTGCAGAAAGGACCAGTGTGGTTCACTGGTTTGGGGCTTGGGTAAAGGACTGAGGATGGTTTTATTTATTAAATAGTAATTAATATACTTTTCTGTTCAGAAATTTGAGTGTAATAATAATACAACTGTAATGTGCAAATGCTCTCCAGTGAGATTTTTTAGTGATAATGTTTACTTCTGTAGTGTCTCACAACCAAGTATTATTCCAGTGTGCTGAATGTGGAAACTACAGCTCCTGGACTGGCTATATCCTAGACTGGTGTGGCCTCAAAAGTCTTAAGGCCCTGGGCAAGAGTCTTGCTGCTTTCCACCTTTCTTGTGCTGCTGTAACTGCCTTTACTACATGTGATAGTCCACAGTTTAATACTTTGCCTATGGCAGTTTTAAATGCAGACAGAGGCTATTCCTGTAATTTTCCTTGCATTGCTGCTGGCACAGCTAGCTCTGCCACACCACCTGTGAAGCTTCCAGTAACGACTGGAAACTGTTTCTCCTTTAGGGCTTATTAGGTTGCTAACTAATACACCTCAGGAATGATTCAGTTCTGTTACAGAGCAATCCCAGCTCCTCTGGGTCTGAGCAAACCAGTGAAGACAGTAGGGTGATATATATTAACCCAGCTTGTTTAAGCAGTATTCAACACACAAGCAGAGACTGTGGAGAGCAGTGGTGCTTTGCCAGAAACACTCATGGGTCTCTATTTTCTCTAATTTTGTTTCTTCTTTTACCTCAAGTAGTCATCTAGTCCTATTTGTCTTTTAATGAGATAGGCTTTTGTTCTCTATTGGAAGATTAAAAATAATCACAGTGAAATAACATCCTGATTGCAGCACCTGCTGCTACATACTTGGTCTTGTATACAGGGGAATGACAAGTATTGCCCAACTTCACACAGCTACACAGCTAATGAAGTTTTATTATCCAAGCTGTGCCATTTTACATGAAAAAGAAAGTAGTATGCAAATCATTCTACAGTTTGAGGCTGACCTTGCGATACATAGTTCATCCTGTGTTGTAGAACTGTGGTCTGAATTTCCAGTTTAGTTTTTTTTTCTTAATTATTCCTTATGTTTTTGGGAAAGAAAAAGTCCAGAACAAACTTGAAAATGTGTACAATCTGTAAAATGCCTTGGAGCATCCAGTCTGCAAGAAGTCTGAAGCAAAGTGTCAAGGTGTAAGCTCTCCAGGTGATCTTGCAGACTGTAGTGTGCTGCACTGATGCTGAACATTTTTCCAGCTATTGAAAAATCAAGAATTCTTGTCAGGGCCTAGACAGATCCTTAGGTGATTTTGATGGCAGTGCGGGCTGCCCTCCTGGTTTCTCAGGAGCTGGACAAGAAGGCACAAATCAGGAACTGGGCTTCAGGTGGTGGCTGGGGTCACTGAGCAGCCTGGGCTGCCCAGTGAGCTGAGTGTGCCTAGAGGTGGCAGGAGCCCCAGGGATGCCCATCTGCCCATTTCTTGACCCAGTGAAGAGAGAGAAGGAAGCCCCAACCTGAACTACTTAAAATCAGCCAAGTATAAGAATGTAAGGACTTTTGACTCCAATCCCTGGTTTTGCATCTCATGTCTTTCATATAGTAATCAGTCTGAAGTCTAAGCCTGTTTAGAAATTCTCTTCACATCTTCAGACTAAGCTTCTTAATGGGTAAGTTTATACCCATTTACTCCACTTTTATTGTCCTTTGACTTAATCATGCTTCTCCCCTCCCCAGCGATTATGCTGGAAGAGCAATCCTGGCTTTCCTTGGCTTTCAGTCCACAGGACTAAACAAGTCAATCTTATAATCTGTGGTAAAAATCTTCTCTTCATTTTTCTGATTATCCTCAAATCCTTTCTCTGCACCTTTTGCAGTTCAGATACTTCTTTTTTTTTATTTTATTTTTTTTCCCCAACAGGAGCGACCTGATTAAAAAATGTTTCAGATGGGGCTTTGCCAAAGTGTTCTGTGGTAGCATCTCTTTGGTGCACCAGAAGATCATGTCTGGCTGGCAGACATTATGGGTTCTCTTTTCATGTTTTTATATTGAGTAATGTTATGCTCTCTGCATGATGGCTTGGGTGAAAGATGCAGAAATGACATTTCAGTCTTCAGAATGAGAGTTGTGGCATTGGCTGTTAATTCCTCTGTGCCAAAAGTCTGGTGGCATCTAAGGCCAAAAGTCTGCTGGCTATCCTAAGGTTAACTGTAGGTTGTCTTTATGGCCAGCCAGCCTACTAGTTTCCTCTATAATTTTGGTGTGCTGTTCTTAGCGGATACATCAAAATCTTCCAGTCAAATATTGGAATCATTAAATGCACTGAGCTCTAGATTGATGCAGTCGAAGTCACTCCACTATTTCAGGTAATGAAACCTCAGATCAAAAATGTACATTCATATTATATGGTGAGAGCTGCTAGATACCTTTATAGCATTATACAATTGTCTTCCTTTATAAAGGTCACTCATTTCAGTAACATGGATATGTAAAAGGTTTTGAGCTATTTTTTAAAGTATGCTTTTATGTCTTCATTTTCCTTATGCGCTATCATTCCTGATATAGCATAGGATCATTAACAGAAGCACTTCATAAAAGAAATATAGAGGGATTAATAAGTAATGGCATACTCAAAATTCAACATGAACAAAGATTGAGCACTTGCATTTCTGTATCATTAACCCAAGAAATTACAGGGAGAAGGTACTGCGTCAGTTAAGTTTGGAAAGGCCCAAAACTGTGTCTACAGCAGACATATATTATAGACTATTTATTTATTTATTTATTTATTTTTAATTTGTAATCCATCTCGCTCGATGAATGCTGTAAGTTCGCCAGTTGGCATTTTATACTTTGAATACTTTTTCTCTAGATACTTCTCTTGGTCAGTTGCCATCTTCCAGTGTGTGGGATGACATTTTGAATTTTCTTTTAGTAATTTTTCTTTTTTTAAAGCTGCACTATATAAAATGATATTTATATTATTATGACATTGTTTACCTTTATCTTGCTTAATTGTGGGATAATGTTCACAGTGGAGGAGTATATGAGGCAGTGAATGGTGTTTGCAAGTGATTAATTGTACAATGAAGCTGAGACACTTGATAATTACAAAACCTGTTGGTTGTGACTGTATTCCAGCTCTGTGAAGATTATTCATTTTGTACAGAGAGGGGCAAGAATAAGGTAAACTGCAATGATATTTATGCCTTTTTTCAGTGCTTGTATTGCTTTTTCTTTGCATTTGTCTTGGGTACTACTGTAAGAGCAGGTGGGTTTATTAATAAAATACATATTTTAAAAGTTCAGGAATTTCGCTTACAGGTTAGATCTTTAGAAGTTTGTTCCTTGCTTCAATATGAAACTGATTCTTCTTAAGCTGGGGAAAAATGTATAATATTAATTTTTAAGAAGTTATACTACGTAAAACTAAATTTGCAATTTTACTGGGAAAATGCTCTATTTCTCAGCTTTAAAAATTTTGCTATCCTTTTTTCACAGTTCCATATTCACTAAACTAAAATCTGCAATGCTTGTCAAATATAGCTGGCAAAATGGAGTGGATGTATGGTGGTATTTCAGATACAGCAAGACCACATGGTTAGATAGAGTATCACCCTCAAAAGGGAAATGTTATGAGTGGTACACAGCTTCAGTTTAAAATGTTTGGTAATGGGACTGGTGGAGTAGGAAAGATTTTTCACTTCTAGAAACAGCAATTCATTATGCTCTTAGAAATTATACCTTCTCTTTTTACAATTTAAGGTGTATTTCAGCTGACCTACGGGGAGGTAACCTGTTTTGGTGATATCTACCCCTTTCTTCCATCCAGTTATATACATCCCCATTCATCATCCTTCTGGTTTGAAGGATGCCCTGAATACCAGAGAGCCATTCAAGGAGGACTGATGCATGAGCTGGAGTGAGAAGTCCTCGCTCTCCAGAGCCACATCAATTTCAGAATATAATCCTGCAATCACCACTTTCTGTGGGGTGGAGTGAGACATTTAACATCCTCTTAGGTGGTGCCATGGTTCATATCATCATATCTAAAGTTTTAGCTAAATTTGAGCCTCTTCTGCTCTCCTCTGGCTGATACAGCAGAGCGGTGGGGAGGAGTAGTTATTTCTCACTGCTGTTTCTAACTCCACACCCCTTGATACTTTGATTTGGGGAACTGGGGAAGGTTTGTTAGTGAGGAAGTTCTGGCTTTCAGCGTATCTGATGGGGCTCATCTCATCAGTGCATAGTGGTCCAGTACAAATTGAGAGAAGTGTTTTTACCAATACCCTCCATTGTTTTGCATCTCCTACGGATTATTTTTGATTGTGAATGTCCTTGGAATTCTTTCATACTGCATCAACTAGTTATGAACAGCTCATCACAGCTAATGCAATTACAGTTGTGATTCATTAACATCATTAGGCAGTATTCTTAATACTCTGCTTGCTGAAGTGAAACAGAAAAACTGGGAATTACACAGTGATGCTCACTGTCTAGCTAACTAAGATTTTTTTGTTGTTTATTTGGTTGTTTGGGGTTTTTTTGCTTGTTGGTTTTCTTTTGGAGGGATTTTTTTTTAGTTATGCCATAGCAACAGTGATGACACAGAATGTAATCATAAAATTAAAGTAATCCTCATTTTGGAGATTATTGTTAACAGGAGCAGTGGTGCCAATAGCACAATGGGCCTTTGATCTTCAGGAATTGCTAATTTTTTACTTCCTCAAGTACTGCGCAAAGCTCTGCTGTAGGAAAGTATTCTCTCATATGCAGAAATCCATCACAGAGTAGGGAGCATTAATGGAGCATTAACTGATCACTAATTGAATCTAACTTGCCTAAGGTCTGTGAAAAGAAATTCTTTTCTTTGGTAAAGTCAGCAGACAGTATCTCTCCAATACATTAGTTGTCAAAACTTTTTTTTTCTTAGGTTCTTTTCCCATGCTGAAAGGGGAGAAAGGCGGCAGTGGTGGTGTTTTCTTTTGACCAAATCTCCAAAATTTCAATTTTTATTTTCATCTGTTTTGCACATTGCTTTCAGCCATTTCCTTCCATGTGCATTTCCTTTCCTTCCCAAATCTTTTACCAGAATATCTGCACTTTCATGCCCTGGTGCCTATTTTGGGAGCTTTTAGTTGAACACACTTCCAGCTCCTTCTTGGGCACCACACAGCTACTCTGTAGCTTGTAGTTATTGGTAAAGAATGTCAGATACTTCTTTGCATTTGGGTTGTAGCACCAGAGAGAAAATACTTGGTCAATTGCTGTGAGTTTTCTTTCCCTTTTGGCATTTATCCCTATCCCAGCCCCATGCACCCCATAGAGTTTCTCAGCTGCTTTTTTTTTTAATGTGACTTACTGAAAGGAGACTCTACTAGACCCTCTAGAAGGCTTTTGTCTCCTTAAAGGAACACTTTATCATCCATTTCTACACCCCCAACCCAACTGGAATGATAACGTATCAAGATATAAGCAAATAATTCGTAGCATAGAGCTTCCTGAAAAGTGAGAAGATAATTTCCTAGGTAGATCTGCCCTAACCAGGTTGAGAATGGCTTTCCTTTTCAAATTAAGCTTATTCCTGAAAATACAGTGCTGTTATGTGAACTAGTTAAAATGAAATATTGAAATTGTACATCCTACAATGCGTTACACATTTTATTTCTGATACTGCAAAGTTGAGCAAAGAAGTCCTTGAAAGAATGAATTTTATTAAGCAGAGAGTAACTTTGCCTCGAGACTTTATCTGTTTTTACCACCTACAGTAATTTTAAATATAGTGGTGATCTAAGTTATTTACTGATTCGTTCTGAAATTTGACATATTTTTGTAGTAATTTCAGTGGATGGGTAATTTCTTACATTTCAGGACTAGAAAGGGCTGTGAGGTGAGCTGATTTGACCACTTGGGTATGACAGGCAAATGTATTTTACAAAATTAATTTCTTATATTAATCCCTAAATTAGAATAAATCATTCCATCCTCAGGAGATTAAACCCAGTAAGAGGATAGGAGAAGTGATGCTGCATAGAACTTGTTGATAAATGAGCCTTTTCAAATACTGTTTTGGAGGATAACATCTCTCAGGTAATCGTTTCTTCCTACCAGTTCATTAGGTTATTTATGAAATCTTGAAAGACTTTTTAATAAAGTTAAAATCATCACTATGAATTTTTTGTCTCTGTGTTGCTTATTTAACCCTTCCATGGAACAGCAGCAAAGCCACCCTGAAAGGAAGTGTTTTGGAATAGCTTGGCGTGCGGATGCTGCCATTGATGGATACAGTCAGAGCGGTCTCAGCAGCACCTTCTGTGTTCGAAACATGTCTAGGGATGTAGCTGCACTGCCAGATCTGCTGCACTTCCCATTCACGCCATTTGGCTGAATCTGGAAGTGGCTGCTCATTGTCAGTGTTCAAAGAAAAGTTCCTGCAGAAGTTGTCCCAGGTGAATTCTTCTGCCTCGCCTTGGTCAGTTGAACCACTGCCGGTACAGGAGCGTGTTTCTGATAGTGACAATCCATGTCGCAGCAGTCGGCAGCGTCACCTTCATCTTCTCTGGGATGTCTTCAAAATGACAGTATTTTCTGCAATGCCTGCATGACTCACTAGGTCAATGGGGAAAAACCCCATGTTCTACATTAGAAAAAACATTTCTAATGTATGGTGCAGGAATTCCAGTGCCCTTCTGTCCAAGACCTTCAATGCTCAGCAAAAAAAAAAAAAAAATCCTTGGACATAGAACTGGCAACAGCAGACACAGGAGTACAAGTTTTGGGTCTGGAATGGTGCAGGCTTATTTGAGGCCAGCGCAGTTCTGTGTGGATGCTTCATAAGGCAGTATGAGCCTTCATAAATCTTAAGTAGTTCTGACCCTGCAAAACCAGTCATAGCAGAGCCTAAAATAAATGAAAGATTGCATATTGGGTTTAAGTTTTAAGATTACTAAGAAACCCTCGAGGGACATACTTCTAAATCATATGTGACAGTTGAGCATACCTCTTTTTTTGGTGTTTGTCTTCTCTAGCACTTTTAAAAGCTCCATGTGAGTTTTCTTCCTATATTTTTTAGGCACTTAAATGTTAAAAATATGGCCATTCAAGTTTAACAAGGTTGTTATCACAGGAGTAAGAGTAGATATAAGCATTTTTTGTTGGTTTTGCCACAATAATGAAGATGGTATGGTCTGTACTGCAGATTCCTGAAGGTCTCTGCCTGCCTGCCTACTCGGTGCCTGCAGTCAGCCCGAGCACCTTTTCCTGGCTATACCATGAAATTAATGTAGGCTTGTGCCTTTGGGCAGGATATCATCTCCTGTGGAATGAAACATCTGTTTGGGAACACTTCATTTTTTCAGTTCAGAATTAATTTCTTTCCACTGTGGGCATGAGCTAACTATTACAGGGAGGTAACGAGCTCCTGGCAGCTCCTGCTGTTGTCGTGCAGTGGAAGGTGTCAGGTGTGTGTTCATAGCTGGTGTGCAAACTGTTCATCATGATCACATCAGTCACTGTGAGCTCTCTCACCTGCAGATCCCTTAGTTCCTAACTTCTCCTTTCTGCTTTTACCAAGATCTGCAGAGGTGTGTTGCTTTCTAGGGGTGACCTTTTTATCAGATGTTTTACTGCTTTCTGATTCTGAAGTGTTTTCTTATTTTTAGACTGATTTGGTGGCAGATTGAGCTCTACTGTGTGCTCTGAATCATAGATTTTGTTGTGACTTCTAACCTTTTTGTTACTTTCCAGTTGGAGAAATATGTTCTTGTATTGTTTAGTAACAGTTGTTTTTTATTCTGCTGCTACAATCAATACTTGTTTTTGAAGCTGTGGAACAGTTTATAGGGATATACAAACACTGTAGTCACAGGCTATGCTTCCCTAGCACCTTGTCAGAGGTGAGAGCAGTGCATGTTCCTTGTGGCAAAGGCCATAAGGTAGAGGTGCAGGGAAAGCATCACTTTCTATGGTAGAGTTCCAGTAAGAAACTAGACTAGGGAAGAATGAAGCCCTACATCTCTCCTTTTCTACTCCAGTGTATGTTCAAATCATGTCCTGCTTGTACTGTCCGAAGGATGTGTAAGAGAAGGATGTATTGCTAAGAACAAGTAAGAGTGAATAAAGAAAAAGGCAAATGTTTTGTTTTGTTCTGTTTGGTTTGGAAAGACAAACAGTTTTACTACAAAGATTTTGTCAACTGCTTACTGAGTTCATTGCAGCTGAGCACAGAAGCAAGGAATTGCCTTCAAGGTCTGCAAGGTTTGGGGAAACATTCTGCACAAACTTTTTCATTTATTTTCCATCTTGTCTAGTTGTCTTGAATTGATTTTAAAATTGTGTTTTGAGTTTTTAATAACTATAAACCCAGGATTTTCTGGTTTTAAACTCTTAAGTTCTGCCTGGCCATGGGAAATTTATGCTAGAGAAGTCTCAAGCATTTCTACCTTAAAAATCTGGCTATGTTGGGGTTTGACTGTGGGAGGCAATAGGGTCACGTGGCAACAGGATTATGAAACTGAGGTTCCAGGGAAACTTTCATTTACAGACCTTGCAGGCTGAATCCTTGGGGAGTAAGTGCAAACCTCTCATGACTTGAATACTGAAGAGTTCATTTAGCTCTGTGATTACTCTGTAGAAACAAGTTACTTAAGAAAAGAGGAGCAATGCATTTTATCGCTTTTTTTGTTGTTGTTTTTTACTTTTAAATCAGTGAAACAACTGCTTGTCATGTCTAATTCTTTAGTGCTAGTTTGGCCTCTGAAAAATTTGGGGGTTTTTTTATTAGTTCACATTCATATGGTGCTGTTTGTGTGCAGCACTAGACTTGATAAGATGGAATATACCTCACTGAAACACTATGTGTGCAGTCAGTTAGAATAGTACTAATTATTTAAAATAATATTTTAGGCATGAGATGTTGTCTATGATATGGCTAAACAGGCAAGTAATAAGAAAGCTATGCCATGGATTCACAGCTCATTGATGATGCCACAATTTCTGCCTCTCTCTAGGTGTACCTTTTGCATGGTAAGTAGTAGGTAGCTTACTCCACTTTGGGTGTTGCATTTATGATAGGGTAAGAGTAGACTGAATGTAGCCAGGTCCCCAGAAGCATACCCAGAGAATCCTCTAAAAGCTGTAAACATTTTCCTCTTCTCCTAGACTGCATCACTGACCAGCTGCAGCAGAAACCTTAAGAACCCCACTCAAACAAAATAAACCCGAAAAACAAACACCCTCCCCCCCCCCCCCCCCCCACTTTATACTATCTTTATGAAAGTAAATAACCTAGTCTGGACTAGAAAAGGACGTTTCCAGCAGTGACAAATAACATGTGGATAGCTTATTGCATGTACAGCTTGACCAGTCTTTGTCTTGAGGCTTCTGTTGTAGGCAGGTTTATTCCAGGTCTGACAAAGCTGTAATAAATTGATTTTGTCAAAGCTGCACTATTGTAGCAGCAGCTCGCTTGATGTCTGCAACATTTTAACTGTTGTTATTGCGCAGCGTAACTCCTCATTTCCACTACTGGCTTTGGTTATTTTCTGTCGCATGATTAAATAAGGCCTTCAATTAATTAAAAAAACTATTTAATATTAATTATTAATAATAAATTTAATAAAAATAAGATTCAGTAATTATTTTGGTCTTGTTTAGTACCTCAGTTTGCTTATCATGTTGTGAACATCTTGCATTTAAATGAAGCAAAAGTGAAAGAAATACTTTTTGGACTTCAAAAAAACCACATTTTGGATTTAATTGAAAGACCTCTCAGAGCAGACCAAATTCTGATACATGCTGCAGAGAGAGATGTGGACATTACAATAAGAAGTTTTAAAATAGCATTCCCAGGACACTTTACCAAGTGTGCTTCCAGAAATTGGAGAGAAGCTAGTTGACCTGACTAGATATTGATCTAAATAATTGAGGTTCCTGTTTGAAAGCAGATACAACAATAATATTGATCACTGGAAATTAATCTACACTTCTAGGTAATTTTTTTTTTAACCTGAAGGAGTAAATCTGTTTGTTCCAGCAAGCCTTTCTGCCTTTCTTATCCAAAGTTCTGCTTTTTTGCATGTCTATTCGAGGAAGGACTTCCCCAGACATTACAGTTCCAGTGTTTCTGCTCTGCTCTGGTGTGGCTGCAGAACTGCACTCTTTTTCCTTTGGGTACATTACTGCCCAAACACAACAGTAATAGCAAGTGGATAAACAGAGGCGGGAAAAAATTACTAACTGAAGGACTGTAGATAGTTCTTTAGAAACTATTTTGTGTGTGTGTGTTTTCCTTGATGACGTGAGTACAAAATGCTCAGACAGTGCAGTTCTAACAGCTGTAGTCAGTATGGGAAAGCACTGAAGGGTGCTCTGACAAGAACTGGATGACCTTGATGATTAAAGCAGTAAAAAAACCCAAAAAATCTATAGAACTGACTGGTCCAAGGTGCAAGCCAGTGCATGTTAAATCAAAAACATTAATTTCTTCTTTCATCTGCAGTAAATGCATATCTTGAATAAGATCAGAGTGTAGTAGTCATAAAAGGAGTCAGGAAGGACCAATGTGACATAAAAAACCAGATGAGAGTAGGACCACACAACATTCTAGTAAAGGACTGAAAGTGTAAGGCAAAGTTGCTGCACCCACAGCCTCATATTTAATAGCTCTTGTGTTCAAGAAAAGTAGCCAAAGTTGGAATTGATGCAGAAGACAGCTTGCAGGAAAGGCAAGGGTCAGAGAACTGGAATGTCCATGTGCTGAGAGCTGGTAAGTGCACAGAAAGAAGAACCTTTCAGTTTAGTACCAAGTGTGGCTGCCTGGAAATTGATAGCTGTAAGATACTTCGGGCTAGACGTTAGAAGACATTGCTAAGGAGTGAGCTCCTCAAGAATTTTTGAGTAGGAGGAAGATGGAATTTGTAACTTCCCTGAAAAAAGATAGTCTGTAAAAGCACAGGACTGAATTAATAGACTCACGAGGTTTCTTCTGGTTTTCTGTCCCCAAAAATACATAGCAGTTGTTGAGCAACCTTTGCATTTGGTTGAGAATCTGTGTTTAGTTTTAGTTTAAGGGATGTTGGAAGTGTTGGGAAAATGTGTGCAACTCATTCTGTATTCAGTTAATTACATCCTCTCTGTTTTCTACTTTTCCCACAGCAGTTTGTGTTTTACAAGATTGGCTTCCTTTAATGAAACAGTTGAAATAATGTAATTCCTGACTTGTTGTTTTGTGGAGAATCTCAGAGAAAACCAGATGAAGTAGTCCAGGGTTATAAAGCTACATCTGGCTGGAGAATTTATAACTTTAGAATTTTTGCACCCAAAATAGAGACAGAAATCAGCTGAAATCAGCTATATACACTTGAACAAGATGACAAAAATTAGCTATGAAGGCTTTTGTCAGACATAGCTTGTTATCAGGGGAACAGCCAATCTTGACTTCAACACTCCTATGTAATGTCCAATCAGTACTTAAAGCAAAATTGCATTTAGAAATTAGTAGACAAGAAGAACATAGTTGTGCTTGCAAGCTTATAGCTAATTGTGCTAGTCATCACTTAACTGCCTGTGTGTGCCCACATTTTTCTACCATATGCATGGTAGAATTGGAGGAGCCCTGTAGCATATAATTGAGATGAAAATATTGAAATTCTGGATGTTACTTCCAAGGGCAATCTTTGTTTATTTTTATGATTTGATGTTGACTAGGAATGCAAATATAATAAATTACTGGTTCTCCCTCTCTAATAGTGACTTTCACTGTTTTCAAAGATCCTATTCCAGTGTAGTCAGAAAATGTTGGACTAGACTAAGATTTGGTGACAATTTTGAATCGGCCTTAGATGGTAAAAGGTCTGAGATAGCTAAGAAACCATGAATGTTACTACACAGGTTTAGCTTAAAGATAGGGGAAAGAGTTTTGGTCAAAATTGTGGTTCACTGAAAATGAGACTTTTCATGTGGATGTGTTGCTTTTGACTGTTTCTTGCATAAAATTTTAAGATCTGAAGCAAAATATCTTCCTGGACACTGTATTGAGACAAACTTGTGACCTTTTGTAAAAATACTCTAACTGCAGGATAACCTGCTAATTAGGAGTCTGCTAGGATGTAGCAGGTTCCTGTCCAAAAGCATCTTCCGCTGGTGCAGGCCACAGCCTTTGACCTTGCTCTTCTGTACGCCAAGTTCTCCACTGGTTTGTCCTAAACCAGATGTGCAACTGTATTTCCTACTATGGTGAGGGGGGTGAGGATGAATGTAGTGAACTTTTTCATTAGCATAGGTGGTTATGCGAGGCTCCTCTCATTCAAAAGCTGTGTGTGCTCCCTCATTCCGGAAGGAAGACCTCTAGGGCTGCCTAGATAGTGGACGCCAGGTGTCTAACCATTCCTCTTGACACTTGGGAACCTTTCAGGTGTTGACCATTAAAAGGTATGGTTTGGAGCTTGCTCAGAGCTGTTTGCAAGATGACAGTACATATTTTTGTCCCCTGGAAAATGTCTATAGTTAGTGCTCTGTCCACTGCTGCTCTTGTACCATCTGTGAGAGTCATTACCTAGGGGTACCAAAGAGAGCAGCAAGGTAATACATTGACACTATGTGCAAACTTAGCCCCTGCTTCTAAGATTTTTCAGCTCAGAGGCTAAAAACCGAGCTCCCCTCTCACTTCAGAACCAGTTGTTCTCGCAGTCTAAGGCATGTAACAGCAGCAGCAGTTCCTTAGAGATATATGGATAGCAAGGCACTGAAGTCTGGGTCTGCAGAAATCAGTCCTATGCCAGGGGCAATTTGATTTTCAGATCTGCTAAGAATAAATACAGTGTTTACTGAAAATGGTAATTTTATGAAGATACTAATTTTTCATCTTTGGGGATGAAAGCAAAATTCTTTCATGGTATAAATATCACCATACCGCACAGGGGGAACGCTGGTTCCAGTGTTCTCTCTCTGTGTGGGTTATTTTTAGGCATTGTGCAGGAGTCTGCCCAATATGGTTTATTTTCTCATGCTTCTACCCAGTGGGGATTCTTAGCGACTCTATGACTCTTTGCAGTCATTTTAGATATAAAGGTTGTAGAGTTCTGCTTGTACTTTTCTGTAATACCTGAAGCTGTGTTTCTTGTTTGAGTGACATTTCTAATTAGAGACATCCTCAGGTTTTATTAAGCAGGACTTGCCTTTCATAAACCTATGCTGGCTGGGCCTGATCTCCTGTATGTTGTCCTACACGTTGAATCACAGAATATTCTGAGTTGGAAGGAACCCACAAGGATCAGTGTGGGGGCATGCGAAATTATCTGCTCCATGACCTTCTCTGGCACTGAGGTCAGGCTGACAGGCCTGTAGTTCTCCAGATCCTCTTTCTGGCTCTTTTAATACATGGGCATTACATTGGGTAACTTCTAGTTGACTGGGACCTCCTTGGTTAGCCAGGACTGCTGGTAAATGATGGAAAGTGGCTGGGTGAGTGCTTCCAGCAGAAGTTCTTGCTTAATTCTGATAAGATGTATTGTTGGATCTTTATTTTGAAGTAAAAAATGAAAGAAAATGTGATTAACACTTGTGTGTCCTCCCCCAAACAAACATAAATGTTAGAAGTTAAAACAGCAAGAACAAAGCTATGGTTGGGGACATTCTCCTTTTTTTTTTTTTTTAATTAGCAAAATTCATAGATTCTTTTTCCCTCATGTTTCGTTTTCTCTAGGTGCCAGCTGTGTTTAAAGACAGGAGTTTTAATTTGAAATACACTGAAATTAATCCCACAGAGAAGGAAGAATATCTCAGGCATGAAGGGTAATAGTATTTCTTCACTGTAGAGAGAAAATGGCTTTGTTCTCTTTCTAAGAAGACTTTATTACTGTGGCTCCTAAGTACTTTATGAAAGAAGTCACAATCTTGTCCTTCATGCGCAAGAAATTCTGTGTTTCCTGTGATTATTGTCTTTCTCTAATCCAGTTCGTTATCAGCTATTGTGGGAGGAAAAGAGCAGCAGGGGTTTTTGGTCTTTGCGCAGCTGAAGAAATGCCAGTCTTTAAAGGAATCTTTCAGGCAAAGTAGAACACGCAGTTATGGTAACGGTCTGGTCCTGGTTCAATGATGGATGGGAGCCCTTTCCATCTGCTGCAAAGAACAGCCATTTCCCATGACCCACTAATTAAGCCTGCACCAACATCATTACTGGCCCTGTTTGCGTATGTGGGCACGAGTGTCTGTTTGGATCAGAGGAAATTGTTCTGATCACCTCTGCAGTGATCGGTTTTCTTGCAGAAATGCTGATGACTGGTGGTGTTTTAACTGGATATGTGCAAATGTTGACTGGACATCTGCATGGTGGTGGTGAACCCTGAGGAAATGCCAGCACGTCTTTGAACTCCCACACCAATGATTCATTTTTCTGCACGCTGGGAGAGTGGAAGGGGCCACAGATATAAATCCAATTTGTAGGGTCCTAAGTCCCTCCTTAACACTACCAGAATAGCAAGTGTAGATGAATTGGTCTTAGAGGGCTTTTGCTGCTGGTAATTACTGTGCACTTGTCTCCTTTTACAGTTTGGTTTGAAGGATGGGCTGCCCAAACACAGAGATTTTTGGACATGCCATCAGCTCTGTGCTTGGGGACCTTGTCTCACACTGTTGAGGTCTGACTATTGGGAAGATTTTAATCTGTTTAGTATTAGCTTAGAGTGAATTCTAATGCATGGGTATGGGAGGATTCTTTTAACCTTCTTAAGGGTCGTTAAGTTAGAGATGGATGCAGAGTCCTTAAGATAATAATCATTACTCCTGGAGGAATTAGCAGGAGAGCTGTCTCTTCCCTGACAGCACAAAGATTAAAAAAATGAAAATGTCAGAGTATCCTAGTTGGCATCCAAAGTGAATGAGTCATTCCTAATGCTACTAAAAAGCTAATTCTGCCTTGACTTCAAAGAGAAACATCAAAGATGAGTTTGCTGTTTATCCAGGTGCTAAAGGAAGAGCTTTTCCATGCTGCTGCTACTCTGGCTGAGAATACGGAGGAGTGTTGTGCTTGCTCGCTATTGATATTGAAATCATTACATTCAAATGAAGCTTACTGAATGCATTGCTGACACAAGCAAGGGAACTACACCAGCAGTTTGACAACTGCTCTGTGATTTTAACAGAAGAAAAAACACAGAAGAGTAATTAGATAAGACAGCAGGAAATTAGGAGGTGTTCCCTGATTTTCCTAAAGAGCAAAGATAATATTCTTCATGGGATGTGTTCCATAACTTGCTGTTATTGCATGTTTCTTGTTTCTCCGTTTTTACACCCTCAAAGCTCTGCAGCCTTCTGCATCACTCGGTCTTTATGCATACACTGTGTGTGGCAGTGCCCGCCAGGCACAGAAATAGCCTCCTAAAACACCAGACCCAGGGTGGCTGAATTCACCACGTGACTGCGTGTATTCACTCACTGTATGTGAGGCCCTTGCTTCACTTTTGAAGGGAAGATTAATTAAAGACACAAAGCCAAGTGAAAAGTGGCATTTGGACAGTTCTTCCAAACTACTTACAGATTTCTTTGAGAATAGGTAAGTTTCTATGGAGAGAAGTGTAGCAGTGCTTATTTTTGTGGACTTCATTACAGCATTTGAAATGGAAAGGATGGAGATTATTATGAGAATTAGAAGGTCACAAGAAATTGATCACCTGAAAGGATAACACTTTGGAAGGAAGTAGTTGCTAGAAGGAGGTTTCCTAACAAAACTTGTCAAGGACCAGTTTTGAGAGCAAATGTAGTTAGTATTTTCACTTCTAACTGTTAAACAAAATCAAGGAATGTGTTTAGTGAAAGTTGAATTAGCAACCATTTTATGATTATTTCATTTAAAGCTATATAATAAGGAAGTGTTCTAGTTAGGCTTGGGTAGTTTCCTGAAAGGTAATACTTTAAAAGCCCTGGACAATTAGAAGAAGATGATGATGGTGAGAAATAAATAAAGGACAACAGCAGGTTTCTGATTTAAGCTAGGGCTTCACTCAAACACTGGGGCTAGTAATGTACATGTTTTCTGGAAGAAATGTAAATTATGAGGATATAGGAAAAAAATCCCTTATGTCACTCTTTGTTTCCTCTGTAATTTATAAATGTTGTCTTTGATTAAAGAGCTGTTGGGATAAAACATTTTACTTTTTCTGCCTTGCCCTTTTAAATGTATTTTAAAGATTTTATTTGTTGAGTTTTTTCTGTTTTTCTGACTTGTATATTTTGAGAACTTGTGTGCAAACACAGCACTCTTGAAGTGAGAAATTTTTTTGTTGCTTGGTGCATGCAAGCTATCTGCAAGCACAATCTTCTTCCATCTTCTAGATTGTGTTCTTGGTGAACTGTAACATAAACTGTTGTTTTAGTCCACTAAGAGATGACCCATAGTGCCACATTGGTTCTGTCATCTTGGTGACATTTAGACTGAGCTCACCATACCATTGTTCACGTTTCCCTTCACTTGTGGCCTAGAGCTGATTTTGAATCTGATCCATGTGGCGAATTGCATCAATCCTCTGTGCTCTCCCTTCTCTCCAGCCATCTATATTCAAAATCCTTTGTACTGTTGCAGCTTTTTGGAAAAGTTACTGTTTCTGCTTTATATCATTAGCAATAGAGGCATAAAATATGTTCACAGAATGAGCGAAAAAACAAATGTCATGTTAGACAAAAGCATTTTCTGCCAGTGATTTAAATCAAGGATGGGGGAGTTCTGAAAAAAATATTAATAAAATCCAATCTGCCTTCATCTCTTGAAGGTGATATTACTGCACACTGCAAGGGGGTCAGATTTTGGCAATGCAGCTGGGGAAACCTTAGGTCTTACCAGTGCACGTAATAACTTTGGAAAAGTTACATTTCTGATCTGTACTTCAGCTTGCTTATCTTCAGATTAAGGGATAATATTTCTCAAATACCTGCTGAAAAGTAACAGCTTTTTGCAGGATCTTTGTAGAAGCTCAACTAGAGGTGGTCTGAAAACTTCAAATTCATTGTTACGTCTCACTGTTGTAAAGTGAGTTTCTACTGCTCTAAATTCAGGGCATGGGAATAAAGATTGCCTGTTAAAGTCAGGAAGAATGAAGCATACCTGGACTCAGAGGCATTTATGGATATGCTTTGTTGGAGAGGTTCTAAATAAAATTGGTGGAGGAAGGAGCAGAGCCAGCCAGTCTTGCTATTTAATTTCATTGTTTCTCACACATCTTGGCATGTATACGTGCAAATAGTATATTTCTGAATAGGTCTAAGCTTCATTCATGGCTTCCTGGAGCTTGCCAGACTGAGGAAACTTTTGAAGGGCAGATATGCTAGCTCTGCTTTTTTCCCCAATTAATTGTATTTATGTATATAATGGTTTTTACTACTTGATTTAGTCTGAAATTTGTAGGAAAAAAATCCCGAAAGGTGACATTCTGTGTTTGTCCACATGCCCATACTTGCGTATATACTGTATATACACACACTCTGTTCAAATAGAATTTGCCTGCCTACATCAACATCACCTGTAACTGCATCACTCCCAATGTGCTTTCGTTTGCCCTCCCTATCTCCACAGCTGCATACAACCTGAGCAACACATGCCAACCTCGTAATGTTCTTTATATTAGAAAGGGATTTCTCACGTCTCCCTTGTGTCTGGTGACCTGCTCAGAGCTTGTTCACCCTGCCCAGTCTCAAGGCAGTGGGGATGGGTGTGGCAGGAGGAGAGAACAAAGTGCTGTGGGCTGTAGTGAGCAGCAAAGGAGAATGTGTCCATGGCATGTGGAGTGCACAGGAATGAGGAGACCCCGTGGAAAGGAAGGACAGACATACAGAGATGGAGCATCCCCAATGACGCACAGCATAAGTGCAATGAAGGAAGGCTTTGACATCTTGCATGCTTCCTATACACACTTCTGAATTTGAATTATTCTTTTGAATTATTTGGTAAGTCGCTCAAGTGGAACTGCTTAACTCAGTCTGGTTGCCCAGAGGAGAGTCTTCCTGCATGTAGAATATTGTCTGTATTGGGAGTTAATTGTACAAACTGAATAACTAATGTTCATTTTCGGCAAATCAAATAAAAATAACAAAACATTTCTTCTCTCTCTGGTACAGTTTATGTAACAGAAAAATACTTTCCATGTGTAAACAGGCAAGCACAGCGGAAGAGTCAGGATATCATGATGTTTAAAATCGTAAAAAGCATGTTGTTTTTTTAAATCCAGGGTCATCTCAGCATTGTTCTCACCTCAGTAAATGTGCATGGTTATGCTCTTTATTACTGTAGAGGAGAGTTAAACGCTGAACACAAGAGGATGTTTATGATCACAGATGAATTTTCATACATACAAGGTACTAAAAAAACCGCCAAGTGTAAGAAACAAGGCTATGATGAAAGAAATAGCATTTTCCGTCTCTCGAATTGTCTTTTATCACAGTATCTCAGTAATACCTGATGTGGTATTTGGCAAGATCATCACCTAGAGATGAGGTGTCTCAACTGTGCATGTTTCTGTCACTTCCTATCTCCTAATGTTAAGAAATGCAGCCGAGATCACAGTTCATATCTTATCAAAAATAATCCTGGGCATTATTTTCATTCTTTTGAGAGGTTTCTGCAGAAGAATACTAATGCTGGAGAAATGGCTAACAGCTTTTATTATTCCTTTCTTTTTGTAGCATTTTTTTGTTTTGTAATTTATCTATATTTTGGAATTCACAGAATGTTTGCAAAAAAAAAATTAAAATCTATAAAATACTGATCCCATTTTCAAGCTTAAAAGTGATGTTGTTGCCAAATATATATATTTTTTAGGGATATTTCTTAAGGGATACTTAATATTATATGGCTTGCAAATATTCCTCTCCCACAACTTTAGCATTGCCAGGCTTTTTTTTTGGTCTGTTTTGAAAGTAATATTTTTGCAACAGTTTCTGCTTCTGAACTGTATTCTCTCTAGGAGTTCTCTCATGTTTTTCCTGTCTACTTTATGACATTCCTCAGGCATCTGTAATTTTATGTTGAATCAAGCTGTACCAGTCACCTTAGTGTTTCTGCGTTGATCTGGATGCAGGTGCATAAAATGCTCTGAAGCAGGTACCTTATGGGAGTGGCTCATGTGTTGAAAGGTGAGCATCTCTGCCTGCTTAGTTCCAGTTTAGGTCACTGTGTCTGCTGTGGGAGAGCTCTCAGCAGTACCCTGAGCAGACCAGAACAATCCACTGCCTTAATACATATTGAAATAAATGCCTTTTGTGATCAGTTTTGGCGGTCTGTAAAAACACCACCATAATGTTTCTGAGCCAGTTGACTCCTGCTCATTCTACAATCTTAGCAGCATATTTTAAAAACAAACTCTGTGTCTCTGTTAGAAGGGTGTTGTAAGTGTTTAGAAACAGGCAGAAAAGATGTGTGCAATCCCAAAGCATTATTGAATCAAGGTCAATTTAAGAATGTTACTAAAGAGTATTTCATTCCACCACTCTGATTTTCCCATTCCTTTTTCTCTTTTTTCTGCATCCCCAAGCAAACACCACAAACAGAAGCAATCTAGTGGACACAGTGGTGTCTGTTGCACCAGTGAGACCACAAATTCACAGCTGGGAAGGGACACAGCACCTTCCCTCTCTCAAGCGCCCGCAGCATCCATCAGCATGCAGACTCCTGCCCCTCTGAGGCTGAGCAGCTCCAGAGCACCCGGGTGGGTGGTTCTGCTGCAGCACCAGCAGGATGCATCTTGTACCTCCCAGATATTGGTGCTGTTGATATTACTACAATGTACGAGTCTTTCTGGATTAGTTATGCCCTTCTGGGATCAGAAGCTGTCAACTGAGTGCTGGTTTCTTTGTATTTGATTTGTTAAAATACATGTTTGCAAAGAATAGTGTTTAGTATGTGCTCTGGCAGCTGTCTATTCTTGTATCTCCTGTTTGGTGAAAAAATAGTGTAATTATGAATGGAAGTATTTAAGCAATTAAAATTGAGCAGTACTATTTTCATGCATGTATTAGAGAAAACATTTCACCTCCAGCTTTAGAACATCTCTTAGGAAATCTAAGGAACTTCTTTTCTACCCAAGCAGAGTATGCTGGGGTCTAGCAGGTAAACATGACAAAGTAATCTGCTACAGAGATGCAGTTCTAGGCCTGTGTAATGAGGCCATAGAACAGTCTGGGTTGGAAGAGACCTTTAAGGTCATCTAGTCCAATCTCTATTTTGTTTTCTTTTTTCTCTGTGGCAGTGGTTTCCTTCCATTCCCCTCTCAGCTGCAGAAGACACAACACTCTGCAATGCTTTGTTTTTACCCACAGTAGATGGAGGTTTTAACTGTGGACTAAAACATGGTCCCTTTGAGGTACTTGATATGAATCACATTATTTCAGGAATGCTTTATAGCTTGTCCCACGGTAGTGCTTTCAGTGAAATACTCTCGCATAACACCTATCAGCATTTACAGCTGCTTGCTTATTTTTGATAGGGGGAAGGTAGAGAAATTATACTTATCAAGTAGATTTTCATGCTGCACATTGTATAAGCTATTGAGTCTTTCCTCAACAACCAAGTATCAGTCTTTATTGCTTGATCTGGGCTCTTTAATCCAAGCAGCTGGAAATTTTAATTCCCTCTCCTCTTTGTACCACCTAGCAATATGTTATAATAACATTACGTTAGTGAAAACTCAGTTAATGTTCAGACACAATTCTAACTGACACTGAGTCAGCTGTGTTATTTGGGGTGAAAGGAGGACTTTTTTTCATGTAGTATCTCTTAAGTGTTACTACGTCTTAATACTCCCACTCCCTTCTATATATAGATATTGCATTAAACCAAGGAACACATGTGCTTTTCTCTCATTTGAGGATTTTATGCTAGGTGTTTGTGAACTGTGCTGCCTCTTAGTTGTTATGATACAGGAAATACTTTTTAAAAAGAATTTTTAAAAAAAAATTTTTAAATTATTCTGTTACTGAAAGGAAATTTTTCTATGAGTTCCGGTTTTATTACAGTTCTACCCTCATCAAACATAAAGCAAGTTTAATAACAAAAGGGTCATGGTATGCTACTCCTGGCTTTTTCACTCTTCCTCAGATATTTGCTCCTGTCTATTGTCAGAGGGAGCAGTATTGGGCTGGACAGATGTCAGCTTACATGGGTGACTACTCCTGTGCTTCAGTGCTTTGATGCCACCTTTTCTCTCACCCTCTGGAAAAATGCTGACTTTCTGAGAGATTGCCTGAGATCTAATTTTGGTTCTTTATATTTGACATTTCTGAATTTTACACAGATTGCTATGAGTGACTTGAAAATGGATAAAGGAGGAAAGTGGGATTTAACTTCTCAGACGACAGAAATGTCATTGTGCTGAGCAGATTTCAGATAGATCAGTGTATGTTTTCTTTCTTGATGAGACTTGGAAGTTTTTCTTACTGTAGAGCTTCTCTAAACTGCAATCAAACATTTAACATGTTAAACTGACAATTGTTTGGTTTTCACTTCAAGTTTTTAAAAAAAGGAAGGAATTCCAACCAACTAGCAAGAAAACGTGGTTTTCTTTTATTAAAAAACCTCAAAATCTCATTGATTTTGATGAATAACTAAATTGCAAAATACTAAAAATCAGATTTGAGCAGTCTTTGTACCTGAGGAACTCCTGAGACTTGTTGTACAAATGAAAGGGGGAGTAGGAGCAAAAAAAAAAAGAGGGGGGAGCAATTAAAATGAAATGTCTTTTTCATTTTTAAATTTAACCTCTTTTTTCCTTTAATTATTAAAGCTAACTAGGACAACTCTAAAGGATTAAGGAAAAAACACTTAGATTGTTTCTAAGTTGCTTACATCAGTGTTTCATCAGTGTCTCAATTCAGGTTTGTTTCTTCTATTGCTTTTATCAGGCTTCCATAAAGAAACAGAAGAAGTGTGTTTTGATTTCTTTCTGGCCTAATAGTGTTGGAAAGATATGGCACTGAAAGATAGGAGCTCAGAAGGAGAACTGAGATCTGGAAGGCACTCCTGGACATGCAGGGGTTCTGCATGCAGGTAGGCTAGGGAACTGCAGTGCCAAAATTCACTTTCCGATACACTGTGCCAGTCTGCCCTGCTCTGCCGCTTTCTCTGTGTGAGGTCCTCCATCATTCAAGGCTAGAAAAGTTAACAGTCCAAGTAAACATTTCTTTTTTCGTTGTTGTTAGGTTTTTGTGTGTGTGTGTGTGTGTTTTGGTTTGGTTTTTTAATACAAAGAAAATACAAATGAAAGAGAAGCTTTCTGCACAAGCATGCTTGTTATAATGTTTGTTTTGTGCCTTTTCTGTATACTCAAAAAAAACCATGACAAGTCTCCAAATAAAAATGGGAGGTGAACCATCCAGAAAGGACCTCTCTCCCCAGTCTTCCTCCATACTTAGGCGCAAAAGACTTTTCTGTGGTCAGATTTGCTGGGAGTAGATTGGTAAGCTACAGCATAATGTGAATAGCAACCTTGGTTGTGTGGATGTGGTGTTAGTTCCCTCACTTTCATAATAAACTCATCAGTTTCACAGCACTCAGCACTGTGAAGAATTCAGAAGGGCACTGTCTGTCTGCACAAGATCACACGTGAGCAGATGCTTCTGGCAGTGGGACAGCCAAATAGCTGACCAGAATCCTGGGAAGCAGGTGAACTGTTGGTGTGTCTTTGGTGATGATGCCTTTGGCTGCGCTGCATTGCTGCAATACTGGGAGACAGTAATGCAGGATGGTAAAAGCAGGTGATGGTGCCAGGCTGCATCCCATGTCTTATGGAGTGGGTCCTTTCCCCATTTGGCTGCATACTCTGCTTTTCAGTAAAGCCACTGTGGGTACAGTTTAAAGTCTCATTCATTTAAAAGTAGATTTTTTAAAAAATGGAGTCCACTGCAGTTTGGATGTAGACACTAGTTGTGTTCTTGCAAATGTTCAAACCATATAAATCCCTCTAATTTTTTGGGAAATGGTTTCCTGTGGCAGCAAATCCCCCTAGTTAACCCTCCGCTCTCCTAATGATTATTGTGGTTTTATCTGTATCCAAAGTTGCTGCCTCTCAGTGCACCCATTTCAGGTTTCTCTGTAGAGTTGGTGTTTGATTTACCACTTGATGGGAAATATCTTTGCCTATGGAAAATAGACTTGAATTCGGCAGCAATTGCAGTGGATGTGTATAAAGCCTGCATACTACACAGAGCTACACTTGTGCTTCTGCTACTCTGTGGAGGAGGTGGAATACTTCTAATGAATTAAATACCTTGAATCAGGAGACAACAGGAGCGTTTTTGGCTTTCTGCTGAACAGCAATGATAAAAATCTGTATTTACACTTAATGCTTTAAATTGTCTATTCCTGTTCACCTCATGCGCTGAAAATAATAATTAAGTATTTTTGAAGTTGGCAAATGAAAGGTCTAGAATGAAAGTGCAGTGGTTTTTCAGACTTCCATAAAATAAAGCAAAATGGGTGCATCTGACCTGGTCCTAAAATGATTCAGGCAGCTGGAAATGGTCCAGAAGCCTGTCCAGAACTGCACAGGTGTTAGTTGAGATGCCACATGGTTTTCCATTGGCTTTAATGCAACACCCACTACACAGCATGTGGCAGAAAAAGTTCATACCCTAAACAAGCTGTTCTGTGGTGCAACAGCTTGTCCGAGGACTTCAAAAGACTTGTTGCATTTGCCCAGCGAACATATAAGTGCTCTCTTTGAGAGGGAGAGAACCCTAACACACAAAGTAATTTAGTTTCATCTGGCTTTAAACATCAGTGTGACAGGTGTTTGAATATTCCCACTTCTATTTAATATAATTTTGTTGTGTTTATCTTGTATTCCTGTATACTGAATGGAGAGGAAGAGGCACATTGAAGAGCTTCTCCATCTGACCACCTTTTGCTTCCTGCAGGAGGAGCAGAGATGAGCAGCTGAGGTGTGAGCTTGCAGGAATGGCCACCTCGCAGCCATAGGTGCTGTAGGGCTGTTTTGGGCAGCAAGAAATATCTGAAGATGTTGGGAGAAATACAGCAATAGTAATGATCCTGATGTGGACTGGTGGCTTCGTGGTAGTGCATTCTCCTTCTCTCCCTCCCTCCCAAGTGGTGCTGCTGTGTTTATTCCCTTATTTTTGGAGAGGGAGGATACAACTGGGGAATACTTAAGTAGTAGGGATCAGAACAGAGGATGCTTTACTATGTACTGATGATGCAGCTCCAAAATGCTCTCTTTATGTCCATCAGTACTTTTGTTCAGTTTTTGCTCTTTGAATCCTTGTGTAGATGAAACAATCATCTTGTTTCTTCTTGCACTGTTGTCTTGTCAGAGGCCCGCACAGAGCTATTTCCTGTCTTTGATTTACGTTAATTTTTGTTTATATGTATCTTTTCTTTCTCTCCACACAAACACATGTGAATATGTGTGCTGACACTCACACTCACAGTGTCATGGTGCCTGGCCATCTGCTTTGAATTACTGGAAAGGAAGTTTTATATAAAAGGCTGTCCAGGGACTATTAAACAGAGAGACAGAAGAAAAGAGTACCCTCCAATCAGCAGTTCATTAGGTAGCAACAACTTGTGGCAGAATTGTGCTTATGAGACTGCTGAACACTTAGGTATCCTTAATTGTTTAAAGTGAGAATTCGAAAATTTATTAGGATCTTGGCTATCTGCTGCTGAATTATCCAAGAAAGGCAAGGTGAAAAACCTTATCAATGTATAAAGAAGTGACACATAGCAAAACAAGGTAAAACCATGTCAAAGAGAAACCTAAGTATTTAGGAAATAGTTTAAATTAGACATAAAGGGCAAAAATCACATAGCAGCAACTGAACAAAAGATGGCCCTGATGCTGTTTGTCTATGGACAGATTTATGAGTTTGTGAAATAAACCTCTTTGGGGGGTCGCAAAGGTGCTGTGGGATAGGAACATCCATAAAGTAAAAATAATAATCAGTGAGCCAGGCTTTCCTGAAAGTAAGTCTAGTCAATGATGCAAAGCTGTATTTTTAAAAATCAAGTGACACACTCAAGGTTATAATATTTGCTGTGTATTTGAGGAAGATAAGGGCACTGTAAAAATACTACTTTCAAGTTTAGAAGGAAAAACTAGGTCACAAGATTTTCATCCTTCCTTTATTTTTACCCTAAAGGGATTATCTAATTTCAGTTATCTAATTTCTTGCTACTCCATCATGTTTTTATGATGTTGGCCATAAAAGACCGTATTTCATAAAAGCTAAGACCAAACTGTAAAGCATCAGTGTCTAAACCCAGGGAGCTGAATGAATAGCCTGGCTTTCTTAGAGGTACTGGCTGAAGGCTTTCTGCTTGAATTGGCTTTGAACTGAGGAGAGACAGGTGCCTCTTGTTTTTCCCTTAGAACAGGATCACTTGCGTACGTTTCCAGAAACAGGTTTAATTGCAGGGAGCTGCAGGCTCCAGACTCTGAACACATGGAGTGTCTCTTTGAGTGGTAGTAGGTTATGTTGCCTCTTGTTGCCTCCTTTTACACTGCTGAGGTGTAACACCACACCAGCTGTCAGGACCTTGGCCAATTTGCTGGGTGTTAAGGTGTGATTATGGAGACACTGCCTGGATTTGTCAGCAGGAGAAGAATCAATTGAGCAATTTAGAGGAGAAGCAACAGCTAGGGAAATTGAGGGGCTTGGTATTTTCTGTCCAGAAGCTTTCTTCCAACTTCAAAACTAAAAATATGGTGGTAGGATTTCTGGTCTTCTCTCAGGTGTTATGTGTAGGTCTAGCAAAGCAGGATGTAGGGATTCCTCAGGAACGGGCAGAAAGGCTTTGAGGAAAAAGCAGTTTGCTTCCATCCTTCTTAAACTTGCATATTTCCTCTCATGTCTGAGGAGCCCAAAACCACTTTGCAATCTCTCTTTTGAAATATTCAAGGACTAGGAAATCTTGTCTTTATGTGAGAGCATTGCTCTGGCTACTGGGCTGCTTGGCTTGAGGAGCTGGATAGGAACATTTCTGGAGATCTTCCAGCCATGCTTCCATAAGCAGGATCTACTGCAGTTCTGTGAGTTACATTGCATGACGAATGCATGCTCCAACAACTCTGCAGTGCCACCAGTCTGATCCTTTGGGATGCTTGTGGATTAAAAAAGACAAGCAGATTCAGACTGCCAGGTGGGCACTTCCATTTTTGGTTGGTGGAGGATTGTTTCATTGTAGCTATTGATAACCAGAGTGGTAGTATGCCCTCATACGTTACTGCTTATCTTAGTGATATGTGACACAATCTTTTCCATATAAACGGGGTCAGAGATGACCAAAGGGCTGTAGATTTCCTACACGGCAGCCCCTCCTCCCCAGGGAGGAGGGGACATGGGTTTTATTTCACAAATGGGCTGAAGTGGTGTCACTTACTGTAAAAATCTGCAAATTCTACATGCTGAGCAGTGGGGGATGTCTGAGTACCCTGCTTACCATTTCCCTAATGGGAAAGTGGTTTTGTTGCAAGCAATGAAGTCAAACCAGCTGAGTTGCAAATAGATTGCCTTGATGATTTAACTTGATTTCATCTTGACAGTGGTGAACAGCACAGGTTATATAGTAAACCATACAGTGTTTTCTGACAAAAATAATAAACCGAGATGCCCGTCATCTGCTGTAGCAAAAATTGAAAGTTCAATGGTCATCATAAAGTGGGAGAGTTGTTATCGATCGTTTCTGTCTCCCTTGATGGGTCAAGGAGACGAGTAACTGTAGTGCAGGTAATCATGTTGCCTTTTGGTTTTTTCCATTAAGTCACAAAATTTCACAGTTTCATCTAGCACTGACTGGTGCTGTACCTTTGGCAGATGAGAAGCAAAGGTTGCTCCAAGCCCAGCAGTCCCTCCTTGTCTGAGGAAAGGCTAAAGAGTTTCACTGTCTAGCAGGTGGCTGCAATTTTGAAAATAGCTTCTTAATAAAATTTTCTTCCCCCTGGTTTTTGTCTGACATGCTAATTAAGCTCACTGGGGAAGTGAGTGGCTTGGATTCCTCCTTCACTCTCCTGCAAACAGGCAACAAATGTAGATGTGCTAATTCAATTGTGGCAAGGGGGAAGGCATCCAAATTCTTGACCTGTGAATGTACAGGAGTGTTTAATCCAGAGAAGGAAAACAGGGGCATGCTGTTCCTGAGGCACTGTGGGCGGGGCAGGGGTGCTAATGAATTGGAAGAAGAAAGCTAGATGCCCCAGAAGAGAGTGGCAAGAGTGTGACAAACAGATTGTGTGAGTAATTACTTTGCATACCTTCCTGACCAGTATCAGCAGGACTGGATTTTTGATGGAAAAACTTAATTAAAAAGTTTAATTTTTTTCCTCTTAAGAAACTTATGTGCAGGGGCTCATTGGTGGGTGGAATTTAGGACACTGATTAATTGCTTGCAGGAGATCAGCTCTGCGAATCCTGCTAAGATGCAAGAAACAATAAAAGTTGGCAACCTGCTAAGCTAATGTTACAAACACTTGAGCACCATTTCTAAATCAAGGCTTTTCTGAGGACTTCACCACCACTGCTGGTTCAGGTAGGCATTTGCAGACGCAGAGAGGACTCCGGTGAGCAGCAGCGACACCCGTTTTAGTCTTACATCCCCTGATTGTTTCTTTCTCCTTAGGAGCCTTCCCTGGTGCTAACCCCTGGATAAGGTGCTGTGCAAATGCAGCCCTGGCATCTTTCTTCTATGGTAATTCATGGCCCCCTGGCGTGGTTCTGTGATTGACTGTAGCACGAGGCCTTGGAGCAGGAGCCAGGTTCTAATTGCATGAGGTTCAGGCTGCAGTGCAGACAGATGTCAGGGGTGCTGATGTCTTGTGTCAGATGTATGGGATTTGACAGGTCTGCACATACCAGGCAGAGATCCTCACTTTAAGACCTTGCTACAGAACAGAGACTTTTACAGGCTCTGGGACACTGATTGCAGTTGTTTTCATGTCTATATTAATATGGATGTAGTAATTAAAACAGATAATAAAACACAGCAAGGCTGTGTGTTGTACATGGCGTATGCTATGACTGTGTGGCAGCACCAACTCTTGAGAACCATGTTTTTTCATTCCTTCCTGGCTTATATTTTTGGTTCATTTAAAATGTTGTGGCATCATTCACTCTTCATATGGGTTCTTGTGGGTACAAACCCCACCATGTTATAGCATAGCTAGTCCATGGCAACTTTAAATGTTTGATTCTTTTTCTCTAGCACGGGCAAAAGCTGAGAATTGAAACATATGATAGTTTACAGATGCTTGGTTTTATCTATTCAGTCTATTTATTGAAGACAGCTGAAGTACGGTTGTCACTCACCTCCAAGTGGCACTCTCACATGTCAGAGTGAGAACCATAAATATTTGCCAGACTTCACACAAAGAAATTGGGAACTGTGGTCCCCTTTGACACTGGTCTCTTGCATTACCTTTCAGCTTTCCAAACTGGAAGACAGCTGCCTGTAGAGAGGAGAAAACATGAGTTGTCTCCAGTGCCTTCTGCAGCTTTTTCTTCCCCACATCTGCTTCTTCATTTCTCATTAACATACAGCAGCAAACTCAGAGAATCCTGAGCCCTGGGATGAGACAGGAGACAGCAAGTGTGCCTTTCCACTGCTGCAGTGCTGGCATGCAGCTCTGCTTTCTACATGGCCTTGCCTGGCTGCACCCATTGCCCGGCAGCTGCATCCCTCCCACCCACCCACCTTGCCTCAGTCACCTTTTTCTAGCTGGAAAGCATAATAGGTGCCTCCCAGTAGCTCCAAGTAGCTCTGTAGGAAGACCCTATCGTATCTTACCCTCTCTCCCATAGCTGCATTTCTAGAGTTTGCCACCTGAGACTGTTTAATTCTTAATGATTTACCAATCTGTGCTGCTGATTTGTGGTGAATTGCTGTTATTCCAGAGCAAGGGACACTTGACTATATTCCCCCTTTGATCAATCTTCCTAAACAAGCTCTCTACTGACAGCAAAGACACTGCAATTTGGACCCGCAGGCCAAGGCCTTCTACACTCAAATATCTCTAAGTAGCCAGTGGCTGACTGGGTTAATCTATCACCAGGGGCACTGCAGGTGGTGCCTGTTGCTTGCAGGGAAGTAAGTCTACAAAATCTGGGAAGCAAAATATTGCTAAGAAGCAAAATCTAGGGGGTGGGGGGAGAAGGGCAAAGAAGAGAAACAGAAGGCTTGTGCATTCATGTCAACAGCAAGTGATAGCCAGAAATGCATTTTGCTTGGAGTGCCCGGAGGGGGAAGCTATGACTGTGTGCTGAGTTACTTTTCATAGCAGTGGGGCTGTGGTGCAAATTACACAACTCTTTCTGTTGCATTTACCCTTCATCCCTCCTTAAACACATTGGAGACCTGCCATTTTCTGCCTTACAAATGCTTTGGATGCCCTTGAAGTTTTCAGATGGCAGGGAGTGGTAAAGGGATAATGCAGAAAGGGATCACTTCTAGTTGGGGATTATTGTTTCTGTAATGCTTTCAGTGTCACTGGGATGAGGCTGAGAGATGTGGAGTTTTAAGTAAGAGGAATGATGAAGGAGTGCAATAGTTTGCATTTCACATGAATAGAGACATTGGAGAGCAATACTTTGTGTAAATCCTGTGTGCTGCACATACTGCAGTCTGGATGCTTATGGTGAAGTCAAACACCTTCTGAAACCCAACTCACAATGGGAACAGTACACATTACATGATGAGCATGAAGAAGAAGCAGAAAGGATGCCTGTCCTATAGCTTGATTTAACAGTGCTTGAATATTTTAGTCGTGTAACAGTGGTAAAGAATCTTCCTTCTAATGCTAGACAGAAATTCATTATGATAAAGCCCAGAGCGTTATTCCTCAGGTCAGAATCTTTCTGCTTGCCAGTGGAGAGATTAGAGATGGATTTTTCAGTATCTTATTCACGCATGGCTTCTCTGCTGTCTTGTTTTTAAATACAGGTGATTTTAAGGTATTCATTTTTCCTCTCCTACCCTCAAAAACCTTGCTAGACTGTTGAGAGATACTGTTTAGCATGTCATCATCCTATATTGTTCTTACTGTATGTCTCTCCACCTTTTTTTCGAAGCATCCTTCAGCCTTTCCTTGCACATTCTCCTTTACGTAGCAGAGATTATGCTTTCCTTCTTCAGGAATTACATGTAATGCATAATAGCAGTCAGAGCTCAGCATTTTTGCATTAATAGTGCCAAATCTTGGTACTTGCACATCCCATCATGCTTGTCAGTCACTGATTTCAGCCTTCTTTCTTCATTTGAACAACTCCTCCTAAGAGGATCCTGTCTTTGGCATGTGCAGCCTTTTTTTTTTTTTGTGATGAGCTTCCTCACTGTGACATTTCCCTTCTCATTCATTACCTCAAATTTTTTCCTGATGGAGTATTCTCTTCTCACTCCCACTCTCTCACTTGCACTGCTGTACTTAAATATTTTTCTGTTTGGAAAGAGTTAATAGCAATGGGGAAGAATACAATCCATGGTATGCCAAGATTAGAGTTTAGTCCATTTCACTCTTGCCTTTGTATGGAAACATTAGGAAAGGAGAATTGCAGTAAGGAGGCATAGTTCAAGATTCTGGTAATAAAGTGAGTGAGGTAAACAGCAGTCCACATTCAAAATTCAGAGTATACCCTCACTGTTCTCCTACCTCTGTATGTAAGTTTCCCTCATCAATATATATAATATAATGAAATACATCTCTTACAACTGATGAGTGTTATTGTTTGTTGGAAGAGCATTTCTTCCCTTGTTCTGTTATCTTGCTCATTTACAGAAAATGTACTGTATCCTTAAAGCTAAAAATCAGAAGTTTTTAATATTCTGAAACTAACTTTAAGAGTCTAGCTCATACTGCAGATAAACTCTAGATCTGGCAACACACTTTGGAGCGTGGAAGGGCCTTTTTATGTGGGGAAGGTATATTATTAACTAACCCTCCACTTCTTTTTCATCCCTCTTCTTTCCATCCATTTCCTTATGAGCTGCTTTTTTATAGCAAGCCCAAGGAGAGAATAGTGATTTCCACTGCTACGGGAGCTTGATCTGAATTTCAAACTGCATAGGTGCTTGTATTAATCAAAGCAGCTAAGTTGAAATTCTCTTCAGCATGTCTGATGATAAGCACATTTCAGTCAAGCTTAAGGATGCAGTTACATATAGAATAAGTGCACTTTGCCTCTAAGGGCACACAGGGGACCAAATGACAAATTGGCAAACCTCATTGCCACTTCAGTGCATTTGGGGAAGCAGCACTAAAATAGTAAATCTGATGCTTCCTGGATTGTTTTGTCTTTTGAATAAATTGATTGAGATGCTAGACAGTTCTGTTTTTCTCAGACAGTAATTCAGACCACAGAGTGATCATAAAAGCTTGGTGAGTTACTTTGACCTGTAGTTGCTGGCTAGCAAGGTGGTACTTAAGAAATTAATTAATTAGATTAATTCCTGTCTAGAACTGCCTACAGTGAAAAGCCATGTTTTGGAAAATTAATGCCATCAATGAACTCAAGCATGTCAATGTTTTATTTGGTGACATCCCATGCTTAGATTTTGGAGTCACTGCTTGTAATAGTTGACTTTGTGTTGGTGTCACTTGGTCTTATAAAAAAATGCTGGATTTGTCTCTGTCTGTAAAGAGCTGTGTATTGAAAACTCCCATTGTAAAATTGGAAAGGACCTCCAGAAGTTATCCTCCAGCTCCCTATTCAGAGCAGAACTGATGTCTTAGATCAGATTTATCAGAAGGGACCAAAGAAACAATAGTGTATTAACATGTTAAGGAATGGAAAACACTGATATACTATCTGTGTTTCCTGGCTATTAAGACCCTGTTTTCAGGTGTTTAAAATTTTAATCACGTTTTACACAGCTAAAGAATATCTTCTCGCCCACATTCAAACATTTTCCTGGACTTTCATTTTAAGAACTAGCAGTCCTGTGCTTTGGAGCAAGAATATGACTTTCAGCTAAGGTTTTGGTCTTTCTATCAGCTAGATGGAAATCCATACACTATGCTTTAAATTATTTTAATTTAAATAACTAAGATTTCACAAGACTGACCATCACTGTGCCTTCTTCTGCTGCCCAGGGCTCCAACACTTGAGACTCTCACTGAGTCTAAAACTAACACTGAGGTGAAGCCTGTTTTATTCCTAAGCTCCCTGGATTCCCATGCAGTGTCTAGGAAAAGGTTGTCTAACTCAATTGCAAATGTCACAAGATTTAAAACAGATTTGGGTATTGATTTTATGCCTCATGACAGAATCTTTGGGCTTTAAAAAAAATTACTCAATTAAAAAACCCACAGAACCTCCTGGATTGCTATGCAGGTAACTAGGTAGTTCCAAAGAATATTATTAAGGCTATAAAGGCCAGTGCTCAAAAGACTGTGAAATGCTAGAAGAAAGGTTATCTCCATGACTCTGCATTCCCCACTGTTGTTTCTAATTGTGATGGAGTCTTTCTAACTCGATGATTGCACTCTGAGTTTTCCACAATACTTGGGTCTTGTTTGTAGTACAGAAGAGAGGCTGAGAAATGCATAACAACTGAAGCAAGAGACTGCAGGAAGAAATGGTACAGTTCAAGGCAGCTGAGAGCTGTGCTGCCCTGGAGAGCTGCATCCTGTTTCTGCCTGTTGCATCATTTTCCTAACGTGCCTTAAACCGAACTTCCTCACTTGTTATTATAAGATCCTCTTTTATTGAATGAGATTTGGGTCCTGGTTTGCAGAAAGGTTAAGCACCACAGCCACAAATCAAGTCATACCTAAACCAGAGGGATTGTGTCCTATGCTTCTCACTGGAGTTCCTGAAAGTCAGTGGATATAGTTTTTACCTTGATCTTTTACAAATATGTAAAACATGGATGCTACAGTGCAAAAAAACCCCTAATATTTGTGAAGCAGTTGGGCTCAGTTGTGATCATAACACAGACATAGTCAGCAGGAAATTAATTCTTCAGGCTTCTGAGCAGAATGTGAACAGTGCATGGTATGCAAGACCTGTGGGTAAATGTAGAAGTTTGATGAGACAGCAGTCACACTTAGTAGTTGTCTAGAAGCTGTAGAAGCTATAACTTCTATGCACTGATTGAGGGAAGGACCCTGTGGAAGACTTAAAGAGCATTTAAAGTTTGTATTCCAAAGTATGCTTGATAGCTGGATTCAGGCTGCTGAAGCAACTATAATTCAGACATCTATTTAAAGCTTTAAAATGCAGGCTTTAAGGTGCAAGCTTTAAACTTGCATGGTCTTATAATGTAGAGTTCTTTTAAGTTGTTCCATGTGGAAGATGTTATTTGTGAACTTTATAAAACAGTCTTAGTAAAGACTGACTCTGTCCACTCTAGCGTCTTCTTCCAATCCTAACTTTCTTTTTAATATATAGGCAGTTTTTAATGTCAGTACTTGGTTTGGGGTTTTTTTGATCTATACATGCCTGTGTGTTGTCCAGCAGATTGAGTATACTGTTCCTTCCACAACACAAGAGCTTTACACTCTGAGACATTTAGAGCAGACGGCTGTGTCATGTGGGTAAAATGCTGCTACATCGAAGAAGTGGTTCTACAGTCCATCAGTATATTACTTCATGCTGGTGTAAATGACTGCAGAAGATACAAGGCTACAGGGAGTCAAGTTCCATATTCTAGAACAAAACATGTAATTTTACTGAATGTGATTTACAGGCAGAATTTGTTTATGCTTCCCCTGCCAACAGTGCTCTTCTGGATGCTCTGTCAAACACTTGGAGGTTTCTAAAATATTGGGCTTGCTGTAACAGGAAACGGGCTCCTTTTTTCATTTTAGAACAGCTAGCAAGCCAGCTTGTTTCACAGATCCATTTCACTGCCTGTCTCTATAAATTTTAAGTACGCTGAAGGGGGGGGGCAAATTTTAGCTTGTGCTTGGAATGTCCTCAGAAGTTTGTTGTCTAGAAAGAGAGGAAAAGCCTTTGTTTCACATTATGCATAATTATCTTTTGCTTAGGGATGGAGATAGGCTTGAACAGTGTGGGACTATCTCCCTGCCTTGACTCCTCTGAATAAATCACAGCTCTGCTACTGTTTCCCGCTTAAAAAGTTGGAGCTACATTACTTAGCTTATCCGGATTTAAAAAGTTTTTGTTTGCATAAAAGATAGTGATGGAAAGCAGTTCATATTGTTAATCAGTTTTAGTTCCTTGAATGCATTAGACTGGCAACATAAAGAAAAAACTACAGCCCTAAAAGAAACTAGAAGAATAGAAGCCCGTTGAAAGACAGTGTAACATTAACCAGGGACCACCCAGACTCCTGATTTTCTTTCTTTCCTTATTTAACTTTTTTCTTTTTTTTTTTGAGGGCATTTAGGTTGTTGAGGAGCTTAGACCTAAATGTCGTCTTAATCCATTTTCTCTTGTTCTCTGGCCTCTCACACCATTTGTGGGAACTTGTTCAGCACAGGTGGTCACCTGCATGGCCCAGCCAGCGTGGTGTGCCAAGAATCAGCTTGTGCTGGTATGGCGTGCCAAGTCCCTTCCCTTCTCTTGGAGGAAAGTTCTGTCTTGGAAAAGCATTTTTAGTGTGTAGCTACTTAGAGCATGCTGGCTGTGGAGGGAAGAGTTTGGAGGAAGCCTCAGGGCCAGCCACAGTCTCCAGTCAGACTCGACCATTAATGTAGAGTCCCTCCGTGGGAACTGAGGACTGATATGAGGTAGGAATTTCTGAAAGGGAAATGTGTCTAATTATTTCATTAACTGTGCATGCAGAGCCTTGAAATATTTCCGTTTCTGGCATTTTTTTCTTCACAAGAAAGATGATCTCTATGCCTGTAGTCACTACCCTCTGTTCTTGCACACATGCATCAGGCACAGCAGTGAGGTAAGACACAAAGTAGAGTACAAAACCCAATAAATAACTTAAATAATTATTTACTCTGAAGTTACAGTAATTACGTTTTGGTAATTACTTTTTGGTTACTTTTTGGTGAAGTTGTATTGAAATCTGAAATAGAAAAGCTCACTGATTCTTAGTAATTGTTCAGGTGAGCAGTAAAACTGTTGGGTCAAAGAAAGTACGAAGTAGGTATTGATGTGCTAGCAGGGAACCTTTAGGAAGTTTCTGTAGAGGAGAAAAGCCTGTCCTTGTTTTAAAATTGGGGCTTATCTACTGACCTGACCAGACCCATAGCTGAAAAATCTGTCTTAAACATAAACATGTATCCGTGTCTTAAAATCTTGTTAGAAAATAAGAACATTCTAGTTGAAAATGTGGCACTTGCAGCGTAAGGTCTGTTTTTTCATGTAGAAATACAAGTGAATATGGAACACACGGTGACTGGCCCGTGGCTGGCTCATGGAGCAGACTCGGTGTGGTGGCACTGGTGAAACCAAGGGGGATTGAGTGGCTGTTCCTTATGTTCTCACCCAGATGAGACAAGAAGTGCTCTGCTGTATGAGATGGGCACAGTTTCTGCTGTGCAGTGGGCACTTCTGTCTGTAGCATTGTCACTGATGCAAAAGAAGCCTGTGGAGGTCTGGTTACACTGTGTGGTTGGACCCGTATCTCTATGATCTATCTGCACTTCGAAGTGTGTTTCTGCAGGCTTGGTTCTGAGGCTGCATCTGTGTAACACAGGCTCACTGAGAAGTGAATTGCACTAAAAGAAGTTGCTATTAGTAAACAGTGCTTGTTTGTTGGCTTTTTTGTACTGTTCCTCAGAATTCACACAGGTGTCTTGCAAAAGAGACACTTACTCACTGTCAGGAAGATTTCTTTTCCCTGAGGCTTCAAGTATCAAGCCCACTTCTCCTGATGAGAACACTGCTAGGCTGCAAGTGCTGGTTTACTCTGGGAAGACAATCATGATCAAAAGCAAAAAGGAAGTTGATCTGAAACTTTCTTTTACACTCAAGTCTCAATCAGAAGTGTTTTCCCTGCAGCTACCAAAACTGGCTACAGCTAATAAGCAGTACTGCCAAGAGTAGTGGGAGGGGTTTGGTAGAAATAAATTTCCTTACTTCATAAACATTGTGGATCCAAACCTCTGCTGCTGTTTTACCCAAGAAAAATTATGCATACATGGGAAACTAAGTAGCATTTCACTGTCCAAATGCAGAGATATCAAGCCACATCTCACAACATGGAGAAGTGTTGGGCAGAGAATTAGGATGGTTAAAACAGTGCAGCTCCTTCGAGAGTTTTATTTCAAGCTGTTCTGATTGTGGCAGTTTTTCACAGAACGAAGGATGAGAAATAGTTGGTGCTGCTGGGTTTTTTTTAAATTCTGTGCTGGCATGGCTCCCTAACAGTGCCTGTCACGTACCAGGGGTATTTGTTTTGGCATAAAATAAATTTTCCAATTTCTCCCGGAGAAAGTAACCTGTTGACATTTTAGTCCAAACAAGTATACAGACTCAAATATCCAAAAGGCTGGGCACAGTAGCGCTTCTCCCATCAAAGTTTTCAGCTGTTGAAGAGATAACTCTACTGTTTTACTACCTCTGTTACAATGTGTTGTATCAGATTGCATTTCTCTTGCAGATCTGGAGGCTGGATAGACGTATGATTCTAGTTAAAAATCTGTTTCTGTGTCCTGAGGTATTTGTTTGTGCAGAGTGGCTGTGGGTACAAGGTGATAAGGACACTGGTGTGATCAAGTGAAAGTGCTTGAGGAAAGAAGGTCCTTTGGAGAAGAGGCAGCCACAGGGTTGCAGGGACTGCGGGAGATGGCAAGCTTGGGAAATGCAGTGCACTTGGACTTCCTCATTTGGCACGTATCTTCCAGTGTCCACTGACAAAGCTTCAGCAACAGAAAGGACAGAACTGCCTCTGTGAAATGCTGAACCTTCCTTCACTCTCAAAGAGAAAAAGAAGTACGCTGGATTTATTGCCTTGCCTTCTGTAGATCCAGCCATTTACCTGCAGATACTATTGCCACTGAAGTCTCTATATACACACATCTCTAGAGGCTCCAGGTTTCTGGGTGTATTGCTCATGGAAGGGGGTTTCTATACAGCTACTGTATGCTTTGTCCCGAAAACACAACCAACTGCTTTTTAGAGATCTTGAAACTAGACCACACATTTACTTTACGGTAATACAAGAGGCCTTACTTTCTGAGACAGAAAGTTCACTGGTCAGGAAACTGTCAATTTTCATTGCCTATGTATTACAAAGCTTGCACAATTAAAAAAAGCCAGACTGCCTTCCATCTTGAGAATTATGAAGTCTTACTATATTTTAAATGCCTTTTGTGTTGTGTGACTCAGAAGAACATGAACACTGTTCTGCCATTGTGCAGTTTTTGGTTCCAGCTTCCTCTGACTCAATTGCATTTGGCATGATTTCACCAATTTTATTTTTGAGGTTTGATGAGCACCTAGCTAGCTACCTATCTTTATATATCATGTTAAAACTTTGGCCTGGATACAGAATAAAATACACTTGTCTGATCAAATATATACAAGTAAATCAAGATGAGTAGTGCAGGAATCCGTTGCAAAGCTTGTTTAGTATGATGTACACCACTTTCCAGATGTTATCTCTGTCTTCTAATAATGACTTTAATTCTTTGCTGTCTGCCATTAAGAAAATAATTAATCAGAACTAAAGAGAAAGAAAGTAAAAAGAGAAAGTAATAAAAGATGCTGAAGCTATGGAGACTTGCTGTCAAAATAAGGCATTTGTGTAAGCTGCCTGTCTGCTCTCTAATCCTCAGGCTATAGAACAGGGAGGACTCTTGTGCTGGCAGAAAGTACCCTATGGAAATAAAAGGGGCTACCATGGTAAAGGAGAACAGGTGGCTGTGATCATTCCTTTCCTCTGCCGCCTACTTCTTTGCTTAGAGGTAGAATAAAATGTAAGCTAACTTCAGGACATCCATCAACTTTCTTAGATGCATTAGTCACATTCCAGCTTCTGGTCTTGCAAGTGTAATGCCTTCAATTACATCTGCAGCTGTGCACCTTCTTCTTTCTTCTTGGTCTGGCTCTCCAGGCTGCAATTTCATCAGTCAATGGAGAATTCTTCTCAGGTGGGCTGCCTCTTCTGTTTTTCCACTTTCTAAGTTGTGCCTTGGTGGATTCTTCATAGCACCACTGACTCTTAATATTTGGACCACCCCTAAAAACACTCCAGAGAAGATCAAGGTGGGCTTATCAGGCCACATTGACCAGCTGGAGGAGGCCAGGGATGGAGAGAGCTGAGAGAGGGCTGGAGGCATGAGGGTGTTTGGGACAAGAGCTCTGATGTGTGAATTAGGAAGTATTTTGTGGAATAAAGGGCTTTGAGCAATGGGGGCACTGGGTTGAGAAGCCCAGATTGTCTTTTTTGTCATAAGGTTCTCATTGTGACTTTGCCATTTACAACTTGTATGGAAATTCAGAAGAAAGGTGTGGAAGATTGATATGTTCCCAAGATTCCACAGAGGTTAATTGTTTTTCTTCTTCCAGGAGCTCTTATCATACAGAAGTAGAGCAGTCCCACTGAAGAACTAAGTATTTGAGTCTAGCCTGAACACCAGCAGAATGCAAAATGTTTTGGATGAAAAAAGATAGTGTAAGCTTGAACTCTTACCAAGCTACAGACAGGCTTGCTTGAAGTAGATTGCTGATGCTATTGATCTAACAATGCAGAGATAAATTAGGCATAATATTCCTGCAGCTGACATGAGCAGTGAGGACAGGACCTCCGAGGGGTTTAGGGCGCCCGGAGCTACATATGCTGTGAGACGATGTAAAAGGAAGTGTTTGCCTTGTGCAGTTTTTAAGCTCAAATAAGTAGGTTTAAAAGCTGGGCCATTAACACTGTCTGTTCCAGCTTGTACATGTCACAGGCCATAAAGCTTCCTGTAGAGGAACCAAGTAGAGAATCTGTGGTTTCATTTGATTCTAGAGGTTATTAGGAAGTGGAGATTGAGGCAGGGTGTCAGATTGATTCAGTAGTCCACCTTTGCACATTTGTGTGCTCTTTCAAGGCCACGCACGGTGGAGCCTTTCTGGTTTTAGAGACAGGATAAGATATTCTTAAATACTCAGAATTGGTAATTTCAGAAGTGCTATTTTTAGAGAATGCATGGGTTTTTTAGTGGGTTTTTACCAGGTTCAGGAGGACATTTTTGTACCTTGGACCCAAATGCAATTCAGTAGTTAAATACATTTAAACACAGACCCTGGGTGTCTCTGCCTAATCTCCTGCAACCCTCTGTGGAGTTGAGAGTGTAATTCTGAGCCTTAAAACTGCTTTTTATGTAAGGAAGGCTGACATTGCCATATCTCAACAAAGACCTTTCATTAAAACCTGGTACCTCTTTTCCACACTCCTGACCCTTGGCTTCCCTGTGGATATCATTGCAAAGCTGGCATCTGAATCAGCTTGTGTTCTGTATTAACTTACACAGATTTTTGACTAATGGTCAAAATTCTATCCTCTGTGGTTCCAGTAATTTTTCCACTTGCAATTTTATTTTTGTTTGAACCCTGAATGCAAAATGACCCGTGGTCAGGGGACCATTTCGGCCCTGTGCTTTTGTGGATTGAAATCTGTGCTGTGGGCAGTGTGAGAGAGAACCTGATGAATTTGATTTCACAGGGGAGTAATTTTTAAGTCCTGTTGAGCCAATGTTAGCAATATCGAGTACTTTAATGGAGTGAGCCTGCCAGTTGCTGACAGGGTTTTCAGCATCCTGCCATCTCGCTCAGCCAGAATCATTTAAAATTGACATGGTGCTGAAAATGAGGAGGCTAAGGAGTCTGGATTTGATGACATATCCATATGTGGGCATGTTTTAAATGTATCAGGATAATCTTGTTTGAAGGTTCTGTACACCAGTGGTGCATGTTTAGTGCATTAGAAAATGGGATAATTTTATATTGGGGCAGTTGTTTCTGGAGATATCAGAACATCTACAAGTACTTTTCTGAGGTATTACAAAGCATATAAGCTACCCTATGTTGGATGTGGTGCACCACATTGCTTAGCTCTGGTGATAATGGAATTACCACTTCCATTTTGCTAGGAAAAAGCTTTGGGGGGTAGAGATTGTGATCATTTAACCTATATTAGCTAGGAGGTCACATGCACTTTTGCCATGGGTGTTTGACAATGGGCTTCTTACTCTGTCCTGTGCACCCTGTTTTTCAAGGCTTGATTATTTTATAACCCTCAGATTTTTGGCCGGAGTAGTGATTTTTAATATTTTTTTGTTCTCAGTCCAAAAAGTGTCCAGTGGATCTGCAGGCTACTGGGGAAATTTCAGCATGAGCAGTTTTCAAAGCATGCAAGGTTAAAATAGGGGTTTGGTATTTTGAGAGGCCTGAAATATGGGAAAACATGCTCCCCTGGGTTTTACATAGAAAATCACAAATTATGTAGTGTTTCTCAAAGGAGTCTGTGCAAGGGATAGGTTAAGACTTGGGTGATGGATATGACTTTGCCTGTTAGCCACGACACATGAGGTTCCTAGAAAAGGCAATTCAGAGAGAGAGATTAACTTCTGTTGTTCTGAATTTTCTCCTTGGAGCAGCCTCTCTCCCTCCAGTGACAAGAGAAGAAGCTGGCAAATTAGCTAAAGTCATTGCAAATGCATCCCTTTATGTCCTGAACATAAGAAATGGCACAGGCATTCCTTCAGCATGACAGTAAGGATGCTCATTTTGGTATCTTGGTCATGTTTCACTTGTGATAATGGTATCGTTGATTCACCTCCTGTTTTAATTGGGTGAATTAACTTCCTTTGCCTGAGGGGTACTGGAGTGTGTAACTGCCTAGCACAGAAAGAGTTACAGGATCACATGGAGAATGGAAACTGTAGCTTATTTTACTGCTGTGTACTGAGGGCTGTACACACAAATCGGGAAGGGCTGCTCTGCTATTTGCCTGGTGGTAGCAGACAGGCTTGGGAGCGGAGGCTTCGAGAAGCAGAAGAAAAGGGGGGAGGTGGGTTGTAGCTCAGTGATTAAGAAAAGATGTACGTGACTCACCCTCTTCTAACAGAGCTGGAGAGGCAGAAGGAAACCAGTCCTTTAATCCTTCTCATTGCTTCTGTGGCTGCCCTCGTTCTTGGAGGTTTAAATTAAAGGATCAAATGTGGAATCTGGGAATTTTTCCAGATACACTTTTGAAGCACTCTTTGACTGCTGCAGAACTGATTGCACTAAGCAAAGTGCAAACTGTCTGTCCTTGCACTAGAGAATTAACACTTCTGGCTGGACTGACTTATTCCCAATCATGGATTTTAGCTGTTTTCCACCAGAGAACCCATATAGTTCTGAATTGCATCCCAGCTATCCTCCCCAAGTTCCTGCTGTTCACCATGGCACTTATCTGCTGTCCTGTGTGGGTAGATGGGGGCAGACAAATACTTAAACATTCCCTGAGCAATATAAATGCTGCACAGTTAGTTATTCATTATTGCTGACTTTCTAAAGCAGCCTGTGTTGAGATGTATCAACGTGCCTGGCTTCTCTTTTCTCATTTCTCCAGAGAGAACAGCCTGGCTGGGCCAGAGACTTTTTGTTGCAAAAGGCAAAATCACCTGCCTGAAACATAAAGCTCAGGTCTTGGATATCAGGTCTCATTAAAGAAATTTTGTAAATAAGAAAATTTTAAAACTATAGGTGGGTCTGACTTCAGTTTCATATTAATTTCATAAAATTTTGTGACCTTTTAAATGAGTTAGGGTGTTCTACAAATCTGATGTTAAGCAGCTGCGTAACAGCACTCTATTGTAGTATAGGCCTGAAAGTCATTATTTTTGAATGATAAGTGATGTGGTACCTACACAGATCCCCCAGGCCCCCCAGTCTATCTCAAATATGCACTGTTATAATACTTTCAGAACATCTGAGAGAGTGGATTTAACTTACCTAGATGTACACAATATAATTTTTGTTCTCTAGGGATTTCTGGCGATTTGCTGACAGAGATGGAGCACTCAGTGCAGCACAGTGCTTTTTGTTTCCTGGCCTCTGCAGCTATGTCACTGTGCTTGCAGAGCACACTCGTAATATGCAGCTCTTGTAGCATCACTCCAGACAGTGCTAGACATAGAATGGCACTCAAATGAATACAAACATGAATTGTTTCTTTGATCTCCGTAGACTTCCCACAGGCTGCTGCTGCAGGTTTTTTTCAAGGTCATCAAGTGTTGGTCGTAAAGAAAATGCTGGCTTTTGTGCCTGTGGTTGGCTGGCTAGAAAACATATTAGTCATTGAGATAATGGGAAAAAATCACTTTATTTAGATCAGACACTCTTTGAGCATGGGGAAAAATAATTGAGGACAAATTGTATCTTCTGGGCATTAGAATGGGCAATAGCAACCAACCTACCATACAAATAGTTCTGAAGTCTTAACCACTCTGCTGAAATCAGCTATGGTTTCACTAAATCATGATGCAAATGTCCATTTAGTTTTAAAGCTTAGGTGTCCTTGAGAGAATAAACATGTTTGGCAACACAGTCCAATTATCCTACTTGGATTTATAGCCATACAGCTTCAGCTGAATTCTACCACTGAAAAAACAGGATGGAAACCAGGGTATTCATGTGTTCCCAGATGTTATTGTGAGATAACTCTTATTCCCAGCTGTTATCAATTCTAGCAAAATAGCCTTTTCATTCAACCTAGCGAACAGCCTTTAAGTTAGAGATGAGACTTCAGTTGTTTTGTTCATTCAAAAAGCACAAGGATTATGTCTAAATGCTAGTTTGAAGACAGACAGAGTAGTTCTGTTAAACTAGCAAGTGATGGTGCCACTGAAGTCCCTCTCATTCAAGTGAAATGTCATTTGCCAATTTTACTTGCAGTCCTGGGATTGCTAAACGAAGTCTCTTACAGAGAATGGGCTGATATTTGTAAAGCACTTTGTGATTCCTGGAGGAAGGATGCGTTATAAGTACATGTATAATTACTAGCAACGTTTATTTATGTGCTTTGAAGACACTGTTTGTCAGAACTGGATTGCTGCAAGGCTGAGCTCACTGTTCTGCCCAGAGTCATGATGGCTCTGGGCACTGTCATGTTGCACTTAGCTCAAGTGGGTTGGCGCTGCCTGGGGTCCTTCTGGCCAGCTCCATTTAATCACCCAGTGTACAATCACTGCTGAACTTGCCAAGAACATGCCTGTGCAGTGGAAGTGCCCTGCATAAGGTATGTTGGTCTCCTAAAGTTATTTGAATGCCTAAATACTTCCACGTATTTGTGAAGACAAGCCTAGAATAACAAAGCTTAAAGGAGAAATGTGTGGTTTTCTTCAGGCTTTGGTAGGAGTGGATGCAAGGCTCAGATCCAGAATTTCTAGGGGATGCAGTATTCTTCCCATTTTTTTCTGGTCTCCTTCCCTTCATACAAGGCTTTCAGAATCGAACATGGAGCCACTGTCAGACACCTTCTAGTACTGCGCTATGGGTAGAAGACTCTGGTAAAATTTGTGGTGTTTCTTTTAAATAGATTTTAAAAAAAAAGGAATGGCTTAAAACATTATCTTTGGCTGCAATAAAAGAAAATGCTCTCCTCAGATGTGTTCCTAACAAAAAGGCTGCAGTGTTTTTAGTGTGAGGTTATTGAAATAAACTTTTACGTGCAGCACATGTACAAAACCCTAACTTAAACTCTATTGTTCTGATACTTGGGAAGAAGCATAAGCAAGATGTCAGGAAGACCAACAAAGTATTTTAAAATATGCATTTTAAAGTAATTCCCAAGTAACCAAATAGCATCTTTTTCATTAATAAGTACATGCAATCTACTAATTTAATCTGTCTTTAATGGGTTTCAATGTGATTTCATCTTTGTTTTTAATACCAGAACATTTAAGTATTTTTAAGCTTGGGGTGGCCAGGATGGGGGTGGAGGGATTCCTTTCTTTTCCTCTTGTCATTATCAGAAATCATTTTTCTGGCTGCAGAAATTCTCTCTTGGTGCATCCTGAGCAGCTTTTTGGCAGTTGAGAATAAACAATCAGCCATTTTTTTGTAATGTGTTATGTTTTTTTGTGTTCAGCCAGCCTGAAATTTACTGCCTTGAGAGCAGCAAATACTTATCATATTAATTCACATTAATTTATTTCTCATCTGTGCAGTTCAAGTGACATCAATTCATGCCTTTTCCCATTTCATGTCTGATTAAGAACTACTCCTTCCAATGCAGAGATGGAATTGAGGAGCTGGGATTTTGTTCCTTGGGAAGAATAGCTGTGTAATGGATCAGGATAGTAGTTAAAAGCAAGGGAAAGGATAGTTTCTGACTCTCAGATAGTGACAATATTTTTTCTATAAACAGCAATTAAAAGTTGCTCTATTTGTAAAAATGTATTTTCAAGTTAATTTTAAAGCATGTACAAGCATGCCAAACACAGAGCTATAATTCCCAGAAGAGATCTTCTTGTGATGTCAAAGAAACTTAGAGTCAAGGCAAAATATATGTAATACTGCTTGCACATACCTTCTATGAGGATTTCTGGAGAAGGCTTATTGTTTGCACTTTGTAGTGTATTCCAGGCCAAGATTTCCAAAGGCGGCTGCTCTACCTTGTGTGCCTTTGCAAAAAGTATCTTTGCAGTATAGATGTTCACATACCCTATAGGCAGTGGTCTAGGTCAGGTGTTAATAGAACTTACTGTACTGTCCTGTACACATACAAGAGTCCCGGGCCAGCACTCTTCAATTACTTTGCTGCCCTCCTATGTACTGTTCTCTTTCTATCAGATCTCAGGCTGTGATTAGCTTTAAATTGCTGTAGCTTTTTCCCTGAGAAGAATTTTCCATCTTAAAATCTGTATTGCTTTCAGATCTTTTATCTAATTGTAAGTTTTAATGATAAATTTTGTGTGCCCAAAGGGTAAAACCAGCAGCTTTATTCCATTGACTGGCATTCTTCTAAATTAAGTTTTGCAACCATAGCAGAAAAGAAACTTCTGAGTTTTATTTTCCTACTTCTAGTTCTTGTATTTAAGACTGGGGATAGTCATATTCTGCTAAGTGATTCATATGTTCTGTGATTTACAGAGATAAGATAAAATGTAAGAAAATAAGATAAACTAAATTAGAACATATATCTCCTAATATAGTGTCTTAGCCATTGTTATGGTGCCATAACTGCAAGAGAAATCAAGTTAACATTTTAACTTCTAAAAATGAATGCATCTCTTAAAACCACAGAAGAGAAAAACAAGTTCAGCCAGCCCTAAAGACTCCATGGAAAGAGCTGGAAGCTCCTGCAGTCCTATGTCAGATCTCAGACAGGGTCACACACACTGGCACAAGGTGCTTGCCCTTGACAAGGTCACCAAGCAGAACCAGGCAGGATGGAGCAGTTCTCCAGAAAAGATCTGACTGTGCTGTGCACCTCAGCACCTAGGGCAGGAGATGCTGCCTGAAAGAAAAAGATCTCTTTTCTCTTACTGTGGTTCTTTCTCTTTGCCTCACTGGACCTGTGCAGTGTGGTAACTCACACGTGGACCCATCACCATGGCCATGATTTGAAATCGCACCCCAGTTAAAGGCCAGGTTAACTGGAGAACAATGGCATATGATAAAAAAATTTTCTGTGGAAAATAGGAAAAGGGCTTGGGATCCCATACCTTTCCATCACTTGCGTAAAGCTGCTGTAGTTCCCCTGTGACAGCTGGTCATACCTGTATTGAACGTCTTTTCATGGCTCTCAGTTCCTGATTCATCAGGACAGTGGATACTCTCTTTGAAATCAGTTCTTCAGGTTATGACTGAGTAAAAATCTTTGGCCTCATGCACAGAGGCTTCACCTCTTGAGAATCTTGACCATAAACCTTTGTCTGTATCCTTCATTGCCATTCTAAGGTTATGTTGTTATCTCTCCAAAGCCAGGGCTAATGCTGTATTCTGAATTATTATAATGTCGTGTTTACCAAAAAATGATGTTAGAGTGAGAGCTGTGCAATTAAAATTCTGATAGCATACTGAGTCCCAAAAGAGACAGCTACTAATGCACAAAGAATAGAAATATATGTTATATATGTAATGTCTGTGTTTTTATTCTAAAACAGGAGATTAATGCCAGGCAGTATATCAGCAACAGTTATCAGCTTTCACAATTTGTTTGACAGATTACTAATTGCTCTACTTCAAGCAAATGTTTTCAAAGTAGATGACACAAATAAGTGACTTTTGCTGTTTATTTGGAGTCTGTTTCTTTAATCTCAAGTAATTCAAGGAACACCCAATACTGGATGGTTAAGTAAGACAGCTTTATTTTGTGTAAAAGATTTCATGCAGACTGTATCCCCAGATGCCTCATGGTTTTGTCATATGGTCTGTTTAAAAAAAAACCAAACAACAAAACACCCAAAAAGAGGTGAACCCAATCTGAAAGACCTGGGTTTTGGTTTATGTGTCTGTAATTTTGAAGAGGGCGGTTCATGACAGCAGTAAATTTAGGAGTACATGTGGCTGTGAGGGACAAACCTGCCCTACATGCAGTGGTGATAAAGAAAGGAATTTAGTTTCAAGTAAGGGGAGACAAGATATGCTTCCAGATTTTTTAAAGCAAGTGATTTGCTAAAACATAACTAAAGAACTGTTCCAGATGGCAGGATTTGCAGAGAGAGATGCTACTATATTTAACAGCAACAGGATTAACTGTATGGGCCAACAAGAACCAAATGTTAAATCAAAATGGAGAGCAGAGAGACTGTAGATGCTGAATGTACAAACAATCATGAGCTACAGCTTGAAATTACTGTGTGACTTGACGTTCAGTTGTGATCAGTTTAAGAGTAGTGCACCATGGTCATGCTTTTGTGCGAAATGAAGAATGAAAGGTACGACTGTTTATGAATGCAGCAATCTGAAAGGGGAGGTGGAATCAAGAGAGAAAAGGAAGGTGATGGTAAAGTCCAAGACTTTGAGATATAGAGTTGCAAGCATAAAAGTGAAGGAAAAAATAGTGGCCTTTGTGTTGTCAAGACTTGTAGGAGTTTGTCAGTTTACATTTCAATTAATCTACATATCTTCATCTTGAAAAGTCGTAAGAGAGGCTAAAGGTGATCACGCACATCATTTGAAAGTTTATGATGTCTTCCAAACCCTGGTGACCGGTGCAGCCACTGAATGGAGCAGTGCTCTCAGCCCTTTCCGTCCTTGTTGACGTGGCTGTTTGCTCATCGTAGTCAGAAGATTTGGGGATTTGAAAGACACGGGTATGTATGAAGTAACCAAATGCCATACCAATCTAATGGAAGTTGTCTTCTAACATCTGCGGGTCTCTCAAAATGTTTGTGTAGGAATGTAGGGGGCAAGGCAAAGGCTGCATTTTCTACAGTTGTCTTAGGCTAGAAGATGAGGGAATTCCCTGTCCATCTTCCTACATTTGTGTATGCAAATCAGCAGAAGCACAGAAACAAAATTATATATGAGAAGGGGCTGAAAGGTAGAGTTACCATTTTAATACCATCAGACAGAAAATGTGCAGATGAAAATGTTGTGCTGTGGTAGTATTTGCACTCTCTCTGATTTTTCTTCTGTTCATTTATTTTGGTGTCTGGATCTATATGAATTGCTGCTGCTCTCAGAAATGTTTCATCTGAACTGTGTCTGAACTGTGCATTCATGCCTAGCCTAGATCAAAACGTGAAGTCATTATTATCTGTGAACTTTCTTGTATATTTGGCTTATTAGTGGGCCAGTGATCTGGCCCATAACTGCCAGCACTGGTATGTAAATTACCATTACACTACTAGTAGAAATAATTGTAGGTAGTAAGGCTGGTAATAAACTGCATTTTTATATTATTCAGTAACAGCAGTGTTTCATCACTCATTTCATGAGGAAAAGTTATGAAATATGATTCCTGCCAAAGACACAATATGCAGTTCACCATTGATGTGTAAGTAGTACATCAGTTTATAATTGTGTAGGGGAGATAGGTAGTTTAAAGGACATGAGTAATCTAATGAAAGCATTTTAAAAATAAAACCAGATCATTACAGCAATATACAGTCTGAAATGTATGGCCTTTGCACTGATGTGGAGAGCATGCTTCTTCCTTTTTCTGCCTAGATGTAAGCTCTGTGTGTTTCAGTTCTGTGCCTTGCAGAGTTTGTAATGATTTCTAAAAGACACAACAAAGAAAACAAAAAGCCTGAGGAGTTCATAGAGATGGCAGGAATTTTCACTACTGGCACCGTGAAGAATCCTGATTGATTTCACATCCCCTGCCCTCCCAGGAGCGCTCACCACATTACAGAGTAACAGCTGACAAGAACCAATTATAAATGTAAAAAAAAAGGCTTTTGTACATGCTTCCATGATAAGCAGAACAAAAGAACTTATGATATTCATGCATTTTGCCAAAATATGGTCAAACCTAAAAATGAAATGTTTTAACTTGTTACCAAGTTAATGGCTGTCTATAGAAATTGGGGCTGGGAAGCTGTTGTTTGGGGCCAAGTTACCTCTGAAACTGTAGGCTTTATTATGAGTTTGCTGAACACATAACTGCAGTGTCAGTAGTGAGAAACAAGGTAATGAATGCATTTTACATAAGGTGTTGTTCATGAAACATTACTCCGTCCTTTTTTTTTTAAGCTGTGCTGTAAGAAGTCAGTTCGTGCCCTCCTGCCCTTTCTTTAGCTATTAGTGGGACAAATGCCTGGTGCTACTGGTGTAACAAGCAACCCCAACAACACATTTATGCCATCTGCTTTCTCATTGAAAGGCCTTGCGTTATCTCCACCATAACCTGCTGAAATTGTAAATGCAGTAGATGTCAACATGTGGTCTCTTGGGGGAAAAAAGGTGTTAGCTTGAACCAGAACTTTGTCTCTGGTAAATTCCCCAGTATCCATGGCAGAAGTACTGTCAGAAGGGACGATCTGTGGGCTCATTTGTTTCCCTGTATCCATCCATTGAAACAAACCCTTGCTCCTAATGTTACCGAGGAAGAGAGGGAACAGATGCCGTTCAGGACATATTTTGCTCCTGAACAATATGTGCAGGAAGAGCAGAAACCAGATTAATGCCCTGTGTCTTCTCCTTGAGTGATAGTGATCCTAACATGGAAATACTATGTCAGCAGACCCTGTGATCGGTGCCAGTCTCATGTTTGAGAGCATATGCTGGTGCTCAGTAATAAGAAATGATAATATTCACTGCTGTAAAAGGCCTTTCTCTGAACTGTTGGATCATTTAAATGCTGATATATTCAATGATGCACCAAGATTAAGTCCAAGTGGGTTTTAGACAGTTTTCTATGAAATAACATAAGAAGAGCTATACTTGGTAAAGTCCTTCTGCATTACTTGTGCCTAAACTGCAGAGTATGAAATCAGGAACTGTAACTGATCACGTGTTTGGAGTAAAGTTTTACTTTATGGTCTATCTGAAATGCCAACAGGGGAATGTTAAGCCCACTGTCACGGAGATGGTTGAAGTCCTTGTCCCCAGTAGAAATGTTAATCCCTGTTGCATGATGGATTCACTTGTCTTGGCACAGCGTCTGTGCTCTACTGTGTGGTGGAGGTAAAAAACCAATCCATCAGTGAACTTACAGTCATTACAACATGGCAACTTAAAACTATCATGTGGAGTTAAGTGTGTGTTTGGTGACTGAACATATAGGTACTCCTGATCCACCAGGTTCCCATCTCTTCCTTTCCAGAAAGAAGGTGGATTTCACAGCCTCCACAGGCCAACCTCTCACTGGGAAAAACTTGGCTCAAATTTCATGATAACCACTTCTTTCCTGCCCTGTTTGTCAGCTTACACTACATAATGTTATAATATGTTCAGTAAAATTCAGCCTTTGAAATGTTGACAAACTTTTGTTTCATTTTACCTGAGATAAAAATGGGAAGGTATTCCGAGATGACCTATTTCTAACCGCAGCAGAGAACCATTTCAGCCATTTGTTCATCGTCAGAGTCTGACCTCATTTTAACCTGGCAGAGCTCCTTAATAGTGCAACTACGCTAAGGAATACATAAATGAAGAGAAACCCAGCCATTATGAAGCAAATACATGCAAATACCTTCTGATACAGGTTTTATACAAGAAGCAGTATTTCTCATAATTTTGCTAAAAACTTCTTCCCCATGAGGACAGTCAGGCAAGGAACAGATTGCCCAAAGAGATCATGCCATGTCTCTGTTCTTAGAGGTTTTTGATCCTCAAGGGGACAAAGTCCTAAGTAACCTGGTCTCACCTCACAGCCAAGTCTGGCTTGAGAAGATTGTACTGGAGACTTTCTAAGGTCTCTTCCAACCTTTATTTTCCTGGAATTCTATGAAGTTCTTCAAAGTAAATGAAAATAATATCTGCTTAGGAAGAGATGTGTGTTGTGTTCATGAACTGAAAAATTATCTCTAACTCAGGTAACAGCTCAGAACTGCAACTTCAGTAAAACTGTGTATCAATTTCATTCTACATCAGCATTGCAAAGCAAGACCTGAGGCCTGACTTTTAACGCTCAAAGTAGTTTGCACATTACAACCTTCCTGACTTGTACTGGTCAGTTGGCAGGGCATAGTGGTCTGTCCTCTAATGACTTCAGAAAGTCAGGTAAGAGAAGTTGCTGTGAAACAGATTTTAACAGTAGATGGATTTAACCTTTTTAGGAGAGCATTTGGAGCAGAGGTGAGCTGCTGACTTTTCTGTTTGAAGCAGGGAAAGGGGAAAAACCCATAGAATTATAGAATATCCCGAGTTCAAAGGGACCCACAAGGAAAATTGAATTCAACTCCTGGCCCTGCACAAGATAGCACCAGGAATCACACCATGTTCCTGGGAGTGTTGTCCAAACATTTCTTGAGCTCTGTCAGGCTTAGTGCTGTGACCACTTCCCTGGGGAGCCTGTTCGGTGCCCAACCACCCGCTGCATGAAAAACCTTCTCCTAGTATAGTTCGGTGTTTTCTCAGCCCTCCAATTTGTCAAGATCTCTCTGCAGGGCTTCTCTGCCTTTGAGGGAGTCAACTTGGTGTAACCCAATTTACTGTAATTTTCTGTGCCTGACCTGTGAGCCATGTCCTTGTCACCTGCAAACACCATTTATCAAGCAGCCAGTTGAAACATATTTTAAAATTAACAGACTCTGCCATTAGTAATATTCTCTATTTTTTCTAATGCTTCCCTTGCTTTAATTCTATTTTGATATTTTCAGTTCCACATTTATGAACCATTTGTTTTCATCCCAAGGGACAGTCCATTATGTGACTCTTGGTTTCAGGGACATGTTGGGTCAAACTCTCCATGTTAATTTTTAATCTGTCCTTGCTGGGTGGTCCCTCTTGTGCCTTTAAATCATTTTTCTTCTTCCAGAAATTGCCCCAAAGCTGAAAGCTTGTACTCAAAGCAGCTCCTTTAATGTAAGTAAATGATAAAAGGGAATGAGGAAGCTCTGAAATCCACATCTACAAGTTGTTGGTGACGGGAACAAACTGTCACTTCTCTTCGCACAAAATCAAAGTTGCCTAGGTGCATAAACAGATTGTGTTTCATATTTGGTGAATAAAATTAGTAAAATGGTAACTTTAGTGAGATGATCACGATGAAAGTACTGTGTGATTGTGTTCTTTACCATTAGTGGTTTTGTTCAGGAGCAAACTGGCCTTTTGAAAAGCAATTAGTAAACCTAAATGTCCTTTGAGAGATAAGAAGAGAGCCACTATGGCATGCTTTGAGATAGCAGCAAAAGTTCACTGCAAGTCTGCTAACAGTTTGTACCATACTGAAGAAATATAAGAAGATAATTTTTCATAACAGGGATCTCAAAATGAGGCCAGCATTACATACCGTGCCCTGCATAAGCTGCTGGATGCTTTGCATGAATTAGATGCTAATGAAGTTGTTGCCATGTATTTTGGCCTGACATGGAAGTGAAGCTTACTGCTTTCTGTAGTCTTTCACAAAGCATTTATCCTCCTTTCTGCAGGCAGATCAGCACCTATTTCTATTTCCCAGTAATGGCCCTTTTGGGAAGCTGTGTGAATCCTTAAGGGGCTCTCATTTCAAAGGCATTTCATTTAAGCGTGTAACAGCAAAATGTTTCTCAGAAGTGGTAACAGATTTGCAGTCTGAGGAACAGAGTCCTGGGACCATTGCAGGTCTCTACTTTTGGCTTTCTCTTCTAACAGGATAAGGGGTAGGACATGACAGAAGTGAAACTGCACAAATAACTGAGGAAGTGTACTTGCCTGTCAACAGAATTGGGTGATTAACATCCAGAGATCTTTCAGTCAGAAATATTTTAGAGCAATATTCCAACCTCACTGAGATAAAAACATTTGTATATGTCTCTATATATTTATACCTATATATGACTACACATATAAGTGCATACATATATATGCTCATTTGAAGATCCATAAAGCAAGAGAGGAAGTTTACACTGTCAGAATTTTTTTTTATGGTAGTCTCAGTGGCTGTACAGTAGCAGAGGTAGGTCTGCTTTTCATTTCCTAGAGCAAGCTTTTAACCAAGCATGCAGTGAAATCTCCATTCCTTTTTGTTCTGAGCTGCTTCTGTGTAAAACTCCAGCTGGGGGACTTCAGCTCCTTCCTCCAAAGATTGTGGTGATGAATGCAGTCAGAAAACTTCAACGAGCCATAAAAAGTGCCAGTGAGACTCAGTATATGATTATATGCCTTGCCTTGGGATCAGAGCTGTGTTGGGGCAGCAAATGGTGCCTGGCCAGAATTCTGGTGCACAGGGTGTGTTTGCACCTTGCCCAGTGTTAGACATGAGATGGGAACATTTCATACCCCTCCTCACCGCTCAGGAAGATCCAGGGCTCCCTGTACATCCCTAGGGACCTTCCCTGGCCCATATGCAATGCTCCAGCTTGTTTATAGCACTTGAGGAGCAGTGATAATTTGAGGAGCTTCACTGGAAACATGGGCATTTCTAACTCTAGGAGAATGAAAGTTAACAGAAGAAGGAAGTGGGAGACACCTTCCTCCTCTCTGCCACCTATGACTCTCATCTTTTTCTGTGCCTCAGCTTGGATATAACAAAACAGGTATTGCTGAAGCTGTTAAACATCTCTAGAACAGTGAGCGGTACCAGGGAGCCCAGGCAGTAGTGTGGTGGAAGCAGGAAGGACGAGTTCTGTAGATGTATTAATTAATCTGAAAACATGGTCTATTATTTCCTTCACTAAAGTCTACTAGCTGTTGTGATGGAAGGCAATTTCCATTTGTATGTCCATGGACTATGAAATGAGCCATGTGTTTGTTTGGAGGCAAAACAAGCAGAAAAGCATAGCAATATTGTATAATTTGGAGTTAAAATTAGATCTGCTGACAACTTATTGAAATATACAAAATGTTTTGCTTAAAGCCACAAAATGATAATTCATTAATAAGAATAGACTTAAACTAGATGGGAATTTTGTGTCTACTTTCTTTCTCTTGATTCGTTGGATTGTACACCAAGGATTTGGCCAGTTTGTCTGTGTTCACTTCTAACAAAGATGTCCTGAGCATGACTTACCAATCTTTCAACTACCAAACATCCCCAAAGGGCATCCCATCTTTCAGTCCTATGTTTTTTCTCCTCCCTGAGGAGGAGAAGCCCTCCTTGTCCTCCTCGTGGGAAGATTGTATATACAACCCAGTAAAAGTTCAAGGTTTGGAGTTAGGATCTTCACTGTATAAAGTTATAAAGTTTGCCCCTGCATTATGAATTTCTCTCTTTTTCAAGCTCATTGGGCAGTTGCTTAAGTGTTCTTAGTTTGTTTTCTTCTGTGGCTCTGTTGCTGCACCTTTGAAACAATTGTGGAGATGAGGACGACCAGATTCAGCAACCATGGTGCCTCCTAGTGTCAATCTGTGTATGGTCTTGGGGGAAGCAGGTGGGCATCTCAGTGTCAGTTGCTTTCTGCAGCAGCCTTGGGTGTTGGAGTGGGCTGGAGGCCACAAGTTAAACCTAAACTTAGTTTCTTGGCACTATTTTTCATGGAAGAAAAAAGCAAGGCAGTCCTGAAAGCATAGGGGAGCAGAGATTGAGACTATTCTTATTTTGTTGAGAAGTACTGCAGTAGCTTCATTTCAGAAAAACATGTAGAAACCAATGACTAAGAGTAAATATTTTGTACTTCTATGGCATCCTTGATCTTCAGTGGCATGAATTTTACAGTTGTTTATCTCTTTTACTCAAAAGTATCGTGCAGAATGATAGAATAGTTTCAGTTGGAAGGGACTTTAAAGTTTGTCTAGTCCAATCAGCCTGCAATAAGCAGGGACATCCTCAACTAGAAGGTTGCTCAGAGCCCCATCCAACCTGACCTTTAATGTTTTCAGGGATGGGGCATCCACCACCTCTCTGGGCAACTTGGACCAGTGTCTCACTGCCCTTATTGTAAAAAACTTCTTCCTTATGTCTAGTCTAAGTCTACCCTTTTTTAGTTTAAAACCATTAGCCTTTGTCCTATTGCTACAGGCTTTGCTAAAAAGTTTGTTCTCTTCTTTCTTATGAGCCCATTTTAACTACTGGAAGGTCACAATAAGGTCTCCCTGTAGCCTTCTCTTCTCCAGGCTGAACAGCCCTGGCTCTGTCAGCCTTTCTTCATAGGAGGGGTGCTCCAGTCCTTTCTCTGATCGTCTTCACGGCCCTCCTCTAGGCTCATTCCAACAAGTCGATGTCCTTCCTCCTGCTGAGGATCCATCCCTTTTGTAACCTCGCTCTCCAAACTTCTGGTACCCTGTTTCTGAAGAGCTTGGCAGGAGTAAGTCTGCTATCAGAAAGTGCTACATGAGGTGCCAGGCAGGCAGAGCAGTCCCTGCTTCCTGTAATCTGTGCCTGCAGACAGCTGCCACTGTGGGTCTTTGCCTGGGTAATGTATTTTGCCCAGTGGAGAGCCTCCTGATACTGATTGCTATTGCAAATTGCTCCCTCTTCACTGGCAAGCTGTCGACCACAAGGTTGTCTTGGGGGGTTAGGACTAGCTTTGGCAGATGGCACTGTTTTTTTTTTAAACTTCCACATTTAGGACAGAAGAAAAATAAGCAGCAAAGTTTGCTTGTATTATCATTGACATTACATGTTTCTTTTGCTAGAATATTTTCCTGATTTTTTTTCAAGGTATTGGCTTTCAGAGGTTGCACAGGTCCAATCTAATTTTATTCTTGAGTAGATTTATATAATTACTGTGTCTCTGGTGAGATGGAGCTGCTAAGACTCAGAATAAGTACTATGTGAGTAGTAGGAAATCACCACCTTGCTATGGTAGGGAAAAAGGAGAAGGAGCATCACTTATCATTGGGTTGAATACCTGCAGTGTGTGGTTGTGGTTCAATTTTGCTATAGTACTTGAAATTTTCATCCTTCTTAAAGAGGATAACTAAGAAATAGTTATATGAGGCAAAACTCCCAAAGCCTCTGTTGATGGTAACTATCAGATGATGCTAAATTTTACATTCCCCTCCCTGCCTTTCCCTCAGTGTGCAGCTAATGGAGTTTCCCTTGCACCTGGTCACTTGTATTTTCCAAACACATCTATAAGCTTGGCATTTCTGGGCTCTTACCAGTCTGTTTAACTGGACTGAAATAGGCCAACTGATTGAAGAGGTCTGGAATACACACACAGGCCCATCAATAGACCTTTCTACCACATGAGCATCGCTTCCTCAGGAACAATTGAGTCTGAAAATAACTCCCTCGAGGAGAGATTTATTTGCATAACTATTCAGATGACATACCTCTGTGATAATTGTAACACATTTGATAAGATCTGAAGAAAGACAATATCCTATCCTGATTCACTAGAAGTGCAGCCAGTCAGGGAATCTCCTTTGGGAATGGGAGACTTCTAATGGGGAGGCTGACAAAAAAAATGAAGCTGGAATAAAACTTGGTGTTAGGGGAAAAAAACCAATTTTGAGTCGTGCAAGACTGAGGACTTTAATGGGGAAATAAACTCACAGTTTTGCTGACAATACCACCAGAGGGATACCAGCTTTCCCCAAGCTGTCCTTCCTGTTTTACTTAACTGTGACCACTTCAAGGGGTGGCAGAGATGTCAGCATGTTTAGACCACTCCATATTTCACCACCCTGCAGAAGCTGACAGTCAGAGTACCAAATATGGAGACAGATTCAGAATCATATCACTGTTCTTGAACTTTAAAGTGCTACTAAAAATAGCTTGCATCCACAAGAAGTAGTTTGATGCCTTGCATCTGGCATTTGTGACCAACCCCTTTGGGAACACAGGCTAGCAGCTGAAACCAGATGCCTGACACTGAGTGAGAATTTTTCTCAATCATGCAGGTCGTAAATGCACCTTTTTTTTATCCCTAGAGGCTTCTTGTCTTTGAATTTTATACATCTATGTATTCTTTTATGTTCTTAAGGATCAACAGGAAGGCCCCATCAACAAGGCCTGTCAGCATTTTGCTGTAGAGATGGGAGATGGAAAAGATAGTGGATTGTCAACACCAGAAAGCTTCCTGGTGCCATGCAGGGCAGGATATCAGGTTTGCACCGTTTTGTGGTGTGCAATCCCATTCCAAGACTGAAATCAAACTTGCTTATTTAAAGTCCCATCCATGTAGGTGTGTCTGTAAAGACTTGTTTCACACAAGTACTGAGTAGGCTTTCATTGCTTTTAAGTGGACCTACACTCTTAAGTTCACCACAGCAAGCCACCGTGATATTGAAGTACTCTGTGCACATCTTTGCGCACCCTTGAGACGCAGTGGTATGTAGAAGTAATGACTTTACATCTCTAGAGTATGGACCTCTGAACAATTTTCATAATAGCATTTTAACAATCCACTAAGAGCCTCCAATCTTTTTAGCAATAAAATCCATCACTTGCTCAGCATGTGTCCTTTAATGCAGCAGTCTTGCTTAAAATCACTACTTATGCAATTATTATTTTTTTCACATGGTTTACAGCCAGTGTCAAAAAGTATAATGTCCACTTTCCAAGTAAATAGAAAAATCCTTCTGCCCCTGTTTCCTTTTGCCAAGTCTAGGATATTATCATTGCATCGGGGCTTTTTATTTTCCTGGTAATAGCAATGTTTCAGTTCACCTTCAGGTTTAAATACAGCTGGAAATTCACATATTTGCTAGTGTTACTCAGTGAAGTGTGTCATAGTGTTTGTTTATCATATCCAGTTACCTAGCAGTTAGGAAGCAGAAAAGTTCTCATCTTAATGGTACCAACAGTTGCTGGAAGAGCTGATCACCCCTTTAAAAGGAATCAAGTGGCTGTATTTCACCTCGTATTTGGTGCTCTGCAATCTGAATCATTAACAACAAGACATGTCTGATGTTGCTCCATATACTAGTTTGTAATTCTGAGTTGGAAATAAAAATGGAGGTGGTGCATTTTCACATTTATCTGGGGGTTCTTCTCCTGAATGAAGGGGGAGAGGTGAGCTCCCTCCCAGCGATGTGGGCTTGGAGCTGAGCAGTTGTTAGTGGTCCATGCAGGTATGTGTTGTTTTGCAAGCAATTGGAAGATGGGGTGGCTGAGATCAAAGTTTTGTTCATAACACATAAATCCCATCCTTATTTCAGCGTTTAGACAAAACACAAGTTAAACAATGGGGAGCAGACAAGGTTTAGTGAAGCTTCAAAAGTAAGATAATGGATTCCTCCTGATTTCTTTAAATACTTATCTGTATGATTGGGTACATTTATATGCATTTACTTGCCATGTTCTAATGCAGAAATACTGGTGAGATGTTGTCATCCAGCAACGTGGTCCCCTATTACCACTCTTACTGTTTGCAGTTCGTGTGTTTCTCCATCCCTTTTATGGGGGCTTGTGGGGAAGGCTGCCATGGAAAAGCCAAGAGGTGTTTCTTGCAGCCTCTCACCATTTGTTCACTGCTCTCCATCATCCCAGGCATATTCCTTCACTGTGCCCCAGGGAAACACTGTGATAGCTTGTCCAGTACAGCCTGAGTCAGAAAAATAACCACTACCTCAGGTGGTCACTGCTGCTAAGATGCAGGGAGCAACCCAGCTGGCAGCAGTAAGTGTTGCAGAAGAGCAATGAGCAGTCAAAGATGACAAAGTTGTATGAATAGTTTTGTTAAAGAGGAGACAGAAATATTGGTTTGTAACCCATTTTATCTAAGAGCCAGCACAACTCAGTAACAGCAAAGGAAAATGAAAGAACAGGGGAACAAGCCCTAGATTATAATGGTTCTCAGTCTGGGACTAGGGTAGATCTTAGAGCCTGTCTTAGTCAACATCTTGCAGAAGTGCCTTCAGATCTGCTCCTTCCATGTGTTAAAATAAACAATAAAAATGACACAGCATGATTGTATCATTTTTTTCCCCTCCTTCAACATTTTCCTATAAGTGTACCCATCCATAAAATAATGGTTTTACCTGTCAGATTCTTGTATTCAGCCTGGAATCTGTAAATGGAACTGAGGCAGTTGGGTTTTGGTGTGGGGGTTTTTTGGCTTTTTTTTTTTAATTATTGTATGTGTGTTCATTATTGTCAGTAATAAAATTACCTCCATAATATTTTGTGCCATAGTTACAAAAGATACAGTAATCCCATTTTCATGTGTTGCTTGAATGCAGGTTTAGGAGCTTTCACTTATTTCAGGTACCATATGTTTTGCTTTGAGTACTGTGAAGTCATCCCCTGACCAAGCATTCAGATACCTTATTTGCATACAAGTTTTGGTTCTTCAGTGAAACAACTCACAACTCAGGCCACAGGAAACGGGGCTGGGATTGGAGAGCCACTTGGATGGTATTTGTTCCCATTGCTAATTGAAAGGGAAATATGAACTCCAGTGCTTCACTGTTCATTACTATCATCTGCCAATAGAGTGGCTGTTTATCTGTGTATTCTGAGCTCTCTCACTCTCTTTTTAAAAACTGTGTTGCTTTTGTTCTCACATTCTCCATTTGGCTAGAATAAAAGCTATTCAGCAGTATGTCAGAGCATGCCCCATCTCTCCCAGGTCACTTTTATGGTGATAGGTTGATGTGAAAAGAAGTACTGGTCTGCTGTGGGAGCATTTATTAATGTATGCCCTGAGCCACTCTAATTGGACATGCTATGACTTTCTGTACTGTACAAAGTGCTGCAGGACATGAAAAGCAAAGCTTCTGTGTAGTCACGCAATGGTTCAGAACTGTAGAGGCTAAAAATTAGACAAATCCACTAAGCCATCTTACCAAGTCCCCTCAAGCCCATCCATTTTGTTCCTTGCAGTCTTGTTTGCCTCTATTTTATGTAGTCTCATCCTGAATGCATCACATCTGGAATCTTGCTGCTCCCCTTCAGAGGTCACAGCAGAGCCCAGGGCATCTCGCCATTAGAGGACTGTGGATGATACCCTCTGAGAACTGCGCTCCTTAGCTACTGTGCGGCTTCTCTGCAGTGAGCACTGCCCGCTCATTTCCAGGTGTAACTGCAGAATCTGCCTATCTACCGGATTAGAGTTCCTTGTTTAAAATATGCTTGGAAGGAATTGGTTCAAAATATGGATGTTGCACATTGTGTGCTTTATTTTTTTAAGGTGTTGTTCCAGTATACTGTCATTGTCGTATTTAAAATTTCATTATGAAATTAGTGTTCAGTTGCACTTGCCATTATCACTCAAACCAACCATAATTCCATCCTTTCCATCAGTATGTGTAAAGAGTGGGGGACGCTGAAGAACCTCTGCCAAAGTAGCTCTTTGTGCAGGTATGACTGCAGGCACATGCTTAAAACCAATATTGGAAAGCTTCTTGTAATGACAAAGGCATGTAAACCAAGGGAGAACAGTTTTCTTCTCTCTTCATCCTCCTTTATCCTTTCGTGGAAATAATTACCACTGAGCTGTAAACCAGCTGTTCTTCCCTTTTGAGATTTTGGTAGAAGTGTTTTGTAGTGACAAGGCAGAACTATTTTCCTTATTTTGTAACTGGTAGAAGTAGTGTGCATGTAAGTGGGACAACTGAGAAAAGAATCCATTACATTTAGTTCTTATTAGTAGTAATAAGAGGAATAAAAGTTATGTTAGCCTTTAAAGATCCTAATCAACACTTGTGGCTTTACTGTACTGAGGACTTCACAAAAAGCCATGAGTTGGAGACTCGATTCAAAGGGACAAGGGTTTGAAGGATAGGGAGATGTGTGTAAAACACGTAAGCAAAGAATGTGGTAAGGAAGCAGTACAACTCCATTATGGGGTAGGAGATAGAGGTGAGGACTGTGGGAGTAGAAAAAGGGAAAATCAGGATCATGTGTCATCTGCTTGAAATTTGAGCTTGAGTATCTGCTGAGGAGAGCAGTAGTGGACTAAGAGCCTGTTGTGCTAAGCACAGCACAAACACAGAGCAAAAGCTAGTCCTTGACTCAAGCAGCAGTGCAAGGAAATGTGGCCATTCATGCTGTTCTCGTCCAGTTAGTCTCTGCAGGAACAACTCTCTGTTTATACTTTCTTGTTACCACTCCGTTGCTTCCCTTTGCTTCCTTTTCCTGGAATGTAGGAAATTGAGGATGGGGAAGGTCTCCAAGATATACCAAACTCCAAAATGAAATCAGCTCAGGAAATTTCGACAGAAGCTTGTCTAAATAGTTCTTTAAAACCTCCAGAATGGAATGGATGATATTTCCAGATCCCTTCCAACGTGGGTTGTTCAGTGGTTCAGAGATTCTAATCCACACAGTCAGGGTTGTCCTTGCCACTCCTATCTTCCTTCTCATGAGCCAGTGGGTCGTCATTATGCTGCTGGTTTGTGACTAACGCTAAATGTCACTCATATGCAATATAGTTGGGGTATCAGAGATGCCTGAGCTTATTACTGCACTTGACCAGTAGGAGATTGCTAGGTAATTTATATTTCACTAATGCACTGCATTCCCTTTACTTGACTAAATGAAGAAACGAAGACCCCTTTTACTCAGAGGTCATAAAAAGCAAAATTAAGGTCACCTCACAGAAGTTGTAGCTGTGAAGTACATTTTTTTGAATTTTAGGCTGAAAGTCAGCCAAAACCCACAAGAGCATTTGATCAGAAATATGTTAATTTATTCCCAGGCTCATATGGAGGCAGGAATTTTTTAACCTATATCTCCCTGAAGCATTTTGGTTTCTGCAGCAGTAAAGTGCTCTGCTACTGTATTGTTAATGCTGCTTTAATTGGGCAGTTCAATAGCCTTGATTCACTGAAAAACAGAATAGCTCATGCAGCTTTCTCCACCTGTAGCAGAGATTCAGCACCTTCATCTTAATGAGGAAGCCTGTAGTGTGAGGATAGTGCAAAACTGGAAATTGATGAATTAGGGATTTCCTCTTCTGTGTGGCAAATTACAGAACAAGCCCATCTGCCTAACGTTAAAACAAATGCTTCCTACTGGAAGAAGTAATTTTTAGCATGTGGGCATGAATTGTCTGTAATTCTGTGAATTACTTCAGTCCAACTGCTCATGGCACCAGAGGTCAAAATACAGTGATACACATTCTCTCAGTCCATTTGCTTTACCAGTGCCAGGCCCTGGGGACATGTAATCTGCAACCACACAAGCACTTATTATATCATCTCTCCTGGCTCTCAGAATTACCATCAGGGTGAAACCTAAATGTCTGTGTCTCATATAGCTAGTCTAGTTTGCTGGACAAACTATTATTATCAAGGGTTATAAAAGAGTCCTGCTCAGAATAGCTGATGGTTTGAATTCAGTCCCTTGAACCCAGATGAACTGGTCTCAGGACTTCACTGTTTTCTCTCGAGAGTTTGAGATGTAGTTTCCAGCTGCAGCACACAGTCTTGTGTATTTCAAATGCCATAGAAAGGTGAATACCCTCTCATCGTTATCTAACAACTATATTGGTATTTAAATTTGTTTAAAAGGCTGGTAAAAAGTAAACAATTCCAAAAGTGTGATTGATAAGAATCAGAAAATCCATAGAATCACAGAATGGTTTGGGTTGGAAGGTACCTTAAAGATCATCTCGTTCCACCTCCCCTGCCATGGGCAGGGACACCTTCCACTAGACCAGATTACTCAAAGCCCCATCTAACCTGGCCTTGAACACTTCTAGGGATGGGGCAGGCACAGCTTCTCTGGCAACCTGTTCCAGTGTCTCACCCTCACAATAAAGAATTTCTCCCCAACATCTAGTCTAAACCTACGCTATTTCAGTTTGAAATCGCTACCCCTCACCCTATTGCTATACTTGCTGACAAAGAGTCCCTCTCCATCTTTCCTGCAGGCCCCCTTTACGTACTGGAAGGCTGTTATAAGGTCTTCCCAGAGCCTTCTCTTGTCCAGCTCTCTCAGCCTGTCTTCACAGGAGAGGTGCTGCAGTCCTCTGATCTTGTTCACGGGTCATCCTTTGGGCTCGCTCCAAGAGGTCTGTGTCCTTCTTGTGCTGGGCCGCAGAGCTGGACACAGCACTGCAGGAGGTGTCTCACCTCCCTCACCCCACTGGCCACACTGCTTTTGGTGCAGCCCAGTTTGCAATTGGCTTTCCGGGCTGTGACATTGCCGGGTCATGTCCAGCGTCGTATCAACCAATACCCCCAAGTCTTTCTCCTGAAGGCTACTGTAGGAAGCTCTTTGGCCATGGGCATAGACTTCCCAGGGGAATGAACCACATCCCTGGTGCTGAGGTTTGGCTAAGCACATAAACTGGGCTTCGAGGAAAAGCTTTTTTTGTTATTTCCACACTATTTAGTGTAATTGTTGTCATGCTGTTTCATGTTAGTTGTGCTGAGAAGCTTGAACAGAGTGAAAACACTTCTCTTTGCTCTTTTGCAAAGATAAAGAATCCTCTAAGACAGACAGAATGGCATGGCCCAATACCCATTCCTCAGCATACTTCCCATTACAAGCCCTGGAAGTGAATGCCAGCTATTCCTTCTGCCCTTCTCTGTTCCTGGAGCTAGTAAAAGGTTGGATGTAAGTAGCATTAATCTGAACAGGGAATGTAAGTTGCTCAGTAAATCATGTTCCTCATTTTATCTGAAGAATACATGGTCTTGTGTGACATACCAGTTCCTTCTGTCTTCCCTGCCAAAGGATGCCACCCCCAAGAAAGCAGCATGATGAATTGTAATTTTGTTTTAAAATCTGAACCGCTTAATGAATTCGTTGCTCTCTGAGGGATGCCTCTTTGCTGTCATGGAATTGCTTACTGAGGTGGAGTTAAATTTTCCTTCTCCATAAATGCAGTTTCCACTGTGTGGTAGGTCACGTAGATTAAGAAACATTCTCAGAAAGCTGAAAAAGCACTCAGAACATTTATCCCCTGCAGTTGCTGTAAGGGCCGACAGAGTTGCCGGCGAGGCTCACCTGCGAGCATCCTAATGAGGGCAATGAGAACAGTGTCTCCATGTGCGTCATGCAGCACAACACAGTGACGGAGGCAGTCAGACCTCATCAAGAAAAGTGACAACTGCTTTCGTATTTATAAGAGGAATCTGGAAGAAAATGTATCTGTTCGTGATGTTTGCCATTATTTAGTTGCAGTCAGTAAGTGTGTGTTTATTTAGCTTGGGCCTACTGCTCTGAATAAGACCGATTGTCTCATGAGGGAAAATGAGTCAGTGAGAATGTTTTTTAATCATTTGCTATGTAAGTGGTGTCACTGTTAGCAGGTAGCTGTTAGTGGTGAAATAAAAGGACTTTTGAGTATGAAAGCACAGTGGAGATGCAGGGAATGCATAAATTTTCAGTGATTAGAGGTATAGACCAGTATTCCTTGTTCTTTATTCTTACCTATGACACTGATTCCCTCTGTGAAGACGGGTAAAGCACTTCACTTCTCTGTGCCCCACTGCAATAGCAAATGGCAGGTACTGCAGGGATGCTAAGAGCTGCGTCACTACATACAGCATTTGCCATGGTTGTGCCTGAATTGCCTCACAAGTATTTAAAAAACAACTATTAGTCATTGTATTCCTTTTTCTGAAGACCAAGAAAAGGGTGGAGCAGTGACTCCTTAAATTAACACTGCAGTGTGGCAACTGCCACTCGTAACAGTACCTGCCAGCTTCCCTCCTTGCTTTTTTTCTGCCTTCAGGGGAAAAAACAATCCTCAGTGTTGTGCTTGTATGAATTTTTGTGTGTGTGTGTGTGTGTGTTTAACTGTGACTTCAGACACAGGTAATTCACAGAAAAATTGCTTTTATATGTTGTCCTAAAAATGGGAAAGCCTTGACAATGTTTAATATTTAAATAGATTTTGTACTGTATAAGGACCACCGGAGTTGATTTTTTGATCACTTGCAAGCAACATTGTACAGAGATTGATGCCTCCACAGAAATCTGACATCCGTCTGAGAAAGAGGCATGGGACAGAGGTGTGGGAGGGAGAAGTCCCCTCCATGGAATCCATATCGTGGTGTAGCAATTCTAGTAAGAGCAAGGAAGTACTTTTTAAGGAAGCTAGGTTCAGTAAGTTGCCAAGGCCTTCCTGGAAGGCTTTTAGAGCATGCATTCTTCTAGTTATTAAACTCTGAATATTCAGTTTCTTTTTAGACAGAAAATGCATTCTCCTTCCAGTTATTAAACTCTGAATATTCAATTTCTTTTTAGATAGAAAATGCATTTTAATCATATTAATTAAAAAAACCCCACTTGATGTTGTTAGAACTGCATCTCTAGGCCTGTAGTGGGAGCATAAATTCCCTTCCTGTGTTGACTTAAAATTAACAAGGGTGGGAAACTAATAAAGCACTTTGATTTCCTCAGCTGCAGTGTCCATTGCTGGCTTCAGCATTCATCTGTCCCTCTCCCAGCTCAGGAGTTAAGGTTGGTGATAGATCAAGGTCACCTTCAAGGCTAGGCCCTCAGCAGGACTGGTTCCACTGGCCCACTAGAAGAAATCAACAGCATTTCCATTGCTACTACTTATAAACCTTGGTGTAAAACACCTGTATTGGAGATCAAGTTCAATGTTGTTGGCAGATCAGCACACAAGAGTTTTCACATTTTGCTTCCCTTAAAGAAACACTAATTAAAGCTTTCCAACTGCATAAAAACTTTATTCTTTTGTTATTTTTCTATTGCATTTTGTGAAAGAGGGCAACTGGAAAGCAAAATAATGAGATAAGAGAGGTCTCTTTTCCCTTTTGCATGCCTCCTTGCCCACCCCTTCCCCAAAAGAAAAGGTTGCTTAATGTACAAGAAACTCAGCAACAGAGAGGATCTTCTGCCACCTTTCTGTGCACTAGTCCTCATACAAATGCACAGAATATGGAGGTTCATAGAAACACATAACTAAAGCTATAGAAAAGCTTTTATTAGTAGAACATGAAGCTGAAGCATCTGGGATAGATAACACTAGAGCCATTGCTCAAGGACACCTGGAAGATGGTGTCTATGAAACAGTCTAGATTTTTGAAGGCTGTAAGATACCAAAGCATTGCTGTGCCTTTCAAACAAATCCTGTCTTGCCTCAGTGTTGGTTTTGGCTGAGGCAATGTGTGGCCCTGCTCAGCCAGAAGATAACATAGTATAATTCTGTTATATTAAGTGGGAATACATGACTTGCTTTTGAAGAGTGTGAACTGTACATGACAGTTCTGTTATGCAAAGGGATTGAAGGGATGTCAAACTGTAAAGGCTACAAACTGAAGTTGAAAATTCAGTGTGGGGAAGAGACTGGGCTGTCTGATTGCATCTGCAGCATGCAAAGGATTTTCAGTCCTTTTCAAATACCAATAGTAGTCAAAGAGCAGAGGAATCCTGCAGTGATGCTTTAACCTTCTGCCTCATTTCCTTTGTTTCAGGCTTAATGAAACATTTTAAATTAGCCACTAACAAACAAAGAAAGAGATACCACCAAAAGTCTTAAACATGCACAAATCAGATTGCATGTAACCCTGATGATAAGGAAACAATATTTAACATCTGTTATAAATAAGAATTGTTTGGTTGCAGGAGAGTGCAGGAAATTACAAGCTTGAAGACAGCTCTGAGCTGTGTCAAATTTGGTGGGCTTGGTGGGTGAGTGATTTTTTTCCCCCGAGAAAGAATGAGAGAAAGGTCCACTGGGGGTGGGAAAGTCTGACACCTACAATGCTCAGAGTCCCACGTTAATGATGGCTTTTAGATGAGCATGAATAAAAATGCCATTGTCATATACCCCCAATCCACAGGAGCCTCCTGCGCCTGTTTCAGCAGTTAGCTCATAAATTCAGCCTGTGTATGCCAGGAGCACGAAGCTGGCTCCTGCAGTCGGAGCAGGAATTGCCACAGTGTCCACATGTGTGTGGCTGGCTGCATGGGGGCAGCGGTGTGTATGTATACAGATAAATTCGAGGGTGTAAAGCAGAGAAATGCTTCTAGAAGTGGTCTCAGAGTCTCTTCTCGTGCTGGAGAGATCTACCAGCTTCCCTGGAGAAACAGCAAGGATCGCTTTTGTGAGTGCCTCCCAGCCAGAGAGGGTCAGGAGAGAGGATGAGGAAATGTGTGCTGCTTTGGGCTGCAGAAGCTTTTAGCTTCAGTGTGGGATTGCTGTACCTCTGGAGATGAAGGCTAAGGCCTTTCTTTACAGCTTTTTGCACAATTACAATTTGTCTAATAGCTGCGTACGCTGTCTGTAACAGCAAATCTTTTCTGCTTCTGTGTCTTTGCCATTTGCTAAATATTAATCTCCTTTCCTTTAAACAAAAGATTGGCCTCTGTAAACCTAATACAATGATTTGTGTAATGAGTTTATTTAAATTCCTCCCATGTTTTATCAAGTTGCTTCTTTATCTTTACACTGCAGTTCAGGTTTTATATTTTAATATATCAAGTGGGAAACTGAACGTGAGAAAAAGTCATCTAGCTTGTTATCTGCAAAGGGTTTTGGAAAGCAGATGCTGCATTTAAAGAAAAATGTTTTAATACATTTTTGCTAAACTTGTGTTATAAGGATGAGCTTAGAAAAATGTCATCTGAATTGTAATTCCTACATAATCATCGATTCTAGAGCTATAGAAAAGCAAGAGTCCTAAATAAGAAGCATGAAGAGAAGCAAAATCTGTTGTGCCCTACATTTTGTCAATTCACAGAAGTAATGTGGCTTTGTCGTTTCCCTTGCCTCTAGTTATCTTCCAGGCAGAGTTCTGGTCTGCTGATTGAGATTGTAGCTACAGCCAAGAAATAATCTTTAGAGACTAATATTTTGGTTTATAGTTTGAATTATTGTAATAAGTAACAGGTAATATTTACGAAAGGGAAATTACACTGAGCATGTTCTGTGATTTAGGTTCCTGTCAATGGATATAGTGTAACATAAATTTCCCTTTCTACATTGAGTCTTCCAAATCCAGAAGCCACACCTGACCGCAAAACAGCTGTAACACAAGAAAATCACAGCAGTTTAGTACGTTATTTTCTGAACATTTTCTTGTACATTCTTATGATTAATGTATATTTTTCCCCAGCTTTGAAGGAGAAATGGGTATAGTGAGGTGTGTTCTTTGTGAGCTGCCAGCCCTAGAAACTATTGATATATGACTTGTTGGCCAGATGATTTGCTTTTTGCTAGAAAATGTTGTGTTAATTACTGTGTTGGAACTTTATGATCAGTGTATATATTTTCAAGATGGCACGGGAGTGTTTGTGGCTTTTTCTAGTTTCCGTGGTGGATGGACTGGAAGATGGGGATTGATACAGGTGGGGGGACAGCCCTGTGACAGCAGGAGGCTTGGACACTAGAGATTTTTGAAAAATTCTATTTAGATGTCCTCAAATTGCATATCAACCCAAAATGCTCTTGCTTACTTGAAGAAATTCTTACTTGAAGAACATACCCAGCCTGCAGGGAAATGAAGGGAAAGTGCAGTGAGGGCAGCAAATACTTACAACAAGAAATATTTGCAAAATTTGGTTTCATTTAAAACTAAGACCAGTTTGCTGAAAACAAATTATACCAGCTGCAGAGTGAGGGCATCCCTGCTGTTCTACAATAAATTGTAAAGTTTATCTGATTGGGTTGAATCACTTGAGAATACCCACCCAGTGTGTGCACATTGAAACTAGGGTCTAACTGCCTGTTTTGGTGGTGTCAGACCTCAGTTTGGGAAGGGAGATAATCCAAGTTACTGCAAGTCAGCTTCTGTTCCTCTGGAGACATTTCTGACTTTGTAAGCTGGGGCAGGGCTCTTTAACCTGAATTCTGTTTCTCAGCCTTGGTCCCACAGGAGTCTGGCTAATGCCAGAGCAGCTCAGGCTCTGAGACTGCTGGAGGGCACTGCAGCCCCGTGGCTCTTCCTGGCTGCTTGCAAATACCTCAGGTGCTGTAGTGCGTGGTCTCCTGGACTCTTCTTGATCTGTGAACTGCAGCTCAACACCAACAGCACCTCGTAGAACTGCTACCACAGGAACACAGAGGTGGCAGTGCCAGATGCATTCTGCTTAGACTTTCAATGGTAGCTGGCTAGTGCCTGACTTGCAGCTCCTTCCCTATTTCTTACTGTCTAAGCAACAGAAGTACACCAGTGTTACAGGAGGAAGCACTTTATTGAGAGCATTTCTCCTACCTTCCGATGAGAGGCTGCCATAACAGAAGTATCAAGCCTGAAGCCCGTGGTGGCCAGCTTGTGTTCAGCTGCTTGTCACATTCACAGTCATTTTTAGAGGACAGTAATGATTTAGCACTTCAAACCCCAAGCATTGTCCTTTATGCTGTTGCTTCTTGCTCAGAAGGGTCTTATAAAATACAGAATCCAAGAATTTCAGGAGTCCACTGACTAAAAATAAAGCTCTTGTAGCAGGCAGTGCCACCTGTGTACAGCGTGCTCTTGTGATGAGTGCCGAGCACGTCCCCATGGCTGGGGGAAGTGAGCGACTGCAGTCGGGACCCTGCCGCAGGTGGTTGGTGGTGTTACCATCCATGCTCCTAAGAACTTGAACTGCTCCCAGTATTTCTGCCTGTGCACAGTCAGGATTTATCTATGCATGTATACCTGGATAAATGACGTACAAGCACGCCAGCTAAATGCAAATAGCTGCTGTGCCTGGTGGGCCATTTACTGACCACCTGGGAGCACAGTGTGCAGGGCTGGCATTGCACAGGTGTGGAGCTGTCTCTGCTCATAATGTCACTTGATGCAGAGTGGGTCAGGAGGGGGCTTCAGCTGAATCAGGGGATTTGAAAGGCAAGCTTTTTTGGCACGAACAGATTTTCTGCTGGCTGAAGGAAGGTAAATTCATTAATATTGCTCTTCTCAATGCTTCTAGAAATATGTACAGTATCCAAGTGCTGAGGTCTGAAGTTTGACATATTTGAATCCTGATAAACTTACTCATCTTCACTATTGCATCTTTACAAAGATTATGCAAATTGTTTCACTAACAGGAAAGCAGCAGAAGATATCAAAACATATAATGTTTACATGGCAGTATTTTCCCTCTGTTGTATATACCTAGTTATCCTTCATTTTCGTTTTGAGGTTTCTTTGTCCCAGGATTTTTTTTTCTTTGTCTCAGGATTTTTGCCCGAAGTGCCTCAGTGCCCACCATTAAAAAGAGATGTAAACACAGGTCTAATAGCTTGCTTTTCTCACCAATGAAGTGCTTGTGTTTGGTGAACCAAATGCAGTGAAACATATTATTATGTCAGAAGGTGCAATAATATTTTAGCAAGTGAACAGTATAAGAAATGAAACTGTTGTGAGAACAGTTATTCTTCAGTCAGACATCTCTTCTTTTTATCAAAACATCAGAACTTTTCTAATTCTGGAACTAAAATGGACAAATCCTTGCTCACTGTTGATAGCACCTTACTTAGCTCTGTCTCCCAGGTGATTATGTGTACTAGATGATTTTTGTAAGGTGTCAGCTGGAGTAACTGAGAGCTTTATAAAGATTAGCAACACACCCAGTCCTTAGAAAGGAAACCCAGCGACAGTCTTCCTATATGAGCCTGTTTCTGATGGACATAAAGTAACCACCTGTTTTGTGTGAAGGAGGTAAACATCTTTTCATCAGGAATTGATGACATGACAATTTAGAAAAATAAAACCTCAAAATGGGTTGCTTTCTTCAGCACAGCAAGACAGCATTGTTACTACAAACTTCTGGGTTGCTGAGTAGCAGGAAGGCACATATCAGGCACGTGAGTTAAATTAGCAAATAAATAAACCACTGTAAAGAAATAATTCCAAGGTTTAAACTATCATTCTATAATTAACAGCTTCCTTTTAATTAAATAGTAGAGGATTCACAAGTTAGAAATCCACATAAGTATGTCAGAGGAGCCTGAGCAAAAATTTCCTGCCTCACAAGACAGAAGGCAACAAGGCTTTCTTTTCCAGAAGAGACAGTGGGAATAACCTCGTACCCAGCCCCTGGTCTGCAGGATCAGACCACGAATATGGTAGCAAACTCAAAATCCTGGGTTTTGCAGAAAGTCTCCACAAACAAGTGTGGGGCCATATTTATTATAAATGTATTGATAGTCCTTAACAGAAAGCACTGGTGATAGGATGGATCAGCAGCCTGAGTGAGGACCCTGGATAAAGGCTGTCCCTTGGCCTTTGTGCAGCACATGTCCGTGGCCAGTGGAGTGCTGGGCAGGGGATATCACTACTCAAACTGCAGCTGCTGAGCCCCAGGCAGAGCAGACACACTTGTAACCAAACTTCACCTCTGGAGAACTGTAAGGAAGGAGAGGTACCGGCAGAGTTTGGGAAGGGTGCGGCTGCTCTCCGTGATGCGGGTCAGTGAGACTTGGCATGCATGATGGCAGAGCCCCTGGTGATGGGTGGTGGATCCAGCCAGGGGCTGGCTTCTTCCTCAGTGGTTACTTGGGTTGTGTTCTGTGTTCATTTCCCTCAGCCTTGTCTTTCCAGATTCACACCTAGAAATCCAGCCTGAATTAGTCTCTTCATTTTTCTGCTCTGAAGCCCATTGGGCTGGGGTGGGGGCAGGAGAAAGCAGAGGAGGAAGAGAAGGACAGGTGCATTTCAACATCTGCAGAAACCAGAGGAGGGAGTGAAGTGCCGCATGTGCTTCAGACATCTCAGGGACCCCAGAGGAACTGGGGCGCTCCTGCCACTCTGCTCTGCCTTCGGGGAGGGTCTCTGGGGTTAGAACTGAGCTACCCATGCCAGCTTGTGGCAACAAAGCCAAGGCTGCTTCCCAAATCATGCCAACTATGGAGTATGGCAATGAACTACACTGTTTTAAACTCTAATTTATGCAAACTTCCCACATTTAAAAAATAATTACATTGGTAATTCTGTGCCATTGTAAGCACTATGTAAAATCAAACTGCAGCAGAAAACATGTTGCTGAATTCTTAGCCCTTTACTGTGGTGATGTATTACTCCCAGAGTATTGCAAGTTACCTGGGAGCAATAATATCATCACGCAAACTTGAAAAACAAAGAGGTATAATGTAGAAAAGTGGTTGCTATTATTGCATGCAAAGCTTCAGTCAGTATTACACAAGGGAAATCTAAAACAGCCAGTGGGAGTTCTGGGTAGTGCTGAAAGATGCCTTCCCCCCTCTACTCCAGTAGCTATACAGGTTGTGGATTGGGTGTGGATTGGGAAGTTCCCGTTTTCTGCTTAAGGGCTGCTTTGTTCTTCTGACCTCTCTCTGGGAAAATGCATCCTCTCTACATTTATGAAAGATAGAAACTCTTTCCTCACTCTCACTTGTATTTCTTCTGCACTGATTTTCTGAATATTTTAAATTGCATAAATTCAGCTTTAGAAGCACTAACAATTTCTACCATGTGTGGCTCTTTGCTCTTGCAGTTCCCATAGTTTCTCTTTTAGGATGACTTTGGGGAGGTTTCAGCATCTTTCAGATTACTGCTGTACTTTCTATACTTGTTACAAAGTGTTTTTTTATATGTCTTCCCAGCACCTAATAAAACTTTAACTGGCCATCATAAAATAAGTAATAATATAGATGACATTCCTGGTATTTATATGATTTGCAAAAAAAAAAAAAAAATGTGGCCCATTACCGTTTCACTTGGCATTTTACTGTTGTCACAGGGATTATTATAGTCATGTGGTTGTCTGACTGTCCTGTATTTCACTTGTTTATGACACTTGAGTCAATTAAAATGACACATTTTTCATTGCTGCTAATTAAATTTATAGCACAATCATTAGCAGTTGTTTCTGATGGTTTTTTCATTATTAATTCTGTTGATAAAAAGTTCTAGTGCTAACTATTTCCACCAAGAATTACAAGGTCTAAGCCTCAGTAGAGGGAAGAAAACTTGAATATAAAAGTGTTTTACTATCAATTTGGAGGTTTTAATGCTTGGATGGTGGTTTGAGAGTCAATAATTTCACTCAATTTATGACTTTGGTTTACATAGTAATTTTCATCACTTAAGGAAAGTAATCATGCCAAATGCCTCAAAATTAATCTATATTTATGTCCATTTGCAATACATTTATTTGTAGCTGGTAAGCAATTGAAATGTTTTTAGGCAGACACTTCAAAACAGAATAATTGCAAACCCTCTGCTTCCCGCCTTCCTTGCAAAGCCATCTTTAAAGAGGGGCACACCTTCAGGCAGGTGTATCCATGTATGTATGTATATATGTCTACATGCTTGCTCGTCAACTGTGCTAAGCTAGGAAGTTCCAGGGGATCCCCTGCAAGTACAACCAATTCCTTCAGATCCTTTAAGTCCCTATGCTTTCATGGCTTAGCACAACTCCAAAATGTGCTCCAAACTCAAAGAAGTATGGGGGAAATTGATTTTCCTCTCTCTTCTAGGACAGCAGACACAAAACTAGCAATATTATGTAGAAATGTTGTACTGAACTGAAGTTACCTTTTTTACTTAGCAGACAGTTTAGGCGACAGATTACCAGCATGGCTGAGGAACTGGTAAATCCAGATCACATCCATGGTAGATATTATTTTTGTTATTTGTTGAGTGCAAATAATAAGCAGTGGTTCATCAGCCTTTTTAAAGTGAAATATAATTTTTTGAACAGTAGCACTCTTGAAAAATATTTTCACAACTATGAAATGGGTTGCACCTTTTTAATGAGGTATCTGCCAGTGTGTCCACATAGCTATTCTAATAAAGATGTTTTCCAAAAAGCCCATTTTTTGGGGCCTGACGTGCCCTTAGCTTGGCAACTTGCCACTTCAAGACACCCCTTGGTTCAATAATTCTCAGCTTTGTGGGAACATCTTCCTCCAGTGCTCAACCATCCTCAGGGTGGAAAAATACAGTAACTGACCAGACCTTTACTGTGGTCCTAAAGACGCTATTCTAAAGCAGTACAGGTTATTAACTTAGCAGGTCCCACCTTGTCATGGAAGGGTAATCAAATTTTGTAACACAGCAATGACAGCTGAAAAGTACACAGTGAATCCAAATACTGTCTCGTGGTTGGAAAGATACACAAGTTTACAAGTGCTGTGTGATGTTTGAGGCTACTGTGGGGGATTTGACTCTTAGTTTAAATTTGGAATAAATTAGTAGTGAGCAGTATGTACTTCCTTGTACTGCCAGTAAGTCCCGAAGCATAAGTAACTGAGAGCAGGAAAGTGCTAGTGTTGGTGCCTGTAAATGCTGTCACCTTCTGCAGCAGAGGAATTAGGTTAACCTGCCCTCCAGTCACAAAACCAAAGCATTGTTAATTAGTGCTTTTAATTTCAAGAGGCAAAACCAGAAGGTATCCTCTGGTAATGTAACATTGTACAGAACCTTTCAGGATTGCATTTTAGAGGTAGATGTGGCCATCTGAACAGTTTAAAATTATTGGTACTTCATGCTTCCTGGGTGGCTACCTAGAAACATCATCTCTAGGAAGGTTCCTGGAAAGCAGCTGCTCAGGTAAAATCAGTGCAGGTTGATTAACCACACCCTGTTTCTGGGTGTGGTTAAATTTGGTATTTACTCTTCTCAGCTCCTTGCCCTTTTTTTCAGTAGGCGTGCTCTGTGTATGAGCTGTTGGTCTGAGCTGTGTTTCCTGGGATCTCAGTGGTCTGGATGGATGTGCAGGTGAGACGATATTAGTCTTGTCAGTTCAAGAATTGCCTTTCAGACTCTGTATGTTGCAATTAATATTTTGAAAAAGATTTTTAACAAACAAAAGATAAATATTAGCAAGGGCTGCCTGCAAATAAGCATGTGAGAAAGGACTGGAGAATGTTCCAGATAGGAGGTTGAATTTAATATTCAGGAAAGTAATCTCCTCTGTAAAAATCCCTTGACTTGATAAAAAACGTATTTGTAAAGCAGCAAAATAGAGTCTATTTAACTTGGTAATATGTAAGTAGTGCTATCAGTTGTATGTACAGTATTATATGAGGCATAAAAGAGATATATTCTATGCTATGAAATCTATAAATGATATATTTTTTAATTTAGTCTTTTGAAATAAGAGAGGTATTGCATGTAGCAAAGTGAAGGACAAACTGGAGAGGAGGTGAGAGGAGAAGGGAAAGTTTGTAGAACTAAGTTGGTCGAAGTTAACACAACTGTCTTGCAGTTCAGACAGTAGCAGAGTGGTCAGTGTTTGAAATTTTGTGCTTTTGAGAGTAAGGCTAAACTGTCCTTGGCCAGAAAGCCAGCTGTTGGAAACTGGGGACTTGAGAAGTGCAGATTACACGTCTTAGAGTTTTTTGCCTTTCAAATGAAGATATGGTGGTGGCTGTTGAGTATGACTGGTTGGATAAATACAACCGTACTTTTGTGGTAGTAAAACACTTTTATTTTTTTCTGTGTATAAATTTAATCACAGGTTTGGGTAGTTCTGAGTTAAACCCCAATTATTGTACAAGTGAATCTTGGCTCCTCTGAGCCCTTGGTTTTTCCAGACAGCCTGGATTAGAACATCTCCTTGCAGCTTTATTTATACAAAGTACCAGGGAGATAATTGAAATGCCTGACAAGCAAGAGAATGGGGGACATACCTCACAGTTAAGTTTCACTGTAAGCGACACTGCTTCTCCTTTTGGATCTAAATTACACACAGGCCACATAAATCTACTTCAGTCCAGCTATTACAATATCCTATTATAAATCACGTAAGCAGACCTGCTTTTGAATTCATCCAATGTGCTTACAAATTAAGCCAGAACCTACTTTTTTTTCCTTCCCCACGCCTGCATCAGTGCTTGACATAACAAATTATGGTCTCAAGTTTGTGATCTAAAGATAGAAGAGGGGGTTGTACTTTTGTTTCTCTGTGTAAACGTTAGGAGAATGAGCTTCCCACTTCATGGTTCCCAGCCCTTTGAGTTCATCCTTTGTCCTCTAGCAAATCAGGTTGTTGTGCAAATATCAACTGTGACAAATTTGCTGCTTTTGCATCTATGCAAAAAGCCTTGTTTTTCCCCACTGTTCCCTTTATTTTTCTGGGAGAGGGGGAGGGCATAACCCAGTTGCAGTTTCTGAAATCCAGGTGCCTCCAGTGTGGTCTTGAGAATATTTTCACTAGATAATGTTCACTCCGTGCTAAACTACCCTCACTGCTGACAACGGGTGTCAGCAGCAGATAATCCTTGTAGAGGAAACAGAGCTGGAGGGAATCACAGATTTTTGACAGAGATGACAATAGGAAAACCAGCAAATACTTTCGCTCCTAATATGAAGTCTATGAAAGCTAGTGCTTCTGGCATCCACATCTCAAGGTTAGTGGAGTTCAAGAAAATAGGGAGAAGAGCAACTCAAATAATCAAGGACATAAAGCCAGCTGTCTTGTAAGTTGATGCTGAATTGTCTGAGAGTCCTCAGTTTGGAGAGAAGCTTGAAAGAGGGTTGGTCATGTTTGATGAAGGCAGTGAATAAAATGAGTCCAGAGTTACTATTAGGATCTGCATTGATCTGACTTTCTGTGGTCTTTCCATGTTGCTCTGCTGCCTTCGTCGCTCTGGATTGTCTGTTAGTGCTTGCATCCTCGGGAGGAACAGATACAGATGCACTAGATTTTAAGAAGTGTATGTGAAACTTTCCTCTGGACACTTAAACAGGAAAGAAGTGGTGTGTTGAGTGAATTTAACTTAAGGAGAAGCTAGAAGCTCTCTCCCACAGAATGTGATGCTCAAAGAAATAAACAGTTTTCAAGTTTCCTGAAGTCTTTCAAGTATGTTCACTTTTCAACAAAGTCTTCATTTTCCATTTAAAATAAATTACACAATCCTAGCGGTGCAGGAGTTTCTTAATCAGTTGACATTGTAATTGTCTTGGGGTAATCTGTTTTCACATGCAAATTCAGTTCAAGATGCTGGAAAGGGATGCATGTAGGCTGCCAGAAAATGCATGGGAAACACACTGTAGCTTTTCCAAAACACTTAAGCAGAAGAAATTCTCAGGCAGTGGGGGAAAAACTCCCACTTGCAAGATTTTTGTGCCAGAAAAATCTGTATCAAGGGCAACTACCCCCACCCTCAAACCAATATATACAGTGAGAAAATGGTACAAATGTGCTACCAAGCAGTTATCTATATATAAAAAACCACTAAGATAGCAAAGTTGTGGATTGAGTCCTTACATGTCTTCCTTCCTTTCAAGTGTTCTTTATTATTGTGCATACTGTGAACATTAGATGGTGTGGTATAATAGAAGACAGGCATAACGTGAATGAAGCAGTAAAGTTGGAAAATATAAATTGGCTAGCTTAGGTATTGTGTTTGTACAGCCTTTGATATACTTGTCCTTTAAAAATTATTTTAAGAAGCTCAATGTATGTAGTCTGAAAGGTCCATATATCCATGATAACCCATGAGGTAGGGAAGCACGGTGTGTCTTTCTAGGTGGTTGTAGCAAAAGCAGGTGTGGTGCAGCCTAAAAGCTGGGAGCCCTCAACCCTGTGTGTTCCTATGAATAATGTGGCTTCTGCAGGGCAGCAGCCGGAGTGTGTGGCATTTGGGTTCCCTCTACTGGTTCAACTTAAGGCCCTGCTCATTAACTTGTGTGGTGAGATGGTATTCACGAAAGACCCTGAATTAGTTTCCTTTGCGGTTACATTTTAGGATCTTACGTAGTTAGCACATCTGCAAACCACCCCTCTTTGAAAGGTCTGTTAATGTATACCCACGCCCCAAATAAGTGATTCAGAACATAAGCAGGTGCTTGAAGGTAAATGCAAACTTAAATGCTCCGCTTAATAGAAGTGGTGAAGGTATGTGCTTCCATGCTTTTCTGAATGAAGATCTTAATGATGACTTTGTCACTGGGCAGTTAAACAGGCAGTACTCGACACTTCACAAACCATTACCTTGCATTTATCACCATCTGTAATGTCATTGTCTATACAGCCATGAAAGTGGCACTGTCAGGCATAATGTGAAAGCAATAACAGTCTTTAGTTTCTCTAGCTTTTTTTGAAGGCTTCATAAGTGAGCTGTAAAAGTAAGGAAAGACTCTGGTCTAAAAGCAGAATTAAAAGTCTGAAGCTATGGACTTTCTTTTAACTTTCTTACTAGCTTTTCTCATAGCTGTGGGCAGGTGATTCCCTCTCCCTCCAGCTTTATGAACTGATATGAGTGCTGGAAGGCATACCTTAAATATGAAGGAGCATGCAACTATCAGCTGTAACATTACTGTGTTACAAGGGGCAGTTGGAGCAAGGATAATACTTGCTGTATCATGTCCATACCTTTAAACACTCTCTTTTGCAGTCAGTGAAAGGAGTCCTTTAAAATAAAATAATAAAACCCCTCAAGCCTGAGTACCAACTACATTTAGAATTACTATCTTCACAGTCACCTAGTTCTTGCACTTTTGTCTAGACATGTTTATTGATCAGTGTTTTAGAGAGCGAAGGAGTGGGTAGATTTCTGGTCAGACCCTGCACCACTGCTTTGTGTTCTCTTCCCTTTTACACAGTAAAACACAAAATTCAAGGAGTCATCTATGAATTCCCCTTCTTCATCTAGGTCTCAAGTGGAGAGGACCCTGTGGGCTATGGCAGTGTGGCAGTCTCCTGTATGTCCTGGGTACAGGAGCACAGCAGCATTTAATGTGATCCCTTTATAGCCTGTGTGCTTCTCTTTCTTCCTCTGCAGGAAATGGTTAGGTGGAAAAGGTAATCTGGTCCCTAATGTCACTTACATAGTTGCTCTTATTCTAGAAGAATTATATTGAATAACATATGGGCATATTTATGGCCCAATCTCCAGTTTTGAAAACTCCCAGCTCCCTTTTAGAGCTGATCTGGAGCAGAGTGCCATTGCTCCCAAGCTGTGCTTTGCTGTATTCACCTGAAACAAGCACCATTTCTGCCAAAAGGCTCCTACTCCTCAGTTAAGTGTGGGCAGGTCTTGGCAACTCAAAAACAACTGCTAACTCTTTAGGGCTCCTAGTATAGCTGTAAACATTCTTCCATAGTTCAGCCTACCTTGTGCAAGGTACAGTGCATAATTCCATTGGAAAGTCTCTGAAATCTTATCATCCCTACAAAAACTGTTTCCAGACCTCTGCCTCCTAGTGTGCATTCAGTCCTTAGTCCTAACAGTCTTAAAACTTCTCTTCACATCCCACAAAGAGCAGGATTTTGTGGAGACTACTAAGAACTGTAAAATGTGAACAGTATACAGTTTGGAGATGGAGAAGCTTATTTTTCTGTTGCTTGTTATATAGACCAGAGCCTGTTCTCCCTGAAGAACTGCACAGCACCGAAGTTGTGTGTTTCTCCCTCAGGCTCTCCTGTCATGCCTGGCCTCACCTTGGTGGTAGTGCCCTGAGAGGGTCATCAATCAGCTGGGAAGTGGAAGATCTCATCTGAGTAACAGCCCTGATCCACTTGGTGCTGATACCTCTAAACCTAAAGTAGGGGTAATGGGAAGAAAATGGTACAAGTAGACCAGCTGCCATGTGGAAAATTATTTGCTGCAATGCTGCATTTGCACAGAAGGAAGAAATGGCCAGTTACTTTTGGATTGCCTGTTTTTTGATATGAGAAACATATTTGTAGTGTGCGTCCTCAATACAGTGATGTGATGAGAATAAAAGGCAGTTTCTGAATTCTATTCTTATGCCAAATTCTGTTTGATATTTTGAAATTGCTCACTTGTTCTAAAGAGCTAGAAAATGTTTTAGTGTTATTTGAGGGGATTATGCGGGAGGCAAACCAGCATCTACCCAGCAAAATAATTAAGTTGTTCAGTTGTAAAGAACTTAAAAACTTCTAAACCCTGCTCTTCGCTCAACTTAGGAAAACAAGGAGTGGTAGAGCTTGGTCTTCTGTGGAACTGGAGTTTAGAAGTGCTTGGATTTATTGCCGCCTCAGGCTTGTCTGAATCTGAACTAATTCCAATAAAACCAACAGGATCTGATCAACAAGAAATAGGAATTATATGCTACTAAATCAGAACCTATGACATTTAATCAGTGCAGGGACCGTGGACATGGAATGTTTATGGTACGTAATGGAGCAAGGGTCGCGCATCCACCCACAAGTGGGAAGCGGAGGCTGCAGGATATGGTCAGTGCTGCAGGGCTCAGTACCTGTTCAGCTGGATACAGTGCCACAGGTTCATGCACAGCTGACTTCTGGTAAAAATCCTAGAAATCTCAGTGCATGGTGAGCCCAGGTGTCCCTGTATCCCCTTGGTGCATGTGTCCTGAGTTTTAGCTTACCTATGCTGATGCAGGTTTGGAGTACTTTGGTCTAAGTCCATAAAATACTGGTGATGTGCCATGAATATGGCAGGATAATTTCTACTGTTTCAGCACTTTTTGGAAATGTGGTACCAGCTACTTCTAACGTGAATGGTGCATATTGTGTGAGGAGCTTGCTCTGCTAGGTACTTTTTTAAAAATTTTGAGCGCCAGAAGAAAAATACATTGATTCAAAGCATGGTAACTCAGCTAAAAATCGATTTCTTAATATTGCAACTATGTTTGGAAAAAAATTCAGTAGTTGTGTAAGTTTCCCTACAAAATCTAAACTGGAAAAACATTGATGGAAAGTTTTCTCTGAAGTGCATTTGTGAGAAGATATGGCTTTGATAAAAGAAACTTCCGTCTGCTAAGGGGTGACAATAGTAAAAAGAACGACCTAATTTCAGAAACTCAGAAGAGAAAGCCTTAATGTCAGCTGTCCCCAAGAGATGTGATCTCGGAGCTTTGACAGGAATTCTTACAAATGCACTCTCTCCAGAAAGTAAAACACTTGAATGTTTCTGTTGCAGATTTCAGTGCTGGCAGACTTTAATAAATGTTCTCTGCTCTCTTGGACTCTGCTTAGCTGACAGTTCTGCACTTTTTTCTTTTCAGAACAAGTGCCTGGATTATCTACACAGACCAGAAAAAAAAAATAAAAAAAATCTTATGCTATTGTGTTAGCTCTTTGTACCCACCATGGGAAACCACCTGGTCGTAGTCAGGATATGAACAATAGAGCAAAAGTCAGGTATTCATAAGAAGTATTTTCCCCATACTCTCTCATTTCACTCTCTCCTATTAGTGAATAGAAAGGGACTGGAGAACAGCATAAACTTAACAATCCACCATGAAAATCCTCTAAGCTAATTTGATAAATAAATCCTGTTTTTTCTAGAAATTTCATCAGTGGTCTTAACTTTGATTTATCCATGCAAACCTTATGATAGTTTGTACAACATGGTGCTAATAAGGAGTCTGGAACAACTCTATCCAGTGTGTATTTTACAGTGTGTCCAGTTTTGGTGGGATTTTTTTCTTTAAAACTAAAATTATCATGTTACAACTTGGCTGGCAACTTAGGAAATAACTGGATAGTTAAACAACATTGGCATTAAGGTCTTTGTCTTAAAGTTTTAGATTGCTGTGAAAATGATGGAATATTGTTATTGTGGTTAAAATAAGAGCTCCTTGCCATCTGTGCAGCGATATTGCCATAAAGAAACAGGTGTATTTTTCTGTTCCACTTTCATGTCACATATTATTATGTTGGAGAATTAAAATTCATTCTTCAGGGGATGTTCCCCATATGAATTTTATCTGTAAACTATTACGAAAATCTGATAAATTTTCATTGTTTATTTCATGCTTGTTCATTTAGCAGAGGAGGATATTTTTTTTAGTTGTGCCATAGCTCCAATCAGTCTTTTAATGGGAGGTTAAACAAAACCTGCATGTAAATAGTTTTAATCAACAGACTGTGAACAAACTCACGTTAAGTGAATCTTAAAAATAGAGAAGGCACAAACTAGAACAGTTTTTATCAAGTTTCTCTTAATATTTCATAGAACTTCAGCCTTTTCCATCAATTGCTTTTTACTAAAAAAGAAGCAAATAGAGGTGATAAAAAGGTTCTGATAGGTTTTTTTGTGCAAATTAGTGCCCTACGTATGATTTGACATAATTTGATTTGGCCACATTTGTAACATCTATTTCTCTTCCTGTTCTGGAGAAAGATAAGAACAACTGTTCATAAAACACTATGGGCAAGAAGTGCTTTCCACATCCCCTAGGCAATCATATTGTGCCTTGAAGCATGATTAACCTGTCACATTGTATAAGATTGCATAGCCACAGATTTTATTGAATAGTGGTAATTGCTTTCTTCAGTGCCTGAATGCAGCTTAATATCTCTTACCTAGTGACTCGGAGAACTGCTAAGTCCTGGTGGTGTGATGCTGGGGAGACACAGCTGTGATGTTTTCAATATGCACAGCAGCTCTTGAGTTTTCTGTTGGAGTTTGGGGTAAATGTAAAACCTAGTGTAAGACTGACACAAGCTTTGTCTTTTGGTGAGTTTTCATTTGTCATATTTGTCCCTCACTTGGCAGTGCTTCCTAACTGTTAGTTAATTCATAGTTAATAGAGAATAACACTTCATTCTAGGCTGTGAGGATTGACATGGCTGATTTGTTCTCGTCACTCCCTGCTCGTATCTAGCCCTGTTTCCTTTCCTCATCTCTCTCAAGTTTTGAGAGTTATGTATCTAAATCTAGTGAACAATTATGGATGCCTAGGAGGCTCTGCATCCTTCTGTTGTGGATGTCTTGATTTCAAAGGGTATCTTCACCTCATGTTGGGATTGACACCTCTGTCAGTTGCCTGCTTATGGGTGAAATGAGTCTGTAGGTGAGACATGTGAGCCCAGCTGGATGTGCTCACCCTGCATTCAAAGCTGGTACCTCACCTGCACAGGACAGCACAGCCCCATCAGCTCTGTGCCCCAGCTTTGGAGATCCTACTGCTGACTGTGAAACGGTGCAAATTGTTTTCTAAGCTCCGGTAGGTTCTATGGGCATGGAAATACTTTTCCATGAAGAGAGAAAGAGTAGATGGTGCCCCTCCTTCATGGAAGCAGAGCACAGGAAGAGAAGATCCACAAGGGCAATTTCAATGTAGTTTTCTTTCCTTGTTTCTTCTGTAGGGAGTGGTGAGTGATAAGTAGTAGTGGCCTGTTCATTTGATTTTTTTTTTTTTAACATTTGGGGATTCCTGGTCTGATACTCTGAATGATAAATTACCAGGATCATCCAGTAAGTTGTCAGCATATTAACTACTTCCAGTGCAGATCTCATTTGCAGAAAGGGAAGAATACTGGAAAATTACAGGAAAATGCAAACAAACACCAAGCATATATTACTTTATAGAGTTAGGCTATACCTGAAGGTCATTCAGCTCAAGTAATCTTAGAGGTTGCTAGTGAGTATAGTGTATGATCCGTCTTAGTCTAATGTGTGTTACAATTATGTTGTAGATAGGGCTTATTGCAGTCTTAGTGTCAAGGCAGCAGAGAAAGAGCACCCAAATTAGGTTAAATTGACTGATGGCCATGCTGTAATCACTGCTGAGGTAAAGCTAGGTTGCAGTGTCATGAGTAACGCACCACAAATTGCTGCAATGCCCAAATTCTTCTCTAAGCCTGTTTTGCACTGCAAAATGCTAACTAAAGCATTAGCTTGGTTTTCATTAGTAGTATGTAAATATTTATTCTTAGGTGAATTGTACTGGGAAGACACAGAGTTGATGCTTCCAAATGCGTATTTTTTGGAATGTGCCTGGCAGGTACATACGCTAAGAGAAGAGTTAGCAGATGCTGTGGATGCTGGAGAAATGCATTTATTGTGAAGTCCTTCTTTACTGTAATTACAGCTAGGATGGCAATCTCCAGGAAGGCATTAAATTGGGTCAATGGCTAAAAAGGTTTGAGAAGAGACATTGATGACAGCAAGTGGTACCTATGCAGGAGATAAATGGCACCATGGTGCTGGGTGTGATAGGCTTTTAAATGTTGTAAGGGTGCCATTAACATATAAGTAATAATACATTAGAGAAAGTATGGTTATCATGAGATGATGAATAATTCTCAGATGCCTTAACCAGCATTAGGCTCAGAAGACTGCTTCTAATCCTGTGGGATTGATTACTCTGTAGTAGCTGTATTCCCTGGAATCATCTTGTACAGTAGCTATTATAAAATATCTTAGTTATTATTACTTGAAGAAGCTATGCAGCTGAGTGCTGTCATCGCTAAAAGACTGCTGGTATAAGCTTTTCAGACATTTGCATGTCCTCCCATCACCCCCTGCTAGGATCTTCCAGAGCCAAGCTGAATCCTGGTCTGTGGTTAAAAAGTACACAAAAATCCTGTGTCAGGTATTCACATTCATGTGTGGGGCAGAGCAAGGCTGTTGCTTCAGATTCATACTGTACAGTAACTGTGAGACTGGAGTTACTAAAATAGGTTGAGTTTTTTGATTGGAGTTAAAATGGATGACAAGTAATCTATTTTAAAGGTGAGGAAGAGTCACCTGCCTTGGGGCTGCCTTTCAGAGAAAGATTAGATTTTTGTCAGGAAGTAGAAATTTGGAGGAGCCAAGGCAGATAAGGTCACACCAGATAAGTCACTGGGACTGAGCACTGTTTGCTTGAAGAGTCCGATCTCCGATCAAAAAATTTAAGTGCTCTGCATTTACAGGCAGCTTGCCTCCCCTGTGACATGTGGGAACAAAGGAAGTCTCAGCTGCTCTGATAATGTGTTTGAGTGTTTGTCTGGACTGATGGTTTAGTATCTGGGACCACACCACACCTCCAGCACCTACTGACCTTTACCTTATTGAGAGCCTGGCCTCTCGTTTTTATTCCCAGGCTTTCTGCAGCCTTGCCTGAAGCTATGGGATCGTGGGCTCCCAGGGCAGCCTTACCTTCTTTGCCAGTGCCTGCCTCACTCTCACCATAACCTTTTCATTTGGTTACTTCCCAGTTAGATCTTTTCTCCTGTTTACTGCTGATGTGTGTTTGGGGCTCATTAATAAATGTGAATTTTCGATATCAGTAGAAAAAGTTTGTAAGTGATCTTGGAGAATAATACAGATCAGGCAGGAGCATGCTGTGCAGAACAGCTTGGGCCTCTGCTGCACTTTCCCCTGCACTTCCCCCCATGGTTTATTTTTATTCAGGTGCAGCAGTTAAAGGGTGGTAATAATGTATATCCTAATACCTCTCTGATGCCTCTGCAGTATGTGAAACTGCAGGTTTTGCAAATGCTACATTCATTGTGAATGACAAGGAGAGGGTTGCTTACACTGTTTGAGTAAGCCCAGTGACACCGATACTGTTCTGTGTAAGTTGCATTTGATGTTATTCATGGAAATGTGACTAAGAGCTCCAAGTCAGACACAGTGTGGGTAGCCTATGTGCAGGGTTTCCTTCATAGCTCTGGCAATGCATCTTAATCTTGATTTTTAGAAATTTCCTGTGAAATTTCAGCCTTGGACCTCCTCCCCATCCTGGCCATTACCAGGCATGTAAACGTGCATACATGTACGTGGCTCTGACAGTGTGCCTTCCTCATGCCACTTTTTTATTCCAGCCCAGGCTTCCAAACTGATCTGACAACATAACTTGGATCTGATCTGCAGCACAGCTTATTGCTGCTCATAAATCACTGCTGATGTTCAGGTCTGCAGTACTGTGGCAGATTAACGTGGAGAGGAAAAGGGTTTTATTAGCCTAAATTAGTTTAAATGTACACTTACTTCTTAAAGGTGTAACAAAATTTTAATCGGGAATGACTGGGCACTGCTCTTGGGGTAAGAGGTGTCCAGGAAAAATGCAATGCTGAAATTTATGCTGACAACAAAATGAAGCGAAGTAGCCCTCCTTAAACTGTGTGCTCACATGTTTGTTCTGTTATTTATGATCAGTGGCTGTAGGACAGAAACTGGAGAAGGGTAATATTGATCATTTACAGTGATCAATGATCAGTGATCAAAACAGTGCCGAGGAAAGAGAAAGTGCTGCTGAATAGTCAGAGTACATTTGGTGTGATTTTTTGTTCTGTGCTCTGAAACCTTGAGAAATCGCTGTTATGTACATACTCATGGTTCAGTTCTTGTAACCGAAGGGCAGAAGAAATCCTGGTAGAACCAGCTGGCTTTCACCTGCTTGGTGAAAGGAAGCATGGGCTGGCTTTGGGCTTTCCAGGTCTTGCTGAGAGACACTGGGTAAAATCCTAGCAGAGAACAAGACCTTGATTTTGATTTGATTTGCTTTGCTCTGGTGTACTGAGTATTGCCAGTAGTAATAGATTCAACAAATATGCTTTCTTAGGTCAGTCCTGCCACAGGAGTTTGAGTGCTTTTTAAATTGTCTCTACTTCCATGCAAATGTGTGTAGAGCTTCAAAGGTACTTCTTTAACTCTACAATTTTCATTAAGTTTTTAAGTAGTTAAAATATATGCTATTGTCAAATGGACCAGAGTTTGATAGCAACATCTGTTTTAGTGTATTCTTCAAGAGTTTGAGGTATCTTTTAAAATAAGCATGCAATTTTCAGATGCTGCTTTAAATGAGGAAATGCCTGTTATCTAGGTGTTGAATAAAACAAGAGTGTTCAAGGTAATATAATGCATATGTAACTACTTCCTTTACTCTCAGTGTTAAAACTTAAAGTAAAAGAAAAACAAAACCCAAAACTGTTTAGAGTGGGAAGAAGCTGACAGGTATGGAGTAGTGACAATGAAAATAAAACCAAAAACAAAATACAGAACAAAATACAGCACTTTTTTCATCATCTGAGCTGTCAGGGAAGAGATGTGACCAGCAGTCTTGCTGTAATCAGATAAGAAGTCGCTTCTCAGAACACTGTCATAGATTCTGCTGCCAGATCTTTGCCGAAGGCATTTCATACATTCCCCACAAAATGCACAGCTAAAGAAAATGAGCAAAGCCTCTGAAACGGGGGTTCCGAGGGAAACACTGGGTTTTTGCTAATGCAGGCTTTTTTTGATGAACTGAACGAATTGCTCAATTAAAGACTTGTATTTCAGAAAATTGCTGAAGTTGTGTAGCTCAAAGTTCAGGTGGCTGGAGGCTCTAAAGGAGGCTGAAACACTGAGAACAGCGAGGCATTTATTTTTTTTCAATCACTGTGTGGAAGAGATGTGCCCTCTGTGATACAAGAAGATCCTAGACATGAGCCATGGTTTGGGTTTTTTGTGAGTGTGCTCTCAGCTGGTTGGCTTTCTCCTGAGGGACAAGATAAGTGAAGGGTCCCACAATGCAGACACAGTTGCTCTACTTTGATCTACCCAGCCTTCTGAGGCTTTCAAGTTACTAAATTTGGGGGATGTGCCACTTGGGAACCAAAGTTACCTGACTACTCTGACTCACTGCTTAGAGGCTGGTGTTTCCAGAGTCACCTGCACAACAAGAGGGATGCTGGCAGCTACACCTGCCACAGTCTGATTGCAAGTGGTTCACAGCTGGAAAAGAGGAGAGCTAGGGGTTTTACCTGGTAAACTGTTATCCTTCTCTAAAACACCACTGCATTGCTAGAGGTCAGATCTAGAGGAAGAGCAGAAGATGAGCAAACAAAAATGCTGTGTTTGCAAGTGTCCACTGCAGGTCTCACACCCTCACCTTGCTGTAACCTGAGCTTGAAGGGAACCTTGCTAGATTGGCTTCAGGTGTTATTACTCTGTGTGTTACCCTCTGCACAAGAGGCTGGAAAGAGTATGTGATCTAAGCCTTAGATGCACCTCTTCAGAGCCCAGTGTAATACATTAAAGCTGTTCTGAAGTGGTGTTTGCACTAAGACATAAGAGTACAATCTGCAGCCTGATTTGCTTCTGCAGACTTTTCTGGGGGGAATTTGCAAATCCTATCACACACAGCTGAGGGCACTGATACCCTAAACTGCTGCAGCAACCCCACGCTGTCAGCAAATGTTCCTCTTTGCTCAGGGAAGATCATGCTCTTGGAAACACTGAGCAGCTGCTCAGCATGGTGGGATGGGGACAGGGCAAGGCAATGCAACAGCTTTTCCTTTGCCACACAGTGCTATGGCTAGGGCAGCCTGCCTCTTTCAGCTGGGACATTCCTTGCAAGAGAAATACCATTTCTTCATTTCTTGGAAGAGCCTGTCAAAGGAGCTGTGGAGAGCAGAGTCCTCTGGGGAGCAGAGCTGCACACAGGGCTTGGCCAAGCACCCTGCAAGAAGCTGCTGCAGTGGTAGCATGGACTCTTGGAGAGCTCCAGGTTTCCTCACTGTTGCTGTCTCCAGAGTGCTCTAGTCAAAGGCTGATTGCATGAGCAGCTGCACCTTATGCCCTCTTAGGTAACAGCATGTGCAGAAGGTATTTAGTTTTATTAGCTGAGATAGTTGCTACTAATTAAAGATTGTAAAAAGCTTTCGAATTAGGTGCAAATTGAATTTTCTTTTTAAAGCCTCTAATGGAGGTGTGTTGCTAATTAAAGATACTTAGCTTGGCTGTGTAAGAGTCATTTTATGTGCCTTGTCTGTGCAGGAAGCTGCATCCATTTCCATTAGCTGTCCCGCATGCATGGATGGGTGAGTCAAGCTTGATTCATCCACATTAATACATGCAGCAGGTTCGAACAGGACTGAGGAGGCACAGCCTATCCCCAGGGGCCCCGTATGCCTGTGGCAAGAACTGGAGTCCACCTTGTCCTTATCCAGAAACAAGTGCTTTTCTTTTTAAGAGGCTGGAAATGCTCACTGGCAAAAAGCCACCAGTCTTGGGGAGCTGCTGGAATGGTGGTGACCTGTCCCTCTCCCTGAGGCTGGCTGAGGCAAGGAAGGAGCAGGGATGGTGAAAGCCCAGGGCTTGCTCTAGTTTCTATCTGTTTGAGTGATATTTGGGCATTCAGTTTTAATTCTGTTGAGGAAGTATCTTTAAAATCCAAAAGAATATAACCAAGTAATTCTCCTCTTCATCTCTGATTGCTTTCTGTGATTTGAAGCAAACACCAGGTTTAATTCCCTGGCCTATGTAGGAGTAAGAGAGGCTCTCTGTCTTCTTGGAGTTTGCTCTTCTGCAGCTCCTCACCCAATTGTGAAGGTCACTGAACTGTTGCCCGCCAGGTGAGGAATAGGTTTGTAAGGCAACTTTTCTCTACCAAAATTTTCTGGTTTATGCTCACTTCTCATTCAGTTAATTAGAGCAAAAATCAAAGGTTCATGTCAGTGGCAATTAGTAATGTCTCTGGACTAAGTTTTGGACTCCCAGAGCTAATAGTAATAACAGTTGGTGTTATATTTATGGCTTGCTTATGCCTTAGTGATGGTAAGACCCAGTTCATAAATGTAATATTTAATGTAATAAACTGTATTAGTGTAACTAATATAGGCACTAAAAGTTTGTAAGAAACAGCATCTTCTAAGATCTTTTAAAAATTGTGCAGACAGATGAAGCTGAAAAGACAGAACATACTTTTCCTAAATTTCTGTTTTAAAAGAGAAAAACATCCAAGTCACGTGTTTCTACAATTCCTTGTGATCCTTATTGAGAAAAATAAAAACTTGTAGAAGGGCTGCTACTGGTTTAAGAGGCCAGATTGACCTGAGACAGTGCAAGAAAATGGAGCATGAGATTGATCCCTCAACAGCATGCTTTAAGAGACAGCATCTCAAGTCCAGCTGCTGCTTGTGCAGCCCCGTTTGACCTGCTGTGGGAGGGCAAAGCAGGCCATGGGGGGGGGCTGGCAGAGGAGCTGTGGCTCTATCCCCACTTGACCTCAGCCACTGAGGCTGTTTGGTTGAATAAACTGCAGGAAAGGGAGAGATTTCTCATCTTGCTTTCCACAGGAGGAAATTCTGATAAAGAATTAGCAGATAAAGCAACAGCAACAAGGACAGGAATACAAGTGTAGGGGAGACCAAGTGCAGGCTTTGAAATATATTGTCCCAAATTTGTGATGCAAGGTCTCTTCCAGCGTCCCACTGCTCACCTCTGCTATATCTGCAGCCACTGACCAGGTGTGTCACCTCAAAGAAGGGGAGAGAAGGATATTTTATGCTAGTTTAGTTTTCAGTTCCCAGAGGTCTCAATCTAAAAAGACAGGCTTTTTTGATACTTCCATTCAGGACAGAGCTATACAGCAGCAAACCCCTGTTCACGCATACATCACTAAAAAAATTGTTTTGAGCTCAGCAACTAGGGCATGCCAAAAGTTGCCTTTAGCATCATTCTGATGAAGCAAATGCACCAGGTTACACATAACATTTTTGAATGACTGAAACATCATTAGTTTTAAATAGCACAAGAGATCTGAGGAAGGCTGTAGTAAAGAAAAATCCAGCAGCAATTCAGAATAATACTACTTGTGGATAATTAATTTCTGTACTTCCTTGTGCAGAGCATATAGCAAACATTGTTGCTCAAAGACTTTCATCAGCCAAAGCATAGCTGTTGGCAGTGGCAACCAGTCTAGTTCAGTGGTTTGGCACGAATGTATTCCTGCATCCTACTCATCACAGATCCTTAAACTGTTCTGTTCGGCTAGGTAATACTCAGCATACTGTAAATATCTACTTAATAGTTTGTCAGTATGTTCTCAATAAATTGGTGCAGAAGTGACCAGAAATTTTCTGTATACCTGAGATTGACATATGTAGGAACAGTGCTGTGAGGAGTGAACAAACTGTGCACACAACTCCAGTGGTATGAGTTATTACGCTTTCATAGAAATGCTCATAAACACTAATGAAATGCAAACTTATCAGTGAAAATGATCAGAAAATACTTGGAGCTGTGAATGTAAAAATATATGGAAAATCTGAGATTGTTATCATCAAGAGGAGTTTTTTAATAATAAAGGAATAACAAAATATGTTATGGTATTTTATGGAGAAAAACTTCATGGCCAAATGCTTGTTTAAACTCCCATGAACATGAAAACCCTCTCAGAATTAGAAAGAGAACCACTGAAAGAGACAGTATGGTAACTGAGCAGTTTAATTTCTAATAACAGGGAGGAGCTGTTGGAGATGTCACAAATTTAGTGTCATTTGTTCTTAAATCTGCCACATGAAAAGGTAGTGTGAAAAGTGGGGGTGAATGTGGGGTGTATACCTGTGTTTGTGCTGTGTGAATGGGTATTTCAGTAGATACTGAGTAAAACTGCAAATATGGATTCCTGTGGTGTTGGAAGTCTCTAGTATGGTTCCCTTAATGATAAGCCAACATTAACTTGGAGGTACCCGGTGGCACTTACCTATTAAGGTGATAGTTCCTTTTTTTTTTTTGTGATTAAGGTACAAAGCATGTATTGTTCATATTGAAAACAATGTAACTTTTGCTATTGTCTGAAGTTGAGGAAAAGCTTCCTGTGAATTTCTTAACAGGCAACCAAACACGTTTTAAATAATGAGTTTTTCTGTGTCCTGATTCACAACTAATTTGTTGGAACCTTGGCAAGGGCAGCAAGCTCTGAAGCAGAGGCAAGAACAAATAGCCTTGAACTGGGATGGAGGCATGTTACTGGGGCTGGTCTTAAACTGGCTAGACTGGTGAGAGAGGAAAGGCCTGTTAGGCAGTCTGGTGAGTAACAGAAACACAGCTTCTCTCGAGTTTGCATCTCCAAGTTGACTGCAAGGTTTAGCAGGAGCTGTTCCCATATATTTGGGTCGTACACAAGGTCTCCCTTGTGTGCGTGTTGTCTGAAGGCAAATAGGTGTTGAGCTCTCCCTGCAGGAATTCCCACAGCCATGGCACTGACATGAAGGATGAACTCTCTGTAATATGTAACCACTTGTTTTTGTATAACCATAGAATTGTAATTGTATCTGATATTTCCCCTCCCCACCAAGTGTGGGTGGGACAGTGAGTTCAAAAGCTGTACAAACAGTAAGTTTCAGAGGGAGCATCAAATACATAGAGCAAGACTGAATAAGCAGAGGTTTTTGGAGTCCTCCCCCTCGTGAGCATCTTTGGTACTGCCCAGAGAGCTCTCCAAGCTTGGGACTAGAGAGTGACAAGTACTTTCAGAGGAACAGATGTGTGGTGGGGAGAAGGATGACAAGGGAAATGAGGAGACTGAGGCATTTGGAGGTAAAGATACAGCAAGATGGGAAGTAACCTTCTCTCAAGTCCAGGAAACCAGTAAAGAGGAGCTGCATGTTCTGAAGTAAGAGAATCCAAATTAGTCTCTTACTACATCTGGAAAGCAAAGGCAAAACGCTTGTGACAGTCACTTGTTGCTAGTAACAGGATAGTGGGAAGGACAGAAATCTAGACAAGATGGGAAACAGCAAATAACAGGAAGATGAGCATTAAACCCTCAGGGTGACCTGAAAATCAGAGGCTGACAGTGCAGTGGTTGAGTGACACAAATCTTTGCACCCAGGTATATTGAAGTTGATATTACATTGAAAAGGCTGTTGCTGACTCTGTGGATTCAGGATAGCAACAGAAGTGACCAGACAAATGATATATGGAAGTTGGTGGTGAATCTTTTGTCTGAATAAGGACCATGAGCAGAGAATAGAGACCTATGATTAGTGGGTTTTTTTGTTGTTTATTTTCTAGCATATTAGTTGCCTGACCTGAAAACCCTGCCAGTAGCCTATGTATCAGAAGCCTGATTCTGATAACAGTGTTAAATGTGAGAAAGCAGTCAAACCTCTCTGCACATGAACTTGATTCCTCAATGTGAAAGGAGGCAAGTTGGTGCTGAATTTCTGGTGGAGACTGACCCATCTCAGCAAGCATGCTGGCGAGCTGCTCTGGTGTGGGATGCAGTCTAGAGTAAGCCCCTTCCAGCAGCTCATTTATGTGCTGGAAGACACCAGCAGATACCTGCTGGCCATGCGCACATTAACAACCTTGAACACTCTCAAGAGCGACAGCTTTGAAATCACCATGCAGTGCGCAGTCCCTTCGTCTTCCGTCTGGCTGTTCAGCCATGTATTATTGATGGCCTTCCACCCTCCTCTCCCGCCCTGCTCCCACAGAGCTCCTGTGCACTGCTGAGCTGAAGCAGGTGCAGAGGCCAGCGTGGAGCCGGAGCTGCTGATCTCCGGGCTGTCGGGTCTTGTTTCTTTTCATGCATACTTCTAGCACTAATAGGGGCCACTTGATATTGGTACAAAACTGAAGAGGGCTTGCAGAGAATCCTTTTTTTTAAAAAAAACTTCTTTATCCAGTTATTCAGTCATTACTAATTTTTTTTTGAGTGTCTTACTAGTCAGTGAGAAACTCAGAGCTGTGTCTTGCTGAGTTGACTCCAGGTATAAGGATTCTGTCGCCTCACAACCCTGGTTAAATAACAGATTTATGCAGTCTTGTGGTTCCTGCCTTTGTGCTTCAAACAGCTAGTGTTGTGAGACATGTTAGATGGAGGATAAGTGTCTAATTCCTGTTTATTTTTCACCAGTGTTGCTTTTATTTGGCTTTTTAAATGTAGTTGTTAGCATTCAGTACCAGATCCTGCTCACTCACTTTGACTTATGGTAAAGTAAGTAGTGAAAAAAATCTGTCAACACTACTTATTTCAGAGGATTTCTTTACTTTCTTAGTTAGTCACATTTACATAGAACATAAAATATCACTTTTAAAGGAATGCTCTGTATTAAAAATTGTGAAGAGAAGTAGTTCACTGTACACCCATTGCATTTAGTCTTCGTTGTGAAAACGTGAATAGACCCAGCATTCAACTGTGGTTGAGTAAAAGCAAATTTCAGTTGTCCCATGCTCATTCATATTTGAAGTTTGATTTTTTTACAGTGTATGTGTGCATACATGCATATATTTCCCATTAGCCAAGCATGCTCACATGGGTGAGAATTATGTGCATCTGTCCTTAGAGAAGTGTTTTACTTCAAATAAGTATTCTTAGCTTAATTCAAGTTGCAGGGTTCATGTGTTAATAGAAAGATCCACATTTGGTCTTTCCATCTTAACAAAAAAAAATGACATCATATCAGAGCAAGAAACTGCTCAATTTGTAGAGAACAAGTGGCAAGAAAGGAGAGTAACTGAACTGCTCTGAAGAGGTACTGAAGCTTACTGAAAAGCTCATTACTCAAACTACCTGAAAAATGTAATAAAGTTTCGGCTTCAGGAGCTGGTCAAAATGAAAAATGTTCATCAAAGCTAGGTTGTAGCTTAAACGTCTTTATCTGCTCTCTGCTAGCAGGTTAAGAACCAAAGTCCCCCAGAAGTCTATAATTAGGATGTTTAGCCGTGAAACATCTATTTATGGTGTTCAGTTAATTAAAGGGACAGACACTAAAACTAGTTTTTGCTTGTTTATTTCTGCTAGTGTCCTCTGCTAATAGACAGAGACTAATACCATCATAAGCTTCACTCACCCAGTAAGCAGAGTGTACAGCCGCACTGAGCTCTGAGCCCAGCCATTTTTTTTTTCTGCTGCCCAATGTTGGACACAGGCAGCCCAAGTCACTTCTCTTTCCCTGTGACTGATGGTCGAGTGGCTGCACCTTTGGTTCTGCAGGAGCGTTTTCTCTACCTACCGCTTCCTGTCACAGCACCATCTTCAACCTCAGAGCTGCAATCCAGGAGGGAGCATTTATCCCCTGCAGCACTGGTGTGAGCTACCACATTTGGCTTTCAGTTTGAAAGGACTTATGGTTACTGTGCTCCTCTCCTTCCCCAGGAAGGGTTTCAGATAGAAGGATCCTGAACTGCTTATCTAGTTTTCATGTGTGGAAAAATGAATGAGAGTGAGATGTGGCACCGTATTTCAATGCAAACAGCACTTATCCCTTTAGAGTTGCACGTCCTCAAGTCTTTGGACAACTGCACAAATGAAGGAGGGAAGCAGTGGGGGCTTAGGGCAGAATCTGGAAGTGGGATAGAAGATCAAGCCAAGATGGATAAAGGGTACAACAGGTTGCTGAGGAGGGAGGAACATGAAGGAAAAAATACTCTGGAGTAAGTTTTTTGCGTTCTTTTGTTGTTAGGTTTTTTTCTCGCTGTGTGAGTTGGGAAAAAAAAGTTAAGAAAACCCAACCTACTGCTGCAGAACTACATCGTTTTATTATAGGGTAGAATTTGTGGTTAAAAATACATTATTCTTAGTGAGACAAGGAAGCACTAAATAAATTTCTTTTTGCAAGGTTTGTTCTTATCAACAAGAATCATTGTCGTACTTTTGTTTCTGTTCTTTTTTTGATCAACCTGTAGCTATATTGCTACAGAAAGTTAGTGCACTGAAACATGAGTTGCTGGAAAGCATGTTGGATAGCTTTTAATTCTGTTTTAGAGCTAGTTTTGTTGCTTTGTAGTTGGACAGAGAAAAAACTTGGGAGATAACACCTTAGAAAAAGGAAGTTATAGAACAGGGAGACTTTGAATCTGCCTCAATAGTGAATAAATCAACACTTCAGTGACCCTATCTGGTAGGAAGATGATTTTATAGCGAAGTGAGACCCCTTATACTCTTTTGTTAACGATTTACCATGAAATAGTAGTGTCAGAGTTGGCACTAATAAGATTTAACAGCATAGGGGTACAAGTCAGGCATGCTAACTTGTAACTCCTTTGTATCTAAAAGTCAAAGTCATATTTCTGAGGATCCTAAGTTTATAAAAGCTGGAATGGAAGAGCAATTTAAGCATCATAAAACAGTGATCCCACTGTATTTAGAAAACCATAAAATGTATTTCCCATCTCTGTGTAGAATTACTTTCATTCCTTCATGGAATGAGGAAGGTAAACAATTTTAATGTGATCTGTGATTTATATTGTAATTCTGGGTGCTTAAAACTCATGTTATTTATGTGTCATTCTTAGTATGTTACTCTGTTTCAGTAATTAAACCCATGTGAACTACAACCAAATACCGCATCTGTCTCTCAGCTGCCATTCTGCAATTTAAAAAAATCAACCCTTGTAACATAGTTATGTATTTAACAATTCCATCTTTTGGCATCAAGCATTAACATGAAAAATGTAGTGAAAAAGATATTCTGGCTAACTATTCTTGTACAGCTGAGATGTATAGGTGTTTAAATTTTTGTCTTTAGTCAAACAATATTCTACAAGCAAAGTATTGGTGGGTTGGGAAAGTAAGGTAGAGTTGAAGTCAAAACTGTGTTGTAGAACCAGTTGTTCCTGCATAATAAAATTTAGTGTATTTATGGTGTTATTACCTGTGCTAGATGTTTTCCTTCCACATCATAAAAACAGAGCTAATTGAACACAAAATCTATGAGAAAAAAATATGTCTGATGCAAAAGGATTATTTACTCTTTATATTTTGGAGCTAATGCTTTATGCATTTGAAAGGAAGAAAATCCACCTGTGTATAGATACAGTTATCATATGACAGTGATAAAAAGGTTAAGAGTAGCTGTTTCATATTCTGGAGGCAGCTCACTCTCCCTCATTTGACATGTTCACATGTCAGAACAGCCACCAAGCTGTAGCCACAGGATGCAGTGTCTGCTCTTTTTGTTCTGTCCTGTCCTTTCTCAGTGAGTAAAACAGCAAGTTGGCATTACAGGGCTGGAGATGGCCTTTTGTGTTGTCTGCTGGCAGGAGAGGCAGGCGAGAGTGCCTTGAGTTCTGGCTGGGCAATTCTGTGTTGTGAGCTGTGTCTTCAGTTGTCTCCTACACAGTCCCCCTGGAGAGAAGATAGCAATAAAGTACCAAAAGTAAGCAATACCTTTCTTTGTAGAGTTTCTGACTTTCAGTCCACAGGTAGTTCTTCCCCGTCCTCCCCTCGAACTAGGAAAAATACTGGTTAGGTGTCAAGAGGTAAAAGTCTTTAAGATGAGTGCCTCTGGCAGGGTTTGTTTTTAGCCGTTTCTGCTCAAGAAAAGTGCACGAGTGTTCTGCAGAGCTGGGACACCTATGATTCCCTTTGGAAAATTCTCGACAAGTATTGTAAAATAGGGGGTTAAGACAGCAGAGCCCTGTTTGTGCATTAGCTGCATTAAATGCCAGAGTTGAATCCAACAGCAGTTTGATGCTGAGATTTGAAAACAAAGCTGACGTGGCATCATTTTTATTAACTGCCACATGTTTACTGCAATGTTTTCTTTGATATATTATTAACAGGAATTTGGAAGGAAAACTTTGGGAGTGGGGAGGTGGGATTTATATCTCTTTTTGTATGAAGAAGGAAAATTATACTTTTTCTAAGGTGTCATAAATTTTTTTGTCTTTGGCAATATCATTACTAAAAAGTTCAGAGCTAACAGCAATGGAACCACTGAATAAATCATAAAATTGGTGCTGAAGTAAATAACTTCATCCGTGATGAGGACTGTAATTGAGTTGTGGCAGAACTCATAACTACTGTTTGATTTGCGACATTTGCTTTGCCAAAGGGAAAGCACCAGTCAATCTTGGTATAATAAATGCTAGTTTTAGTGCATGAAAATGTTAACAAATCCAGTGCTGATGATCATGTTACAAGAATCATGTGCATTTTTAATTCATGCATTCTACTAAGCAATCTGTGAGGTTTGGGTTTTTCATTCTAGCAATAGCTGCTATCAAAGTCAAGGACCAAAGCACTCGAGTGGCTCGGTTAAAGAACCTCTGTGAGTCCTATGTTATGCAAACTTTCCTATCAGCATAATTTAGCATATTTGAATAAATGAATTGCCAAATTAAGATAACCTTTGTCAGGCGGTATCCAATCTGTTTTGATTAATGCTCAGATTCTAAATTTTATCTAATATTTTTCATTTTACTGCTGCTCACTAACACATCAGAGAGTGAAGTAGACTACTTGAAAAATGTTTCTTCAATAAATGATAACTGCCCAAAGGTTATCACCTCACTGAGAAAATTGCATCTGTGCTTTGCAGAGTGTTTAGCCATGGTGTGGGTGGACAGCCCTGCCTGTCACTGCTTTTTGTGGGGAACTCCTTTGCCAAGTTAGTACAGAAAGTCTCACAGTGCTAAACACTTCAACATTGTCTCTTTGTGGGCTTAAACAAGGTGTTCAGTTTCCAGCATGGGTAACGTTGTATATATTTGTGGCCATAAACCAATCCTTTTTTTTTTTTTTGATAAATGTATTTAAAAGGTTTTAAAAAGCAATATGAAGAAAATACATGGGTTTAGAGGTATCAAAAAAAATGAAATCTACATTCTTTCACTCTCCGATGAACAAATCTTCACAGAGCTTCTATTTTCCCTCTGTTCTGAAATTAAAAAAAAAAATTACATTTTCTTTTGTAGTGGTATCTTTTCATCTTGGGTAGTGGAAACTTTGGTGGGTTTTTCTGTGTCCTTGCCTATCTTGTTTTAAGTGGTTTTTTTTTTTTTTTAGTGTATAAAAACAATACTAGAAATTGCAAAGTGACACTATCACAAGGAGAGGAAGAGAAACCAAATACAACCTTTTAATGTTGGCGAATAGGGTTTCTTGTCTTTCCTGTAATTTATAAACTTCTCTGCTTTGCACCTTCAACAGCATTTGGGGGCAAGAGGGATGTAGCTAATCTTTATTGTGGTAGGGCACTTTGCAGTGCAAAGAATTAAATGATGCATGAAATGACCTGTCACACTCTATTATGTGTCACAGTATTACATACACAGAGGAATGCTTAAAAAAAAGGTAGGAAAAAAATTCCTGAAGCCCCACTTTGTTGTTGTTTTGAAGAAAAACATTTGGTTTGTGAGCATGTATATATATTTCTGCGTAATTTATTTTAGCTAAGCCACAGAAGCCCGTCAACTACCAAAATAGAAAGAAGAGATATGCTGGATAGTTTCCCTCATCAATTCATTAGGAAAGGTAATGGTGGAGAATTGGTGCCAGTGCTACAACTTCCCTGCAGGGAACAAGAAACCCCAACTTTTGCATCTCATGCCAGAAATAGTTTATGAACTACTTCCTAAATGGCTCCAAGTATCTTCACTACTGTGGGAGAAGTTAGGAACATCCTTATGAAGCTTTGCAAAAAGAATAGAAAATGATGGTACACTGCGTTTCTTATTAAATAATAATATTCTCAAGTTTGTCCTACGTAGTTTCATCTTATTTTACTGGCAGTTGATAGTGCTTTGATGAAGCTCAGATTGAATCAAGAAGTCCACAGTGTAGAAGTCTTGTCTGATTATTCATATGTCTTCCTTTTCACTACAAATACCTTTCTGCCCTTTCACAAGGATATGGACACAAATCTTCCCTCAGATGTGGGGCCTAAATCAAAGTGCAAATTCAGATCTTACCATTTTAAGCAGAAAATAGTCACTTTAAATTGGACTGGGTTTCTTTGTTTTCTTCCCCTGTATGCAGAATAAGTTCAGGAATACAGCAGATAATTTTTCCCCCTTTCAACTGCAGAGTTCTCTCCCTGTTAAAGATTAGTTAGTGGAGAAGAAAATCTATTTTGCTTTTAAAAAGTGAGACCCAGAGAACAGCACAGCCCTCCCTGAGTGTTTGAGGTGATACGATGACATTCCCTGCTCGTCGTTACTCAGATTTTTAAAGACAGCAGTAGCAATGCCAAAAATCCTGATTGAGCATCCATCAACTGCATCCCAACTTCTTATCTGCTTAATATTTATGCCTCTGTATTTCATTTCAATAAATAATATATTTAATTAAACACTTCAGATCAGTTAGGTAACTGTTGCTGCATTTTGTAACAAAGGGGGAAAACACTCATGCGGAATAACTTGTCTTTCTACCTCTGTTCAGCGTTGTTTAAAGTAATTTTTGCCAGGCCCAGGGATGGCTTTTGCCACCCTGTTGCATTGAAAGGCTCACTGTCACATGCCAGTGGTGCTGGGAAGAAGGTGGCTGGAAAGTCCCTTCCTCCCCTGCCTTGCATTGAAGCAGTCGGGCTGGGAGGTGGGCAGCTCTGTGATTCCAGCTCCTGAGAAGGATGATGTGCCTTGAGAATATTGTCTGATTCCCAGCTTTGGAAGGTGTGAATGTGAGTTCACGTGGCATTGTGGATTTGGTTTGAAGTGATTTGGGTGCAGTCCTAACCAGCTCTTCACTTTATCAAGATTTGGGAAGCTGCAAGTTCCTGCATGGTAACAGGTTAGTGACACACCATTTTCTGGCATTTTTCTGTCTGGAAGTGCCTTATACTTGATGCTCCAGAGGAAAGTGAACTTCCTCTTCAAGGACTGTGTTTATAAATCTTCGGTTCAGCATCACACGGGGAGAGAGGTGCTGCTTTCTCATGCCAGGTCAGGCACAGACCACAGTGTAATACTAAGATTCTTATGTGCTGCTTCTAAACTGGGTTGAAAAACTGTTCTTGAATAATGTTACAAATTGGAGACTCAACCCAACGTTGCTGGAAGATTTAAGATTTCAGGAGCTTTCTCAATTGTTTTAGGATAAAAAACCCAGAAGTTTCAGCATAGTTTTGTCCTGCTTGAGAATGGTTAGTTGATGGCCAGAACTCAAAGTGAAATTCAGGGTGTGGGAGCTAACCCCCAAAAGAAGCACTAGCAAAATCAAAGCTGTTGAACTAAACCCATTCACTTCTGGAATTTGCCAATTCGAGTGGTTTGTGCAAGGTTATTTTAGATGGCAGCAGGGTCACTGATTTGCTTCTGAGCGTTCCTGAGGTTCGGTTAATGGCCCTGTGCCCTGCCTGCAGCGGGACCAAAGGGGCCCGAATGTTTGTGTGTTCATGGGACCAGGTGTGCGAGGGAGCTCTGCCGGGTCATGTACAGCGTTCAGCCCTTCGGCAGTAGTCCCCACGTGGGCTGTGGTAGCACGTCTGCTCCGCTCCTCATTCGTCACCGTGTGAGCAGCCTGGAGACCTGCACAGTTTTACATTCAGTGCAGTGATGCAACAGAAGAGAAAATCTCTGCTGTTTCCATGGCAACTTGTGCGTCGGACCCTGGATGGAGTGAGGCAGCAGGATGCTGTCAGTCCCTGCAGTCAGTGACTTCAGTAAACCACATCAAAGGAAAGTGTCTACTCCTATGCTCCCCCAAACATCTCTTGTTATTAGTATATGGGGACTATGGTGATTATATTACCAGAAGTGCAGCTCTAGATTTCCTGTTACAACTTTACTTCTTCGTATTTCAACCCATGCTGCTGCTTTGTTTTGGTTCAGTCTTCTTTCCACAGATAGTCATTGCAGAGCACTTCAGGACTATCCATTCAAATCTTGCTGAGGATGGCATGGTCAGATGCAGTTAGTCCTAGGTGACTGGTGACCTGTGAAAAATCATCTGGGAGGCTTCATTCAGTCACTAGCTGGCAGATACCAGCATCCCAAATGGTGCCAGCACCAGTGCCTTCCCTTAGCAGCACTTTTAAAAGAACACAGGGACTAACTTCTTCCTTCTTTCCCCCCAAAGTAGTGGTTCCTTCAATTCAGATCACACACTGAGAAACAGTGTGTAGATCATTCCATCCTACAGGCTGCCTGGCTGAAATGATCTTTGAATTTATGTGTTTTTCTGTGCATAGATTTGCATAGTTCATAAGTTACACAAAAGCCACATCTAGTCAATAAATACTGTGTGGCAGAGGTGGCATTTTTTTTTTACAAAAGTGTGACTTTCTTCACACCTCTGTCCTAATTCTGTGGCCACTTGGTTTCCATTGGAGTTTTATTTAAAATTCATATTGTCTTTTCATTGGATATTTATGATACTTTCTTACAATTTTAAAAAGCTTAACACTTCTGCTTACGGAACAAAGTAAATATTTGGTCTGTTTTGGAGCTAGCCTTAGAAGGTTTCTAATTAGAGCAGTTGTTCTTTAAATGGTGTAAGATCTCTCAAGCTGATTATATGCATATATGTGGCATCTTTGCCATAAATGTAGAAAGCATGTGGGAGAAATGCACCACTGTTCACAAGACACTTCTGTTATGATGTGTAGTGGAACAGAGTCCCAAGCATTTGCTGCTGTAATTACAGGAGCACAATCAATAAGCAAGAGTTTACTTTTTATTTTTACACAGCTTTCTAACATGCCAAAATAGCTCTCTCTTTTAAGCAATTATAGCTCATGTAGAATTTGAGCTCATCAGGACTTGTCTGTCAAAATGTTTTTAATGAAAAATTGAGTTTGCATAACACTGACACATTGATGCCTTTTGCTTCTCACTGTTGACATTGATGGGCTAAAAAGCTCGATTTTTTGGGGAGGGAGAAAATTGCATTAGTTCAGCTCGTTTGGAGAATCTCTGTTTGCTGAATTAATTTGCTATGCTTTGTTTTTCTGCTGAATATTAAACCCTGTTTTCCAACTGTGCATATAGTGCCTGAGGGGAGTAGCTCCAGCTCTCATTTTCCATGACTACATTTTCTTGTAACGCAGCCCAGGCCTGAGCTGGGGGTGCCGTGCAGAGCTGACACTGTAGGCTGTGTTAGGGGAGGCACGGTCTGATCAAAAAACTGCTGCCTGGTGCTTTCCAGACTCTGGTGTTGCACCTCGGCAGCTCAGTGTCACAGTTTTTCCCTAAGGATTGTTTTGTATAATCCAATTGATGTGGTGAAAGCTGTCCCTCCATGTGATTACTTGTGAGTAGATGCTCACTTTTGTGAAGCTCTAGCTGGATTAGCAGCGGCGTACAATTAATCACGACAAATGCCTTGGTGGTTGTTCTTCGCTGGTACCGTCCTATTAACAGTAGAGAGATATAAATGCTCAAGCATGTTACCAGTTCCAAGGTAACATTATTAACTCTGTTTCACCATCCCAATAAACATCTGAAGATCACAGTTGTTTTCTTGCCTCCTTGAAACACACTCACAACTGAGGGAGCTATGTGGTATACTCTGCCTATATGTGAAATAAGCTCTGAAATTTTAAAAAGAAGCAGAGAGGTCTCCAGCAGGAAGAGCACAAGTTCCAGCGGTGGCCTGACTTCAGCCGTCACTGGATGTTGGTCAGGTGGGGAGCAGCCAAACGGCCCTGCCAGCTGAGGCATCCGTGCTCTGCTGCCATTTGGTTTTGCTGGGATTGTGAAAGGCTGTCAGAGATGGGGAATATGTCTTTTGTAGCTGTGTGGCATCTGCTATCTGAGACGTTCCTACTCCCTCTTAGGCATCTTTGAATTAAATCTCAGCACCCCTGTGTAGTTTGGTATTATCTCTGTTACCCAGGAGAGGAGACTTGAATCAGCAGACGATGCTGATTGCTGAAGGCCACACCACAATTCTCTGGCAGTGCTGCTCTGCCACTTTCCATCATTGCCTCAGAGGCAAGGTTGTCCTTTCTCCCTTGAGGGTGCCAAAGGGAGATGTATAGCCCTTATTTTTCAGCCTTTTCTTCTTGTTTTTTGAGCAGAGTGAAATTGTCTGGACCAGTGAAGCAAGCTGGCTTCAGGCATCTTGTCAAATTAACTTTCCTTGTCTGTGCATGTGTGGGCTGGGTGGCAGGAGTCAGCAGGTGCAGAATGCACTGGCGCACTGATAGTGTCAGAGGCACTTATGGGAGTAAGACTTGGCACTGTGAGAAAGTGTCTCTTGTAAACTTGTACTTCAGTGGAAAGATCAAATGTGCTTGCAATTGTTGCCATCATGCTAGCTGATAACAGCCTGATCCTTTGCTCCATGTACCATCCAGCTCCCCCCATACGCACGAGAGCTGTCGTTGGCCAGGTCAGAGAGGATGCTTGCAACTGCACAGTGCTCTCTCTAACCCTATACATTTAATGTTGGCACTGATGAGTGATGCTTGGAGACTCTCCAGCCACAGGTTAGCTGGTGACAGGAGGCCCCAAGGGTAGGGTAGCTGCTGTGAATAATCAGACAGGCACCTGGTGCATCCTGAAATATTCACAAATAGGCAGCAGGAGCTTTCCTGCAGGGTCCAAGGGAATATGTACCTCTAACTCAGATGCTAGAATTTGAAAAGGGCACTGCTTTCCTCACTAACTCACAAAGTAAACTGGCAAAATGGGACTGTGAGGGCCTCTGACATCATTATGTGGTCATCACTCAGTCTCAGTTGAACATGTTCAGCCAGGGAGCTCCATTAGCTGCTGGTGGTGTCCGGGTGTGGGGCTGTGGGAGGTGGGAACTGGCAGCTTTTCTTTTCCATGTGTAACTTGCCCTTCTCTCAGCGTATCACCTTCAAGGTCAACCTTGACCAGGGCTCAGTGAGGCTGTGTATGCTAACTTGAAGCAGAAGGGGTGCCTTCTTTACCTTGGTGCTGGGAGAAGGAAAAGCAACTGCAAAGTAGAGAGTCATTTTCCCTCTTGTAATGGGGTGTTGGGTGACACTGACCCAAAGTTGCCAGGCTGTGGTTGTTACCTATGTTGTTGTATTGCGTCACTTAGTTATTCTAATGCATCAACAAATGTAATCTTTTGTTCTCTCCTGCCTCAGAAAAAGGACTTCTCATCTTCCAGTGATAGACATCTTGGCTCTGACAGAAATTCAAGGTCTTCTACTTTGTGCCTTCAGCCTCCTTAGGCCAGCAAAAGTGCTGATAGTGGAAAAGAAGGTCTAATGAATACTAGCAATACATGCATTAAATTCCCAGCATGCTATACATGCATTAAATTCCCATATTCTGTGTAACAGAATATGCTGGTAACCTCTCATAAACTACCTGCAGTAGTTTGTCTCCACTTATGTATTCCTGAAGCCAGAAGCCCTTTTCAATGCATTGAGAGTGGGATAATGAGGAATAAAAACATTCTGGACAAATGTGAGGAGCAGAGTTGTCAGCAACCAGTCAAGAGGAAAAGCAGATCTAGTTTGTTAGGCATACATTACAGTGTGTAGCTAACAGTGACAGCAGATACATGAATTCCTCTGGCTTTCTTGTGGAGATACTGACCCAGAATCCACTTGGAGGGAAGAATAACAATTCCCTTTACAAAATCAGACTAGATTGAAATAGCAGTGACCCCCATCATAAAAAAAAAACCAAAAAGCATTGCCCATTCTTACCATGACTTTTGTTGGGCAGAAGTTAGTTCACTGAAGCTTGCTCATTTAGGAGAGATAAATGAAGAATTCTTTGTTGCACTTGTTTCTGCCTCCTAGCCTGATGAAATGAGCTGTCCAAGGACTCTCATTCCCTGTCTGCCAGAGAGGGAAGCCTAAGGGGTATTTAATGACATGTAGAAGCTGAAGAGAGAATCATTAGCACTCGAGTGTCTAGGTAACTCTCTTAAAAGTTAAGATTAAAAGCTTTGATGAAAGTGACCTTCACACTTCATGTTCCCTCTTTGCTTTCCTCCACGCTTGAAGCTCTAATGATCACTTTTTTTCTGCTTTGTCACTGTATTGCTTGTTTTGTGAAACATTTCCGTAGCTCAGCAGGAATTTGGATCCAGGGTGGTAATACCTGCAAGTGTTGGGTGGGTGCAAAACAAAGGATCTACAAAGGGTCAAATCTTCTCTTTGTAGCGAACGGAACAAAAACTGGATGCAGGTTTTTAATATTTTAATTAAACCTTGATTATAACTTTAAGAAAGGATTAAATGATCATCAAGTGTTTGAGTATGCCATGCTGTCCTCTTCAAGCAGTGCAGAAATTTGCTGGAGAGCACAAGAAAAGGGTGTTGGGAATGGAAAGAGTATGTACAACTAGGGTCTTGTAATCCTGTGGGCTCTTGGGCAGCAGACTAAAAATTCTGGGCATGCTGTAGGAGGATGACATGTGTAATCACGTCTGGATCAGATGAGAGGACAGGAAAGAATGGAGGTGTGGCATTTGAGTAGAAAGGAAAGGAGAAAAGAAACATCCAACAACTAGAAATAAGGAAAGCAGTAAGTGCCAATAGTGTAGTCAGGCTAGGAGGCAAGAGTAAGAAGGAGCCTTTTGGGAAGGATTTATCTCTAGCATAGCTTTGTTTATTTTTTATTTAAAAATGCAGTAGGTATTTGTAGCTGAACCAAATTAATGGCCCCATTTGAGACACCAGTGCCTGCGTGATTGCTTGAAATGGGGAATAGTTTACGTAAAAACAATATATCTTTCTTTTAAGCTAATTAAAGTTTTATTTTGCTTGAAATGGAACTTGGAGTGTTAATGACATAAATCATGCTGGTGTTCCTCTAGCTTATAGTGAGCAAAGGAGTAAAAAGTTTATTTTCCTGCATTGAAGTAATTATTTTAGCTCATTTTTCACTCTGAACTTTTCATTCAAATAGAAAAAGAGAAAACAACAGTTCTACCAAACATTATTCTTGTGATTCTTGAAGCCCCTAAGTGTTCCTGGAGACATGGGGTACTCATAACACATTTCAAAGTAGTTTCCTCCTAATATGCATGGAAAAATCTTTCTCTGATGTCAGCTGCAAGTACATACAGATGAAGACACGTAAGTAGTTGGTAACACAGAGGGTTTTTCATTGCCTTGTGGAAGCAGTTCCTAGTCTGGCTGACCATCTTGGATGAAGTCTAAGACTCAGAATGGTGTCAGGCTCTTTTCGGTGGTGCCAGGCAATAGGGTAAGAGGCAATAGGCAGAAACTGATGCATAGGAAGTTCCACCTGAACATGAGGAAAAGCTTTTTTACTGTGTGGGTGACTGAGCACTGGAACAGATTGCCCAGAGAGGCTGTCCTGTCTCCCTCACCAGAGATACTCCAGAACCATCTAAATGCGATCCTGTGCCATGTGCTCTAGGATGACCCTGGTTGAGCAGGGAGGTTGGACCAGGTCACCCACTGTGGTCCCCTTCAGCGTGACCCATTCTGAGATTTTGTGACTCTTGGTCCACCCTTCACAGGTGACTGAGCTGCCCTGTCGCCCGATAGGCCTGATGTTGGAGCACTGTAGCCTTGTAGGTCTGGGTTGATAACAACTTTGATAACAAGTGATGCTGTCAGGCTCCTCTCAACAAAATGAAATGCTTTTTGTCCACTCTTTAGTGGAGCAGTTACCCCTCCAGGTATCAGAGATGAGCAGTTACTTCTCCAGATATCCTCAGACTGGGAAAAAGCCCAATGCTTTGATCAGCAAACAACTTTGTGTGAGGCTCTGGCAAAGGAGAAAAGGGGTATTAATTTTCATAGTGATTTGGTGGAGGGAAAGTATCATTATTTTATCACAGATTAACTGTGTAAGTACCCAAAGCTCAGGTAATATATTGAATATGTCGGGATATTTTCATCTTTGTGACTTCATTCCCACTGAGAATTTGTTCAGGACGTGTTAAATTAAAAGTAATATATAAACAAAGTGTGAACAGTTCAGTTAAGTGGTAACCTGAGGTTAAAAACACAGCGATCAAATTCAGTGCCTGAAGTTGGCAGGGAGATTGTCTTATCACCTCAGGAAGACTTGAAATTAAACTTGTTTTGAAATGTAGGTGTTAAATCTGTGAAGAAAACTCACTTGCGTATGTAAATGAAGTGGCTTCCCAGAGATGAAGAGAGCACGTTGAGCTCTTAGGCTGCCTTTAGGAGAGAGAGGGGCTGTGCTCCCATGGTGTAACCTCTCTGCTGTGGTTCTGTTTTGTAGCATCTGTGAGGAGAAAATCTTTAGGTAAAATCAGAGCTGTGCTCTGTCTGGCTGCCCTCGGCCACCTGTCAACAACAGCGGGTGGGGCTGTACTGTTGACTGCTTGAGCTAACAGAGACAACAGCTTTGGGTTTATTTTTGTTGGGCTTCTGAGACCTTATTAACTTGAAGAGAGCTTTTGGAGATACTGAATTTCTGCACTGTGTTTATGTTCAGCTTTTTGTTCTCCCTGGCGTTGCCTTCGAGTAAATGCATGGGGAGTAGCCTTAAAAGAAGCAAAAATCCCTTCCCGTTTCAGAGTAAGCAGGAGCAGGATTTAGCTCATTCCCCCAGTAACTGGATCCTCTGATTGCCATGGCTTTGGAAGATGATCATGTTTTTCTCTGTATGTGATGGATTATGTGTGTGCCTGTGAACTAAAAGGTAGCTTGGCTGTGAAAATCCAACAAGTTTTCCTCTACAATCATTTTACTTTTGGTTATTTACTTTGTGTGCTGACCACGGGCATGTACCATCCTAGCAAACAAAACGAGGCAGGGGAAATCCTCCTGCAGCTGTTCCATCTTCCAATCTTCTCAAGCCATAAGCAGTTGGTGACTGTCTGGGACCCTTTGGAAAGTGAAAGCTCTCCCAAGGTTACAGTACTGAGGATTCAAACAGATGTGGGAGCAGAAGGGAAAGTGGACTGGATGTGAACCTCCTTAAACTGGTTGAAGTGCAACCCAGTTCATCTGTGGAGTGAACAGCACCTTTCTATCACCACTGGTCAGCAAAAAAAGCACAGTCACAGTCGAATTGTCAGTATCCGACCGCTGCCTTAAAGTTAGTCTATGTTGTCTCATGGTTTCTAATCTCAGGGTTGGAATTTGGGCAGGTAGCTGTGTCTCTACCTGTGTTTGTGCAGTAATACACAATGGTATATTCGAAGCCCATTCGACCAGCAGGGCTCCAAAGCACTCATGGTATGTAAGTGTCAAAGTCACCATTTTGCATAAACCACAAAGTCTTTCCTTTCTTTTGACAGATCGAAGACATCGTTACAAGAATGCAGGATGACAAAACAGGTGGAGTCCCCATCCGCACTGTCAAGAGCTTTCTGTCCAAAATCCCCAGTGTCGTCACCGGTAAGAGCCCCAGCTGGCAGAGAAGAATGTGAGCTGGTACTTGCTAGCTCTAAACAAACACACTAAAGCCACAAAAAAGAAGGAATGGGAGGAAAAAATGCCCCCCTCTGCTTAATTTTTCTATATGTCATTCTGTTACAGGCTGAAGTATTGAACACAGATTCCTTAGTTCTGTTTTAGTAAACAAGCATTTCTATTTCTTTGGGGTGAGTTATTAAAAAATGTTATGTAGTTTTTGCAGCTATCAGAGTATCACCAGTCAGAGTCATTCCCTGTGACAGAGGTAGGACAATCTTAGAGAAGAGGTCAGGAAAGAAAGTTGAAATTGTTTCCTCACTCATACCCAGATACTCTTACTGGACTTTGATCACAGGTAGAGGAATATAAAATACGTTTTATGCATGTGTGCTGCTTTGATAAAGCTCTGTGTATGAAAGTGTGGATGGTGCAGAAATGGGGAGTCAGAGTACGAAATCTTCCTCCATGTATTTCCAGACAGAGTATCTTCCAGTACAATGAAGATCTGTGCCATTGATAGGTGATGAGTTTATTCAGGGTGATGTAAATGGTATGGAGGCTTCGTACTTGGGTTTCTGGTACCTGTTTTCACTGACTCAATAGTAGTATTGACTACAGTGTGACAAAACTACTATTCCCCTCTCTCCACCAGAAAGCTGTTGTCCAGTGTGAGATATCCAGCTACTCCTGAGATTTACGATGTTGTGTATCTTTGTAAAGCAAATACAGTTTTCTCTGTTTTGCAGAGTCTCTTTCCAAATCAGATCAGATACATACACTGAGTCTGTTTAGAGAAGTTTCCCCTCCTGTTCTGAAAAATGAAGGGCATCATTCTCTGTGACTGTGAGTTCGCTGCAGTAAAATTCAAATGGTCACTGAAGATGCAAAAGTTGCATTATTCCATATAGACAGCACCATAAACTGAGAGAAGATGGGCAATTCAAAGGGACCTTTCTTGCTCTTGGGATTTTTATCCTTTTGTAAAGTAATGGGGAAATACCTCTTGTCGACAGGGATGATGCCAAGCTATTGCAGAGGAGTGTATGTGCGGTGAAGCACTTAAAAATGTTTTTACTGTAAAAATGGTTGGATTGAACAGAGTCTGAAGTTGTTTTGATTAATTTGGGGGTGTGTTTTGATTTCCTTGTATGTCCAACTTAAGCTACAGGAATGGAATACAAATCTACATGGTTCTTGGGGATAATCAGGGAATATGGAAATTGGAATGAAGTTTATACTTAAATGCATCTCAGTGTTAATTTCTTTTTGTTGAGCAGCAGGCTCTTCTGCTTGAAATAGATTTCAGGGTGGTGACTCTGTAACTGGCAGTTGCACAGTTAGGGTTTTACAGTGGAAAAGAAACATGACTCTAAAAGGAGATGTGAAAATTGCATTACTAAATTCCAGGTTATGGCTGCATCAAGTATGAGCTAAGTGTTCTTGAAGGTTCCTGGGGAAAATAACCATTTATCTGATTTGAAAACCCATTCCATAAGCTTAAGTCTGCAATACACAGACTCGATGTCTTAAGATTGACTCAGCTAAAAGAGGTTTCTGATATTCCAGTTAAAATTCATAGCATTATAAAGGTAATTGATCTAATCACCAAGCCACCACGTGTTACTCAAAAGGAAACAGGAGACCTCACAGCATTTTTAAACCATGGTTAGCAGCTCTCTGGCGTGATGGAAACTGCTCCCTTGCACTCAGTTCTGGAACAGCAGTTGCAATTGCATCGTCTTGAAATGGCTAGTTTTCACAACACAGAGAATTGTGAAAAGATGAAGACAAAATAAGAACAAAACCTCTCTCCAAAGCCCATAGAAATTCTCAGATTTGGAGGGGAACAAGCTCAGTACCTTCCCTTCAGGTGATTTGAAGGCAGCTCCCTTGTGACACATGGACAGTTCATGAAGCCTCTGAGTTTGAAAAGTATGGGAAAATAAAAGCCCAGTGAAGAGCCCAAAGCTTTTGCCATTTGTTATATCTCCTTTCAGATGCATAGAGGTGCCCATTTGTAGACCAAAACCAAAAGAAATGTATATATGTTATCAATGACTGTGATGGATTGGTGAAGAGGCAGGAGCACCTACTTTTGTATGGAAGCTGAGGACACTGGGTTTGTTCAGTCTGGGGAAGGAAAAGCTGAAGGGAATGAGAGAAGACAGGGTCAGATCCTTTCTCAGGAGTGCACTGTGAAAGTACCAAAGACAATGTACATAAGTTGCAGGGAAAGAAATCCCGACTAGATTTAGATATAGGAAGAAAGTTGTTTATGGTCAGAGCAGCTGAGCATGGGCCCAGTGTCCTGGAGAAGCTGTGGAACCAGTGGTTTGCAGCTCTTCAGAAACCCCTGGGCCCAGCTGAACTGAGCAGTCTGACCTAACTGTGCATTTGGCCTTCCTTTGTGTGGAGGTTGGACTAGGCAACATTCAGAGGATCCTTCACCTGAATTACTCTTATGGTTGGAAGATACTCAGTTAGATACTCAGTTTTAGTGCTTGTCTAATTCCACACAATGTCATGAACACAGGAGAAGAACTTGTATTTTAAAAAACTTTGTACCTCCTCTTGGGAAGAGCTCAATTCTAGACCATGGCATTCTCAGACACTTTATTTCTACCTGAAAAATGGAACAGCAATGCTGAGATGTGATTTACTTGGCAGGCTTACAGTGACTGTGATTAACAGGGATTTATTTTTGCTTGACACTTCTATTGTAATTGCTTCTCACAGGAGAAATATAAAATCTTAAAGGAAAAGAAATATTACAGGAGGGCCTTGGTGCTCCAAACAGGCAGCTCTGTTTGTAGTACAGCGAAGTGGGTGTTTGATTTAAAGTTTGAATACCAGGGAAAGAACTGCTCGTCTCTGTTTTGCTTTCATCTGTCCTGATGCCTTAGGTGTGAATGAGGTATTGGGTAACACAAGGAGAAGGAGCCTCAGGGAGTTACCAATAATGGTCTTTTCTTGACAACAGAAGTCTGGGGAAAAGGATGAAAAAACTTTTTTTTTGAATGTACGATGAGTCTGTGTGGGGTTGCTGTGCCAAAGACACATTTCAATCTGTATTGAAAGTAGACTTGTGTATCCCCTTCCCAGTCTTTTGACTCGAAGTAGGTCAGTCAAAGGAGGACACATCACACCGTTATCTTCTTGGTTAAGTCTTCACTTTTACGGGCAAGCCATAGAGAATGCAAGTAGGATGGGACCAGTCTGTGTGGCACCTGTGTGCATGTGACAGACGTTGTCCAACGTTCAGTTTAGAGTATGGAATGAAAAAATGCCTGAGGGCAGGATTTGAGTAGTGCTGTGATCCGTGCCCAGAATGGGTTGTCAGCCAATGCACATGATGGCAGTTGCTGCAATAAATGGAGTTGCACATTTGTCTTCTAGTGAGAAAAGATTTTCTCGGTAAAGACTTTGTTTCTGTAAATGAATTGTTAATTCTATTTTCCCAGTCATCAGACTCTTGTAGGAACATTTCATGATACTAACCAGCAACAAAACTGGCTTTCTCATCTTCTTTTCTATTTTCATATAATTGCATCTTAAAACTAACCTCATTTTTTGGTAGGAGGACCAAACACATACAAATTTTTCTCCCACTGGTTCAGACTTGGTCTTATACAACATTGCCAAAACAAGTCAGAAAGAAGTCAGTGATGGAACAACTGAGCTTTCCAGTACAAAAAGCCTCCTTCACGCTTCCCAATTTATTCCACATTCCCAAACTCACTACAGATTCTCCTGGGTTTTTTGTACTGTCTGATCCTGTGTACCAGCAACTTTGCTACCATAATCCAAGGGAGACATGCAGTCTAAAATCTTTGCACTATTCTGCCTTCCTCCCAAGAGGTTTTGATACAGCTTAATTCTGATCCATACCGCCTGACTTCAAGCGTAGCTGTCCCCACAGCTCCATTCTGAATCATACCTCCTCCTCCCAGCAGCAGTCCCATGGCCAGTCCCTTGCTCATGCCCTGCTCCTGACCCTCGCCCCAGCACTCCCTTGTCTCCTTGCTGTGCTCCCAGCGCTGCCTCTGTGCTGTGGGTGGCTTGATGGGTTACGCCCTGGCTGTACTGGCTTGGGTTGGGTGCTGCCACACAAGCTTAGTGCACACAGCCCTGCCCGTGCATTTCAATCCTGTCCTGCCATGTCTGTCTTATATAAGCCCTGGACCTCTCTCAGCAGAAAGTGCCAGTTTTACTGAAATGTGCCAGATGGCCTGTCGCTACTTGAGACTCATGAGCTAAACCGAGTTTAAACTGCTGTGTGTCTCTGTCTGAAGAAGCCAGCATGTGTCTTGGCAAGTGCCTATGGAGTTGTCCCAGAGCACATCAGAATGTCACTTACTCAAAGAAAATGCATTTGGCTGGAGTGTGGAAATCCCAAGGTGTTGTGAAAGAGAGATTTTATTATTGATAATGTTCCCTGATAATGTAGTTCAAAACAGACAAGTTCTGCTGGAGAACTTTGTACACCCGTTGTGAAATGAGCTCTCTTGGGATCAGTCTGAGGGTGTTTGTTGCCTTTTCCCTTCAGAGGAGCTCAAGCACATCTCTCATCCAGATACAGCAGCTAGAGGCCCAAGGGAGAAATAAGTTCCTCATGTCCAGAATTTGAAAGGCCCCTGTTCAGGTGGACTGTACAGAAAAATGTTGTGGTGGTGTGGGGAGCAGGCCCAGGACTGGCAATGATGGTAAGAGCCAGCACCCATCGCCTAGCAGAGCCCAGAGAGCAGGCTGCAAGGCTGAGTCTTGGCCAGAATGTTTGCTTTCTTAATGCTTCTTTTCAAGGGTAGAACTTGCCTTTGTGCCTTATGGAAACTACTGTCATTGGGACCAAAGCCTCCATGAGCTGAATACCAGTAGATTTGGCTTCCCCAGGCTGTCTGTCCAGCTGCTTGCATCACCTTAACACAGGACTTTCGCTGCAGGAGTGTGTCTGATACAGATTTCCCTCAGCATTTGGGTAGTTTTGTTCTAGATATTTTGTCTTTCCTCTGTAGTTTTGCTTTGAAAAATAGGGCACTTGAAATGTGGAACTGACTCTATTTCAGGCAAAGTTAGTAGATGTAGGTAGTCCCAAATCTAAACCAAGTTCAATCTTTTGCTTAGCATGAATGAGTCTATTTAGTTAAAACAAGCAAGCAAAAAACCACAAACAGACAAACAAAAAAAAATTCCAAAATTTAAATCAATATCCAAAGTAATACTGGGTGTTTACAGATTTGTGTAGGATATAAAGAATGTGTTCATGGGTTAAAATTGACATATGTTTATATGTACATACTGTATAATTTTTCATGGTTTTCCACATTTCTATAGAGCAGATGCTGCACAGTAAATTCAGCAGTTTAGCAATTGCTTGGTGGAAACTGGCTTGCCAAACACTGGTTGGGCATACAAATCCATTTATTTCTCATTAAAAAATCAATTGTTCTGAGCAAGTTGCATTTAAACTAATTCAAGTCAAGACTGGGCTTCTTCATAACAACTTACATTTCCTTCTTTTATGCATCTCTTCAAATTGCACCCAGTGGAAATGTAATCCCTCCATCCCTCAATAAGAAGTCTAGTATTTCAAAGCTGCCGTGAATCACGCAGCATTAGACATGTCAGCAATTATGTGAGTAGCACATGTCTTGCAATTATTTTTTTCCTGTAGCTTTCTCTTAAGCTCTCTACTTGCATGCCAGGAGACAAATTAACCCAGTTAAGGAGTCAAAGTCTTATGCTGTCTTCATCCTCAGCTCCCTCCTCCCTCCCTTTTTCTCCTTAACTGCATCCAGCTTCCTACCTTTCAAATGGTGAGAAGGACGAGGGAGGAAAAGATGAAAATCAGCTCCCTGAAGTGTAGCAATTTTGTGCCTGTTGTAACGATGCAAATCAACACCTTATGAAGCAAAAGCTTGACGGATTTGATTTCAGAGGACAAGGGGGATAGCAGATAGGACATGGTCGTCAAAGAAATATGAGAAAGCCATCAGAATTAACATTTTAAACAGTGGATATTCAATATATCTCTCTGTGCATCTGCACATGTGTACCCCTAAATACATGTAAATAGTGTGCAGTTTTTGGTAAGAATAAGCCTAAGAGTGGTAAGTGTTGCATGCTAGAAATAACCAAGGACAAGTTTCTGCATTTGTAGGTGCTGTACAGAGCGAGGACTGCTAGTGTTTGTGTATCACTGCCCTCTGCTGCAACCAAGCTACAGCTCACATCATGAGCTGCTCACCTTCCTCACGAGTGCTGTGTCTGTACTGTGCTTTCCCAGCTCAGGGGGGAGTTCATCTGGTGCGTTTTGTGTCCTGCTCGTTCCATCGTAGTGGTCGTTCCTTGCTATGTGGCATAAACCCAGCCCAAATACTGGGGTACGTATGACTTGGCAGCTGCTCTGAGCTTGGAGAGGAAGGATGGTTTTCACAGCTGGTTGTTGACGCTACTTCCATGTGTGTCATTCATAATTGTGCCATCCTCTTCTGGACTGCTCGTCTCCAAAAAAGTGTGCTTGTACATCACATGAAGCTTACATAGCCTGTAAAAAAGGTGTGCATGCACTATGGGATAATTTCTAAATCATTCAATAAAATTAACCATCGCTTAAAATTACCAAAATTGAACACTCTTCCTATCTTTCGTATGACAACACTTGAAAGTAGTCACACCTGAGATGAAAAATACTGGAGGAAGTGCACATCATAGCAGGGGCTTGCGTTAAAATCTGGCTTAGGCCACTGAAACACTTATGAAACCCATTCTGAGATTTCAGTATTATTTCAGTCAATAAAAAGGTTTCTTAAGTGCTAAAGTCCAGGATATTATGAGAAGTTTAACTTCTGTACATTGGAATTGTGGAGGTTCTTCCTAGTCCTACTTTTCCTTGCTGTAATTTGAACCTCTGCATCTGTCAAGTGAAGCTATGATGAATCACAAACTTAAATAATTATGCTGCATGGATATTCCTGTGGCCAGTAAAGCTACAATGAAAAATCATCCAAACCACCAAATGGTCCAGCTTTATCTTCTGCAGTGACTTGTCTGCTTTTTCTGGGCATCAGAAATGATGTCAAAAGGGAAAGTAAACCCAATACAACCCTCCAGCCATGTGGGCAGAAACTAGAACACAAAATTGTAATTTTTCTTATTGATGAACATGATCATAAAAATTGCTGGACTGGAAAGCAACAAATGAAAGCTATGAGCCTGGAACAAAACAGATCTATTAAAAATTGCTTTATTTTTTTTTCCCCTACCTAAATTTGCTTTTAGGCCTTTTCAGTCTTCAGTTGAGACGAAAAGCTGTAATAGAGACAGATTTCATGACAAATCACCTGTTGAATTGCAGTGTTTAAATGAATTGGTAATTCAGCCACAATAAATAAAAAAATATTGGATATTAAGAAGGGTCTTGTTGCTGACTGCAGTTTTATTCTGAAACACAGCATTTAGCTGATGGAATATTGTGGCTAATGAATAAAGCATTAAAAAGAAAAGTCAACAATATTTCAATGCCTGTAGAAATACATAGGGATGAATGATTAATGCTTTTCTGCATTCATCTCATCTTCAAAAGCACAGCTTTATTACAGAAGGTTGTTTCCAGATCTGAATGACACAGCAAAAGAGCAGAGATTAATTATAAGAATTGTGTGGCTTTGTTTTTTTGGATGTGAGTGTTGAGCAGACTGCACTCAAGCTGCAGTACTTCACCTCTCCTGTCTTCACTTCATAGCAACCTGGGAGTTGTGTGGTGAAGGATCTACCAACACAGTTTTGTTTTTTCACACCTCTTGCTTTGTTTCTGCCCTGCCTCCAGCATTCCTGTGGGCTGCAAAGCATCGGATTCACAGCAGAGCAGCTTTGCTCCCGCTGTGCCTGAGAAGCCACATCCACCCTGAGGAGCATGTGGGGATCTGACCCTTAGACAAACCAGTTTTACTTTGAGGTAGTGCAAAAGCAACAATATGTAAAAGGACAATGATAATCAATAGCAACGTGAAGGCACGAATCTTTTGAGTGTAGATTGACAGCCATTACTTTGAATCTGTTGCTTTAATTCAATGCTATTCCATCCATTAGAAAAATAACCCACTCACGTTACTGGGTGAATACCTCTGCCTCTTTATTCCATGCATAGATTCTGTTCATTGTTATCTGGCATTCTTTGGCTTTTTTAAGCCAAAGTAATTTTCAGGGTATTATTTATTGAGCAGATTCTTACTTGCATTTTAACTAAAGAGTTTATTTTGCAAAAAACCCAAGAGTTTCTCCTAGGATTTAAATTTCCTGACTTTAATCAGTGTGTTGTTATAAAGAAATGCAGAAGTTAGCTTCAATAACTGTAAGTCCAGTCTCATAAATAAAATTTACATGTTAGATTTGATAGGTGAGTATTGTATGTTTGATATCTCTCAGTTACAACACTGAAGTTACTATTAATGTAGCTCTTGGGGGTGAGGTGAAAAGGAAGGGCTGGGTTTGCTTTTTGGATTTAAATAGTACAAGGAATTACATAGACCTACAGTTTATTTTTACTAGCCATAAATAGCCAGAAATCACTGTTGCTGAAGGCTGCACTGGGCAGTGAGAATACACGTCCACAAGAGGCTGTAGGCGAAGGGGGTTGGCATAGTTCTAGATTGGACAAACTGTATGGCCTGGTTCATGTGGATACCCTGAATGGTCAATGAATAGCTTGTTTTATTCTGCCTGTTCCAGTAGAAATACAGAGCTCTTTGGTCTGTTATGTATTTGCATCTGAAAGCGCCATAGATTTGGCTTTAGAACCTTCTATAAGAAAAAGCAAAGGGACAACAAAAAAGCTTTAAGGCTTTCCATGCATATCCATTGCTATAAATATATACATTTGCGTGTTTTCTTTGGGGTTTTTTTTTCCTGCGTGGATAAATCTCTCAAAACTGCATGCTGGCTTCCCATGGATTTGTTTTGAGTATGGTGTGAACTGATGAGCTTGGATATTTTTGATGTATGATTCACTACCACATGCAGAGAAGAAAATTATATTTTGGTCCTGCAGAGCAATAAAACTAAGCAATTAGGTCTTCGTTCAGTCATCCTGTTTGATGGCCGGGTGCTTTGCTAGAAGAGAGTCTCAGGATTCAGCTCCATTGCAAGGTCACTTGCACTGTAAGAATTTTCTCCATGTAGATACCTTCACAATATGGCCAGGATTGCAGACTAACTCTTACCTAGGAATGAGTAATAAAACTGACAGGAAACTTTGAGAAGTTGGTTAATGTAATATGCTAACTATATTCACAGGGAAAAAAATAACACAGACTGATGAGAAAAGTAAGGCGTTTCTAGCAGTGGAAGGTTTTACATCCAATTATTGTAGGGTATTGTGCGGTATTGCATAGAAATTCTGTTATTATTGAACCTATTTTAGTGTGGCTAGGATTGTCTCTCTTGGTCTTTTCCTTTTTTTTTTTTTTGGAAACTCAGTTGTTTGTTGGTTGATGCCAAAATGATTGTCAAATTCACAGAGTGACTAATTTCTGATGGGGTTTTTCTTGCATGATATGTTACTTTTGCTTTAGCTATTCAGTACGTTTCATTCCTGTTTCCTGAGTAGGTTTGACTGATGGGAAACCACACTTTTTAACAAATGAGATCTGCCAAATGTCCAGTGTTTTGTTGAATGTTGTCTATGTTTTTCTCCTATCAGAGAGACAGTGACAGATGAGCTTTCTAAGGAAGCAGTAGTGGCCATAGAAAATAAAAGTTACTGTGTTCTGATAAAATTATGATCACAAGGGTATCATTACTGAAGCTAATGAATTGGACAGTGGCATATTCATCAAAGCTTATTTCTTTTGTCAAGCAGAAAAAAAACAGAATATGAAGATTAAATCTTTTAAAATATGATTTATAATTTTGCGCTGTAGCATCTCATGTTCATAATTTACGTCATTGCTACATGGGTAGGGTTGGTTTTGTGTTTGTTTGGTTTTTTGAGTAGGAAGAGTTGATTTTAGAGCTCCAAAGAGCATTGGGTCTTTGACACAGGGGCTTGCTTTCTTGGAGAGCTGTAAGAGTGTCTAGGTTTGACACACAGCTTCCCTGGCTCAAAGCCTCCTTACATTTGTAGATCTTATGGGAAAGTATCCAATTTAAAAAATGCCTGGTGTAAAAAAATCTTGCTGTCACCTTAAAAAAGTTACTGTTACCCTTCAAAAAGTAGTAACATGCTCAAAAGCTGTTCTTTGTTTCTGGTCTGACTTTGTCCAGAGAAGGTTCTCGTATTGAACCTGGTATTACGGTTGACAATGAAGATACTTTTTCTCCACAAAAAATACTTAATCACTGCAGTGAAATAGCCGCTTCACTTTCTGTTTGTGAAGTTTTTAATAAATTGTGTCCCTGAAAGCATGCCTGACTTCAAAGCACTTTTCCCCACAGCTTTAATTCCTCTTGTGCTTCTCCCCTGGACCCTTACCCAAGCTTTTAACAACCTTTTTGAGCAATGAAAACCAGAATTATCTGAAATTTTCATTAACAGCTGTGCTAGTGCTAAGTGCAGGGGTTATGTAACCTCTGATCCTTCTTCACTGCCACCCTCTGAGGTAGAGCACCACACTGACCACTTGCGGTACCCATTTGCCTAGTGGGGGGCAAGTTTGCAACAGGAAGAAGCTTATCAAGAGAGGATTCCAGTAAGCTCTCAGTTACCTTTGTTCTTATCCATGATATGTAAGCAAATTAATGAGTTTCTGTTTTTAAAGTGTGTCTCACAGAATCATAGAATATACTGAGTTGGAAGGGACACACAAGGATCATCAAAGTCCAACTTCTGACTCTGCACAGGACTTCCCAAGAATCACACCAAGTGCCTGAGAGCATTGTCCAAATGCTTCTTGACATTTGACAGGCTTGGTGCTGTGACCACTTCCCTGGGGAGCCTGTTCCAGTGCCCAACCACCCTCTGGGTGAAAAACCTTCTCCTAGTATTCAGTCTAAACCTTCCCTGATGCAGCCTCATGCCATTTCCTCAGGTCCTGTCACTGATCCCCACAGAGAGGAGATCAATGTCTGCCCCTCCTCTTCCTCTCTCAAGGAGAAGCTGTAGACTGCAATGAGGTCGCCCCTCAGTCTGCTCCAGGCTGAAGAAGCCAAGTGACCTCAGCCATTCCTTATAGAGCTTCCCCTCAAGGCCCTTCACAATCTCTGTAGCCCTCTTTTGGACACTCTCTATAAGGTTTATATCCTTCTTATATTGCAGTGCCCAAAGCTGCCCCCAGCAGTCGAGGTGAGGCTGCCCCAGTGCAGAGCAGAGCGGGACAATCCCCTCCCTTGCCCGGCTGTTCTGATGCACCCCAGGACAGGGTCGGCCCTCCTGGCTGCCAGGGCACTGCTGACTCATATCCAACTTGCCAAAGACCAGGAGCCCCAGGTCCCTCTCTGCAGTGCTGCTCTCCAGCCTCCCGCTCCCCGGTCTGTTTGTGCATTCAGGGTTGCCCCATCCTGGGTGCAGAATCCAGCACTCGTCTTTGTTAAAACTTCATCCATCTGGTGATTGCACAGCCCTGTGATTTGTCCTGGTCTCTCTGCAGGACCTCCCTGTCTTCAAGGGAGTCTACAACTCCTCTCAGTTTAGTGTCATCAGCAGACTTACTCAGTATGCCTTCAAGTCCTGCATCCAAGTAACTTTTGAAGATGTTGACAAGAATTGGCCCTAAAATGGAGCCCTGGGGAACCCCACTAGTGACCAGCTGCCAGTCTGATGTCACCCCATTCACTACAACCCTTTCTGCCTGGCCTGTGAGCCATTTGCTCACCCATCACATGGTGTGTTTATCCAGCTGAGTGCTGGATGTTTTGTCCAGAAGGATCCCGTGAGAGACAGTATCAAAAGCTGTACTGAAATCCATACAGATTACATCAGCTGGCTTCCTTGATCAACTAGGTGGGTTACCTTGTTGTAAAAGGAAATTATTGCTGTTGGCAAGCAACAGGTCAAGGAGCCATGGTACCTGTATCACGAAGTTATCATCCGGTGTTTTAGGAATCTTTTGAACCTGTTTGTGCCAGCTGTGGGGTATTCCTTCGGTATGTTAGCATATCTTGGCACCATCTCTGTCAATGACTTCCTGCTCATTTGCTCCCTGCTCAGCCCATTAGGCTGAGGTGCTTGAGGCAGAAGTGTTACAGTAGCCAGCATCATAGAGGGAGAACATTTCCCTCACAGCTCAGCAAATCCCCATGGCTGAGTGCTGGCTCAAAGCAGGTCGGCTGGGAATAGACATGAAGCCTTGAGCTCCCACCTCTCTGCACTGGGGGAAGCCCTCCACAGCCTTGATGCCTTCCTGAGGGTGTTTGCATCATTATTCTGTAATACTGCTCTACCCTCCCCGTTCCTGGCACATTTGTAAGGATTGTGACATTAAAGTTGGAGAAGAGGGGGAGAGATCAGAACAGTATCTAATGCAATCAGGGGAATAATGCTCAAGAGAGTACCTCTTGCAGCCTCTCTACTGTAGTCAGTCAGCCTGCCTTTGGAGCCCTGTGCAAGTTAGATTTGAGCATAACTTCTAATTAGGTATCTGGGTCATGTTTGACATGCTCTTGGTTCGGCATTGACGTTTCTGTGCTCCTACTTAGCTCTAAATTTGCCAGCTGTTTTCCTTAAATAATTCTACTTTCCACTAAAGGATTGTGTATCTTATATAATTACACCCACGGTAGTGTGAGGCCAGTCATAGGGACACAGAGGTAGAAATAGCTCAGCATTTTATACCAGCCTTGGAATTCCTTAATTGTATTATTAAAATTTGGATTCCCACCTCTGCTGTGACAAGCTTCTTTAGCTCTGCTGAGCTCTCATTCATAATGTCTAGACTCTGTCAATTCAGGTGCAGCTCTGAAAACAGCTGTCCTCTGTTCCACTGAGTCCTCTAGACCTTGCCTGTCAACTGTTTAATCCAGAAATGTCAAGATTAAATTCCCTCTCATTACTTCTCTTCAGCGGTCAAAGGATTTGTTACCAATTTGGATAGATTCAGGGATGAGTTCTCTTCAAAGAGTCTCAGGCCACGAAGCATTTTCTGAAACAGGGATTCACATCATGTGAGCTAAACTAGTTACAGCACTTTGGGAGCAGATTGTGAGAGCGCTGGAAAAGTCATGGGGTGTAGAGCGCCAGACTAGGAAAAAACTTTGCACGTGCAGTGTCAGGCTAGAGCTTTGTCATTCTGAGAGTACTGTTGTTAAAGCGGGGTTCGTTCCATTGGGGTCCATGCTGTTGAAAGAAAGTTTTTTTTAAAAAAGGTCTGATTTTGTCAACACCCACTCCTCTTTCCTGGGATTCCTGGGCTATTCTGTTCATAGAAAAGGCAATGCCCATTTTAGGGACAGTTTATGTGAGAATTGCATCTGCATATTGCAGTAGGTGCCTTACTATTCTATTTTGAAAAATGCTTCTCTTTTAAAACTGAGAAATCCTGATGCTCCTCCTCCTAGTTCACTGTTTAGTTCCTGTCTGTTCTTTTTGCATGTGTGTGGTACCTCCCACCATTGGCAGATTCTGCAAGGCCTCACCCACTGTGGTTTCTTCAAGCCCACCTCTGAAGGGAGCCTGCAAGAAGGATGGAGAGGGACTTTTTACAAGAGCATGTTGTGATAGGACAAGAGGGAATGGCTCAACTAAAATAGAGTATGGTTAGATTAGATATTAGGAAAAAATTCTTTAGTGTGAGGGTGGCAAGGCACTGGAACAGTTTTGCCAGAGAAGCTGTGGATGCCCCATCCCTGGAGGTGTTCAAGGCCAGGTTGGATGGGGCTCTGAGCAACCTAGTGAAGAGTATCCCTGCCTATGGTAGTGGGATTGGAGCTAGATGATCTTAAGGTCCCTTCCAACCCAAGCCATTCTGTCAGTCTATGAAAATAGTCCACATTTCTCAGGGATTAAAGCCAACATGCTCTAATGTGTGGCAAGACCGCACACAGGAGTGGGAGCTTGGGGGGTATGTGAGGAGAGGTTGAAAAGCCATCACACCTTGATTGTGATGGTCATCTGCTATTGCATATTTTCACTTTTGGGTAACAGTGATTGTTAAACCCATAGGTTTGCCCTGCAGAAGATGAGGGTGTCCTTTGCAGATGATACTGAGAGAGGTGGATTAATATGCTGCCACAGTGAGAGGTAAAACCCGCAGATGCTGTGTGTCATGTCTGCATGGGTCCATGGAGTCACCTTGCTGGCTTTGCTAAATTAAAGGAAGGTAGCATCTGCTCTTCAGCTGTGTCACTTGGCAGTACCTGATCAGCTTGACTGAGTCTCTGAGCCTGTTCCTGCCTGTGTCACTCACAGTTCATCCTGTCCTGTCCTGTTGCATAGCAAACTTTATTTCTGGAGAGGTGTTGTGGAATTCCACTGTCCTAATGAAAACCTATATAGATTCACACAGGAACATGAATGGCAGCTGCATTTTGTTTTGTTACATAAACTTATCCCTTTTTTTATTCTTGAACTTTGTACGTTAAGCTTTTGGTGATGAAAATGGTAATTTCATGGTACGTTTTGGGGGCACAGGATAATATACAACCTACTCTCTGTAAATAATCAGAGGTGCCAGGTAGGGCAGTAGTAGTGATGATAATGTGCAATACCGTATTTCGAGTGAGAACTTGCTGAAGGGCCTTTGGCATCCAGAGGGGCCTCACTGCATCTGTTGAGGGAATTTGCTGCAAATGGTCTATTCTGAGGGGTTTCTACAGAACAGTTGTGAGCAAGACTCTGCAGGATCCCTGCTGGTGTTGGGATACAAGTTTTCAGAAAGGATAGCTTCCAGAAAAGCCAGGCTATGGTGGGTATCCCTGCATGCAGCTGCATTTGGAACCATTGTGGTGAAGATGCTATCTTTGCAAGCTCCTTGTAGGTGCCAGGAGGGGACAGAAGGGCATGTCTTTTTCAGGTGTGTCCTTTTTGTCCTGCTTCTGCCTTTTTTCCTCATAGCCTGCAGCTGCTGAAGGGACTGGTCTCACCTACTGAGATGTGAGCATACAGAAGATTTCTCTAAAGTGACACTCCTGGCTAACACAGAGCAAGCTAGCAGATGTAAACTGCAAAAGGCAGGCTCTAAGTGGTACAGTAAGAATGCCCACTTTGTGTCAAACCAGTGGCCACCAGCAACCCTCTGGCCATGGATCCTGTAGTGGCTATCTAGGGTAGTATACAAGAAAAAAAGCAATGTTTAGCAATACGGTGGAGATATGTTCCTCAGTCTCCAACTGTCTGGACTGAGAGGGACATGGTGGAGGTCATAGTCAGATGTTTTGCTATTCTTCACTGATTTGATTGTGTTTACATTTTTCAGCTATATGGAACAAATGGTTTTACCTCACAGTAAAGAAAAAAAGCCTTTTAGGAAGTCATTTGGAATGTAATTAAATATTTTCGGCATTTTACATTGACATACATAAAATCCTGCAAATGTACACATTATGTACTGTTTAGCTTGTGTGTGACAGACACAGAGGTGTACTGTCATAGACATGGATTTTGATGTTTGACTGGAACAAAGCAGTCCTTTGCTCCTCTCCTGACTGATACAGACTAATGGTTGGACTACATTAACATTGTAGGTCCCTTCGAAATGAAGTATTCTGTTGTATACTAGTCAAATAACCATCCCAGTTAGTGAGCTGAAGAGACTGGCTGAGAACATGCTTTTGTACTGCTAGTGCCATGGAGAGCCAACTGCTCTGTGCAGAAAGGTCCTGCACTGATTACCTTCAGCACCCAGGACATCTCACCCTTACTGTCTTGGTATGCTTGAAGGTTTCATCTTTCTCTGCAGTTCAAGGAAATTAGTCAGCCTTCCTTATCCCATCACATCCCACCTGAACATGCTCAACCTGTTACTACCCTTGTTTGCCACTTTACATCACTCCTGTTTCCTTATGTCTGAGCTGTGCTTAAGTCACATAGGTGACTTTAGACGTTTATGCTTATTTAGGATCATGATGAATGGTGGCATTTTGATACAAAACTTCTTTGTTTGGCTTTCAGAGTTTTTTTAAGATTTTGGATTTATAGATATAGCTGGACTGTACAAAACATAAAAAATCCACCAAGTGTGTGGTTTACAGTTAATCAAATAAATGCCCTGCAGAATGTTTTGTCCCTTTAATGTTGCATTACTGAGTACTTTAATGAAAGAAATTACCCACTTACCCTTAAGGGACAGTTTTAATATGTATCATTGGTAATTTTAAAAGAAATCTCTGCAGTACTGGAAGACTGATGTGAATTATATGGCTCTTTATTTAACTGTGTATGAACTAAAATGTTTCCACATAGTGGATGGGGGTTTTTTTTAAATGTATAATTTTACACATGAAAGTGTAACTAAAGAAAAAAATGTGCCCAGGTTTTCCTATAAATCATAAACTGTTTTACAAAATTTTGACTGCTGAATTGTAAGGCAAAAAGAAACAATCTGATGAATCATAGAATTTATTCTGGGCCTATATGCCAGCTCAAGAAAGAGATGAATGTTTGAAACCAAGCACAGGCTCCTCCAATATCTGTGTGGCAAGGTGAAACACTTGAAGTGCCCTTGAAATAAGCCTGGCATTAAAAAATGTCTCTAGCCATTATGCCAATACATCTTGTCGAAAGCTGGTTAGATGTAGGCTCCTGAGGGCTTTTCAGTTTTGAAAATGGAACAAAAGGCTCTAAAGTAATTTCTGAAACTTGTGTCCGGTATATTTTTTAAAAATTCAGGAAGGTTGTCTGTAGGACAACTTTTTGTTGTGTCGGTTGTTTGTCTGGGGTTGATGTCCTTTGTAGTCAAGAGATGTAACAAATCTGTCTGGAGTAGTTCTCAAAACCACAAATGGTTATTAGCCTGCCATGGCCCAGTTTTAATCTGAGGGAAATGTCCATGTCTTTGTGTATTCAGGGAGGCAAAGGGATGCAAACAACTAGAGAGAAGAAAAGGAGAAACAGGCAAGGAGGTGCATTTGTTTTGCTTTCAGAATTACTACTTTAGAATACCAAATTACAGACAGCATACAAATACGCAACGATTTAGTTTCGTAAAAGGGAGCATTCTAAACCAGCATTAACATATAATTGCTTCAAAAGAGGTTTAAGACAAAAATGTGCGTTTAATAACCAGATGATAAAATTGAAGAGATCTTAATGGGAAAAAAAATCAGTTGAATCTAAGCCAGCTGGGGACCTACTTATCTACATTCCTGATATCCTGATCGCCACTGATTATCCATTCTGCTAAAAGGATAAAAGCCCCTATTATTTTTTTTCTACAGATCAACTTTTCTTAGATTATTTTAATACCAAGAAAGCAATTAAGCCACATCAACATGTGGCTGTTTTCATTGGCATCTGCTTTGGCAGGGGCTGTTGTGGGTTTGTATGGAGCTCTCAGTCTGCACAGGGAGGGACTCACTAGTGGTCAAACTGGTCTGTATTTAGAAGTAGTTCTGTTCTTCCCTGATACCAGAACTTAACCAGGATGCTGTTGCCCAGCCATGACAGCTTGTTGTGGGGACAGGTCAAAGCATTTGCCGGGCGAGCGAGGCAGCTCTGGTGCTGCGGAGAGGGTAGACAGGGTCATGCCAAAGGCACCAACTTCCTGACCCTGTATTAAAAGCCTCAGAAGTGAAAGAGTTGGAAAAGTGATTAGCAGCTAGAGGTGCCTCCTGTGGCACCCACTTCCCCGTGCTGGATTGCTGGCCCTCATGGCAGTCTGGCAGTGCAGGCACTCTTTCTCCTGCAGTCAGGGATTCAGGTGGTCTAGAAGTTCCTGTGCAGGGGACTCCTCCCAGGTGGGAACTCCACTTGAATCACTTGTGTGCCACGTGGCCCAAAAGGTGCTGACTGGCCATCCCTGCCTGTAGTGCTCCAAATGGGCATTGCCAACAACTGTCTAGTTCTTGACTGTCTGCAAGTGCTTGAAAATTTTTCTTCGTGTTGTTGCCCATGGTAAACCTGCTGTACCCTCTTCTGCTCTGCTTCCAGGACTTGATTGCATATCCTGAAGCAGTTTCTTTACACACTTCATCTGAAGTGGTAGTGAAATAAACACATCCTTTCCATTTTGTGTTTTCATTTCAAATAATGGAAAAATCTGTTCTCCCTTATAGAATCATACAATTTTTTAGGTTGTAAAAGACCTTTAAGACTATTGAGTCCAGTCATTAACCTAACACTGCCAAGTCCACTGTTAAACCATGTCTCTGAGTGTCCCATCCACATGTCTTTTAAATATCTCCAGAGATGGTAACTCAACCACTTCCCCGGACTGCCTGTTCCAATGCTTGATAACCTTGTCAGTGAAGAAATTTTTCCTAATATCCAATCTTCTAGCCTTATCACTTTTTACATGAGAGAAGAGGCCAACCCCCACCTTGCTACAACCTGCTTTCAGGTAATTGTAGAGAGTGATAAGGTCACCCTGGGCCTCCTTTTCTCCAGGCTAAACAACCCCTCAGCTTCTTGTCTCGATTGGAGGCCAGAATTCTGCTTCCTATGGGCTGCAGGAAGAGCAGGAGAACAGTTTCACTATGTTGAAATAAATATCTTAAATTGTGTTCTTTTGATCTCTTTATGGTCTACTCATAAAATGCACCGTCACTAGGGAGAGGTTAGAAGTTTGTTGGCTTTTTTTTGTATTTTTCTGGAGGTTTCTGTGATGTCCATTTTGACTGATGGTAGCAGGCTGACCCTGGCTGTATGCCAGGTGTCCACCAATGCACCATCATTCCTCCTCCTTAGCTGGACAGGAGAGAGAAAAATATAGCAAAATTCTCACAGGTCGAGATCAGGACAGGGGGAGATCACTCACCAGTTACTGTCAAGGGCAAAACAGACTCAACTTGGGGAAATTAATTGAATTTATTACCAATCAAATCAGAGTAGGATAATGAGAAATAACCCCAAATCTCTTAATAAACTTATCCCAGAGACACTAACACCTCTGCTGATGGGCTCAGCTTTGGCCAGTGGCAGGCCCGTCTTGGAGCCAGCGGGCACTGGCTCTGTCGGGTACAGGGGAAGCTCCCAGCAGCTTCTCGCAGAAGCCACCTGTGGAGCCCTCCCACTGCCAAAACCTTGCCATGCCAATCTGATCCATGTGCGTAAAATGCTTGGTTTTTACTGGGAACCGATAGCCTCAGTGAAGCCTCACAAGAACACGCTCCAGACTTGCACTCACAAGACCCATTAAGGCAGGTATTTTTAAGATCTAAGTCTAAATCTAAGGAGAGTTAAAGTCACAATACCAAAAGCATCTCTGGCAAAAACAGTCAGTTTGCCAGACCACCGTTCTGGGCTTTTATAAGTGTAATTTGAAGAAAGTTTTTTTTTTTTTTATTTTTAGTGGGACATTGAGGGAAAGCTGGAGATGCTGACCGTATCTTGTAATGTTGGATAATGGGGGAGTGTGTTGAAGGATGAGGATAAGTCATTGGCATGATACAAGTTCCTTTTAAAAAGTAGGTCAATAATTTGTCATGCTGTACTGCACTTTATAATAAGGCTGTCATCTCCACATCTGTGACATGACTCTCTATGTGTTTTCAAATTTAAATGCATAAAAGACACCCTCATGACTTTAGGAAGCAAATATCATCTCTTGCTTTAACCTCTTCTCTCACCAGACCAGCTCCTGGCAGCAAATTGCTGGTTTAGCCACAGTCTGGCAGCCTTTGCTTGGATTTTGCAGCAGGTATGGTCAGAGCCATGAAGGGAAGCTCTTACTTCATTGGGTCCTTGGTTTCAAATTTGCATGACCTTGTTGCAGTCTGATCATGTTTGCACAAGACAGTCTGTGAGTAAGCTGGTGACAGAAAGTAAATACTGCTCTTTCAATTTGTTCTCTCAAGTTGGAAACAATATTCTGAGTTACCTGCCTTGGGACCTACTGTAGTTTGCTCTGATAATAGTGCTAGCAAAATTTGCACAGCACTGACAGGTTTCAGTCTGTGAAAGTAAAACCAGAAATGAGCCTTTACTGAGCAGGGACTCTGCACAGGGGAGTAGGACTGGGGGGACTTTCTGGGCAGGAATTGGTATTAATGCTCAACACTATGATGTTGCAAGGCATTTTATGTTTTCACAATGTTAAGTAAACATCAATTTATTAATCTTTACAGCTCTCCTAAAAGGCATTACTACACTTTCTTCAACCATATATTTGTCCTTCAGGAACATTATATGGTCTTTCTCAAGCCATACAGAAATGTACTAGAATGGAAGTTGGGATATCCCGATGAAGTCCAGGTACATCCAGTAGCAGAAAAGAAATTTTCCATCTTTTTATGTTTCTGACTTGCATGAAGGTATATGTATAGACTATTACAGAATTCAGTGGAAAGCATGGTTCATGTATCTTAGATTAGCATTTGACCGTTTAGGTTTTTTAAGCGCAATTTATTTTTGCATACCTGTCATTGTTTTCAAAATCTGTGTTCTGATTCCTTGGGCCTGTTTTCTACAGGCTTATCCTCTTGCTTCTTGTATATTTTCTCCATCGACTTCTGCTACTCTTTCTCTCTTCTAACTTGCCTCTGTACATGCAGCATAAGCTAATGGAGTGTGAACAGGCTGAGAAGTTTATTTCAGAATAAATCACTATGTTGGACAGAATCTGCTGAGCTTGTGAGATACCATGGTTGTAAAAAGTGAGCTGACATGCTTTCAACTGGCTTCATCAGAGTTGTGACAGTGCCATTATCAGTGCAGTTGGTACAATATCCAAAATGCTGGGTACAGCAAGGGGAGGGGAGAAGGCACAGCCAGCCCTGGTGGGGTGACATGACTGCAGTTGTTTGAAGAAACTTGGCAAATTTTAACCAAGGAATATGAGGTGTGGCCAGAGTTATTCTACACACATGACTGTGTGGAGGAGGAGGAAAGACAGTTCTTTTCCGGTACAACTCTGGGTTTCAGACTTGGTAATTTTATGATTTCATAGAAAAATATAATGCCACTTGGGATGCCTTTGCTATGTCAATTTGACCTGTAATTTTTTTATATGGCTTTTGGAAGAGTATTTCGTATTGATATTGATGTAGTATTTGCAACATTATATATGTATTCACTATTATTCCACTTAATCTGGTGTCACTGAGTTACCTTGCTTTTTGTACGGTGGCATCCCATATCCTCCAAACATCATTTCTGGTCCCACATCCTCCAAACATCATTTTCATGCTTGGTTTTGCAGAGGGAGCCATACAGTGAACAATCCAGCAATTAATCTCTATGTTGTGTTACTGAGGAGGGACTGTATAAGTATACAGAGACAAAGCCATGGATTCCTGTATTTTTATCCAATTTTTTGTGCCTGCTTCTATGTGACAAAACATTTTGTTAGACAGAAGTGAATTCTTTATAGTATTTTCCCCTCAGTTTAACACGATCTCTTTTGGATCTGACTTTTTTTACTTGTTTCTATTGCATTGCTTTGCAGACGAATTTGCTGTAATACTTCCAAATTTTTTTTTTCCTCTGGAACTTTTATTTCTCAGTACATTCTGTATCTTTTGCTGCTTGCACTTTCCCTCTCTTGATTTAGTTTAATTCATAAGGTCATGGCTTTAACCCTTTTGGGTGGCTAACCTATTTTAGATGTTTTATTTTCCTCTGGGAGAACAAAAGAAGTTTAGGTTACAGATATTCAGCCATATGAGTTTTCTTTTTGTGTCCAGGCTTTGCCTTTGCCTCCGCAGTGCAACATAAGTGTACATGTTTATAAAAGAGAAAGTCCATAGTACAGTAAAACGCTCAGCATCCCCACTCTGTCTTACAAATATTTCCATGTGTACTGACTTTATTCTGGGAGCAGGCCAGTGAGCTGGCTGTGCTGGGACAGGCAACTGCTTGGCAGCTCTCCCAGGCCAATGGTACAGCGATCTGAGTGCTGTGTCTGCTTTGTTGTCATCTTTCTCGGGGACTGTTGATGCGAGGTGCTGATGACTTGTTGGGGAAAAAGAGGACATCGCAGGAGTGTGCTCCTCCTGAACACGTGGTCCTGGGGTGAAAGTGACAAATAAGCAGAAGATAAGCAAGGCATTGCCCTGCTTTGCCTTTGCATGCCTGATCTCAGATACAGCCTGATGGTGCGACCTTTTGTATTTTACCGTTTTATTGTAATCCTGTGTCTTGATTGCCTGGAACCTTTTCCTCTCGTTTCTCTTACCTGCGAGTGACTTCAGTGGACACAGCGTTCCTCTCTCTCTCCCGTGTGTTTCCCGGGGCGTGGAGAGGACAGGAGAGTCCCCGCTCCTTTCCGCCCGGCGTCTGTGTTCGCTGTCCTTACCTGCGAAATCAGCTACATCTGACCATGATGAGCGGCGCTGAGAAGAGGGGTGCGCGCTCCATCTGGTTTTCCAGCGGCCTCGCCTCCCGTTGCCGTTCCCGGGGAGCCGGCAGCGGGCGGGTTTAGGGGCAGATACCTGAGCCCGGGGCAGACGCTGGGGAGGGCGCGGCTCCTCCGCCCGCCCGCCCGCCCGCGGTCCCGGCCCTGGCGCTGCCTCCCATTCCGTGGGCAACACCACCACCTCCCGGCCGCCTGCCCGCCCGGCCTCGAGGCTGCCATCGGGGAGGGATGCGGGGTGAGCTCAGCCTGCCGCCGGGGGCTTGGGGCAAGGAGGAAGGAGGATGGACACAAGGTGAAACAAGGGAAGGAGCGATATGCATTTTAAATGAGAAGGTGATCTGAAGTGAAAATGATCTGAAAGCATTGGAAGAATGTTTGTAATACCAGGAAAGGTTTGTTTTCCTTGCAATAGGCGTTGATTTGCCGTAAAATCCAGGTGGTGCGGTCCGGGCTCTGTGGTCAGTACCCGGAACTTTCTAACGAAGGTTTCCAAGAGATGTGCTCACACCTGTACGCCAGCCTTGGCTGTCCGTCGCTGCCCCTCGGGACGGAGCTGTCTCTGTCCCGTGCGCTCCCCGCTGTCGCGACGGGACTCGGACACGCGGCCGGCGCTGTCCGTGCTCTTGCAGCGCCCGCTGGCGCGGCCCCGCGGCACCGCAGCGTGAACCTGAGCCGGCCGTAGCGACTGCGGGGCTAACACGCCTTGAGAGCACCAGGGAGATGTGTTTGCTTTTACTTTACTTTTCATTTTAATATTTATGGGAAGATTTTTTTTTTTTTGCTAGAATATTTACATTTTTCTAGTTTCTACAGTCACTCGTGAAACTACTCTCTGAAAGTGTTTTAAGAGTTGTCTCCTGGAACTTCTGATGAATGAAAATACTTACCAAGACCTTACAGAACACAGGGTTGCTGGCCTAAGAAAAAGCTTTTGCTTTACGTAGAGAGGATTTTGAGCTTTACTATTCAGAAACTGAAAGCAGCACGCATGTGTTTTGCTGCACTACAAGGCTGTTCTGTGCAAATCTGCCCAGGCAAGCTGTGCCGGCCGAGAAATGCTGTAAGGTCCGAGGTTGTTCCTGCCACACTCACCAGGACACGGCTGAATTCAGAGTGCACAGAGAGGCTGATGTGCCCAGGGATATATTTCTAGAGAGCTAAACCAGACTGGGTTTTTCAAGAGTCTGTGGGGACGGTAAAGAACTTACCCTCATGCTTGTGTGGTTTCCAGAAAGAAGCGAGTGAAGCTGCTGGGTCTCAGACCGAGCCACTGTTGGATGGAAGTAGGAAAGCAGCAGCACTTCAGGTTTGTTCCACAGCTGTCAGGTGTTGCACCACAAAGCTCTCTAAAACAAAAGAGCTGCTCTGATCAAGGCTTATCCTCACTGCACAGTGAATAGCTTTATGAAGGCTGTGCTTTGTGCTTGCGTAGCAACCAAATACAGCGCTGTGCCCATCCCACTCTCAGAACTTGTTGCTATGAGAAATCATTGCAGCTTTGGAGCAGCCCATCAACTTTTCCAAGTCCAAACCCATACTTGCATAAAATGTTGGTCTTCAAATTCTTGGAGGGAAGAAGAAAAGAAGGAAAATATTTTGCTAGATTCCCTCTATCTTAGAATGAAAACAAAAATGCTTTCTAAAATTCATAGACAGATATTTTGCAGTTCTAAGATACATGGTGTTTTGACATTAGATTCAGTTATTTAAGCTGAATGGTAGTAGTTCAGTGCGGCTTTCAGCTTTTCAAAATGCTTCTTACTTTCAGAGGTTATTTGGTAAAATAAACTTGAAGGATTTACCAGATAGGAAATGTAATGTAAAATATAGGTAGTTAAGAGATGATGATTGTTGTTTTTACTGCTTGTGATGTACAACCTTGTGAAATCAATCAAATACAAGAAAGAACATACAATTTACCTATTTTGAACTTGTTGATTATGGCTAACAGATTTTTGCTTGTTGGTTGTTTCAGTGTCCTCATTAAATTGTTCTGCGCATTTAAAACTCCCCGTTACATATCTCTGCCCAAATTTGAAATGCAGGAACAAGCTGTTGCCAGCAAAATCAACTGCTCCTTGCCAGTAAAAGTCCCTTTAGCACATGGCTTAAGGAGCCCTGTTTAAAATACGGCCTCTAGTGTTAGTGCCAATACTGTCTCTTTGTTTTGCATGTCACTAAGTAAATTGTCAGCAATTGCTATAGAGTTGTAATTCATTTGGCATTACCCTTGACTAAAAGAAATTACGTGTGCAACCTTAATCCTGCTGGAGAATTGTCCCTGATTGACTGCTGCACCAGTAAAGAGCTCCAGTGAGGCCAACTGCACTCCAGGGCAGCCGGAATTATACATGATTGAAAGACCTAGCAGGAAAAGGGGTGGGAAAGCTGTACAGTATTGATTATTTTATTTTAAGAACAACAAACTCCTGGAGGGAAGAGAGTTACAGACACTGGGTCATTTAATTTTCCAGGTAATGTGAATGTTACTGCATCACTGCAAACACTGTGTGTGGTTCCCAACCTTTCCTAAAGAACATGAGAGGAAAAAAAAGCAGCAATGTGTCAGGAGGAAGTTGCTTTCTTACAGAATTTGATGAAGGTAACTACCCTTCTCTGTAACAGAGATCACGGATGATCATGTTGCTGCAGTCAACACAGAAGTGTGTGATCCTGGGAGAGATCTGTTGTGGCCAGGGCTCTGTAGGAGGTTTAAAAATTGACTTTTGCAAACAGAATTACTGCAGAAATTCATAGGAATCTGGCATAGGTGAGTACTACAATGCCAGATCTCTTAGTAAATAAATATTGTTCCAAAATCATTAAAATGCTGCAGCTTTCAGAGCACTTTACTGTCTTGCACCACTTGGTGACATTTACACCTTTGCAGGGAAATTGTTTTAACACTGGTGAGGGAAAGGAGGACCTTGATGTAACAGCCTTTGAAACTCAGCTTGTGAATGAGGACGTGGTGTAAAGTGACCTGATAGTCACATGCTGAAATACACCAGTCACCTTCTACGTTTTATCAATTTTCCTGTTTCCTGAAGAAGAAAATTAGCTATTAAAAATATTAATATATTATTGAAATGACAGAAACATTGCCTTTGGTTTAAAGGCTGTGCATATGAATTGAAGTAAAAATGTTTCATCCCTAACAAGATCTGACACAGGAATCTTCAAAAGCCTCGATTCCAGCAGTGCTCAGAGTTGCTTCCTTTGCTATTTTGTTGCCAAATCATTTTGACAACGTGAGGAACAGCGCCTAAACACTACTATATGGCAGAGAGCCAAACTGCTAAGCTGTATGAGCCACTTCAGTAGTCTGAGTAATGCAAAGGCACAGCACCCTGAAAAGCAGCTGGAAATTTATGATCAACTGTAGGTGTAAAGGTGCATCTCAACACATCCTCAGTTCAGTTTTGTAAAAGGTGGTAATTTCAGATGCTACTATGAAGTGCTGTTACTAGTGCTGGGAGGCTGGGAGTGCAAGGTACCACTTTCCTGCCTCTTGTACACCTCTATAAGGATTCTTGAGGCAATGTGCTTGTCTTCTGTGGGTGTTATAGGAGCCATGGGTTTGAATGACACAAAGTGTGGAACCGCTAATTCTTTTTGTTTTGCAATTCGTCCCATACTTGTAGTAACAGCAGTTTTATGTAAGTTGTATTTGTGGAGAGAGTAAGATTTGGGCACAGGTCACACAGTACATCTCTAATTTAGGCCAAATTTTAGCCAAGTGAAACCACAGCAGTGGGGATTGCCCTGGGGTTATGGTATATCCTAGGTTCTAGAGGGTGTGTGCATTCAGGTTTACCAGCGTGTCTTTTGATGCCAGGCCTCTCTTTAGGTAGCACAGACATGATGGCAGCTCAGGTTTTCCAAGTCCCAAGGTGAGGGATGTTTAGCACAAGTAAATCAGTGTGGCTGCCCCTGTGGTAAGGCCACAGCTTGGCACGTCTCAGTGTGGGCAAAGGCCAGCGTGGGTCAGAGGCACTGAGTGTCAGGTGTGAGGGCTGGGCTGATGGGACGCAGCTCTGTCGAAGTGCAGTGAGAACAACACTGAGGCTGGCGTAACACCAAACCCTTTCTGGGCTGGGCAGGTCAACTGGAAAAAGACCTTTTGCTGGTATCGCTTTTTTTCCAGTTGAGGACCTGGTTTAAGCTGTCCTGGCAGACATCTTTCACTGGGATTAACTGTGCTTCCATTAAGAGGTTTGCTAACTCAGCCTTACTAACACCACTGAAGAGCAGTCATTTTAAATCCAGGGCTCTCGGTGAGTGGCACCCTTCTGCTCCTCAGCATGGCTGCCTGCTTCTAGGTGCTGCTGATGGGAGGGTATTGCAAGCCAGCAGCATGTCTCCAGGCATGTCTGCTGCTACTTCCTTTCAGGCCTTGTGAAGCTACCTGAGCTGTTTTTAGATGGGCAGCCGTGTAAGGAAAGAAGTCTGGCTGTGGTGTCTCTGAGATCTTAAGATCTAATTTGTCTTTGGTACCTGGGTAAATTAGCCCACACAGAGCTCTGCACCATCATGTCGTTTACTGATTCCTGCCTAGTGAAAATCTCCCTCTACAGGTCTGCGCTGTGGAAGGTCTGTGTACTTTGGTAGCCTGACCAGTATGATGAGAAGGCAAAAGTTCCTCTGAACAGCAGGTCAGAAGAAGGAGGTATTAACAGGGTTGAAAGTACATAGGAATTTGGATTTTGCATTTCTAAATCTCCATCCTTCAAATTTTGTATTCCACCTTCCCACCAAGCCTCATTCTTACTTCACGCAAAGTACTATGCTTTCAATTGTTTTACTACAAGAAAAGTAAATTGTAGATTCAAGCTCTCAAGTTTACAATGAACAAAAAGACTCCTTAGAAACTTTGGCTTTGATCAAAAAGGGGTAACGCTCCTGCTGCTAATGGTTGTTAATAATTCACAAACAAGATTTAAAGTGAGTATAACATAAAGGAAAACTGCTATTGCTAGAATCTCTGTGCTGTTGTGGCTTTGATGATGCTCCTTAAGCTGTTGTAGCTTTGATGATGCTCCTTGCTGACACTGAGTGGTGCAATTACCACATGCTGATGAAGGAGAGCTGCAATTACTATGTTTTCTGAGTCAACTGCTGAGACATTTTTTTAGTTGGCATTGGTATTTATTTATGTGCTCATTGTAGGTAGATTTTATAAAGTGCTTTCCCAATATTTGTAACAGAATACTAGAGAGAGACCTAGATATTCCTCTTTTTTTTCCCCTACCGCAAAAATAGTTGCTTTGTGTTAAATCCCTACTGTGAGCAGTAGTCTGTACTTCCAACTTAGCTGAAGTCACTGTGGGAGTCAGTGGGGGGCTCTGTGTAAGAAAAATTGTAGCACGGAGTGCTAGAGGCCTTGAGAAATTTTCTATGAGATCATTTTGCCCTTTATCATAGGGGGTGTTAATTTGTTTATTTTTGCAAGCCCAGTGGTAAAAGTGAGGATAATTAACCTTTTTGTCCTAGATTTACCAAGGACTCAGAACTGTTTGGAGAAGGACCCAAGACGTTATTTTCATTGAATAGTGTGATTGCCATGATTGGCAGCGTAAAAAGCAGCTTGAGTGTCTGCTTGTACACCTGTGCATGTATTCTTATGTCATCTCAACTGCTTGTGATTTTTTTCTCTCTTGCTTTTCTGATAGAAATATTTAAAGATTTTTCTGAGTTCAGGAGCAAATTGTTTGGAAAATTTGATGCTAAAATGGTTTCATCTATTTTTAAGAATGAGGTGATGGGAAGGGGGACATATTTTTACCCTTCATCAAATGACTGTCTAGACAGTGAGTTTGGAGGTGATTGACAACAGAGGCCAGGCACATGGCTTGTTTGCCATGGAGTGTGTAGATAAGGTCTAGGAAGGAGCTGAACAGTTCACATTTTTCATGGAAAAAACCCAACAAAACAACAAAACCCTACCCCAACCAGACCAAAAAAACTCCCCCTGCCATGCAAAAGTACTTCATATTTTTTTAAACCATCAAAATATGTTCATAGAATATTAGAGTTACAGTAACACTGAAAAAAAGACAGGAAATAACTAAGCAATCTTCTGTATCCTTCTGTAGACAAGTACATATGACACGTTCTTTTGTGTTATGATCAGATGGTTTTTTAAAATGTTTTTAAGACCTCACATGCTTCAGTGATACTATCTGTCAGTGCAGTGTGAGGCTGTGAATGATATGAGATCCGAAGTATCCCACCCCACCAGCTGATGGCATCCAGTGGTCAGGGCTCGGCTTAACAAGTCCCATGAGACAGGACAAGCTTCAGTCCTTGGTCACTGGTGCCTCACCTGGCCACACAACATGTCTCATATCAAATCCCACTCCACTCGTAGAACTCCACTTGTCAGTGTTTGTCAGCTCTGTAATCTTGGGACACAGCAAAAAAAGCAGTTGTCTTATCAGGCCTAAAAAGAAAAATAAAGATGCACACATTTGCTGAGGTTTCAGGAATACTCTTGTATTTTTTATTTGTATATATATATATATGTATATATATCTATATATATGTACATGTGTGTGTAGAGGTGTAGGCCTTGTCAGGGGCATGTTTAGTCCATTGGATGACAAGCAGACCCCAGTGGTCCTGGCTGCTTTGCTCAGAACCAGAGGTACAGACTCCACTCCAGGCAGCAGATCTTTAGAAATAGCTAGAGGAGGTTGGGTTGTCCTGTCTGCCTCTGTCATTTCAGCATGTGAAGGATGGGCAAATCTGATTATAGATGTCTCTACATTTTCTAGAAGAGGTAGAACAACATAGGTTGAGTAGATAAGGTATCAAATACAGGGGTGGTGATTCACCTCACCAACTGCATCTTGCCGATGGCCTCACACCTTGTGAATTTTTTTAATTTATCTTTTAGTGTCTGACCACTCATTTGTCATGTTGACAGGCAATGTCCAGCAGAGAACACCAGCTACTATTATGGGGTCACTGAGGCTTAAGAGAAAATGTAGAAAATAGCAATAAGTATAAAACTGCTGGTCTGTCTCTAAACACGTAGCGGGATAAATGGTCATTGTGAATATGTTTGCACGTAGAAATACAGCTATTCTGTTGGTGTTAAGTAACTTCAGCTTCAAAGAAGAGCCTAAGGCAAAAAGATATGTTTCATTACAGATGAGGAGGAAATAGGTGTTCAAAGGATGTTGGCTATCCTTGAACTGAGCATTCTGACTCAGAGGAAATGTAGATGTATAGAGAGGAGCACAGAGAAGATGGAAGCTATTCCTCTACCTGGATTTAGTAACACTTCCTATTATGAAAACATGCCCAACTGTTTGTTTTCAGAAGATTTCAAGTGCCCTGTTAGCGTATAGTGGAAACATGTCAGAGTCAAGGGTTTTCCCTGGGTGTGCTCTGAAAGAGCTTGTGAAATGTGAGAAACACTCAGAAACTACCTTTCTGGGAAGGTGAGTTATGTGAGGACCATCCACCAGGCTTAATCTAAAGGAGAGGTGAAGATGATGTTTTCTGGAAAACTTACAGATAGAGGTATCTGTGTCTTGATCTGGCAGAGGACAGTGTTGTAAAGGACTCACTCAAATCTTCACTGTGTCTTAGAAGGATAAATCTAAATTTTCTAGTTTGAAGAAGGGCATAAGTAGTATTTCGAGGTGGGCAAAAGTAGGTTGCAGTGATAGAAACAGCCACAAGCAAATGTTTAAGGGTAACCCTAAAAATTGAAGATGTTATGGGAGATGACAGTAAAGAGTCTTCATTATGATTGAATATTAATTAGTGACATGGCTATTAACGATGACAGTAATTAACAGAGGAAGGAAAGACTTGTCATTGTCCCAAGGGTGAGTAATCAGTCTTGGCAGGTGATAAATAATGGTTCAGCAAACTCAGCAGAAAGATAATCTGTCTGCCTCAGGACAACTGGAGAACAGCTACAACATCTTCCAGGCTCTTGGCAACATTCAGGAATGACTTCATGTTTTTAACAGAGACAAATTAAAATTCCTGATTTCAAGTGCTGCTTATACTCTGGAGTGACTGATCACAGGAGTTCTGGTTGAGTCAGTGCCTTCAGTTTACTTACCCCTTTAAACCTTTCCTGCCCATTTAAACCTTTCTTATGAGGGGTGAGAAAGACTTGGGAACCAGCTTTCAGCATTACTTGAATTTTTCATTGTCGTTTGATGGAAATTGAATAGATTTCTCAGAAGTGTCCTAGAGCTGGGGACGTGATCATTCTATGTAAAAATGAAGTGGGACTTAATCCTGCACTAAGTATTCCTGTACATCTGGAAAGGGGTCATGCAGAAAGCACTTCACCTCCTGTGAGCAAAGTGAGGCAATACTGTAGGTGATTGTCAGGTATCAGCTCTCATGTCACTTGGCAATACAGTGCCTAAGAGATCACTGCAAGCATGTAACCAAAGACCAAAATCAGGAGAAATGGTGGATTTTTTTGTTTGGGAGATGAACTGAAAAACCAGAAATATTCTAGTTTCACTTGAACCAAGACAGCATTTAGTGAGGTTTTGTTTCTAACAACACAGAAGCATTTCAGTTTGAACCTTCTTGAATTAGCTTTCTAACCATAAATGTTGTGCTGTCTTCAAAATATTTTTGTTTTGTAAAAGGTAAAAGGGAGCATCTATGTTTATAAAATAGAGTATTTTATTAACAAACTTGTCAAAACAACATGGCTTTGAACATATTCCCCATATGTTATTCAGCTAGCAGTGTTCACTAGATGCCTTCTCATTTAGCACATAGTTTTGGACCACTTGTACGTATTTTTCTGAATAAATTTATTGTTCACAAAAAAACGACATGACCTCAGGATGTGTCTGGCAGGGTGGTTTCAGTAGAGAAAACAAAGTGCTGGCACCATTGCCACAGGCATTGGTTTGCTGTTCTGCAAGGTGCTGCCTGCAGTTTTGGTGCGCTCAGTGCAAAGAAGTTGGTTTAAATTTGAGAAGTTGCTGAATGATAAAGTATAGGGAGAGACCACCTTAAGAGGACATAGGAGGAGTTGGGTTGGTTTAATGAGATGGAGGCGGGGAGACAAAGTGTCAGCCCTCTAAAGAAACACTCAGGAGAAACTGTCAAGAAAGAAGAATCATTATTTTCCTTCAGTGATACGGTTTAAAACGCGTATAAATTGCACATTAACAAACTTAGGTTGCAAAGTTACAAGAAGAGTTCAAGCTATCAAAAAAAAAATTCTGGAATAACATTCCAAACAGAATAGTGGCAGCTGAAGTTGCTCCTAGGTGAAGTTGGGAGGTGTGGAGAATGACTGTACTGCTGAGAGTACAAGATTGAGACTGGTCCTTCGGTATCTGGTTCACTGATACCTTCAAGGCAGGTTGAGAGAATGCCCAGCTGCTGCTTGTTGGTCACATCTGTCTGCCCAGTATTTAAGTGAAATCAGATGCTTCCCTGATCTTCAGGAGCTCTGCTGATTGCCTGTAGGGGACAGGTAAGTTGTTTCACCTGCCTGGGGTGGGGGATGAGGGAGGTCAGGTCCCTATTGCTGCCTGCTGCTGAAGCCTGACTGAAGGGGGTTTACTGGTGCTTCCTTGAAGTGTTGTGGGTCTGCTTCCATTGTCAGGGGAGTGGGAGCTACTGTCCCCTTCTGTGTGGGGTAGAGCTCACATTTCTAATGGGAATTTCACCCGTATGGGAGAGTCAAACCTGCAGGTAATTGCAGGGACCTGGGGCACTAGCAGTGCCTGTTGTCTCTCTCTGTGGCACATCGTGACTCGTGGCCTTTATTATATTTAAGGTTTGCTGAGGGCATGGGGATGGTCTGGGCCAGTGGCAGACAAAATGTTCTTCTGGAACAACCATTGTGGTTATGTTGCCCCTTGAGGTCCCATCCATGTCTGAGGTCAGAAGTGCTCCACACAAATAAGATCCTCTGGGATTTGTTGAGTGAGCCTGAACCAGGCTGGATAGGGCTTTGAGCAGCCTGGTCTAGTGGGTGGCATCCCTGCCCGTGGCAGGGGAGTTGGGACTGGATATATTTAGGGTGCCTTCCAGCCCAAGCTATGATTCTGTGAAGTGTTACTGGGGCTATTAGCCTAATGTATGTGAATGCAAATATTTCTCTGGAAACTGTATGCTGAGAAGGGCTTGGTGTTATGTCTGCATCCAGACATGGCATTGTTAGGTTGTGCTGAATGCTGTTGTAACTTAGTATGGACTTGATAAATTGCCTCTGAGTGTCTTTGCTGATTGCCTTTGACTTTGGACAACCCCAGTTAGCTCACTTGTACACACCGTTATGTTTAATTTTAAGCTTAACTTTCTGAGTATGTGATTTAACTAAATTTTGCTGCCCTGCCACGATGCATTTTGGTAATAGGCCTTAGTTTCTACTGAACACTGACAAGTTTTCCACTTCTGTGATCTCCATGCAAGCAACAGAGGTTGTATGCATACAAAGGATCAATCCTAGAGAATTTGATGTTCTTTATAAGACAGCAGTAACTTTCATTATACATGATGGGCCCTGAAAACCTAATGAACTTCCTGATGGACCTTAAAGACTCGATCCTCCCAGCCACCATTCAGTTTGTGTGATCACCACCAGGTGACCGCTCCCAGGGGCCGTGGTTACAGGCACTCTGAATACCACTTCCTTCTCTAAGACTGCTTGTCTTTGACATGAGCAAGGCCTTCCTCTGACTGTTTTTGACTGATGTTTCAGTTCTACACATCTACACATTACAGGTGTGAGGTGCCAGTAAATGCTTCTTCATCTTCTTGCTAACTAGTGCTTGGAGAAACTTAACTCTGTATGCTGAGGTGAGAGAGAAGAAAATGGGAGACAACAGTTACATGGAACCATTAGAGTAATACCTGATTTAAGGTATATCAAGTCTCCTATTGCAGAGAAAGCTCCATGGGACTTAGTACTTGTCAGTAACCATGTAATTGCAGTGTGGCACAAGAAGGAAAAACATTCTTAAACCTCAGTGGAAATAAGGAGGAAAATGGAATAAAGTTCATGTCAGTTCTATTGTATCTATCTCAATGTTATCTCTCTCTGGGGCTTTCAGACCCTGTGGTCTCGGTGTCTAATGCTTTCGTAAATTTTTGTTTGTTTGTTTGTTAAGGTTCTGATATTGTGCAGTGGCTTATGAAGAACCTCAGCATTGAGGATGCAGGTAAGGTGACCACAGCTGGGGAGAAACAGGTGCTCCATCTGTATTGTGTGTGTCATTAGGCAGTAAATACTATATTGCTGCAGTCTGAAATGCCAGTAAAAGAACATGGTTGATTTAAGCATTGGAGGGAAGGAGGAGGAAAAGAGTTAAGAGTCAACATCTTAATTAAGTCTAATGCCTTATACTGCAACACACTGAAATACCATTGCAGGAATTTTAGCCTGACTGTGAAACTGTTGCTACCTACAGAAGACTGATTGATTTTAGTTTTGTTCCTAGAAAAAAGTTGGTGGATGTGTATGGTTAAGCAGGCAAATGCAGCCTCAGGTTTTCATGGTGTGAAGAAAGGTAGCCACAACTGACAGGACATTGTGTCATTCTTGGCCAGGGCCATTGAAACTGGTAATGGTTTTTAATTTATCAAAAAGAGCAAATAGATAAATCAGCAGATAGATAAATGGATAATCAGCCATAAAGCGTGATCAGTGCATGGGCACAGTCCAAATAGTTCACTCTTCAGAGAAACCAAAATCATTTAGGCAAGCGAAGACCTATTGAGTGAAGGGAAGAAAAGATCTGCAGGTCCACAAGTTTCTTTTCCTTTTCAGGAAAGGAAAAAATCCAGAATCTCACCTACCAGTTTTTAAGCTGCCTTACTGTCACCATGTAAAAGCAGAGATAGAGGTAGTGTTGAATCACCCAGCAGGGCATCCCTATACACAAATCCCTTCTCAGGAGTCCTGTCAGGTCCCAAATCTGAATTTCAGCTGCAGACAACAGCTTTATTATCTATCTGGACATGCATGAGCAGACGATTTTTCAACTCTGAGAAAGCTGATGCAGCTTTTGACAGCTGGCATTGCTTGAAAATCTGCGCAGATGTGCCTCTGCACTGGGGAAGGTTGCCTGGGCAGCGCAATTACTGTTGTAACTCCCCTTTGCAACATTTTCTCTAACAAGTGGCAATGCTACAGTATGAGGATGTGTCTTTATGAATAAGTATCCTACCTAATGAACCGGTGTTGCAGGTGCTTGTTGGATTTGGTAGAGGCAAGAGAGGTTCATTGATGGATCAGGCTTCTTGTCAGCTGTCACCTGTGGTGGATAATGTGCTTTGAAACGAATTTCATACTCTAGAGCTGAACTGGTGTGTGACATTTTGTAAACAAAGAACTAACGGGTTAAACATTTGAGCACTGCTTCATCTGTGTCGTAAGGTTGATTTCTGCACTCCTGCTTTGCATGGTTTGGTTGGAAGTAGTAGGAATGTGGTGTGGGTACAGAGAGGCACGTGGGCACCAGATTTCACATGAGTCATCTCCTGAGCTGCTATTGAAAGCAGAGTGCAGTGCATGTCTTGTTGACACATCCCTGCTGTTTTTTCTCTTTCACAGGGGAAGCCATACACTTGGGAAGTCTCATTGCTGCACAGGGTTATGTCTTTCCGATCTCAGACCATGTCCTTACGCTGAAAGATGACGGGACGTTCTATCGTTTTCAGGTTGGTGAGCACCCTGACTCCCTTGTGGCCCCTTCTTCTGTCCCTGCAGTAATACTGCTGAAATCACCCACTCTTTATACCTAAGCAGCCTTTAGGTCTATGAAGCCAGGGATTGAGGCTGTCTTCGTAGAGGCCTGAGGAAATTATGAAGTCCCTTCGAAAAGTTTTGCTTTAGAATCCCAAATCACTCTCATCTACCTCCTGACTTACAGTTTTTTACATAAATGAATGGCTATGTCTTGTGGCTGTTTTTGATATATGAATTCAAGGCTGTTTTACTTGGATTTGAACTAAACCAGGAAAAAGAAAATGACTTTCAGGTCCTAACTGATGCAGAATTAAGTAGCCGTTCTCCTGTGCAAAATGGGCCAGGGCAAACTTAGGATCTGGATATTCAAGCTTTGGCACAGCAGAAAATTCAAATTTTTATAATCTCTTGCTTACAGATTGGTGTGGGAGAGGGCAAGCTTAAGGCTTTGGCTCTTCTACAGAGGATGTGTAGCCTTGGCAGTCACCTAAACTGGAACATGTCTATCCCTCAGTGTTCCTGTGCCTCCAGATGTGCTGAATTTTTAAAGCACCTTGTGCTTGAGTTCCATGCCCTGTCCAAAATCTGCCACTGTCAACTTGCTAGATAACTGAGTGCTTGTGCTGCAACAACTCCTTCTGAACTGATTGTGTAACTTTAGAAGAAGCAGTAAGTCCAAACTTGGAGTCCTACTGCCTAATCCTGCTGGCTGAATTTGTGTTTTTCTGTTACATGATCCCAGCCAGCTCCCTTATCTTTCCTGTCACCTCTCTTCTGTTCACTCTCTTGTTCCTCCTTTGCATTTTTTCCTCTTTTTTTAGCTTTTATTTGAAAAGCCAGTTCTGGTCTTTGCATCTGATGTTGCAGTTGCTCATGCTCACTGCTAATGTGGTATTGTGTTATCATATGTGACCAATGTAATGGTGAAAAAAGAAGCCCAGGAGATCACAGACCTCCTCTTATCTCACCCCACCTTCTGGTTGCAAGGCATCATTCAGACTCAGATTTTTCATTACAATTCCCTTTCTTTTCTGAAGGACACAACAGAAGCAGGGGTAATACTGGTTGCCCATTTAGCTGTATTTTTCTCTCTTGTAAAAGAATGTCACTCTAAGAACTTGTCCTGTGCAGTTTTCAGGAGCTACATTTCAATATAATTTAATTTCTTATTTTAAACCTGTGTAAACCACATCATCAAAGTGACTGCTTGACTTTTCTTTCCCTTACCTTTTCTTACGATTTTTGCATATTCTTTGCCTGTTGTCATTTCCTGAAACACACCTCCTTAGCTGTTTTCTGCAAAAATAACCTGATAGAATCATGCTTCCTTTCCATTACTCTCTTCTTGCTACTTTTTGCTTCAACATCAGTCCCTCCTTTAACAGTAGCTCTTTATCTTCTGAAATTCTTAAGATGTATAACAATGAGGAGCATTGAACCCTGTATTGTTTGAATCCCCCATGTTTTCTCACTGTACTTTGCTGCAAGGAATAGTCTGTGTATAAATGTCCTATACCCATCTGTAGCATCACATGAGTAAAGCAATGTGTAATCAGTAAAGCATCAGTGTTCTGTAATTTCTGTGATCACCAGCATGTTATTTTTCCTTCATGTTAAAACTGAAATACAGTCACATATAGTAATAGCTTGTAATTAATTGTAGCAACTGCAATATGCAGACCTGGATAGGAAACAAAAGCACTAAGTTTAGCAGGACTTCTGCTTTCGGAATGACTCTAAGCAGCTGAGTTTTGACCTCTGCCATCTGTTACAATTAAAAAGGAAATTGTTTTGTAGTCTGCCAACCACACTGGTAGTTGCTCCAGAAAAGCAAGGGGTATGTAGCATATAGATAAGACCATGAGGTTTCTCATGCTCTTAAAAAAAAATAAAAATATTCAGGTTGCCTATGAATTCTTGGGGTAAGAGGAGGTTCTAGGGATAAAGGATAAGAGGTCCACATTCAGATGAGCTGGCAACAGTGTCTGAAATTTCATCAGGACATCCTGGACATCCTCCTCAAGAGGTGCTTGCATTACAGCATCTCTATTTACCTGCAGTGAGGAATATTAAAAGTCATACCTTCCTGGAAAAGCATCCTCACTTTTACTGAGATCTGTAGCAGTGTTTCCCCTGAGGGCAGAGACTGGGTGGTAGATTTTGTGATTCTTCTTTTTGTACTTCTAATGGTTTTTTGCATCTGAATTGGTTTTCATCTCTTAAGTTACAAAACTGTGTATGTTTTTTCTTAGGCACCGTACTTTTGGCCTTCAAACTGTTGGGAACCAGAAAACACAGATTATGGTGAGAGTATAATTATTTTATTATAGAAAGTTAGTCTGTGAAGCAAAAAATTGTCCTTAAAATAATTACTGTTGGACATCTACACCCTTCATGTAGAGTGCACCCTTCATGTGCAGAGTTTCTTGTCAGATGGCAGCACCAGAGGCAGATATGTGCCCATCTCAAATGCATGCACTGAAATCCTGAGGCATCTCAAGCCCCTGGAGCTGTAGCTATTGAGCTCAGTGGGACCAGAGTTTTGCCTTCTGTTACCTTCATTCTCCCATAGCCCCGTTCATTTCAGTAGGATTTGTGGCAAGCAGAATACTGGTTCTTGGGAGTCTTAAACAATACCAATATTGCTTTTTTGGGAGAACATCCTCTGATCTGTTGCTGAATCTGTTAGGTTGATCAATAAAATTTACTTCATGTGGGCACTCATCTGACTGATCAATAAACCAGTACGCAACTAACAGCAACCCATAGTTAAAAGTTCTCTGATACATGACATCAGACTTATTTTCCCATTTTTTTAAGATTACCAGATGATAGGGTAAAAGAGAAGACTGAGCATGGTTTATGAGCAAATAAAGTGCAACGTGGTGTTTTAAACATGTGAGTGCCTGCAGACAGGGATAATACATCAAGAAAATATGTCAGTGTTGTTATCTCTAGCTGTCTGCATGCAATGTTGCTGTCTCTTCCAGAAATGTACTTCTTCCACAGTTAAATGATAAAATTAATTGTTGCATCCTGGTGTGGCTTTGGAAGAGGAAGCATATCCATGTGTACAGTCATAAAAGGGCTTCCAGAAGCTCCCATTTTATCTCAAAAGATTGGTTTAGAACTCCTCCCTGAATAATCAGTTTGGTTTTTTTTCCTTCTCGTGCAATAATTACTCATCATTATGGATTCTGGAAATTATTTGCTGGGGTAAAGAAGTAGCCTGCAATGGTGTGTGTTGTGATAGTTCATTTGCAGTCCTCATCTGCAGCGGAGCTAGCACAGACTTACATGTTTATCCCAGTGAGGGAACTGCTTAGGAGAAAACATGATGCTGTTTTGTATATGCAAAAAAATTCCAGATTTTACAGTCACCCTAAATCACTGTGTGAACTGTGCCTAATATGTATTCTGTAAATACCAGAAAAATAATGTGAAAAGGGAGGTTCTGTTTTTTTCCTGCAGTATCAGATAAATAATTGGTTTTTGCAGTCAGATTATTGTGCTGCAGTGGCATTGAGTGGAGCAGTACACCCCAAAATAAAGCCCTCTATGAGCTGACCCACAGCTGGACAAGCTTCAACTGCATTAGCTCTAAGCCCTGTAGTGACAGATTTTCATCTGTCCCAGAAACCTCTAACATATGCTTATAATCAGACTTTGCATAGCAGAGGCCTATACAGATGGAGTCTTCCCAGGAATTAATCCCAAACCAGCAGTAGACCCAAATAAAACTGAAATCCCAGCAGCACTTCATACTTTTTTTTATTTGCATGTGTCCACTTACAGGAGAACTAACTTGCTAATGGCAGGTCACTGCCTTGCATGGAAAAGCACTGTGAGACAACTGACTCTCACTTCATTTGGTGTCGTAAGTGCCTTGCAAAGGAAACTGCCCTTGAGATGTGTAAATATAAATGAACTGGTCTGCTCTGGTTACAATGCATAAAACTGGCTCATTATATGAATGTTAAAATCACAGAAACAGCACAGAATAGAATTACATGAGAAGCACTGGGCCTCTGTTATGTTCAGACCTGACTGTATACCCAGAGTGTGCTGTGGACCTTGTGTTTCAGCCTGTAATGAAAATAGGGTGAGCTTAGCAGATCCAGGTGGGGCTTTCCCAGAAGGCAGCCTGGGACTGGTTTGGTGGTGTGCACTGGGCTCATCTTGACCCTCAGAATCCCAAACCACATCAGTTTCAGCAGCCTGTGCCTATAGTGAAATGTGGCAGGGCTTCTCTTAACCATTTCAAATATGTAAGAATAAGTGGATGGAGCATATTAAAAAATGCTCAGATCATACCTTTAAGATCTGGCCCATATTTCTGTTTTCACGTCAATATCGTGATTTATTTTTATTTTTTCTTAGCAGAAAAGAAATGCAGGGATGGTCACTTCGGTATGCATATTCCCAACCTGCTTAGGGGAACAGGTTGCTAATGCTGTATCTTTTACCAGACCCAGAAGCAATTGTGCCTTTCTTGGACTTCTTGTTAGGTCCTGGCATCTGCTCTCAGCACTTTTAAATGAGATGTCCCAGATGTTCAGGGCCTCTGAGATGAGCTGTAAGCAATGTCAGCTGGGTGTTCAGCCCTCTCATTCCTTGACTCATGTTGGTTTCTGATGAAAATGAACTGTCTACGGACTACTTTTTTTCCTTTTTTTTTTTTTTTTAATCTAGTACTAATAATCTGTCTGTAATTGTTTTCCATTCTGCTTCTCCCTTTAGCCATCTATCTCTGCAAACGGACCATGCAGAACAAAGCTAGGCTGGAGCTGGCGGATTATGAAGCCGTAGGTACACTGCTGCTAGAGTTTAAAGCTGGGGGGGGCAAGGATAGCTTTGCTTGCCAACTGAATGCTGCCATTTTGTGCTTTGGGGTCAGCCTTTACCGTACCTTTTTCTTAGTTGGCAGAAGTGTGTGAAGGTTGATATGGAGACAACATCGGGAACGTGATTGATGAATGTCTCTGGCTTTGCAGTGTCCCACGTTAACGCATCTGCTGTATAATGAGCCCTTCAAAATGGGGCAAATTACACAGAAGTTTGGCTTGGTGTCCTGTTTTCAGTTAGGAAATCCTGGTTTATATAGCAGATTTCAGCACAGGGAAATGATGGATTTTCAGGTGTGCCATTGGGCAATTAAATTGTTGATGAGACATCTAGTTGCAAAAGTTCTCAGATATTAGACTTGGAATGTTTTCAATATGCCATATGAAAAATATCACTGAACTTTATTCAGAGCGTGTTTTCTGATATGGAATTACTATCAACAAAAATATCCCAAACCTTGGTGTCAGACATCAGGGTGGAGAGGAGTGGGAAGATGGAGGCAGGAGGGGCAGGGCTGTGTATTTCTTTGAATACCAGCAGTGTAGCATTCTGAGCAGCTAAACTTTCTATCATATTGACTTTCTTCTGTTTACTTGTTCAACAGTGTAATAGCAGAATTTTATACTTGGAGCTTTTCGTTGGAGGGTTTGTTTACAAAGTTGGTTCTAGTGGACTTCTGTGGTCGTGTTTATTACAATGAAATTTACAATGAAAACATTTATATTGCATATATTTGCATATATTTTAGAGTGGGGTTTTTTCTTCCTAGATTGGAGTTTTTCCTTCTTCCTTAACTTCCACATTTTGGAACATCTGTGCACGTGGAGAGATACGTTCATGCCATTTGGTCCTTTCGGTGCAGAGCATGCAAAAATTGCCTCTTATCTAGTCCACCCTGGAAATGCATTCAGACTTCCCAAGAGTTCTAATCTCAAACAGGCACAAAGGAAGGAATATAATAATCTGCATGCACTTACATGTCCTTTTGCTGAGTTTTCTCTTCTGCATATTGTCGATTTCATTATTAAAACCATTAAAATTGCTCACATCCAACCAATTAACTGTAAGTACTCCAAAGATCTATCATAAAGCAACAAAAGGCTGTTCAGCGGCGCACATACTCCCACACACATGCAGTGAGACCATGGCTAAGTACTTTTGCACATTGTTGCCTACTGAGAGTAGCAATGCTCCAGTGATGGTAAATAATTAGATCTTGGCAGTCTCTCATTTGCCTTGTGAATATTGCATTGCACAATTAGAGGTTACTTCTGCATTCAAACTTTGTTCTCTTAATTAGAGACATTCAGATAAGAATGGCACCAACTCCTCCTAAGCATTATGGGAGCTGAAACAGATCCAGTAAGGGATGTAAGCTCAGCACAAGTGGGAGAAATAGGCTTGCAGGAGTGAGAAGGAGCCCTTCTCACAATTTTGGAGATGCAGCATGAGCGTGCTTCTCCATAGGTGCCAGCAGTGACCTGGAGCTTTAAAAGAGACTCTCTACAAAGCATCTCAGGGGACATCTCATTTTTAGGTTCTGCTTGCAGCATTCACAGACAATCCCCCAGCCCCCATTTATACTGAGTAGAGCAGGGGTCTTGATGATATGATTAAGCTTGTATAGTTGCATTCAGGTTTTTCTATAATTGGTCAAACATAAGCGCAATTCAAATATAGCTTCAGTTGGTGATGTTTCATTGGCCTCAGCATATTTACTCCAGAGGGCACATGTGAACGTAATTTAAAACAAAATAAAAATAATGAAAAAAAACCCCACAAAAATTTCTGTTACAGATAATTACAAGTTGTTCTTCCTTGTAGCCACAGTTAAGGAAATCATCACGGTTCAGTACAGCTGTAAATCATTTGTTTAACTGTTTTCCTCCATGTGTACAGACTGAAACTGTTACATGGACTTGGTGAGCAGGGCCAAGCTTTATGCCTTGTGTTATACAAGAGTTTAAAGTAAATAATAGGAAGATTTCTTCTTGCATTGAAATGCATGTGCCTGAAATAAGTTTCTCGAAATAAAGGTGATAAGTATAAAAAGAACAGTAGAACTACAAGTGTTTGTTTTCAGTGTAAATTTGAAAGAGTTAAACCAGCTGTAATGGAGAAGAGCATCCTGTTAATTGTCTCGCAGGCCTCCATTCTTGGGGAGGGAGTGGATATGTAACTTCGGGGTGCCATTTAAGCCTGAAATTCTGGCCATTGTTCTGAGTTTAACCTTGAGCTGTGATGAAGCCACATCCCCATCCAAATGTTCAGATCACTACACTCTCTGTAACGGGTCTGGACCAGAGCTCTTACTTCAGATGTAGAGCAAAACTGCATCTGGAGCCATTCTTTACAGTAACTGTGTTCATTGTTCAGAAAAACAAGCTATTTCCTTTTGTGAATCATCCTGGCAATCCCCAGCCTTCAGAACTGTGCAGCTGCATAATGCTCCCAGCAGTGACCAGGACTGAGCAAAGCAGGGGACGCTCAGGCTTTGCACCTTCACAAAAGCCTGAAGAGAAGAGAACAGTGCAGAGAGGAAGGGAAAGTGAGGATGAGAGGGAAACGTGCAGCTGGCAGCCATCTGCTATCAGAAGTGAAAGTCATCAGCTTCACAAAGCTTCTCACTGTTATCTTTTGGGAACAAGTCCATAATTTTTTTCATAGTAGAGCTCAAGCTGTCTTCATCACACTCCATTACTTATCCCTGACAGGGCCCTTTGGGTTGCAGCCCAAAAAGATGTGTAACAGCCTTGCTTTGCCTGCAATATAGTTCACCTGAAACCAACACTGACTTCCATGTCTTTAGTTTCTCAGCTTAAAAAATATATATAAAACAAAATAAATACCCACCATGCTAAATGTGCTCTCAAGCAATTGTTGTAATTACAGAAATTAGTTGTTCTTACTATTTTAATCTTTCAACAGGAAAACTTAGCAAGACTTCAGAGAGCGTTTGCAAGAAAGTGGGAATTCATCTTCATGCAAGCAGAGGCCCAAGTGAAGTGAGTAATCCTGGAGCACTGAATTGCACCAGTATTTAGAGCTGTGAAGGGAAGGGGATTCTGTACAGATAAAACTTCTTTGTCAAAATCTTTACTGTGACTAAGCTCAGAAGGTGTTGGTGAATTTTAATCACTGGCAGACTAGAAACAGGAGAGAGCCAATTCTGAAGGTCTGTGCCAGAAACTGAAGGATGGGTTTAATTATCTGTACATGGAAATGTTGGTCAGGAGCTCCTAAGCCTGTATTTGCCATGGGACCCTGGGTAATTCACAAGCCCATTGTGCTTCTACATTTGTGTAGTATTTTTGTTTTGTGTGAATGGAAAGAAAAGAGTTCTGTCATCTGTCTGTGTTACTCTATGCTTGCAGAGTATTTCTGAGTCTAAAAGTACTGTCACTTCAATGTGGTTATAAGGGTGGTATTTACAACAGGCATTTCTTCTCATCTTCCCTTATGAAAGCAGTATGAAGCCTCGTAATGCTTTGAGCGCGTTTTCATTGCTGCTGGTAAATGGGTATGGTCCAGGGGCTGTGCACTATTGTCTGCAAACTAATACCTAGAACTCCGAGTGTCTGTTTTGTGCATGTCGTTGTCACCTATAAAATGGAAGGGTTGGTGAAGATGATACATGAGAACACCAGTACTGAAACTGTTCCACTGGAAGGAATTTGCACTTTCAGCATTAGATGCTAAAAAGTTAAGGAATATTATTTCTTGAAGGTGTGGCTTGATGTATATGTCTCTATCTTTGATTAACCTGTTGGAATTTTGCTGAATTCTTTGCTTAATAACATTGAAATTATGTACCATTTAAATATATGGTGATTATCTTTTAAATTACAAGGTAATTAAGGGATTTTTTTCCAACCAGAATAGCAGTGTTCCGTTTGGAAGAGAAAATTAGAACTTAGGATAGCAATTGTGCTTTCAGTTACTTAAAGGCTATTGCCAAGATAAAAAAAAAAGTGTAAGTCAAAACAAAAGTCTGCATTCTGTCTAAAACATATAATTATTATCTAAGAAAGAAATGTAAATATCAGACTCACTGTGATCACTGTTGGTTATTCATCTTTTCTCCATTCTGTTTTCTTTGAAGCATAAGCATGCATAAGCACTATCAACTTTTTTTGCTGACTAGTTTTAGCTTCTTGGTTCACAGTTCACGTGATGGTTCAGTCTTCAGGTTTCCAGAAAGGCAGGGATGGAATTCATGTTGTAATTCACAGTAACTAAAAGTTTAGGTTAACTAAAAAGGTGGGGGGGAGAGGGCGGTGTATAAAAAATACCTGAAAACGTTCCTCCTGCTTACCAAGTTTTGCTTTGCTTTCCACATTTTTGTTTGCACACAGGATTTCCATTGCTATACCCACATTGCTCAAAAACTGCAGCCATAGGGCATCTAGCTGCTTTGGATCTTCTTAGTTTAAAATGTGAAATACTGAGTTGTCAGTAAGTTTGGAGAGAGGAGCACAATAATAATTATAATTGTTATATAATTAATATAATATTATCTGGGTTGAGCACAAAGTGTCGGTGAAGAGAATTCATGAAGCCTCCAAAGAGTCCTTCCAATCTGTGTGTGCTGTGTGGCGTAAGATTGGAACAGGCTTTACCTTCCCCTTTGGCCAGGTGTGAAGGACTCACTCAGAAAGGTCGTTTTAGGTTGGGTGTCCTCAGCGCAGTACAGCAGCTGCTCTGTCTTTGTTTGGAGACAGAGCTTGTGCCAGAGCTTGTTTCTCATCTCAGCCTTGCAAGGGGGAGATTGAGCAAGTGATGCCAAACTGTGGAGAATTTGGTCTTTTTGTGGGGAGGGGTGTTGAGAAACTTCAGTTTCAGTCCCCTGCTTCCTATCATGTTGGTACATTTCTAGCACAGACTTAGCCAAGGGTCCCTGCCCCTCAAAAACAAAAACAGGTGGGAGAGAACCTGGTGATCAGAAATCACAGTTGGATTGAGTTTTTTTCCTCTCTGCTTTGATTTTCCTGGTGGCAGCAATGTGGGAACCTAGCACAGGGACACTGAGCTTTATTCAGTCCTGCTCTGGAAGTGGAGGCTGTTCCTCCTTCCATGTGCCTCCTCCAGTCCCTGTGCAGGTAGATCTTGCAAGCTGGTGCTGACTTTGTGCTCAAGTGTAAAGCTGGGTGAGGTGCCAGATGTCACTTGCTCACTGCTGCCAGGAGTTGCTTTGAACAACCTCATCTGGCCTTTGGATTGTGTCCTTTGAGTGAGTTGGTTCACTGGCTGCATCAGGGCTGGAATTACTGAGTTCCTGTTGTCCCAGCCCAGTCATGTCTCTCTTGGGTGGGAGCTGGTTTGTAGGGGCCACGCAGCAAGCTCAGCTCTGGTCACCTGTGCTGTCACCCCTTGCTCTGCCAGCACAGGGGCACACAGGCAGAGCCAGTCTTTGGGTTGAAAGCTCTAAGGAGGAGTGGCCACAAGTGCTGCCCATGCTGTTGCTGCTGGGAATGTCTGGGACAGGTGCTCCTTTGCAATCGGTATTCATGCCAGTGGTGCTGCTGGGGTAATGGAGTGCAATGGCGTCTCCTGATGAGGACCTCAGTCCAGCACCAGCCAGGAGCCTCACCTGGAGCAAACAGGTCCTGGTGGGTCTCCTGACACAGACAAAACTAAAAACTTTCCCAGCCTGTCAAATGAGAAAATGGGAACAGGGTACCAGGAAAAGTTTTCCTCACCAGATGAAAAACAGCTGTTAAATTTTCCATGTTAATAGGAAAATCTCTTTTGACCCATGTTGGAGTAAACATCAGTGATAATTTGTTCAAGGCATGTGCCCTTGCAAGTGTGAGTGTGACATCGCTGTACAAAAAAAGTTGATTTCTGAAACTTTCTGTCTTGGGGTTAAAAACCACAGCTAGGAACTGTATCAAAGACGAAAGCATGACTTGTACATTGACTCATACTCACTTATGCTTTTGTTTTCAGAATCGACAGGAAAAAGGATAAAACGGAAAGAAAGATCTTGGACAGCCAGGAAAGAGCTTTCTGGGATGTGCACAGGCCTGTGGTAAAACTATTTTTGAATGATGAGACTTTCCAGGTTTTGACAGGAAAAGTTTCATTGCTAGTAAATGTTTTATGCACAAAGACATTGCCTTTACAGTCACCACATGGATTTTCCTCGCAGTTCAAAATACACGAAGTGTCTACAAGATTATTTGAGACATTCTGGGCTTGTACACCTATGGAACTATTGATTTGGAAATATGTGTCAAATATGAACTTTGGAAAATTATGTACTGGGCTTATGAAAGAAAAGCAGCTTACTCAGTTTGGCTCAGACTTCCTAGAAAAAGCTCCCCCTTGTTAGCAATTTCCTTTTGGTGCCAAAGTTAGGAGTAAGTGGATTGAATGCTGGCATGGCATCCTTGGGTATATGCAGTCTCTTGTTCAGCAAGAGTAATTTATGGAACACAAATCTCGAGAAAGAGTTTTGGACAAGATTTAATTGTATATTTTATAAAAGTAAGGTAGGATGAACATTCTAAACAGAGGAGTAACATGATTACCATCTCTTTTCAGCCAGGCTGTGTGAACACCACAGAAATGGACATCAGAAAGTGTCGCCGTATGAAAAACCCACAAAAAGTGAAAAAGGTCAGTTTGAGTTCCTGGTTTTGGTTTTTGCTTGTTTGGGGTTGGTTTGGTTCACTAGTTTTGTTTTCTTTTAATGTAAATCATACTTGACACCTATAGTATATGAAATTTACCCAGTAGGAACAAAAAAAAAGTGTTTTGATAGTATGAGTTCTGTTTTGTTCTCCTTGGTGAATTTATTATTTCCGTTTTACCAGCAAAGTGATACTGACTGGGTGATGGGTAGAGCTGAGAAGGGCATTGAGGAGCTCTGTGTCTCAAATGTCTGATGGCTCTGCACTCCCATAAAATTACAAGGAATTGGCAAAAATACCTAGGTCCCCTTGTAAGAAATTTTCTGGGCACAGATAATGAGATGTTTACCTGCCTTAATAATTTTAAAGGCCGGATCATTAGCAATTTGGATGTCTTTGACTTCCAGCAAGTTTGAGCTATTCTGTGTATATGAAGTCGTAGAATCAATTAGGTTGTAGAAAACCATTAAGATCAGTGACTCAAAACCTTAACCTAACCAAGTCCTCCACTGAACCATCTTCCTGTCTTTTAAATGAAACCTTCAAGGGTGGTGACTCAAAAACATCCCTGAGCAGCCTTGTTCCATTGCTTGATAACCATTTCAGAGGAGAAATTTTCCTAATATCCAGTCTAAACCTCTCTTGGCACAGCTTCGGGCTGTTTCTTCTTGTCTCATCACTTGTTACCTTTTTGGACAGGGCACTGGACTCCTGAACTTCCATAGGTAGTTAAATTGCAGCAGAGCTATTCACATGTCTATTAGAAGTTTTACTGAAAAGCAAAAGCACTAAATGAAAGGGCAAATGATATTACTTTCAGTGCAGGTGTCTGTCCTGAAGATGAATGGCTACAAGTCAGTCTGCAGATTTTTGTTTAGAGAAGTTCACATGAACTTAACCCTTCGACTTGACCGGGTTAAGTATTTCCTTCAATATGTAGTTTTACATCAAGAAATTAAACCAAGTGAAAGACAGAGGCATACAATTGGGTTCTAGTATTTTCTTTTGCCACTTGGTTCACCCCAGTGACAGTTCCCAGTGTTTATCCTGCAAGTGTTAATGCACACAGCCTTCAGAGCTCCTAAAAATTATCAGCTGCATTTTAACATTTAAAACAAACTCTTCTCTTAACATGCCTACAGGCCTCCCAAGTGCAGGCATCAGCAAGCACGGTCTGATCTGTAAATTTTGCTCCAGGCCGAATGATTATTGACCTGTGTGGGTATAAACAGTAGGAAATTGCTGGCTTGTTACCTTACTGCTTTGCATACCTCACTGTTCCTCGTTGTGTAACAGAAAAATGCTGTAATCCCGTCTGCTTGTTCCTTGGTTCCCCACAGTCCGTATATGGGGTTACGGAGGAGTCTCAGCCCCAAAGCCCTGTACACCTGCCCTCCCAGCCGGTGCGCAAAACGACAAAAGAGGATTTCCGGAAGCAAGTAAGTAGGTGGCTGTATGGCAGCTCTTCTGAGAAACTGCTACCAGAAAAAAAGCATATAAAGTTATTGAGATATCAGCAAAAACAATTGTATGTTTTACCTGTCCTTGATCCTCACATACTTATCTTTGATGCTCCCTTAAGTAAAGTGTTAGTAAGTATTCATTGAGCAGTGCAGTTGTATGGTGATCCGTATTATGAGTAACACTGACCTTTGAATCTACTGTTACTCTTGTCTGTGGACCAGTAGACAGGTTAATTTCCAGTTCACTGAGGATGTCTGAAAAGTGGGCAGTGACAAAGGCCAGCATAGCTGGGCACAGGCTGGGGATGAGTGCTGAGGAAAGGCGTTGTTCAGTGCATGACTGTTAGACTGTACAGTCAGAGCCTTTAGGAAACTAGGAAAATGCTTTTTGCACAATCGCGCCAAGGAATGACCAGCCAGCTCACACATCCTTGCCCTGGCATGAAGAGCTCTCCCTCAAAATTACTTTGCTGCAACAAGCAGCCCTCACTGAAAGACAAACAAGAATCACTAGATCAGCGTTCTACTAAAGGCAGCTTTAAACCTGTTTCTTAGGCAACCATTTTTTGGATGGTCTTCTGCACTAAATGTGGGTGCTACATTTCTTGAGCTTTTTCATCACAGGCTGAAGAATGGGTTCGTAGCAGAATGAAAGTGTGCTGTGAAACTGTTACAGGTCTTGTGATGCCGGTCAGTCAGAGAAATGGGAGAGCAGAATGTGGCTGTAAAAAGGAGATCATATTGCACTCTGAGTAGTCTAGGAACCTAGGCCCCAAATATGTGTCTTTCCTACTTTATTTATGTCTTCTGAAGCTTCCCCTAGGGCTTTGCCTTTGGAAATGGAGACTCCTATTGGAAGCAGTTAATAAGCTTCTGATACCTGGGGAATGGTCCCATTTCCTTCTGAGTTACTTTCAAGCTGTTTGGAAAGAGAAATCAATAGCCTGTTGGGATATTGTCAATGCATGCTGTAGAACTCATGGATTGTTAATGTCCTTGTCATCTCTCTCCTCAGATAACTTTTCTGAACATGCAGATAGAGAGACATTGTTTAAAGATGTCCAAAGTAGCAGAAAGGTGAGTGTCTCCATTTTGATGATTTCCCATTCTTTCTCCATCTCCAGTTTGGCATTTCTAGAAACAGAGCAGGCAGCAAACCTTGCTTGACCCCCTTTCTGTGCATCAATCCTTTTCCCTCCTCGCCCAGCTGTGCTGCCTGGCTGCTGACACTTCTGTACTTGCTCTTCTGCCACTGAGCAAAAATAGGTGGAACGTGAGGACCTGTAATACTGCAAAAGAGAAGAAGCATTCACAAAAGAAAAAACCCTTGCAAGGACTTGTTTCCCACCCCTTCGCTGCCCTAGGGTTTATTTTTAGAAAAGTCATTCCTATCTCAATTTGAAAATACTCTTTTTTCCCTCTTTGGCTGAATTCTCAGTGCTCATCTTCTGTTAGTCTGGCACAGCTCAGGGGAAGGAGCTGTTTGCATTTGTTTTACATGGTGTTCACGTCTCTGTTCATACTGGGGTTGTAGGGCCAGTTCCTGCTCCCACTTACTTATATATGAAACCCTTAGAGAAGTACTGTGGTTGTACCTGGACTACTGAAGGCAATGTTTTAAGGAGTGGATTTCTAAGAAGTAAATCAAGGCACAATTTGACTTGCAGAATATTTAGTTTTGGTAGAAAAGTATGAATAGGTGAAGAACTCAAATTTAATTGAGTATGACAGCTCATTTACTTAGGTATTTGTAAGTTATGCACATTTGCAGGGTAGTCACTGAGGTGAAGGCAGGGATAGTCATGCTCTTCAGTGACATCACTTTTAAAGCAAAACTGTGATGAACATGAAAAACATGATAAGAGCTGGTTGCTTCTAGAAAAATGATAGAGGAATTTTTATTTAAGCAAAGTAAAACAGGGTTACCCTATGAAATGTGCTTTGCAGTGCTTGCACCTGCAGTTAGCATACGTGTGCTAAACTAGGTAAATTAAATGGTGAGAGGCCCAATGTAAGTTCCTATTGGCTCATGAAGTTTAGCAATTAAAATGAAAATGTATCCAATTAAACAGAAAATATTCAGAGCCTCCCTGAAATCCTGCAATACATTGTAAAATTGAAATGAGCACATTTATATTTATGTTTTGGGCTTTTGGATCTTTTTAATTAAGAACATATACTTGTACTTTAACAAAAAAAGTCATTGTATTGAATTTACTTACAATGACCTTAATATACTGAGACGTAATAATTTTCCTGGTTTGAAAGGGCTTTTTTTTTTTCTTTTTTTAATTGCTCCCAAGTTGGAGAAGAAAATGTTGCTATCAAAACCTGTGCAAAATAATAACCGGGAGAAAAGCAAATAAAATGAGAACAATCAAATTACAGAATCATAGAATATACTGAGTTGGAGGGTACCCACCAGGATCATCAAATCCAACCCGTGGCCCTGCACAGGAGAGCCTCAACAATCACACCCTGTGCCTGAGAGCATTGTCCAAATGCTTCTTGAACTCTGTCAGGGTTGGTGCTGTGACCACTTCCCTGGAGAGCCTGTTCCAGTGCCCAACCACCCTCTGGGTGAAGAACCTTATATTTCTGAATAATTATTAATAATTATAAAGAATGAAAATCATGGTTGTGATCTTCAAATCTTGTGAGGTGGTGTTTGGTCATGTGATGACTTTGAATATTGATTTGAATATTGGCAATATTGATTGAGGGTCCCAGGACTTGGTGTGGAGAGTGGTGGGAAGTGCAGCCTGGATGTGGAGCATTGCAGAGCAGGTAGGAGGGAAGTAGAGGGGCTGATGGGTCCAGTGGCTTTTCAGGGGTGGGAACTGGTGAGGAGGAATGAACATGGATGACCTGACTTGAACAATTGCCTGAAAAAAACCCTGTGCAGCCTTGAAAGCCCCATTAAAACACTGAATACAAGCACTAGGAACAAATTTGCTGTGTAAGGAGACACTGTTATTATCAAGTCAATTTTCAGGCTGGACCCTGCTCTCAGGACAGTTTAGGTAACAATGTGGCAGATCAGGGTACAGGAGATGACTTCTTGGCACGCTCCCTTCAACAGTCAAGCCTGACAGTGGCACCACCTGCCAATTTTTCAGCATAGCACAAAGGCATTTTCAGAGAGGATGAGGGAAGTAACAAGGAGAAATAAGTCAGGAAGCATTAGGGCAAACAAGTTATAGAAATAAGATACAAATTGTTTCAATAGTAATAGATCAATTGTATTTATTTTCCATTAATTCACACTATTCTTGGGATGGCCCTTGTCTGTCAGAAGAGAAAGGCTCTCCAAAGGATATCTCCAGCTTCCGTGAGATAAATGCTTGCTGCTGAAGACTTTCTTCCCCTTCCTCCCTATTCCCCTTCCAGGAGTAGATCTCTACCAACTGTGGGAATAGGCATCCCTCAGCTGCTCCACGCACCTTGGAAACAGTCTTTCTTCCACATCCTTTCTCCCCACTTGGGACCTGCACACTGTCAGTTTTAGCCATTGAGATTTGAGAACTGTTGAGCAAAACTATCAATATATTCTACCTATTGTTTTCCCTGACTGCGTTGTGCAGTATGCAGTGTTAGTATGATTTCATTAGACATGGCATCACCGAAATGGCTGGGGAAAAATTAGCATCTTCCTAGCAGAAGCAGTCTCAGCTCCCTGGATGAAAATCTGTGCTATCCTTTCAGCTTCTCAAAGTTCCTGTGAAGGCTCAGCAGGCCCCCTTGATTGAGAGACAGTTGGGTTCTCGAGGCAAGCTCTGCACTCTTCGGTCAACTGTTCCCACCACCTCTTCTACTGGATATACAGTTTATCACCCAAAAGGCCAGGTCTGCATTTTGACAAAAATGCTTTCCCTTAGGAGTCCCCCGCCTGTAGCCTCCTTTAGACAATGAGGCAATGATTCTGCTGCCGCCATTATACTGAATCAGCAAAATGTGCTTAGAAATTCCCCCTTGTTTCATTTTAGTTTTTTCCCCCTTTCTTTTTTGCTAGTACTTGTACTAGAACCTCTGATGCCTTATTATTTTATTAGGAGCAATTCAGGTTTCACAGCAGATATCTCCTGATTGATCCTTTTTGGCTTTCTTTTCTTTTTTAACCAACCCTCTCTTTCATTGATGTCTAAGGGGACTGCTGCTGCTCTGTGAAATTGGACGCTGCTCCCTCCTCCAACCCTTGACCCACAGCAGTCATGAAATGTAATTAATGAAATGAGATGAGACAGCCCCGAGTGCCCTCAGGGGCAATGGGAACCTGCTGTGGTTACAAAAGTGTATGATTTTAATGCCTCATGATAAGAGCTAAGACAAACAAAAAGAAATAATTACTACAGAGCAGGTCAGGGAAACTTTCTGCCTTTTATGACCCTTTGTTTCACAGGGTCTTTTCGTTCGCCTGCCTTTTTGAGATGTGGAGGACCAGAGGTAAAGTTTAGTGTAGACAATCACAGTGCAAGTACATTAGTTGTTCAGTATGATGAGACATAATTAACTTAGTTAATTACTTGGCAGACGTAGGCAAAAAAATAAAGTGCCTTAGAGTATTTTCAGTATAGGAGAAATTTCTTTTGATTTATTTCATATATGCTGTCTTTCTTTTGTAAAAATGTGCCCTTAGACCCAGCCCCAATGGAATTCCTGAATCATTTATGCAAGCAGACACAGTCCTTTTCCCAGAAAGCTCTTTGAATCTCATCCTAGAGAGGATTAGAGGCTATATGCCTTAACTGACTCACCATGAAGCAAGCCAGTATAAAGGCCAGGTGTTTTTCCAACATGCATATAATTTATTATAGTCTAAATTAATTATTACTGTAGAAGTATTTTACAGTAGTGCCATTAGTCTAAATACTATACCAACATAACTAAAAAATGATCTATAGGCAAAGCTTTGATGCTCAGGACTGTGATCCTCCAAAGATTTAAGCATATTCTTAGCTGCAGCGCATGACCCTATTTAGGTGAGTTTCTCATAGTGCATAAATTTATGTGGGTGCAAAAGTTTGCAAAAATGAAAAGGATGAGAAGCAATAGTAATATGCAGAGGCAATAGTAATATGCAGCAAATGAACAGGATGATACACACTTCTTATTCTTCCCATGGGTCTGTGGGGGAAGTCCTGCCATAGCAATCCACTTGTTGCCTCATCAGGCTTTTTGGGGTCATCTCAACAGAGACAAGCTTGTGGAAAATGCTGCTGTTGAGGAAAACACTGCAGTGAGCTGGTGGTTGTTTGCAGAGAAATCCTTGCGTGCATCATCCCTGGGAAAAGGGTCTCCTATGGTTGCTGAGAAACTGACTAATCCCTACAAATAAAAAGAAGCACACACACAAAAAAAAATCCAAGACAAAAAAACCCCAACAGGATTAAAAGAAAAGCTGTACCTCTCTGACGTGTGACTGAGCATTCAAACCCTTTCTTTCTTCTTTTTTTTCCCTTTTTTTTTCTTACCTGCCAGTTTAATAGCTTACACAGAGCAGTATGTGGAATATGACCCCTTTATAACTCCTGCTGAGCCTTCCAATCCCTGGATAAGTGATGATGCAGCACTGTGGGACATTGAAATGAGGTAAAAAATAATTGGTAGCTTTAACTAATGTGAGAGTTGTCTTGGCATTTTTTTTGTATGCTCTTCACACTGTCCTGTTTGGAAAGGAAGTTGTATGTCTGTAACTACAAGATTCAGGAACATAGCTAAAGTTTATCACTGGTGTCTGTGAATTATTCAGCCCTTCCACTTCCATATGGATTGATGTATGGTGCTCTGTAAGTCAGGTAATGGATGTTCTTACGCACATGCACAGGCTCATGTCTAGGAGCCTACAGCTGTAGGATACTGCTAAGAAACTTGTTCCAGCACATCTCATTTGACCCTTGAGAGCCTGCTCCTCCCCAGCTGCAATGCTCCAGCTTTGCTGCTGTCCTGGAATCCCTTGAAAGATGCTGCTGGCAAACGGGGATCAGTTATAGAGTAGTGGTCATTCCTGCTGTGCAGAAGTGAGTTTGGCACAGGAGCCAGAAGAATGTAGCCAGTTGTTGAGAAGAACGTAGCTCACATGAGATGTGTGAGACTTGGCAGGTCAGAATTATAATAGGTTGATAGAGTAAGTTCGGGCCTCACCTGTTGGTGAACAAGCTGGCTTGTCTCTTATGGTGTCAAATAGATGAAAAGAGGGAGGAATGACTGTAGGACATTCAATGCCTTGCACCTCAGAGAGTTTCTCAAAAAAAAAATCCAAGCAGAACACTGCAACAGAGATCATGTTTTGCCCATGTGACGCTGGTGAAGGGAAGTGTGGCCTGTGTCTGTGTCTCTTGCCTTCACTGGCTACTCACAATCCTCGTAAAGGGACTCAAATTGTCCTGCCTGCCACTATGCCTAACAGCTCCCACAGCAAATTTGAATGGAATTACCATGCCCCATGTCACGTTCACAATCACATCCTGTGATTGCCAACAACTGCAAGGGCTCAGCAGCTCTTCCAGAGTTCAGCTGCTGCCATTTGGCACCAAATCTGAACTAGGAGTTCACTTTAGCAAATCTTTGATAAGGGAATGCCAAATCTAATCCTGTGTGTTATTGAATAATAATTTAGAGATGCTATTGGCCAAGAAAACTGATTCGTAGGGAATCAGTGTTCCAGGAAAAGGACAAGTTTTTTGCCCCATTTAAAAACTGAGTAGTTTGGGATGTGAAACTTGTTTTCACCTGCTTCTCTGGTAGTCCCAGAAATCCATTATTTTCCTAACCTCTGCCCCTCTTCACATAATTTTAATATTTAGGATTTCTTTTTTAGCTAGCTTCTTTCATCCTCCCTAGTAGGACTAGTGCCAGATACAGCCCTTGCAAAATACTGCTCTGCAGAAACCCTCACCCACAAGGTAATCCAGGCATCCATTATTTCTGCATCTGTTGAGGTAGCTGCAAATCCCAGAAAAGATGTCTGTGTCCCTGAAGAGTACAATTAACCTGATGTCACAGCCTTATAGGAATTTAAAATAAATGCTTGGCTTCTGCTATGATTTCAGAGTTAAGGAAGGTGATTCTCCTGCTGATGAAAAAGAGAAAGCTGTAGTGTGGGGAGATGGAAAAACAAACAGCTCTGTATTTCCATTTTATTCTCTATTGTAAAAAAACTCACTGCATCTGCATCTAGTTGCAACTTGCATGAATAATTAAATGATCCCCGAGATCCCCTTGTGTTGCCTGCAAAGCTGTGTCCTCAGTTAGGAGAGCAGAGCCCTTGCACAGGAAAACAAAGAACCTCTCACTTCTAGTGGCAAGGCTGGCTGCAGAGTATGGGCAGCCCCATGCCATTAGAGTTCATCCTTCATGGCAATCAAGACTCAGGAAATGCCACGGAAAACATTCCGTTTTAGAGAGCACTTTGGCCTTTTTTTTAATGCTAGAACATTGTGTAGGTGCAAGAAGAGCAGGTACAGAGCTCTGGATTCAGCAGGAAATTCCCTGAGCTTAGATTGTGCATGGCTGTGCACAAGCATGGCTTTTGTGTCGCAATGTCCAGGCTGGCTCACATAACGGGTAGGCTGGATCTGCGCCCTTGTCTGCAGCACTGCTGGCTCCTGAGGGAGCGCAGGAGGAGCCATCCCAAGTGTGCTGCTCCTCCAGTGAGGACATGCCTATCAATTTTGCCTAGCCTTTACACCAAGAGAAAATCAAAGCAGGCATTTTATTTACCCCTTTGGCTTATTTGTCTTCAGCACAGATCGCCACTGTCCCCTAAGGCTCCGTGATTAGGAATCGCTGTGGACATGACGAGACACATAGTTTAATAGATACGTACTGTTAACAATGGCTCTGCTGTCACAAATGTGAGCAGCTGAGCTGTGTTTTAATGGTTGTCTCAGAGTATGACGCCATCACACCAGAAGCTTTCAAACACTTTGTGAGCCCAGATTACGCTCTGATGCAGACTGTCTCATAGGATCCTCGTTGTGATTCCCGGGCACCACCTCCCCCCATAGGCATCTCTGCAACATGTCTGGCAATTCAAACAACAGCTTATGTAAGTTGGGCTGTGTTAAGAAATAATTAAGGAGAAAGGTTGCTAGTGATTTTGGGTGCCTCTGTATCTCAGTATCCCAGCTGAGACACAAAATAAAAGTCTGATTATCATGGAGAGTAGGAGGAAGATGCTTTTTAGTCTTCTGAGACTTAGGCATGCAAAAATCAGAGGCACTGAAAAATAAAAGACTACAAACCAGTAATCATTTTAGATACTTTGTCTGCATTGCTTCTTAGTGGAACTGCTTTTCTAATGCAAATGTGGATCTGAAAATCTGAAACCAATTCCAAGTGACCAGGCAGCACTGTGTGGGACACAAGAAAATGCTCTGGAGCTTACCAGTGACCTAGGGAACATTGCTGGGAAATTTCTGCCTTGATGCATAAGAAATCCTAAGGTACATTTGAGAAGATATGCAAGAAGTGCATAATGAATAATCATTTAGGTATGGTATGCTGTTCTTCAAATGAAACCTACCAGAAATTGCTTTGAAAATAATATCATTCACAGTCTCTCCTAGTTCGACATGTATGTAGCACCCAAATAGTACTGTTGCTTTAATGATGACCCTGCTCTTTATAGCTTCTTTATGTTATTTGCTAACTTGTATTTCTGCAAAATCTTGAGAAAAAAACAACATCTCATCTGATAATCTCCCTCCCTTCGCTTAGCAGAAACAGCAGCAGCTGCTCGGACAGCAGGCAGAGATGCACATTCCATCTGTTTTTCCCCTTCTCTCTCCAAACAGCAAAGAACCTAGTCAGCAGCGTGTGAAAAGATGGGGTTTCTCTATGGATGAGGTGCTGAAGGACCCAGTAGGACGAGACCAGTTCCTTCGTTTCCTGGAATCAGAATTCAGCTCAGAAAACCTCAGGTGAAACCTTTTCTGACTTGACTAAATGAATGGGACCAATCCTACTCTCTTGCATAGGTGAAATGCAATGTTTGGTGTGTCTTGAACCGCTAAAAACACCCATTTGAATAAAGATGAGAATGGCAGAATTTGGTCCATAGCACTGCTACAGATGCCTACACTAGACCTGTGTAAGTAATCTCAGAAAGAGTGTTTAGCAGAGCCAGTGTTGTCAGGTATCTTATGCAAGGGCTTGCAGGCTTGTATGATGTGATGAGATGCAGCACATCACCACTGAGCTCCCTAAGAATCTATAGGATTTACATGTGTCTTTGTGGCAGGGCTTCTGTGAGAGAAACAATATGGTCATCATGTGGCTAGGAACTGTTGCAGTATTGGCACTCACCAGGTCAGGTTTGCAACAACTGCTTTTAATTTTGATATCTGCTAACTGTCCAAGAGCTTGACTCACCTTAACAGGACTCTCTGTGTGGGGATTCTGAGTACCTGACTTCTCCAGTTGTGAAGAAGTCAAAACTTTATTTATGAAAAATTATGTAGATAGCCACGTGATTCTACATCAGGCTGAGAGCCAGTAAACCCCACTTTTTTTACAGTCTGAATTACACTGCAGAGGCTTTTTTGTTGTGCTGTGGTTGTGTCTCAGCACATGGATGGGTACAGGGACAGGTTCTCGTGGGGGTTTTTTGGGGCAGTCGTGTTCCAGAAGGCTGAGTGAGCATTTGCAAGGAAGGCCAGAGAAGCATGCAGGTTCAGTGGCAGAGCTGAGCCTGTGCTTGGGCTGAGGAAATGTGCTGTCAGTGAGCACGCAGTCGGGTTTTTGCCTTTGCTGGTAGTGAGCAGGCTTGATGTTCTCTTTTTACACCAGATAAAAACCTGATTGCACAGCCTTTTTTTAGTTTGTGGTTTTTTCATTCTCTTTCACTTAGGAAATCAAATACATTACTAAAGCATGTGAACAATTGTCACTGTAGTGCAATCTGCTAGCCTGCAAGATCTGAAAGGGAAATTCCCCAGAAAGTGATTTTTAATGACAGTGGAACTTACCATCCTATTTATCAGGTTTCCCTGTCCAAGGAGAAGTATAGAATGCATGCCAGCAGCAAAACAGTGAAAACTCAATGTACTTCATTGTTTTGAAAAACCTGAAAGTTAACCTGTAAGAAAACAAGGGAGTGTTACTAATTACATAAATGAGCTTGAAATTTTATTGCTAAACAGGTACTGAACTTGCATATGCTTACTGAAGTTATGTACAGTGGCACTCATTTGCAATTAAATTGTAGTGATGAAGTGTAAAAATAATATACTATATTAAAATACTCTTCAAATAAGTGTTCTGAAATAAATCTGGGGTTGTGCTAATGAAATCCATCAGGTTTTATGACTAGCATCTATACTTCACGTTCATCCTACTCAAACAAATGGAGAAAGTTTGATTATGAGAAGGCAAACTTGTACCTTCCTTGGTCACTCAGAGCTGCTCTTCCTGCTGATGCACGTTCTCTTTGATTTTGGGATGTAGTGAAGGGAGGTGGCAAATCAGTGGGCTGGCATAGACAGGTTAAATCCTGCATCCTTTGTGGAAGACATTGGCATCATTCTTAGTACGGGAACTTTGCCATCGTTCTTATGGTATCATTACGATGGTATTGGCTTATGTGGTAATATTATCTAATGTTAGATAATAGCATTAGAAAGCCTGCTTAAAACTTTAAATAACAGGCTGCAAAGGCAGAAATATTAATGAAGAAAACTGGAATAGAGTGGATTTGTTGTAGTGGTGCTAGAGAGAAGAAGCTCAACAGCAAAGTTGGGATCTGCCTCACCTAAGTTGACAGCTTGGAAGCACATGCTTTCTTCTTACCCAGTCTCCCTTTAGAGAGAGAGAAGAGAAGCTGAAGAGGAGTCAGTGAATCACCTGAGAAGGATTTGTTTCAGCTTTAAGTGGAAGTAAAACTAAAAGCACCTAAAATACACTGTTAAGCGCCGGTCTCTTGTTACCGTAAGCTTGGAGAGACTGATTCAAATGACAGTGTCTGCGTGATAGATAACTACAGCTAAGTGAGACGCATCCCACCCAAACCCTGGGGAGCTGTAGGAAACTTTCTGACGGCATAGCATTTAGCACCTTGCTAGAAAAGTAACATTCACATTTAATCTTTTCAGGACTCTCTTCCCAGTAACTCCCCAGAGATCTCGGACCTGTTGCAGCAGGAAGGTGCTATCTCTTGGGAGTATCAATAGGATCTTCATTAACACTGGCCGGAGCCCTGAGGCCCTTGTGTTGAACTTAAGGCAGATCTGAGAAAGTGACTGCTGAAAAACCTAGAAATTCATGGTAGCACTAGAAAAGATTTTGTGATGTGTGTGCTTGAGAATGCCTTGAAATGAATGTAATTCAGTAATATAGCAAGGGGACCAAATTCTGCTCTTATACCCAGTGGTGCGAGTCCCAAATCACAGGGCTGATCGTGGTGGGGTATTTCCATATCTTCCTAGCTGAGAAAAATTGGTGCTGGTGGGGGTCTTGGGTGAGGCACTGCCAGAGATAGCAGCAGATGACCTCCCAGATGACCTTCCAGCTGTGTTTCTGTGTTCTAGTAAACTTGCAGGATCATGTCCACCAGTCTCCTGGGCTTGGCTGAGCCCTGTAACTTACTTATTAACTGGCTGTCCATTATTTATGTGGGAGCAAGAAAGCCAGTCAGTTGGGTATATTTCTGTCTGTTTTTATTTTAACTCTCTTCCTTGCTCTGTTTTCTTTCTTCTCTCTGTTGCTATCTTTCATCTACAATTTGTTTTGACTCTGGTGGTTTTTTGAAGTACCCAAAATATAGCAGACAAACTTAAATTTAAAACAAAACAAAAAAGAAATGATAAGAAAAGAAAGGGCATCAGAGAGTTATTATACATTTTTTATGACCTGGGAATCTTCTGAGACATCATGAGATTGCTGAGATGTTCATCTAGCTGGTGGATTGAATTTTTTTTTCCCCCCAGCTTCAAAGAGTGTCAGCTGGAAAGAGAAACAGTGAAGTGGGAATATGGGACATGGGAATTTCACCCGAAGGGAAAGGAGGCTGCACACCTGTTTGTAGACCTCAGTGGGAAACACATGACACTTTGTGGGAATGCACTGTGGAGCTGGCGATGCATGGATGCAGGCGCCCTGGGCCCTATTCATTGTGAGCATATGTTGAACATGGTGTTCGCCGGAAAGGAATTTTACCTGCAGAAAGTGTTTATATCCTACATGACCCCTAATGGTTGAAACTTGTTGCCAATATTTTTTTTTCCCCGAGTTTTCATAAGGAAAGGAGAAGTTCAGGCAGTGAGGACAGCTCGTATATTGAGTAAATACACCGAGCCCCGCCAAAGCCCCGTGTTCCCTAAATAAAGAGGGTTTCCCGAGCAGTTCCGAGGCAGTGCCAGCGCCGGAGGGCTCCGCGGGGCGCGGGCAGTGCCGGGTGCGGACAGTGCCGGGTGCGGGGCAGTGCCGGGTGCGGAGTGGGGCAGTGCCGGGTGCGCACAGTGCCGGGCGCGGGGCAGGGCAGGGCAGTGCCGGGCGCGGGCAGTGCCGGGTGCGGAGTTGGGGCAGTGCCGGGCGCGGGCAGTGCCGGGTGCGGGGCAGGGCAGGGCAGTGCCGGGCGCGGGCAGTGCCTGGTGCGGACAGTGCCGGGTGCGGGGCCGGGCAGTGCCGGGCGCGGGGCAGGGACGGGTGCGGGGCAGTGCCGGGTGTGGAGTGGGGCAGTGCCGGGCGCGGGCAGTGCCGGGTGCGGGGCAGTGCCGGGCGCGGGCAGTGCCGGGTGGTGCCCGGCAGGCGGCGCCGCCGCCCCGCGCTGCGCGGCCCCGCGGAGCCGAGCGCGGGCGCGGTGCCGGCCCCTCAGCGGGCCCGGGCACAGCCACACCGCGGGCGCTGCTCACGGCCGGCGGGCGCTGCCCAGCTGCAGCGACAAAAGGGCTTTCCGGCCCCGCAAAACTGGAAGGCAGCAGAAGGAGGGACTTGCACCGTCGACGCCGGGGTGCACCGCGGGGGAGGGGAGGGGAGGAAGGGTGAGCGGGAGGCCTGTGGGACGCTTGCCCCGTCCCCACCGACACTGCGGTCTCCTTGGCAGGCCCCCAGTGCCCCAGCGCTCAGCCTTGCAGCATCTGTCTGCCCCCAGCTTGCTCACCAAGAATGTGTTTTTGTTGGTCTTGGCCACGCCAAGCTCCCCATGCCAAAGATCTGACCATTAAACAACACAAAGATGTGAACATTGCCCCTGTCTGAACTGCATTTTCACTTTTACCTATCGCTTTCGTTCATTTCCTTTCCCAGCTGCGATGTTCAAAGATACTTCTTGGTGAATGGAAGAAGATTTGTGAATGGTTAGAGATGTGAGATAGGAGGTGCATGGGATACTGGCATGAAGCTAGTGAGGCAAGGAGAGAAATGTGCTTGGATTCCAACCTCAGATAGTCACTTGATGAATTCAGTGTCAAGCTAGGGGTATCGTGTCCATCCCCAAGATGGGGATACAACACTGCCCTTATTTTGACATTTGTTTCTCTGTTTCTGGAGTCATCCATTTTTTGCCTCCTGATCAGGATTTTAAATTAATTTTTGTTTTACAATGTACCTCAGAAGCAACCATTCCCCCGCTACCCACCCTGTCTTTCCCCAGCAGCATTTTCACTGGGGGACATCTTTGAACAGCAGTGATCGAGCACCTCTGCAGTGCTCTGCAGGGAGGCAGAGCACACACGCTGAGGTCCAGGAGCTCTCTGTTCTTTGGGGGAGCTGTGGAGGATAAATGCCATTATGGGATATCTACTGCAAGTGACAGCAGTTTAATTACAAGCTGGATGAGGCTGGAATGGTTTATGCCACTGACAACACTTTAGGACACCATATTATCAGCCTTCTCCAGACCTTATATGCTGTTTTGTAAGGACAAAGAACCTGTGATCAGTGCTGCTGTTCCCTCTGTGCAGACAGTCCCTGTGCTAGTCCTGCTCTGCTTAAAGGGCACCTGTGGAGAGGACACACAAGGACATCTCCCTTCCCCTCCTCCCCCGCCCGTGCAAGAGGTGTCCACTGGAAATCTGTCTCCTACAGAAAGAGAGGAGGCAATGCAGGATCTTCACCTTACTCCTCGTGAACTTGGGGCTGGGCTTGTACTTCAGAATTTGCAGGGATTCAGGGAGTGCATTTGCACTTTATAATTGAGCAGAAATTCCAGCACAGTCATGTGTATCTGCTCCTTTCCTGAGCAGAAATACCTGCTTCTCTCTTGTAAATGCTCTAAATCCCATAGGAAGCTCTGCTTATGCATTGTTTTCAGGATGATTCCTTGTGGCAGAGAATTTGCCTTGGAGTTGAAGCCGTGGGGCTGGGTACTCCTCTTTGATGTTACTTGATTTTCAGATGCCAGCTATAGTGAATAGCTTTGAAATTTTTACCAAGACAAAACTCCCCTTTGCCTTGAAGAGGACATCCAGCCTTGGGCATGAATTCACAAGTGCTTGCAGTAAAAAGAGCTTGTTCTTGTTACTGTCAGGTTGGTCTGGTTGGTTGGTTTTCAGATTGAGCCAAATGGTTATTAAAATGGATGGTGCTCCTGTTCTGGCAAGCTGTCACTTCACAGCGTTCCCAGTTCTCTCACGAGCGTGCTTTCCCAGCCCGCCTCCCCGGCTCCAGGGGCAGAAGATAAGCCAGAAGAAAAGGTTCTCTCTAGCCAAGTGTTTGTCTGAAGTGTCCCAGCTTCTCTGGAATGATTCACATCTTTTCTTCCTATGCCTTTTCTGCATTCACATGTTCCATCGCATCTGAAATTGAATGATAAAGTATTTTCAAATAACGGAAGCCACATATGGCATCAGATTATCGCGCTGTGAGTGCCACCCTTTACTCTCTGCATGCATGTGATAAGTGGGGGTGTCACTGTTCAAATAACAAGACAGGACATCAGGTGCTCTTAAACTCTCAAAGACAGAAAAGGACGAACCATGCACACCCCTCCACCAACCCCAGATACTCTATTTCAGTTATAAAATCAAATGTCATTGTGTTAGAACCACAAGTACGTGACTCCACAGGTACTGATGTAGTGTTTGAGTGTACCCCAGTCTGTTTTACTGAGCCTGCGAAGGAAATGGGAAAACCATATGAAGGAATATAGTCAAGTGGCTTGGGTGAGTCAGGGCTGTGGCGTGAGGCGCCCTGGTGGTTGGGAAGAAGCAGCAGACAGGCAAGGAGGATTTAGCCTGGCCTTGTGTGTAGTGTGGTTGTCATTTTTTTCCCAAATTGACTGTTTCTACCCTCAGGTAGAGTACCAGGCTAATTGCATTTGCTTGCAATAACACCGTTTCCAGGGTGTTTAGGTACTGCCTGCAGCCATTAAGGAAGCGAGGGTCAGGAACAGCACAGGAGTCACCAGGTTGCTGGCTCCTCTCCCCCCCTCCCCCCCCCCCCCCCCCCCCGCCCCGCCATTGGGATTTTTGTTTGGGACAGACTATACCTTCCTCCTTCCACCACGGAGGAATATTTGCCTTAGTGGCTGTAAACTGACACCACTGAATCATTTGGGGTGAGAAATCAGGACTTCAGATAAAGTTCAACTGGTTTATAAGGGAGACACAGGATTTTCCAAGTTGTGCAGCTCTTGCGGATGCCCTGAACAAGTAGTGACCCGGACAAACCCTGTCCCCTCTGCTCAGTCTGCCCAGTAGAGGGAGTGCGTAAGAGCAGTGCGAACCCTGCCCTCCTTGTCATCCCTGGACAATGGGCACCTTTGCCAGGGGGTAGGAAAGAGCTGGTTATTGCAGGTGGCTGCAAAGGTACTTTCTGTACCTATTTGCCCTGTAGCCCTCAGCACTCGCTGCGGAGCACTACTGTGCTTGCTCAGCCAGGTTGCAGAGCCCAGGTACTCAGGGCAGACAGCCCTCAGGGATACCTTCTTGCTGGAAGATAGAGTTGACCAAAACAAAAGGCTACTGGGCACCATGTATCTTTTGAATTATCACCTGAAAGAGCATATCTCTTTCAACAATAAATAAAAGTAGCACCACCAACAAAATGTCTTTTTCCTAGGACAAAAGACAAAAGACATGCCTGTCACTCTTGCAAAAATATTCTGTGGTCTTTGTTTTCACAGATCAAGATATGGACTATGTCCTTAGCCATCAAAGAGATTATCTTCTCAGTGTTTATGAACTTATTTTAGCCTGTAAGCATAGCCTAGTCAAGAAAACATCCCTGTAAAATTGGAGTATGACATGACAAGAGTCATCTTTTCTCATGGCATCCATCTGAATGCTGGTCAGTTTACAAGTAAAAAAAAAAAATTTCTGGAAATGGAAACTATATGAATATTAAGTTTGGAATGATATAAAAATGATATGAATATTAAGTTTATTCTTCATTTTGCTTCCCCTCTGGATGATTGATCCTGCAGGCAGGAATGACCAGCACATTGCAGCAGGGCTGTGGGAGGCAGATCCTGCTCCCGTCCTCCAGCTGCATAGCTCTGGACGTTTCCTGTTTGCATACCTAATCTGACACTTCTGCAGGGGCAGTTTCAATAAGAATATATCACTTCTTAAAGTCAGTGTTCTGATCTTAGCCAAAATATAAGGGGTTGGTGTAAAGCACCTCACCCCTTCCCCTTGAAGATGTGCTTACATGGAGAGTCTTCAGTGAATTCTAATAGATGCAGGATTAGGTTCTGTGTCTGTTTTTGGACTCTGCCTTGGCTTATTCACAAAATCTTACCTAGATTTCTATCTTTTTCTCTTTTCTGCCCTTTTAATTTTTTCCTGGTACAGGTTTTGGTTGGCTGTCCAAGATCTCAAGAAACAACCTTTACAGGACGTGACCACCAGAGTGGAAGAAATCTGGCAAGAGTTTCTAGCTCCTGGGGCCCAAAGTGCTATCAACCTGGATTCCCACAGCTATGAGAAAACAAGCCAAAATGTCAAAGACCCAGGAAGATATACATATGAAGATGCACAGGTTAGTTTTTGGTTTTATGGAACTACTGCTAATGAAACTCTCAGTTTTAATATGACATTCCACTATCACATTGTCACTGCTCACTCGTAAGAAAAAGGAGATGCACAGTTTGAAGTGACTTTGAGGATATCTATTCAAGCTGGGTAAATGATATTTTCGTTGAATCTATCTGTTGTAACAGGCTAAGGCTCCTCTGGGAACAAATGTTCCAAAATCTACAAGTCTGCAAGGCGCTGCAAGCTGGAGCCATGTCTCAGAGAAAGCACAGATGAAAGAGTGCTGTACAGTTCAGCTTGTCTCTCTGTACTACCTGTCACCAAAGTCTGGCATATTTACAGAGTGGCCGATGTCATATCAAAATCTTGGCTAATGCCCTTTTTCTGTAATGTATTTATTTATAGCTAATTATATCCCCCTGCCAAACCCCAAATGCAGCAGCTCCCTCCAACACAGCTAGAAATTTGTCCACCAGACAATACCTTAGAGTAATGATAGGACAGTAGGCAATGCAGTGAGCTTAATCCTCCCCTCCTAAGGCTCCAGATTTATCAGGGAAATTTTACAGATAAACTGTACACAGAAAATGCCTTGAGGAAAACAGATAATTTGAGAAAAACTGTTACAAGCAAGGATAAAGCTGCATAACCTTCTGGAAAGTGAAAATATAATTTTGTAACTTTTGAAAAAGAAGAAGAAGGGATCATTTGACAAATATTACTAGGGACACAATTAAAAGATATCTTCCTCATAATCATTTTTATCACAAGATGTAGTAAAACCAACAGCAAATGAAAAGAATTCCTGGGTTTTGAGTTTTTTTTTTAATTGGCATTCAAAGGCAATTCTTCAAAATACCTCACTAACAAAATGTTTTCATCTCAGGGGAGATGTTGTGGACCACTTATACAAGGTTAGGCAATTAATTTTTCAAACCAGCATCAAATACTCAATTTTCCTGAATGCAATCTTGCTCCTTGGGGCTAGCATAGAAGGAATGTACGTGAAGTTTCAAGGCAGTCCCCTGTGAATATGAGGCAACTTAAATGCCCTTTTTAAAGCTGAGAAATACTAGAGTATGAAGACATTCTGGCTAAGATGTATTCTTTGCTTGGCAGTTGTAGTGAAAAAGAACTTCTGCATTACCTGAAAAAAATGATGATGGCAAAATGCAGGCTAAAGCAGATAGGTGAATAATGGGGGAATTGATTAAATTGATAAGTAGAAGTACTAAGAATAAGATGAATGTTTAGACGATGAGTATTTAATTAGAAGAAGACACGGAGGATTTAGCCTTGAACTGATCAGTTCACAATGTAATTGCCATTCAAAGGGGAGTTGATAAAATCAAGCTGGAGCCCTGGCAGTTAGACTGCAATTTTAGCTCCTTGGGTTAATTTTATTTCAGTGGATTTTTACACTGACAGATGTCCTCAGTTCATCTGTTGTGGTTCATGGACACAGAAATATGAGGCAAAGGTAGACCTTCAGGGCCAGCTATGGTTATCTTGGAGATTGAATCTATGCCAAGAGAGGATAGCATAATGTGGAAGGTGAACCCAGTTACCTTCTTGTGCAGTGGGCTTCTGGCAGCTTTCCAAAGGCCAAACAAGCTGTTTGTGGCTGCTTGACTAGATAGCTGAGAAGGCTGTCTAACAAAAGAAGGAAGAAGCAGAACACTGCTGAAGGGTGTAGTGCCCTGGTAGAGCTGGAGCAATGTTGGCTTTTACTGCCTCGTCCTGGAGAAGGGACATTTTTGTTTGCACATCCACTTCATAATAGCCAACGTAGATCGCCCCAGGGTGCTCTAAATCTCCCAGGTACTGCCACAGTGTCTCTCGCAGGTCAGCCCTGCCACCACCGAGGCTCTTATCCATGAATCTGCAGCAGCTGCCTTATCTCTGCACCCTGGCACCAGGAGCCCATGGGAGCTCCCACACATCCCACATTCGTAGGCACTCAACCAGACACAACTAGTCAAAACACCCTCTGTGGGAGGGGAAAATATGAGCGTTGTCCTGTCCTGTGTAGCTTTAGCACAAAGAGGAAAACAACTGTTCTTTACTTATCCTTGTAAGTAAAGAACAAGAAAAAAATTAGTTTACTCAACAGCATATTCTTTGAATGCCTGCAGCTCTGAGACACTAAGAGGAAGGAAGAGTGTTGACTGAACTGAGAAAATTAGTTTGATACTCCTGTGATGGAAGAATAGGAGAAGGTGATGTGGCACTCTAGTCATGACTTGAGAGACCCACAAAATGCCAATTCTGTATAAAAAGCACTGGAAATGGACACATTGCTGTACTTGGGAAGGGCAAGGTGTAGCAGAGCACATTCAGGCCAGCAAATGCTTTATAACAGGAAGTTGAAAGCAAAGCATCATTTGTTATCGGGTTCTTAACAGTCTACATTGATGTGCTTCTTTGCACAACCTTGGCTCCCAGCCCCAAAGAGCTCTCCCAGATGCTGCTCAACCATCTGGTAAGGCAACTAGCCTAGATAAAAACAGGGAGAAAAGGGGCTTTTGGCAAACATGCCTCTCACTTCAAACCTCTTTGTCCCTAGGCCAGTCATGGTCTGAAAGCAAATGGTTCCTCTGTTTAAGAAAATCTCATCTCCAAATCTCAGTCCTCAAAGGGCTCCTAACCCAAACCTGAATTTGGTGTGCATTTATTATTTCAGAGAGACCTCTCTCTGAGATGGATTCCTGTACCACAGAAGCAAGTGTTTTGCCATTTCCCCATCTCAGCTTAGGATACTTGCCGTGCTGTATGTCCCTCAGTGCTGCTGCACTCCACAGTCGTGCACTGCTGGGCTTGCATAGCGCTGCCCCTCTTGCTGTGGCTCCCACAGATGCTGTTGCCCACTCCATGCCCGGCTCAAACTGTGCCAGCACATCTCAGCTCTGAGCAGAGTGTGCTGTGCTGGCTCAGCCTGCACTCCCCTCCCCAGCTGTCCAGTTTATTGGCATCCCCATCCTCACACAGCCCAGTGCTGCTCCTGGCTCTGTCCTCATCATCAGCTCTGCCAGCTATCTTGGTCCACAGCACCTTCTGTCATTTTAGTGCTGGGCCCCTCCAGAGGGGAGCCTACCAATTTAGCTGATTATTTTCTGCTCTTAAACAACTGTCCTCTGAGTAAAATATTATGATTATCAAACCATTTTCACTGGGGAGTAAAGCAGCTTTTAATACAAGGGGCATCATCAGGAAAGGTCAGTTCAATTAAACAGTGAAGTACTTAGCAGGATGTAAGCTCCCACAGGAGTTATCAGCATCACAGAACAACCAATGTGGGGCCCTGCAATATGAAGCAGGCACCGTCAGCTCTGGAAAGTAAATAGGTTTGGGTCCATCTGAATGGCCTCTTTTGGCTAATGAAGCTGCTGACAGCCAAAGTAATTCATCTTTACAGGGAAACACGGAGCTGTGAGTGTGACAATTATGGCTTATCTGTACAACACATTATTAGTTTTTTAACCATTCTCCCCCTACCCCTGTCAAGCATGTCCTTGCCTCCCCTGAAATGTCTTTCTGCCTTCAGAAGGTCTTTAATCCCTTCCTAAGTCCCTTGGTGTTGGAAGCTAGTATCACAAGGATACATTGTGTTTCTCATAGTAATGTTTTTAGGGACATTTAGTCTACATTTACTGGTAGGCTTCAGAGCCAGGTGTACTAGAGTAAGGTAAGCCACACAGTTGTCATTGGAATTCTTTTCCTGTTTTCTTTGTTTATTTTTATTCTAAAATAGAGTTTTAGATTGACATTCCTTTACCTGAACTAACCAGCTGTTGTTTCTATGAAGATGATTCAGGGAAATTCAGTTCTAATCCAGGCTCAGTTAGGGATTTTAACTGTTCTTTGCAGATCCTTGGCTAATTCCAGGGCAGATTTAGATTATAATGCTGAACTCCAGGCAGCTCAAACCAGAAATGTACCTGTCCCGGATTTGAAACACAGAATAATTTGGGACAGAAGGCACCTTTAAAGTTCATCTAGTCCAGCTCCCCTGAAATGAGCAGGGTGCATCTTCAACTAGATTGCATTTCTCAGAGCCCTGTCCAACTTGACCTTGAATGTTTCCAGAGATGGGGCATCCATCACATCTCCGGGCAACCTGGGCCAGGGATTCACTATCTTTATTCTAAAAACTTCCTTCCTTAAATCTAGTCTTGAGATTTGAGCCTAGTTCATGCTCTCAGCTGCCCCAGGTGTAGTACAGTTTGTTCTGGACTGTGACAGAGATATGAGTCCTTGCAGGATTCATCAGTGGTCAGTCATCAGTTTGCATTCTGGTTGTAACAGGAAGCTCAAGGTGTTGACAGAACTTGACAGAATCCTGTTGAATTTAAAACCAAACTCCAAGTTTACGCAAGGATCTCTTGGAAGTGAAATGTCGTTTTTTACCAAGATGGGAAAATGAGGCGTGACTTCTCCTGACTTCATGTTTTCAAGCATGCACAGGATGTGAAAGGCCTGGTGTCTATTCAGTGGTGTCTATTCCTACCTCCAAAAAATACCTTTAGATGGATTACGTGGGAAAGTCTCTAGCCTGCTCAAAAATTGAATTTAGCACTCAGACTCTGGGACTCTTGTGTCAGTTATGTGCACTGTGCTTCCTGAAAGCAAGAAACAACTGCCTGTCAGATCCAGAGCAAGAGAATTTCCTCTTCATGTGAAGGTCAGGAAGCTGCTCATACTGTTTCTTTTCTCCCAGATAGGGAGTGAAAGTGCTTGCAAGTGCATCCTTTCATCTAATCAAGAAGCCATAACTCCAGGAGTCCACTTCTCATGGACTTCAGGGGTATGGTCCCTTCCTGCTAAACCCATGTGCTACAGGAACACTGTGGTCTTTAATTTTTTTAAGGGGTTGTTACCTCTTTAAGTGTTCACACTTCCAATTAAAAGTTTAAGGAAAAACTCCCTGGGAAGATCTATCAGCAATGCATTTCATATCTCTGCTCAGCCCACAGCAGGTATGAATGTGGGCTGTCAGGATGGGGTTTGTTGGCAAACAGTTAAAAGATTCAATACACATGTGGACTCTTGAGATCTTGAGCTCAACCACTTGACAGCAGCCCAAGATGACATAGCAGCAGATATCTTACAGTCAAAATGTTGATGAGGCATGGAAAATTGTTTATCTATCCAGTACATGTTCTCTAGGTAGGCATCCAAGCAGGGTTGGTGTTCCCTATCTCAGCATTGCCACCTTTACTCAGAAGGTGTGTTCTGCTTGTTTCTGCAACACTGTATCCTGCTCTATCACCATCTCCTATGGAACACAGAATGTCCCACTGAAATAGAATTTTCTTCTGCTGTGTGAGGGGTTCTGCATGTTCCTCTCCATGGTACAGTTCAGCTTTTTGGCAGGATTTTTCACAGAGAAAACAAAGAGGAAGCTGCTGACAGCCTGCAGGTGTTGGGATGTTAAACCAAAAGTAGTTACACCTCATAGCTGTACCACAGCATGCACAGGAGGGAAAAACCTCATCTTCATTGCTGCAACTCCTACATATTGTATTGTTTGGAAAAGAAATGCCAGTCTCCCAAATGCTACAGGAGGTTTTCCCCTCCTCCCAGGCAAAATCTTTTCACTTGGGCTTTTTGCCAGTAGCCAGGATTTGGCCCATATTGAGAGAATCAGCCTCTTAGCCATGATCATTGTTCTCAAAACCTAAAGCTGCTCATATGGCGTTAGACTCCCGGCAGCCCACTCTTGTCTCCCAGGATAGCCCTTGCTATATTTAGGACTAAATCCTCCCGCAGTACCAGGCTGACCCCTTAACTGCACAGCACTCAACAACCCTTTGCCTCTAGTCCTCTGCACTGTGTCTGCCATGGACCCTCGACAGCTCTGCCCTCACATTTGTGTTTGAAAATATGAAGCAAACCAGTTGTCTCATCAATTTACAGAGGAGCCATGGCTAAATTTATGTGTTACTTTTATCAATGTGCTCTTCCATGAAAGATTTACATTGTGTTTCCAACTATGTATCTACAGGGCTAAACAAAGGATTTCTGTGTATTAGTCAAAATGAGCTCTCATTGCTTACAGTTATTCCTCTTGCTAAGGCTCTTTCTTACGTTCCTGTCCCTTCAGCCCAGTGTAATTTCATTTGTGGGCTGAAAAAAAATTTTACACTTTTTAGTTTAGCAGGGAGGTTAGTCTATATTACAGGATAATTATTCATCTTTTTTTTCCCTTAGTAGTAAAAGCAACTTGATTGAGTGTGAAGAAAATGCACCAGCTAAAACTCGGTGTAAATTATCATGTCCCTTGAATACTTCAGAGTGGCAAAAAAGATACTGCTTGTATTTTCCAGAGCAATTCACTCTTAGGCCAAGACCCTTATGTGCCATTTACCAATCTGAAGCATTTCTTTTCCAACTATAAATCCAGGAAAGCCTCGCAGTCCCACAGCAGTCGGAGCACCCAGTATCCCCTGTCCCTGCTAGATGGCAGCACTGCCGGGTACCAGAGAGGCTCCGGGATGGGGCTCACCCTGGTTAACGCAAGCAGGCAGCTCAAACAGGCACTACAGCATTTTTGAGAAGAGTGAAATCCTAAATGCAGAGACCAGAATAAGCAGATCGAGAAGCGCTCTTAGTGGGGATTTGGAAACATTAACGGGAATTGGAACAAAACATACGTATTTCCCTGCTTGCTCACCTCCACTGGTGTTTTCCATCAAGTTCAACCACGGCAAATGTGAAGGTCTCTTCTCCATCTTCTTCACTGTTTGCCTCATCTCAGCTGTGCCTGCTACCAACTACTTCAGCTTCCAGAGCTGATGCAGCAATTTTTACTGCTTTTTCTAAAGTGCATTTTGGCACCATCAGTTAGGTTGAATGCAGCTGATCATAATTGCTCCTTAAAAGTGTTGCATTCAGTTTTGGCACAAGTATCTGCTAAAGAGGAGTAGGTCTACTTTCCTTTCTTTGGCTTTTTGGAAGATCCTGGTGGTGGTATGGTAGGTGGTCCTGCTGGTTGAACAGGATTCTTGAAGATGAGCTGGGAAGAGTACAACAGAGTTAACAGGACACATCTCTAACAACCCGTGGATAGCAGGTTTTGCTGACTGCAGTATGTGTGTGTGCTGGCACAGGGGTTAACCTCAGCTCCTCTGCCGCAAGTGTCTGTGCAGAGTAGAGGTGCCGACAGACAGGCACTAGGCTGCTGCCAAGTCTAATTGGAAGGTGCAGCAGTCACACACCATGTGCTCAGAGAAGCGTCTGCTTTCTCCTTCCCACGTCCTCTTTGTGCTATAGAGACAGCTCTTCCAAAAACAAACTCCAGGCAGGTTCTCAGCTGGCATCTCTTGCCATCCTTCCAACAAAGGCCACAAGACCTTCACTTAGGCAGCACTCTCTCGTGTGTGAATCTGCAGTAAATTCCTCCCCAGTGCCAAGCATACAGGTAGAACAAATATTAGCATTCACTGCACTATGCTGTTATTTATTTAGTTGTTTAATCTACTGCTTTACATTGCTTGTGGCCTTTTCTTCTAATGGATTTTTCTGACATGCTGCAAATCTCCGTTCCAGTTGGCCAGAGGGTTGGCTGCATGCTTGCAATACAAAAGGGGTCTTCAAATCAGCCCTCACTAGTTAATACCAGGTGTTGGTGACAGGGTGAAGGAGCCCTCCAAAACAGTCCAGAAGATGTTAGTGGGATAGCTACAGCAAGGAGGTTTCCGACCAGTTTATGAAGGGCAAAGTGGGCCCTTGCAGCTCAGTGCATCTCCACAGCTACCTAGCCTTAGTGTAAACCCCCCAAAATGAGCTAAAAATCATAGAATAGAATCATTAAGGTTGGAAAATACCTCCAAGGTCATCAAGTACAATCTTTGACTGAACACCACCATGTCAATTAAATCATAGCACTAAGTGCTACCTCCATTCATTTCTTGAACACTTCCAGGGCAGGTGACTCTACTGTCTCCCTGGGCAGCCCATTTCATTGCTTAACCACCCTTTCAGTGAAAAAATTATTCCTGACATCCAACCTGAACCTCTGCTGGTGCAGCTTGAGGCTGTTTCTCCTCATTCCTGTCACTGGCTGCCTGGGAGAGGAGGCTGACCCCCACCTGGCTACAGTCTTCTTCCATACAGTTGTAGAGAGTGATAAGGTCTCTCCTGAGCCTCCTTTTCTCCAGGCTGAACAACCCCAGCTCCTTCGGCTGCTCCTCATATGAGTGACTTTCTAGACTGTTCACCAGTTTCCTTGCCCTTCTCTGGACATGCTCCAGCTCCTCAATTTCTTTCTTGTAGAGAGGGGCTCAAAACTGGACATGGGACTTAAGGTGTGGCCTCAGGAGTGCTGAGTACAGGGGGACAATCACTGCCCTGGTCCCGCTGGCCACACTGTTCCTGATACAGGCCAGGATGCCTTTGGCCTTCATGGCCGCCTGGGCAAACACTGGCTCATGTTCAGCTGCTGCTGACCAGCTCTCTCAGGTACCTTTCTGCCAGGCAGCTTTCCAGTCACTCATCTCCCAGCCTGTAGCACTGCATGGGGCTGTTGTGACCCAAGTGCAAGATCTGGCACTTCACCTTGCTGAACCTCATACAATTGGCCTTGGCCCGTTGATCCAGCCTGTCCAGATCCCTCTGCAGAGCCTTCCTACCCTCCAGCAGATCAACACTCCCACCCAGCTTAGTGTCATCTGTGAACTGGCTGAAGGTGCACTCCATCCCCTCATCCAAATCATCAACAAAGACATTCAACAGGGCTGGCCCCAATACTGAGCCCTGGAGTCACCCCGCTGGTGACTGGCTGCCAGGGTGTAACTCCATTCATTACCACTCTCTCGGCCCAGCCATTCAGACAGCGAAGAGTGCACCTCTCCAAACCACGGGCTGCCAGCTTCTCCAGGAGAAGGCCATGGGAGACAGTATTAACAGCTTTGCTGAAGTCCAGGTAGACTAAATCCACAGCCTTTCCCTCATCCACCAGGCAGGTCACCTGGTCATAAAAAGAGATCTGGTTGGTCAGGCAGGACATGCTTTTCCGATACTCATGCTGGCTGGGCCTGATCACTTGGTTGTTCTGTACATGCTGTGTCACGGTAAGTCAAGATGATCTGTTCCATAAATGTGCTAAATGGGAAACTGGTGCTTGGAGGGAGCAAAGAATTTGCCATTTCCCCTTATTCCCTGTCATCATGTAAAGTTTGCAGCTGTGTTTAGGCACAAACAGGGAAAAATTTCTATCAGCAAGTTCAAATTTAAGGGCTTTCTGGAATCTAGCTGGTGTTCAGAGTTCATGAGAACATTGTGCTTGGCCTTCATAACTCCAAAAAAAATCCCAAGCCTGTCACAAAATATCAGGATGGGTAAAATACTGGTGGAATTAGGAATGGATGTTTAACCACTGATTCTTCTCTTATCTTATATACACAAATCAGAGGAAAGAACCAAGGTTTTCTGCTAAAAAGAAACCATCTTAACTGAGAACATAATTCCTGGGATCTACCACGTGCCTTGGGCGAGTCAGATGTTATTATTTTTTTATCATTCAGGTTTTTTCCCACATTTTTCTTGAGTGTTCCCAAGGTCTTGTTTATCTGGCAGCCGTGCCCTCCTCAGGGTCATTGTGCTTTGACTGCAAGGGGGAAGAGAGACCTGAGATCACATTGCAGCACATCGATTTGAAGCAGGCGCAGCTTTGAAATGGTTTCTGCTATCTCAGCCACCTCCCACATTCCCGTCTGGATTGCAAACTTTCCTTATTTTTTCCTCCCCCTTTCCCCTCTTGTCAGGAATAATTTACAAAGCCTGTCCTTCATCTCTTTCGAAAGGTAAAGCTTGTGGAAGGAAAATAGCCGAGAGATGCTGAACCTTATCAGGGTTTATTTCCCTGCACTTAAGCTGTCAGCTCTCAGGGGTGGGATCTCCTGTTGGTTTCACATAATTGTCAAAGAGAATTTTTTGTGATTTAGCTCATTGGTTCCTTTTTTTCTAGAAGGGACGACATTTCTCCCTTTTAAATGTACTGTTTGTTCTTCTTTATATCATGTAATGCTTGTGGCAAGTGGAATGGTTATGCTGTCTGAAGTGTAACTCTCACGACAGAAGACTAGGTACAAAGAGTGTGCTCAGTGAAGCTGGACAGCCCCCAGGACCACTGCATATTTTTCCCCACGATGGAGGAGATGTGATTCAGGTGCATAAACACGAAAGAGGGTCTGCCTTTTTCTCACGACAAGATGCAAGCAGATCCTGTTGCCTCTGTTGCCTTGGCTCAAGAACTGGGAAACAACAGTTATGAGGATGTTTGATAGCAAACCCACACTGCTTGCAGGAGTCTTGTAAGGGAATTGTTTGCTTCCTGGAGATGAAATCCACTGCACTTACAAAAGCAGGTTCTTGTCTCACCCTCCATGTTAGGCTGACATTTCCCAATGTGCATCCATCGTCACAAGGGAGCATCAGTACAGCCAGCACTGATCAGTACACTGATCAACAGCATGCTGTGTGAGGGACTGAGTGACTGGTCAGCTCAAAAAGCCAGCTTGCTGGGGCTCCCTCACACATGTCAAATCAGTCCCTGTCTCCACTTGCAGCTGCTGCTGCAGTGGCCTGAGATGGCAGCTTGGTGCTCAGAAAGAGCTGGCAAGGCTGCAGGGGAGACCAGTGGGACACGTGATGCCTGTCAACTGCTGGCCAGATCTTGAAAGACTTTTTTTTTCCTGCCTTTTACCTGGTTTTATAAGCTACCTTGTTTAATGGTTTAATAGATCATTTGGGCAGTTTTGTTAGATGATTGTTTTCAATCCTTGGGTTTGCAATGTAACTCCCTAAAGGATTGCTGTCTTAGGGCTGGAGCAGGGAGCTGCGAGACTGAGCCATGCTTGTGAAGTAGCACACAGCAATAGCTGGGAGAGGCTACACTGCCTAGATGAAATGGTTCTCCTGCTCTTGTGCAGATAGGGCACAGGAACTTCCCATGGCACTTATAATGGAAGTGTTGCAGTGATAATTCTGGACAGACTGCTCACAGTGCAAGAGACTGGAATGCCCAGAGCTGCAGCTGCATTGTTAAAAATTACACGGATAGTGCATCTACTTTTTGTATTTAGGGAACCAGCAGTAGTGAGCTCATTACCCTGTAATAAGCAACTTAACAAAATGGAGAATTATCTCAGTATAAGGATGGAAAGGCTCCAATTTCTTGCCAACACTGTCAGGTATGTCAGGGAGATTGTGCATGTTTATGAAGTCCATTGCACTGGGAGATTTCAGCCTTTAATGTAGGTGTCCTTTCTCCCCACCATGTGATAAAAAGGTGGAAAAAAATAGTGGCTCAGTAAAATAAGAAGTGAGAGACCAATGGGTTGCAATGATCCAAAATGAGCTAAAAATCCATGACAGAGAAAGACAAAGTTGCACAGAGCAACTAAATCCAAGTCCACACCTCTGCCTGTTACTCAGGTTTCCACAGAAGAATATGGTCAGTTGTTAGACCTCTAGTAGCTTTCAGTGTATTTAGGAAATGAGGAGCTGCTAAACACTAGCTGCAGGTTCTTCCTAGGAAGTTGCAGATTCTAGACAGCATAACAGAAAATAGCTTGGTGGCAAAGAACAGAGTAGGCTAAAGATCAAAACAAATGTCCCCACCACTGGCGTTTCCTGTTCTGCAGCTAGATTTGTTGTGTAAGTGGGCTGGACACACACCGCAGCCACAATTTTAGCAGAAATCTTCATGGTGCAGTCTCACTGGGGGCTTTGACTCTAGCAATGCAAGGTGTCCTGTACTGTTCCAAATTGGAAGGCAGTCTTTGCTGATCTGAGCAACTGGCTCAGACTTCCAGTAGGTACTTCAGAAATGCAGTGTTGTAAAATAAATTCCTACTGTATCATTCATGCCTTCAGTCCAGAGCTTCTTGAAAGCAAGCCCTTTGACTTCTTACAATTAAAAAGTAAAGTTTGCTTCTGAAGCTATGTATGTCCCTCCTTTTCCTATGCCCAACCTTCTTTCTTCATTAGCATTCAAAGCCTAGGAATGGTTATTCCCTGTTTGATTATATTTTTGGTGAACAGCTGAAAGGTAGCGGTGTTGCTGTTTAGTGATTCCAAGATGTGAAAAGCAGAGAAAATGCTTCATACCAATTAGCTAACTGCAGTGGCATCAGGGCAGTGGCTGTGCAATAGTCCTATTTCAGGGAAGGGCTTCAGTTAAGAAGTCAGTTTGTGGTTTATTTCATCTCAGGATCAAAGCAATTTTTTCTCCTTCTGACCGCCAGATATTGAGTTTATATTGTTTTAAGGTCAAATACATGAAGTCGTCTTGACATGAGCAAGAACGATAGTTGTCGCTGGCGTGCAGGTGGGTCATATGGCCAGTCTCGTGTGTTCTCCTTTGCCTCATTGTGTGGCAATGAAAACTGGATGTTATTTTCTAAAAATATTATCATCATGTTTCAGACCAGACCTAGTTGTCTGACCACAGGTAAAGAAACCATTTGGAGCCCAAAGACAGTAAAAAAATTATTGACATCTAGAAAAATGTTAATATAAATATCCCTGTCACCCACCACATTGCCTCAGCCACAGCACCTTCCTGCCCACCTCAGCACCTCTCCCACCAGCACCCTGCATGTACTGGCTGCTGCAAAGAGGACCACTAAGAGGATGAAGGCTCTGGAGATCCCTCAGGCCCTTGATGGGCTGTTGATGGGCTACAGAGTGCCCACTTACTCATCAGTCTCCTCATGGTCCTGGAAAAGCACCAGTTAGGTGGGTTTGTTTCCCAGGTAGTTACAAAGAACTCATTAGGAGGACATGGAGTCTTCTTGGAAACCTTAAGAGGTAGCAGTACAGGTTAACTGGTCGAGGTGTCATTGTGTTTAAATCAACTGAGTCCTGAGTTTATGCTAGTTGAAGTATTTAAGAGAGAACTGATGTTGAAAATCCTTATTCACATGACAGAATAGAAACCTTTTGATGATCATATCCATGATGTGCATTATTTTCCCTCTTCTTGTCTTAGGGTGTACTTGGCTCATTCTGTTCTGCATAAATAGAACAAAAGTCCCTCAGCTGAATGTCAAATCTCATGGCAATGCTGTACATGAGGAATATGAAACTGTGCCCTCCCATGTGTTTTTTCTGAAGCAAGAAGGGTGGCGGTTGCTAAATGGCTTTATATGAATGGTTCTGTTGCAAAATCTTGTGCTGTCGTTTGGATAGATAGTGCTGCACAAATGAGGATCTGTCAAGACTAAAAGCAAGTATGGAAATTAACCAGTAAAAATTTTTCCACACTAGGATATAGCTCAAAGGATACATTTACGCTGTGTCAAAGAAAAACAAGTGGCCCTCATAGGGCTACACCAAATAGTGTAAGAAAGCTGAATTAAGCAGTTCTTCTGTGTATGGACGGGTCATTGCTAATTACCCATGATGGTGAAGATAAGGGAATTCTGCTTGGCTTGTTAACACACTGAAATAAGCTATGCGACTTCTGTCTGGTTTGGCTCTTCTAAAGTTTCATGTACAATGGCTTTAGGGCAGGAGAGAATATTTCACATTGTATAATTAACTATAGATAAAACTGCTCATTAACTCTATAAAAGTGCTTCCTTGGGCAAAGTCTAAGAGAAAGGTCCAAGGTGCCTGTTTTCCTCTTGAGCTCCTTTAGTGTGTTCTCAGTCATTATTTGGTCAAAGTATTTTGATTTGATTTTCTTGGTGTTTGGGAAAATATCTTTTGTAAATCCAGGGATAACTAGGAGAAAAGCTGACTGTGTTAAGGGATTCTCAGCAGGAAAGTAAAGCTTAGCAAGGAAATTAGAAAATGGTACGTATTAAGTTCTGCTTCAATGAAACACCACTTTGTAAGTTTGAAGATACACATAGTAAGTGCTCTCAGAGCAAACTGGTAACAGTACATACGAGAGAGAGGCTCATCCAGTGTAACTTTATACATATGATGTAGCCATCCACATCTGAGCTAGTCATATAACTTCCTGAATAGTTACCACAGGTATGGGCTTTTTCAGGACATTAACATGTTGGCTTGCTTGAGTGCATGTCTAAAGTGGGCGTAAAATGTGTCCAAGTATCAGTTCCCCTCCATGAACAGGAGGGGAGTGCTGGGTGATTGTTCAAGTATCTATAAGTGGTAAAATGAAACCTAATCTATGAGACAATTTCTGGTTTTTATTTCTTCTTTCCAGGGTAGGCACTTTCTTATAATCTGGGGGCTTCAGAGAGTTGCAATCTTTGCAGAACAATCCTGATGAGCGAATAATATGTGCCAGCCTTTGGGGTGAGGGCCATCTCTTTGTTTTGTGTTCATACAGCCCCAGGCACAGCAGGGTCCTGCCCCAGGATGGACCTCATGTACACTACCACAACACAGATAATCAATAATAGCAGACTTAATTAGAACTCTTATCAGTCTCTCTTCCTTCCAATTCTCTGTGTTTTAAGTCCCTGTGATGTCTAAATGAGGTTTGATAACAATTCTCTTTCTTTCATTTCCCCCCGTCCCACAGGAGCACATTTACAAGCTGATGAAGAGTGACAGCTACGCGCGCTTTCTGCGTTCGAATGCTTACCAGGACTTGCTGCTGGCGAAGAAGAAGGTATCTGTTGGAAAGGACATGCCTGCATCTCTTAGCACCTCTTGATTCTCGCCTGCTGCTTGCTGCTAGTGTGAAAGTGAAAATATTGTTTCCTTTTTTTTTTCCTTAAGAAGGGAATGAGCACTTTTGTCATCTTCACTCGGGGCATGGCATCCTTGTGCACAGCCTCAGCATGAGTTTTGGGGAAAACATGGTGATCCAAGGTAAAAGTAATATGGAAAGGTGTTTGTGTTGCACAGTTGTCTCCCAAACTCAGTGCAGACAATACAAATTGTATTGCTTCCTTCTCATGGAAAGATGGTGTGTGATATGAGAAGCAGAACCCATCAATTATTCATTACTGGTGCAAAATTCACCTATTGAAGTTTTCACCTCCCTAGTCTCACCATGTGATATTCCCTTTGGATGTGTTACCTGTAGGTCCCCCTGCAGCAATTCCCATACTCCTTTCCCTTGCTTTTGCCTCCCCAGAGATGTTTCCTTTTCCTCAGAGATAGGAAATAATTGCAATGCATGTAGTAATCAAGAATTCCAGCCACTCTCACAGGAAATCTGGATTTGAGCTCTTCTTAGCGTTTTTGGTATCTGCATGAGCTCTGCCAGCACTGTGATTCTGTAAGGAGGCTCCAGATCAGGGTAGTAAAGGAGTGGTTATGTAGAGTTACAGCTCCTGTCCCTGAGTCCCTTCTTTCCAAGACGTCTAGGAGATAAGCTACTGATTTCTGTATTTATGGCTGTGCTCAAATGCTTCCTGCAACTCCTGACTAATTCCCATAGCTCTCTGTTTGTGTCTGTGTGCATGTGCATGCCATGTACATGTGTATATGTCCCACTTGCATTTGGCTCCCAGGACTGTACGTAAACTGACTCCTGACTCCTGCAGCCTGAGCATGTGGATTCCCATCACCATCTTCCCTGCTGTTTTTCTGCTGCATTCTCTGTGTGCTGCCAAATTGCATTGCATCGGCACAATACAATGAAATCCCAGTGGTATTCTTGTCCTGATTGTCATTGTGTGCCCTAAAAGCATGCATATGGTGACAAAAGGAGACAAGCCCCTCTGTCTGCTGTGCCTGAGACTACTGGCAGGTGGATTAGGGAAAGGTAGTGGAGGGCAGCAGTCAGCCTTCTGTTTCAAAATGTCTCGTCTGTGACAGCATAAACCAGTGCTGCTTACATTTAGAAGGGTTAGACCTGACTTAGTTCAGAGGCTGGGAAATGAAGGAGGTGTGAGGCAAAGTCTTCTGATGGTATAAACCATAAAAGCCTCTGCCATCTCCCCACTCCCAGCAGCTTATGGTCCCCCCCACCCCGCAGTCTCCATTGAACACATGGGGGTTCATGTGCTTGAAAGACAGGAGAGCTTTCTCCTCCCAGCCAAACTCATTCAAACCAAAGGTTTATTTTTTTGCAATCCTTGTTTGCTGTCAGATCAAGCCCTGGATGTGTCAGCGTGACATCCTCATCCCCCTGCAAACTGCCGCAGGAGCAGGTTTTGGTGTCATGTTAACGCAGCCGTGAAAGTAAGAATCAAGTTTCTTTTAGAAAGAGCTGTGGGTGCACGAGTAAACATATGAAGGCACAAAAAAGGCAGGAGTAGATCTGTGCAGATGCGCTGTTCATCAGCTTCACATCATGCAGGAGGGAGCTGGTGTTACTCCAGAGTCTGTAAGGCTCTTTGCAACCACATTGCATTGTGCTGTGCAAGTGAATGTTTTGGAAACAGTGTAGGTACAGAGATGATGATAGAAAGAATGTGACATTTCTATAGGCTGAGCTACATGGTCCTATCTTTTGGACCTTTGGTGCAGCTTTGAGAGGCATCCTTTTAAAATTCCTCTAAATAGCTGGAAAGCAAGGGAGGAAAAGAGGAACCCAGTGGCATATCAGAGCCTGCATGGATGGAGGATTTAGTTTAGAGCCGGCAAACAAAGTCCTGGATTCACTGATGTGAATAGAAATTCACGGCAGTTCTTTAAGTTGTGATGAGTACATCTCTCTGAGGCATGTCTTTCCCCAAAGTCATTATCCTCACATGGCTTGTATACCACACTGTTATGACATAGCTTACTTTCATTACTGAAAATAAGTTCTGTCAGAAGCACAGCATGATGGTCATGGGGTAAAAGAGTTGCTTGCGCTAAGCAAATGAACTGTGGCTTCAGATTCCCACATTAGTGTTTTGTGGGTAAGTTTGTGTTATTTGGGATCTTTTGCCCTCCAGCAGTGGGTTATGGCAAACTGAGAGGGCAGGAGAAAGGGAAAGGTAGACTGTGTAGCTAGAGCACAGAACTGGGAACCATAAAATCTATATGCTTCCCCTGGCTACCCCACTTCTTGTGTGAGCTTGAGGAAAAATGTTCAATTTTGCCTGCCGTATATCCTCTTTTTCAAAGGGCAGTGATGACAGTGACCTGCTCAGCAGAGAGATGCCAAAGCTTGATTAGTGCTTCAAAACATGCTTCACATTTCTAGTATTTGTAAAATACTGTAAGTTTGAAGAGTTACTTTCTTCTACACCATACAATAACCACAGATGTGGGAGCTTTCCCTCCCTGCTCTGGGAGTGCAGTAATGGAGGGGAAGAAGGGAGAAGAAATTATGGGTCAGGATTGAGATACAATGACAGAATTATGAGGGGAACATTGTTCACACCACTAACTGATGCAAGACAGCAGACATAGGCTGTGTACAGACCAGACATACATACTTTGTTAATCCATTTTAGATGTTTTTTCCTCCGTTCTTCCCAGTGTCATTATTGCAAGTAACCACAGTATTATTGGCCTCAATCCTGCAGATTCATGGTGCTCAGCAGGGAACATGAGGTTGGCCTCCAGCAAGGGTGTGATTGGAAGCAGTGAGCTGCAGAGGGGAAAAACTGGGTGTAGCCTTCTGCCTTGAACAGAAGGCCTCCTCCCTGCCAAGCTGGAGAAGAGGAGGGATGAGAGCACAGCCCTATCCTCAGGAGGAATGGCCATATGCCCAGCCCAACTTGAGCTCTGGGCCTCCATTCCCAGGCCCCCTCTGCTGCAGGTAGAAATCATGGATCTGCTGAAAGCGTCTGGCTCGGCAGTGAAGGGCTGGATGTGCTGAGATCCCTGAGCGACTCACTGTGTTTTATTTTTGTATCTACGCAACGCGCCCCACTAGTGCTGCACAGAGTCAAGCACTGACCTGCTCCTGTTTCTACTGATATGCACCTTGCTGCAGGGTACCTTACAGCAGGTAATCACCACTGCACTGCCCTCCAGCCCTTCTCCACGGTAGCCAAAATGGTGGCTGGATGTCCTTAGACAGCAGTGATCCACCCGTCTGGACAAGTGCTGTGACAAACCTCCTCAGTCAAGGCAAGGAGGCATTTTGGCAGGGTGACTTGACTGCAGAGCAGGGGTTTATTCCCTGGGGAAAGAGCAGTGTAGATTAGTTAGTGCACCATGGAAAGGGATGTGAGTGCACAGGAACTTTTGTTAATGGTGAAGAAGCAGCCAGACGTGCTCTGCTAGTTGTTTTTGCAGAGAAGGGAGCAAAAGGAACAGAAAAGACCTCGAGGTACTTTCCATTACTCCTTGTAAAGGTGAAACAGTGACATTGGTTGGCATCTCTGCATCAGCTGAAGCGGCAGCTGAACTGTAACGGTGCTGGTGTTCATGTCAGCCTGGCGTGGGGTGGCTTCCTGCCATCCGGCCCTGCTCGCAAGCAGGGAAGCATCCTGGAAAGGCAGCCACAGCTGTAGTGCAGACAGGCTGTGAAGCTATGGGAGTGAGCCCTGCGGCACTGAGGGAAGAGCAGGTTGGTATTTTCTTGGTTTAGAGCATTGTTTTGCTCTCCACCTGGTTCAGAGAAGTGTGAATTCACCGTGGTCCTGTTCAAATGAACACACAATATATGCGAAACACTCCGGCCACTTGGTGGCACTGTACATGCCCTTTGCTTTCTCACTTTGGACAGGTAGACGTGACTGCCTGAGAAGCCCAGGACCTGGCCTTTTCTGCACCCAGGGTCAGGGACGTTATTATCCTGTATTTTTATCTGATGCCATTCCCTCTGGAACACATTATTTTTCACCAAGTTAAAGTTCAAAATAAACCCCACTTCACACCCCAAGTCTCATACCAAAAAAAAAAGGATTAAATAGCCAACAAAATAAATCCAGGGGGGAGGGAGGTAGAGAATTTTGCAGACCTTATGTTCAGAAGACCAAGCTTCTATATGTATTTCCCTACCCCTTTTCAGATCCCTGGCAAGAAGTGTCAGCAAGGGGATACTGAGCGGCTTCATGCCGCGAGGAACAGGCTACATTTTCAGCACATGCCTTTTGAAGCATTGCTTTTAACCAGACCCCCTGTGCCAACTGTTCTGTATTGTCCAGGAAGGTTCCTATTGCAGATTATGCCTCCTTCTCAGTCCCATCAGGGCACACATGGCCAGTTTGATTCAGTCGCAGGACTTGTCTTGAATGTTGTAAAAATGTTGAGCAATTTTCTCATAATTACTTTTAATAGTCAGTGTCAGCTGGTTTTCTTAAATTTTCTTCTACTTAATCTCCATGCAAGCAGAATCTACACAAAGGAACTTAAAGTTTGGATGGCTGGGTAAATGATTAATCATGAAAAAAAAAAGGAAAATTTGGAGAAGCCAGTCAATAATTAGTGAATGGCTTCTATGTGGTGAGCTCTATTTTTATGTAACTGCCTGGGCTGAGGGGTTTTCATCTGCAGCAGGGATGGTTGTTTCATATTTTATCCAAATGCATATGTCCTTTGCCATTAGCTGGTGGAGTCTGGTATATTTACTGGTCTGGAGTTGGTGTATTTACTGACAGATTGCATTTTTTGCACCTGGGAGGACTACATGACCTGGCGTGCACGTGTTTCTCTGCCTTCGCCCCTTTGCACACACCGTGTATGTTTGGGCAAAGGCTGCTGTGGTGCTGCAGCAGGAATGGCTCCAGGGTGCACACCCCAGGTCTGTTCCCAGGACTGGGATAGGTGTGACTCAGTCTTTCTATTCTTTTTTTTTGCACTTTGTTATTTTTAAATTTCCTTCATCTGGTGTGCAAGACAGCCTCCCCAGCTCAGCACCGTGCTGGAGAGCTGTGGGCAGGCGTTCCCTGCACGGCAGGCTGCCAGCCACACGGGCAAGCAGACAGGAAGAGCCAGCGAGCTGTACAGCCAGCACCCACACCCACGGACATTCAAACTGCTCAAGCAAGCTCATCACTCTGCAGCCAGCCTGCCTCAGCTGCTTTTTATTTTGCTAGAAAATGTCATGCTTTGACTCAGAGCTGGATGCTATGGGGATGAGCTTTCCACGCATCCAGCTGGTCCCAGCCTGCCACCGCCATGCCAAATGCGCAGAGCGACTGCAAACCGTGCTTTGCAAGGCGCTTCTGTGAGACGCTGTCGGTGCTCTCTGTGGCTACTTCCCCACACGTCTTCAGCTGTGGTAGGCAGCAAACAGCCTTGTGTGGGGCCCCCTATGCCAGACAAGCTCTCAGCACCTCAGCAAGGGGCTCATCATCTTTAAAGACCACCATCTTACCTTTCTGCTGGGTAGGAAGATGGATCACATTGCTGATAGAAAAAACAGAGACACTAAATTTTGACAGTGAGTGCAGGGGCGCAGTGTGGCCAGTACAGCAGCTCACTCTCCTTTGACCCCAATGCACACCAGAGCTCCACTTCAAAATACTGTTGGGTCAGACACTGATTTTCCAGCCTGCAGCAATGTGATGCTGCAGACTTCGAGTGCCTTGCTCCCCTAAGGAGCCTTGCAGTACACTCAGTCTTTTGTTCAGGTATTTCTTCTCCTGAAATTGTGTCTTTAACTTGGCCACTGGTGGGGTCTTGCCACCCTTGCAGGAGACCAACGCAGAGGCCCAGTGCCCTGCTGTCCTCAGTCCTGCTCACTGGGATGTGTTCAGCTGAAGTGGCAGGAATGCAGCTTCTCTCTGTCACCTCTGCTGCCTCGGCGTGTAGGGACACCTCTGAGGCTATTTCCAAGAGGGAATCTGTGATGCTCTGAGCACTTTCACAGCTCTAATACTCAGCCAAAGAGTGAGACTGATGTTTCTTTCCCCTTTCCTCTCCTCTCACATGCAAGGAGAGGCAACTAACCCTTGGGTTAGTGCATGTTAAATACTCATTTGGGGAACATTGGACTGGGTACATTACTGTTTTCCTGCCAGCCAGGAAGGCTGCTTTATTGCTTGTTACTTGCTTTGAGGCCTTGGCTCCATCCTCTGTGTGGGCTAAAATGACACGCCTCCAGTGTTCACTTTTGATACCGCTTTTGGGACATCAGAGCTGATGCTGTAGCTTCCTTGAATGGTTGTAAGTGTGGAGGTTGCATGTTTCTTTCTTCTGGATAAAGAGTATTGCTTGTCTTAAAAGAGCCTTATGTTTGATCTCATCTTTGGTGATGCAGCAGGGACGATCTGCCCCATCTCTCCATGTGAGACTAACTTAAGACTAACCTTGTAGACATCAGAGAGCTGTGAAAGCTGTGATAAACATGCAGAAGAATCAAAAGGCTTTGCCTAGACTCAGCTACACAAGTTCTCATCCAGTTTATCTGGTATGGTTTTGGCTTCTTTATGTCTTCTCTATCTGATTTTTGCACTGGTGCTTTGTCCTGGGGGTTGTTACTGCAGCTGAATCTGTGATAGATGGTATGTCAGGTATGTGCCTCTCCAGTGCAGTGCTTATTTCCAGTGCACTGTCATGCACCATCATTACTGTGGTTTTCCCTCACATGTAGCTCCTTATTCCCTTCATGGCAGTCTTACTTCCATCTTACCACCCCCATTTTGCTGGCTCACCACATTAAAATAAGTGTCTCTCCTGGAAATCAGCAGTGCCCACAGCTTTCTGACTGCAATGAGCTTTCTTTTGTATCATTGAGTTTCTTGTCTTCTCTATAACAATTTTTTTCTCTTAGATATTCCAGCAAACATGCCAATAAATTATTTAGTTCTTCCTTGTTAGTGGCGATTAGATCTCCCTTGTGCCAAATGAACGAAGTGCTGCAGTGAGCAACCTTCTCAGGGATATGTTAATAAAGCCATGATGCACATGCTTGTCTTCTCACAGTGCAATTGAATGTCTTCTTGCATATGAATAGTCCTGTACTCCAGGTACAAAAATATCAGTGCCCCAAACTGGCCTGTATCTTTCCGTTGCCTTGCAAAGACATGCATATGCTGTCTTGTGTTTTGTTGTAGCCAGACTTACTGCAAATATGCCTCTTTGGATAAATAGAAGAGTGTAGGTTCACTGGCAAAGAGTCCAGTGGTTTTCTTCCAGTGCTGTATTCAATCACACATTGCTTTTAAATATTGTGAAAGCTACTGTGATTTTTTTCATCTCTATACGCAAGTAGATGGGAGCCTCCGATAGCTGTTTGGCAGATGTTAACCAGAATCAGACGTCCCAGCTCGAACAGCAACAGAAGGAAAATTCAGTGAACAAGAAATCAATACCAACAGCTGTAAGACACAGCAATGCACAGACATATATGAACCATTCAAAAAACTCACAGGAGAAAAGTGACATTCTCGCAGAGTAAAAGTACTGATTTCTCTCATTCTTTAAGGCATTTTGATTTCTTATGTTTGCTGTTGCAAACATTGATTTCTGCTTTTTACATTTTTTTACAACTTTTTCTTCTTGCTGCTTCCTTATATTTTGCTGCTGTTTCGAAAGACTGCATTTAAGCTGAAGGGTTTTTTTCTGTATTTTTATCTCCCTACTTTGTTCCCTGTTAAGCCAGAGAATGAGCAAGGTCGTAGAACTTCTCTAGAAAAGTTCACTCGCAGCGTGGTAAGTTCCTTTTCTTTTCCCTCCTCCCTTTCCTCAGAACTTCATTTTCAGTTGGGGGAAATGTGGATGCTTGACTTTTTATCTCATCCTTTATTTTTGCAGCTAGCATCTTTGCAGCTTCTCTCTTAATACCGTAGCTCATCTAAATAGCTCTAAAGAAGGGGCTGGGGGTGGGGGAAAGAAATGGCATAATGCTCATTCTAGCTTATCATCATCGCAAAAGCAAATTGATTTTTGTCTAGAATTAAACGCAAAGTTTTTGCTACATTCCCACTACAGTATTTGTTGTGGCTTTTCCTTGCACAGTGAAGTAGAAGAGCATGGTTCTCATAGCTCCATTGCAACAGTATCCGTACTGTTCCATCGTGCATGGATAATGATAGCATCACATACATCTCCACCCACAGCACTGCAGCCACTTCCTCCGTTGCCCCCATCTGTCAGTGCTCATGTGAATAGTGATGTGCGATACCCTTTGCCTCGTTCATGATACTGGTACCGGAAAAGGAGCACAGTCACAGCAAGAAACATGACACTGTTAAACCTTTTAGACAACGGGACAGTGGGACCTCAAGGACAGCGGGCAGATGTCCTCCCTCTTTTGTCCTTCATCAGTATCCAACCTCCAGCCAGTCTGTCCAGAGCTTGGACAAGACCTGCTTGCCCCAGTTGCTTTCAGGGATCTGTCTGTGCAGCAATTTTTCTACAGAATAGGAAAAGCAGGGAGAGGGGGCAGGACCAGAGGCAGATACTGCAAGTGGAGTGGAGTAACAGGGATAGTGGGCAATACAGGCTGTGTTTTGAACTGCATCAAAAGCAGCGTGACCAAAAGGTTGTGAGAGGGGATTCTGCCCCTCTACTCTGCTCTCATGAGACCCCACCTGGAGTGTTGCATCCAGCTCTGGAGTCCCCAGGACAGCAAAGACGTTGACCGAATCCAGAGGAGGACGACAAAGTTGATTAGAGGAATAGAGTCCCTGTCCTACAAGGAAAGGCTGAGAAAATTGGGTTTGTTCAGTCTGGAAAAGTGAAGACTTTGATGTTACCTAATTGTGGCCATCCAGTACCTGAAGGGAGACTACAACAAAGACAAGAGGGACTTTTTACAAGAGCATAGTGAGAGGAAAAGGGCGAATGAATTCAAACTAAAACAGAGTAGGTTTAGATTAGATATTAGGAAAAAATCTTTACTGTGAGGGTGGTGAGGCACTGGAACAGGCTACCCAGAGAAGTTGCAGATGCCTCCATCCCAAGAGGTGTTCAAGGACAGGCTGAATGGAGCTCTGAGTAACCTGGTCTAGTGAAAGGTGTCCCTGCCTGTGACAGGGGCATTGGAACTAGATGATCTTTAAGGTTCCCACCCAAAACATTCTATGAGTCTACAATATTCTTGCGTGTGTGTGTGTGTGTGTATATGTATATTTATATGTACACTACATACACACAGCATATAAATATTGCACCTTTGTATATACTGAGAGAAACAGGAAGCTGTGCAGGTAAGTGTGAGCTGCTGTAGAGCAAATAAGCCGAGAGCAGTTCTTCCTGACACTGCTGTGCTACTGCGCAAGCAAACCCAAATGTAACATACAAGGCTTTGTAGTACATCCACTGGCAGACTTCCTGGGGAATGTATTTATATAGCTAATGCATATGCACACATTTAAAATATGTTGATACAAAATATATCACTATGCCCATCTGCATATTTACTACTTTCTAAGAGTCTGCCAGGGAGAGGAGTAGGAAAGATTTTTTTTTTTTTAAACAAACTATGCAGAAATATTTACACCGAGTGGTAAATTCTGCTCCCAGATTTGCCAAGTACGTGGAAAAGTAACTCTCACTTTACTAGACTGGCTGGGTTTATAGTTGCACAGCCAAGGATGGATTTTTCTCTTGCATTTGATTTGAAGGGAAACTTGACAAGCTCAGTTTCAGATGCTATGATTAGAATGTAAGTAGCTGTAAAGTAAATTATTGTAGATTGGTCGGCACTTTGGTTCATTTTTGTCTTACTGGCTAGCATACTGTAAATATTTTCTTCCATTTCTCTTAATACAGATATAAAATCTCATCTTCTGATGGCATGGTAGCTATCAGAACTAGGGTCTGAATTTTTTATACTTTGCATTATGGCAGTTTGTGATTGCAATCATATGAGAAAATAGTCACTACGCTGACATGTCATGATGTCCTCAGAGGACAGCATTACCAAAGTGAGAACTTAATGGCATACTCAGGGGACTGAATTAAGACAAAGTTAATTCTGTATGCTCTAGTTCTCCAAATTGCACTGCAGCTCCCCAACTGTGTAGGAGTGGAGCAATTCAGCAGTCAATACTTCCAGGGCTTCACTGTGCTTTAGTGATTGCTCATTACAGGATCCCATGTTCAAGCTGGCCCTTCACAGGCGTGATGAAGTTAAGTGTATGCTTTAGGTTTGGCTGGAACAGACCTCCAGTTTGTGTCTCTTCAAGGGAGGAGCACCAAGCCTCTTTTGCAAGCAGATTAATATGAGGTCACATTTCCAGTGATGGCTGTAAGAGAAATCTCAAAAACAATAAGGGCTAAAAATTTATTTGCCTTAAGGAGCCATAATTGAGGTGAAGTAGTCTCCCAGATTGACTAAACTATTAATTGCCTGTGGATCTGGGCCACCTCTAGACTGTGCTTCTCTGTTTGGCACTGGGAAGACCAGTAGACTCCTGGGGCAATTTTCAGATTTGGCTGTAGCATGTGACCCAGCATTTTGGGAAATCACAGAATCACAGAATAGTTACAGTTGGAAGGGACCTCTGGAGATCACCTAGTCCAGTTCTCCTGCTAAGGAGCAGGAGAGCAAGTTACACAGGAATGTGTCCAAGTGGATTTGGACTGTCTCTGGAGGGAGATTCCATGGCCCCCCTGGGCAGCCTATTCCATTGTTTGCCACCCTCAATGTAAATCAGTTCTTCCTCATGTTGAGGTAGAAATTCTTGTGTTTCAGCTTATGACCATTTCTCCTTGTCCTGTCACTGGGCACCCCCGAAAAGAGTCTGGCACCATCCTCTTGGCACCCATCTTTGAGCTTTGTATGTATTGATGTGATCCTGTCTCAATCTCCTCTTCTCTAGATGAAACAGGCCAAGGTCCCGCAGTCTCACCTCATAAGAGAGGCTCCAGACCCCTCGTCATCTTTGTGGCCCTCCACTGGCTCCTCTCCAGTAGCTCCTTGTATTTGTTGTACTGAGAAGCCCAGAACTAGACAGAGCACTCCAGATGCAGCCTCGGGAGGGATCACCCTCCTCAACCTGCTGGCCACACTCTTCCTGAGGCATCCCAGGATACCATTTGCCCTCCTGGCTATAAGGGCACACTGACGGTTCACAGTCAACTTGTCATCCACCAAGACTCCCTGATCTTTTCTGCAGAGCTGCTCTCTAGTAGGTCAGCCTCCAGCCTGTGCTGGTACTTGGGGTGATTCCTCCCCAGGTACAGGACCCTACACTTGTTTTTGTTGAACCTCATTAGTTTTCTCCAGCCTCTTAAGGCCCTGCTGAATGGCAGCACAGCCTTCAGGTGTATCAGCCCCTTCCTCCAGTTTCATATCATCAGCAAACTGTCTTTGGGTGCGTTCTGTCCCTTCATCCAGGTCACTGATAAACAAGTTGAATAAGACTGGACCCAGTATTGATGCCCAGGGAACATTGACTACAGGCCTCCGACTGGATTCTATTCCACTGATCATGACCCTTTGAGCTCTTCCATTCAGCCAGTTCTTGGTCCACCTCACTGTCCGTTCATCCAACCCATGTTTTCTGGGCTTACCTATGAGGATGTAATGTGAGACAGTGTCAAAAGCCTTGCTGAAGTCAAGGCAGATAATACCCACTCTTCTCCCCTCATGGACCCATCCTGCCATGCCATCATCGAAGTCTATCAGATTGGTCAAGCATGATTTCCCCTTGGTGAATCCATGCTGACTACTCCTGGTGACCTTCTTTTCTCTTACATGCTTGGTGATGACCTCCAGAATTATCTGTTCCATCACCTTTCCTGGGGTGGAGGTGACCAGCCAGTAGTTTCCCAGGTTCTCCTTCTTGCTGTTTTTGAAGATGAGAGTAACACTGGCTTTCATCCACTCATCGGGTGCCTCTCCTGTTCTCCATGACTTTTCAAAGATGATGGAGAGTACCTTAGCAGCAACATCTGCCAGCTGCCGCGGCACCTGTGGGTATATCCCGTCAGGGCCCATGGATTTATGGCACTTAAGTCTGCCTAGCCAATCTCTAACCCAGCCCTCCACATCCAAGGGGAAGTCTTCCTTTCTCCAGCCTTCCTCTCTAACCTCCAAGGTCTGGGATTCCCAACCTCAGCACTAAAAACTGACGCATTCAGTAATTGGCCAGGCCTTCTCTGTGTCTTCTGTCACCAGGACATATATCTGATTCAGTAGCAGCCCCATATTTTCCCAAATTTTCATTTTGCTGCTGATGTACTTGTAGAAACCCTTCTTGTTGTCCTTGATATCTCGTCATACTTAATTCCAAATGGGCCTTGGCCTTCTTTGTCACATCCCTACATACTCTGACTGTTCCTTTAGTCCTCCCATGAGGCCTGTTCCTTTTTCCACATCCCAGAATCTCTTTAAGATTTGCTTGAAACTCCCTGCTCATCCAAAGGCCCCTTTGCTCGATTTTTTGCTCATGGCAATACACTGGTCTTGAACTTGGAAGAAGTGATGCTTGAATATTGATCAGCTCTCTTGGACCCCCTTTCTTCTAGAGCCCTTCCTTTCACATCATTGTACTCAAATTTGGGGAACTTTGTTCCACTAACATTGCAGGTGGCATAGAGCCAGAGCAGGACCATGGAGGCAGAGGTTCATGATCCCTTCCTTGCTCAAAATATTGTACTTACAGTGTTGCTTTCCATATCAGAGAACGCTGACTTGTAGCCAGGAGGCCAGACATGCCCAGCTTCTTAGACAGTGAGTCTTCACCTGAGTGAAAAAAATCAGGCTCTCTAAGTTTGCCTGTTCTGGTTGCTTGGGTCTCACTATCTCTTGATTGACAAAGACAGGAAAAAATACAACATTTCAGAAAGAGAAACAGTAAAGGTTTGTGTTGAAAAACTGTGAAGAGTATTGCAGACTTTTTGTCTCTTACTTGGGTTAAGCCCCACCCCTGAAAAATCTTTCAGTGCTCCCAAATTGGTCTCCTGCACCAGGTGGAAAGCGGTACACTTGGCTTTGGGAGCACAGACTTGGAACAAGTGGAAGTCGTCTTACCCACAGGCCTCCTGCTCATCTCAGAGTCATGACTCAGGGATTGGCTCCAGACCATTTGACATACTTCGGCAAGATACCGTGGAGTTCTGCTAGCCAGCCAGAGGCTTTCCACCTTCACGTGGATCAATGAGGAATAAGAAAAAACAGGGCTTTACATATTTTTTTTATACCAGTCTTCAATTCCTTCAAGACCCACTGTCTTGTCTTCCTTGGCTGGATACTTTTGACCAACAGAAGGCATCTCATGACTAACGAATGCACCCAGTTTTTGTACCAAATCTTTCTGAAAGCCAGGTGCTTTCTGGTCCACATTAAGCATGACACTAACAGCAAGATTTTGACAGGGCAATTTTCACCATGGTGATGGTTCACCTTTTACTTCCAGGTCCTTACAAAGTATCAGCTGATACCTTAGTGCAATAGCCAAAAGGGGGTTGTGCCCACTGCGGTCAGGTCCTTCTGTACCAAAGGGCATGGTTTGCAGTGCCTGTCTGGGTTCCCCTTGGAGCAAGGGAGCATCTGTTTGATCCAGCCCCCAACAGGCCAGGCACCCTCATCCTCCTTGACTCACCTGACAGAAGTCTGCAGCTGTGATGTCCATGTGTTTCATGGCAGCTTTGTGGTCCCAGGACCAAACATGGTCATCAGTCATCTGGTGAACATCAAAGGGCCACATCTGCATGGTGGAGCAGAACACTACAGGGCACGTGCTGCCCAGTGCTGCTGGAGAACGGGGGTGGCAAATGTCTTTTCTTCTCTCTTCAGGTTTAGAAAAGTCCTCAAAAATACATAGGCAGCACAGTGGTAGGATAAACATCACAGTACCTGACCCCTTTGGCCCTATGCCAGGCTCTCGTGCTCTGGAATCGCAGGTATAAAGCTAGGCTGGCTCTTCCATGCTCTCCAGGGTGCCCTGGGGAACAGTCGATATCACGGACTTGCAGAGCTGACAGTCTATTGCTTTGGAGCACTTACTAATCCACCTCGTTTAAAAAAGGATGGCACTGCACATGGTGGCAGGTTTATCTTATTACAATTTTCCTTTTGAATACAACAAGGATTGACATTATGAAAGCAGAGTTAGCCTGTCTTCTCTCCCAAGTGAAGATAAATGGCATCATAAAAATCAGACACCATGTATCATATATGTTATAAATAATACCTAGTATTGAGGTAATAACTTAATTTTAAAGACACACATACACACAAATCCATACATCTACATCTCTCTCTTCTGTCATATTTCATCATCTTACTAATTAAAAGGAGCCTGCTATACTATTTTTAGCCCTGCAGTCTCAGCCTAGCTGTTTAAACCACTGTAGTTTCCCATCTGCTTTAGAAATTATTTAATAATCAGATAGACAGGAGCTTAGTTCTCATAAGCTGAGATGATCCTTCAGGGCCAAGAGTAGAAGGAAAATGTATTTTAATGAGTACATTTAGGGGAACTACGGCTGCTTTTTGTCTCACAAAGGAAGCCACCAAGTCTCTGCCTAACCTGCACTGGTAGCCATTTGCATTTAATAAAGGAGGAAACAGGAGGGGGGTCCTTTGTTGCATCTTGAGCATTATCTCTAAAAGCAGCAATGGGTACTCCAGCAATAACAGGCAGATTAAACCTATGGATACCAGTCTCAGCAGGTAACTTAGATAAGCCTGGGCCATGATACCCAAACTTGAATTCAAACTTTCCTAAAATGGCTGTATTCCAGGGAAGGAATTTTCCCTGGAAGAAAATGGGTGTTAAAATTTCTGACTCAGTATCCAGGTGGTGACTCAGTGCTGAGACCTCTGGATTTTATTCCCAGCTGATATTTCTTTAAGAACAAAAGGCACACCCACACACATACCACTTTTGAGAGGATAAGAGTTCTCCGTCTTTGTGCTTTAAAGGACAAGATAGTGGCCAGAGTAGTGATCTATTCTTTAGGCAGAATTTTTACAAATTCTGGCTGAACTGACTGATGTGGAATACTGTTAAGCATTAGGTTCCTGGACTGGAAAAGGTCTTTACATGAAGAAGGCAAAGAATCTCTTGTGTGTCTCTTACACTGCCTGAGGACAGAGAGAAGAGTTACACAACCTGGGAGAAGCGAAAGGCGTTTGCTGTCCAGGGCCCCTTGTGAAACTCAGCCCAAGTGATGGAAGGACCTGTCAGCTCCAGATAAAATCAACAGCATCAGCCAGAGAGTGCTCCACAGGACTGGGGAAGGCAAAGATGCAAATGCCAGATTTCTGGCTGGATATTGGAGACTGTGGGAAACACTTTTCCTGTGTTCTCCCTGCCACGTTCAAGCCATAGTGGTCCAGTGCAGTGTATACAGAGGTGTGATGTGCACAGGCCTGCCATGGGTGCCTGCAGTTTGCATGTGATACACTGCAGGCTGTCCTTTATCTTTCATATTGCAGTCTGTAAAGAGTGCAATACTTAACAGGAAAACCAACCCTCCTGCTAAGTCCTGGAGGAAATGTGAGTATGTAGTGAGACTCAAAGACTTGGAATATTTATTTTAAAGTTAGTATATGAGGAGACATCAGATACAGAGGAGAGATGTGTGAAATGTATCAGGGAGTCAGGTATGAAGAAACAGGAAGCTTTTCCAAGTGGTAAATTCAACACAGTGCTGAAAGAAAATAAGGTGAAGGATGAGAGGGTCTGTGTTCGAGCTGTGTGGGAAGCAGACCGTAGATTAAGGACACAAGAATGAAAGTTTTCAAATGACCCTTCTTCAAAGAATCTTGGACATTTTGGATGGAACATTTTGTACAGCAAGTCAATGAAGACTGAAGATTGTCTCAGTTCCCAGGCACAGGTTAATAACTGGATCGACAGACTGGCCCAGCTTCACTAACCATAGCAGGCAGAGATGCCACAGGCAGAAGGAGAAGCTGGGAAGCAGGAGCTGCTGTCGTCCTTGTGTTAGCAGCACTAGCCTAGTATTTTTGTATTCTCATTCAGAAGCATTGTAGACAAAGTCCCACATGACATCCTAAATGGCTGTGGAGCCAGTGCTCCACCTCGGTTTCTCATGCAAGGATAACTTTTCCAGAAACAAGAATGAATGGAGATCTAGTATTCAATGTATTTATAATGCTCCGTGCCCAAGATGCTTTCTGTCAGGAGCCTAAAATGCCCTCCTCCTCCTCCTCGCAGTGATGCAAACTGGCATTATCATGGTAGCAGTTCCTTTGCTTTAGTTTTCTGGTATCTTTTGGTAATTTCATATTGAACAATTCTTGTCTCAGGATGTAAATGCATCCCAGTTCAGTACCCAGAGAAATCTACAGTTGCATGTTTAATTTCAGTTCCATATGTATCTGCTCTCTTGCTTTATACAGCTATGAAAGGCTTCGTTTCTACCCTGCGTGGCTGTCTCTTCCTTGATGTTCTCAGCTGTCTCCCATCTCCATGTTATCACTTTTGTTCTTCCCTACTGCTGCTTCCCCATCTTCTTGATGCTGAGCTTCACTCCTTGGCCACTGCTACTGCCTCATGCTGTTTTTTATGTCTTCTTGGTTTGTGTACTGTTGGATCAGAGTCCAAGTCAAACTCACTCCTTAATTCATGAGTATGGTGTCACACATGTGAAATGTGTTGATGGAATCTTATCTTTCTCAGGTGAACTGTGTGATGTTTTGCACAGCTGTGTCACTGTGATGTATTATAAATAGTAACCATGAAAGCAGTGAAGAAGGTGTAAGGCTGGAGAAAGAATTGCTGCCTGATGTCATCTTTTTAACTAGTTTCGTGATAATCTCATAAAGCCGTCGTATATTTACCAGCTTTCCCACTTTTTCACTTTCCCAGCTCTACCAGCTTGCGTAAATAGATCACAACATTTGAGGATATGGAAAGTATTCACAACCTGCAATAATGACAAAGGTTTAAGCTGTTATTGGTAGAGAATAGTGGTTGAAAAAGTGGAAAGTATAAAAAGATGATACACTGAGATGCTGGTGAAGTGGCTATCAGAACAGACAGCTAGAAGGGAAGGGATACAGGAATGGATTCCAAAGTTTCTTAGATATGGCATCAAGAAAAGACATCTGGGAAAAAGGTTATTTTTATCTGTGGAAGATATTTTACTTTAAAAGAAAATGTGCTCACTTCACTCCAATCATTACACTGTCTTTTACTGAGAAAAGGAACTTGCATTACTTAGGTGATGGGAAGCATCAGACTGTACCCAAAGCGCAAAGGGGATGCAGCCCATGTTTGCAGCGTGCCATGTGATTGTTCCCTTGGTGTGACAGCCAGCCAGTGTCTGCAGCTGGGGCTGCAGAGGGCCGGGTGCATGGCCTGCACGCTGCATGCACTGACTCACCGCTGCGGGCGGGAATGCACCGCGTCTGCTCTTGGGATCGTCGTGGTACCTTACCTGCTTTGGTAGGGGGTAGGTTGCAGATGTCACACGTGAGCTGCGCAGTCTGCTCTATATGCAGGGGCTCCTTTAAAGGGTAAGTATTCATTGTTTCTAGCCAGTAAGTTATCCTTCACTCCTTCCTAAAAGCACTGCTGTGTAGTGCTGCTGGTGCAGGATGGCAGCTTCCTTTTGCCCCTGCGAGGGCAAAGCGGGTGAGTGATCTTTGTGCATACTATTTGTGGAGTGCTTGGGGACCGTTCTAGATGAAAGGCACTATACAGAGTTCAGAACACACCTACTATTAATTTGCTGTATTTTATTGGAGCCACACACAACCTCTGGAAGATAAAAGCTGGTACCTTCTCACTACAGACAGGTCTAACTGCAGATACTAAACCATGACCATAGCAAGGTGTTTGGGAGGGAGGCTGTGCTTAGCCCCTGCTGTGATTTCAGCCAATTTTTTTTTTGATACTCCAGAGAGATTTGATATTTCAGTGGTGCTTCCATTTTCCTCTGTGTGAGAGATTTACATATCTGGTTCCCAGTTGTGCTGAAGGCTGTCAAACAAGCTGAGTCCTTTGCACAGAATCACACCCTGCCCAAGAGACAGACCAGTAACATGCAGTTAGGGCATTTCTGAGGTGGCTTGAAAAAACGGCCTGCTACACGATTGTGTACTGGCTGCAGTGATCCATCTGCTCCTCTGTCTCCCTGGGTTTTTGTCAAAGGGAGAAACACATCCTGGATTTGCAGTCCATAGATAGCTTCAACTAATGCCAGAATTGGCTCAGTCTCAGCTACAAGGAGCCCAGACTGCACCACAACAGAAGAGGATCTTCTGGTGGGATGGTAGAGGAGGGCTGCAATTATTATGAAGCTGTGCCAGGAGTGGGTGAATATGGAGGTCCTGGTTTGTGCCATATGCAGTGGTGTACTGGTATTTCTCCAAGCAAAGTGCAATGCCTCATTAGGAAGTGTAAGAAATCCTCACAACTTAAAATGGGAATAGATGATACTGGTTTTGATTGGACTGAAGCTCTGAACTGTTCCCATAAGCGATATGAGCTAGAAGAGCAAAAAAGCAGTATCAGATTTGGGAATGTAACCCATGGTGGTCGAGCTTCACTGTGATGGGCAGGAATGGCAAGAAGTTCAGGTAACTTGTTAGCCAAGCCTTAGAAGAGGGGCCCACTCTGCAGGAGTTTGGGGGTAACTCATGAGACTCTGCTGGCAAGAACAGGTGAGAATCCTGCATGCTGGGAGCATCTGGCCCCACCTTACCCTCTACAGCCACTTTGCAGCTCCTGTTTTCAGTCTGTGTCAGTGTGTAATTGGTGGTACTGTCCACCACATTTTGTATGTTAATTTATGTTACTTACATTCATAATTTATGTCTGTGTTTATTTTGTGTTGAACTAAGTTATTTTCCTGTGTTGTTTATGTTTTAATTCAGTTTCTTATTTAACTTCATTAATTTATGTTTATCATACGTTGACAATGTATATTTTAATGAAAAAAAATCTAATAAAAGACTATTTTCAAAATGGCACCAAAATAAAGCTTCCCCAAGATCTGCATTGTAATATAACATTGAAGACCAAACAGTGCTGGCAATGCAAGGGCCATGGCAATCTCTTCAGAAGTAAAATTTGGTTGCAGGATGCTGTCCGGCCACTGCCAAATTTCTTGTAGTATGTTAGCTAAAAGATAGGAGAACGGAGCAGTGCCTGTGGTGATGTGAAAAACCTCAGATTCAAGCCGATGGAAGGAAGATTAGCTCACCTCCAGTGGAGATGCAGACCAGCCCCAGTTGTCTGCAAAGGGGGATGGGGCAACAGTGCCCCCCAGGAGATGACTTCTCCTGCAGGAAGGTGATCTTCTGGCTGGAGCAGAATGGGCAGCAGACTGGGAAAAGGAGAGCACTGAGCACAAAGGAGGGGCAGAAAGAAAGAAAGAAGTGGGGCCAGCTGCAGCAAACAAAGCTCCAAGCTGATGTGTGGAAATTGTGGAGGTGAGCAGTCAGTATGAAAGCACTTTGGTCTGTATTGACATGGCAAACGGGAGCCTGTGCTGCCATCCCTCCTCTCCCCTACTGCTGCAGCCCCAAAGTTCCTTATGGGATAAATCCTGCCTGGATGTTCAGGTAAGTTGCTGACGACACGCATGAGAGCTCTGGCTTATGCATGCTGGGGGTGAGGAATGTCTGCATGCTGCATACTGAACTGTGCTGTGCTGGGCAGAGCACATCAACATTGTGTGAAGCAATGGGTAGTGGACAGAACTAAACTTTCCATTTAACATTATTTTTAAAAGATAGTTCCCACTCTTTGCTTCTCTCCCAGCTCGTTTTGGCAGATAAAAGCAAGGAGCAAGATGGAAACTTTGGTGGCTCATACAGGAGGTCTGAAAGGAGTGCTGTCCCTTTTTTGTGTCAAATCCCAGACACCCTTTTTTCCCTCTTGGCTTTTTGCCTATGTTAAATTGCTGAATTTTGCTTCATTAAAATAATTGCTGGTTGCATTTTACATTTTAGCTTAGTAGCTGCTCAGCAAAGGCTCAGTCACTAAAGATGCTAAGCATCTCCTGTGACCTACAGGTTAATCTCTATTTCACTGGGCCTCAGTGATCCCTGATGGTCCACAAGTGCTGGGGTCCAGTCCTCTGCCTGACACATAGCCAAGCAGTAGGATGGCTACATACTTGGAAGCCATATTCTGGGAGACAGTTTCATTAGGTTTATTAAGAATTCCCTGATGTTTTCCTTAGGTTACTCCAAATTAAGGTTTTACACTGCCTTTAAGAAATGGCTTCTTTCATGGGGGTGTTCAGGGGCAAAAAAAAAAAAAAGATTCATTCAGCAGCATAGAAAGAAGTGGACATTACCTTTACCAGATGTAGTGAAGCTCCATGTCATCCTTGCCTGTAAGCTGTGTAACAGCTCAATTGCTTGCAGGACGTGAGGGAAAAGGAAGCCTTCCTTGCATCCAAGACGACTCACAACATATGCCATACAACATATGCCCTACTGCTTGTGCTGTGCTGTTTGAGTGACAACAGTCTGGGCTTTTAATTGTCATAACCCTAATTAGGAGTGACAAATATTTTGGGACTGGAGGACTAGGGATTTCTTTATAGGCTTTAGACCCCATGTAAAAAGTTTACTCCTTACATCCACTCTAATCTTGCTTATATTCAGCATATACATGTGACACAGTAAAAGAAGCACTGAAGTGTGCTGAGCTTGAGATGGCACGCTTTCCAAATCCCCTGCCAGCACAGCTTAGATGAAATTTCTCCTAGAAATATGGCAGTTGTTGTTGACATTCTCTTTCAGTGGGGAAAGGAGAGATAGAAATGTGGGGGCAGCCACTGGTTTCATGCTAAACAAAGATGCGTGGAAGGAAAAAATAATTTATTTTGGTTGAACGTTTTTAAATAAACTAGGTATTGTTTGTGCCAAACTTTCACATCATAATAACCTGAAACATCCTTGCTCTGTCAGAGATATCCCCAAGGGAATTCCATCCAGTCCATGTGGTAGATGAGACCCAGCATGCCGTCCTGGACCTGAACTTTTTTGGCATGTATTGTACCCAATCAAGAACTATTTCAGCCACCTCCACCTTGTCAGAGCAGCCTTTCGCTTGACTGACTCAGGCACTCACACCATGCCAGTCTCAGGGAAGGGTTGTGGGATCACAAAAAGTACAGGGGTCCATCTCACCTCTGCTGTCTTGAGGTGGACACAGGCCACCCTCTCCTGGTTACCCAGACACCTCTTATCTGGACACTAAGCAATGACACTAAAGCATGCTGTTGCCATCCTGGACTCTTTGGCCACGGACATCCTCTTGGCAAGCAGAGGCAGGTAGGTTTGAGTGGACTGGCTGGGGGTCCTGGGCAGAGTGCTGGCTGCCTGGGGAGTGAGCCGCTGCCCCATTCCGAAGGAACCATCATGTGTGCTGCAATTAGGCTTTTCTCAGTCAGCTGATGCAAACCTTTTGTGTCTCCCAATGGGCTTTGTGCCTTAGAAGCCCTGGAGGGCTAAACTTGAAACAGAGATACCATGGGCCAGCCCCTCAACTGGTGTAAATCAGCAGCACTTCTGTGAAAACAACTGAGTCATGTTGATTTATATCAGCAGGTGGACTGCAGATCCCATCCAGCTTTTCCACCTGTAATACAATGTTTTTCTCCCTTCTTGTTCATTTTAGTAATAGAAAAGAGATACCAGTTTTCCTAATGAAATGCAGTTTTTTCCTGATCCTCTTTATTTTTATTTTAATGAGGATGTCTAAGATGGGGGAATCCCAAACCGAACACTTGCATCCCACCCAGCTCCAGCCTGCAGTTATCTGTATCACTCAGACCCATGCTGTGAGGCTGACACTTGGCCCTGCATTGGGTTGAAACAAAATCCCCTACATCAGTATGCCTCTAGTTGGGGGCTGAACATTACAGGGCTTTTGCTTGTAGTCAAAAATGTCACAGCATTAATCCCTCTATGCAATTTCACGGATCCTTTTGCCATCTGTCCTAGCACAGAGGTGAACACAACAGCCGAGCAGACAACACTGCTGCCTGCTTCTTGCGGTCTTAAAACAGAGCTTCTTGCACCCATCTGTTTGCATGTCCCTGTGCGCGAGGCCGTTCCCTGGCACGGTTATCCTCCCAGACAGACGGGCTTTGCACTGGGGACTCATCCCAGCCTGCAGGCGGGAAGTTTGCTGCAGTTCCCAGGGTAACGCCTTTCCCACGAGACGGGGGAGCTGCAGATGGAGGCCACTGCCTTTCCTCGCAACGGGAAGCAGTTTCCACTGGGAAACCCATGAGCGAGGCTTTTTTGCTCTGCGCAAACCACGGCCATTGGCTCCGTTTCCAACCCACCACCTTCTCCAGGTCAGCCGTCCCCTCTCCTCAGCCTGGCCCACTGCCGGCCTTTCTCCTTCCTGCTTTGAACACAGGAATGTTGAAATGGGGGCGGGCTGTGGAACAGTGTTTCTCCTCAGCCCTGCTGGAACCTGACGCAGGGAGCTGGCGTAGCCCCAAGCCACCTGCCTGTGAGAAGATAACAAGAAGAGCTGCCTGTCGCAGATTAGTTAGAGTCTGACAGAACAGGCATTATATAAACCAAGGCTTATTTGTTAATTTTTTTCCTAAGGAAGTACACAAATATTGGTGGAAACTGACTTTTTTTTTCCTAAATTTAGCCATGTTATTCTTCCAGGGATTAACATCCACATCTTTACCTTCTTCTTCCTATAAATGGGATTCAGGAACTGATAATTCCTTAGCACTCTCTCTCTGGTATTCCTTAACAGCAGCAAAATGACAGCCCTGGTCTTAGCGCCCCAAGCCACGTTGCTCTGCAGAAGACTTGGCCACCCCCTGGGGTAGCACTGGGCCAAGCTTCACAACAGTGCATTTCAAAATAATAACAATCAAAAATTTGATTGATAGTGAAAAAAAACCCCAAACCAAACAGACATGTCTTAAATGGTGTGTGTGCAGAGCTGTGGGATGGAGGTGGCCACTCCCATGGTGAGCCCTGCGTGTGAGGCACCGAGCAATGGCTGTGGGTCTCTTGTCCCAGGCAGGACAATCAGCATGATGGCAGTGTTTCCCGCAGCCAACTGCTCGTATACAGAACATGGACAGATTAGGCCGTGTGTGCTTATGCAGCTGAACAAATTATTTGGTGAAAGTCACACATCTCGGTAATGAAATGCGGCTTCTGTAGGGAACAGCTACATCCTCCTGGAACAGCCTTACATGGAAAGAGATTAGAAATCAAAGGGAGGTGGGAAGTGTTTCTTTTTTTCTAGAGTGTTAACTTGTTTAAAAATATTTATTTCAAGTAGCCTGCTAATTTTTACATTTCAAATTTTTCTACATTTTGCACATACTCATTTTCACTGTATAATCCATTTCTCTTGCTCTTTTTGTGGCTCTTTCATTGAAACAGCAATCAGTAAGACTTCCTATTGCAAAGGAAATCTTGGCTAAATATAGTAATGAAGAGGAGGTTGTTTAAGAGCTGCTACGTATTCTGCAGCTCTCTGGTATTCCCTGAATGTTTATTTCAAGCAAGACTTTTTTTTTTTCCTTTAAGAAAAACATCATTTTTTCAAGAGGAAAGCTCACCAAAGAAACACAGCAACTGGTGCAATACCTGAGACAGTTTTTCACTGTTATATCAGTAATTGCAAAGCTATCCATATTGCCTATGGGGATGTACCCTGTCTGCAAATGGAGAAGACTGGCTGTAGGTCCCGAAATAGGTCATGTAGGTCCTTTGCTCCTGACAGCAGGTGCTGCATGGTCTAAGCTAGGGAAGGGGTTCAGATGCGCAGGTGACTTTCCTTCTTCCTAGTCCTTGTTCCTGCCAGTCAGGGGGAAAGCTCATATGGATGACAGCAGGGCATGAGCAAGGCTGCCACAGCCACACTCTTGCATTGGTGGCTTGGAGGAGAGGACAGGGAGAGCAGGGAGACCAAGCAGGAGTGAACAGGCACCAACCCAGGAGGCAAGTGACCAAGGAGTGTGAAAAGGTGAGTGACATCAGGGCAGGAACAGGCTAAACTGTTTCTGAAATTACTTTTTTCCTATTCCTGTTTCTGATGGATGCTGTGCGGGTGCTACTGATTCACAGACCGTGGGAGGGACATCCCAGTTTTCACAGTAGCCTCGGCTGTGCATCCCTCCCCAAGCTGGGCTAGAGCTCTGCACCAGCAGGACAGCGCTAGGCAGAATGAGTAGCACTGAGTGTAGGACAGGGCTTTGCTTTCACCAGTTCCCATGGAACTGGAGAAAGGAAACATCTTCACAAAACAGAGTCCCAGGGCACAGCCTTGAGTGATAGCCACTGGACATCACTAGGCACAACTCCTTCACAAATCACTTGCATGGGGCAAAACTGCAGGCACACGAAATGCTGGGGGCAGGCTCACCCCATATCGCCTGCCTCCCTTGTCAGGAGAGCCTCATGCCCTGCTCTGGGGGAAAGCCCCTGCCCCTCACTCCCAGAGAAACTACCCCACAACATCACTTACACCTCTGGGTCTCTTCTGTCTGTTTGTCCCTCCCTCCAGGGAAAGTCTCTGGCAAGCAAGCGCCTCACGGGCCTGATGCAGTCCTCCTGACAGCTCCAGCCGACCGCCCCGCGGGAGAGACAGCTGGGACCACTGCCGGGGACGGGGCATTTCAGGGAGAGCAGGTCCCTGCAGGGTAGACAGCCTGAGCAAGTGGAAGCAGAGAGCCACATGCCAGTGGAGCACCTCTCTTCACAGTTTACAGCAACACTTCTCTGCACAGCTCCGTAAGGACGCTGAGCTCTGTGCAGGTACTTTGTTTCCAACTGAGGTTTGGAGGAGCACATTTCACCATACACTGGAGGTCGACAAGGTGAGGGCTTCCTGTCTCGTTATTTAAGGAAACAGACCCAACCACAGCTTGGAGAAAGAAGAGCTGAGAGAGATCAGTGTTTTTCCACATCTCTTCCTGGCACAAACGTGACTGTAATAAGATGGCACCGCAATCTCTCTTGCTCCCTTTCGTGTGGCCGTCTGGATCCAATAAAATATCTGCTGGAAGCTGCTTCTCCTTCTCACAAAATCCCAAATGCATTTCTCCTGCAGATTCACTGACTTTAACTTTTTCTTTCCTCTGTTTCTCCTCCTTTAAAGCAATGAAAAAACAAAAGGCACTATTTAAATTAATCACTCGTTGTCCTTCCAATAGCATGTAGCATGTCCAGAGATGATGGCCAGATCCTCAGCTGAAGTCAGGAGAGCAGGAGTGGTTTTCATCACCTGAGGATCTTCCCCCTTGAGTCAGACTCCGATCCTGGTGCAAATTCTCTGACGTTGGCGGAATCGTTCTGCATGTGCGCGTAGGGCAAATGTGATCAGACTCTGCCTGATGCTCAAAAAGCCATGTTTGAGATGTGCAATGCGCACATGAGAGCACACACACAAACACACACACACGGTACTTTAAAGTGAGTTGGTTTATATTTTATTTACTTTTCTATTTATTTAAGGTTTTGCACACCTAATCAATGACGGATGTTCAAGCTTTTCTCCAAGCAAACCAAACCAGACTTCAGCTCTCCAATCGGAGAGGGCCAAAATCCACTCACATGTATCCAGGGAAAGGCAACTCTGATGTGGGCAGGTGTCAAAATTCAGCCTACAGTGAGGAGGGAATTGATGGAGATGGGACCAGCAGAAGCAGGGTGTGAATGGGCAGGGTGCTGGGTGCCAGGCGACCCTCCCTAAACAGCAGCACACCCAGCTGTGATATCATGCTCAGATAACTGACCCTGCTGAGAACCATCATTCTGAGAGTGAAATGGTACCATTGGAGGAAATGAGCTTCCACTAAAACTCATCTGACCTACAGCCCATGAATGCAACAGCAAAAGATGACCCAGTAGCTTGTTTCAAACTGTTGGGGGTATGGAGGTTAGGATGAGGACAGGACTGAAGTGACTTTAATATAAAACCCACTTGTACTAGCTGCAGATAGGAAAATAGCCTGCATTCACATACAGTACATCATCTATATATGAAAAGAATTTCAAGACTCAGCTGACTTAGTACCACAAAACCTCCTATATTTTGTAAGCAGTTAGATCTGAAGCATACATGAAACTAGACATTTCTTGGTCTTCTTCACTCATGCCAAGGCAAATTGGCTTTTTGTACAGGTGGTAGAAACTGCTATATGGCTACAAGTATGCATTCGTACCTAGGCAAAACCATCTAGCTAAGTAGACAGCTGGCTATCAACAACATTCACTTCTGAGGCAAGTATTATTCTAATATCTAAGGCCTATGTATGCAAAAAAACATGCCAGCATTGTTTCTGTCAGAAAAAGGACCTTCCTCTTTGCCCATGACAGTTTTCACTCTGATATCTTTTTTCTTTTCTGCAGAAAAGTCCTAATATCAGTTATACCTAAGGTCCATACACCTGCATGAATGTACAGTAGAATACTGAGTATGATGTTTGTTCTTTACACATGCCTATACCCTAAACAGCCTGCTGTCTGAGGCCTTCAGACCAAATTCATCCTACATATACATGACACACAAGTGAGTTCCAGGACTGCATAACCAACCACCATGAATGTCCCGGACATCCATGTGGTCCCCTGCCTCTGAAGAGGACATTTCATCCCCTCCAAACTGTCCCTCAGCTGTCCTTGGAGGACCCATTTGTCCTCTGTTGCCCACCCAGCCAAAGGGTCCCCTTGGGAAATAGCAGGTCTTTGTGTAATAAGCTCACTTGTCCATTCATGCATATGCATATGTGTCCCCTTGGTCATCCCTATGAAAATGCAGAGGTCATCTCTTTTCAGAGCCTTGTCGATGGTGTTTTTATCTCTGTCAAACCCGCCAGTGCCATGCATCACTGGAGCTCTGTGAACCAACAGCTGCTCACACTCCGAGCCACCCTGCTGCCAGTGCTGCCCAGCCACAAGGCATTTCCCATGGGAGGTGTGTCTTTTGAACCCTCAAACTGGTCTGCAGAGCATTCCTGAGCGAGATGTACGTATGAAACATGAAACTGGCGTGTAGCAAGGAGCAGGGATGGTAAAGTGGTACATGTGGGTCTCTGCTTTGCAGTGAGTTCCTGACACTGGAGAGGTTGTCTCCTGGGGGAAGGATGGGGTAACTCCATGGAGGTACTCCTCAGTGTCCTCCAGCATGGGGGCACATGTGGGCAGGACTGGAGGATGCTGGCGGGTGATGGGAAAGGTGGAATTTGGGTTATGGTCTGTGCAGGGAGCAGAAATGCCATACTTTAACTTGGGGATGGGCTGCTGCTCTGTGAGCAATGCACTCTGCTCTGTCTTTCAGCTTTATTCCTGCAGGATGGTCATGTTGGCTGCCACAGTATTTTGCCTGTGGGGAATATTCTGTGTTTGAACAGTTGAGCGCATGGAGGGAATTCTTACAGACATGGAGAGCATGCATATGGGAGTGCATCAGGGGGCCTGGATGCTGAACAGCTTGCCATTTAAATGCACACTTGTGCAAATTAATCTGCTCGGCAATGGCTAGCTGAGCGGACAGAGCTTCATATCCTCTGGAGGGAAGAAAAGTCTGCTCCTCATTTCCTGACTAAATTTCTCCAAAACAAACATGAGAGTAGACAAGGCCTCCTCCTGGGAATACATATGAACTGTTCTTCACATGTCTTTTACTTCACATATGGTGATACTAACATGTAACTAGTTCCACATGAACTGCATCCTTGAATTATTGCTTATTAATGACCTTGCTTATTCCAAGTGATGCTACTCTTGTACACCAAACACTATCCCATTGAGCATTGCAAGCAGTAATCTGCTGCTTTGTAAGTGTCCAGTGTCTTCCAACTACCTCATCGTGCTGAAGATGAGTTAGGAAATCAGCTTTCCACCTCTGTTTATGTTCTAAATGGCATCAGTTCAAGGAAAGACAGTCTGGAAAGCTTTTACAATGTCCATGCTGTGCAAGCTAGCTACAAAACTTCCCATACTTACAAGGCTATGGCTGTGAAATATGGCTGTGCACTGTTATTTGGATAATAGAGTATCCAGAGTATTCATGGCTATTGTGGCAAAACAGCAGCAGGGCAAGCACTAGGAAAGGTTCAACGAGCCAGTGCAAACAGCGTTAGGCTGAAGCAAATGGATTAATGTACTCCCAGTATAACTCAGCACTAAGATCCCATAGAGTACTGTAATAAAATGGTAGCAGGGCAGCCATAAAAAGTGGCAGTAAGCTGACATAATAATACCAGAATAAATGTAGCAATAAGGTAACACAGGCCGCTGCAGTAAAGTAGCATTTTGATAATGCAGCAATAAGACACAACAGGATGCTGCAGTAAATTAGTTTGGGGAATAAGGCAGTAATAACAGTGTGTGTGGACAAACAGTGGTACATTTGTACCAGGTACTGCAGCAATAAAGATAACACAAGGTGTCCTAGTAATAAGTTACTACAGCAACAACACCATGATGCACTGTAAAGTTATATCAGGATGCTTCCATGCTGCAGTCAAATCCTACAAGAGGTGGCAGTGAGACAATGAAGACAAAATATACTCCATTTCAGACTGCAGAACTTGAATCAGTTTTCTGCACCATAACCCAAATTCTGGAATGATCTCAGCAATACCAATCCTCTCATTCCCACTTTCAAGGTAGCTGAGGCAAGAGTGTTCCCCCATCCAGACTATTATTTTGGTCTGAAAATACAAAATTTACTCATTGTCTCTTCAGCCAAATTGTCACAGACTGTGGTGAAGTTCTTTGTTTAGTCCTATTCAGGTGAAACCCTGATGGTTTTGGTAAGTTCTTTACTTTCAAAAGGATTTGGCTTTCTCATCTTCTGGCATGGGTGATGCTTTTAGCCTAAAATTATTTCTGTTTTGGGTGGGAGAAGGGGAACCCAGGTACAGAACATCTGACTGTACCAGTCTGTTTCCTAAAATGCACAAATAAATGGAGCATCCTGGAAAAGTCAAAGCAACAAAGACCAAATCTCTTCTGTCTGTCATGCACTCATGCACACAAGAATAATCCTCCTGGAATCAGTGCAAGCCCTGGATGCATCCATGGGCAGGCCTTGGCCTAACCCTGTTGTCAGTGTCTCCAGCAGAGTGACAGAAGCAGTGTCTCTCCTTTCCTGCTTTTCCCTTTTTTTTTTTTTAATCTAACCTCACCCTCTGTATAAAATGGCCTTAGAAAAAAATTTGTTTGCCATAACACAATATGCAGCATGATGGGCAAGGACTAGGTCGGTCCAAGGAATTTGCTGTCTTTGTACTCTTCAGCAGAGGGGTAAAGCATTCTGAAAAATAACCACTGTTATACTTGATAATCATCAGGCATAAGGGTTTAGTCAGAGCATCTACATCAACAAGCAGACTTGAGTGGAGTGTGTGTGCTAGATAACAAGATGGTCTCCTGGGAAAAGGATGTAAATAGGGCACCACTGCAGAGTCTTGACTAGCAAGAGTAGCTCACAGCTTCACAAGTCCCAATGGATACAAATTTTCTGCCACATCTTTCTGACCCTTTGCACAACGACTTTGCTCTCCCTTTATGTGGCTTCCTCTGTCTCTCACTGACTGCTCAGTTCAAGTTTGGAGCAGTGCTCTGATACACCTTGGCTTGGCTCTTGCCTTAAACTCCTTGGCTTGCTTTTATTGTGGTTTAATGATTAAGCAGGATTATTAAAGTAGAGCTCACAGTAGGGTAAGATAGGCTAGGTTATCATGATTACGTCGATTAAGCTGTGAGCAATTTTGCAGCTTCTCAGCACTGTTTATAACCTGAGACGGAGAACAAGCAACGTAGCTGCTCAGCAGAACAGTGAGCTGGTGAACACTACACTATCTTCATGCCCACATGTACTTTGAACTTACTGCTGAGGAGAAACGCTTTGTAGTGAGAAAAGTAATCTCACAGCAGGGGAGAGTCAGACCTGATCAACTTTTTCATGTGATACAGATTTTGCTTTGCCAGCCCCTAGCATCTGCAAAGCTTGCAGCTAAGAGCCAGCAACCTCCTAATCCTGCTGCTAAGCTTTGGAAACAAGCTTTTCAAAGGTTGTCTTTACACAGCAATGCTATTACTTGAAGCCTTTTAATGTGAATTTATGGCTATTGCCACAAGTGTCAGTGTAGTTGCCCTCTGTATTTGCAATAGGAAATTGTGGATTCACCCCACACAGAGGGTGGATGTTACTGGGCAGAATTTAGGGATTTACCAGTGCATTCCTGTCTGGGGACCCAGAAGACATGCTGAAACATCTCATCTGGCAGAGGACAGCTCCCTTGTGGGCAATGGAATTGTTCCTTGGATATTTCTATCTGTCAGCAGAGATGCTAAACTGAGCTTCTCTCTCATCTTTGGGGACTTAAACCATGCCATCCTTACATAAATAGTAGGTGACAGCTAGCCCTGAGCAGCACCTTCTATGGGTGGACTAGGAAGTGGAGTAGTGTGGACTGGGATTTCAGGAGTGGTTGTTTCCTTTTGGATCCTCAACAGTATTTCTCACGTCCATCCACGTGCAGGTTATTCCCACAAGCTGCACAGCTTCACAGCCCAGAACTATGGGTGTCTGGTTCTTGCCATGGTTCTGCATGAGCCTCATGCCATGTGGATTAAGCCACATCAGATAAAAAAAAATATCGAGTGATGCTTTATACAACACATCATTTCTCCTAAAAGCATCCAGGATTCTGAAATTTGCTCTCTGGGAGTCATTTGGGGCCAAAGGAGGCAAAGTGGGATTTTCCTCTACAAGGGAAAAATTCTGAAGGGCCTCCTGCCCCTGTAGTGTGGCTTGGAGGCAGCCAGAGCTTCTTCTCCACAAGGCCACGTCCCGTTGCCAGCAGAGGGCAAGAGGCGGGGAGGGTGGAGGGGGGCCGGGAACAGTGGGGGTGGGTGGAGGGGCGCTCCAGAGGGCAGGTCAGGTGGGCTCTGTGGCTCTGTGCTGCATGTGGGGACACGGGCACCATCCCGCAGTGACCCCGGACTGGAGGGGCAGCGGGGCCGAGTGTTCCTGGGCTGGCACAGGCACGGAGCCGCTCAGGATCTGGGCCGGGCCGCCCGCGGGCAGGGCCCGCAGCCAGCTGGCCGGGACGGGCCGGGCCGGGCCGCAGCTGCGCCCGCCGCGGGGAGGGACCGCGCCGGGGCCGGCGCTGCGGGAGCGGGGCCCGGCTGCCTCGCCTGCGAGCCTTAACCCTTCCCGAGGAACCTCATCGTATCCAGCCGCATGGACAATGTCCAGCCGCAGCGAACACCGAAAACAAAGGCTGCGCGCCGAGCTTGGAAGCTCTGTCCCATGCCGGGGGGTGCAAAAAGCATCTGGTTCCCTGCAGCACATGTCCGTGCTGCTCAGTGACCCTCATCCCGCACCCTCTGGCACCAGCACCCGAGGCATGGCTCTGCTCCTCCCAAGTTAGCTGGAAAGCCGCCCATCAGCAAGCTGGGTGCACTGCTTCACAGGAGAACAAGAGCTGTGGCTCTAAGGTTTGGAAGGACCAAGAGCCGAGCAATGTTTGCAGCCCAGGCTCTCCTCACCAGCAAGGCCAGGCCATGCCCACCTGCAGAGCCTGGAGGTGTGACTGCCAGCGACCCTGCTCCAGGGCTGTGCTGCTTCCCAGACCTGCCTGTGACCCCCCCATAGGAGCTCAGAACTGCTGGGTTTGTATCCTTTGGAGCATCTCTGTTTTCTGTGTGCCACTTGTCTCTGCAGGATGTGTAACATTTGCTGGTTTTGCAGCAAGGGACCAGTACAGGCCATGGAAATCATTACCTTCCTCAACTAGACTCCATGCTTAGTGCACACAGAGTCCATCGTTAATATCTTGGGAATCAGACTCAGAGAGTTGCAATGTGCAGTCCCTTGTCCTGCTTGACAGGCTTATTTGCTTTGTGTGTTTGCCTTTAAGCCATCCTGCAGCTCTGCTCCTCAGAGCAACAGCGCTCCTCCACCCATCATGCTGCCAGCACACCACATCACCATTGCCCTGGATCTTCCCCACATCCCCTTGCTTCAGCATCTGCAGCTCTCAGCTGCCTTTCCTTAACTCTTGTTTTCCCTGACCCCCTCTTAGAGAGGCTGGTCTGTACAAATCATGAAGGGATTGTCAAACTAATATTTTCCTATGAAAGCTGGCTGAAGAATCAGTCTCTTCACTAAAAGAAACACTCCTCAAGGGCTGCAACGTGCAAGGCTACTGATGCACTTTTGCATCAGTACTTTTGCATCAGATACGCATCCCCCTCACCCCACTTTTGCAATAAAAGTGCATCCTGAGCTCAGGCAGTGGCAGCACCTTGGCAAAAGCAAATTTCTAGCATTTGCCTGCGTATTGTGTTCAGGACTGCTTGGCTGAGCTATCACCTCTGGGACAGCTGGAATCTCTGACACCTTTTTCTTTATGTTTGTCTGTCAGTGCAGCTGCATATTTGTTTACACATATGGTAGCAGGGAAGGCCGCAAAACCCGTCCCTCAGCTGATGCCTGATACCATATGTTAGGTCCTCCATGCTGGGGCACAGACAGATTTGGGGCATGGTCTGGACAAATCAAGCTAACTAGAGCTTTCCACAGTCTGAAGAAAGTTTGTCTTGCCAGTATCCTCAGCCAGCCCTGTACATTACTCTCATATCCAACACATGTGAAAAAAAACATCTTTCTGTGCTTAGTAGGATAGATCATCCACTGTGGGCCACTTGCAAGCCTTATCTTGTAACTAAACTCCTGAGCTTCTGCCTGTCATGCATTTTGGATAGGTAGCACCCTACCCAAAAATGCTTGTCCTTCTGTGATAACCTGCTTCTGGACATGGAGATGCTCTGCCATGATACTGAACTCCGTAGCTGCACCCTTGCCTTCTCCTGTGCAAAACTCCCCTCACAGCCAGAGCTGAGCAGAGCTTAGCTGCCTTCTGCCATCCTTTAATTAGACAATTGTCAGAGCTTTATGAAAAGCAGCACAGCAAACCACAGACTTCTAAAATGTGGAAGCAGTGTCAAGAGCAGTGCTAGAGCTATCTGCATCAAATAGGAAAATAAATTGATAGTGTGGGTTTTCTCCTTCTCACCTGGGGTATTATTGACCTGATGAATACAGTGGCAATCCTGCATCATTTTAGCAGTGTTTTGGGGGTGACCTTTCTTTTCATCTACCAGGGCTTTGAGGTCTCTAATGGGTCACAGGAAAGATGTGCATGGCTGCAGGTGGAGGGACCTGGATCAGCATCCTTCCCTTGGCTCCCTGCCTGACTGTCAGGGCATCACTGGATCCCACTCTCGTGGGACTTGGCCTTCCCTCCCTGACTTTCTCTTTTGACCCAGCAAGCAGTTCCCAGAAAACAGTAAAGTTACTGTATTAAGGTGATCCTGCCCTCACTGTCTCTTTGTTTCTGGGGAGTCTTAAGCAAATCAGGTTGCAGAGTATACACAGAACACCACAGTCTCTATGTCAAATGAAAGGACAGTCCAAATGGAGAGAGAGGGCAAGAGAGAAAGCTCTGTGTTTGCATTCATCTCTGACATGATGGATTCCCCCTTCCTGGAAGCAGCCTTGGCATAAATAAAGCCAGGAAAGGCTTTTGTGCAAGAACTCCTTCACTACCAATAGTCCTGGAGTCATAGATAATAAAAGACCTGGCAGCTCATCTTGCACTGCTCCCTTTAATCAGCAGGATTTTCCCTACTGAATATTCACCGAGGTTGCTTTATCTAGCACACTTCTGAAACCTCAGTGGATGGGACCTTAGCAGATGCCTTCAGGAACACATTTTTCCATACTTGAAACATTTACTGCAAGGAGAAAAAAAAGTCTGAAACACAACATAAAATGTCATCTCTGAGTAAGTTTAAAAACAGGGAGAGCCGTCTGTAGGCCACAAATAGCAAAGGTGTTCAGCACAATAGATTTTTTTTCCCGGAGTATTTCCCTTAATGTATTTTCTGCATAGTCTTGAGCTTACTGCAGTTCATATCAACATCCATTCCTCATCATGAAGTGTAGATACTTGTGGACTATCATGTCTCTTTTCAGCCTTATCCCCACCTCAGATTGTAATGGCTGAGGCTTTTCTCATATGCCAGTTCTCAAAGACTGCTATTGATTTTGCTGCCTTTGTCTTTCTTTAAAAGATCACTCAGGAAAAACATAGTGATGTGAAGACAGAAGGGCTGTGCTTGTCTGTACGGCACAATTACCCAGTCATTTGCGTAAGTGAGGTATCACCGTGGCATTGTGCTCTTCATGGAAAACTACATGCATGTGTCACACATGTTGTGGTGTAACCTATTTGTTAAATCTATTTATTCCACATCTTTGACCACTTTACCTACCTTCATCCCACACTGCCATCTGTTCTGTGGCTACCACCCCCCATCCACTTTCCTGAGTACCTGTGGAGGGCTGCCAGGAAAATGGTTCCTCCTTTTCTTGCCAAATTTGGAATTTCAGTTGCAAATTTACCCTAGCAAGAGTGCCAAGGGGAGACAGAGTCAATGCCAAACCCACTGTAGCTTTCCTGTTGGGCACATTTTCAATTCTGTCACAGGAGCTGAAAAGGGGAGCTGACTCCTGTCAGAAAGGGGTCGTGCCCAACACTGCAAGAGGAGTCAGCAGTTGTGCCCAGTCCAGGAAGGGCAGATCATCAAAGGCTTTAAAACTGTAAAATCCGTAGTATCTGAAAAGAATTCTATTATTGACATACATGACATTCTCAAAACCCTGCATATTTGTCTTCACAGAAACAAGTGCACCTGGCTGCAGAGTGAAGGTCTTTTTGAAAACAGTTCCAATAAAACATGTTAAAGCCATCTACATCACTCCTGGAATTGTTTTTCCACAGAAAGGTCTTGTGTAATATCCACAGGGAATTTTTGTTTGCATGTAATACAACCATCCTGCAGTCATGTTAGGAAAAAGCTTTATATGACACTGCTGTGTAAAGTATTGACCATCATGCTTGGTCAATACATACACATGAACACAGGCAGATATTTCCAAAATCAATGGAAATATCTGCATGGACTTTGTATGCACAAGTTCCCCATAAAATAAGACAAATGTGTTTTTTCCTATAGTGTGTCCTGCAGGAGCTCTTGCAGGGAGATACCGTGTGCTCCCCTTGGTGCTGCACAAGCACTGCAGCCAGGCAGAGACATTGCTGAGATTCCCGGCCTGCTCCTGCTGACTCATCCCAGCTGAGCAGTTGTGTGGGGGTGCACTTGAAATTATCCTGTTTACTCATTCTCCTGGAAGACCACAGGAGCACCCACTGCAGTGGGGTGTCTGCTGGCAATAGAGCAGAGGGAGCAGAGTTTCACTTGGTACAGCAGACTTCACCTCAGCAGGGCAGAAATAGGAGGTGCACTTCAGCTGATGGAAGATCCCTATGGGAGAAGACGTTGAGAAAGAGGTCCCAGTGAGTCAGTCCCCTTCCCACTTTCTCTATCCCCATCCTTGGAGGCAAGGATCCAACTGGTGGCTCAGAAAGCCCTTTGATCTTCGTGGCCTGCTGCCTTCTCACTATCTCAGCTCCCTTGAGGCTGCTGAGCTCCTTCTTTTGTAAATCTCAGCCATCACCTCCTGCCTCTCCAGCATGCTTGGATAACAGCCTGGAATACAGGATCATTTCCTTAAGATACCACTTCCATCAGGCATGCAATTCATGATTGTCACAGAGGGGGATACCATCATCCGTAGTAGGCTCATTACTGCTCACAACAGTGATGATGGGGGACTTGAAAGTGCAGGCAGAGCACAAGAGCACGAAGTGTTAACCTCAAACATGCTGAAGGCAACCTGTCCCTGCCTCTGTCACATCCTGAGAGTTCACATACCAGATGACCTCACTGGTCAGGTGGGGGCCATGCACCAATTCCGTGATTTTACAGGGAACTTCAAGCATGGTGCAGAGTCTGTGTGGGCCCAGTGGACGGTGAATTTGCTCCCAACAGGAAACATTTTCTGTCCCCTCGGCTAAACTGTAAATTTAAAAGCAAACACAAATTGCAACTGGCTGTTTTCAACATCACATGCCAAAGAACTGTCAGGGTCTGTGATACCACGCAGAAGTAGTGCCCAATATTAGAGATGGAAAATTAATTTCTATTAGCGTATGAGCCTGTCATTCCTGGGCAGAGATGTTTTTGACGAACTCTGTTTCTTCTGATGTTAACAATTACCCGCAAGTAGATTGCAGTATCTCCAAGATTTATTCACTATTTGAATAAAATTGCCAGATATTTACTTGCCAGAGAGTTATTCCTGGGGAAATTGTTAATCTGCAGCTCATTCACAGGGTTTGCTACCAACATTGGATAGTTGAAGTGCGAGGAACTTTGTTTAGTTTTTCTTGGACATTCACGTCACCTGGTATTGTCTCTGCCACCCAAGAATATGGATACAACTGTTACAGTGGGGTTTGCTCAATCTTTCTCTGATATTTGTTTTAATTCTACCTTCCATAAACATTCTTCTAAGTCAAGTTCTAATTCAGAAAATTCTGGAAAGAAAAGGGATGTGAGCACAGTCCAACCTAAATCTCTGTTTGTGCATTTGTTGAAAAACTGTAGTCAGTGTCAGTCTCTGTGCTCCAGACATAGGTGATATACGGGGCTGTATCCAGCTGCAGGGTAGGTGCCTACAGTATTTATGCAGCTAAAACTTCCATGAAAGTTGTTGAGTCTCCTTGTTTGGGCAAAATCAGCAAGCCTGTATTTCAGCCTTGCCACCCAGCTGCTTTTTCATTCGGACAGATAATTGTATCTTAAGGCTACTAGAAAGAGCCAATCCATAATTAAAAGGCTGCTGGGTTTAATGTACAGGCCTACCACTCACTTTAAAGGTATAGAATAAATCAAACTGCATTTTCTTGCCACTGGCTAGCACTTTATTTCTTTGAGAGCTGGCACCACTCCAACACTAAATTTTTAGGTGGAAAAGAGCAATTGCTGGCCCCCTGGACTTCATGGAAGAGGTGGTTCATTATTTAAAAAACAAAAACCAAAACCAAAACAGAAACAAAACCATCCTATCTGTTAAAAACAAGTAAAATATCAGGGATCTCAGTAATTTCTCTTGTCTTATTCCATCCATCCGTCCATCCATCCATCCATCCATCCATCCATCCATCCACACTCTACTCAAACTTAGGATAGGCACTTAAGAAGGAAAAGAACCTCTTCTCTCAGAATCTTGAGGAAAAGCATGTTTTCCTTAAGTTTCTTTGGAGTTAATTCCACACATGTGCTAATCTGTTTGTGTGTCTGACTAAGAGCTATTTCATAGCTATGTGCACGTACTGCTCCTGTTTTACTGGAACAGCCAAAACTAACTGACTTTGGGTATCGGATCAATTCCTGCTCCCATTTGTTACACCAGTCATTAAAGGGATGTAGGATACAGTTTTAATTAGTGTTGTGCTGAACCAGTAGCTGAGCTCTTGACATTGCGATCAAGCTAAGTTTCAAATCAAAGGCTGAGACCCATGGCCCTTCCCTGGCAGAGGTTCTTCTGGCTGACCTAGACCTGCTTGGTTCCCAAAAGGACATGGCAAATCCTTTCGTTAGTACAGTCCTACAGCCCTACCCCACTCATCTGTAGTAGCTGTGAACCTGAGCTCCTCCTGCAGAGGAGCATATGCCTTTCTCCTCCCTGTAGTTGGGAATATATATGTTTTTGTCTTGATCTCTACAATATATATTCTTGTTGTAAATTAGGAGTGCTTTTACAGAGACTTCACCAGAAGGCCACCAGACTACATGGCTGTTGGATGGTGGAGCTAACTTACTTGTAAATGTGGAGGATGCAGACAACAGAGCTGATGGCACAGCTGACTGGAAAAATGAGAGGAGCAGTACACCCAGTGACCAGTTGCCCAAAACTGAAGTATATAAGCAGACTGCTGTGAGTTAATGGTGAACAAAGAATGGTGTGTAATTTCCTTAGCAGTGGAGGCAACATGTCTTCTGGAAGCTTCCCTTGCCCTGGGCATATGGAAGGACTTGCCGCAGTTGCATGTTGCAGTGAGAATATGAATGAAAGTGTTTCTACAGAGTGTGCACATAACCTCTATAGGCTCTTTCATGAGCCCTCCCCAGCAAGGCACCTGCTTTCTTCTTCCTAGAAGGGGAGCCAACACTGGCCTCTCCTGTTTTTTAATGTATTAACCATTAGGCAGAACTAAAATGGCAAATCCTCCTCTCCATACTAGTAAAGGTGTCACCAAGTTTTCATGTGACAAGTCCCCACCTGGAGGTAGTGCCTCTCTCCATGGGTCCTGGTTTTCCGTGAGCTTCATTGGTGAGGCAGTATCTAGCCCTCCTTGTCTTTGAGGATCAGCACTCACGGGTATCCAGAAAACACCTGTGTGTTTGCAGGGCTTCCACAATGATGCCAGCTGCACAGCCTTTGATGCCAGGAAGGCAGAGGGTGTGACTCTCGGGTTAGCTCGCTAGTGATGGCACATGTAGTGACAAGACTGTGTGTCTGCATATGCTGAAACATTTAAAACCCTTATTTGGTTGACATACACTGTCAGGCAACATGATTTCAAAGAGGTTCTGACTAGAAGTTTGTGATTTATTGGTTGCAATGCAACCAACTCATTTCCTCAAGCCCTCTGTGAAGGCACCAGGCACTGAACTTTCCTTTCCAAATTCCCCTATAAGAAGTAATATATTTAATATTACTAAAACATCAGTATTTAAAAAGTTTCATTATTAAATGTGTTTACTGGTGTATGCAAATAATTTCACTCCCTGTGGACCAATGCACTTGTTACTGTTCACCCCAGAAGGAGGGCATGATTGGATCCTGTAGAGCTGGACAGCGTGTTATGTACCAGCTGAGTACAGCCAATATGAAGAGTGACCTTCTTTCCTACGCATACAGCAACTGGCTGGTGGTAGAGGCAGCATTGGTACGAGAATGTACTCTGCAGCAACAAGCCAACAGCCTGGATTAGTCAGATTTATGAAATCATAATTTGATTTAGGAGTCTATGTCCTGAAATATAGCAAACTCCTAAAATGAAGATTGTGATTGTGGACACTTTTGTATAATCAGAGCTTCAACTGTGCTGTAGGTGATGGAGCAATATTTGTTTCACCTGAACATCCTGGGTGCCTGTCCTACCTGAACCACCCAACAAAGTCTGGCCTCTCCAAGTCCTGTCCTGGTATGCTCTCCCCTGTGGAAGTATTTCAAGCAAGAAGCTGCTTATTATTTCTGAGGTTGTCCTTAGGGTGATTAATGTGTTTATTTTTTTAGAGGAATAAACTTAGCCCAGTTGGAGGTTGACACAGATTTAGAGAGCTCCTCTGAATAAGTGGCACAGGTTTCCAAGGAGGTGCAGAGATCAATTAAATTCTAAATAAAAGTTCTGTCAGTGGCACTGCTTATGCAAAAAACCTGTGCCAGATCTCACCACCTTTCACACATCCTCCCCCCCTCCAAATCACAAACACAAGCTGGCAAATCATGTGAGAAGCTGTGCAGGAGAAAAAATGACATTCAGGTGGTGGTCCAGATGGTGCCAATTTTGAAGAAGACATGTAAGTGCATAATTGAGCCCTGCACGCTCCGAGGCATGAAGGGCAGTCCACTGCTACCAGCACAGAGAACCAGCAGAGCAGCAGCCACACATGAGGCATTGGGGGGAGGCCCAGACAAGAGGTTTAGCAGGAAACTTCACTGCAAAAACATCTGATTTATATTTCCTTATCCCTCTAGTTTTCCACTGGCTTCCTCTTGCCTAAGGAGGCACTTTTACTTGTTCACATCTTTGTCCAGCTGCAGCTGTAAGACAGCCCATAGGTGGGGGTCAGCATTAATGTTACTGCTGCCTCACAGCAGCCAGGCAGGGCATCAGCTTGAAATCTGCACACACCCTAAATGCTTCATCCTTCCTTTGCCTCCTCTCCCTCAAACATACCGCATCCACATTCTCACCCAAAACGGAGCATGGGACTTCTGAGTGGGTCAGTGAGAAGCAAAAACCATGTTTGGATTTACACATCCAAGCAGAAAGCCAGCTAAATGAGGAGCTGACATGGTACCAAAGCAGAAGCCCCCATTTCTGCAAAACCCTTTTACATTATGTAGGGATGAAGTTCCAGGAAGAAAGTCAAAAAGCACCCAGGGAGACTGGAGGACTCCTCAGTGTGGGTGCCCACTTCACTGGTCCTTTTCCCATCCAGTTGCTCTTGCAAGTAGGCAACACACGTCTGAGTGAGAAAATAAGGGTGCTTACATTTTTGTAAGAGAAAAGGTGAGAATTTGAGTAAAGTTATAGTAAAAATAGGAAAATCTCAGCAAATGCAGTGGAGGAAGCCAGTGCTCCAGGGCTCAGCCTCTGTGGCTCTGATCATAACCCAATAAGTTTTCTCCACAGACAGAAGTTCATTTCTGGTCTGAAGCTTCATTGTGCTTCCTTACATGTCTTGTCGTGTCTGAGTGGATAACAGCAGGCTTTAGGAGTAAAAGGCATTCAAGAACAATTTTGGTTTTTTAAGTGCAGCCACTCTTTCACCCGTCTGCCTCTGCTGGAACAAGAGACACCATCCAGTAGGATGGACAAAGCACTTCCCTTCTAAGTAGGAGGAGGAAGTTCAGTCAAGGTAGAAATGGTTCATCATCACTAGGAAATAAAGAAATCTTGAAATTCTACTTCTCAGATTACTTGAAAAGCATGCTTTAAAAAAAAAATAAACAAGGAGGTTATCACTTAACTAAGGTGTTGATTATTGTCAGCAAGTTCGTGACAAGAAAAATCACTTGCTCCTCTTCTGGTTGCCACCATGGCTCACTCAATCCGTCATCTTTGCTGAGTTTGGTTAAGTCATCTCATACTCACTCAGGAATGAGCAATGATATGGAAAAATGCAGCATGTAATGGAAACTGTGACCTGTCACCTCTTGTGGGCTGGTGCCAAGGAGGCTGCTAATTATAGCCTGACATGTAAATATTCCTGGAAGATGATTGTACTTATTTGGACTAGTGCAATATTAATTAAATACTTTGATTATTTCTGAGATAGACTTTGGGAAAGAGGGGGAGATGTTGTCAAGGGAATTAACCTTTTAATTGCTGTGAATAAAGTTGTCCTCTTCAGAAACTGCAGCAGAAGGCTATGTCTGAATTTTCCTCCTTCTTTTCTCTGTCCTCCTGTCTTTGACCTACTCTTTTGAGAGCTCCCATCGTTTTTCTGCTTGCTCTTGGTTTCCCCTGGCTCTGTGCCTGTGCCGCTTCCTCAAGATCGTAACTCACTTGCCTCCTTGAGCAGGGAGAAACCTAAATGGCAGGGATAAGGAAGAGCTTCTGGCAGGGAACCAGGATGGCTCTTGTCTGAGCCACAGCCCCTGGCCATCCAGCCTTCTACACTCACAAAATTTCCAACCCAGAAACAGCTTGCTTCCAGCTCCTACACTGGGTTCCCCATGCAAGTACCAACATAAAATCATGGCTCAAGCTGCCCGGAGATGGGAGAGGGAAGGGGAAGCTGGTGCAACCCAGAGGAGCCGGGAGCATCTCAGCAAAAAACTACTGAAAACTTCAGTGGGTTCAGAAACATCAGGACAAGATGCCACTGCCTGTCTGACTCATCCCTAGGAGTAAAGAAACAGCAGTAGCATTGCATAGCAGAGGCAATGACAAGAACAGGAGGTGTGGTGGAGCCAAGGAAAATACGCTTGGCTTTTTACTTCGTGCAAGACACAAAGCTAAGCTCGGGCTCAGCTGCGGGCTGTCCGGGACTGATGAACGTTTCATAGGGGGCCTGGGTTTGCAGGGAGCCCGGGGCTGCCTTACAAGCAAGTCCGCTCAGATGGAGGCAGGCTGCAGGCAGCACTGGCCCAGGGTGTTGGGCAGAGCAGCTCAGCCTGGAGCTTGGCTTCCCAGCAAGCCTCGGGCCACATTTCAAATGAGCTTCTGAACAGCTCAACAGGAGGTGTTGAGCTGTTGAGCCCAGCAATATCTTTCAGTGACCTTGGGGACAGTGTTTTCCAGCAAGTCCTGCATTTAAAGTGAGCCAAAGCTTTGTGTTGAATGACTCCTCTGTTACACTGTGTGGCCTTGGGACAGTCACATGTTTGTGCATTCAGCACAAACTGAACCTGCTGTTCCTGTGCCACTCTTGAGGCACACCACAGTCTCCCTCAGTCTCTTTCTCTGCTGAGTGCCCGGGCAGTGTTCCCTGCTTTGCGCATGCGCAGCACCAGAAAGGCAGCATGGAGGAGCCAAAGTCTTGCACCTCCCAGGGATTTTGTGCCTGGAGGAGGTCCTGCTCATTTACACATGGCTGAACAGGCACCTGGCACTGTTCTGACAGTACCAAAACCAACTCTTCTGGTTTTCATCAACATACTTAAGTGGGAGTACTGAGGGGGAGCGCAACCCGTGCCTCTGCAGAGAGCATCACAGTTCTGCTTTACCCAGGAAACAACCCTGGTCTCCTGTTCATCTTTTCATTACAGTTTGTAGGATTGGGGAATTCAAGCTCTTGTCTGGAGCAGACAAGTAAGAGATGGTTGTGGGTCAGAGCTGCCAATAATGCCACTAATGCACTCTCAAGGACTCTCCACAGCTGCACAGCATCATCTTCAAGATGAGGGGAAAGGACAAGTGTTCTTTCTGCCCCAGGAAGGCAGAAGACATTAAATCGACATACTGAGAGCTGATGAGAAACAACAGAGGCATCAGGACAGCACAGAGAAAGGGAGAGTTATGAGACCTGGATGCTGTGGGCCCAAGAGGCACAGGGACATGCATGCTAATTTCTCTTTTCTCCTGCAGTCCTGAGGACCACCGCGTGCTGCTGGGCCATTGACTCTGTAAAAGCAGTGCTGCTGGGAAAGGATGGTGCTGTGCTACTGCCAGCTGTACCCCTGCGAGAGGTGGGGTGCCAAGTTCCCCTGCTGTGGCAGGATTTCCAGCTAGGGGACGTGCTAGGGGATGCCCTGGCTGAGGGATGGCTGCAGACTTCTCTCCCTTCACCCCCGCAGGAAGCAAAAGCCCTGGAGACTGTTGCCAGGGAGGGGGACACATTTCCGTGCAGGCAGCAGAACCTCTCCCTCTGGATTGCAGCTTTGCCAACACCCAAGGCAAAGGACACAGAACTGCTCCCTCACATTGTGTTGAAGAGCTCAGATCTTGCTCCAGACAGTTTCCTTGGGGTGTATTCCCTGGACAGCAGTGCCTTCATCAACACCCCCTTGAATACACTGAAGAAGTGCAGGTTCTTCATGGTTTGTATGTGAGTGAGAGCAGGACAAAGCACAGGAAACCAGTACAGGCCAAAAACAAAAGCTCAGGCTCAGAAGGAGGTGAAGAAGCACGAGGCATGAGCTTGGAGATGCCATGCTAATCCTAAATGCCTCAAATGGGGAGGTGGAGGGGAAGAAAGGTTTTTTCCACATAGTCCTTTTCAGAGAAGAGCAGACTGAGTTTAATGGCTAGACTTGAAGTTAAAGGGTTACAGCCTCTCATGGAGGCAAGTGAAAACACAAATTGATCAAAGCTGCCATTTTCTACCGATACCTTCTTTGTTCAGAGGCACTAGCCACTCTTCATGCTGATTGTCTCACTGCATAATCACCATCGGCACCTTCCCTCACCCTCTCCTAAAGATCCTTTTGCATGGATTTTTTTCTTTGCAAATGCATTTCCAGGGACAATAAGAAAGTTGCAGCATAAATTAAACAAGATGCCTGGAGACTCTGAATCAAAAATAATGTAGAGGAATCCTGAGTGAGAGGGGAAGAAAGAGGGAAGCTAAATGCAGTGCCTGCCTGCTGGCTTCTCCCTTGCCACACTCACACCAATTAAGTGTAGCAGCACAGACAGGGTGGCCGGGGAGCACCTTTGTGCACAGATGCTAATTTGTTCGCAGGCTGCGGCACACAATTAATGAAAGTGCTGCTCCACACATTCCCAAAACCAAAGAAGGAAAATTTGGGAGCACAGAGAGTGGAAAGGGTACACACATGCCCGGATCAACGGCAAGCTGGATTTAGGGAAGATTTCCCTAAAACAGGTACTGTTCACCTGGCACTTGCCATCAGGATCACCAGGCACTACAAATTTAAGTCCTCTTTCGTCATTCAAAACTGTATGCTGCCATTACGAAATAAGCAGAGGGGAGAAGAAACTTCTAAAGGCAGGTGAAAGAAGTGTAGGGGCATTGAACTTAAATCCAGGAGAAAAGGGCCTCACGAGTCTTACAGAGTCCTAATGTCAATACGGTAGAGACAGGACAAGAGGATACCTGTTTTCCTAGTAAAATACTGGGTTTAGCTGTGACAGGTGGATGGATGGATAGATGGATGGATGGATGCATGGACGGAGAGTCAGATTGCTGTTTCTCTACTCCCTCCCTGCTCCTTCCCCTTTATTAGCTTAAATGTTGGGTTTTTTTAAAAGATAGGAGCACACAGAAATTAAATTTTCACTCTCAAAATGAAGCTGACATGAGCCTCTGGCTTTGAGGATGGATTAGTTTCGAAGGCATAGTAGGCACAAAATGAGGCCGGTGAGGGCTGGCAGTGGAATTCCCAGTAGGGACAGGTTCCTTTAAAACACAGATTAAACAGGGAGGAAATGCACAGCGTATGAATATGAATTGATGCTGGGCCTTGCCTGGTCTCGCTTCATTTGATAAAGCACATTTCCTTATTGCATGTCAATTATTTATATTATTTAAATATGTATCATCAGATGAACATGTCAGCCCTGAAACAGATACACAAATGCACACGGAAACACACAGGTGCACCAGAGCATGAGGCAAGGAGTCACACACCAGTTCATCGGGCAGATAATGAGCAGACACTCCTGTGCTCGGTGGGTTGTGAGGCACAGGCACCCCTCTGCCCAGTCCCTGATGCATTCCTCGTGCTGCCCCTGCAGAAGACTTGGCTCTCCTCAGAATAATTTGAATGCAGGCTCTGCTCAGTGCCGCGGGAATGTCAGCACCCGGCAGGAGCCCCGCTCCTCAGTGGTGCCTCTGCTAATCTCCGGTACGTGGAACTGCTTGTCTGAGAGATAGTTATTCCGCTTTCATCTGCACAAGTTCACAGCAAAGGAAGCGCAGGAGAGCTACATTTAAATTAGATAAAATCCCTGTGCCCAACAATTCTCCAAAGTTAGTGTTATTAGTAAAGATGTTAGTAGTCGATATCGCACTGTCCTGGCCTCTACCAATGTACAAAATCCTGCTCTGAATTCTCCTGAAACAAAATTGTTTTTCTTATGTGATTCCCATTCTTACAAGGAATTTCTGTCCGTGGCTTCTGCTCCAGGTGTATGAAGGTACGGCACAGGTTTGCAGCAAGCACCGCCACCTCTCAGTTCTGCTATTTGCCTCTAACTCATGAAGCAAAGTAAAGCTCTACTCTGAATACCCTGACCAGTCATCAGACAAAATGTGGACCCAAATTTGCAGTTTGACTTGGCAGCATGGCCTGGCTACAGAAGGAGTAAAATTTTTCCAAGAGCCATTTGTGCTCTCTGCACAAAGGCAGATAGTGTTGTGCACAGCTCTTGAAACACTGAAGTTTAGGGCAAGGTTGAACTATGGATATATGGACAGGCCCAAGAAAAAAAGTAGATTCTCCTGAGCTTTCCACTGTGTGATTCCTCTGCCCCAGGCTCCTCCCAGCTCTGAGAAAAGTTAGAACAACAGGGATGTTGACTGGAGTTAGCTAGGTCTGGTGAAATGTTCCTAAAAGAGCAAGTAGAGCGTGGTATAACAGGTAATTTTGCTGATAATTTTACTAGCGAAAGAAGAACTAAACACTTCTCTCAGCACAGAATTTGATGGGTCAGATTTTTGGCAGGTGTGAAGCAGCATAGCAGACTCAGTGGAGGTACTCCAGTATGAACCAGCTGAGGTGTTTCCCAGAAAAGCTGACCGAGGCAATTCCATTTACCCTCCTGTGCGCTTGGCCTGGTGCTGCCCACCGTGACAGAGGCTGCAGCAGCAGCCTGGGGAGCAGCCAGCCATCCTCGACCAAAACAGCAAATCCAAGGAAGCACTGCACAGCACGTACAGGTGATTTCCATGATCGACACAAAGCAGCATCCTGCTGTACAAATCCTCTCCCTGCAGTCAGGTAATCTTCCATTCCCATCTTCATCCTGCAGTCTCTTTGCTCCTACTTTCCATCCTGTTAAGCTTCCTCCTACTCACCCATCGCCATCCTTCATTCCCACCCAGGCCCTCAGCTTCTCTTCACACCAGGAACCTGATACCTCCACTGTATCTCTCTACCTCTCTGCTCTTCCAGCCACCTACCTACCACTCCCACAGGCAGAAAGAAGATCCTTGAGAAATGAGGACATTTAACTAGCTGAAATGGAAAGGAAGGGAAGGGGGAGACTTTCAAACGGTTATTAGCCATCTGAGCAGCCTGCCAAACCCCTCAAGGGAAATTGCAACAAAATCTGTTGGTGGAGAAACCTACCTAGAGGCTGCAGCCATTGGTTTCAGATGGCAGCAAGGTGACAGTCACATGTAGCATCTCAAAACACAAGGCTTTGCCTGGGCCTGAGCACTCAGCCTAGCCACAGTGGTGGCTGTTCTCCCCAGGCGCAAGAAAAACTCTCTGTGCTCCTGAGGTCAACCCAGGAAGTGATACTAGGGGCATACTGGGTAAAACATTTGGAAAAAACAATTTAAAAAAACCCAAACCACAAAAAACCCCTAAAAAATAACAATAACACCACCATTTATGCTTTAAATTCTGTGCAGCTACAGCAGGCCAGATCTAGAGCCAGCACACATCTCTCTACATCTCTGTCTCTGTCAGTGGGCACCTCTGCCTGCCGGTGCTCAGTGCCTGCAAACAGCTGGTATGTGCCCATTTGTTGCACTGACATCTGTCCACAGCCACCTCCTTCAGCCGGAGAAACTCAACTCCTGTTCATAAATAATTGCCCAAGCAGATGCTGGCAGGCCTGGGGAAAAGAACTAGGGAAAGTCACAGAGCAAATGCAGAGACTCCTGCAGAGCACAGATGTGTCATGCCCCATGTCTGAGGTATATGGACTCCTCCAGGGCCTTACTGGGGCGTAACTCCCTCACCACCGGGGGTGGTAACATGCTCAGGTCTCCCACTCCTTGTACAAAATACAGAGACAGGATGGGATGACCACCACCGCACCTGGTAGTGCCATGGGAAAGTGGCCCTGGGCCGTGCCATCCCCTGGCTGAGGAGCAGAGGCTGGTGCTGTCCCAGGAAGATGCCAAAGGACATCATGGCCCTTGCTGTGAGGGTCATGTGGTGTCCTACATCAGGGAAGGTTGGTCCATGGTGGTAGGAACTGCCACCTTCTCCTGTTTCCCTATCAGAGGCTCCCAGGTAGCAAGAAGAGGAGATTTCCCACAGAGGATGAAATGCCTCTGTTTCTCTTTCATCACCTGAACTGCCATTGGTTCAGATCAGTTTGAGCTCCTCGGTGGCCTTTTGTCACTCTCCTTTTGACACACTTTCTTTTGACACTCTTTCTTTTAAAAGCACTCCTGAGGCTCCTGCTGCTCAGGGGAGCTGCTGGGGCTGGGGCTGGCCCGGGGCAGGATCTGGCAGGGCCTTATGGTGGGGTGGGGCAGTTGGCACTGGGGAGACCAGCCTGCGGACTCCTGCCTGCTGCCTGTGTTTTGGGCAGGAGCCCACAAGCCTGAGCCGTTCTCAGGCAGACCCTTGCTGCTGGGTTCCAGCAGCTGCTCAACAGCTCAGCCCAGCTCTCCAGCTATCAGAAGCACTGGGGATTAAATACACCATCATGTGTAAATCCTGTGTTTAAACAAATAATTCTCTCAGAATAACAGGCAGGCTTTTCCACATGAAGCAAAGCTGACACCTGACTCTTCACCTGACTTCTCCCAGGAGAATATTTTAATGAGGCCCACAGCTGTAATATCACACAGAGAACATTAACAATGCTAATTACCTAAAGTTTAGCCCATGAATACTCAAACAACCATACCTTGGAGACGAATTGTTGTTTTGGCCCAAACGAGGCACCGATGGCTTGCACCGATGGCTTGCAAAGTGAATCAAGGCTTGTGAGAGCATCGGATACAGTGTTAGGCACACAGAGCTGGCAAGGCAGCCTCCACAGCAGGACTGGTAAATAAAACAGGTGCCTAGACAGAAGGCAATCTGAGATTGCAGAGAGAAATTGCCTTCAGGTGGCCAAATCCCTCCTGAGAAAGCACAAAAGGTGTTGATAGGTCTCTCAGCATCATCTCATACAGGATCTGCGCAGAGAAAAGGGGGGGAATATTGAAGGAATTCTTTGCCAGGCAGCTGTGGCTGGCACCAACTGAGCCTTGCACTGTGCTAGGAGAAGCCAGAAGTCCACACAGATACGCAATGTGTGAGCAAGGTCTTGCCTGGAAGAGATCCAGGGCCTTTGCTTCGCACCATATGCGCAGCCATCCTGCAGCTTCAGGTCACCACAGAGGTGCCCGGGTGTGCAAGGATGAGGGCTCTGAACCCACCGGCTCCATGTGCTCTGCCCCCAGTGCCAGAGCTCCGTCTGCAGCACCATAAACACAGCAATGTGTGCTCTGCTGCATGGAGCTCAGCTGCCACCTCAGCCTTCAGCCCCTCATCACAAACGCTGCAGGGCAATGCACAACAAGGGCCATCGTGCAGCAGAAAAGGAGGCTCGGTCCACTCAGGTGTCTCTCGGAGGGAGATGGGAATTTTGAGCCGTCTGTGTTGCTCAGCTCTAATTGAGCACAAAAACATCACATGGCAGGCAATAGCCCATTAGCAACACTGCATGCTGAGGGGCCTTTTAATTATTTTTGTGTTCCCAGAGGACTACAGAATGCTCTTCGTAAGCATGGCGTGGGAATGCCAATTAGGTGGCCTCCAGCCCTGCTAGACAAGGTCTGGTCACATCACCTTGCGTCACAGGCTGAACCCTGCCCTCCATTTTCTCCCCCAGTCTGCCGTTCTCTGCCATGAAATATTTATTAAAGGGAACTGCTGCCTGTCGCAAATGGTGATTCTTCTGTCTCCTTGCCAAGGTCAGGCTGCCGGGGAGGTACCTTTGCTCTCCATAGCTTCTCTTTGAGACTGATGGGTCTTTCTTCCATTCGGCACAGACAGCCAGCCTTGAGAAGGAGGCTCTATCAATTCCCATGGGTTCTTATTTCCCAGGAATAAGGTGGGCATGTAAACAAATCACTAAAGCACAGGCTGTGCAACAGTGAGCTATTGTGGTATCAGAACAGATAGATGCACTAGGCTGTTTCAGGAGCACGTAATAAAAAGCCACTAAATCAATTTCTGCTGTGATGAAGAGCCATCTTCAGTCCTTGCAGTCACTGTTGTATCTTCTTAGGAAGCTTCTACACTTAGAGATGAAATCCTGGTCCCGCAGAAGTGGATGGGAGGCTCACCCTCTACTGATATAGTGCTAGGTTTGCACGCACCTGGAGTTTAGCTGTGGTTTGCTGAATTTGGATTTACTGTTTCATATGGCTTTTGTGCCAGAAAAATGGTGAAGGCTTCAACCACAAGGTGTTTGATTATCTTTTGTCAACTGTAGTGAATGAAATAAGCAGGCACAGCTTAACTTGCTCAAGGAACTATGGTTGAAGTATCAAATAGATTTTCTCCCGCTATGGACAGATACTAAAGGGGTAGGAAAATATACCCGAGATCAGGGATAAATCTATTAAAATAAGATATGTGAACCAAAGTATGGGATTGGCTGTGGAGATAACTGTCCCTAATAGTGACCTCTAAAGGAAGTTTGGGGGCCAAAAATATGAGGACCAAGGTGCATACAGAGCATGCACCCCACAGCTGGGCTGTGCCTACTCAGCTGCAGGGAGCCAGATGCTTCAGTATGTCTGGGGCTGGAAGTGCAGCTTGTTCTCTGCAGCGGCTGGTTCCTGGCAAACCTGCAAACCTGTCTCTCCTTTGCCATCTCTCTTGACAGCCAGTGAGTCCCAGCACACTTGTTCTCTCCTTGCATGGCAGCTGTCCCTAGTGCCAGTGCTTTCTCGCTGTCCCCTGTGCCTCTTCTGGCTTTTTGGATGTGTGCTGGGCTGTGGGGATGGGAGGGTGGGAGCATGGAGAAGCTGCAAACACTACCCAGCACAGGACCACACCACAGATTTATGCAGAGACTTAATGATGTTTTCTGTTTTGTCTTTTTTTTTTTCTCTCTTCCTAGTTATTCCTAACATTTTACTTGCTTTTTTGACACCTGCTCAGCCTTGACCTGTCATTTTCTCAGAATTAGCGACGATGCTGAGATCATTTTCCCGTGCAGTGATGGCTGATTTAGAGCCCCTCATTATGCATGTATAATTAGGGTGGTTTTTTTCCCCAGAAGCATTACTGTGCATTTATCGACAGTAGATTTCATCTGTCATTTTACAACCCAGTTCCTCATTATCATGAAAAACTTCACAGTCGACTCTTGTTTTGACTGCCCGGAACAGTTTTTCATTCTGAGTAAACTTCTCACCTCACTTTTCCTCTTCTTTTCCAAATCACTTTTTCAAAGATTAAAAAATACATATCCATCTTAGATCTTTGGGTAATTTTCCTCCTCTGTGAAAACATATTGTTTATTTACACATTTTGCTCTACTATTACAAATACTTTGTGCCTTTTATTGGAACCACTCCACTGGCAATCATATTATTATTCAATAGCATTGCACTGGAAAAAGTGGGGACAGACATTACAGAAACAAAACAAGCAGCAGTCCCATTTTTAGGACTTAGCAGACAAGGTATATTTGTTTTGATCTGTGATTTTAATTATCTTGTAAATTCCCATCAGTAAATTTCATCTCTCACTGTATGTAGTGTGTAATATAGCTTTCTTTTTTTTTTTTTTTAATGCATCCATTTCAAAGTTCATTATGCCATTCCAGAGACTAGCACTGATAAAATCCTCATCTGGATTCAAGATATTGGCAGAAAGACTAACTCCTCAAGTCTCTGGCACCAAGGTAACGTCTTGTCATAAATCCATAGGAAACCAGATTTCATTAGTTCCCTTGGTCGTGCAATTAATTGTTTGCTCTGGCATTGAGCACCTGAACATGGCTTTGGGCAGCAGGAAAACCAGAGGCATTTTAATGTTGCTCCTCTGCTGTGTTTTACTTGATTTTGTCTCAGGATTATGAGATGCCAGGGATGTAAAACAGCTACTGGGAAGATAACAGCTGCCAGAAACACAGCCTTCTGGTTTGTACTTTGAGCTGTGCATACTGTGTAGAGTTAAAAAAAATAGTGCTTAGAATAATTTAAAGCAGAAATCTGTTACGTTCCTTCAAAATAACCCGTGCTTGGTTTAATAGATGCTGGATTAATTGCGTGCTGTCTGAGAGCTTTTGTTCCCCTCCGGAGTGGCTGTGGTCTGTGCCACAGAGGTGAATGCTACTCTACTGTATGGCAAATTTGACATTGAAGGGCTCTTTGTAGAAATAAGACTGCCATTCTCTCCCATTGTCCCTTTGATTAAACAGTGCCAGCAAAAGAGACAGTTTTGATGGTTGTTTTCATATTATGGGCATCTGGCTACTAAGAGCTGGGCTGAGATCACCAAATCACAAGCTGCTTTAGAGATGTCTGTTTATGCACGCCGATCCCACAGTGATGTGATCCAGAAAAGTATTTGGATATGCACATTGAGGGGGGCCAGGGGGCAGGGAGGAGAGAGAAACAATTTCTGGGATGTGTGGTGAGGACCATTTGTTGCCTGTGTGTGCTGCTGTTTTCCAACACAACTACTCTGGTATCCAAACCCACAACTGTCCTGTACCCCTGAAATAACCCTGGACTGGGGATGCTTTTCCTTCTCTTTCATGTGAACAGGCTTCCAGTGACCTCTGAGGTACTTTGTGATAAAAATAAAGGAAATCTAACATGCTACAGAGTGGACTCATTCATTAACTGCTCCCCAGTTAAAACCTCTTTTGCAGATACTCACAGCTGTGTGAATCACCACTCAGTGATGGCTTGGCCGTCCCTCAGTCTCTTCAGCTTTGGTCGCAGGGACTCCATAAGATTATAATGTCTTCTGGACTAGGTTGCTGGCACCTTCTGTTTACTGAATAAACTTTAACATCCAAAGTTCTTCCCAAAATTTTGACCATCTCTTTTGGTGAGTACCAAAGCAAATAGGGAAGATCTTGGGAAGAGGGCACTCCCATCTCTTTCCACTCACGTGTTATCCAAACAGATACAAAGGTACAACAAAGGCTACAGGAGCATTTTTCCTTGAACTTTTAATTGAAGTGCTTTAATATAAAAAAACAGTACATACAAGTTCTAAACTCCTGTTTTCTGCAGTTGTTTACGCTTTTTCTAAGTTGCAACAGAATATTAGTTATGTAGGTAGTCAACACTGCTAACAAACTACAGTACAAGTTACTAATAACAGTACAAGATGCTTGGAATACATTCTTGCAAATGTGTATGAATACCAAAGAAATCCTGCGAAGTTGAGAGGTTTCCAACACCCATTTTCCACTCCTCTCAAACCCCTGTAGGATTTCGCTCACAGGTTTCCTAACCACCAAACATGGAAGGGCAGGTCCTTGGCTGGTGCAAGCTGCGGTGGCTCCATTGGCATGCACAGAGCAGTGTGAGCTGCCTTGGTTCCCTCTGTGCTCAACAGACGCCTTCTGGCGGGGCGAAACACCGTGCAGGTTTCCACGCGTGACAAACTGATGGGCCTTCTTGGTCAGTGCTGGCTCAGCGCATTAAGCAATCTATTTTTTTTCTGAGGGTTTCAAGGCTGATCTCTTTCTCCAAGAAGCAATCAGATCAGGATGAGTGAAGAACAGTCAAGAGCACCCCAGATTCTCATACTGCTCTAGGTAAAGCTGGGCAAATTTCCCTTAAAAAAAGCCAAGTTTCGAAGCCACCCCATCACCTCTCCTCCCCCACAGAAGGCTGGCAAAGCTATCAAGCACTTAATAAAACTGAATGTGAGATAAGAAGAGCAAAGGTCCTCCACACAAGCCATGTCGAAACAAATCTCTACATACAAACATTGTAACGATACAGTCACTTCAGGATTCCAGAGAAAGGTTCACACTTTACAAAAGAGGGAGAGGGGGAATAAAGTAACACAAGAAGCTGTCCTTACAATTATGTACTGTTTCCCAAACCTGTAACCTTAGTCTGTGGCTGCCAAAAGTAAACAAATACCAAGCAACATAGTGTAAACTCCAATGAGGCCTCACGGGGTGTAGCGATAGGCAACCTGGAGGCAGTGTACATAGCTGAAAAGGAATTTTAAAGAAAGGCAGGCATTTTTCTCCTATTCTGGTATGTTTATATAACCAAAGACACAGTGACAAACACACTACAGTGATGTGTCTTTCCAGCCTTTGAGCCCACCTACTCGTCACCCAGGATTGGTCACAAAAGGGTTTTTCCACTGAAATGAGAGTGGTATGTGAGGTTTTCTTCAGGCAGGAGCCCTTATTTTTTTCTCCTGACTCAGTTGTTTTGGCTTGTCCCTGTACCTACCATGTGACTAACAGGACATTTGGGTTCATCTGACACTGCTGGGTTTTTCTTACAGGCATCAATACAAAACCTCCTGGCCCTGAAGACCAACATTTCAGTGGCATGCTTCAGTCAGCAGCACCCAAAACTCCTCCAGGCTGTTCACCAACTGGCATTGGATTCTTTTGGTGAGAAGCTACAGAAGATGATGAACCCATGACAAGGTTAGCACTTTGATTCATCAGCACATTATGAAAAGACTGAACACCACTGTCTCCAGTTCAGAGTACAAACACAAAATTAAAGTCCACTTCTGCTGCAAAAAGGATAAAAGGCTATTTAGAGGATACAAAAGTTGGCATATTGTGGACAACATGGTGGTGGCTCATAGTAAGAATTCTTCAGCTATATTGCCTTTTCAGTGACTTCAATTTTCTATTCATGTTAATTTGCAAGTATAGTTTTCTCCAACCACATTTTCTTGACACCACAGTTATTGCATTACAAAAGCTACTAAGATGCAATCACTCAACATACACATATATGTTGTATAGATAGGGGTATGTACAGCCAGGAAGTGGGGCAGCTTCCAACCCACAATTTGTTGTTTCCATAATGGCAGGCAGATCCCAGTTAGGTGAGACAGAAGTAACCTAGAGCATCCTCAAATGTTGAAAAGAAGGCTGTGAGTATATGAGCAGATAGAAACCCCAAAACCTAAACAACAAGAATTAAGGCTTATAGAACATCTTCTACTTTGTAGCTAACTCAGTTGCTCTAAAATGATTCTCACCTCAAGTAATTTTAAGATGCAGAATGTGCAGGAAGTGCAAAGAGGTTTCCTCCCCTGTGACTGCAGGGAGTGGATGTGCTTTCTCAGTATTGCCTAGAGGTTACCCAGTCCACCTGCTCTTCCCTAGCCCACTGTCTTTATGACAATAAGTCTTTTGCTTCAATGCCTAACTGGTAAGACTAGACTATTTCATTACGAACAAACTTCAAGGTTAATGTATTAGAAGACGGGAAACAGATACCCTGATACTTTTAAAACAAATAATGCATTGTACACTTAGTGCTTCTCTGAATCCTTTTTCCACAGAGCAAAGCATCACAATGGCAAGCTTTCCATCAGTTCTGAGCTGGCACAGCCACTTCTAAGAGTTAAAATGTAGATCAGGTCTTCACAGTCTTCCCTGCCAAAAATGCTCCCTGCCCCCTGGAGAAACCAGTTCATTCTGACTATTTCTGTGATGTAGGCACTTCTGCTCTGGGATCCGCAGCAGGTCATCAAAAGCTCTTATGCTGGCCAGTCATCAGGAGCATTTTTTGATCGCTTTCTGTATTTCTTAAACTATGTGCAATAAAAATACAACTACTCACAATGAATTTGAAAGACTCTTTATCCCATAGCCAAATGTACTCATTAGACTGCGAAAGAGCACAGGAAGGTACTCAGCTTCTCAAAAAGTTCTCGGAAATCAAGTCAGGAACTACTGATGTTGTGGGATGTTTTTTTCATCTTATGCTGAGCCAAGCTTTAGCACAGAACTATTGTGCATGTCACTGGCCTTGCACTGACATGGCTTTACACAAGAAACAAACTTGCTGATTTCATCACTGCAACACTGAGCATCATCCCAGGTAAATGACACTCTGAAGACCAAAAGAGGTCTTGGGTACATTTGCCTAACAACCTCGTTTTCAGACCACCCTGGACCTTCCATGACCCATATAAAAGCCCTTCGGTTTTTTGCAGGGCACTTCCAGGACACAATCTGTCAACAGGAGGCAAGCCACAGAAATGGATGATGCCGTGGCTGGATACACTCTATGGTTCTACTGTCTTTGATAACAAGAAGTAGGATGGGAAGAGTCCAGCTGGTCCTCAGAGCTCAAAACTAGACTTTGTTCAAAATACCTTTTTATTTCCAAAATGAGGAGATGTGATAGCAAAATCAATAAGGTACCTCAAATAAAAGCCCTCAAGTTACTTTTTGAAGGCATTTTTAATGATAAACCAGCGCCAGATAAAGGAGTAAGCCTCTGAAGTCAGAATCCAGTTCTGGGATGTTTTGCTCTCAGAATGAATTATTCTTAAAAGGGGGAGTAACCTAAGAGCCTTTACAGTCTATTTTTAAATGAGAGGATATTTTTCATTTAAGTCTCTGTAACAATAATTTGAAAATAACTGAGGAAACCATGCAATCACAGATGATCTGTGTTCAGTGTGCTCTGCTGAAGCTGCTGTGACTCCACTGCATTAAGAAAAGACATACATTATTCTGTAGCAATTGTCCATGACACTGAGGCTTACAGCATAAATATTGCAATACCTCATCCAGTTTCTGTATGACACACCAAGTTTTATTGCAGTAATGTCTCATAATAGATGAAGGTGCTGCAGGGTCCTGTTTGGCCAATTGCTATAGGACCCTGGAGTGCATTTCATAAGCAGGGAATATCTCCTATGGGAAGGGAGTTAAGACGAGGACTAGATGCCAGGAGAACTAGCTAAAAGCTTCACATACAATCCTAGAAAAATATTTTCTGTGCCTCACACCCCCACCTTCTCCCAGCCCCTCCATTAAATGGGAGGTTCATTTCCTTGCTTGCAGATAGTACTGGATGCAAGATAATGGAGCATGGCCCTGCCACGCACAGCAGAATGCCTCTAAATCAAGAAGCCAGTGTTCTTTGCCAATGTGACAGATTGAAAAATGCTTCTGGTACTTCCATGAGTGGGTTACTAAGCAACACTTTGGCTTCCAGGGAGTAGCCCTGCTGGATGTGATCTCATGCACCGGCAGCCTGACCATATCCCCAGCTGGAGCACCGGGGAAAGGAGGGCGAGTGTGTGCCGGCAGCAACGCTGCATTGCTTCACTTGGCTGTAACACAGGTTCCTTTGGGATGAGCTGTAACCACAAAGGAAAAATACCCCAGAGGTGACCATGGGCCCACTCACAGGATGGCTAAAAAGCAAAGACACACTGTCAGGACATACCGTTGGGAGAGAAGTAAAGCTTGGAAGGTTTAAACATCTGTGGTGTGTCCTGGGTGCCCGTCTCAGAGCAAATGATGCTGAAGAGGACTGACTCCAGAGAGAGATGCTAAAAATGAGAGGGGCTGGAAAAGATTTCCATGTGAAGAGACAGAGAGACCGAAAATACTAGAACAGATTAGAAATGTGTAAGAGAGGGGAGGATAGAGCTGACTGAAGTGAGGTCTCATACAGGTAGGGAAAACAATGTGCTGCTGTCCACTGTTTCCTGATACAGCAGTGAGGAGTTGTTTACAGAAAAATCAAAAGGCAGTGTACTGAAAACTGATGAAACAAGCTCAAACTCCATGAAGTCAGAGAGACCTTTGCCCTGGTTGCTGACTGTTCCATCATTATCTTTTGCTGATATTTCTCACTTTCCTTTGGAGCTTGTGACGTGGCATCACTGGAGCCAGGCTGAGCCAGAACAGGGCATAAACAGACCAGACTTATAGGCAGAGACAGAAATGACTGTTTTCTTGCATGTGTTTTGTGTGTTCAACTATTAAGCAGCCACACACCTTTTCATAAAGAATAAAGCCCACGACTTAGACTTGGCCTCTTTAAGGATACCAGGCCAACCCCTTAAAGTCAATGGATGAATGTTGACTAAGAGCAGCTGAGAATCAGTCCCACTTTTTAGAGCATTGGTTCTCTTTCATGTGTTGATAAATCATGTTGCAAATACAATTCAGATTAAGTTGTAAGGGATAATGTATTGCCCTATTTTGTTAGAATGCTGACACACATTGCAAAACAAGTAGGATTTTCTCTTTCCTCCTTCTTCAGTGAGTAACACTTATTATAGGACTCTAGATCTATTCCTGGTCAGTGAGCAATGTTTACAGTAAATAACATTAAGATGATATACAAATATATATGTATATATATATATGTATATATATTTGCATATATAACTTAAAGTCTCCTAATTAAAAATCAATACTATAGCATCACACAGTAAGGCTCTGCCAATGCCACTATTCAGAGATCATGACTCCAGCATTTTAAAAGTGCACTTACAAGTTGATGACAAAACAGCTCTTATCTGGGAGAAGAGCTATGATGTCACAGATTTATCCTCCTTCTATTTTCTTTTAGAATAATGGGGACAATGTTGTCCCAAATCAAATAAAGGATCAACAGCAAAGATTGTAACTCGATCTTCCTCACCCCCAATTTTAATTATTGATGTTTTTCTTTTCAACCACTTGTAGTGAAAAAAAAAGCATATACCAATGGCACATTCAATCTGAAATGGCAGATGAAGAAAAGGTGAAGCAATAAAGTAACATGTACACAAGCCTCTGGTTCTTAGGAGATCTGACTGAGTAGCACAGATGACAATTTACTTAAATGCTCTTGAGCTTCTCTTTACATCTCCAAAAATTATTTCCAAGCCTATCCCCATCATTTCTGACCCAGGCTGCAGTGCTGGAAGAAAGTCTAAGTAAACAGGAAGGCTGTTGATCTCTGCTGCAGCAGAAGAAATGGAAAGCCATCAAGGTAAAGAGGAAACATCTCTCACTTATTTTAAAGAACATTGTATGACTAAAAAGTCTTTATGAACTACTGTATGACCTTAATGCTGAGTTGAGATTAAATAAGCACACAAGCTTGATTCCCTGCAATGATCAAAGGTTTGTTGAATACTTCTAAGGGAGAGATAAAAGCTGATGGTTTGATTTGGACCTATTTCTGAATTGTTCTGAACCTTTCAAATTGGTTTTAGTGTACACTGTCTCTGAAATATTGTAAGAAGAGAAAAAAAAAGAGAATGGACAAGGGAAGATATTCTGTAATGAAGCTCAAAGGAGATGACACTTGGAAATTCCTCATGCACAGCCTTCCCAAAAGGATGCAGGGGCACATCTCTAGTGTTACACTCCTAGGAGAGCTATGAAGGAAGAGTAGTTAGGTATAACATTCATGTCTTGTCCATTTATTTTCAGCAGATACTTCCTTTTTAGTGCTGCTCGCAAATTCTGCACTGGCAGTACATCGTGAACATCCAAATGAGGTCCTGTGTCCAGCAGAAGCACATGTTGAGGCTGGAAACAGATCTGTGCTCCATCAGAGTTCATGGGCAGCAGGGGGTTTGGCCTTCCAGGCAGAAAATCTTGAGAAATGGAAGTCCGTATCTTGTAGGCACAAGGGTCCCTGATGAGAATTAGCAGTTTCAAAGGCTTATATTGCAATAGCAGGAGGAGTCCTATCCAAGTGGACAAAATGCTGGACTGTGCTTTCTCATACAGAGGTGAGCCATGGCAGCAAAGACCCTTCAGACTGCTATGGAAAGGAACGCCCTCCCAGCCAACCAATTCAATCATTCAAGATGTGGAAAGGAGATGAACATGAAATGAACGTGTCATCCTTTATCAGTCTTTCAGAATACAAAGAATAAAACCTGCCCTTCTCTCTCCCTAGCTTCTGAAAGTGGGAAGAGATGAAATATTTCCTGAGTCACCATGGAGGTGAAACCTATAGTTTGGTACAATGAACTGAATCAGATGGATAACAAGACTGACAGGAGTCTGAAAGAAAATATCAATACCTGAAAAATCAGCAATTTTCAGGTATGAAGTGTTTTATTTTTAACTTCATGCACACAAAGGGCAGTAAACTGATCTGAAAATAGTAGTTTCCTCATTTCGAAACAGCAGTAACAACATATATTCTAAATGCACTAATGTAATAACCCTTTACATTTTCACCCAGCATGGCAGAAATACACAACAAATATTAATAAGCTGTTGGCTTGATTCCCCAGCTGCAAAACGCCTGGCATTCTCACTGGCATACAATAAAAGGGTAAACCCTAAAGCCCCTTCTGTCTCCCAGAGGTACTTGCTGTTCTTTACCTTCTCCCTCCCCCTCAGTTATGTGCCTCAATGCACAGTGGTGGGGGGACTGTCCAAACACCCCAGCGGTGCAGCTGGAGAGACAGGACAGCATCTCTCCTCTAACCTGTGCTAAGGCTTGGCCATCAGGACAGCAGAATTGTGCTTGCACAACCTGCAGCCTGCCTCCTTCAAGACAGCCACTGACCCCAAGGGCCAAGGACACTGCCTGGGAGCATCAGTCACTCTCGCCCTCGTCTGCAGTGCAGTGAGACCTTGTGCCCCTGCCAGCACCACCAGAGACAGAGCTGGCAAGGTGCCAGCACTCTCTGCAAAACTGCTCCCCGGGAGTGGGGATGGGATGCTTTGGCCCTGGATGATTGCACTGGTAGAATGGGGACACTGCCTGAGCCTGCACAGCCAGGGGAACATGATGGGGAGCGGGCTGGGCAGCTGCACTTGTAAATCAGTCCCCTTCAAACCAGAGACACCCACCTCCTCTCCCCGCCCCTCCAGCAAACCTGAGTTTATCTTATGTAAACCAGACCAGTTTGGTGCCTGCCCTGAAAAGCCATTTAACTGCTGCCGGGGCTGGAGGTCATTGCTAGTAATTATATCACCACTGAAGATGGATTTGGCTGCCTGCCAGTTACAGCTCCCGCCCTCTTTTACCAGAGGAGAAGCACAGCCACAGTAACTAGACTTTTTTGTTTCGTCTGCAGGGTCTTGGATCTTTTGCACCCAACTCCTGGCCTGTCACCTGTTCCTATCTCCCAGGAGCGTCATGGGCCCATGGCTGGCAGGAATAAATGGGATAAGGAACAGCCCAGAAGAGCTGGTTCTTCTTGCTCTGCCACAGCCTGGGTCTGCAGCACTGTGGTAAACAGCAGCACTTGGGACTTGCACACTGTTTGTAGGCTCCAAGTGCTTTGCAAAAGCAGCTAAGAATTACCATCCTGCCTTTTCTCCAGAAGTGAGGCACAGATTTGAGTACCTGCCCACAGCAGTGCTGCAATCCCCATTGTAAGTGGAAATAAACCCCTTGCTTTATAACTCCACATGGGTGGGGTATGGGGAATGTCCCGCTGCCAGACTGGCTCAGAGCAGCTGAGTGCCCCTGTGATGGGCAGCCGGGCACAACCCACAGCGCTGTGGGACAGGCTGTCCCCCACCCGGGTCAGTGGCTGGGAACTGAGCTCTAGGTTTGGCCCTGAGTCCGTGAGCATCCCTGCCAGTTTGGCTGGGGGCCCTTTCTGCAGACACACCTTGTTTGGGGGGCTGGGACAGCACCCCCTGCTCCTGCCCGGCAGCCGTGGTCACCCTGCTCAGCTGCACGCTCCCCTCGTCCTGTCATGCAGTATATCGGGCAAAAGTGGGAGATGCTAAGACCATAATGAACCCAGAACTGGTTAGAGAAGAGGGCTTTCCTGTCCTGTCTGCCTGCTCCTCTCCACAGAACTTATTTTCACAAAATTATAGAACTGGTCAACTCTTAAAATGCCAGGTGACCTCCTCATGATCATCCCACAACCTCCCATAACAACACTGAAAAGATAATCCATCTTTTAATCATGTCCTCCATAAGATTTACGTTCTCTTCCCCCACATGCTGGTGCCAGATTTTTCCCAATATAAATTACATTAACTTTAAAATTTAAATATTAAAGTGATTCTTTCTAAAAAGATTGAAACAATAATTTTCAACTCTTCTGATATTTCCCCCATAGTTTTTGTATGAAATAATTTGCCAGGTTGGACTTTGATATATGAATAATTATGGTTCTCTCAAAAGCACATTTTTTAAAAATAAATTTATTCCACACAGAAAAATCATGCCCAGCTCTACCTGGAATTTTCTTGCCCACAATGCACACTATCCCTCTGGCAGTGACAAGCTTAATTAATATTCCTTTCTACCCCCATCTACTCCTCACCTCCCAAATGACCCCTGTCAAAACACATGCTGTAGGTGTAAAGAAAATGCTACAACCCCATAACACTGCATGGTGCAGGAGAATCTTCCTTTGGGGCAGAATTGACTAAGCTCCTTTTAAAGAGATGAAAAATCATGATTTCAAAGTTATTTAGAGTAACATTTGCTTCAAAAGAACACACTTAATGGTGGCTTTCCTGGCTCAAGACCTGGTCTGAGGTATGTTTACAGAATGTAAACTCTGTGCAACAACACAGCTATGGCAGCACAGTTTGGAGGCAGATTAGGACCCATCTCATGTTTCTTAAAGGTATTGCCCTTTCCAAGCTATAGGGGAGGCTCTGTGATGGCAACACAAGTTCACTTCCCCAGTGGTACCACTTGGATGCCCCCGTTCAGTGATCATTTCTCCACCCCTCTGGTTTCTGAGTCTGCCACCGCAGGTGCTCCCCTCCCCAGCCAGTCTTCCCACCATGGAGAGGAAACTGGGCAGCGCAGCACACAAATGTGATGGAGGGAGAGCCAGAGGCAAGCCATGGTTTCACACAATACATTCTGAATTGTTCGATCTCTGGAACAGCCCGAGGCAGCCAACACCACAGTAGATGCCATTGTGGGAATGAAGGAAGTAATGTGCAATTTACTGCATCAATAAAGATGATTTTCTCTAACTGACCTTTTTTAGGTTATCCGAAAGGAGTTAAAAATTAGAAGGATCACATGCATAAGTTTAACATACTTTAAGGCCATTATGCAGACACTGATTGTATTTAAATACATCCTCTCCCACCGTAAACATCTGTTTTCATAATAAGGCCAGGAAGAACAATTACATCATCCAGCCTGACTTCCTTTATAACACAAGCCTTTTTCAGTCAGACATTCCTGTGATTAAATAAGATTGCATTTAATTAAAATACATCTAGGAATCAGTCTGTTCTTGATTTGAAGACTTCAAGGCATGCAGGATCTGCCATCTCCTAGTAGTTTGCCCTGATTTGTGCTAAAATGTTAATTGCCTTGCCTACACAGAAGAGTTTTGAAAAACACCAGAGTTTGTTCAGCTCAGGGACTGCCAACAAACTTGCATGTCCTGCCATAGCAAGAGAGAGAGAGAGAGAGAGCCCTCGCATTGTTTACTGCCCAGACCAGATCACTGGCAAGATGTGCCTGACAGTGGATGGTGTTGCCCAAGTCACACATTCCAGCAGTCATGCAGGAGGACTATCCCCAGTGGGCCAGCAGGCGACAGGGAATCAGTTATCAGAGTTTCTAAACTCCTCTTCTCACCCCCATGGTTGTGCCACAACCTCTCCTCATCTCAGCAAAGCTGGTGCATTTTTCACCTGGGAGGTCAGTCAGTATTTCTAAAGCCCACCAACACGCGTGGCTCTGAATGCATGCTAAAAATGCCACTGAGACGTCTGTTCCAGCCCCTTATCTTGGACTAAGCTGGTGAAGAAGGGAGGCTGTAGCTGGAGGAAGTTCTCAGCATGGCAGAGCTTGTATCTAATCTGCTGCCAAAGTTACCTGGAGCTGCCTGGCTGCACAGCACACAGTTCAAAGCTGGAGAGATGAAACACAGCTGGTCCACTGTGGGTAAGCACCCTGTCACACTGATCTCAGATGGCAAACAATGCTTTGGCATTGCAGATCTAGCAATCTGTCCTTCCGTCATACCTCATTAGTGATGAAACTTCAGCAAGGCCACGGAGGAGTATTTCTGCACATGAAAGATATTGTTGGCTGCAGAATGGTTGTGGGAGGAGAAAACAGCGCTCTGGATCAAAAGCACAAAATAGGAAAGCAGGTGTTCACAAAGAGCACAGCTCCTTTAGCAATGTCTCTGTCATAGGGATGGAGACCACTGAAATTCTGCACCACCTGGTCCCACCAACCAGGCTACCTGAGACTTACATGATGAGCCACCAGTGTCTGCTTAACACACAGGCCAAAGCAACATGCATGTCCTCTCCATTTAGGAATGCATTTTTTTACTCCCCCAAGGTCAGTGTAAACATCAGGAAACTGGAAGGCGATAGCCATTTTTATGATGGAAGTCTCTAAGTCCAGCAGGACTGGTAGCTGAGGACCAGCCTGAACACTAGCCCACATCTGCTGATCCCACCACCAGCACCACCGTAAAAGTATCCTCCAGCACACACACTTCTCAGCTTCAGTCACTCTTGCCAAAACAGCCATTTTCTGTGAGAGAACCCAGTGGTGTCTCTAGTGAATACACACTTGCACTCCTGGCCACAACAGCCACAGGATTTTGTATCAGACTGAACCATGTGATGATCCCAAAGTGCCAGATCAGCAGGGTTCAGCCACACCAACAGATGGGTGTAAATGCTCATGCAGATCAGCTGTGTCCTCCAAGTGCACCCCAGGGCCACGGCAGTTCCAGACTGGGAAGAAGATGCTTTATTTTACATTTGCTCTAGAGCCTTGTCCCAACAGGTACCAGACATCTGATGCAAGTACACAGGCTTCCACTTTGCTCTCCCCAGACTTGATGCTCAAATTGCTTTGTGCTCTCAGCTCATTGAAGGGCTGTCACATGGAAAGCACAAGATATTGAATGAATTTTACAAGTAGCCAGTGCAGCTGCTCCAGGAGAGATTTGGTCCAATACAATTAGGATAAATACTTTCTACAGTTTTTTCTAACAGGTTAAAGTACTCCTGCTGCAGGCTGAGAAGAGACTGCAACAGTAGGTGGGAGAATCCAGTAGCTGACACAGCTACTTTCGGTGTGTAAGCTGAACAAAAGGGGAAACAACTAGCTAAATAATGAGGAAAAGTGCACTAGGTCAGTACAGCTCATCCTAACTAAGTGTAATTAGCAGGAGAAGGAAGAAAGAATAGCTCACCAATATTGTTTCACAATGTCTTTCAAGTGTTTGGGGACATTTAATTTTGCAGAAGAGTTTGAACCAATATAAATGTGCCAAATATAATCTTCAGTATCCTTACCTACTTGTACCAGTAACATGAGTCACATGCTGCTTGGGACTCTCATAAATTTATATTATAAACCCACTTAAATCTATGCATAGAAAGTGATATACATCATACCCAAGAAAATGGTTATTCTGGGCTACTTGGCAGTTCAGGGAGTGGTAGGTTTTTAACCTTAAAGATGTATCTTGTAGAAAATATTGATGTGCTCATCCTCCTAGAAATGTCTTAAATTATTCAGAGAGACTCAGCTGCAATATATTTGTTTCAATGGATGCTCTCACTTAATATTTCTTCATTTCACATGTAAAGCTTTGTTTAAATAAGGTAGAACTATTCCTATTTAAATTTTTAGGTCATTATGAAAATTCTTCTTTTCATATTAGGTTCAGCAAATTATTCTTTTCTTTAGAGCTGGGGAAGGTTTTTAGACAGATTGTGTCATTGGCCAAAAATGCGGTTGTAGAGAATTTGGGGGAAAAATTATTTGGAAATTCAGTTAGATCTTGATAATTACTTTGACAAAAAACAGTAACACTTGGAAATGCTGAAAGCCTGGATTAGGCAACTCCCAGAAAATGCAACTTTCAGTTGCAGAACATTTTAGTTTAGAAATTTCAAAAAATTAATCAAAGTTCTTCATTTGACCTTAAGCCAAAATTGTTCCTTTTTGCAACTTATGTTAGATTGCTCAGAAAACTGACAATTTTACTTTCTATGATCAACTTAAGATGACAATTTTTCTTTTATTCCATTTTCTGAGCTAAACAGAAAGTCAGTTACATACATAAGAATTTTCACTCAGAATTTTCTGAACAAAAAGAAATTACATGTCTGGACGGTATGCTGGCATTGCAGTGGGATAGTATGCCTGAATATCCTGAAATACCAAAGGCAGTAGGCATCTGGGTGTGTACATACCAGTACTGCTCTTCCTTCAGATACACTTAAAACAGATTCCTCAAGATCTGCCAAATCAGGGCATTTGATTCAATGGAAGAAGTGTCACCCCATAAAGTTTTGATCAGTGCTTCTCTCAGTGACAATGTGCCCTTCATGAACTGGGAAGTACTGAACTAAATGCAACTCTCAGAGCACCCCTCTTAAGCACCCATTCACATACAGAGTGGTTGCATTAAAGAGATTTCCAGTCAAGCCTGTGAAGAGAAACACCTGGTGCTGCTCCCAGCTGAAGTACTCACCAATAATTCCTTGGGAAATATCTTACTACTTTTTCATTTAAAAAAAGACTAAACAGAAAGCACAAGGCCACACAAAATTGACTTCTCCATGTCAGTATAACAACCCTCCCCCTTCCATAATGCATGTGAGCCTGTTAATGGCAAGCAGCAACCATGCATAGCAGTGAAGAGATTTCATCCGGAGCATTGGGCAAGTACACAGTCCTAGTAGAGCCCAGGAGGTCTGGCATTAGTGACAGTGAATACCAAGATACCTCTTCCTGTATTTGAGTGTCCGTTTGTTTGGATGTGGGTTGTGTCTTTGTGTTCTGGATGGGAATTGTGTGCTGGTATGGCAACACCAGGAGCAAGGTGTTTCTTGACTGCTGGAGCTCCTCAGGCCTGGTAGCCATAAGCTGATGCTCTCTCTCTGAGCAGCTCCTGGCACAAATGACAACTCCAGCTCCCTGCAAATGAAGAAATCCTTCTTAAAGGAATAACATAAAATCCAGGCACTCAGGGTTTATGTCAAGATTGTCTTGAATAGAATATCAGATATTCCTAATATTGGAATTGCCTGTACTTTTCTGAAGCAGCCTCTGCTGCCCTCACTTTTGTGTCCATAGGCTTTCTACATGAGCTACAATGCTTCTGGGGTATGCATTGCAATGAGGTGTTTTATATTTTCACACTTTCAATATACCACTTCCCAGGGGAACAGAAACCTTTAGCTAATTATTAGCTGCATTTCAAAATTTTCCCCTCCTGATTTAGCTTCCTTTTTACCAAAGTTACAAACATTAGCTCCTGAATTCATGATTGATTTGTAATTATTCTTGTCTTGCCCCTCATGTAAACTGCAGTCACTTGCACTCACAAATCTCCTTGTCCAATTCTACTGCTCTCTGAGGATTTTAGTCAGAGAATCTATAATGGTAAGAGACTGGTTCCTCTGCTCCACAGCCAAGTGACAAAGTCCAACTAGTTGTAGGACAGTCCGATTGAACCCCCTGCAGAAGTCATAACTGCATACCAAATGTAGTACTGACCACAAAACCCTCACCCTGCCAAGACAGAAACATGTCATAGAGCGAGGAAGGTAATTCCTTTTAATCCAGTCTCCTGACAACAGGCTCCAGATATTCCAGAGAGGACCTCCCTGTCTGGGGCTTTCTCTCTGGGACTTTGACTTCTTAGGAAGTCCAAAGCCACATTTCACAGGCGCTCAGTTCAGCTGACTAAATTGAGGTGACCAATGACATGTGGGACATCCAAAGGTACCTATGACCCACAAAAGACCCATGTCCTGGAAGAGGAGGAGACCAGGCAAGATTGAATAGGATATCACAGATCACACTAGACCTTTGCACCTATTAATTTTGTTTCTTTGCAATGCTACCTCCCTTTGCTTTGTTACTGTTCCCTTAAACCTGCATGGTTCAAAACACCTTTCTGAAATTCTTCCCTTCTCCACAAAGACTTTATTGTGATTTTCAAAGCAGACTTCAGTCATATGTTACCTTCTGGGGGCTCAAAGACTGGTGGATTCAAGCAATACATGTGATAGCCACGGTCACAGTCATCACAGAAGAGCAGCTGGTCCTGAGGCAGGGTTGTTGGAGAGACAGTAGGGAAACAGGGAGAGAAGAAGAGGAGAAGAGAGAAAATGATGTAAATTAGTCTCTTGCCAAGATGAAAACATAAGTAGGGTAACCAGCAATGCTCAGCTGGGAATGCAGAGCTGCAACAACAGAGACTAAGAGACTACTGGGAATGTAAAGGCTACAAGCATCACATTTGTTAATCCATGATCAACCACCATATTCCTCAGAGGCTGCAGAAAGCCTCTCTGACCACAAAGGCAGTTCAGTTTCTAACTAGAAAATCACTATGAGAAGTGGAGGAGTTCCTGTCCAAGACGGCCTCATGATGCAGGAGTAAAAGCTGTTATGCCAGGGATATGCTGTACTGAGAGAAGAGGACAGGCTTTGCTGGGCTCCAGTGTCACCGTGTGCTGATTTCATTCCTTCAGAAGAAACCTTTGACTTAGTTTCCCAAAACTCAGCTGAGTAAATTTTTTGTGAAACAGATGGAAATTACATGACCCCACCATGTGGTCTGCAGCTCTTTCATATATTTGGGGTGAAAAAAGTTGCTCTGAAGTATCCTGTGATTCCTAAGGCAGAACAGCTCCCTAGTTTCAGATTATTTTTTTTATGCTAAAGCAAAAACAAAATCTCAGGCCTCAAATTTATTCTGCTGTAGGGAATATAGTGTTAGTTAATCACCTCCAAAGCTCTCCAGCCACTGTCAATTTTTCAAGGTTCTCACAGGCCACCAAGGATCCTTAGCATCAGATTTTAACTGCAAACCCCACAGGGAGGACATTGCTCAGCTGCAGGCTCTGGAAATCACTGGAGTAGGTGATTAGGTGAGGCCTAGCCATCCCAGTTCAAATGGTTTCGTGTTTCCCAAGTCTTGTAATTACATTTAAAAATCATTAAAGAAAGTAAAGAAAATCAGGGACAGAAGGAACATACTTCCCTCTCTTGGGTTATCATGTATTCACATCTACCTCTGACTATCATACTGAAAGTACTACTCTCTTGCAGCTCCCTGCAACAGGAATTCATGGCCCCCACCTAATTTCTATTAAATAAGTACACAAACCACAAGTATCAGCATCTAAAGTGGCTCTGTATGATACCCGTGGTAATTTCAGCAGAGACCAGTGGCTGAACGGGGACACTGGGGAGAAGCCCATCTCTGCTCCCGGGGGTGGCTCTTCCTTGGAGATGCATGGAAGCAGCAGTAAAACAGCAACCCACACCATTGCCACATGCTTCTCAAGGGCGGGCACGGCAGCAGCTTGCAGTGATGCTTATTTGCATGAAAAGGTAAATGGACTCACATCGTTCTCTGAGGTCCCACAAAGGCTGCAGGATTTGCACTCAATGCATTGCCACTGATAGGTTTTAACAGCCTCAGTCATGTTTGTGGTGAACTGCAGGCAGGTCGGGTGTCCTGAGGAAGATCGGAAACAACGGTCATTGTTAAGGCTCACTTATTGCTTGTTAATTAACCGGTATTAAATTTGGGAACAAAACACACATGGACATGGACTGATCACAACATGGGCTGCAACTAACAGATACCAAAGAGGAAAGCAGGCATTAACCCTTTCGCTGCCGGGCACAAGAGAAAATCAGAGTCATCTCCACCCATTCCCCATCAGCAAAGCAGTTTTATTCAGAGCTCTTAAAAATGGTTTGGCTTTCAGTTGGTTTTTGTGGGTTGTTTTTTTTTTTTTAAAGAAAACAAGAAAAAAAGGATGAAATCAGAAACAAACCCAATTTCAGAGAGAGACCATCCGTCTTAATAGAAATTGGACTACAGTTTCAATTAGCGTTGTTTCGACCGGAACGAAGGACCTGGTGGAAATGAGGTTATTCTCCATTTCACAGCTTCCCTTCCTGGTATTCAAATGGGTGGAGCAATTCTGTAAACTTTGCTTAAATGGAAGCAGTAGCGTACAGAGAAGATGCAAGACAGGATGGAAGGATATAGCTTTTAATTTTTTTAAGAGCTCTGCCACTAAAGTTGGTTGGCACAGAAGAAACCAAATTGCACAGCTAACCTTCCAGGATCAAAACAAGAAACCGAAAGGAAAAAAAACCCAAGCCAACTCCCACAATGAACTAAATGAAAGGAATAAAGAAGGGAAAGCTAGCAGAACAGTCACATCTAATTGGGAAGGACAAATTGCCAGAGTTACAACCCCCGCCCCTACATGCGTGTCGACTTCAGCTTTGCAAAACAGCGGTATCACAGTAGCAGGGTCAGCAATGGGCTTTCTGGAGGGGAAAATACAAACAAACAAACAAACCAAAGGTAGGATCAGTGTTCCTTCTGCAAAACAAAACAAGACAAATACACCGCTGAAATAAAGTACTGTACTCCCAGACCACCCCTACCAGGCTGATACATTGCCTAAGTCACCTGCAATAAGCTCCTGCCTGCCTTCTTGGAAAGCCCCATTCTTAGAATCCCTCTCTGACACACGTAAGCATGAGCACTGTGCATAGTCAGGGCAGGGAGAGTCAACTGCTCATCTGTAGAAAAACTAGGGACACAGGTATGCACATCCAGCACTGCCGCCTGCTACTTCTAGAAACTGGCGCCGTGAGTTGTGTGGAGTTTTTCAGCGCTACCCAATCTGCTGTTATTAGGCTACATCCAATGGATTGGAAAAAATCTTTTCCACCTCCACCAGCCTAAGTGCCTTTTCAAGACAGGAGAAAGAAAGGCTGTTTCTCCAATAAGAAAAAAAGGCATGTGTATGGTAGATGTGGGCACTGATGTGCCATCTTCATTACCAGACCTATCAGCAATATTTTGCTGTGTTGTCACATCGCCCGTCACTTCCCTACAAAAAGTTTCTTTTTCAAGAAAGTCAAAAAAGTAATTTCCAGCTAGTGAAGCCAACAGTTGCTGAGAATTGCTGGATAAGGAAATAATGCTGTAGGGAATATATTTCCTTTGTGTGTCCATGATACCACCAAATGCTGTAATAAGAATTTTTGTTCTCCAGTTATATTTGCATGGTTGTGATACAACAACTAAGCCTGTCCAGCAAAGAAATGTGTACACATAATTATTAAAGAAATGGAATAGAAAATGAAGGAGATACTTAGAGGAGGAGAGATCAACGAAATTGCTTATATCGCTCTTAAGCCTTTGAAGAAAGAAACATCTTGACAATACTGATGATCTCAGATGGGCTAAGAAGATCACTGGGTTTTGCAGCCCTTGAAATGTCAGCATAAAACAAGTGACAGATTTTACTGAGGTTTACAGTGGACCAACTAAAGTTCTGGGGACCTTGAAACAGCAGCTATGCAAAAGGAGATGTGACAAGATACGTTTTCTTGCTGAGAGGACCACATATACTTTCTGATACTACCAAACTAGCAGAACCCGACATGACACTGAAATGTTCCTCCAGATCTGATTTACAGTAAATGCAAACCTTATTCCAACCTCAGTAAATAGAACAAATGTGCCACACTACACATTAGGGAGGAATTCATCCCAACAGCAGAGAGTTGCTTCCAGAAATGTTGTACAGTGCTGGAATATATCACAGAAAACAACTCATACAGGGAGGTGAATTAACCAGAGAGTTAAATAGCTTCAGTCACATTTGAAAAGATACAGAAAGAATGGAATCAAACTTACAGAAATAAATCCCAGCTAAATGCATGCACATCTTCACGTGCTCACTTGCCTGTGTACTCACATTGCTCGTTGCAGAGACTCCAGCTGAAGACCCTCCCTTTCTAACACAACATGAGGGTCAGGTCCTGTTCACTGCTTTATCTCTGTCCCTTCACAGCCATTCCTGCTCTCTTCCAGTTATCAGTCTTGACTGTTTTGTTCCTCATTTGCCTCAAAAACACCTCTGCAGGTCTCCTGTGCTGCGTCTCACATCAGTGGTGCCTCATCATTTAAGTGATACATCCCATATTGCAGAGCACTTCTCCAGAACCACACCTACCACAAGCCTAAAAGAAATGGTTTCTTGCGGGCTGAGGATTCCTAGAAAAATTAGTAGTAGAGCGAGGGGCACAGTGGTTTCTTTTTAGTAGCAATGCAGAAATATTTTGCAAAAACATACCAATTTATTCACTCCATTAGGCTCTCTCTCCAAGTACTTGTGACAACAAGACTAGAGTCTGCATAGCTGCAGGTTGCTCTCTGTTAGTCCAGGGCTTATGCCATGTGTAAAGCAAAAAGAATGTCTTTCTTCAGCCTCTAAGTCAGATGCTCTTTCACATTAAGCAACATTCCTTGTGGTACCATGACCCCAACTTAATATCATTGGAAAGACTATTTTTACTTATGCTATCAGCATGATGAGGCACTGTAGTGTATGGCAAGCATGCCACTAGATACTCAAAATATTAAAATTCTTTTTCCTTCCCTCCCTGCTTTCTCCTTCTTCACAATCGCTTTCTTTTCCTGCTACTTTTGTTCCAAACCTAGTGTTTTACATGCTATGAGAATATTCACACATCCAAGACTTCCTGAGGCAGCGTTAGTGAACACCATCCCTGCTCCATATCACAGAACTTCTTAGCATTTCTTCTGTATCGGAATACCTGAACACAAAGCCCTGTAGCTGCATGTGGTAAGATTCAAATTCCTATTTTTTTCCCAAAAAAAAAATGCTAGGTCAGGCCACCATTTTCTTTTACACACAGAGCAGTCCAAAATGCAATTCAAGTTACAGACACTGTGGTAGCACACAAGCCAGAGAGCTGAAAGTCTTCTTGCTATGTGTTTAAGATGGAGAAACAGTCTTATTTCACCTAATTATGTGATGAACTGCGTTTGCTGTGGCTAAGGTGTGCAGCAGAGTCTGCAGCTGAAACTCAGTTAATAATTCAGGTGGTGGCTCCACCCTGGGAAGCCCTGGATCACTCTCACAAGTCAGCTCTGCAGATCTAATAGGGGGAGGAAGTAGCACGTATTTATGGTGTCACTGAAGTCAATAGACAGACCTCTAAAATACACCCTGGGAGCAGTTCTGTTGAAGGAGAAGGCAATATGTTAACACTGACGGTTTCTAATCTACCATAACTATTCTCCACCTAAACTTTTGCTATGCTGAAATAGCTATAAACAACAGACAGAGACAATAAAACTCACAGCGAGGTTTTCAACAGCTCATCCCTTTGTCTTAAAACAATATTTTAAAGTGTAGATCAGGTTTGAAAGCTCCCTCATCTTTGTCAAAACTCTCCTCTGGATCTGAACTCTGAGACTGAGACCATATTTTATAGTGACATCAGTGTTTCACATGCCACTGGCTTTAATTGTACACTATGTCCACCAGACATCTGGTCAGAGGAATGAGAAGGTGAGCACATTCAGAGACAATTTCTTGTATCCTGCACCTGGTACAACTGCAGGCTGATGGGTAAGATAACTTTAACATAAATACCCTAAAAAAATCTAAAAATCTCTTCTGCTTACTCTGGCTGTGTAACACTAAAGACCAAAACTGACATTAAAGGGCAGGAGCAATCTGCTGCTTCCAGGCGCTCTGTGACCAGTGAAGGCCTTAGAATGGCTCATTAGTGCTTTTTCAATAATGGATTCTGCATTGCAAGATTAATTGCAGCCATGTGCTCTGTCACACCCGCCACAGACTATTTAAGTTAACAATCCAATCAATAACCTTTTTCAAACAAAGGCCGAGATTATGTTGAGGGGGAAAAAAATAAGCAAATACTCTTTTTTTAAAACAAATGTGAAATTATTTATACAGAGTAAAAAGAATTTTTATCCAGTTTCCAATTCTTTCCATTATCTTCACAGTATACTGGTGGGCTTTTTAATCAATAGCATGATGAAAACTCACAGCTCTCCTGGCTATATTGCATCAGAATTTATTCCATAAACTTTCAGGTCTTCAAACAACCATAAATACATATTACAGATATAATGACCTATGTTACAGGAGCCCCATCCAAATAATGGAAGTTTTTACGTGCAAAGAAAATGCATAATTTCCTCCTGCTAAGACTGAATGAGGATTGTTGTGGCCACTGCCATCATTAGACAGAATTATTACCATTATCTGTGCAAAAGAAGGGAAACTTGTAATTCTAATAAGTGATAAGATTTTATGGTTATGATTTTAAAAGGTACCCCTCATTTGTCTGTGTAAGAAGGGATGCTTACAGATATGCAGTGTCAACAACAGACGGATTAGAAAGGGCCCTTAAAAACTCAAACTACCCAAGCACACTGAAGGGCTTGGCTCTGCCAGAGTCCCAGGGCTCAAGAAACTGCAACTCCCAGAAAAAGACCAAACATTCCTAAGGGATGAGGTTGGGGTGCTCTTGGCATTTTCCTGGCCCTTCCCATCTTGCAATGTGAAGGTGTTACAGTGTAGAGACATATGCCTGCCTGCTCAAATGGAGGTACTCATGAACAGAAGCCTTTAAAAATGTTCTTGGGGTGAGGATCCAAGGCACCACCTGCCACACTGTCTCTGTGATATGGTGAAGCAGGAGTATTTCTTTACAGAAAAATGTAACAGCTTTCCTGGTGGCCAGGACAGGGGTGGGTGTTGGAGGCTGCAGGTGAAGAGCTCTTGTCTCACCCCCGTCAGCACAGGGCCCTGCTGAGTCCAGCTTCTTAAGAAAAACATACAGACAAACAAAAAGAAAGTCTCACTCATAGGCACCACAGTGGGGTTTATTATTATCAGACAGAAGAGGAGAGGAAATATCACCACTGTGAATTTCTGTGTCCTGACTGAAGTGAGAAAACCTAGCTGTTTCTCCCAGTGTGTTCCAGCAGTGCCAACTCTGCTAAAGAAGTGAGTCCAAAAGGACTCAGTGGTTCCACTGAATAGTCTGGTTGGTCTGATTTGGTCAGAGACCAACTCTCCTCTATTCTAATATGCCACAATGTGCCAGTAATTGTGGAAGAATTAATGCCTTTAATAATTGATGGATCTCTGAAATCACTTAGCTGTAGAAGAGCTTATAGTTCCTATTATTTCGTTTTCTGGCCCTATAGTTGTTCTGGCCAGCATGGACAGAGCTTAAACTGAGCCCACAAAAAGAGTAGGGGCACTCTGCTGCATTAGCACCAGGACTGGTGGCCAGCTGCACTCTGGAGGTGGTGGTTTGCTTCTCAGTACTGCCAGTTCCAGTGGAAGAAGTTATATAAATTACAAGCAATCACTCAAATATTTGGCACTGGTACAAGAGAGCCCACTTTAATTGTTCACCCAAGGGACAAATAAAACCCCTGTGCAAAAGGTAGTGGTTCAGTCCCAGCTGCAGTTTGGCAGGTGTAATTGGAGTCCATGGGAACTGAAAGCAGGACAGACCTGTGTTTGAAAGCAACTAATGCCAGGGTTCTTGGGGAAGTTATAAAATGGTGGTGTGTGGCAGGTGGCACTTGCAGCTTACTCTCCTGCACTGCCCTGCTGTGTGTTTAGCCATGCAAACACCAAAGGGCACGGGGAGCAAAGGAGTAAGCTCCTGCCAAAGCACCCCTCATCTCCAGGCACTCTCCAGAAAATTTCATTGCCTGAGGAAAGTCCACCCACCAGCTCTACTCACTCCCAGCTTTGCCTCTACAATGCTGCATAATTTCCTCTGAAACCTTTTTAAGCATCAAGAGCATCAGCTTGATTAAGGAGCCTGGGTTACAGAGGGTACATGAAGAGCAAAGCTTGGCTCAGGCCACTCGTGCATAAACAAAGTGCACCCAGGGAGATCAGCTGTGGACAAGGCAGTGTAACTCTGTCCGGCACAGGGTGGCAGGAGGAACTGGGTGGGGTTCAGGGGTGACCTCTGGAGCATGCAAAGGGACAAGCCAGGAGTGAGTTATTCTGGGCTTCCTAATGGTTTGTCAGTCAAATCACTCCCTACACCCCCACCCCTGTGGTAGCAGATGCCCCACATCTTACAGGAAAACTACTTGAGAAATGTTTTAAAACAGTTTTACTGCAATAGGTCTGTGTGTGCCTCTCCCTGAGTACACCCCTTCCTCAGCACGCACAATCCAGCCATACGTATCTTAGCAGGGAGAAATGAAAATAAAAGAATTACAGATTTTAAAAGTCTTTAAAAACTGCCGACAATTAACTTTGGCACACACAAATCACTGCCCTGGGAGAACACCCTGATTTGGGCTGGTGATGCTGCAGCCAGGCCCTCTGCTCTGTCTTCAGGTTTGCCAGAGGGGGGATGAGCCCTGCCAGGGTTTCTGCTGCTCTGTGAGTGTCCCCCTCCGACCAGGCACACCTGCCCTTCCAAAACTGCCTGGGACAGGCTGAAATCCGCACCTCCGTTTCATATCTGCCAGGGGTTTGGGCTGGGGCAGATCTGGGGCAGAGGCCCCTCCCTCTGTCTTCCCCTCTGAAGCCGAGCAGTGGGGACTCAGGCACACCTGACACACGCTGCTCTTTCCTTTGCAAAGATGCTGTGATAAGGCAGAACTGAGGCAGCAAACTGAGCCCTGTGCATTTGCAGCCTGAAGGATCAGAAACAGTGCCCAGCCTTAGAGCCAAAGGAGATGCCACATGCCCCAATGTCTTATCTCAAAACTAGACAGTACTCAGCTCCCTCTTCTTCCAGACTGGCCCCTATTAACCACTGTTGGCTGCTAGACAAAATGGCTATTTCTTGCCTAAGAAAAATAATGTGGAAGCACTCAAATAACCTTGTACTGAAGCATCAGCTTGTTAATGCACTGGTAAGTCATGCCAGCTCTGTACAATTCCTGGGGGTGAATTAGGTCAGAGTGACCTCCAGAAAAACCACCAGGCTGCATCGCTGCGTGCTGCATTATGGGTAACGATCTGCTAATTGCCAGGAGGCTCTTGGGCTGCTTACCAACACCAACAGGAAGGAAACCTGCCTGCAGGCACCGCACGGACTCCATATGCCGGGGACATAGCTCCTAATAATGAGAATAAACCCATTTATAGAACATGAACTGGCCAGGAGGACAGGCACTGAATGCTAATGCTGCCCATGCAGTGCAGCTCACCGGGGCTGCTGCCGGAGACCCCCAGCAAAACCCCGGCCTGGAGAGGGGCTGGCTTTGCATTTGGTTGCACAGCGAAGTAGGGGTGAGGTAGATGGAGATGAAAACGCAGGAGTGGGAGAAAGACTGCTTATCCAGGCAAGATGAATCACCACAACCTGGAAAGCCAACATCCCCTTTGCCCCAGGGACATTTTCGTTACCCTTCAACAAACTGCAGTGGAAAAAAACCTCCGGCACAGCTCCGACCTCGTCGCTATGCACTGCAGGCTCCCCAGCCAGGCCAGCTCACACACCACACAGCTTTCAATCAACTGGCAGGCTCACTAAACCCTTTCAAAATGGGCAACCAAGCAAAAATACTTGGTCATAAACACTAAAAATAGGAATGGAGGATTGGGTTTTGTTTTGGTTTTTAACTTGGTGAAACTAGCTCTTCCTAGTGCATTAAATCCACCTCCCTGGCAGCCCATTTAGAACATCTCCTCCCCCCTGGGAAAGCCAAAATCTCCAGCTATAATGAGAGAAGTAGGGTGGTGTTTAAAATGCTAGGGAAATGGCAGCCTGAATAGCCTTCCGCAAGCGCACTGCCTTGTTAAACCCCCCCATAAAACAAGATATCAGCGCTGCCCTGTCGCCCTGAGATTTGCAGTCTTTTGATGTTTTCATTTTTGTGATAAAGTTTCTCACGCACTTTCTGTAAACATAGTTATGTTTGGTTAACTGTTCTTTTTTGTTTTCATTCCTTCTCCTGAGGCGGAGAAGTTTGATAGACTTTTCATCTGACCGATGTGGTTGGAGAGGTGGTAACCTCATCCTCCAATCCACGGTCATTCCTAAGAACATATATATATAAAGTAAAATGAACAGCCTGGGGCTTTTCCTGGCTTCTTTCTGTCCTGAACTAAGCTGGATCTGCGTGGTTCTTTCATGTCCAAGTACAACACTGCCCCTCCTCCCCTCCCTTTAACATGAACAAGGATTCTGCTACCTGCTTGAACCCCTATTACTGCCCAAATACATGGTCCTTCCCCAGTACCTCTGGTGTTAAACTGCCCCGCTAACACAGCCACCAATGGCAGCATGCCTGCAGGGATGCCCAGCGCTGCCCATAATATCAAGACAGCATTTGAAAAGACTCCAGTGTTTCCACACTGAAAAAGGGTGCCTAACCTGAGCCAGTGGCAGCAGTGGATGGGACACATCATTTCCCCAGAGCACTCCGACAGGGGCTTCTCTGCTGGGATTATGTGGGAGAGCGCAATGAAGGTGATGTCTCATGACATGGACATCACTAAAAACAGGCCATGTTCACCCAGTCAGTTCAGAGAGCATCCAGACAGCCCCACTGCACCACTGTGGTCCTCCTCAAGCATCAAGGACCATGGGGAGAACTTCAGAGGTGATTTCACCCATGAGTCACGGAACAGACATCTCACAAATGCAACTGTCACTTGGAAACAGGGTAAGCTGATTAATTCGGGGAAAGGAAAGGGGAAAAGGAGAGAGTATTACTAACCTCTGGACTAACTTTCTAGAAAGATTAAGGAATGACTCTAGAGTAACTCCCTGCCAGCACGGTTCCAGAAATTTCAAATCAAATGGCAAAGTCCAGAGAAATTATTTAAATGTTATCATTTTAATATTAAAGAAACTAAACTATGCAGAAGACACCATGCCATTGCATAGACAGTGACCTCATTGCTCTTACATGAGGTGACCACATACCATCTAGGTAAAGATATTCAGCACATGATGGATAATTGACTGATAATCGATGTGAACATGATGAAAATGCAAGAGGTCTTTCTCACAGAAGCATAATTTTCACTGTTGTTAATGTGACTGTATATTCAGACATAAGTAGAACTGCCTCACTCAACAAAAACAAGACCAATTTCGAGCAAGTTACTTGGGTCCCTTGTTGAGTTAAAGAAACCCTTTCAGCTGCCAAACAGGCAGTGATCCCTATGCACACTCTCCATTGTTTGTAATGCAGTGCCAGAAGCTGGAAAACACTGATTTTTTTCCCTTCTCTGTCAGTCAAAGCCCCTGTTTGGTTGGGAATTTTTAAGTGCCAATAGAGATTTCATCAAGAGAGCCAGTTTTCACTTCCCCACCAAACTCCCAGCAACATCAATATCTAGAGGGAAGTAAAAGCTATAACCACATGCTGAAGAGCATCAGTATGAGAGTGGTAGGAGGGAGTGAAATGTCTGTTTACTCTCTAAAAAATGCAGTTTCAAGGTGATCTAAACATCTGAGTGAAGGAGTGAATTTGAACAAAGTAGTTTCAGTCAAAAGTAAGTGGGAGGGAAGAAAGGATTAAGAGGTGGCACAGTGAAAAACTGATTTTCAGAAAGGTTGAGACATTTTGTACCAGTGTCTCACAAATAAGAAGTTGGACTTTCATTTTGGAGCAGTACCTTGCTTCAAAAGTGAACTCAAGGGAATTGTTTTTAAGAAAGAGAAAAAATAGTCACAAATGAAATGTTTCATTCAAGCCTGTGCACAGTTGGCAGCGGGAAAGGGTCATTTCATTGAGAGAGAGAAATTGTGTTTCATTTCAAATCAAACCAAAATCTTTTATCCTCACCATGGTATTTTTCAGTTCAGTTATTTCAATGGCCTTTTTTTGTAGATGTCCAACAAAATGCTGCCAGAGATTAAAAGAGTAGGATTTTCAATTTTTTTTTTTCAGTGGAAAACCACCTGATTAAAATCCATGATCTCTTTTCTTAGAGCTCACTAGACCTTCCACCCCAGATTAGTCAAGTCAAAGTCCTGGCCATTCCTTAACCTGTAACAAGTGAGTAGTGCTTCTTTAACCTGCACAACCAAAACTTCTTAGCAGCCAAATATCACATCAGAATAAACAAGAAATTAGCTAGTTCCATGGCAGTGGACAATAATGTCCCTCCTTAAACAGTTCACTAGTCTTGCTATTTTTCAGCACCAAAGAATCGTTTAACAAAGCCTATACAAAAGTAGAATATTATTGTATTTAATTCCAGAAAATGACCTTCCACAGTACTACAACAATCTGTGACTCTTCTGACCCTGCTCTTAGCTGGCTGCTCCATTGGCCAGCAGGACTGTTGCTCAGTGGTTCTGTTAATGGCCAGGAAGTTGGGAAATCCTCTCCTACAGGTTGGTCTGACCAGGCTCTGGGTAGTCCAAGTCCTTTCACTTTTAACAGCTGTTGAGAGTGTTCATCACCTACGATGTTCTCCATTAGGTGGAATCCCACCACCCACAAGATGTCTAGCAATTCTCAGTGATAGTTGCACTGAGTCTAATGGGGACTAATTCTTCTTCACATGATTCCAGACCTGTAAATATGTAAACAGTCACAGAGGAATATAATGGCCGTGGATGTCCTCAGGAAATTCATCTCCATTCTTTCAGCTCACTAAGTACTTGTAAAATCTCACCCTTAATGGAAGTGAGGAAAGGGTCTTGGAGAGCTAGTTAATGAAGAGGCTGCAAGGGAAATGAAGCTCCCTAACCCAGAGAAAGTCCTTTTCTCTAGATGAAGGAATGCACAACTCTGTGCCATCTGCATGCTTGAACAGTACAACAGCAAATTCAACCTAGAGAGTTTGTGGACAGTTAAAAACTATCTTAAGCCCCTAGGCTGATGGACACATTCAGAGACACAGTCAATACAGAAAGATTTGAGAAGTCCTGGAACCTGCTCTTTAAGAAGCCAAAGGCCAGATATTCCAGCAATGGATGAGACTTCTGACCCAGAATTCACTGTACTGTGAAACAAGTTGTTGAGCCTGGGGAAAGGGCTGGCAAGACTTTAGTGTTGTTTAACATATTTAAGCCACTCCCAGCAGAGCACTGATGTGAAGCAACTATGATTTGTACCAACAGGGGAAAATTAATTTCTCAAACATAGACTTAAAACCATTCCATGCAAACTCCACTACACAAAGTGCTACATGAACTTGAAAGCTATGTCACACTGGTTGACACTAAGATAAAAGTACTCCTTTACTGACAGCACAGCTATCCCAGCCAATGACTTCCTCTCACCTTGGGGAGCTGGCCTCAATACTGATTCCTGAAATCGTCATGTGAAGAGTTTAATGCCTGTTGGCTAGTGAAAGAAATACAAAATAGCAAGCTAAGTCTGCAGCAGTGCTTGATGAAACTCCAGCATTATTTAAAATCTCCATTCTGTTTCAAAAAAGGAGGCTGTATTGAAAAGATTTGGTCTTTTCACTTCCTGCAGTCCACAATGAAGTCACTGATACGCGGACACTTAACAGCAAAGACTGAAGAAATGTAATGAGAAAAGGCTTCAGTCCAAGTAAAAAATTACTCTTAACACCTATGCAAACCTAGATATAAACTAGATTTTACTGAGAATTGGTTATGGAAGATGAGCAGCATTGAGAAATTAAACCCCACTCCAAAAAAACCCAAATCACTCAGTGTTAAGACATCGAAGGGAGGCTGTGTCTGTTCCTACTCAAGAGGTACCATCCATCAGCTGAGCTGCCGAAAACAGAAGTACCCCTCTGCAAGCTCTCTCAGGCAGGCAGCAGAAGTTCCAAGAGCTTCAGCCCACTGCCCAACTTCAGTGTTCAAAGCACCTTCCCTTTTCCTTAGCAGTGCCATTGTTGGCTTGTAGGTCATTCAAAGTTACCATAGCTGTCTTAGGCAACATTAAGCAAACCTGTTTCTAATTATGGATAGCAATATTAGCCACAACACTTTGCTCCAGAAATCTGTGCTTTCATGAAGCTAAATGCCATCCTTCTCCCACCATGGTTCACCCACCATGGAACCATGAAGAATTAGAGGCTGCAAAGACAAAACATCATGAAATAACAGATGAGACAGTAGAAGTTTCTAACACACACTGCAAGAACATTTGTTGAAACAGCAGAAAATGTAGTTAAGTCTTCAAAAATATACTGGTGAGATGCCACAGATGAATGGCTCTCATATTATATCATTAAAATCAAAGTTAGGGCTTAACTGTGGCAAATGTCCAGCTTTAGTGCAGCAAACAAAATACAATCTCTATACAGTAATTTCCAAGGGATAATGGAGATCTTAAAAACATCAAGCCACATTTGGACACACCCAGCCAAAGCTGAGGGCAGTAGTCATTGCTTATGTGCTCTGCTGTGCATGCCTTATGTAGCTGAGGTCTTACTCATCCATCTGCAACACCAGGGATGGGGCATCATTGCTAATGAGAATTAAAAGCTTAGGTTTAGAGAGAAAGTGTTATGGGGTTTTTTTATCACCTATAGGCTGAAGGAATTAAATACAAGTAGGGCTCACAGATCCAAGATGGAAATTTAATCAGATTTTTTTTCTGATTGCAGGCAAAAATTTGGAATAAATCTTAAACCAGTGCAATATTCTAGTTCAGGCCAAAGCAAATTAGCTGATGCTGTTTTCACTCCACCCAGAGAAATCAGGATTCCAGCCCTCAGCCTTGCCACCCTTCATCTCGGTCTCAGCCCAGGGAAGCACAGCTTTGGGGGCACCCATTAACTGCTGCACTGCTGAAAGACATTTTCAGTCCCTCCTGCTGCCATCTCTCACTCTCACTGGCAAGAGCCATTCTCCAAACAGGAAAATAAGATCTATTTATGTCAGCATAAATCTGTTCAGGGGCTTATCTGTTCATATAATTTCTGCAAAACTAAATTTTTTCCTTAATGTTTCTAATTCCAGACTTGTGGCTTAAAAAAAATTTTGAAAAACAAAAAAATAAAAGAAAAAAAAGACACAAAAATGTTCAAAGTAATAAGGCTTGTGTAGAGACATTCCCTGGAGTATGGCAGCCTGTAACAACAGCTCTGCTGTGGTGGGAAGGATCCCATTCATCTAAACAAGGTGTTGACAGACATCCATACTGGCCAGTTTCAACACACATATTCACTCCTGGCTACCTTAGCAGAAATGTCTTATTCTGCACTCTGCATCCCTCACACTGAGGACAATGAAAATGTCAGTCCAACCTCTGCCTAGGTCTCTCTGTCCTCTCCAGCACAGCAGAAAGCTCAAGAGGAGCTTAGAGAAGAACAGAAACAGCAGCACTGACCAGGAGCCATCACATACCCTCCCCTCCTTTCTCTGCTTTCAGGTAGGAAAAGATTACCTGCCCTCACGAAATCCTTATGAAAAAAGTAGCTCTCTAAGCCTGCAGCTCAGTTCATTGTAGGAATATCTGAGATCAAACCACAAAAGGAAAATGGAAGTTTCTGGGAAGGGCTGTAAAAGCAGCAATGCTCCCACTCAGTGTGCACTCTAAGGAGACTCTCACAGCTGCCTTCTCAGCACGGCTCAGAGATAGTTGGCACCTGCCCCACCTTTTCAGCTGCCTCTGGTCCCCAGTGCACAAGTGAAAATGAAGGAAAGACGTTTTTAGCCACAGAACAGCTGAGGACAATCCACTAAGGAGTCCGTGAGCTGCTCTATCAGATCCCAAACAGGTTGCAAAGAGCCACAGTGACTGAAGACAGGAAAGGTAGCTGAAACTGCCTTTTTGATTCCTCCTTCCTGCAATGAATTGGCCAAAGGCCTTGCATAGGTAAAGATAAGGTCTGAAGGCAAGCAGTAAAGTTTCAAAGTTGTATTGACTCAAAGAAGAGTGAAAAAACAAAACACTAATGGAAATTGAAATTACACCTGTGAAAAATAAAAATTTATATGGAAACGCTATAAAAGAAGACCAAGAATAGTTAATTATCTGCCACGAAGACACATGGTCTGCCACACCCAGATGTAAAGAATCAGGCAGGTAGGAGCCCATCTGTGTGACAGAGCTTTATAAAAAATAACAGCAAGGCATATTAGGGAAGAGGTCACACACAGAGTTTCCTAAAAAGATAGCATCCAATCTGAAACAGTATTTCCTCTTTCTCTTTTCATTCTATACAGCCATATCATTAATCTAATACATGTAAAGGGAAAGGGAAGTTTCATGCCAGCACTGTGAAATGCAAAGGGAACCACAATTTCCTGTTACTCCAGTAACTGGATTGGAAACAGCATAGGTAGGGGCAGAACTCCTTAAGGCAATGTCACTAAAATCTATGCAAACAGCTATCATCTAACTCAGACTCCACCTTTGACTCCAAATTACCTTAATGCAACTATATTAATCTCATGAAGAAGGCTATTAAAATACAAACACATTTAGGAAGATCCTCTATTATCACCAAATGATAGAAAATACTCTTATAATGAGTCCTATACAGAAGCACTTTTTTATTTCCTGCCTACCTTCACTATAGCAAGCAACAGGACCATTTTCTGCAGTCCAATGAATGGAGAAGAGAAAGTAAAAGAGAAAAATTAAGATAATTCTTGGTTAATGTCATGGTTCGTTAGGAAATACAAAACAAAATCCAGGGACAAAAGTCACAATTTACAAAATGGAAAAGGGAAACAAAATCAATAGAGGAGGAAGTTTTATTTTAAGCTTCAAAGAGAGTATTATAAACAATGGAGAGCTTAGAAAAGTAAATGTACATGTATGTTACTCAACAATGTCTTTTTAAAAGAAGATTATTTGTACTAAAAAAGACTTTGTGGAATTGCTTTGGGAAAATAATATTTACAGAGGAATATACAGTAGGGACACTGGAAGCAGAACTTTTATTTGGAAGGAATATTACACAAACTGAACACAGACCCTACAATTTTCAAATCTTCATTACAGTTGTGCGTCTTGTATTTTGATGAAATGAAATTTTTTTTTTTTCTCTAGAGGCAGTTCCCCACTGCAAGTTTAGAAACCAACAACATGAGCAAAGCAAACCCATCCTGCTAAAGAGCCCAAATAGGACACAAATTGTTATTTAATTTAGTTGGAGCAGGACTACTTTACATGGTTATTTTTGACTTTATGTTTTAATCTGGGAAGAAGTGGGAGAAGGGAAAGGGAGAGAAGTGAAAAATCTGCTGCTACTGACACATGGAAACCTCTCAATGAAGTGAGTTGAGTTCTAGGTGTGCAGGAAACAGAACACAGTATCAGTTTTTTTGTCAGCTTCACCTAGTCAGCATGCATTTTTGTAGACATATTTTTTTCATTCTGAAAGCCACCGTAAGCCACATGGACAAAACTACTTTTTTTCTGCCTATACCCTGAGGGTCAATCCCAATAATTGTTGGTATGGTTTGCCCTCAGTTTGCTTCTCCTCTGTAACAGGGGTGCCAGACAGAGTGAAGTCTAATACTCTTCTCCTAGGACACAAGGCTATCCTGCATCCCTACTAGACTGCATCACACCTGATACTGAATAGACCTGTGCTATCCACTGTGCGCAGATCTGACGGCCAACAAAACCCTCCGGTGCTTGTACGAAGGAGAACACCTTTTTCACCGAGAAAATGCCTAACAACTTAGAATTTGGGACGGGACCATCCCTCCCCGCTGCCTCACAGGACAACTTAGGATTGCAGCTGTGGGAACTTGTATTTTTCTCCTGCATAGTAACCCCTGTTGCTTATTGCAGACATGTAGTTGCACCTGTATGCTTTTCAAAGTCCACTACCACTTCAGAAAGGGCTCAAGTACACAAGTTTTCTACACATGAGATCATCCTTGACAGGAAGATCCATGCCAAGAGCACTTAGCATTTAGATACTTCCCTTACAACCAACTCACAATCAGCTGTGGAGTTACCAAAGCAAAAAATTATACAAAAATGAATGGAGTTGTTTTCAATTTTTAAACCCCTCTTTCAGCAGAAGTATTTCACAGAGTTGCTCAAGAGCAAACCTCTTTTACCAAGCAGAAGAGACACATCAATCCTACTGGGAGAGGACAGTCCTTTGAAATGGACACAAAATCTGGTAACAAAAAAATTCAGCCACTGAGCCTGGTCTTCACTACTCCGACAGTTTTTGTTCAGATTTGTGCCTAACACAGTACAGCAAAGTAAGTTTTAAGCATCTAACAGGATAATATTATTAAGGAGGAAATAAACCAGAACAATCTTCACTTACCACATCCAATTTTCAAAAAACAAAGATACCCAGCACATGTATGAATGGCTTCTTTAAAGTAAAAGAGAGAGCAGAGTTGACCTTTATTTTCATTATTTAAAAAAAGTTTTTTCCTTAAAGCAAATATTCAGTCTTTATTTTACAGTAAGTGCTTTTTAAAATTTCATGTCTTCACAAAATTGCATTTAAAATTTGAAGTAAAATGTATTTCAAACAAAAATACTGTGCAACTTCAGCACTTCTTTCTTAAATATCGAAATAAATAAAATAGTTGTCTTTTTCAGTTTGTTTGTTTTTCAGTCAGTTCTACTGTAGATCAATTCCAGTCTGACCTGGGTTTATACACACACTTAAAAGGAAGTGAAATCAAGACTTCAAAAAACTTCTTTGTATTGCACCAGCTTAGGGCATCCCCAGAACTTCTCTCAACAGTTGGCAGCCAACTTCCCATAGTCCAGGCTCCTGTGCCAGATGGAACACGGGTATGGAAGAGTCAGGGCAAGGAAAGAAGTATCAAAGCATCCTGGCTTCTCTCGGTCTTCTTCTGAAATGTCTTGCTTGAAGGCTGCTGGAATCCATGAGGGCAGGGCCGACTGCAGAGGGAAAGGCAATACAAAGTAAAACTAAACAAACTCAAACAGACAACAAAAGCAAGTGTTCAGAAAAAAAAACAGAAACAGCACAAACCAAATTTCCAACACTGCTTGCATTCTAGTTCCTTGAAAATATAGCTCAACAGACTCAGCTTCAGCTGACCGTGGAAGCCATAAATGAACACAAAGCAAACAAATCGGATAAGAAAAATCATATCCAAAAGAAAGGCACTGAACACTGTCAATCTTTCTTATTGGGAACATCATTACATAACCTTCATCATTCAGCTTACATAGCTGTCTCTTCAGTCGAGGTTAAGACCTTTGCTTATGAAATCCTGCTCTAATTACCTTGCTCTACTACTAATTATTTGTAGGGAGCCACAAGTGTATGCAGCATGGCACAAAAGACATTTTCAGAAGTCTAAATGATACACATGGGGTGGCAGCAATGCGATAACTTCTGGAAAGAATGAAAGGTTGCATTTTGCATTGCATTTATTCCCTGAATTGACTAAGTTACATACTGCTAAGATCCTGAGTAGGATTAGATAGCAAATAAAATAATCTCTTTATTTCCACAAAATGCAAGTGCCTCTTCCCATGTCTTCCCACATCTCTCGTATCAGTTCTGAACTACATGAAGGTCCAAAATCTTAGGAGCTGCCACAGACCAAAAGAGTAAGTCAAAGATATGAACTGGCAGCATCTGCTTTACAGAGCTATCAGACCTGGAAATCCCAAGAGCTGGGGGTTTTTTTCTAAATGTTATTACAACTTGTCTTCTCTGAAATCGGCAACTTAGCATTCATGGAAATACAGACAGGGACATGGAAATAGTTCAGATTCAATTTCAGTATTCTATGGTATTTATACAGGCTGGATTTTTTTCAACACTGGTAGATGTCTGGCAAAGAGAACAAAGATTGGAAGAGTTTATTGTAATGGCCTAGTCAGCAAAAATTCATCCTGGCTGAATTCCTGCACTGTGAGGTTTATCAAAACAGCCCCATGCCAGCACTGAACTCATGCATGTGCCTCATACTTTACTTATAGCTACAAATTTCATATAAATAAGAAAAAAAAAAGGAGAATATGAAATGGGTGTTTATTGGAAACATCTACGTATGTTGCATCACAGAACATGCTGGGTAGATTTTGCAGTTTTTATAATGAGATGACTCCCAGTGGGGTCAATACAATGTTTGCTTGAGGAATTGATTCAGTAAAACTGCTTGCCATGGGGAAGAGGCAAATTGCATGAAGAGCCAGGCTTTGAAAACTCCATAGTTTTATAGTTGATAATATTTGAATTATTATTTTAGGGCCCATCCCAAAATACCATTGCAAGAATTAACCAAAGAAAGGCAGAGTGGACAGGAGAGAACACAGTGGTGCCCCAGCACAGTCTGGACACTGACTCTCTGGGTGCAGTTCCTGTTTGCTCCATGCATCAGCAGGCAGCAAACTGAGTCTCTGTCTTCAATCAAGAGCCTTAGCTGAGGTCTGTAAAATGGCAAACTGGAGCTCAAAATGAATAACTAATGTAAAAGCTCAAAGGCAAAACAATGTGGGGAGGGGATTCTAATAACACATTCTGCTGAAACAAATGGCCATCTCAGAGCTTGTCTACACCATACCAGCAAGTGTATTAACAGGGAGGTTTCATTCAATAAAAGCAACAGCTAAGAAAGCCCAGTGGTAATCCTTCTGAAGTCAGTGGTAAAGTTCTCTCTGGCCCTTGTTTCAGCAGCTCATCATTCAGGCTCATCATTTATGACCTTACCACATATATACGATGTTATTCCAAACACCATTACATATTCAAGAAATAAATATCCAGCCCACAAAACTGGGGGGTGCCTGGGTGAAAGGAAGAGATGCAAAGTGAAGCAAGTCAGATTTCAGTTCCATTCCTGTTCCACCACATGTCTGGTTCTCCTTTTATTTTTTAACTTCTATGCCAGAATCCTATATTTTCTTAAAATTTTCTCGATGCATATTATCATGCTTGAAATTTTATACTGTTTTCATGAAAGAGCTGAAGCCTGTCCCTGCTAAAACTTCAACTAATTAAATGCCTCAAAAGGGAATAGGCTAAGGATCAGTGCACACTCCATGTAGCCTTTCTTCTCCCTTATCAGCTGCTCAAGCAGCATGCCACTTCCTTTATTCTCCTGCTCCCATCTGTGAATCAGAGTTAGCAGAGGACGACTCAGGAAACTATGTGTGTTTTCTAATATCCTTTAGTATGGAGCACTGGAAAGGTGCCTGAGGAGACAGCTTATATGATTAAACACAGAAAAGTCTGCATTTAGGGCCTGAAATGAAACACCCCTTTATTCACATTTCACGTTGGGGTTGTCTTATTTTGGTACATGGTTTGTGTGGGAGCATGTGTTTCAGCAGAATCTTTGGACAGGCTTGTGCCAACCTTCCTGTAATAAGAAGGACATCTTTGGAGGAGAACTGGAATAGCCAGGGTTCTGATTAGTTGAAGGGCTACACCTTTGAAGAATTTATGAAGAACAGAAAGTTTCATTGAACTGCTGAAATCACTGGGGAATAAAGAGCATCACATTTCTTTCTGATTTCAAAGATAAATTTTTAGTTACAATACAGAATTCACATTGCAAACTTTTTTTATGCCTCCCTAGTTTGGCTTGGGACCTACGTGCCCTTTAAGATATATTTGATACTGTGCAGTTCCTTCATTTCTGAACTGGTTATGCTAGTGTCAGAGTCCTTTTTTTTTTTTTTTAATTGTGCTTACAAAACCTTCTCCTATATATTTTCTGCCTCATTAACACTGTCATCTTCCCCTCATGAGAGGGTCTTGTGTAGCAGCCCCTTTGCTTTGCTTTCATCTTCCTTCAACTTAGGGACCACCAACCTTCTTTCCCTGTTCCCAGCCTTCACTCCAGCACTACATGTCCTGAGAACATTTCATTTCCATGTCAACACTCCATGCAATATTCACCATTAACACTACTTTACAACCTAGACTTAAACAAGTACTCTTTTAGCTTCCAACTCTACATCCTAATTTCCTCACTATGATCAATGCCTTCCTATGGTCAGTACCAAACTGCTCAGCCTGCTGGACTAAACTCATGTTGGTTATCTCAATCTAATAAGGCATCTTGAGGAATCTAAGAACTACTCTCACTCCATAACAGTGAATTAATTTTACCTTACTTGCTCTCTCAGGACTATATTGAACGAGTGAGCATCCATATACACATTAATGACATAAATAACTGTGAGGATATTTTCTATGCTATCTGTAATAAATGTCAGCTGGCAATTTTTATGCACTTCGTGAGCTGTTGTGGCTTTTTTCTGAGGGTACTATGCTACTCAGTTGTAGAAAAGATGGGTGGTTTGGTTGCAAAAGGATTAAGACTGTATGCATTGTTATAGTAACTGCATTTGTGAAACTAAGTCAAGACTTAATGAATTATGGGCATCTGATTATTGTTTGTATTCCAAAAGAGCCCAGAATGCATTAGGCATGGTTCACAAAAGACAATATTAAGGGCTCCACTTGGAAAAACTCCATTTAGAGTATGCCTGTTCTGCAGTTTATGCAGTGATTGGAGCTCTTCAGAAAGATGTACTTGGGTAGGTTTCAGCTACCTAATTCAGGTGCTGCAAGGACTGAGCTTTAGTAAATACAGAAGAGTAGCAAGACATTATATGTTTGTCTTGCACTATTTCAGAGGAAAAAAAAGACTGGTTGTGGAAGAAATGAATGTTTTTATCAGTTAAAGTACACTTCTCATTGACAGCATTATCTCACAATATAATTGATTTGACACTTGATTGATTATAATAAATCAGGAGAAACACAATAGCAACAGAAAAGGATTATCAAAATGGGGAAAGCTGAAACAAGGCTCTCTTCTGGCAAGTGTGCATGGCTCTGGCATGCACTGTCCTTTGGTATACATATACTGAGGTATTTGTAGTGTTTTCTAACAAGATCCTGAAGGCAGATTATTAATGTAATCTAGACATCAGTTGACTTATATTCTGGATGTATGCCTGTATACCTAAAAGCAGAATTTGGCCACTGCTCATTCCACGTCTAAAAAGAACAATAAAAAAATCAAGAGACTGAATTGTTTCTTTTTTTTCTACAAGGTTGGAGGCTGGGGGAGGGAGTTGAAACTGCTCTCACAGACAGGCTACCCTAGCAAAGAAACAGGAAAAATGGAGTCCATTTGGTCTGGCTTCATTCATTATACATATCCAAATTCTTTATTGCAAGGCTGAGACTTTTACTCTGGTATCAATAACACACACCTACAGTTTAAGGATTAGGCACTGTCCAGAGAAATGTCTCTTTTGCCTTTGCCCTAAATCAAGTCATGATTTCACCCTGTTTGCATTATGTACACAGTAAAAATAGGTCTTTAGAACTTAACCTTGCCCCTGCTCCAGGGAGATTTTTGCCTGCATTGGGACAGCAAAACATAACTACACACTGACTCCTTTTGCATCACTTCTGACTGTACACAAGTCTGGATCCTGCTCCCACAAAACTTCCATTAGCTTCACCAGGGGTGTGAATGTGGCACATACTTATAATACAATTTAATCCATGGGATTTGCTGCTACAACAAAGCTCAGTCAGGGGTCTGTTGAAAATCCAGGGCACAGAAATTTCACAATTGAGTGAAAGACATTTCAGCATGGACATACCTTTCAAATCCTGTTGCATGTTTCCTCCTTTCTGGGAAAGTTGCTGGGAAGGGAGTCACTCTCTTCTCCATTGCCCTTGGAACTTTAATTAGTATTGCTTTGGCTTATTTCAAAAGAAGCTATTAGAAAGCAAATAAAGTGTCTCATGAGACACTACAGAGAGAAAAAACAGGGCAACACAGGAAAAAATGCTGTGAATTGAAATTTAAAAATGGAAAGAAAAGTATAGGTGAGGTATTTTTCCATGTCATTTCTTCCATGATTCTACTTCTCCATTTGTTTTGTCTGTGATGTCTATGACTTGCCATTCATATTCCATCCCTATGCTTGGAAATTGCTGTCCATCAAGTGAAAGGTGAAGGAAAAGGAAAAAAAGGTAGAACGGTGTGGGGAAGACATGAAGGGGTGCAGGGAGGAAGAGATCTATTGAGTATAAAGGTGTCCAAAGGAGATGGAAATGTGTTCCCCAAGGCCATGGTCTTCAATGGTGCTGCTTGTATTTTCAGGCTGTAGCATAGCAGATGTAAGAGAAGAGCCAGACTTCACATGCTACAGTAAGTGCAAAATCTCAAAACGCAGAAGCCATCACATCAAGGGTTTCCTTGTCCCCTGATAGAGTCCGCCCACAGTGGTTCTCTAGAAACAGTTCTATTATCAAGTAGACATCCATTGTTTTTTTCTTGGGTTTTTTTTCTATTTTTTATTTAAAAAGTAGTTTTTCTAATAATATATAGAATATATAAATAATAATAATTAAAAAAAAACTATTTGGGTTTGCTTTCTGTTCTCCAACCCATCTGTATTTTTTGTGGTTTGCTGATATATATATATATTAAAAGACAAGAAAATCAACTCTGCTCACTATTAAAAAAAATATTAAATCCACTTTTTATGTTTCCAAAGAGAAAGAGAAGGAGGGGAGGTGGGATAAAACCAAATTAAAATGAAAAAAAAACAACAACAAAAAAACCCAGGAAAATCAAAAACCTTCTGTCTCTTCAAAGTAGTTGTCAAGAGCTTTAAATGCTTGCGCTTTCAGTGTACGCCCCACAGGGAAAATATAACGAATATAACAAAAAAAAAGGGGGAAAAAAACCACCAACCAACCAAAAACCCAAGGGGACCTAAAATTTAAAAAAAAAGAAAAAGGTAATAATAATAATCTTAGTAGTAAAAAGGACAGCAAATTGCTCAGAGTCTCTGTGTCTTTTTAGTTATTTTAGCAGCCGCCCTTTTTGTCTGCAGAGGGAGAGCTGCCACCACAGCCACCTCCTCGGCTCGAGAGAGGCTCTTCTGCATCGTCCTCGTCAAAGCCATGAAAGGTCGAGGTGTCGCTTTCTGACGTGGAACCGAACAAGTCCTCCGTAGTGTGTGCTGGCGCTGCTTCGTCCCTCCTGCCTTCTCTTCCCAAATGAGCTGACATGTATGATGAATATATCAGCACATGGGTTAAGCAACAGGCATCATCATCATCATCATCATCATTTTTTTCATCATTTTCATTATCATTAAACAAGTCAGACTATCAAGCTCATAGGTGTGTGCTGGTATTTGCCCGCGCACCCCAACAACATAGCACAGGTAGAACTGCAGTAAGAAAAATAACAAAGGATCAGTTTCTCTTTCGAAGGAAAAAATCTACAAACACCACAGGTGCCCATAGCTACAGCAGCGAAAGGGTTAATCATGTTTTCCTCTCTTCAAAAGACAGTAAAATATTTCCTCATGATTACTTAGATCAATTTTTAAATATTTTAGACCATATAAGTAAAGAGACACTGTTAGCTCTAAGCACAATGGCATCAACAGTCACAAATTTTCTGCTATAGAAATGTAAACCACTAGATACCTCATCAACCTCAGGACTACTTTTTATCCCCGTTCTTCACCTGATTCTAAAGAACCTCCTCTGCAGACAAAATGAAATACATTTTGAAGACTAAGTGAAAGTAACCTAAACCAATACTTTAATACAAATTTCATGGCGTGTCCTTCAAAAAAAAAAACAACCCCAAAACTAATATATACAGTTCAACAACTGAGACAACTGAGATGAGGAGTAACCCATCTTGGGGAACACTTAAAAGTTCAAATTTGTGTGAGTCAATCCAACTTTCAAGATGGAACAGGAAATTCTCCACACTCAATATCAATAACGGCAACAACAACCATAAGAAGACTTTTAAAAAGAGAAGTCAAATACTGAAATCTGTGAAATTGATGTTTGTTTTCTCTCCCAGTCAAACTTTTTATGTGATTAATAGTACGACCTTCAAATTCCCTCTTCAGGGAAGGTAGACAAAAAGATGTCTTTTGTGCCCCAGCAAAATTGAAGTGTGAGATTTTAGGGAACAGCTATTTTGTTATCGACAAACAGTAGCATGTTATTAAGCAACCAACTGTTGGTTCCCTGCTCCAGCTACAGGAATCAGCCATATAACAAGTACACTGCATTGCTTGAGACAAAAAGAAGTAAATCGTGTTCACAAAAAAGAAAATGGATATAACAAAATAATTGGCGGATAAACCATATTGTAGAAATGTGATTTTACTGAATTTGTGAACAGAAGAAACAATATAATTTCCATGACCTCTCTTTCAGTGTAATGAAAATGTTCTCCATTATTATAAAAGAGAAAGATGGCAAACACCAAAGAGGTTTCGTTGTTTTAGTTTAGAGATTAGTGTGTGGTTATACCTTAATCACTTTCATCACACATCAGTCACAGCATTGCAGACCCTATGAATGACCCAAGTGGGTCAGAATTTGTACAAGGATAGCATTTAATGGAACTGATTTTGCACAGTTTAGGGTACAGGCTGATCTACTTGTTCTATCACACTAAGGAATCAAGGGAATGAATGTATTTGTGTTGCATTCTGATATAATCACCATAGCAATGTTTAAGTAGCAATACAATATGGATCCATCTCACTGTGCCATATCAGGAAATGCTGAAATTAGTTATATTGAAATATAACACTCAAGGCGAAGGGCAATGATCTTCCAAGATGGCACCACAGACCCCATGGACTTCCCCCTTCAGTTATTAGTAGCAATCACATATACACTAAAAGGTCCATGTCTCTGAGGCACAGCATTCATAAGCACGCCCAGAAAACCAAAGGGGTTGCCATTGATCCTCTGGTGACCAGTACAATTTCAGAATATCTTCAGAGGTCACAACAACTGCAGAAGGCAATTTCAGTGAGAGTCTAATCGTTCTCCCACTGAATGTGGTAATAAGCTTACTAAGAATTTCAGCAGGAGCATAAAAAGGCCATTTCCTTGGCATGAGAACATTCCACATCACATTTCAGCCATGAAGCAACAAACATCTTTCAGTGACTACAGTACAGAAGGAGCAGCATTCATACTGAATTTCAAGGCCTCTTTGGTTTTCGGATTTCTATATAATCATCTTATTACCACTAGTATCACCACTATACAAAAATACCACAAGTGGAAACTTGGACCAAAACTGGAATATGCAGTTGTTAAAGGTCTCCCATTCCCTCTACCACCATCACTACCTCCTACATGAGCTATAAATAACTGTTCAGCTGGTATAAAATTTTCCAAAAAAAGAGAAAGAAAAAAAAAGAAAGAAAGGAAGGAAGAAAACAACAGCCCAGAAATAAAGGCAACTCAGAATGGGAAAGATACAATTGTCTACATTTAAAAAGAGAGAAGGGAAGAAAAGGGAAAAATAAAAACATCTTTAAACAAAACTAATGATAGTCATCTTGTAAGAGGATAATTCTTGACAGCTACCCCCATAACTACCCTGTAATTTTCTCCCTCTTTCTTTTTTGGATGGAAAAATGCATGAAATGTGTAATCAATGGGAATGCTTGTCATGCAACCTTCATAAATCTTGTAAGTAATTTATAGTTGTAATTGCAGCATTTAAAGACAGAAACCATTCTTTTAAATTGTCATAGGATTTTCTCCTTCCATGTGAAGAACAACTAGTACATGTACCAATGTTCCCAAAAGCCAATAAATACATTAAAACTTCATTATTTCATAAGACCCCATTAGCTTAAAAATGTGAATCCAACAGTGGGGTTTATGATATAAAATTTTTCGGTCATCCTTTCCCACAAACACAGAGAAGAGGTAAGATTGCATCTTCTATCCCTTCCCAAATATGCTGCCTTTCTTCAAAATCTTCAGAAGGTGCGATAACCAAATCACTCAAATGCCTTTGTACAAGTAAGATGCAAGAAGGAGTCACCTACCAGAGCGCCCACAGTCTGAGCATGATACAAGTTCCTCAGGCCGGCCACTTTTTTTATTCATATTGGAGCCTCCGAGGCAGAAGTCACAGTAGTTATTGGGAATGATGACCCCGTCTGGTCCTTTCTGGGCTGTAGTTGGGTTAGAAATAAGATTTACTCAAAGAGCATTCATTTGGACATTTCCCCCTTATCCTTGATATGGTGTTAGCTCAGTGAGCTTGTAGGCCACAGTCTTCCCAAAACATTGTCAATCAGAACAAAAAGTGAACTGCATAAACCACCTTCATTTTAAGCACACCCTGGGTTGTATCTATTTTGTCTGAAATGCCCTTCACCATTTCCTTTATAATCCCAGCCAGGCTGCTCCCTCTCAAGGACGTGCTTCCAGATGTGCCTTTACAGTCCAGGGACTTGTAACACATACAGGTATAGAGACAATCCCTAATGCAGAATAAGACTTACCTTGTCAGTAGGCCAAACTTGGTTTTTCAGGCAGCAGTCATCATCATAAGCCCACAAAATACAAATTCAGAAAGGAAAAATACAGTCTACAAAACTCAAAAATCAACAGTGGGAAGATGGGGGAACAGGTACCCTTACTGGTTTTATTTATTCCAAGTAGCTTTTTAGGGGACTACATCTCTAAGGAGCAGGGTGTCCTTAGTCAGAAGGTTGGTTCAAAAGCCCCTGAATATTCACAGGCAAAGCCATTTGGGGATGTTTCACCCAAGACTTAAGCCATCTGCAGCAGTCATGTTCCCTGGGATGAGCAGGGAGGGTCCAGCACTACCCCAGCACCCAGCAGAGGTACAGAGTGAGCCTGGGGCAGACATCCTCACCAGCAGAGTTAAAAACTCTTCCAGCCAAGATAAAAGGAGCGAGATTATATTATTATTTTCCAGCTAGGAATACTTGGAAAGGAGCAGACACACACTGATCTTAAGTAGAGGAGGAGGCAGATCCCTTAGGAAGGAGAGAAGGGCAGAGGTCTTCTGCATTCCTCTTAGTTGAGCAGAACAGCAATGTCCTTTTTTTCTTGCTCACAACTGCCATTTTCCTCCTCTCCAGAGAGGGAAAACATCTTCCTGTACACTCTAACTATGAACTGGGGAAGGGAGTGGAGGTAATGGTTGGTCTTTGTTTCTTCTCTTTAAACTTAAAAAATCCAGTTATATACCAGTAAGTATACCTGGCCTAAGCCTACCACATGAAGAATTTTACAAATGAGAAAATTAAGAACTTTAAACCATACCATCTCTATTTAATTATCTTTTTAATGCATATTTTGTAAGTTGCAAATTTTTAACAGATGTTTTGACAGCCTTTATTAATGGTCTTTTTGTCCACATTCAAATTTCCCCCAAAGAACAATGACATTCTAAAGGGCTTCTGGTAGCAGTCCAAGACATACACTTAAAATTAAAATTTCCTCCAAGGCCAATCTGCTTTTCTGGTTTGGGTGCATCTAGTTATTAATTTACTTCCAGATGTTGATCAGCTGAACTTTTGGAGATTGGTAACTGAAAGATTCCAGGTAAGGTGAAATTAAGGAGAAAATTAAAACCCATAATGCTGCAAATACATCACTATCTTCCTCTGTGGTCATGGAAACCCTGAGAGTATTTACTAAACAATGGACTTTGCTCTGAAATGGTCCTGGTTAACAGATCTCCAACTCTCTCAAAACTGGAGAGAAGGTCCCAGTGTTAGATTAGCATTTTGTCTGTACCAGAAAAGCTTTTAATACATGTATGCAAGATAAGCAAAAAAAAGAACAGGAACCTGGTGGAAGTCTAGCACACAGGCTCATTTTAAGAGCTGTAACAAAATGATCATAAAGTTGCTGCTTGTACATATTTTGTGTATAAAATGCAGACCTCCCTAGCATTTATATTTCCCACTGCAGCCCCATTTTGAAAAATGTAAGTAATTACCTCTTTATATTATTCTGCATCTACAGACAGGCCATGTGCAATGCAAACTCAGCAAGCTCAGCATTCAGTGACTTTTTTTGTTGTATTCCTTGTTACATTATTTCACCTTTCATCCAAGTGTTTTAAAGTGCCTTACAGATATTAAGATCCTATTATTAACCTTCAGTGAGGTCAAAAGCCTCTTTTGCCATTGACTCTAGCCAAAGTGGTCTGGACCCTAATTAAGTCTTATGGTGAGGTTACATTGCATTTTAAAGCTGAAAGACTTGGAGGTAGAGTGGTAAACTGGCTTATTCTCAAACACACAAAAATTCAGTGGTGAGGCCACAAATAAAAACAAGTAGTCAGCATGCCAGCCAGCAGACTTAGGAAAGAGCTCCACTTCTACCGCTGCCCATAACGGTATAATTAACACTCTGCATATACTGACTTAAGTATTTTCAACATGGATTGTGACCATAAGATCCACTGACTGTCAAACTGGAAATGGGACAGGGGGACTTGAAAATGCATACACTGATCAATTCATCTGCACTGTGTGGGAGAGGTGGAGGGTATTTGCTGAGTGTGATAAAGCTGAAGTGTGATAAAGCTTGCCCAGACTATTGGCAAGGGAATAAACCTGGGGTTTGATCTTCTCTTCTCTCCTCTCCTCTCCCCTCCCCTCCCCTCCCCTCTTCTCTTCTCTTCTCTTCTCTTCTCTTCTCTTCTCTTCTCTTCTCTTCTCTTCTCTTCTCTTCTCTTCTCTTCTCTTCTCTTCTCTTCTCTTCTCTTCTCTTCTCTTCTCTTCTCTTCTCTTCTCTTCTCTTCTCTTCTCCCTTTCTTTTCCTTTTCTTTTCTTTTCTTCTTTGTTTTCTTCCAATTTATTTAATTTTTAATGTGAGTGTCTATGTGCTCACTTATTAACCTGGCTCAGTGGAGTGTGATAGAGATACCAGGCCTGAAAAGTCATAGACAGATGAGAAGTTCCTGAAGTTACATCAATGATATCTTAAATGATGTATCTCTACAGCCAAATAAGCCAGGCAATGTTATTCTCTCCAATGGTTTTTTTTGTTCTAACAGGTGTGAAAACTAGAACCAAACCTGACTTAAGCTTATTTTCTTGATCAGTACCATGCAGTGAATTAAGTCACAGGCTAAATCACAGAACGTTAGAGAATAAAGAGATTTTCAGATGATAGTAAGCAGAAAGCTTTTCAAAGGGACTTTTTTTTGCATTTATCCTCGGAGTTTCTAGTTCTGTTTTACTGTCATTCACAAATCATGAAGGAATTAAAAAACAAAGGAAAAATGGCAAGATTTAATGTGCAATCTTCATGAATAGGGTATCATGCAGGAAAAGCCCAACCCTAATCTCACCCCTAAATCAATAAAACTACTTCCAAAGCAACTATGGGAATGGATTCACAAGAAAAAACAACTAATTTCCTAGGGACTAATGTTGCTGCTTTTCATCTGAGACATAGTAATTAACTAGGTATTCACTTTTTGCATAAGATAATCAACAAGTAGAAGGTGCTAGTTTAAGCCAAACAGCTCAGCTAGTAAGAAGTAACTCACTAGCAGAGAGCTGAATCATTTAGATCAGGTGACTGCCTCCAGGAATTTGGTAAAAAGAAAAAGCTCACCCAGAATTAGAAACTGTTTTAAAGCAAAGGCTTAAAAACCAGCCATGGTCTTGTCCTAACTTACTCAAAACTCTTCTGATTTTCTTTTACATTGCAAATTGCAACAAGAGATCAAAAGCTATGAGGAGGTTTGAGTATTGCCTGAGCTAAGGCGTGCTTATAGGAGGTGTGTTTAAATCAGTGCCTCTCGCCATTTCAACTCAGTGTTGTTTTCAAGTTTCATCAAAGGCCCTGTCTTCATCTACATTTTCCCCAAAACTGAGTAGACAGTTTTTTTAAGTACTTTAAAACTTTAAAAATGGATTAAGGAGAGACAACAAAAGATCTGCACAGTTCAAATAATAGTTTCGCTGAACCTGAAAGGTGATTCATGTGAAGACAGGATGCAGAGTGAAAATAAAGTCAGCGTTGCCAAATAAATTTGATGTGCACTTACTCTGAAACATTTTTTTTCCTTCTTAGCCTAATCAAGTTAATTTCAAGCTATAACAAGCTGAGCAGAAGAAAGAACTACTTAAAATATGGTATCATCATTCACAGTAGTCTTTTCGCAAAGTAGGTTCAGTAAATTAAACAAATTATGTAGTATATCACACAGTAACTTTGTTCTGTAGACAAAACCTGAAAACTAAACAAGTCAACTGAGTTTAAATATACAAAATAACTTCTGTGCATTCTTGATTTTGAAGGCAGGGGCTCTAAACAGAATTCTAGCTTCCCTTCATCCCTCCCAAGAAACCAAAAAAACCCTGTAAGTTATCTTCCTTGTAGTTTCAGTTTAATAATAAAAGCAAGCTGTTTATAATGAAATAACATCAAGAAATAAGGAATTTTCTTTTCTACATCATCTCCTGGAGCCACATGACTCAATAAAAATCTCAGGTTTCTACTTCTCAGGGCTGCAGAGAACATCTTGAATGGAAGGCAAGTTCAGAAGAAGGAATTCTTGTCTGTTTTTTAAACAGAAAATTCAGAATACAGATATTTTAAATAGTTTTTCTTCAAAATGTGACCCTTAAATACATACAGACAAACCCCCAAATAAATAGAACCTTGTATCTATCTATTTTTCTGACTTATAAGTGAAATTATTTTGATGATTTGGATCACAGTCTTCAAAAACTTGGGAAGTGGAACCAGTGCTTTAAAGAAAAACTGGTTTTCTGTTCCTCGGTAACAAATCACGGTCACATATATTTCTTCAGCCTGTAGGTAATACAGCACAATACTGAACCATAATTTAAGATATGCATCTAGGTTTGTCAGCATTTTCTCCCTGGTTTTTGTCATATCCACATTACTGGGAAGGCAATGGAGAATGCATAGAGTGCATGTGTTGCTGCTGGGGTGTGGAGCTGTGCATCGTTTATTTCAATGATTACAGTGAATTGGCTACAGTCAAAGATATATGCACTCACAAAGGGATTTTTCCTAGCACATTTTGTCCAGCTCTTACCTGTTTCTTCTGGGTTTGATCCAAAACCAATAAAGCCCACTGGAGGTTTTCAATTCAATTCAAAAGGCTTTCAATCAGGTCATTTACTCTGTTTGCAACTAGGATCTTCAGAGCTCAATAGAGACAGTGGGACCCTGCATGTAGCCCTTAATCAAGTCAGTGCACTTCACGATGGAGGAAAAGGGGTAGATTTGCTTTTTTTGTTGGGGTTTTGTTTGTTGGTTTTTTGTTGTTTAATTCACAAGACTCTTTGTCTGAGACAGAGCCAGTTTTCCTTTCCAGCTCCTCCCTTTTTCACCCTGGCAAAGGGCAAGCAATGTCTGGCCGCCTGAGCAGGAGAACGCCAGCCAAGAACCTGTGCCTGCGGTCGTCAAGCCCCTTGGAGGCCTCGGTGACACAAAATCCCAACCTATGGCTCCATGTGCCTGTCCTCGCCCCCCCTCGCTGCCAGCGCTCCTCCCTGGCAGGCCTGGCCCGTCTCCATGGTGACCGTGGGCCCGGCTGGCTGCCGCCGGCGTTGCCACCCGCTATCGCCTCGGCTCTCCAGTGTAGGGAATCGCAGCGCGACCCCTCCGGCTGCTGCTCAGAATGGCTCAGAGCAGGGGAGGCAGGCTCACGCGAGAAATCACACTGTGATAATTAAATGAAAACATGGCTTTAAGGAGAAGGCAAAAGCCAAGCAGTGCCTGGTCTGTGGCTTTCCTTGATGGAAGAGGAGGGAGATGGCTGGCTGGGCATGCACCCCCTTCTGCCCCCATCATCGCTGGGTGCAGGAAGCAATGGCGGGGCAGAGAGGTGGACTGGGGAACTGCTTCTGTGCTCAGGGCTAGACCCTGCCCTGGGAAGGAGCAATAAAAGAACACAGCTGCTGGCATGATGAGGAACAGGCCACACACAGCTGAAGTGGGCTCAAGGCTCTTGCTTTCTCCCACGTACGCAGCCAGGCAGGGATGTGCACGGCCATTTCTGGGGACTCCTCACCGTGAATTAAGTGCATGGGTTTTTCATTGCAGTTTTTCAGGAAGACGTATAAATCAAGCTGAATTAGAGGAAATGGCCAGTCACTTACTCTGTTGTTAAGACCAGAGATAAGCGTTTTGGCTGGCCCTAAACCAGGAAGTGTTGGGGGCTGCAGGCGCAGCTCAGGCTGGAGGCGGCACATCTGTGTCGATGTGGTGCTGTTTTCAACCGAACACACTTGGAACTTGGGTGTAACGCTGGGAAACGGCTGGTGTTCTGTTCCCAGAGTCGTGCTAATGAGCCTGCACAGCCCCATGGCCTCCACTGGCTCCAGCTCCCCACGCTGCACTCCCCCGCACGGGATGGGCATGCCCGTTGCTGGCAGCCAGAGATGCAGGATATGCTACTGAGAGGTGCTGCAAACCACCCACCCAAAGTATTGCCAGGTCTCTCTAGTAACTGGATTTTATCTCCTTTTTTGTGTTAGCTGGTGGTGTGGGGATAGAAGAAGTTGTTGCTTTTGAGCAGCTTTTAGCAACTCTGAAAGGTTTGCCTTTCCTACAGCCCCTGCTCACAGAGAAGCACAGCCAAGGAGCACAACAAGAAGTGCTAGGAGAAAGAGGTACATCTGTAAAAGTCAGAGGAAACCTCCAAATGGGGGAAAAGGAAGATCATTTGATCATCTCTTTTACAGGAATCAGTGTGGACCTTAAGTTGAACAGCTGATGAAAGAGCTGGAAGGTGAGCTAGGTAGCTGGAAGGTACAGCTAGGAAAATACAACATCAACTGATTGGATTCAGTAAATTTGGGGAATCGGTGTTCCTCCACCTTAAGGCAGCATTTCATACAAATTCTGTGCACTGACCTTATAGAGTCTTCTGCAGGAACACCTAAAGCATCAGCCAAAACCCCACTGCTCACAGTAAAACGTTGTAACTGTCTAGTGCCTCATGATGATAAACAGTAGGAGATACAGAATACGAAGATAGAAAAAAAGAGTCTGACAACATACATCTAACATTTCCTGACTTTGAGGGGTACCTCTCTCGAGACTTGGCACCTGGCCACTGAAACACATCATTCCCATCAGCTAAGGGAATATATCCCACCTCAAGAAGGAATTGTAATGCCCAGTATACAGCCCCATCTGGCAGCATCCCTCAGTATTCAAGTGAGAATGGCCAGTGCCATGCATTGGGTCCCTGCAACATCTTGTAGGCTTTGGATCTGGAAATTACTCACTGGAGGAGTGTGAGAATGCAGAGAGCACCTATTCAGTTCAAATTCAGTCAAAGCATTTGGATTTTACTTGGTTCACATTCTACATGGAGGAGGGAAAAAAAAGGCAGAAAAAACAGGGAAGTAGCAGAAAAAGGAAAAAACTATAAATACAGAAATGATACAATCCTATCTCAAGAGCTCATGTGCTGTTGAAGCAACACGTGTTTTTCGAAAACTGCTTAGTCAGATTGGAAACATTTTCCCATAAACTACTGAGAAGCACTCAGTGCTTCTCTTCAATGACAGTTGCACATCAATAGCAGCAATATTTTAGTCCCTGCCCAGGCAGTATAGAAAGAAACACCAAACTAACAAAACAACCACCCCACAACTCCAAACAAAACAACAAAAAAAAGTCCCCTATGGGTCCCTGTACATAGGAGACAACTTTGGGATTTTTCACTATGCCATAATTCTAAACAACTGATCTATTTTTAAACTCAGCATTGCAAAATACAGGCACAAAAGTCTCAGTAATTTACAGCCGCAAACAGGATTTAAGGGAAATCTTTACACGGTTCAAACTCTCCAATCACTACTGTTTCTTTTAGCATTCTGAGTGTTTTTCCTTATGAAAACAAACTCCGAAAAGAGAGAAAAACCCCAAACAGATTAAATGACTAAGAAGTCAACTCAAGGTAATGTACATATTTTCACTGAAAAGCACCTGCTGCAGGGTATCTTGTTGCAAGGTGGGCATTGATGCATCCTTGCATTCAGAAGTAGCTCCTACCACGGCCCCAGCAAGGATCAGCACTGAGGCAGGGAGAAAGTAGGCCTGATGTAGCTTTTCAAATTGATGCTGCTTGTGGAGAGGAACAAACAGCTCGTCTCCAACTGAGGGGCTGACTCTCGTCATTTATTCATGGCCAGCCCCCTGCCTGGATAGAAATAAAAATGTTTCAAAGATGACTGTGTGGGGGAGCTGGAGGACAGCTTGGAGGCACACTGAGGTTAGCACATTAATTTTTTATCTCTGGAGACCGGGTATCCAATTATGCTTAGAGTACACAAACAACTTTGGCTGGTCTCTCTAGTAGAGATTTATCCACATAATAAAATCTGTGATGGAACTGGGCACAACAGGCTGATGCCATGAAATAATGTACACAGGTGGTTTTGCAGGGCAGATGCTTAAGCTAGCAAAGGGGCAGGAGGGCACAGGAATGCATCCTCCTTAACTACACGTATTGCACAATAGATCAACCTGCACTCAGCAGTGAGGCCAGCAACAGCCCGCACAATGTACTTTATTTAGGATTGTAACTGGCCAAAGTGCTTGTGGGCATAAGATCCTGTTCAGTTGCTGTTTCTGCACAGCCGTCTGTAATCAACATTTCACACAGCAAAATGCCACTGAAAACTCTTCTCCTTTACAGGAGAGGAAGTTTTTCTCCGTGTAGACACACTGTCCTATTCTCCCAGGAATTAAGGAAGAGCATTTATACTAGTATACCCATTCACAGACACATTTCAATAGATAGGAGTCTAATGTAATTCCTATATCAGAAGTGTCTCAAAATTTGTGAGCACCAGCTGCCCCCAGAGCTGGCCTGTACCCATGGAGAGAGATGGAATAAAACAGCAGGTGTTTTGTGGCAGGCCTGGATGCACCCTAGGCTCACAAATCTCACGGTCTCAGTGCCAACATGTAGAGTAAAAGCCAGCAGAGAAAAAGCCTGAGAATGGTGTGGGATCATTTATTTTTTCAGTGGAGTTGAGGAAAGGGGAAGTTGACTTTTTAAAGGGTTTTCTAGAATTTCCTTTTCACAGTTCAATACTCGGGTAAAAAATCAGAGAGTAGGTCAGAAATAAATGTATGTATAGGCAGAGGCAAGACTAGACGCTGAGGAAGGGTTATTTATTTGTGTCAAAGGGCCAGATAAAGCATACAAAGCAAGCCACTAAAGCTCAAACAGAACATAGGCTAGGGTGTTTTCAGAAAGGCAAAGGCCAGAGAAGACTGTTGAACTATCTTTCATGTTGCAACAGGTAATCTATACATGAGAAAGAAGGACAGAAGGAGAGAGATGTAAAGAGTTGTAAACAGACAAACCTTCTGCACAGTCAAGGACAGTGAGATGTGCCAAGGAGGTGAGACTTGGGCCAGTCCCAGTTCTCTGATACGCACCTATTCAATGGTTCTCAGTTTTAGGTAGGTTCCTCCTATCTACATCTTTTCCAGTCTCTGGATAATTTTCTGACCTATTCAAATTGGTCTGTGCATGAGATAGAGGGGACTGAATACGCAGAAAGACAAGAGGCTTTCAGCTCTTGACCTGGCACCAGTTAAGGCATCAATAGTTGAATCCTGCAGAAGCCCTGCTCCCTCCTGCATCACCAGGGCTGCTGTTACTGCAGCTTCTGCAAGGAGTGGGAGCTGCAGAGGAGACGTGAGTACAAAGGAAGGAAGTTCATGCTGCAGCCGCCCGCCTGAACTTTACTGACCTGGTGCTCACCTCCCACAGCACGACAAATTCCAAATGGCTGGTTGGATTTGCCTTGCCTTTTCTAAATCAGGCTGCTCATATCTCTGACACACTGCTGGGCAAATAACCAGATCCTACTCTATACCATATCTCTGGTCCTCCTATTCAGTGGGTTGCGGATTAGCTGTTTGGATTAACATTCCCCTGCCTTCCCTCCCTCCCACTTCCCCCACCCCCCAAGCTCATGCAGAGAGGACTCTTGAAGCTCGAAACCTATGATGCTGCAGACCTGTCAAATCTAATTCATAACACATGCCTAGCAGTTCTTAGGGGAGAGGAAGGATCTGATGCTCTGGCTCCCCACCATCCCCCTGTACAACGGGACTGTTTAATGACTGCACATTAGCAATGTGGACAATTAGCATCCACATGGAAGATAAATGGCAGCATAAATTAAATATTGCCAAGTGAAAGAGCAAAGATGCAAGATCTGAGCTCAAGGCTGTAAACAAAGAGGCAAAAAGGAACAAACAGCCACTGAAACAGCTAAGCCATTTGGGACAGTTACTTTCCAGCATCTGGGACTTTCCCCAAGGCTGATCTGCACATTTGCACGGCTGTTGCCCATACCTCACTGGCTCCTGGCTGGTTATTCTTTCCACTCAGGAATCTGGGCATCAGAGAGGTTTACCTCAATGGTTCTAAACTTCTGCCTGCTTGTGGATCTGTGCATCAGCAGTTTCCCTTTGCCACATGCATGCCTTAGGAGCTCTGGGGAAACAGAAGCCCAAGCAGCTCTCATGCTACTCTTTCCCACAGTAGAACACACCTTTTTTATCATGGGCCGAAGTCAGCTGCTCCTAACCTTACCATTGCTTTTCTAGCTCTTCTTCTTGCTAACTTCTATCATTTCCTAAGCACCAGAGACACAAGGACTGAAACCTCTTGGCACCTATGTCAAACTGAATTCAGGGCAGAGGACACTACCTTTTTTTTTTTTTTGGGCATCTATTGCAAGGCCATTATCAATATTAATTCGATACAGATTGCAATATGCGTCTCAGGCATGCAACTATTACTGACTACTGCAGGCACAGGAAAAAAAAACCAACCAACCAACCAACCAAAAAAAACCCCAAAGCTGATGTAAATGCTAAGTAAACAAAAGCTACTGGCTGAACACTGACATTCCCCTGCCTGCCCAAGCAGTCACTCTTAGTGCATTGACAGCTTGAGTTTATCAACAGCTGGAGGAGTCAAAATTACTTTTGCTGCAAATCTACAAAACGTGATAACTAAAAGGTAGAGCATAAAAGCGACAGAAACATAGGGCTTGCCAAATGGGATCGCACTAAACAGTCCTTCAAGCTCAGACAGTGGCTAGTAGCAGATGCTTTGGAGGAAGGAAACCCCCTCCCACACCTCCCTGGGGACAATTATCAATTATCCTGCTTAGAAAGAAAATGTTTTCCTACTTCCATATTTCTTGCAGTTCTTAAGGTATTAGAAAGTGTTTTCCTGCATGTTTTTCCCTATAAGCATTTTATTGCTTTACTACTTTGAACTAAAATAACACAGATCACATGCTGATCCAAAAGAACTTTTTGAAAGCAAACAAAGCTATCTACACAAATCCCAAGGTCACAGCAAACATCACATAGTATTGCACTCTGGAAAACTGAGAAACGGGGGATTAGAGACTTGCAAAAATCAGTAATAGAACACAGTCTCCTTGCCTTCCTGTTCTGTGCCTAAGGAGCACAGAAAGGACAATCAAATAGGGTGATGGACCTTATGCTCACACTGAGCATATGTGATTCATCACGTAAGAATTCAGACCACTAAGATTTCTTTCAGCGTTTTACCAGTGTGGGGAATTGAGGTACATTCTCCCCTCATGTTCCAGCTCTTCTCCTTCCAGATCAGTACTGATGTGTTTTCATAGCTTTTGTCAAACTGTAACTAAGAAGCAGCTTTTGACAAAGCTGAGAGTAAGCTGTTTGTGCAGCAGGTGAAGGTATAGGAGAGAAAGGTGCTGTGATTTTCATACTGAAAAACAGAGATATTGACATATATCTCTTATTTAAAGGCAAAACAAAGGCAGCCTCCTGAAAAAACTGGACGTGTATTTCCTTGACATCCCTAAGAGCCACTGGGAGGCTGCTTGATGATGGGCAGGTTGGGCATCTCTTCTTTTCCCCCCTCTCCTTGCCACCTCCTCCCCACAGGAGCAGTAATGGAAAAGTGACTTGCTGCAGAGATAATGCTGGGTTTGAAATGAATTTTTGACTAGCTGAGCCAGCACCCATGTGAGCTGTGGCTGATTAGCTCCAAGCATCCAGGGCCCAATCACTCACAACTGAGCCAGGCGATAACACCAGCCTCCCTCCGCAAGGCAAAGACAGGGTGGAGGCAACACCCCTGAAAAGGATCTCAAAGGCAAAGGGAAAATCCTACTCACGTTTGTGGTTTTCATTTCGGTGGACAGGGGAAGAGCGGGTCTCCTGCTCACGGGCTTCATCACCCTCTTCGCTGGCAAGGTGAGTGTGAGCATAGTGGTAGCTCAGCCCAGGCCTGTTCTTGTAACGCTTGCCACAGACTGGATGGAAAGGAGATATGAGGGAGGGGAAGAGAGAATGGAAACATCAGTGTGATCAACAGCCACAGCAGCATCTTCTCAAATAATGCTCCCTTTTCCCCTGAGAGTGGCACCACACACTCCATGCGCCTGCCCAAAACCCTTCCAGCCGGCACTGGTGAAAGGTGACAGAGGGCAGCCCTGCAGCTGCAGGTCCCCAAACAAGCTTTCTTCCCACCACGCTGCCAGCAGTCCTTCCCACAGGCCTAAGCAAATGCACATTCAGTCCCTGCAGATCACAGAGCCCTAATCCTCTCTACTAGGATTACTAACAAGACTGCATATAAAATTAAATGAAATGCCAGTTCCAATGGTGGTGCTGCACAATGCACAGCAATGGAAACAAGACTGAGAAGAAAGGACATTATTTTCTTCATTACTGATCTCTGAAAAAAAGGAAACAGCTGGGATTTTTAAAAATACTTCCTCTAAAAGGTTAATAAATAGCTGTATTCGCAATTCCTAGTTAAGACGAGGAGATGGAAATCATCCACAGTTTCTTGCTAAAAGAACATGTGGTAGTGATACTTATTTGCCCAGGTAAACTTCATATTCAACACCCCAATAAATAATAGAGTATGTAACAGAGAATCTGCTTCTGAACTTCCATTTATTTTAGGACTAAGTCAACAGATATTAAGGACAGAATCAAACAACTTAGGATGATGAAAGGTTTACACTTCACAGGGAGTGTACAGCAAGGGCAGGCAATAGCATAAGATTCATTACATATGAATTGATTTTCTATATAGTTTTAATTCATGTTATTGTCTCAAAAAGTAATCACTTTTCATCTTCAAAGCATTCTCTGAATGTCCATTTTCTTTTATACAGCTATTTTGTCTACCAAATACAAATATTACTATTTTAAAAGATTAGAAAACAAAGACAAAAATCTTAGTGCCCTTCCTGCAAGTTTTTACTCCCGGAGACATTTACAGTCACTTTATTACCTTAATTAACCTCAAGGATTTCACACAGGAATAAATGTCATGTCCAGTAGTCTGTCCTGCATAGCTTGCTTAGAAGGCCAAAGGAAATGGTGCCAGAAGATAGAACAGAATCCTGTTTTTAGACCCCCCTGAAAAGGATCTCCAAGGGGCAAGTGACCATCCACTCCTAAAAACTTAATGGTGTTACAGGCCCCAGTATGTATCCTGTAATTTATATAGATACTTAACTCCCCATTCTCCAGGCACCTGGGTCTGGGAATGTCAAAGACTCCACAAATAAATTTTTAAAAAATTAAAAAAAAAAAAAAACACAACAACAACAACAACAAAACAACCCTCTCACCCCATTTATTCATTTACATATAAATAAAATGTCAAATTTTATACCTTTCTGTTACTACTCAGAAAATGCCAATTGATGTTCCACATTTTGGAACAGATTATAGAACATTGTAAATCAAAGCCTAGTACAATAACATATTACATTCTCAATCTCTTCTAGCTGATTTACAAACTCCCTCAAGGAAAATACTTTGCTTTGTCAGAAACTTGTAAAACAAGCTCATGATATGTATGAGTGGTCTGGAATATTAGATACTTTTATTCCAGTTTTCTTCATTGTGCAAGGTGATGATCACAGACTCATCATAACAAGATAGAAGTTTTTTTGAAATGTAATATGTCCTGTCCTCAGTTACAGATTTTATAAGTCTTTGAATGGCCTTGATTTAGAAATGAGACCTCCTGCAGGAGGGAAGAGGGAATGTCGAGAGAAATAAAAGACTCATTTAGATATGCACATCCATTCTTTGAAGCATCTGCCTTCATTTTTCCTGCGTAAACCTAACTCCATTGCCAGACATTTTGAAGAACTAGACTGTTGTTAGATGCACGCTCTCCACAAAACATCAGTCCAGTCTCCCTTCTTCTACTACCATCCTTGTTTTCTTCCAGTGCATTCTGGAGAGGGAAACTACTCCTCCTTCTCTGTGGTCCTGCAGGGCAAAGGAGAAGCAGTGGAACAGATGCTGAACAAGAGTCAAAACAACAAGATATCTGCAGTTTTGTGACTTTCCCCATGTTTTGAAGAGTGGAAAAAGCATAACACTTAAGTAATCATCAACCCAGAGAGAGCTCACTGCTTAAATTCTTTCAGAATGGTAGCCTCCTCTAATTACATAAATGTTGCAGTATTTCTTAGAATGGAGAAAGAGATTTACATTTCTAGCAGATTGACCATCTGCTAGATGAGCTGGATCGGCTCATCAAGTATCCTACTCTATCCCACTTACTTTTGTATGTTTGAAGAAGAATGTTAAAAAATAATCCTATTGCTATGAATTACCAATACTGCTCAAAGACTTCTGTCAAATTATTTCCAGAACACTATCAGGTGATCAATGCAGAAAGGGAAACTTGCATTCCCTGCAGCAAGTCCCAAAACTGTGGTGTTTACTCCATTCCTTACAGGATCCTGCAGGGATTTTAGCTATGGAGTTTAGGATGACACAGGATATAAGATGGGTCTGCAGACTCGTCCTTCTTCAGCAAAAAAGTATCAGCTCACCAGGGAAAAGCAAGTATCGATACAAGCTGAGGCAGTAGTAATTCTGCAGCTGAGTCCTTCCCATTGTGAGGACTTCCAGGTGGCCTTCAAGGGTGACAGCAATGTGACACGTGCCTTGTGAGAAATTGGAGGACTTTATAATCAGAACTGAGGCAAAGCAGTTTTGTTTACATTGTCCTAGCAGATCCTTTGTAGGACCAAAGATTTGCAGTTCCAGCAGCCTTTGTTCTTGATGTCTAGATTTTTCCATTTTTCAAATTCACGTTCTGTCATGAAAAAAGTCTGAAGCAATGCCATGAATTGAAACTGCAGAGAGTTCATGTTCCTCAAACAAATTAGACTTTTGCAAGGGGGAAAGGGTCATGATATTAGTCAGGCAAAAGAACCATTGGCTTCAGTGAGACTTTGCTAGAATGAAAGCTAAGTCAGAACTTCATGGTTTCGCCAACAGATTGAGTCTTCCTGAATTCACCCTAATCTCTTATTTTCCAGGTAAGAGCACATTTTATAAATCTACCGTATCAGTGTGCTAAGAAGTAGTTTCTATAAAAGGGTGATCATTAATGAACACTTAGCTCTTATATAACTCTTCCCACTGCAGACTGGCTTTTCAAACATTAATTAATCTTCCTCCACATTCCTGAGTGGGAAATACTATTCTCATTTCAGTTCTGAAAAAAGAGAACCACAGAGGGGCTGAGTTGCCCACACAGTGATCTTTTTTCATTACCAGGACTGGAATCCATGAGTTCCAGCATCCACACCAGTGCTTACACCACATCTTTCTCATACTCAGAGCTGACAAAAGCATAATGAGAACTGGTTCTTCCAGTCTGAAATGCATGCTGTTGATTAGTTTTTAACGCCGTGCAGCTCACACATAGCAAGTGAGAGTGTGCCTTTCATAAACTTTGCCGAGTGGCCTTCCTTTCAGCAGCTTTGACTTTTTTATCTTCAATTTTCCTTGCTGGATAGGCTCATCATCCTTGCATGTGGTAGATTTCGTCCTGAATCTCAACACTGGGAAGTTGACTTGATCTTTAATTAGGTAGCCAAGCTCAATGAAAACAGTGGGAGTTTGTAGAACATAACCCACTCCAATTCCTCCTGCATTCGAAGGATATATTTTTCCTATGACCTGATGTGATTGCTGCCTTAGGAACAAGCTGGGTAAGTAAGCAGTAATACAGCAGTGAGGACCAAATGTCACAAATGGGGAAGAGGGATTGTTTTATGAGGCCACCAGACAGTCTCCTATGATGAACCTTACTTTCCTTCAAATTTGAAGACTGATATGAAGATGTTACACAACTGCATTATGGGTGAGGGGGAGCAGTATATATGAGTGTTTCATAAAAGAGAGCTCTCTTCTAAGTTCTGGGCCGTAGCACCCTGCAATTCTTTGGATAAGCAAATTCTCACTCTGTTTATGTTTCTCAGTGATTAAAATTAACATAAAATACTTCCCCTGTTAAAAAGGGAATTTGAAACCTTTGACTTAAAAGACTTCCTCATCAAATATCTAATGGCTGTGTTGCTGTCATTTTGAAATAGTTACACATTTGGTCCTTGGCAGCCTGTGAGCTATGTTCCAGCCAGCTCTCCACATACATTTTGCACAATCTGTCACCAGTATGAGACAGAAGGAAACAATCCATGTTTTTAGTGGAAACAGGAAACTGGAGGAGTACATGCTGCTTTTTTTTGGTCACTGAATTTTGTCCCCCTCATTGTCTTTCTTCGCTTTTCTCCATTGCCTCCTGTTCTTTCTTCTCAGCTGTGCTATGTCAAATACTAAATCTTGAGTTAACTTCTGGCAGGCAGTCATTCCTCAAAGTTACCTTCCTGTCCTACCATTCATTCCACTCAAAAAAAAAAAAATTAAAACTGTCCTTGTTTTGCACTCGTTTGGTAATATATTCTCCCCTGTTACAGTTGTGTACCCACTCTGGCACATCTAGAGATCTCAAACATTAACAGTGCATTTTGACCTCCACTGATAGAAAGACATTACATTCATCCCTCTTTGATCAGTACTGTCACACTATACACCTGTAGTGTGAGAGCAGCTATTTAGTAACCCATTCCATAGGGAATTTTCTGTAGGTAGAATAAGGAGGTAAGTAGTCCTTGTTTCAATGTCCCCAGAGGACAAGTCCCAGAATCTACCTGCTGTATTAAGATCACAGTTACTTTGAACCCCAGTGCAAAATATGCACAGCTCAACCATACAGCTGTGCACATTTCAATAAATGGGTTGCTAGCAGGAGCAAAGGAGAAAACAACCGTCCTACATGAGTAGAAAATGTACAACTATCAGAGTCAACCCTGTTCCCCTCTTACCATGTGCTCTACTCCACATCTGTGTTATTGAGTATTTTAAAAGATTTTTTTAAGTGTCCTTACCTCTCTAATCCTGTCTTTTCTACCAATAATGTGATCAATGGATGCCAAGTATAGCAGCTATTGTGGGAGAGTTGTTTGTTGAGTTCATCTGAACAAGCATCTTATTCTAGATCTTACTACTTATCTACTTAGGGATTCACTAGAAAGGATAATACCAGGAGATGATTTAGGGCTTAAACTGCTAATAGTTTAAAGGGACGCTGAAGTCATGCCAGAGATTTATGAGAAGCACGTAAAAATAAAATGCTATAATCAAAGCATTTTCAAATCAGCTTGTAATTGTGATATTTAACCAAAAATCTGCCCCAAGCAGCAGCAGTTAGTAGTGTTGGTCTTGTTCATAGTATCTGCAAGAATTAATACAACAGATTGAGTCTCAGAGAACTGGTAAAAATCAAGTTAAATCAGGATTTATCTGGTAGGCCTTTTGTATTTCAGCAAAACTTCCAGAAAATCAGTGAAATGTTTGCTAATATATATGACAGGATCAGGACCATTTCAAGGAGATGACAAAGAAGACAGGTGAAGTTAGCAAGGAAATTACTAGGGCCATCACTTTTTTAAACAAATACAATAAAATAGTTCCCAAAGAATAAGCCTCAAGGACTTGCATTTGGCAAGTCATGCTAGAACAATATAACATTTAACTGGGATTTTCTAAGGAAACTCAAAGTGAGAGATTCTCAGTACCAATTGAAACTCAATGAAATCTGTTCATGTTAAATCACTAAAGCTATGTGAAGACTCCAGCCTTTTGTTGGCAGAACCTACAATATGGTTAGTAGAGAAAGGGAATAGGGAAGAAAAGGTTAACCTCAAAATAATGGAAAAGCAGGAGGAAATTTCAAGCTATAGTGATTTGGATGTAAGGTCAAGTGTTTTTTAAAACAAATCCATGTTCTGAATCATTATTAGTAATTCAAAGACATGTTCAAAGTGCTCACTTAAGCTCCAAGGTTTATATGATCTGTAGGTACAACAAACAGAATACAAGGAGATAGGCACTTAATCTGATAGTCAAGGAAACAATTTAGTTTTACCTTCAGCTGAAATCAGTGAGAATTAGGAGCCTAATTTTTCTAAACCTTCAGAAGGCATCTTTCTGCTTCTTCAAGCACCTGAAAGAGTCCTGTTTGAACCCAATGCTTGCCTCTGGTTTTATCATTAATTTGAAGGGAGAAATAGAGAGTGAAAGAATCAAACACACAGAGAATGGACTGTTGATAAAAATACTGGAATAATAACAAAAATATATCATATGAGATTCATTATCAAAGAATTCTTTTAAACAGCAATGTAATTAGTAAATATTAGTATGACATCTAATATAAATAAATAAAACACAGTATAAACAGGACAAAGCAGTATATTGAAGAAACTAAATGTGATAGATAACCTGCCTGAACAGAAACAGGTTGAACAGGGAAGGAACAAGAAGCAAATGGTATGTTAAATATGAACTCACACGGTGGACAAGGGCG